>JAKSZU010000001.1:142744758-144008257 GCA_026018925.1 Tupaia tana | reverse complement strand
AAAGTTTTTGAAACTGAAATAAAATGAGTGTTTCATAACCATCCAATCTGTTCCATTTCTCTCTCTCCCTCTCTCTCTCACACACACACTCTTGCTCTCTTTATCCTCTCTCTTCATCTTTAAATTTTATTTTTCACTCTCCAAGGATTGGTGGAATTTATTTACATTAGGATTCATTTATCTCTCTTTATATGAGAACTTCTCAATCTCTGACTTTTCCATTGAGATTATTTTGACAGTATATTTGGCCTTTCTAGACCCAAACTCGCTTATGGCTCATGACAAGTTCATACTGACTATCATTCTCATCTCAGGACAATGTCTATTTTTCCTGCTAACCATTCCATCTACACCACATCTCAGCCCCCTAAATAAGAAATTCTTTTTCTCTCTTTTTTTTCTTTTTTTTTTTTTTTTTTTTTTTTTTTTGAGAAGTTTTTGCTATAGGGCATGTGCGCTCACCAGAAAGACAGAGAGAGACAGAGAGACAGAAAGCGAGAAATCACCCCCCAGGGGGGATGGCCAAGCCACAATCCCTTCTCCTCCATTCTCCTCTAGGTATCTTGGGCACGCATGCACACATGCCCAGTGTGAGTTTAAGCCACCGGGTCTGGGACCCAAATCGCAGTTGACTACATGGGAGTCCAGCAACATAGCCATTACGCCAACTGCTGGCCTCCCCGGCATGAATTTTAAGCCATTGAGCCCAGGACTTAAACTGTGGTCGACTACATGGGAGTCTAGCAACATAACTGCTACACCATCTGCTGGTCCCCCAAAAAGTCCTTTTCTCACCGGGAACCCACATTATCAAGCAAGTAAATCTTCTTGTTTTTTTACCACTATACTAAAGAATTTTAAAAGGAAAATATGATTTCCTTTTATGGAAAGTATGATTCCTTTTATGTATGGATACTGAGGAAAGATAAAGAAGCACAAAAGCTTTTATTATAGGAAGATAAGACTTCTACATTTCTAATTGTGTGTCATAAATTCCTAGAACATTCCTCAAGAAGCATTCAGTAAGATGCTAATGGTGTCACGCAAGTTATAGGCTCCAAGGACATAAGTTTGGAAGATGCAGGATTGAAAAGCTAAGATTCTATAATGCAGAACTTCTCAGAGCCTTCGAAGTGACACTATGTAATACAACTTTCCACAAAACAGATAAATCACTGCGCATTTCATAGATCGTCTTGACCATGGAATCATCATGTAAGGGAGTGGAGTCAGGGAGAGGGATATAGTTCAAGGATGCATATTCAGGAAATATTCTGGGAAACACTAGCCTGACAATGATCTGTCAAGTTTAAAAGAGAGATATCCTGTCTGCTTGCATAAGAACTTCTTGCCTAATGTCCAACTATGCTCTGAGACTGAAAAAACAAAGCACACAATTGCATAGATTTGATTCAAGTTTACTATCAGAAGATAACTTACAAATAGGAGTTGGGATGAGTGGCAGCTACAGACTCCACTGCCCCCTGAGCCATGTGCCCTTGCACCCTCCCCCAGCAAGGAGCTAAACAATAAGGACAAATTTGGAAAGAAGGCGTGAATGTTCTGGAGCTAAAAGATCAAAGATTGGTAGTCGCCCTACTAATTGGTAGTCTCCCTATTAGTGACTGGAGCCATTAATAATTGAAAACAAAATTATTCTGTCATTTTACCTAAAATTGTATTATCAGATGTAAGTGAAAATGAGTTTGAAATGCCCGAGTGGGTCTATCTTTTCTTGGTCCTCCTTTCATCCATTGTAGCATTCTAGTATTGGGATAAAGGAAGACATGAGCAACTGGAGCCTGGTTCTACAGACAGGGAAGAGTGCCAGACACCATCTGAGACAAGTGGTGTCAGATGGAGGGAGCAACACATTGTGACACATCCCGGGAAATAATTAGTATCAAGCAAAACACACTTAGACTCCAATGCTGTGAACATTTATTGACTTGTCACTGTAGGTCAAGCACGGGGTTTTGTGTTTTATATACCCCATGCCATTCAATCCACTCTGAAACTCTATGAAGCTATTACTAATTTCTTAATTTTAAAGACTCAGGAACTGTTCATTGATTCTTAGTTCAGGAAGTAGCTAGGGAATTAGAAAACATGTGCCTGATTGATTCCATTGCTTAAGATAGAGGATGGCATGGTGATTATCTCACTCGATCTCAAAATAGAAGATGTCCTTGCAATTCCTCCATGCTCTTGCCCCCCGATATATTGTCCCTTGATTCTCTCAGGACTCATGCCTCTTGGGTGCCAAGGAGGCTCTCTACTTCTTGCTCAGATGGCACAGGTAGCTATATTCAGCTGTGCAGCTGCCCAGAATGAGACAGACCTCAAATCACCCCATTCACTCTAGTCCCGCCTGGTTCTGGATATATGTGAACTTCACATCATCATAAACTGTCAGGGTGTTAGAGTGGGAAGACTTTAGTCAATTTCATTTATTTTACACGTGAGAGCACTGGGTCTCCGGAAAGTGAAACTTGATTTCCCAAAGTCATGAGACACTGAGGGTGGAATTTAAGACTCTTTGTGGCTGCCCTGTGCTAAGTTTATAGCCCTATTCATTGGCACTTCCTTCCATCCATGCCAACAAGACAGCGGGCAGCAGTTTTATAGACTGGTGCCTAGTCTGGTTACACTCTTTCAGCACCCAAGGTCTGTACATTTGCCTTGAAGTTGAGTTTTTTCTTCTCATGCATCCCACAAAATGAAGTTCTTACTCAAGGTCAAGTTCTTCCCATCCATGTCTTCCTCTTTTCTGAGGTCTTCTGGTGTTATCCACCGTATAAATTCCACACAATTTCAAACACCTTTTTCATTACAGCCAAAATTATAATCTTAGCTAAAATGTTGGAAAAATTTTGTTTTCTATTAGCATGATTCTTACTTAACAAGATGAAATATGCCTTCCTTGGGCTAAAAAAAAATTTTAAATGCCCAATATGTCAAAAAGATGAGGTAATGCCTAGTAACCTTGGTTGTTTTTTAAAACCCTTTCCTATCATCTGGTTAAGGGATGGGTCATAATGTCGATTCATGCCACAGTATATTTACTTCACTTCCTGTTTTTGGCTGACCCCTTAATGACAAAATTAATTGAAAAACATGAGTCAATTAATCAGAATGCATAGTGATTTTTATGAACTCTACTGCCAGTGTATTAATTTATGACATGTGTTTCAAAAATGAGAAGAATGGTTAAAATACAAGTATAGATTGCTTTATGATCTATGATTCTGAAAATCAGACACTGAATAATTTATCCACTCATTCAATCAAGAAGTGTTAATTAAGTTGCTGCTAAGAGCCAGTCACCACTCTAAGCACTAGAGGTAACAGCTGGATCAAGTCAAGGTGGGACAGTAAGTGCGCCAACAAATCCTCACACACAGCTTTATGAAGGAGGTGTGGGCAAGTAGAACAGCACACAAAGTGTGGGCCACTCAAGGTTTCAGAGGGCTAATTGCAGCTAAACAGATGATATTCCTTTAACTAAAAGACAAGAGAAAGAATACAATGATAGAAAAGCATTCAGAGTAGTGGAGATTTCCTATGAAA
The DNA here is from genome assembly GCA_026018925.1 of Tupaia tana. Classification (NCBI taxonomy): domain Eukaryota; kingdom Metazoa; phylum Chordata; class Mammalia; order Scandentia; family Tupaiidae; genus Tupaia; species Tupaia tana. Next base: position 144,004,687 of record JAKSZU010000001.1, on the reverse strand, counting down.
ATGCCCCAAGGCACCAGTGAGCAGAGTAACTCTGAATGACTGGAATGACAGGTCTGGGGAGAAAAAGGGGACGTGAGGAGCAGGAGCTAAACAGAGGGACAGCCAAACTTAGATCTGAGCACTGTTGGTGGTGTGGTAGTTGAGGCAGCTGGATCCCATATGGCCAACTGTGCAGTCATAGTCCCAGACGCAGAAGTTGAAAAACACTCTGGTGCACATGCATGTGTGCCCAAAATCCCAAAAGGAGAAATGTAGAAGGGACTGTGGCTTGACCATTCCCCAAGGGGCATGCTTTTTTATCCTCTCTCTCTTTGTCTCTTTCTATTTGTCTCTCTTTCTCTCTCTCTCTCCCCTCTCTCACAATAGCTCATGTCCTCTAGTAAATTTTTAAAAATAAGGAGACCTGAGAGTCACACTAAAGACCCTGGGCTTTATCCTGAAGGCAAGGCAGAATTTCTGAATGGTTTTAAGGAGAAAAGGCACCATGATCAGATGTTTCAGAGAACACTCTGGAGGAATGTGGCTGACAGATTGGGGAGGGCAGGACTGGCAGGAAGGAGACAGTTGGAACCTGATATCACCAAGGCCGGATGAAGGATGGTGAGAGTCTGAGTGAAACAGTGGCACTGGGAAGAGATAGCAGAGATTTCAGGTGTACTGAATTGTGTAAATCGTCAGGGTTTGCTTATTGACCACAAGAAGTAAGAGCCAGCAGTAGTAACTTGATGTAAGGCAGCAGCACTATCAGCTCAAGTTTAGGAAGGAGCTGGAGAACCGGGTGCTGGGAAAAATTATAAGCTCCATTCAGCCATGTGGACTTGAGAGGTCTGTGTGACACACCAAAGCAGGTATTCAATAGGCTGTTGTATCAGTGATCTAAAGCTCAGGAAATAAGTCCAGGCTAGTAAAAGACATTAGGAAATCATTACTGCTATCATCATGGAAACCAGTACAGGGCATGTAACTGATGGTCAGGAGAGTTGGATGGAAGGGGAGGGAGGTAAGGAGCAGAATAATGTAGGGAGGTAAAGTATGACCAAGCAAAAAGGAGAGCATTTCAAGAGGTGTAGTCAGTCAACAGTGTCGAGTGAAATAACAAGGTAGTTGGAATGATCACTTGAGTGTCAATGTTACCAAATTTATTTTTTTTATATATACATTCAATCACATTATTTAGCTTACAAAGTGAGCATTTCAATACGTGATGGAAGATTTACTTCTGAGTGAAGCAAGCCAGGCTATGAAGGAGAGACATTGTATGTCCCCACTTAATATATACCGAGTGTCTGCACTCTGCGACTAAAACTGATTGACTAAAGGTTGTACAAACACAAGAGATGGGTGTGAATGCCAAATTTCAATTCTTATGAGTTCGCAAGTGGTGCTGAGTATCTGCCATGAACAAGAAGGTGCCAGTTGATACAGACAAAGAAAACCCCATGGCTCTCAAACATTCGTATGTGTTAGAAATACCTGACGGGTTCATTTAAATACAGATTCATGCCAATCCCCTTCAGACATTTTTATACAAAGAATCTTTGGGATATCCAGGAATCCGAATGTTCAACAAGCACCCAAGTGTTTCTGTGAGGGTAGCTGGGAATCTACTCAGAAATACCATGAAAATACCTCCCTTTAAGTCAAAATTGCTAACCTTTTTTAATGAGCGAGAGAGAAGGAAGAGAGAGACAGAGAGAATGGTCTTTTTTAAAAATGCATTTGGAAACCTTATACTTACATTAGTTTTAATTTTTTTTTATTTACTTTTTTCTCCTATGAGGAAGAGACACAGAGAGAAGGAGGGTCGTAATGCTGTGATCTACCTTCAACCTTCAGCCAGTTCAAGATCATAAGCAAGTATGTGCCTGGTATACTCAGGGACTTCTCCAGACCTGAACCTGACCCTGAATCTTTTCATTTAGATTTCCTCACAGAGTGTTGCACTTTACTGCTGCACCACCATCTGCCCTGAGAGATAGGATCTTGCCATGTCACAATTCACCTGCCTCAGCCTCCTAGTTACAGGATTCCAGGTGCATGCAAAAATGCCCATCCTGGGGACCAGCAGTTAGCATAATGGCTATGTCGCTGGACTCCCACGTAGTCGACCGCAGTTCGAGCCCCAGATGCAGTGGCTTAAACTCGCGCCGGACGCGTGTGCGTGCATGCCCAAGATCCCGAGAGGAAAATGGAGGAGAAGGGATTGCAGCATGACCTTACCCCCTGGGGGGTGATTTCTCACTTTCTGTCTCTCTGTCTCTCTCTGTCTGGCGAGCGCACACACCCTATAGCAAAAACTTCTCCAAAAAAAGAAAAAAAAAAAAATACCCATCCTGTTTAGGTTGGTCAGGGAACCAAATTGTGGCCTTCCATGCAGCCCCAGCCTCACACAGTAGAACTGTACCACACACAATATTGTGGATGGGTCTGAGAAATTTTTTTAACAGAAGTATTTTAGTAACAAAAATGTCCCCCGGGGGTTCATAATATTAATTTCTCTTCCATTCTAAAAATCCCAGTAGACTTCAAGATTAATATAATATGTCAACCTGGCAGTCCTCAGTGTCTTCAAAATAAGATCAGTAGTTATCTTAACTGAAAGAATAACTTGAGTGTTTAAGAAAGAATGTCTATAATTTCTTGCTTCTGCCCTGCTCCTGAATCAGAATCTCAGGGATGGAACCCAGAAATCCAGAAATTTCTAAAATCTCTTCTGTGGTTCAGTCAGATTTAGAAACAACTAAGTAGGTAATCGCTAATCCAATGTCAGTCCTAAATTATCCATGAACTCAGTGAGCATCTGCAAGAGGAATTGTGTTTGGGCTGCCAAAATAAGGCCCTAATAAACCTCCCTGTCAAAAAGGAAGTTTATGATTCTTGGTTATCAGCAGAGACTGCAATAGAAATTTTAGGCCAACTGTGAGTTTTCAAAGTAAATATTATTACAATAATGTAGAATTTTTGCCGGCTAGATTAATTATGTAGTTGCAACACTTCAGTGGATTGTGGGTACCCTGATGTAAGCATTAGTTCTGTAATTGTTAAAATCAAGTTCAATGGCCTCCTCAAATCAGTCAGCAAGGATTTCCCATTGTTGTTATAACAAGGGGGGGGAGGGGGGAATGAGACCTTTTGTCAGCTCTAAAATAGGAAAACTTGAGAAGCATATATTTAAGTCAGGGCCAAACAATAGATTGCCTGAGTCATAAGAATTATGAGGGGAAATGAGATGTCTAATACATAACATAAAGGGTTGGTGATCACTGTCATTTCCAAAGTCCACTTCCCAGAGGGAAGGTGACAAATGCTGGCAAAGGAGCAGGTTACACCTCCCCACCTTCTCTCCTCTCCTCCTGCTGTGCTCTCCACCCACTGCCAGCACTAGCCTATAGCCCCAAACCAGAGTTTGCTGAAAGAAAAGAGGAATGGAGAAGGAGGAGAGCACAAGGCAGATTAGCACTGAAGGTCCAGGATTTCCTCTTACAATAGCCCCAGGGAGGTGCTATCAATCATTACAAACAGGAGATTTCACTTCTTAAAAGCCTCACTATTCCTCAATTTATATATATTTTAGAAGATAATATTACACATGATAAATACATAGAATTTCATCTCACAGAGTTAAAAATTTTTAAATAAGGAATGTCCAGTCTAGGCAAATATTATAGAGACAGAACGTAGTTAAGCAATTGCCTAGAGGCAGACAATAAAGGGAGAGAAATAGGGAAGAACTACTAATTTGGGTTATAAAGTTTCATGGGGGGTGATAAAAACGTTCTAAATTGACTATGGCAATGGTTACACAATTCTATTCAAATACTAAAAACCATTGTGTTGTTCACCTTTGGTGGACGAACTGCATGATACATAAATTATATCTCAATAAAGTTGTTTTTAAAAAATCTCAGTAGGATTCTCCTTGCCTATATCATAAAATTTGAATCATTTAAAGAGACAAGCAAGAGCACTTTCCATCCACCCTGGGCTCCCTGTGCTCCTTTCTTCCCAAGCTTCATTCCCCACACCCACACACACCCTCCGCCTCATGAACGTTAAGCTTTTTACTTTCTACAACTCAGAGTCTTTCTCTGCATATCATGAAGCCTCCAATGCAGTATCCTTCCTGCTCCATTTTCTCTTCTAACAAATATATCTCATCCCTCAAGACTCATCTCAAACAGCACTTGCTTGGAGAAGCTGTCCTAGATTACTCCAGACAAACATAGTTGATCCATCATTGGTACTGTGGAGCCCTTTGTTTAAACTCCTTCAGTGTCAAGTGCTGGGTTGAAATGTTATTTATCTAACCGTCCATTCTTCTCTTCTGCTGGAGCATGAGCAGCTCATGACTATGCCCATAGGAAACTCGAAGATATCTGTTAGATTGATAGGAAGAGGGGAAGAAAGGAGGTATAAGAGAAAGCAAAGGGAAGAGGAGAAAGGACTGGACTGAAGTCAAGAGACCTCTATCTCTTCATCTACTGATACAATAACTGTATATGGAAAGAAAGTACTGAGTTTAAGGCATTATGCTAGGCATGCTGAGACAATACGACACTCCTTTGACCCCCTACTAAGAGCTCACAGGCCATCAAGGAACAAACAAGATAAGCCAATAGACAATTAAATTGAGGTCTGTAAAGTCCAGTGGAGGTACACACAGGGTGCTGTGAGATCACACGGAAGAATTAGTCAGCACAACCCAGAGGAGTCAAATTGAACGCTGAAACTTAAAAGTATGAGTGGAGCTGAAAGTAACTTACATTTCTAGTAGAATGATAGTACTGGCAAAAGTATGTAAATTTTTAAAAAAATAATAATAAAAAAGCTTGAACAAAGAATTGGAGGTGGGGGAGCCTGAGGTATATGTTAGCAAGAAGGCAGGAGAAGGAAGGCTTGATAGGGAAGCAGAGTGTGACCACAGCAGTGTCTACAGTGAGGTCCGGACCTGGGAGTAGCCAGAGGGAGCTCTCACAGAATCCCAGGCCTTCGCATGTGCCATTCTTTTTACTTGGAATATGCTCAGGCTCCCTAAACCCAATCTTGCCAGCCTCAGTTAGAAGTTCCAAGCACCCTGCACATTCCTATTCTGACACTCATTGAAATTCATGGGACAATTCTGTCTAATACCTGAATATTCCAGTACACTGGAAGATTCATTCAGGCGTTGTATCTGTCTCTTATTTATCATTGTATCCTAAATACCTAAAAAGTTCCTGACCTATCTACTGTGACTGTCTCACAGTGACACAATGTACATTAAAATGACCTCTAAAGATGATGAAGGAGTCAAAAGACCAAAGAATGAAACAAAGCCAGCTTGTCAGTTAAGAGAACTTACAGACAGAAGCAAGGTCTTAGGCACACAAGACAAGGAAATCTCTACTCCCTGAACCCTCAAAGTATATGCTCATTTAGCTTGTATTGTGGGGGAGGGGGTTGAAAGGGGAATCCAGCAGGAAGGCATCTGACAAGTATACAGAGTAAATTTTGGTGCCAATAGCATACCTTATGATCAGAGACCTACCACTCCCCTGGATAAGGATAATAGGCATGTTTACTGTAACCACTCAGACAATGCAACCTTGGGAGTGTAGCCAAGGAACTTGGAGATGTGCAGAGGTCAGGTCAGTCATGATATCAAATGAACTTCAAGATGGAGTGATTCTGGTTTTGCCACAGTGAGCCCTCTATAGGTATTGATAAAATGCATGCTCTTGTTGACCAAATCTTTTGTCATACCATCTGTGAAGTAGTGAAAAGAGTCTTTCTTAGGAAAATGTTTGAGGAAAACCTGTGATTTGGAAGGATCCCCAGAGCTGGTTCTCACTCAACCTCTGACACGCAGACAATATGCTCATTCTACAGCAGCCATGTGAATAGCCAAGCCTCAGTTTCCTCTTTATCAAATGGAGCCATTGGACTGGTTGATCTCTAAGAATACCTCTAACTCACGAAGCTGACAACTTCAGGTTACGATAGCTCTAGAGCCACTGTGATCCATGAGAGGAGTTCTTTGACAATACAAAGATGGAGAAAAGAACTCAGCACAATTTACTGCCAGTTCTGAGGTCTCATTGAATTTATTCTGAGGAAAGCAGGTGCCAAGTCCCCTTTTGACTTTATTAGATGTAAAAACTTAGTCGGAGATGAAAGGAGAGGTCACTTCTGGGCATATAAACTTTCTTTCAGTAACGTCCCCAGGAGACAGGTATGGAGAGCCCAATGTTGACCACTTTTAAGTTTCAAATACCTAGAAGGAGCCATTACCCTTATAGCTAAACCCAGGAGAAGAACTCGAGGTGCCTTTGATGGCAAAAGGTCAGGTGGTCTGCTCTGTGCCCAGGAGATTCAGAGGGCTGGAAACAAACTAAAGCCATGATTAAAGTAATTTCATCTATGTGTTTCCTGAGATTAATTATATTTATTGCATCTGACACCAGTCAGGAATAGCAAACATGTTTTGTGAGCCTTACAACAAAAGTTAAAAAGCATTACTCGTAATGGTTGATTTTGTTTTATTGTATTTGACTCAAAGCCAAAGGTAGACAGCACTTAGAGCTTTCTGTGGACATTAATGTTTGAAAGCTGCACAGACAGCTCCCCTCTCTGGCTCCCTACCAGCACCGGCACATGTCTCTCACCCTTTCTCAGTATATACGTGTCAGGGGAAGAAGGAAGATAGCTCATCACCTCTGGAATTTATTGGGCAGCCCCAAATCCAGAGCTCACAGCCAGACATTGCTGGACCCTCAAGGTAGATCCAGCAAGACGAGAAACTCTGCCCTCCAGGAAGACACAAGGATGAATCATAGTCTACCAAAATCATTGGGAAAAGATGACATTATGCTCCACTATACGGGTAAGGTAATCGCAGGATGAGAATATATTGTGAAGGAAAAAAGCAAACTCCAATTGAGAGAAATCAGAAAAGAAGGTCATATACAATATAAGCCAGCAAAGAAGAGATATCTCTTAGGCAGATACAAATGAGAACTGGATTCTGGGTGCTAAGAAGAGAGAGCAAAGGTGAGAAACTAAGGATGGATAGGGGTGTCCATGTGACACACAGTGCCAAGTAGCACACAGTGGGATAAAAAAGAAGAAGCATATGGTTAAAGGCCTTGAGTATTGCCTGAAGAGTGGGGACATATTTGTAGTTAGTAAGGAATATGCATAACAGTCTATGAAAAACAGACTTTGTATGTTCCCCACTCAATACATACCAAATATCTGCACTTAATAGCAAAAACTGAAAGATTGGAAGGTGTGTAGCAGGGAGAGCAATTGTAGATACTAGAGACAGTATGGAAAGGGGTGATAGAGGGTGGGGCAGAGGGGCGAGGGGAACAGGGAAAAAACAAATAATATGTTTAATTGACACAAAAATGAAAAGTTATTTGCTGATGATAATGTATACGGTAATGTCTTTGTCTTGACTGATATACAATGTATTCATGCTGTGAAAACCCATGTTGTACTGTAAAGATGTATAGTGGTAAAATGTAATATGTATATGTGCATATATATATATATATATATATATATATATATGAATATACATGACTTTGAGCTTAGGAGTAAGAGAAGAGGAGCTACTCTCTGGAGTGATTAGTATAAGGGTGGTGTTAGGCTACCCTACACAGCAAGGCCTTTAAGAAATTGCCTTCTGTGGCCCAGTGAAGAGCCACCATCTAAGGGACCAACAGATGGCATAGTGATTACATCGCTGGATTCCCACATAGTTAACCACAGTCCAAGTCCTGGACTCAGGGGCTTAAAACTCACCCCAGGCATGTGTGCCTAAGATCCCGAGAGGAGAAAGGATTACAGTGTGGACATCTCTCTTGGGGGGGGGGGGGGGGGGGGGTGATTTGTCACTTTGTGTCTCTCTCTGTCTATCTGGCAAGTGCACGTGCCCTATGGCAAAAATAACTCTCAAAAAAAAAAAAAAAAAAAAAAAAAGAAGAAGAAGAAGAAGCACCAGAATATAGTCACACCTGGTGTTTGAGTCTGTATTATTCTATCAGTACCACAAGAATTTACATAGCAGACTTGGTAAGTCTTAGCTGACCTGAGAATATAATTTAAGAGGTTTTTTGCTATATGGCGTGTGAGCTCACCAGAAAGAGAGAGTCAAAGGGACAGAAAGTGCGAAATCACCCCCCCCCCAGGGGAGATGGCCACACCGCAATCCCTTCTCCTCCATTCTCCTCTCAGGATCTTGGGCATGCACGCACACACACCTGGCATGAGTTTAAGCCACCAGGTCCAGGACTCAAATCACGGTCAACTACACAGGAGTGCAGCAACATAGCCATTACACTATCTGCTGGTCCCAAGGGAATATAATTTGAATGTGTCCATAGATAAATGCAGTTTTGAATTTCAGATCACTGCCCTAGAAACAAACTTTAAAGACACTTCACTTGAAAGTTATAGTTTGCCTCCAAGCGATGAAGATTCACTTCATGTACTTGAAGGCTGCTTTCACTTCTGTTATTATTTTTTTTTTTCACTTTTAAAAGAGAACTTGAAATCTACTGGAAAAGTTGAAAATACTTCAGATAAAGGATCCAGGAGTTCCAAGCATAAAGGCTTTTACAGCCACTTGTACTCATGACATCAGAACAAGAGCACAATCCACCAAGAAGGTCCCCACTAGCTAAACAGTGGCCTGTATATATGAGCTGTACACACACACACACACACACACACACACGTGCTTATGTCTTTAAAATCCATAAAGTCATCACAGTTAATTTTACTGGAGCATTGTTCTCTCTTTTCAGAACATTAGTCCCTAAGGACAACTGGGGTGGGGGGGAGTGCTGTTTTTACGAACTTCTCTGAGAAAACTGGTACACTCCAGAGCCCATTATAGCTATGAAATTCCATTGCATCTGTCTCTTGTTTATTTACTTTGAAACCACCGATCTAAATGTACTTGGATTGCTCAGTGAAAAATAATATAGTTCTGTTTATTTTTATTTGGTTTTAAAAAAAAGAAAAGTAGAGGAAGAAGGGGGACAAGGTCTCAATTAGCAATTAAGAAAACATGGAAGAAGGTAACTTCTATTAACATTGAAATAAATTAACATTTAGTCTTTCTATCTCTTCACTGTCAATGAATCTTTTCTTCTTCCGAAAGAAGACATTCATACCTTTCTTCTTTGCCTATTTTCTGTATCCATAATCAATATCCCATATTTTATGGTGCCAAATGTAAATCCTTAAACATCAAAAGAAATTTCTATTGCTTATTTTCTTAAAAGAAATACAATTCAAGCAAATAAAACATTTAATAGACACAAAAATGAAAAGTTATCTGTCGATGATAATGTATATGGTAATGTATTTTTTATATTATTTTAATTTTTTTTAGATCTTGGCATGGACCCATGCATATAAGACAGAGACAGGGAAAGTGAAAAATCAGGCCCCTGGGGGGGTTGGCCATGCCACAATCCCTTCTCTTTTCTCCCCTCAGTATTTTGGGCACACACACACGCACCCAACATGATTTTCAAGCTGCCAAATCTGGGACTTGAACCACAGTCAGCCATGTGGGAAACAAGTACCTTTACCACCATACCATCTACTGTCCCCTAAGTCTTTGACTTTACTAATATGCACTGTATTCTGGGGAAAAAAAAAAAAAAAAAAAAAAAAAAAAAAAAAAAAAAACATGCTGTACACTGTAAAGATGTACCGTGATTAAATGGAATTTTTTTAGAAAGAAAGGAAGAAGAAGAAAGAAAGAAAGAAAGAAAGAAAGAAAGAAAGAAAGAAAGAAAGAGAAAGAAATACAACTCAAGTGAGCAGGTAGAGTGGTGATTAGGGCGCTGGAGCCCACATGGCCAACTCCACAGTTTGAGTTCTGGACCTAGCAGTCTGTAAAACACACCAGGTACATGTGCACGAGTACCAAAAATCCTAGAGGAAAATGGAAGAGAAGGGATTGCAGTGTGGCCATCCCTCCTGGAAGGATTATTTCTCTCTCTCTCTATTTCCTTTTGTCTCTCTCCAGTTAGGGCATGCAGTTTATGGCAAAAACATTAAAAAAAAAAAAAAAAGAAAAAAAAAGAAAAAGAAAGGAAAAGAAATGCAACTCAAATGGTATAAAGATACAATAAAATTATACCATAAAATTATAGGTGCTACCATAAATAGACATGCATACGCATTTAGATATTCATTAAGAAAAATATATTCATGCAAGTATTTTTAACTTTTTATTTTAACATCATTCTAGACTTACAAAAAAATTGAAGAATATTCTTTTAAAATTCAGAATTTCCATATACCTTTTACCTCAATTCTGCAATATACTAAGTGTGTGTTTGTGAGTATGTGTGTGTGTGTGTGTGTGTGTGTGTGTGTGTAGATAGGTGAACTTTTATCCCTGAACACTGAAAATTGAGTTTCCTAAAAAGCAAAAATATATCTCCTAAAATAAGAGCATTCTCTTATAAAACCACAATATAATGATCAAAGTAAGAAGACTGGCAATATTATTGTTTAGACCTATTATTTAGACTTTATTCATTTTGTCAATTGTCCAAAAGTGTTCTTTGTAGCAAAAATAAATTTTTAATAAAATTTTAAAATCCCAGATTACAAATTGCATTTATTTGTCAATTTTCAATTTTTTTTTTTTTTTTTTTTTTTTGAGAGGTTTTTGCTATAGGGTGTGTGCGCTCACCAGACTGACAGACACAGAGAGACAGAAAGCAAGAAATCACCCCCCCCCAGGGGGGATGGCCACGCCACAATCCCTTCTCCATTCTCCTCTCGGGATCTCGGGCACGCATGCACACGTGCCCAGCATGAGTTTAAGCCACCAGGTCCGGGACTCGAACTGCAGTCGACTACGTGGGAGTCCAGCGACATAGCCATTACACTAACTGCTGGTACCTATTTGTCAAATTTTCATCAAACCAATTTTCATATGTAAGGAGCATAGAGAAATTCTTATCATCATGCAGAAACAAACATTCCCTTGTGATCTTGCTAAGAAATCTCCTACACATGCTTCAGGAAGCCGAAATGACTACAGAGTTATATACACAAGGACAAGTGGTGAGCGTTTTAATGTATTGTTAACGGTAGAAATATTATATAACTAAATGAAGGCAAAAGGGGAAACCTAATAATAAAGATGACTATATGGACATAAACCTGATGGTGTGAACATGGTATAAGCCTTTTAAAAATGACAGAGAATGAAGACAGTATATGAAAAGAAAAATTAGCTGTTTTCCAGAATCAAGACTGAAGGTAGGGTTATTATCTTGTTATTCTGAGACTGTTGTATTTATTTCACGGGATAAAACAAGTGAGTAATTATGAAATATTTTAATTCTGTGTGCTTGAAAACAAGTATTCTTGGAGTGAAGGAAGGAGATAAAGGTGTACTATGGGAGGGGTGATAAAGTAAAAAGCTTATAGTCAAATCAGAATTACAAATGACTGATTCAAAAGGTATTTTATCTTCACACAGAGAGATGATAGATGGATAGATGGATGGATAGATAGCTATGAGAGTTCTTCAAAAAGTGCATGGAAATGGAATCCAAGTACTAGTTTATTTTGGTCCAAAAAAACCCTTAGAAATCTATACATAGGTTTTCATAACCTGTATTTTCCATGAATTTTTGGAAAACCCCTAATAGGCACATCATAGATATAGATAGATGATAGAAAGATATAGATAGATATAGATGATAGATGATAGAGATAGATAGATGATAGATAGATGTAGAGAGAGAGAGAGAGTAGATAGATATAGATAGATGATTGATAGATAGATAGATACAGATAGATGATAGGTAGATGATAGAGATAAATAGATGATTGATGATAGATAGATGATAGATAGATAGATAGAGATTAGATAGATAGATAGATATAGATAGATGATAGATAAACCACAAGGGGAGAAAAAGGATTATGCAAAATCTGGTTAGCCCAGATATTTTAGAGTCTGCATATTTAAAGATAGTTAAATCCCTAGTCACAAGCTCAAAAAGATTATATGCTAAAATTTTATAAATAAAAAATTTACAAGGAAGCATGTTAAGTCAAGTGTTCATCAGAACCAGATACCATCTTGAATGATTCCTGTACCCACGCTAACATCATCCACCTGCCCTCTGGAACCTCTCCTGTTATGAGATCCTATCAAGAAGCCTTCCTGCCCCTTTAAATAATCCACAGAGTATTCAAGAGCACATCTCTGCATCCACCCAGAACTAGTTCTCTGCAAACATTCCTTCTAAAAACAGAACCATACCCTCTAAATCCCTTACTATCCAGTGTCCAAATTCAGAATAGAGTGGCATTCTTTCAAAATTGAAGCAATTGAAAAACAACTCTACCTCCAACCAGAAGCCATCATATCTAACACTGAGAATGCAAGTTTCCAGGATAGTTGTCAGACAGAGACTGTGTTTCATAACTTCTTCCAGCCTCAGTCAAGGCCCTCATCCATAAATGGGAGGAAAAAATATCACCCATCTCATCAAAGGGTTATGTGGACAAAATGAAATTACATAAAAGACTTTTACAATACCTGGTATACAGTAAGTGCTTGGTAGGTGTTTGCTATGATTTTAATTTTATTGTTGAGGAGTTTTTCTTTTTTTCTTTTTCTTTTTCTTTTTCCAGATTTTTGCCATGGGGCCCATGCACTTACCAGAGAAGCAGAGAGAGAGAGAGAAAGAGGATGGCCACTCAGCAATCCCTTCTCCATTCTCCTGTCGGGATTTTGGGGATACTCACATATGTGCCTAGAATGATTTTCAAGTCACCAAATGCATGACTTGAACTCGCAGAGTCAGCCATGTAGGATCCTGCTGCCTTAACTTCATCGCCACCTGCTAGCCCATGTTGGGGTGTGTTCTTAACCATATTGCCTTGGGTAAAATCCAATGAGATGAGATGCAGCTCAGAAGAAAGAAACCTGAACAAGTTTTACAGTTTTGATACTGACAGCTCCCCAGGAAGCATTTGACACACCATGGAAGGCTACATGGGGAAGCATCAGGTCAATCAGAAGGTATCAGGTGAGGGGGAAACTAAGCAAGGACACTTACTGTGGTTTCCATAGAAAAGAGCTGATGAGGCTGTGTAAGCAGGATTAGGATTGGCCAGAGGGAGCTAGAGGCTGTCCTGAGTTCATAGCTGTCCTGGTAGTTGGTCCTGGGAAGGTGGATAGTAGTCCTGAGTATGAGAGCATGACATAGGAGGTGATTCAGGATGTGGATTTTTTTTTTTTTTTTTTTTTTTTGGGAGAGGTTTTTCGCTATAGGGCGCGTGTGCTCGCCAGACAGACAGAGAGAGACATAGAGACAGAAAGCGAGAAATCACCCCCCAGGGGGGATGGTCACGCCGCAATCCCTTCTCCTCCATTTTCCTCTCGGGATCTTGGGCACGCACGCACACGCGCCCGGCGTGAGTTGTAAGCCACCAGGTCCAAGACGCGAACCGCGGTCAACTACGTGGGAGTCCAGCGACATAGCCATTACGCTAACTGCTGGTTCCCTGGATTTTTTTTTTTTTTGAGAGGTTTTTACTTTGCTATAGGGCACGTGAACTTGCCAGAAAGACAGAGAGAGAGAGAGAAAGAGAGAGAGAGAGAGAAAGTGAGAAATCACCCCCCAGGGGGGATGGCCACATCACAATCCCTTCTCCTCTATTCTCCTCTCGGGATCTTGGGCATGCATGCACACATGCCCAGCATGAGTTTAAGCCACCGGGTCTGGGACTCAAATCACAGTCGACTACATGGGAGTCCAGCAACATAGCCATTACACCAACTGCTGGTCCCAGGACGTGGTCCCAGCTATTCAAGAAGGGGAACTGACTGGCATCTAGCCAAGGCCTTAAAACTGAGTCAAGACAGCATTTGAAAAGTTATATTACAAGGTGAAAGTCACGTAACATAAAATCAACTATTTTAAAATGAAAAATTCAGTGGCATTTAGTATTTTCACAATGTTGTGTGACCACCACCTCTGTGATGTTCCAAAATATTTTCGCCACCCCAGATGAAACCTTGTACTCATTAAATGGTTTATTTCCCATTTATCCATCCAACTCCACACCACCACCCAACTCCCACTCCTGCCAGTCCCTGGCAGCCACCACTCTCTGCTCTGCCTTTTGTCTCTGGATTTACCTGTACTGGATACATCACATAAATAAAATCATACAATTTGTGACTGCTGTGGGTTGAATTGTCTCCCAAAATTCATATGTTGAAGCATTAAATACCCAGTAATTGGAGAAAAGGCCTTTTAGGAGGTAATTAAGGTTAATGAGCTCATAAGAACAGGGCCCTGATCCAACAAGACTGTCCTTATAAGAAGAGGAAGAGACCCCAGGACTATGTGCACACAGAGGAAAAACCATATGAGGACACAGGAGAAGGTTTTATCTGCCAGCCAAAGACAGAGGCCTCGGGAGAAACTTTATCTACTAACACCTTGATCTTGGACTTCTAACCTCCAGAACTGTGAGAAATTAAATTCTGTTATTTAAGCCACCCAGTCTGTGATTTTTTTGTTATGGCAGTCTGAGCCAACTTACACAGTGACTTCTTTTTTTTTTTTTTTTTTTTTTTTTTTTTTTTGAGAGGTTTTCGCTATAGGGCACGTGCGCTCGCCAGACAGACAGAGAGAGACATAGAGACAGAAAGCAAGAAATCACCCCCAAGGGAGATGGTCACGCCGCAATCCCTCCCCCTCCATTTTCCTCTCAGGATCTTGGGCACGCATGCACACGCGCCCTGTGTGAGTTTTAAGCCACCGGGTCAGGGACGCGAACCACGGTCGACTTCATGGGAGTCCAGCAACATAGCCATTACGCTAACTGCTGGTCCCCACAGTGACTTCTTAATGTCATTTGGCATAAGGTTTTCAATACGTTTAGCATGTATCAGAACTTCATTCCTTCTTATGTCTGAATAATATTTCATTGCATGTATAAACCACAATTTTTAATCCAATCATCTGATGGGATTTGGGCTGTTTCTACTGTTCAGCTATTATTATAAATAATGCTGCTATTATTGACATTCATGCCACTAATGCACCTTTATGTGCATCTATTTATTTGAGTACCTGTTTTCAATTCTTTAAAGTATATACCTAGTAATGAAATTATTGGGTTTTATGGCAATTCTATATTCAACTTTTTGAGGACTCACCACATAATTACTATTTTTAAAGTATTTATATCAGTGCCGAGGCATAGGCACTGTTTCACAGTGGTGGTATAAACATCTGTGAGCTATAACCCCTCCCCTACAACTTACTGTCTGTGAGAAACATTCCTCCAAAAGGAAAAAAGTAGTTATAATTTTCTACAAGTTCCTGATTTTGTTCAAAATGAGTATGTAGGCAAACTCACGATGGTTGAACTTCCAATTTTATAGGAGGCTTCATCCTCCAAATATTCATATTTCAAATGTTTAAGGGTAAATAGGGCTATTTCTATGGCACAGTAGTGATATGTTGTTCAACATGGGGTGGATCTCATTTGACAACCACAGATCAAATCCCTGGTCCAGTCTACTGAAACACACCAGGCACATGTGCAAGAGCCCAAAGTCTCTGGACGTCTAGAAGAAGGAGCTCACAGAGGAACCAGACCCTGTGGAAGGGACTGCTTTCTCTCTCTCTCTCTTTTTCTCTCTCACATACTTACTCACCCATACTTTCTCATGAATAAAAGGAAAAACATGTCTATGGATAAGTAAACCTCTTCTCTGAACAGGTTCTGATAATTTCTAAATAGGTTACATTTGACCTTCTACAGCATCAAATTAATAAAATACATCTCTAGGTCTTAAATCACATAGTAATGCATGCATGACTGCAAAATTACAGAAAGCCTGTCAGGCATAATTGTTTAGATGGACCCATATCTAAGTGAAGGCAGGTTACAGAAACAAGTCGAAGGGGGGGGGGAATTAACAGATTTCATAGAAACACAGATGGGAAGGAAACATAGTAGGCTTCAGGAAAACTAAGCCAAGGCAAAGATTGAAAGAGCAGAACAGCACAGCAAGAATTTCAGGATGTAGAGAAGACTTGCCAGTGATGGAAGGAGTCAGGGTTAAGAGATGAGAGAGGAATGTTAGTCTCATGCCCTTGCCAATATCTTTCATGGCTAATTACACCCTGACAGCCTATAAATTCCTCTAATAGTTTTCAATGGAAAAACTATTCTTCTACCCACCCCTACAAATAGTAAGTGGTGGAGCTGGTTTAGACTAGCTTCCAGAATCATCCAAGTGGCGTTGATTATCAATGGTGGGTGTGTATAAGGAAGAAAACAGAAACGCATTCTTCAGAGAGCCTTCTGGGCAAAGAGCACCATGTATGGAGAATATTATATTCCACAAATCAAATGTCCTTAGCTCCCAACTAAAACAAATAACTGAAGACTGGTCTCTCTTCCTCTGTGTGTGTGTGTAAGTGTCTATCTGTCTGTCTCTCTCCATTCTTCACATCCCTCCTCCCTCCTAAGACTAAGACCCAGCAAAATAGCTAATTTCTCCAGTCAACCAACACTCAAAGTCTATTTTTTCAAAAGTCATAGACTTTTTCTTTCTATGGAAGTGTTCTCTGGTCCCACATATGTCAACTAAGAAACAAAAATTGACTATTTCAGGTGGTAGGGAGAGAAAACTCACTCATCTCCAACCAGCATCTTCTCTCATGGTTCCTAATGAATATGATATTTCACAGAGATAGTTCATGAAAGGGAAGGCAGAGAAGGAGATTGATGGCCACCTTCAAACATCTAGACCATTCGCTTTCAGATGGCCAGTCTACACCTTGACTTTGATTAAATAAAGTGGAAACTACACAATGGCCCATTCCCAAGGTCTAGTTTTAAAAAGAGATTAAAGTATCTGAGGGGCAAAAGAAAGTGAGTAAAAAGTACATCAAGTTCTCAAATGTAAGGCCCACTTCTGCCAAAAGTTACCAACTTTGGAGTCAAGCACACCCTGTTTCAAATTCTTATCATGCTACTTATTAACTCTATATCCTCTGAAAGCATCATATTCTCACTGGGAAAAGGGAAAATAACATCACCTACCCAATAAGTTTAAGTGAGTAAGGTCCTGACTTGGTCAGTTATGGTAGTGGTGTTAAGAATATGTCCCATATCAGTGACCCAAATTTTAGAGGGTAATTTATTGTAATAGAACTAAATCTTTCTAAAATATTAAATAGTATGTGTATCCTTGAAAGTATTTTTAAAAGAAGCAATAAGTATCTTATGTTCTTGAGCTATTTGGGGGTTGGTTTTTTGAACGGTTTTTAGTCTTTGCAGTTAATAACTGGCAGTATCAATGCTGCATGGGAGGCTCACTCAATGCCCTTCGAGCTGCTGCATGTGTAAGCATGTTTGGTTAAGAGAGATTCACCGTGTTAAACCTCTGCAGGTTACTCCAACCCATCACCATGCTTGCCACCTTTTATTTCCTTTGGGGGCATGAACTGAGGTGGTATCATTTATGGAAGGAATTTCTCCAAGATGAAGGAAGATTTGCTAAGAACCACTGACTTAAAACAAAAAGCAGTTTGTTACATTTATGAGTGAACAGAGGATTGACGAATATTGAGGCTTATAATTTTTCTCTCATCAGCAGAGAATGTACATTTGTGAAATTATTTTTTCACCCTATAAATTTAAGACAACATTCTTACTTAAATTTGGCTGTCCAAATCGGAGCCTGCCTGGAGAATTTGAATGTCCAACTGGGTGTTCACTGATGACTTCAAAATCTGTATCTCCAACCCATATCTCCCCTATGACTTCCCAAATCATAAATTCCACACAGACTACTCATATCTCTCAGTGCCTTTTTTTTTTGCATCTAGTTTTTCTGGGTAGAAATAGTTGCTATTCTTAGTACCATTTTCTCCATCTCCCAACTCATCACAGCTGACCCATCACAACTCTTGTCTATTTTCACTGAGTAACAATTAAATCACTTCAAATGTATCGAAACAGAAAAAAATTTAAAAAAGAAATCAATCCATGAGAAATCATATTACTGAAATGTAAACAGCATAGAAGAAAAAATATCAGATCACTTCTCTCCAATTAAATGACTACCAACCTCCAAGCCAAGGATACTGACATTTATTTCATGAACTAGCTCCCCAGTATCTGCCTTGGCCATGCTCTACTCTTTTCCCCACCATTGCCAGAATAATCTTCTCAAAACTCAAAGTTCCACCTTAAACCCCACTTTGGCTTCCAATTACCATTGGGTAAAGGAGAAGACTCTAGCATGACCTAGAACACTCGCCGTACTCTGACCTCACAGACTTCCCTACTCAGAGTTCTAGCTGGAGCCTCCCTTTCATTCTATGCCTGCTCGTATTAAAGGGTCATGGCACACTCTTCCCTTCTCAGCAGCTCTCTTTCTCTCAGCTGATGCCCCCTCCATCTGGACAATTCCCACTTGCCCTTCAAATCCCTGTACAAGGACAAAAATTAATCCCCAAGAACCTAGTTTGGTCAGATTGATTCCACAAGATTACAAAAGTTCAGGAAACCACATTTCTTTCCTTAATTGTGCTCCTTTCAGTCTGCCTTTATTCTTTCACTTTTATGACCATAAGTGACTGCCTGCTTCCCTACCAGACTGTAAGTTCAGTGAGGGTAGGGACTATATCTGGTTGCCACCATTATATTCTCACTACCAAGTCCACTGCCTGTAAAAAGTAGGTACATGGTTAAAAAAAAAAATGATGCTGAATGAATAAGTGAATGAATACATGTTAAAAGGCATATAATACATCTGATAGGAAGATGGGAGATTCATTCATTTTTTTTTAAGTTTCTTCTGTTTTTTTGTTTGTTTGTTTGTTTGTTTTAATGAGTGAAAAACAGAGAGACAGCACCCCCAATAGGGTCTTGACACAGAGATCCACCCCCCAGCCTCAGCAGGCCCAGATCATGGGCACATGCATGCCTAGCATACTCAGGTCTCTGGACTTGAACCATAAATGCCCCCATGTGGGACTGCCTCACAGAGTGTCACATTTTATTGCTTCATCACTGTCTGGCCCTGAGGAGATGTAAATGTAACCTCAAAAAGGGTTCTATAGGACAAAAATCCAAGAGCATGATGAGAGAAGGAAGAGAGGCTTGTTTCCCAGGTGTTAGTCTATAGGAATACCACAAAGATCTTGTTCTTTTTACCCCTTGAATATTCTGTAGGAAGAGAATGGACAATCCCTTGGGCTTCTTCCATTCATGTCAGCACTCTGAGAATGTCAGCTTTCAAATGGAAGGTCAACAGTGAAAGTGGGAACGGGTGGAGGAAAATGTCTTTTTAAAAACATTCTAAAGCTATTAGGAACAAAATGTAAATGCACCAGATAATACTAGAGAGAAATTGAGCTATCGATAGTTTTGAAAAATGAATAAACATCCATATGTCTTATATTGTACACTCCTTCTCCATCTTAAAAACTGGTGGAGGGGGACCAGCAGTTAGCGTAATGGCTATGTCACTGGACTCCCACGTAGTCGACCGCGGTTCGCATCCTGGACCCGGTGGCTTAAAACACACTGGGCGCATGTGCGTGCGTGCCCAAGATCCCGAGAGGAGAATGGAGGAGAAGGGATTGCGGCGTGACCATCCCCCCCAGGGGGTGATTTCTCGCTTTCTGTCTCTATGTCTCTCTCTGTCTGTCTGGTGAGCACACGCGCCCTATAGCGAAAACCTCTCCAAAAAAAAAAAAAAAAAAAAAAAAAAAAAAAACTGGTGGAAATTTCCAATTAATGAGGAGAAATAGTCCTCAACCTCATTTCAAGATGTCCAAAGAAGTGAGACCCAGCAGAGGTTTTTGTGACATGTCACAAAAACTACATCATGTTTCAAAAGAAAGATGAGAAGAGATCTATGCTGCCCAGCAAACACAATTCCTCAACTGAGATCAACAGGAAGATCTGTTTCTGGGCTGAGAACTGCTGGAGGGTGTTGGCCCAAATGCTGAAAAGGCTAGTCATGAGCTTTTTCTGTTTTCATAATTACTCATTTAAATATAAAAAGAAAAGAATGAACATTTCTCTTATGTATGTGTCTATGATTAAAATAAAGCTTTCATGAGAAATCTGAAAGGAACTGAAGCTCTAATGATGTAAAAAAAAAAAAAAAACCATTCTGCAGAAATACTGGCACCCTCCCAAAAAGCTATCATTAGGTTCTTTCCAGCACTAGAGGTAAAAGTTTGTTTCTTTAAAACTTCAACTCTCAAGCAATGTGTGATAATCTGACATTGCATTTCAAGTAGAGCAACAATATTCTAAACTCTAGATTTGCAATATGTAAAAATAAAAATTGAAAAAGTGGCTGACTTATCTTGCCCTGGCTCATAGGATTGAGAAAATGTTCAAAAACCAAATCCCATGACATACACATGGTTTTGTCGTGCATTCGACTTTCTCTTACCCTTTCTCAATTGCTCCGCTTCTGAAGACCCCACCTGTATCACTCCATCCCCTCTATCTGGACTACCTCTGAGCCAACGCAGAGCCCTTTTCTTCTAAGTGTACCAAACTTTCATCTTTACCCCATGACATATTCTTGCCTTGGCAAAAACCCTAAAGCTCTCAGGGTGGTTAATAAACAGTAGGTGTCGGCCTAAGGGTTAAGAATTCACACTCCCAGATGATAACCATCAGTATATTGTTCTGGAAAATTAAATACACCTGGGCCAAGTTTCTTAAGGCTGTACTCTTTGGAGATGTTTCAATGCTTTAGAAAAGAAGAAACAGTTCAAGAATGTGAACTTCATTTCTCTCATATATTTTTCTAGGCTTCTTTATTCTTTATTATTTTTATCAGGTTTTTCTTTTTGGTATCTTATTATGTGCTTTGGGTTTCCCCCAGATTTTTGCCTACTTTTGTCCTCTTTGGCATATGAAAAATGTTCTAGCATTCTGCCATCTTAGCAGGGACATCAAATGACAAAAGAGAAAAAAAATGGTCATTCAAGAAGTCCGGATTACTGTGATTAGATTCAGACTAATCTATCTGCACGGAACTCCAGAGGTAAATGTGAAGAGCATGCGCTCCCTGGGAAGCATGCATGTGCATACACCTGGCATGATTTTCAAGTCACTGGGTCTGGGGACTTGAACCGCAGTTGGACACATGGGAGTCCAGTCCCTTAGCCACTACACCATCTGCTGGCCCTGCCTCCCCATTTATTTAAGAGTTTTTTGGCTTAGGGCACGTGTGCTCACAAGATTGAGAGAGAGAGAGAGAGAGTAAGAGGAAAGGGAGAAATCACCTCCCGGGGCAGATGGCCACACCACAGTCCCTTCTCCTCCATTCTTCTCCCAGGAACGCACACACATGGACCTGCGTGTCAAGCTGCTGGGTCTCACACAGTGGTCAGCATGTGGGAGTCCAACAATGTAACTACATCACCATCTGCTGGCCTCTTGGCTCCCCATTTTAAGCCTAAAATGAGAATTAAGAGTCAAAGATGGCACCAACATTTCAACCTGGATGTAGGGAAGGATTGTGAGGTTATTAAGCTGAAAAGAAAACATGGAAGAAGAAGGTTTGGAAAGAAGGTAATGAGATCTATTTGAACTTGTAGAACTTGGGTATTTGTAGGGGTGAGCAGCTGGAGCCATCCAGCGGGCAGTTAGGAATACAGGCAAGGAGCTAAACCGCAGAAGCCTGATAAGCTACACAGACGGCCTCTAGAACAGCCGCTGATACTCAGAAAGCCTCCCTTTGTACTTTCTTTACACTGTAAGGAAGTGTCTCAACTGTCAGGGGCACACGGCTTACTTTAACTAATTAAAATATTATTAGTAACCGTTTTATATGAACACTGAATGAGTTTGATAAATTGTCTTGGATTATAAAATCTCATCTCTGCCACTTGCAAGCACAGCAAGAAACTTCCTTGTGGAGCCTTTGTTTTCCTCCTGTGTAAAGTTAGTATCTCTGTACTTGCATTGTGGTTGTAAGGAATAAATGGGCAAACATAGTTACCAGTCTACTAACAAGACTCAGAACCCATTGAGAAGACCTTCTGAGATACATCATGAAACTCGGAGTCAGTAGTTCACTGGGCTGAGAGTTTTTCATCTATATTAATCAGATATATTGATCTGTAGTTTTCCTTTCTTGTCACGTCCTTACCTGTTTTGGGGGATGAGGGTGATGGAGGCTTCATAAATCGAATTTGGGAGGGTTTCTCCCTTTTGGATCTTTTTTTTTTTTTTTTTTTTTTTTTTTTTTGGAGAGGTTTTTCACTATAGGGCGCGTGCGCTCACCAGACAGACAGAGAGAGACATAGAGACAGAAAGCGAGAAATCACCCCCCAGGGGGGATGGTCACGCCGCAATCCCTTCTCCTCCATTCTCCTCTTGGGATCTTGGGCACGCACGCACACGCGCCCGGCGTGAGTTGTAAGCCACCGGGTCCGAGACACGAACCACGGTCGACTACGTGGGAGTCCAGCGACATAGCCATTACGCTAACTGCTGGTTCCCATGGATCTTTAGAAATAATTTGAGTAGGATGGGAGTTAACTCTTCTTTAAAAGTTTTGTAGAATTCAGAAGTGAAGCCATCAGGACCTGGGCTTTTCTTTGTTGGGAGGTTATTTAATACTGATTCAATCACATTGATTGTAATGGGTCTATTCAGGCTTTCTATGTCTTCCTGATTCAATCTTGGCAGATAATATGTGTCCAGGAATTTGTCCATCTCATTCAAATTTTCTTGTTTGTTGAGGTATAGTCACTCACAGTATCCTCTAATGATGTTTTGTATATCTACTATATCTGTTGTAATATTGCCTGTTTCATTGTGAAGTTGATTTATCTGATTTCTTTCTTTCTTCTTCTTAAGGAGCCTATCTAACGGTGGGTCCATTTTGTTTATCTTTTCAAAGAACCAGTTTTTTCTTCCATTTATTTTCTGTACAGTTTGTTTATTTTCTATTTCACTTATTTCTGCTCAAATCTTTATTATTTCTTTCCTCCTGGCATTTTTTGGATTTTTTTATTGTGTTTTTCCAGTTTCCTAAGGCAAGATGTTAGGTTGTCCAATTGCCATTCTCCATCTTTTTACTATGAACACTAATTGCTACAAACTTCCCTTTTCTGACTGCTTTTGCTGTGTACCACAGATTATGGAATACAGATGCAGAAATGCTCAGCAAGGTACTTGCAAATCATATCCAACAACATATTAAAAAAGATTATACAGCAAACCAGGTAGGCTTTATTCCAGAGATACAAGGGTGGTTCATCAGACACAAGACCATAAACATAATACACCATCTCAGCAGAAAGAATGATAAAAACCATATGATCATTTCAATCAATGCAAAAAAAGCATTTGATAAAATACATTTCTTTTTGATTAAGAGTCTCAGCAAAATTGGCATAGTAGGATCATTTCTTAACACAATAAAAGCCATCTATGACAAACACATAGCTACCATCATACTGAATGGGGAAAAGCTGAAATGTTTTCCAGTAAAAACTGGTACAAGACAAGACTGTCCACTTTCTCTACTCCTTTTCAGTACAGTGCTGGAAGTCCTAGCCAGTGCAATCAGAAAAGAGAATAAAATAAAAGGCATTCAAATAAGGAAATAAGAGGTGAAATTATCTCTATTTACAGATGACATAATTATATACATAAAAGACCCAAAGGTATCCACAAAAAAAACTCCTGGAAGTAATAAATGAATACAATATAGTGGCAGGATACAAAATCAACATATAAAAATCTATAACATTTTTATATACAAACAACAAGCAATCTGAGATAGAACTAAAGGATATAACCCCATTTACTATAGCCACAAAACGTATAAGATACCTAGGAATAAATCTAACCAAAGAAATCAAAGAGCTCTACAAGGAAACCTATAAAAATTTTTTTAAAAATAAATAAAACATGACACAAAAAAGTGAAAGGACATCCCATGTTCCTGGATTAGAAGAATTAACATAATCCAAGTGGCAATTCTATGAAAATTAGACTACATTTTTAATGCAATCCTAATCAAATTACCAGACACATTCTTCACAGATCTAGAAAAGACAATCATAAAATTTTTCTGGATTCATAAAAGACCCCGTATTTCCAAAGTAATCCTGCACAAGAAGAGTGGAGTAGGAGGCATCTCACTCCCTGACCCCAAAATATATTACAGAGCTGTGATAATCAAAACATCATGGTACTGGCACAAAAACAGCCTTGTAGACCAATGCAACAGAATAGGAACTCCAGAAATAAACTCCAAAATATAGGCAAACTGACTCCAAAACAAAAGTGCACCAGTCAATCCAGTGTGATAAAGAAAACTTCTTTAGCAAATGGTGCTAGTAAAACTGGGTATCCACCTGCAGAAAGATGAATCTGGACCCCTATCTCTCAACATTAATAAAAATCAACTCAAAGTGGATCAAAGACCTGAACCTAAGATCTCAAACTACAAAACTACTGATGGAAAACAGTGGGGGAAACTATGGGAGACATCAGAATAGGCAAAGACTTCTTAAATAAGGCTGCAAAGCACAGGCAATAATTCCGAAATAGACAAGTGGGATTACATCAGATTAAGAAGTTTCTGCACAGCAAAAAAACACAATGTTTAGTGTGAATTGACAACCCTCAGAATGAGAGAATATTTTTGTAAACTATGCCTCAGATAAGGAACTGATAACCAGAATACACAGGGAACCTAAGTGGATTACCCAAAAAAAATTATCATCCCAGTTTAAAGATGGGAAAATGAGCTAAACAAACAACTCTCTAAGGAAGACATATGAGCAGCCTAAAAGCATATGAAAAAATGTTCAACATCTTTCATCATAAGAGAGATGCAAATCAAAACTACAATGAGATACCACCTGACCCTAGTCAGAATGGCTAAAATTAAAAAAGCAAAACATATTAAGTACTGGTGAGGATGTGGTGAAAAGAGAACTCTCCTACACTGTTAGTGGGAATGTAAATTAGTCCAGCCACTATGGAGAATAATATGGAGGTTCCTCAATGATCCACAAATAGAACTACCATATGATATACAATTCCACTCCTAGATATCTACCCAAAGGATAGAAAAATGCTCAGTTGGAAAAGTGCTTGCAAATTTATATTTATTGCAACATTATTCACAATTCCTAAGACATGAATCCAACCCAAATGGCCATGAACAGATGAATGGATTGAAAAAGTGTGGCACATATACTCTATGGAATACTACTCAGTCATAAAAAAAAAAAAATAAAAACAAGGGAACCAGAAGTAAGAGTAATGGCTATGTCACTGGACTCCCACGTATTTGACCGCGGTTTGCGTCCCGGACCCGGTGGCTTAAAACTCACACCAGGCGCGTGTGCGTGCATGCCCAAGATCCCGAGAGGAGAATGGAGGAGAAGGGATTGAGGCGTGACCATCCCCCCTGGGGGGGTGATTTCTCGCTTTCTGTCTCTATATCTCTGTCTGTCTGGCAAGCGCATGCGCCCTATAGCGAAAAACCTCTCCAAAAAAATAAATAAATAAATAAATAAATAGAATAAAATAAAATAAAAAACAAGACCCTGGCATTTAATAGGAAGTGGACAAACATGGAAGATTTACTGCTGAATGAAGTGAGTTAGGCTATAAAAGAGAGACATTGTCTGTCTCCACTTAATATATAACAATTGTCCATGCTGTATGGCAGAAATGGAAAGATTGGAGAATATAGAAACATGGAAAATGGTTACGATTCTACAGACAGTGTGGGAAGAAGGTGGGAGAAGGGGGAAAGTATAAAGAAAGAAATCAGGAAGAAAAATAGAGGCAAGACTTTTATGGGACATAGAAATGGATGATTATCTGTGTATGATATCTTCAACTGGACTGGTGTGAAGTGCATTCATGTTGGGTAATTCACTTTACAAACTAGTGATGTACAATGATTGAATGTATAAGATAAAATAATCATTTTCCCCTGTGAATAGAGGACATTTAATATTTCTGTGCTGGTCATAGGGAACATATAGGTGGGGAATACATGCAGGAGAGGCCAGAGGCACCCCTTCCTCTCAGGAGGGGTGGCTTGTGAAGGGTGTAGGGATCTCTTGGAGACATCCAAGGAGTCTTCACAGCAAAAAGGCAGACCGGGGATGTTATGAGCATACAACACACTCAGTCTTTGGCCTTATGTCAGAGTCCCTCATAGGGGGTCTATGGAGTCTAGTTTTTTCCAGCTGTTCC
The DNA here is from genome assembly GCA_026018925.1 of Tupaia tana. Taxonomy (NCBI): domain Eukaryota; kingdom Metazoa; phylum Chordata; class Mammalia; order Scandentia; family Tupaiidae; genus Tupaia; species Tupaia tana. Next base: position 143,978,401 of record JAKSZU010000001.1, on the reverse strand, counting down.
ACTGGAATCCACACTCCCACCTAGATGGAGGGCTTGATCCTAGAGAGGGGCAACAGCTCAGGGTTGGGCAAGGGCACCTACTGCCCAAGGGGACAAGAGTCCACTTCACCCCTGCCCTCTCTCCTCTTCCCAGGCTTGGGAAGAGCAGAGAAGAGGGGAAAAGGACCCCCAGCCTCCACTGAGTCCCAGGTTCCTCTGGGTGAAGTGGAGTGCAATGGAGCAGGATGGGGGCAGGGTCTTGAAATTATTTTTAAAAAGTAGTTAACTGGGATGGAGCATATTGCAAGTAAAGAAGAATGGAGAGACACAGATGTAAGCAATTGATATCCTTGTAACTATTCTTCAGAAATAATTTATTCTGTTACATTAATATGCATACAGAGAATTAATAATTACATCTTATTGTAGTTTCAAGAAGCCTCTATCTCCAAGGACTTTGGGAAAATCAAATTTTGCTTAACACAGGAAGTAGATTTCATGTAAAAAAAGAATTCCCATTTGTGCGAGCTCTTTATAAAAGGCATAAGCTGTGGACAAAGTAATGAGGTGCTCGATGCCTTCATGCAGGGGCTGGGTGACCAGCTGATTGGAAGATCATCTACCTTAGTAGTAAGTTAGCATGAAGACATGTAAGGAGGTTTCCAAGCATCACAGACTGTGGTCTTTTAGGTGAGTATTGAAGATCCAGCTGGATTTGAAACCCATTTCTGCCCTTTATCAACTGGGCAACCTAGACAAAGTAGCTAACCTCTCTGTGCCCTGATTTCCTCCATGGTAAATGGAAACAAATACCAGTGCCTGCCTCACAGGGTGTTGTGATGATTAAATGAATTCATTCGTATCAAGAGTCTAAAGTGTAATCAAGATTTGGTTGAATTTTTAAAAAATCATTGTATTTATTGTGGCATTGCTATTATTATGGATATTGACTCCTTATCTTTCACTCTCCATCATCACAGGAGCCCCAATCAGTAGATGCCACCAAAATGAGCCACACAACGGGAGACATCCTTCCAAGCACAGACCACGCATATGATACCCAGTTTTCTTCTGATCATCAAAATGAAGGGTCATGAAAATGAACAGATGAAAAGAGAAGTGCAACACATTTTAATTGTTATTGCTGTGCTATTCTTTACATATAATTAATCACTGGTTCAATACACACATTAATTACATTAAATCATAACTAGAGGTCTAAGTCTCATCATATGGCCCACTAATGTATTAGATAGACTTCACATGCATTTCTACCTCAACCCTTTGAAAAGCACTCCTGCTAGGGAAGAGTGGAAACTCAGAGAAGGATCCTCCCTGTGTTTCAGCCTGTCGTTCTGCTGCTGCATTTTTCAAAAGAGTTGCCTTGAACTTCTGTGTACCTCCTCTAGTCCCTGCAAATTTATACACGGAGCACCTTTGTGAGCCTTGGCTGGGCACAGGCAGTGCACAGAGAGGATTTGTCAAGCCAAACAAGTTGATTCATGTGCAGAACTCCCCCAACTGCATTTAAAGATTGAATTGGAAAAGCTTGCAGCTGCTTTTTGTTGAAAATTCCAAAACTCAAATACTTCAGCTGCCTTTAGCACATCAAGTTCCAGTGCTTGCACAATAGTCTACACGTGCAAACACACATGCCCAGTGGTACTTGAGTGGCTTGTGGCTGAAGACATCTGTGTCATTTAATGGCTAAGGGTTTCCTGCATTTTTGCTATGTAAATACATCCCTGTCCACTGATGGGCTGAATCAGTGACGTGCCCACAAGGTTTAACATTCTCAAGTGGCAGGACTTGAATTTTTAGCTTTAATAATGATAGATGTTTGAATGAGTCTAGCAAAGAGTAATTAATTACCTGGATGGCAGCTCATGCCTTTTCATGAAGCGCTCTCCTGGTTGGGTAAGAACGGTTGTTGATCTGCACTCTTTCATATGATAACCATTAGGCATTTGTGGCTTCTCCACACTTAAAATGTTGCTAATCCAAATTAAAGTGCACCTTTAAATACACACCAGCTTTCAAAGACTTAGCACCAAAAAAATTAAAAAGTGAAAAAACAATATAAATTTAAATTATATGGTTAGTATAGGTTAACATAGATTGTACATAGACATATGATTATATGTTAAAATAGGTTATATGTTAAAATAATTTGGTTATATTAGAACAAATAAAATATATTACTTAAATTTCACTTGTTTATTCTTCCTAGAAAAAATTCCATTACCCATATGGTTTACACTATATTTTGATTACACGGTGCTGACCCAGAGTATTTAAGTCAGAATCTCTTAAAGACAGCCCAGAAATCTCTATGGTTAACAAGCACCCAGGTGACTAAGATTTGGAGATCCCCGAACTAACAGACAATAGCCTGAAACATGAGTCTAGATTCAGGACTTCACTCAGTTCCTAATCCTACCTGGGCTCAGTCACTTTGTCAACAGACTGAAGGGCTGGGGATAACCTGGAAAGTTGTTTAATTTAAGATTCCAATCTCATTATCTGCTGATTATAAGTCCATTGACCTAAGAACCCAGGCCAGCAAGGAGCCCTAGAGACCAACCTGATTCAGACAGATTCAGACCAGTGTGACCCCAGAGAGAATTCCTGTTTGTTAATTCCAGGTGTCCCAGAGGGCTCCTTGGGAGGACAGATCACCAAGGGACTTCTTTCTTTCTTTATTTTTTCTTTTTTTGGAGAGGTTTTTGTTATAGGGCGCAGGTGCTGGCCAGAAAGACAGAGAGAGACAGAGAGACAGAAAGCGAGTAATCATCCGCCAGGGGGATGGCCATGCTGCAATCCTTTCTCCTCCATTCTCCTCTCGGGATCTTGGACATACATGCACACATGCCCAGCGTGAGTTTAAGTCACCATGTCCATGACTCGAACCGCGGTCGACTACGTGGGAGTCCAGCGACATAGCCATTACACCAACTGCTGGTCCAACCCAAGAACTTCTCAGAGGAGTGCCACCAACACCTACTCCACTGAACCAAATAGAACCTTCTCCACAACATCATCATCATCACCAACAACTGACCAAGGGCCTTCTGCATGTAAAGCACAGCCCCCGTAGCAAGCCCCAGAGCAAACTTGTGCACTTAGGCTGCCCTGAGAGAGGCCAAGATTTCATGGCCCAAGCAGGGGCAGTACCCAGCCCAGCCCAGTGAAGGTCACTTGGCTCAACCCACCAAACTATTCAACCAGAAAAATTCCTTTTCAGGAAGGGAATGGGGAGCCAACTTTTTTTTAATACTTTGGCCTTAAGGAACTATTAATTTCACCTTCCCAAGAGAGAAGGAGAAAGCACCCTTAACAGGGTCTCATCAAAATGCAACCCCCTTTTCCCAGCCTTCTCGCTCCTCAGTGTCTTGGCTGCCTGTGTGCACACTTGGCATGCTTTCAGGCTGACCCAAATCTTTGAAATTCATCTTACTAATGGAAAAAGATTTTACACTAAGAGAAAAAAAATGACTTATTTGAAATAAGAATCTAGGGGCCAGAAAGTGATGCAGTGGTTAAGGTGCTGGACTTCCACATGGCTGACCATGGTTTAAGTCCCAGAGCTGGTGGCTCACTCTCTCTGTCTCTCTCTCTCTCTCTCTCTCTCACACACACACACACACACACAACTCTCTCTGGCAAGCACATGTGTCCTATAGCAAATCTTTAAAAATTATAATTATAACACATAAAATGAATAATTTTTAAAAGATTATAAACAAATATATGTATATATTTTTTGAGAGACTTTTGCTATAGGCTGCATGTGCTTGCCAGAGAGATAAAAAGAGAGAGATAGAAAAGAATAAATCACCCCCTTGGGGGATGGCCACACCACAGTCCCTTCTACTCCATTCTCCTCTCAGGATTTTCGGCATGCATGTGCACGTATCTGGCGTGAGTCTCAAGCTGCCGATCTGGTACTCAAACTGCAGGCGACCACGTGGGAGTTCAGTGCCTTTACCACTATGCCATCTGCTGGCCCCTATTTTGATTATTATTAAAAATAACCAATGATATGGTTTTAGAAAGCAATGCCAAGTGATTTTTGGAGGCAGGAGGATAGAAAGCATAGAAGAAAGTAGATAAGATCCACAATTGTCTAAACCTTGAGTGTTCTTAGCAGAAAGAATGCTGGAAAGCCTCTGGACTGCTCAGAAAGCATCAACAGGTTGGAATGAGACTGGGGAAGACAAGTTTTTAAATAAATGGTTATTAATTCATATGTAAAGAGAAAATTCACCAGACGGACTAAAAGAAAAAGATCCTGTCCCAACTGTTTCCTTCATCAGTGGAAGAATCCCCACTTTTCCCCCCAATACTTTGTGACACATCAAAACAGTAAGCAAAGAGTCAGCAACAAATTGGCGCATCTGCACCCTCTTAGACATCCATGCCAGGCTCTTCTATGGCCTAGAGTCTACAATGCACATAAAACAACTTTTTCTCCCCATAAATAATAATGACCTTGAGCAAAATACCATTACTTTAGCCCTGCCATGTGGCACAGTCATCTGTTATTATAATTTTCACCTATTGTTATTATCAATAATGATCATCTCACAGGACTGGGACACTAGAAGATAACAATTCCTATGTCTTGTTTGGCTAAGGACTCTGAGTTTTAGCCTCAGACCTTCCTAGATTACATTTTAGCATTAGTTCCTATTCTCATGCTGGACCTAAATGACAGCTTTTGACCAAGCTCACTAAACAAGGGCTGACCCTTCCCATGAGGATATTACAATATCTCAGCCAGACAATTCTTGCCAGTAGCAAAAAGGAGGAAGACAAACAAACCTGGAAATGTAGTAAATGAAGCTGGGACACAGATATGAGCTCAGACCATGAACAAATACACACAGAGAGATTCCAGGTAAATTGCAGTCCTGTTTACAGTGGAACAGCACGTTCTTTCCTGGGACTGCTCCTTCACACTTATCTGATCAACAGCTCCTCGTTCATACTATCTCTTTTTCCAGTTTTTCATTGTCACATATACAGGTAATCATTTTTTGTTTGGTTGGTTAGTTTCTTGTCTTTTTTTTTTTTTTATGATAGAGAGAATGAAAAGAGGGCACTTGTAAGTGAAGAGGGAAAAGAAAGTACTCTTTTTTTTTTATTTTTTGGAGAGGTTTTTGCTATAGGGCGCATGCACTCGCCAGAAAAACAGAGAGATAGAAAGCGAGAAATCACCCCCTAGGGTGGATGGTCACACCGCAATCCCTTCTCCTCCGTTCTCCTCTCGGGATCTTGGGCACAGACACACACATACCCGACGTGAGTTTAAGCAACCGGGTCCGGGACTCGGACCACGGTCAGCTACATGGGAGTTCAGCAACACAGCCATTATGCTAACTGCTGGTCCCAAGAAAGCACTCTTGAAAGGGATTTATCTTGTCACAATTCCCTTTTCCCAGCTCTCTTGCTCCTCAGGATTCTGGATCACCTGTGTACACTCCTGGCAAGTTTTCACACTGACTCAGGCATCCAAATCCATAGTCAGCCATGTGGCTTCCAGCTCTACAGTCTAGTATGGTACACACTGCAGTACCTGGTGAGCTGAGGCAATGGTGTTTTGGACAGGAAGATATTCTCAGTTAACTAGAGGCAGGGTGGTCTAGATAATCAGCTACATAAATTGTGAACTGCTATGGCACTTACAGTTATGACCCTGTCTCCTCCCCTGCACAGAAAACAATCAATGGTAGCTTTTTTGAGTCCGTTGAATTATGACTCCATGTAGGGGTAGGAGTGTTAGGTCACCAGAGATCTATCCTAATGAGAAACCAAAGGCCTTCCTGGAAGAAGATGGCCCAATAAGTCACTTCTTCATCAGTGAAGAAGTGACTGACTGCTTGACCCCCCCATGAAGTGTTTGCTCAATGACCTGAACCCAACCCAGCTCATCTTCTGTAACTAAAGACTAGGTGAAAACAGAGGTTGTTCTTCACTGATCTCTAAGGTCTGAGGAAAGGGTAGCACTGTTCCTGTTACCTTTCATGAAGTACACAACTAAATAAAAAGAGGTTTCTCTCCATATCAGAGTATACTTTTCGGGCTCCTAAGAGCTCATCTGAATCATCAGATGGCCCCATAGGCAGCAGCACAGGGGGGCAGGGGGGACGCCACTCACCCAGCCTACCAGAGGCTCTCCTATGGACATGGATGGCAAAGGAAAAGTCCACACGTAGCTTGCCAGGCACTAGACAAACAAAATAGCAGCTGCCGTGAGGTTTCAGAGATAGAACATTCCAAAAAACAATGGGTCATCTATAATAGCATGAACTTCTTTTAAACTCCACAAGTTGTGTGATCTTTACCACAGCTTACAAATTAAAAGCTTTGTTGGGATGCCAAAATTATACACTGAAAGGCTGTGGATTCTCCAAAGGCATATCAGAAATCTCTTGTGTGCTGATCTCCCTTCTGAATCAGTATCTTTATGGCTTTATCTGAAACTTAAAGAGCTGAAATACATCCCCATTTAAGTATACAAGTTTATTAGCCGTCATTAGAATCCAGCATCAAAGGTCTTAGGCCTATGGGTTCTTCCAGTCTGATAAGTAATCATCTTCACTAAGAAGATACCTATAGAACAGTTATAGCCTTACCTCTTCCTATTCAATGCCTTGAAGTAGAAGAGTATAAGGAGCACTAGCTTTGGAATCATAAAGATAAGAGTTCAAGTCCCAGCTCTGCCACTTGCTCCTTATATGCATTTTAACTAATTAAGTGACCTCTCTGTGCCTTCAACACCTTAACTATTAAATGAGGAACCTATTAAATATCTTACAAGACACGTTTTAGAGTTGAGTTAAATATATAAAGCTCCTCATAGATTATCTGGCACACAGTAGTTGCCAGCAATATCAACAAAAAGTAGCTATTGCTATCAACCAATCAATTTTAAATAGCTTCCCTTAAACATAAAGAAAGTATAAAAACAAATTCAAAATGGAGTCCATTAGTGAAGGGTCAGGAACAGCAAGCACATTATAAAATTAAGGATTTGAGAGAGAAGAATCACACAGACTATATAGTCCATCCTTTCATTCGTTAGATATAAACTGATGCTAGCGTCAGAATAAGGCCTCATAATAAATCAAGTACACAAGAGAACACATATCCACGGTTGGCTACTGTTGAAGGTCGAATTGTTCCCACAAAAAATATGATATGTAGGATTTCTAGCTCTAGTTCCTCTCAATGTGGCCTTTTGTGGAGGTGAGCTCTTTTCAGAGGAATCAAGTTTAAAATGAGGTAATTAGGGTAGGCCCTAACCCAACATGACCTTATAAAAAGAGGAAATTTAGAGTTGGCCCTGTGGCCTAGTGATTAAGGGAATCAGATACCACATGGCCAACCACAGTTTGAATCTCAGCCTCTGTGATTTGAAAAACATGCTAGGCATGTGTGCATACATGTCCAGAATCCCAACAGGAGACCGAAATGGAGGAGAAGGAATTGCGTCATGACTACATTCCATTGTGGGGTGCTTTCGCTATATATCTGTCTTTCTCTGGCAAGTGTACACACTCTAGCAATAAACAATAAAAAAGAGAAAATTTAGACACAGAAACAGGCAAGCAGGGAGCACCCCACAGGAAGATTAGAGTCATACTGCCAGAAGTCAAGGAATAACCAGAAGCTAGGAGAAAAATCTGGAATAGACTCTTCAGTGGGAGCAAGGCCTTGAAGACACCCTGATCTCAGACTGCTGACCTATAGGACTGTGAGACAATAAGTTTCTGTTTTTTAAGCCATTCAAGTTTTGATACTTTATTCAGGTGGCCCTAGCAACCATTTACAATTATCTCCTACGATATTAAGTCACCGTTTTAAATTCTATTCCAAAGACCCTAGTGCTTCGGAAGGCGATAATAAGCTGGTAAATGTTTAATAAGTGGATCTCAGAAACACCTGATGTGTAGTATCTGCCAATTTTCATGGTGTAAAAAAAATCTTATCATGGTCAATCTCAAGCTATCAGGGTAGTTTGTACTCAGTAGTCACTGAGAACAAAGCTGGGAATTGTTACACACAATCACTGGCTCCCGCTAGCCAGTATGAGCTTACTAGGAACACCTCACGTCCTCAGAGATGCCATGGCCAAGGGGAAAACCAACAGAGCAGGACTCCAGCATCACCACTATCCCCAAACAAGCACTCTATACACAAACAAGAGAAATGCTCCCGAAAAGTATGAATTCCGTTACAGCAGATCACCTTCAGGAGAATAAGTCTTTTTTCAACCAGCAGCTCCTGTTGTGGCTGTTACCTACACAGACCCAGAAACCCAGATAAGTGTCTTAAAGGTCGAATGACTTTAGAATTCATCCCAGGGACTCATTGTCAGAGGTCTCCCTCTTCATTCTTGGCCTCTAGGACCTGTCCTTTAAAGGTCATGCAGTTTTTCACGTTCCTGAAGATGAACTTCAAAAAAATGTCTTTCACATTCAGCAGAGGGCCAAGTTCTTTACTCCTCTTCTCCCATCACAACAAAAAAAATCTCTTCGGAAAAATAATCTCTATAAATCGATTCACAGATTCTGTGTCTGGATTCAAGCGAGATTCAAGCAGTCCAATGTGACATGGAGCTCAAACACTATGAGAAGGTTTTCCTTTCACTGGACCTGCACTCCAGGGCAGTGCTTTTTCATTATAGCTTTGATATTTCAGGACTTCACTGACCAGTTCAACTAACAAGACTCAGTGCTTAGGGTAATTTTATATAAGTTTCTTTACCAGTATGACAGATTCATCCCACCATTTGACTTTCTGTGATAGACCACATTTGTGCACCAGCACATCAAACAATAGTGGTGAAAGGGAATAGGAACTAGCGTGGTGGTTCTCAATCTGGGACAATCCCCCCCCCCCCCCCCCCCCCCCGAGACACTGGAAATGTTCATACACAGTTTTTTTGTTTTTGTTTTGTTTTGGTTTTTTTGGAGAGGTTTTTTGCTATAGGGCGCGTGTGCTCACCAGACAGACAGAGACAGAGAGACAGAAAGCGAGAAATCACCCCCAGGGGGGATGGCCACGCCGCAATATCTTCTCCTCCATTCTCTTCTCGGGATCTTGGGCACGCACGTACATGCGCCCGGTGTGAGTTTAAGCCACCGGGTCCGGGACTCGAACCGTAGTCGATTACATGGGAGTCCAGCGACATAGCCATTATGCTAACTGCTGGTCCCCATACACAGTTTTGATGGTAACTGTAGAAGGGCATGCTATGAGCAACTGGTGTGTAGAGGCCAGAGGTGCTGCTAGACATCATACAAGGCACAGGACAGTTCCCCAAGATAGAGAATGATCCAATCTGAATGTCAATGACCAGAGGTTTAAAACCTCTGAATAGGTGCAAGAGAGGGCCTAGAATATCCTGAGACATATTGGCCATTGTACCACCACCAAGTGGGCCAAGAAGATGATCTCAAGATAGTGGCATCTTTTACATTTGTGATACCTGGAGAAGAGACTCTATACAACTAAATTTTTCCCATGATAACTGTATAATAATGAGTAACTGCAATTATTTTTTAGACTTATTCTTTAATTTTAAAACCAATGATAATTAAAATATTATTTGTTTTAAAAATATTAAAATTAAAATGTCCATTTTAAAGATTTTATTCCAATTCAGAAAAATATTTCACAAATGAACTAAAACTACACTTACCAAAGAAAAATAGTTTACCTGCAGCTTTCACTGTTGCATTTTAAAACTCTTGTTAATTAGGGCCATCAGGTGGCATAGTGGTAAAGGCACTGGACTCCCACATGGCTGACCATGGTTCAAGTTCTGGACTTGAAGGCTTGAAATTCCTACCATGTGCATGTGCATTTGTGTCCAAAATCTCAAGATTAGAAGGGAAGAGAAGGTATTTCAGTGTGGCTGTATTCTCTAGCGGGTGATTTCTCACTTTCTCCTCTCTTTCTCTCTTTCTCTCTGTGTCTCCCTGACAAGCATACATGCCCTATAGCAAAAATCTCTTTTGAATTTTTTTTAAATAACAAGATATAACTCTTGTTAAATTTAACACAAAAAAACTTGAAAGTATCATACAGAATGACAGAAATAGAGTACCTCAAGTTTTACTTCTTCATCTTTTCAATTATTGTGCTAACCTTGCTTATTTCAAACCTCCTTTTTAAAGGTAGGAATGTGTTAATGCCATGAGGTTGGCCACACAAGCTATAGCCATAGTGAGCTCAAACAGCTCTAAATCTTTTTGGACTCACTCTTAGAAAGAGCAGGTGCAGCTGAGCCACATGTGGTAGAGGGGCAAGTTGTATCAGGAGTGTTCTTCAAATTAACTTCCATGTAGAAAAGTTTAGCCAGCACCTCAGACCAACACACTGTCACTCCCTCCATATTCTGCTGGTCACAAAGACTACGCTGGGAGGGGCTACATGGAACATGAATATCCCAAGAAGGTGAGGGTGACTAGATCCGTCTTGGAGGCTGGCTTACACACTTGACAATTCATTGTTGGCTGTCATTTCTGCTTGGTGAGGACCTTCCTACTCAATAGCAAGGGAAATCTTTGTTTCTCCTCATTAATGTCAGGCATGGATAATACATTATGAAAACTTTTTACTACAGCACTGAATTCTTTCAGTGCCCTGTTCATAGTCCCATGACTCGCTCACAACCACCCTGTTATTACAAGCGAACAGACTGAGCTGCCAAGCAGAGAAAGCATTGTTCTCGTGGACAATATGTTATGAGCATCTTGGACAGCTGCAATTAGCAAGAAATATGAATAGCTACTGGTTCAGAATTGAAATAAACACTTAGAGGGAAGGGTCATTTTGATAAATGACCAAGATTTTCCAAACCTCAAATTCATTTCCTGAAGTAACTCAGAGCTATAGAATGCCACATCTCCAACAACTCAGTCACTCATTCATGCATTTGTTGAACTTTCTCTCATTTATTTGGCACTTACAAAGCTCACAAATATTCATGGAATAAATAACACTCTCAGTAGGTATGGTCTTGTCATAATTTTTTTGAGAGATTTGCTATAGGGCATGTGTGCTCACCAGAGAGACAGAAAGCGAGAAATCACCCCCAGGGGATGGCCATGCTGCAGTCCCTTCTCCAGTCTCCTCTTGGGATTTTGGGCACACACGCACACATATCCGGTATGAGTTTTAAGTTACTGAATCTGGGACTCGAACTGTGGGTGGTCTATGTGGGAGTCCAGCAATGTAACCATTACACCATCTGATGGTTCCAGAGTCTTGTAATAATTTTATATTTTCATCTTAAGTTTTGCACAGAAAAATCAAGTACCAAAACATCCACTCCACAAAATATGATATTACATCAAAATGTATGTTAATGAAGATTAGATTACAGGAAGAAATAACTGTGACACAGCAAAAAAAATCAAAAATTTTGATATTATTTTTCAAACTAAAAAAAGCAGCTATTATAGAAAATATCATCTGAATAAGTATGTAATTTTGCATATTGTGTTTTCTGTATGGACTAAATTGGCATATTTTTCCTTTTTCTAGGTTTTTGTATTTTTATTTTTTTATAAAGTTTTCAGCAATATTATTTTATAGGAGAGATATTTAGTTAACTCTGCAATTAGGTAACATAAGAAGTAAAATAGCATAGTAGAGAGAGCACTGCCTAGGAATGAACTTTGCTATGATTGGATACCAGCTCTGTTGCTAATGAGCAAAATTAAATCTTTTTACTTCTCAAACTCTTCATCTGAAAAAGGTAAAAATAGAGAATACTAATCACTTTGCAGGTGTGTCATGTGGATTCTATGAGATACTGAGCAAATCAGAGTATCATTCTTATCTACCCCCGTTCTCTCTGTCCAAGTGCCTTGTATAACAGGGTTCATATGATTGATTAATATGAGATAGATCTTTAGGTTAATTTTCAAAATATACAAGGCCTTCCTACAACTCAAGAGCAAACAAATAAATAATTAAAAACAAATAACACAATTGTTTCCAAAGAACACAATTTTAAAATGGGCAAAAGAATTGAATATACATTTCTCTAAAGAAGACATACAAATGGCCAAAAGGTGCATGAAAAGATGTATCAGCATCACTAATTGTAAAGAAATGCAAATCAAAACTACAATAAGGGGGCCAGCAGGCGGTGCGGCAATAATGTAATTTTCTACAAGGCTGATCTACACACAAAGGGTCCAGGTCTACATCTGGGGACTTCCTGAGCATGCCAAGCTTGGTGTGCCCACAATCCAGGGCTAGCTGAAGCTGGCCAGGGCATTGGGAAGGAGCCAGTGATAGGGGAATGAAGACCTCGTTGGGGTACCTGTATCACTATATAAATAAACTTTGAGTTAAAAACTACCATGAGTTATCACTTCACACCTGTTAGAAGAAAGACAAGAGACTGTGAGCAAAGATGTGCAAAAATTGTACACTACTGACAGGCATGTAAAATGATGCACCAACTATGATAAACAGTACGCAGATTCCTCAAAAATTAAAATTAGAGTCCTCTTATGATGCAGCAACCTCATTTCTGGGTATAGATCAAAAAAATAATTGAAATTGAGAGCTCCTTGAGATCTCTGCATTTCCACATTCATTGCAGCACTGTTCCCAGTAGCCAAGATATAGAAACAGCCCGTGTTCACTGAGAGATAAATAGATAAATAAAATATGCTATATACATAGCAATAGAATAGTATTCAACCTTTAGAAAGAAGGAAATACTTCCATTTGTGACAACATGGATAAGCCTTGGGCAGACAATGCTAAGCAAAATAAGCTAGACACAGAAAGACAAGACAACACTGCTTGATTCTACTTATATGAAATAGCTACAATAATCAAACTCATAGAAGCAAAGAATACACTAGTGATTCCCAGGGGCTAAGGAATGATGATAATAGAGAGCTGTTCAGTGGGTATAAAATTTCAGTTATGCTAGATGGGTAAGATAGAGATCTGCTATATGAGATAACCATAATGCCTATAATTAACAGTATGATATTGCCCCTTTTGAAACGTGTTAAGAGGGTTGATCTCATATTCAATTTTCTTACCTTTCAAAACAAAGGCATACAAGGAATGTTTCAGAGGTATGGACATGGCCAACTCCCTTGATTGTGGAGATAGTATCATAGTGTACGCATACATCCAAACTCATAAAATAGTACACATCATATATGTGTGGTTCTTTGTATACCAGTCATATCTCAACAAAGCCACAAAAAAAAGTATGAAACAGATTTCAGAGTTTCATAGTTGCTTTCATTATCAAAAACTGACCAAGAAAATAAAAATTCATAAAGCATTACTTTTTTATTGTTGAATTTGAGTGATTATAGCTGGATCACTTTTTTAAAAAGTTAAATAATTTCTAGGAGCCTGACAGCAACACACAATGTTCTACAAGTTTGAAGTTTGACCCACATGGGAAGCTTCTGAGCTCATGTCCAGACACCTCCCTAAACACACTGGGAGCATATGTGCCCATGACCCAGAGCTGGCTAAAATTGGAGTGAGCTGTGGTAATGAGGACCCTGTTGGGTGTGCTTGTATCTCTCTCTCTCTCTCTCTCTCTCTCTCTCTCTCTATATATATATATATATATATATATATATATACACACACACACACACACACACACACACACAAGGGATGATGATAATAGAGAGTTGTTCAATGGGTATAAAATTTCAGTTATGCTAGATGGGTAAGTTAGAGACCTGCTATATGAGATAAACATAATGCCTATAATTAATAGTATGATATTATCCCTTTTGAAACGTGTTAAGAGGGTCAATCTCATATTCAATTTTCAGTTGAATTCAATTCAATTATATGTAATCAAATTCAACAAACAAGCCCTGATGTCAAAATGGATAGGCAACAACCAGCCAATAGTCATCCAGGATCATCCAGGAAGGAAAAGAGCACGGGGAGCAGTACAAGAAAGAGGCACATTCATTAATGTGGTGAACTGTGGAGTTTTCCAACAAGTAAACTAAATCAGCAACAGGAAGGAAGCAGGATCAGAACCTATTCTAGGAAACAAGCAGAAAGGCAGTCAACCAACATCAGAGAATCTGGTAGATAACTGGGCTCCTGCCAACAGACTGTGGTTCAGGGGCAAGATTCCAGTCCCGAGGAGAGCTGACCAGGACAAGTAGAAAGGGCTGGATCCATGGAGAAGTAGAGATAGAGTTCCAGGCTGGCTCTCAAAGAGGCATCTGTCCCAAGACTTCCTGGAAGCCAGTGAGCAGCCCTGTGGTACAAAGTTGGCCTGAAAGGGCTGAAGAGTGACTTGATGCAGCCCAGAGGACTGTCTCAAGCTCCTCAGCTCTTTCCTCTAGCAGTTTGAGGAAATCTGGTTCCATAGTTACTAGAAGAAGAGAGCTGCCAAGGGTAAGAATCAGGCAGGAGCCAAAGAAAGGGTACTTTAAGATAAAGAGGGACTAGGACCAAAAGATGGCATAATGATTACATCACTGGACTCCCACATAGTCGACCATGACCTGGTGGCTTCAAACTCACCCCAGGCAAGTGTGCGTGCATGCCCAAAATCCCAACAGGAGAATGGAGGAGAAGGAATTGCAATGTAGCCATCCCCCCCCCCAAGGTGATTTCTCACTTTCTGTCTCTCTGTCTCTCTCCCTTTCCCCTTTCTCTCATGAGCACATGTACCCTTTACCAAAAGTCTCTCATGTACCCTTTAAAAATAAAATAAAATAAAAAAGAAAAAGAGGAGCTTGAACAGAAACAGAAAAGAAAAAAGGCAGGGAAAGGGAGAGTTGACAGAGACGGTCATGAAGAGGGTTTTAGTGGGGAGGATATCAAAGAAGAAGTGAGATGGGAAAAAAATCCCAAGGAATGCTTAACCTTAGTCTCCCCTAGATCTATTCAGGAACAGACACAGAGCTATTGTGGAATAATTATTTATCAAACTTGATGCACCTCTACCCCACATCTGAAGATTTGGGATTGATCTGATGTATGAGGTCCAAAGAATTTCTTGATGGTGAAGACTGCTAGACATCTATGCAAATCTCCAGAGAAGTTATGAATGCTTCTGCTTTTGAAATAACTTCATAATGCAGATTTACATGTGTTCTTACATACCCTGAGACTATATTCTAACA
Organism: Tupaia tana; assembly: GCA_026018925.1. Classification (NCBI taxonomy): domain Eukaryota; kingdom Metazoa; phylum Chordata; class Mammalia; order Scandentia; family Tupaiidae; genus Tupaia; species Tupaia tana. The sequence goes on along the minus strand of JAKSZU010000001.1, from coordinate 143,963,258 downwards.
TTCTAACTCCTCCATGGATGGTTCTAAGGATTGTTCTAACTAAAGGCCAACCAATGAGTCTGAGAACATCACACAAACCCATTCCTTTTCCTTCAGGCTTGTCCAACTCCTCCCAGTGGCTAGTTTTCAGTTTTACAACTCTTGAAGTTCAGGTTAATAGCTTGACTCCCTAGTGGAGGTGACTAAAAGGTATATTTCTTTTTAGCTAAACTTAACAGGCTTCAAAATCATCACTTCTAATTCTAAACTTTTTAAGCGCCCCAAAATTAATTAATATCAACAATTCTTTTAAACATTTTTTATTTTAAGTTGCCACTTAAAAATTGTATACTGGTTTCTCCAAAGAAGAGCACACCTTGGATGTGCTTTTTTGTCAGCTTCAAATGAAAGTCTTCATCTTTAGGTTAATGTCTCAGCCAAAATAATGAATAGGTATGTAACCTCAGCTGTAGAGTCCAGGAATCTAAATACCGAGCAGCCATCCAGAGAGATCTTTCATAGAAGGAACTAGCACTTGGTAGCCTCTTAAGTCTTTCCAGAGATTAAATCGCAAATTCCGGCTAGGCAACCAGACTGACCTTGATAAAAGATCTCAGTAAAGAAACGAGGGCACCCTGACCCAAAAACTTCTCTGGTCCACATTTCAGGATTATGGCAAGGAAGAGCAAGGATAGGATTGAACAGAGAGTCAAGGAAACAGAATCCTTGCCCTCTGAATACAAATCCTGCCCCTGGGAATCAAGAACTTCAATTAAATAACAAGAAATGATTTTAAAAAATAGTTTGACTCCACACTGTGGTTTACTTTAAAATCCTGTAAAATATAGAGCATAATTCTGCTATGAAAACAAAATAAGACTAGGACCAGCAGATGGCATAATGGTTATGTTGCTGGACTTCCACATAGTCGACCACAGTTCGAGTCCCTGACCCAGTGGCTAAAACTTCACAGTGGGTGCATGTGCATGCATGCCCAAGTCCCAAGAAGAGAATAGAAGAGAAGGGATTACAGTGTGGACATCCCCCCAGGGGGAGATTTCTCCCTTTCTGTCTCTCTGGTGAGCACATGCGCCCTATAGCAAAAATCTCTCTCTAAAAAGAGAGAGAGAGACAGACCATATATAGAAAGCATATGAGGTGGTGCTCCACTAACCTATGTTCCTTTCTTTCTTTTCTCTTTAATTTACTTATAATGTTATTTTAATTGAACACTCAAGGAATAATTTAAGAAAGTTTAAGGTACTTTTCACCCCCCAAGAAACATATAATGAGTTAGATAATTTCAAAAAAGGATACAGAAAGAGAATGAGAAGGGTCCCATGAGAGAAATGAAGAAGAACATGAATTTCCAATCTGGAAAGGCAAAAGGAGATATAGGTCTGGATGCTTCATAATCTTCATAAAGATCCTAAGCAAGGAATAAACACAAAGACATTCACATCAAGCCCTGGAATATTAGAACTGTCCCTGAACTATATGATTTCTTTAAATCTGTTTCCTCTTCTGCAAAATGAAGACAGTACTATCTACTTCCAAAGATGCGTCACAAAAGAATAAGTTGATAAATACCTTTAGATAATATAAATGAAAAACTTAACACAATGCCTATGTTTTTTTTCTATTGCTATAATGAATTACTACAAACTTAGTAGCTTAAACAACATAGATATTTTAATAATTCTGAAAATCAAAGTGCAAAATGGATCTTACTAGGCCAAAATAAAGATGTCATCAAGGCTGCATTCCTTCTGGAAGCTCTGGGTAAAATCTATTTGCTTGTGTTTTCCAGTTTCTGGAGGCAGCCCGAATTCTTTGGCTTGTGGTTTCTTCTTCCATATTCCAAGTCTGCAGTGTAGCATCTTCCAATCTCCCTCTCAAAAATACTCTTCCTGCTTTCACTTATTAGTACCCTAATGACTGCACAGCTAATCCAGTATAATCGCCCACCTCGAAGTCTCTACATTAATGACACCCACAAAGTCCTTTTTGCTATGAAAGATAACAAATTCACAAGTTCTGGGGATTAAGATGTCAACATCTCTGGGAGGGGTGTATTTTTCTGCCAACCAGACTTGGCATGTCATATGTTCTCAGTACTTGGGAGCTGCAATGACATTAAGGAGTAGAAAAAACCTGAAGTAGTAATAGTAGTAGTAGCTTAATGAAATTCCTTGCCTGAATATTAGAAACATTCAAAAATGAGTTAAATAAATCCATAGGTGGCATATACAGAAAGGTTTATAAAGGAAACCTAAAGGTAGTTGTGCTTATTTCATCACCTTGTGAAGGTTAGGACTATAAATGGCAACCATCCTTCTTTAATAAATACGGTGGTGTCATTTTACATCATGAGAAACTTAGAGGTATTTGACAACTCAAATAGACATTTTTAACTAGAAACCCAAGTGGTCTGTGGGTCACACATTGATAAAAACCTTGTATAATGGACTACTTTGGGGAATATTCTACCTACATCTAATAATAAACATTTGAGGCATAATCTCACACCATAGCAATAGAAATATCATTTTTAGAGGGCTAAAGTATGAGGAGGTGACTTAAGACACAGACAGGCGCCATCAGGTGGTATAGAAGTTAAAGCAACTTGACCCATCATGGCCAACTGTGTGGTTCGCGTCCCAGTCCCAAAGGCTTGAAAAAATATGCTGAACATGTGTGTGCGTGTGCCAAAATCTTCAGAGGGGAATGGAAAAGAGATTGCAACATGGCCATCCCCCTGAGGGGTGATTTCTCACTGTCTATCTTTCTCTCTCAGTCTTTCTCCAGCTAGTGCATACACCCTATAGCAAAACTAAATAAATAAATAGTCATAGAATCTGGTAGAGGGGATAATTGATGTATACATGTCAATATCACAATCCCAAACAAACTCTTTTTTATTTAATTTTATTTATTATTATCATAATCTTTTTATATTACATTGAATCACATATATTTTTTACAGTATATTGTATCTCTTTTTCCTGTAGGAATGTCATGCATATCATTAAGACAAAGACATTGCTATCCATATCATCATCAAATAGCTTTTCATCATTTTTTTAGATTATTATTATCATTATTTTTTAAACATTCAATCAGTACATATCATTTGTCTTATAAAAAGAATTTACCCAACATGAAATACTTCTCAGACCAGTCCAGTTGAGAATAATATACATGTTATCATCAACAGGTAATAAACCCTTTCTGTGTCCCGCGAATGTCATGCCTCTCTGTCCCAAACAAACTCTTGACCCACCAATCCTCTGTCAAGATAAACGGTGCTAATGAGGGCAGAAGGGTAGGCTGCCTATCTTTTTTCCTAGACAGAAATAGATCCATGTGCTCTCCATTCCCGAAACTCTGGTGTACAGTTAACTGTTAAAGTGTTTTTGATAATATAAATTCAAGAACGAGTTACTCTGCTGTTCACACAGGGTGTTGAAGTACTCGCTGCAGATACAGAACTGCTCTGAGATCTGACTTGGGATTTCCTCAGGAACCAGTAAGAAACTTTGTTACAATGCCCACAGCTATGCTCTCAAAATGTAGGTAGAAAGGCAAGATTTCTTTGTTTGTTTATTGAGGTAGAAAAAGAGAAAGAAGCACATGTAACAGGATTTCACACCACAATCTCTTCCCAGCCTTTCCCAGACAACCATTATCATGGGCATACATGCATGTACCCTCAGGTTGACCTGAGAACCAAACCCAGATGGCTGCCAGCATTGCACTGTGTGTGTTGCACAACTACTGCACCACTGTGCTTGGGCCAAGATCTTAAATCAGAAAATTTCTTAAGGCAAATACAGGTAGCCATCAGACTGTACTACAATGCTGCTTTAGGTGCCCCCCCCCCCCAAGAACCTGACTTGATGAGTCTTGACAGGCTTCTCAAAACAAATCAGGAGCTAATGCATTGACTGTTAGGTGGAATAAATTAATAATTATATCTCCCAATGGGAGGGAAAAGAAGCCTTATAAGAATTACCTTAGCTAACTTTCTGACACTCACTTGTGAAGAGAGATTATCTATAATACAAATAAAACGTGCTATTATTTTTTGAGGACTTACATCCTGCCCTACATGACCCTTACATATATTAACTCAGTTCTCAATGATCTAGTGAGGTCTTACTGTTTTGCATGCTAGGTAACCAAGGGACCCAGAGGTTCAATTCCCTGCTCTAAATTTTGTAGATGGCAGAACAGATCCAAACTCCCTAACACCCTGGGCTCTAGGGCTAAACTCTTAACCAATCAACTCTATTTCTCTCAACGATTAACAGATTCATTCAGAGTGATTTTATATATGTGTGTGTGTGTGTGTGTGTGTGTGTGTTCTTTTTTTTAAGAGAGAGATTTTTGCTATAGGGCATATGAACTCACCAGAGAGACAAAAAATGAGAAATCACACCACCCCACAGAGGGGATGGCCACACTGCAATCCCTTCTCCTCTATTCCCCTCTCAGGATGTTTGGCATGCATGCACATGCACCCAGCATGAGTTTTAAGTCACTGGGTCCATGACTCCAACCACAGTTGACTACATAGGAGTCCAGCGATGTAACTATTCCACCATCTCCTGGTCCCCAGAGTGGTTATATATTTTATCTTAACATTTTTGTCCTAGGATATTTTGACCCTGTTAAAGTTAACAATACCATGCACTTGTTTTACCTTTCACAGCCAGGATACAGGTTCATTTAATATTTTAGTATACTGCTACCAAAAATCAAAGAAATAAGGTTTTATTTATTTTAACAAAATAGAACATTTTGGAAGAGAAATAAAAGAGATCTCCTTGCTCATTTACTGAATCACTGCCTCGCTCATTTGTTGGCATCATAACCCCTTGGGCCTTCGGCCATAGCATGGTTACCTCAGGGCACAGAGACGGTGTCTTTAGCTTCCAGCTGTCATTCCAAAATGCCCTCCAGCATCTGAAATATAGCTCAGGCTAAACTTCTTCCCCAAATTTGATAAGTTTTTCAGATATCTCCTGGGGTTATATGTGTGGTAGAGGAAAAAAGGGAGCTTTAATCATAGAACACACCCCAAACAAAAACTTTTTATTATAAACCTCAACTAGAACATTGCTAAAGACAAAACTGTAAAAGGTTTCCTCTCACAATGTCAACCAAAGAGAGGTTTTTGGAAAAACAGTTCTGGGAACTGGGATGTAAGTTTGGGCCCTGAAACTAGGTTGGACTGGCCCCAATTTACATTAATCTTTGGTGACTATGCTGAACACTTTTGCTATAGTTTTGGCTATTTGGTGTGGTGGTTAAGGCAGTTGGAACCACATTGCCGACTGTGTGGTTTGAGTCCTGGACTCAGCAGCCTGAAACCATGCCAGGTGTGTGTTCATGCATGCCCCAAATCCCAAGGGGAGAATGGAGGAAAAAGGACTACAGCATAGCAGGGTTTCTCTCTCTCTCTCTCTCTCTCTCTCTCTCTCTCTCTCTCTCTCTCTCTCACACACACACACACACACACACACACGTCCTATGGACAAAAATTTTTAAATGCTCATGCTGACTTCATGGCCTAGTGGTTAAGGGAGCTGAATCCCAAGTAATTGACTGCACAGTTTGAATCCCAGTCCCAGGAAGTTTGAAAAACATGCCGGGCACATTAACTTGCATGGTCCCAATTCCGACAAAATGGAGAAACAAGAGATTGCAGAGTGACTATGCCCCATTAAGGGTTCTCTCTCCATTCTCCCTCCCTCTCTATCTCTGCCTCTCTGTTTCTGGTGATTGCATGTTTTCTCTAGCAAATTCTTAAAAACAAAAAGAGCTCATCACAGGCTGGTCTCATGGCATAGCAGTTACACCCTGCACAGAGGAAGCCAGATCACATGTGGCCATCCAGGGTTTGAGTTCCAGCCCTCAACCACTTGAAAAATACTCTGGGTACATGTGCATGTCCAAAATCCTGACAGGATAGAGAATTGAAGGAGAAAGGATACCAACATGATCAGTCTCCATTGAGGAGTTTCTCTCTTTATCTCTCTCTCTCTCTCTCTCTCTCTCTCTCTCTCTCTCTCTCTCTCTCTCTTTTTTCCTCTCTCTGTTGTGTGTGCATACACACCTTCTTGCATTAAAAAAAAAAAAAAAAGAGTTCAGGGGCCAGGTGACCTAGGGTGGATGGGCTGGATGCTGGATTCCCACATTGGCCATGTGTGTAAATGCCCAAAATCCCAGGAGAGAAGGGATTTCAGTGTGGCCATCCCCCCAAGGAGTGATTTGTCACTTTCCCTCTCTGTCTTTCTCTGTCTCTCTCTGTCAAGTGCACACACCCAATGAGGAAAAAAATCATAATTTGTGAAAAGATCTACCCTTTGACATACTTGATCCTCAAATACCTTTAATGTTCTAGGAGGAGTTACTCTGAATCTAGAATCCAATTTCTATCCAAAGTCGCATTCAAAAGGACAAACAAAATAAAGACATTTTTGTAGACATTTAAAATTCAGAGAGTTAACTCTTCGCACACAACCTTCCCTAATAGATTATAATCAAGCAAATTAATTTATTTTAATACATTAATTCAAGAAAGGGACTTGAACCATGATCAGCCGTGTGGGAGTCCAGCACCTTAACCACCACACTATCTATTGGGTCTATTTTTTTTAATTGTGACAACAATCTGCAACTAAAATTCCAAAAGATGTCAACATGGAAAGTAACAGGGTTGGAGGAGCAGAGAGGATGAAGTGAAAACATGCTAAGGTTCTAGTTTATTTGGGGTGTTTGATAGGAAGAGATACCCACAGATTCCAAATATTAACATGTTAGTAGGGAGAAAAGAAACATAACTCTAGATATGATATATTATTAAAGAAAAGCAAATAATACCATATGAAAATAAATTTGGCCCAGCTAAGGTAGCACAGATGGTAATGCACTGCTCTGCAATGCTGTAGCCATGTAGCTAATTTGGGTTCGAATTCCAGATCAATCTAAAACAAACCCGGCATGGGTACCCACAGTCCTGGCTGTCTGGGAAGCTAAGGGAGGGGATTGCGTCATGAGGTAATCCTGTCATAGGAGCCTGCTTCTCTCTCTCGTGCATGGTCTGTCTCTCATCCTCTCATGAAAAAATTAAAATATACTTTTGAAAAATAAATCAATGCGAGTACCACAAGAGCATGATTTCCTATAACAATAGAAATTGATCCAAGAATCAATAAAAATTGAAAGTATTGTCAAAGCTCTAAGTCTTTAAAAACAAAAATATAGTATTGAATCCAAATACTTTTATAGGGATTTCTAGCCCTTGATAAAAGTGCAAAGTGGTAAGGTATTTTTGATGATAATTTTTTAAAATCACAATTATTATCTCTGAGTCAACAATTTGTTAAGGAAGTATTCACATGTACACTGTACATATACCTAAAAATAATCTGATGGAAGACAGTACTGTGTGCAGTAGCAAAACAATCAGAAACATGAAATAGGACAACAGTTTAGTAAATTATGGTTACCAATTTAAAATATTAGAAATTATATATATATATATATATATATATATATATATAATGGAAAAGGTAAATCACAGAATATTTTATTACTATTTTGTTACTACCACTTTTTATTAAAACACATGTTGTGTGTGTGTGTGTGTGTATACAGGTTTAGAATCTGCCAAAAAAAGAACTGGAAGTTGTATCCCTTCACTTCGGCTCTCATGAAATGTACTAGAACTGCTCTAGTGCATCACATACTGAACCACATTTATTTGTTCTCGTGTCTGCCTCCTTTTCTAAGTTATCATTTTTTGGCTGACTGTGTTTTATTTTTCTCTCCACAGAAAATGCTGTATAAATACGTGTTAAATGACTGCATGGCTCTTGTGCCCTATACTACACATTTTGGAACTGAAAAGAATGATTCATTGCCTAGTTTGAGTTCTATCACTGTCATTTACTACTTGAAGGATCTTGGGCATGTTACTTAAACTCTTTAAGCCTTAGTTTTCTCATCTATCAAGAGAAGAAAACAAAGCCAATGTCATAGCATTATTTGCAGAATTTAGTAATAAAATTTATGGGGCCAGCCAGTGAAGTGGTGGTTACAGCAGCTGGATCCCACAAGGCCAACTGCACAGTTCAAGCCCTGGCACCAGTGACTTGAAAAACTAGGTGTGTGTGCATGTGTGCCCAAAATCCCGAGAGCAGAATAGAGGAGAAAAAAATGCAATGTGGCCATACTCCTGGAGGAGGCAGGTGCATTTTCACTTTCTCTGTCTCTCTGAAAAGTGCATGCTCCCTGTATAAATTTTAAAATGATAATTTTAAAATTTATAAAAAGCCATTAGCACAGTGCCTATCTCTGATCTATTACCTGTGATTTAAAAACAAACCACTCCAAATTTGGTGGCTTAAAGCAACAACAATGATTATGACAATGCATATGAATTTGATTTTGAGCAGGTTTCAATAGGGCCAACTCATCTCTGTTCCATGGGTGTACACTGGGGCAGTTTGAGGCAGAAGGATTATTTTCCAAAGTGGCTCCATCATGTGGCCAGCAAGTTGTTGTCACACAAAAGCCCTTCCAGAGGCCACTTGGGCATCCTCTCAACATGGTAGCTGGATTCCAAGAATAAGTCTATTAAGATATAGGAAATAGAAGCTGCCAATGTCTTAAGGCTAAGGCCTGAATACTGGTGGAGTGCCACCTCACCATATCTTACTGGTGAAGCAGTTAGGGGACCCAGATCTAATCTGTCTCTGGACACAAATTATTGCCATGCATTTCATACACGAAAAATATGTTTACCCCTCCCATGACCCTCCAAAAGTCTTGTCCTTCTAAATCATTTCCACATGGAAATGAAGCTCCTTGAGTGTGGCATTGCAGGTACAACACACTGAGTGCTGTTCATCACCACCTCAATACTAGCAACAAAAGAGACAAGTTATCTTCACTCCTCACCCCAGACACACACACTCCACATACAATAGTGAAACAAGCACAGGATAAACAGAGACACTTCCATTCAAAAGAATGGGGGAAGGGGAAATAGGAGGCTCACAGCCAGCACTAAGCCGACGCAATTCTACAGTCCAGCTGCATAGATGTCGCGAGTTTCTTTCTAGAGCCCAGTACTCTTTCACGTTCTTCGTTGTGCTCTCTGGCATCTTTTTACCATCTGAGTCTCCTTCATTTTTTATAAGAATACTGAGTTGTTTATTTTGTACCATTCTCAAGCTATTTCCTGCCCCTATTGTTTGGAGTTCTGTCTTTTTCAATCCAGTTTGTGGTGCTTCCAGTCAATAAAGTGTTTGCAGTAAATAAACAGTGACTTTTAGGGACCAGCAGTTGGAGTAATGGCTATGTCGCTGGACTCCCATGTAGTCGACCACGGTTCAAGTCCTGGGCCTGGTGGCTTAAACTTAACGCCGGCCATGTGTGTGTGAATGCCCAAGATCCCGAGAGGAAAATGGAGGAAAAGGGATTGTGACGTGGTCATCCCCCCATGGGATGATTTCTCATTTTCTGTCTGTCTCTCTGGCAAGCACACAAGCCCTATAGCAAAAACCTCTCCAGAATAAATAAATAAACAAACAATCAAACAAACAGGGGCTTTTACTATTACTGTTATTAATAACATGGATAAAGATATAACAATGTCTTATCAAATAGGCATTGCTCGTCAATACTTCCGCAGAACAGAACTGAACAAGTTAAACCCATGAAGATAAAATTTAGTAAGGGTAAGTAAAAGCCCTGCGTTGAGACTAAAAATCAGGAGCCAATGGGTGGTGTGGTATTTGCAGCACTGGACTCCCATGTGTCTGGCTCAAGTTGCAGACCTGGCAGCTTGCTTTCTCACTCCCCCAGCCCCTCACCCTCTCTGCTCTCTCTGGAGAGCTTATGTGCCATATAGCAAATTTTAAAATAATAATAATAATACAATTAAATAAGTAACTTTTTTTTCCCCTGGCTTTTGACAGAAGGTGGAAGAATATTGAAGATTTACTGCTGAGTGAGGCAAGCCAGGATATGAAGGAGAGACATTGTATGTCCCCACTTAACATATACCGAATGTCTACACTCTATGACTGAAACTGATTGACTAACAGTTGTACAAACACAAGAGATGGGTGTGAATGTCAGATGAGGTGTGCGTGGAGGAGTGAGGCCTAACGAAGGACATTTGGAGAAGGGATACGGAGGTAGAGCATTGACGGGATGGGGAGGTGTGATGTTATTGGTTGAAGATATTTTGATCAACGGGACTGGGGAGAAATGTTCACATATTGAAATGCTCACATTGTAAGCTAAACAATGTGATGGAATGTATGTAAAAAAATTAATTAATTAATTTTTAAAATAAATAAATAAATAACTTTTTAAAAAAGCAAAATCATAATTACAAGATGGGGAAGCTTTGATTTTCTTGCATACTCACTTCTTGATAATACTATAAGCTTTTCATTTTTTTCTCCCTGTTTTTAGAGAGAGGTTTGTCTACAGGATGACTGTGTTCACCAGAGAGACAGCAAGAAATCACCCCCCAGAGGGGATGGCCACACCACAATCCCTTCTCCTCCATTATGCTCAAGGATTTGGGGCATGGACTCACACGTACTCGGCACGAGTTTCAAGCTCCCAGATCCAGGACTCAAACCATGGTCGGCCATATGGGAGTCCAACAATGTAACCATTACACTATCTGCTGATCCCTGCTATAAGCTTTTAGTGCAAGAAAATTGGGGTATTTAACTGACAGCAATCTCACAACAAAAGTATGAAGAGATACACACTGTAAGTGACCTCCTAACAACATAGCTTATGATCAGGACAGTGTGCCACATGTTAGGAGTAACTTTTGAGACAACAAGTGACTTCTCCCTGGGAAGAAAAAGCCTTAGGGACATGATAGGACAGGTTATCCACTTCACATGTTTGAAAGGCTGTCAAGTAAAAGGAAATAGACTTAGCTCCAAAGACCAGAGTGAGCACAGATGGATGGTGGTTACAAGAAAGCTGACTTCCCTCAGAACAGAAAAGCATTTTTTAAGAGCCAAGTGATGATGCAGCAGTAGCAGAGCTGACTGCATGGGCAGGGTTCTGGGTTCACATTCTGAGACCTCCTTGAGCAAACTGACATGTGCAGTGTACATACACTAGTGTTCCAGGCCAGCTGAGAGTGGGGTGAGTTGCAGCATAAAAATCCTACTGGGAGTACTTATCTCTCTCTGCCCCTTTCCCACCATTGTCTCTCTTTCCTTCATGGGACAAATAAATAAATAAACTTTTTTTCCAAATAGTATAGCCTAACACTTAGAATCATTGCCCTCAATCTTAGCTGCCCAAGGGCATCACCTAAATAATTCTAAATAATATTGATGCTAGCACACACACACACCTCAGAACAATTCTGTCAGTCACTGAGGGTGGGCACAGCAGGAAAGATTTGGTAGAATTCATCGGGTGATTATATTGCATTGCCATGACTGCACTGCTGGCCTGGAGCAAACATCAGCGAATGCTCTGACTCACAAAGAACTGATTTACCCACCATGAAAAGTGTACTAACAAGACTTTGAATGACTGAAAGTCAGTATTATTACGGAGAAATCCTGCTTTATATGAGAGAGAGATGAGGCTTAAAACTCAACTCCACAACATTTAAACTCAAAGGTAGATAATAACTAAATTCCATTGAACACAGAAAATGTCTCTGAGATTTCTAAGCACCCAGTGAGCCATGTCCACATCTTCAGACTATGGTTCTCCTCCTTCCAGCCTCCTGGGCAGGCAGGTGGACCTACTCCTTAGGATGGACAGTTGAGTCAGAGAATTATCTGTTTGGAATTGTTAAGAAAATGGGAAGTTTAGCAGGGAGAGAAAGAGGAAATGAGAAACTTAGAGCCCATGATATGGATACATATTTTAGTTTAAATGTCTATGGCTTTATTTTCACAAATAGGTTCTCCTGTTTTCCTAATTTCTACCCAATTCGTCCCTAACCCAACTCTGGCTCTTACGTCATCCTACATTATTCTCTTTTAAAGTAGCATTTTGTCTGTGCATGTGCCGACAGCAATTACTTCCCACCGTTGCTGTCACTGAGTCAAAGTCTACATGAGGCGTTTAGCTCTTGTAACTATAAATGAGAGCCTGGAGCACCAAATACCTAATTCCTTCCCCCTTTCTGATCTCTCTCCTGTTCTACTTCTATGCCTTCCTATTACTAAGTCCACAAATGTATTTTAAAATATTGTCAGCTGTGAAACCAGATGCCCAGAATAGAAATGAACTGCGCTGATCTAACTCTCTAGCAAAATCGTATTTCACACACAAATTCTCTCTCTTTTTCTTAAAACTCCTATCATGAGAGGAGACATGACTGCAGACCCATCTCCCGTGAACCAAGGGCAGATACCTAGCACATATTAGGTAAATTCCTTGGTTTTCAATGTGACTCTTGTTTCATTGTTTTTCTGCTTGCAGAAGTGGGTCTCCTTCACACCAGGCACTGACCAAGACAGATGGCCAAAGTACAGACAATTTTCTTAAATTTGATAGAGATTAAAGAGGGTGAAATTGTTGTAAGTCATGGTCCTGTCTTCTGAAGGCTGAGTGCTGATGAGAAAACTTTCCCCGTTCATTTCAAGCAACTGTTTAGTTCATCAATGCTTTATTTGTGAAAGCGAAGTCTTGACCTTACAAAACATCTATTCAAGCGTCAATGACTCAGAACTCTGGGACTTTCCTGCTTGACTGGGAATCATGTTTATGACACAAATGCCCAGTTAATAAAAGCCTGCCTTCCACACGTCAAAAACCTTTATGATCTTAAAGAAAAAGGAGGAAACTGAATTAGCCACTTTCCTTGTTCTTTAGCTATGCAAGTGACATCTGTGAGGTTTTATTGTACTTGAAATTAACCAGAAAATTTTTCCTTTTTTTTATTTTTTTTGAGAGGTTTTTGCTATAGGGCGCGTGCGCTCACCAGACAGAGAGAGACATAGAGACAGAAAGCGAGAAATCACCCCCCAGGGGGGATGGCCACGTCGCAATCCCTTCTCCTCCATTCTCCTCTCGGGATCTTGGGCACACACGCACACGCGCCCAGCGTGAGATTTAAGCCACCAGGTCCGGGACACGAACTGCGGTCGACTACGTGGGAGTCCAGCAACATAGCCATTACGCTAACTGCTGGTTCCCTTAACCAGTAAATTTTTAAGGCAGTGAAACTTCTCTGTCTGATACTATATGTGTCATTATACATTTGCCCAAGCCCACAAAATGCACAACATCAAGCACATACCCCAATAAAAGCTATGGATTCTGGGTGATGTGTCAGTGTAAGTCCATCCATTGTAACAAATATACCACTTGGGCCAGATGTGTTCATACTGGGGGAGGCTGGAGGGATATATGAAAAATCTCTGTACTTTCTGCTTGATTTTGCTGTATACTAAAACTGCTCCATTTATGAAAAAAAAAAAAGGGGGAACTATTTTAAAAAAATAAATGGCGCTGGCTCTGTGACCTGGTGGTTAAGGCAGCTGGATCCCACATGGCTAAATCTGCAGTTCAAATGCTGGATCAGATGGCTTGAAAAATATGCCAGACTAAGGGAGTGTATATAAAAAATCCTGACATGAGGGAGAAATGGAGGGGAATGGATTGAGGCACGGGGTGGGGGGAGTGCATTATCCCTCTCTTTTCTCTCTCTCTGGGAAGTGCATGTGCCCTCTGACAAAATTTAATAAACAAATAACCAATCGTGCTGGAAACTGGGCTTCCTAGTGCACTCACTGACTCCTAAATAATGTTTTCTTGAGTTTGTTTTTTGTTTTTTGGGTCCTGGTTGGTGGAACTTGTTTTTTTTTTTTTTAAGAGAGAGATTTTTGCTATAGAAAATGTGCACTTGCCAGACAGACAAAAAGAGGGAAAGTAAGAAATCAGCCCCCAGGGAGATGGCCACCCAGAAATCCTTTCTCCTTCATCTCCTCTATGGATTTTGGCCATTCACACACATACACCCAGAGTGAGTTTCAAGCCATCAGGTCTGGGCCTTAAACTGCAGTCAGCCATGTGAGAATCCAGTGCCTTAACCACTATGCCACCTTCGGCCTCCCCCCTTTTTTTTTCACATGTAATTACTGTACATCCTTACAACGTACATTATGATTTTTCCTACCATGAATATATTGCATATTAGTCTAGTCCAAGACATTACCATGCACATTATCATCTTTTTATTTTTATGTATGTTAAATTTTCTTTCTTTCCCTGATTAATCCCCGTCCCGCTCCCCACTACCCAGCTCCTCCTATACTGTTTCTGGTATCTACAGTTGTCCCCTCCAACTTCATTTGTATCCTCCAGTCTCAGTTTCTGCCAAAGTATAAAGACATTCTGCATTTATTAAGCAGGGACATACAGAGCCTCTCTTTCAGTCTGGCTTGTTTCACTTAACATTAAATCCTCCATATTTGTCCACTTTGTTTCAAATGTCAGGGTCTCATTTCTTATGGCTGTAGACAACTCTCCAGGGAAGACATAAGAATGGCCAAAAGGCATATGAAAAAAAAAATGCTCAACATCTCTTATTATAAAGGAAATGCAAATCAAAGCCACAATGAGATACCACTTAACCTCAGTCAGAATGGCTAAGATTATAAAAATTAAGAATGATAAGTACTGGCAAGGCTTCAGTAAAAATAAACCCTCCTACGCTATTGGTGGGGATGTAAATTAGTACAGCCACTGTGGAGAAAAATATGGAGGTTCTTCAAAAACGTATGAATAAAATGACCATATGATCCTGTAATTCCACTCCTGGCTATCTACCCAAAGGATAGGAAAACACAAAGTCAGAAAAGCTCTTGAACATCCATGTTTATTGCAGCATTATTCACAATTGCTAAGACATGGAATCGACCCAAATGTCCAAGAGCAGATGAATGGATTAAAGAATATTAACCTTCAGGGACCAGCAGTTAGCGTAATGGCTATGTCACTGGACTCCCATTAGTCGACCGCGGTTCGCATCCCGGACCCAGTGGCTTAAAACTCATGCCGGGCGCGTGTGCGTGCGTGCCCAAGATCCTGAGAGGAAAATGGAGGAGAGGGATTGCGGCGTGGTCACCCCCCCTGGGGGGTGATTTCTCGCTTTCCATCTCTCTGTCTGGCGAGCGCATGCGCCCTATAGCGAAAACCTCTCTAAAAAAAAAAAAAAAAAAAAAAAAAAAAAAACCTTCAAAACAAAAGACGGATGGGTGCATTGCAGAAGGCAGCCTTTGGAACTTGAGATTTTTTTTTTTTAATGTAGAGCGCATGTGCTCGCCAGACAGACAGAGAGAGACATAGAGACAAAAAGCGAGAAATCACCCCCCAGGGGGAATGGTCACCTCTCGGGATCTTGGGCACGCATGCACACACGCCCGGCGTGAGTTTTAAGCCACCGGGTCGAGGACGCGAACCGCGGTCAACTACATGGGAGTCCAGTGACATAGCCATTACGCTAACTGCTGGTTCCCAGAACTTGAGATTTTTAGGAGGGTTTATACCTGCTGTCCTCTCTGCCTAGAAATCTCTTCCCATAGTCTTTGCATATATCATTCCTCTCTCTCGTGCAGAACTCAATTTAAATGTCATCTCTTCAGAGAAGCCATTCCTGCCTCCTGAATTCATCTAAAATAGCCTCCTCATCACCTTGTGTCACATCTTGTCTTACTTTGAATTCTCCTTGTGTGTGTTGGTTCATTGTCTCTCACGCCCATCCCCAGGAAGTTTTCCCAATGCTCAGAAAAGTGCCTCATGGTTCATTCTGTCAATATTTACTGAGGGCCAACAAACTGCTATAAAGTGAGTTATTTTCCCAAGTTAGCCAGACATTGCCAAGCCTACAAAGAGTAGACTATACCACCTTAGTCACCACGCACTATTTTCATGGTATATTCAGTTATCTCTTTGTTGCACACTACCAGCCTGGGGGTGAGGGGTAGGGGGCAAGTCAAAGAAAAGAGAGACACAGGCAGCTCCACAGCTGCTATAAATGCAGACATGGATTTATATGGGCCGGGAGATTCCAGAGGGGAGAATGTGGGGGCATATATGGCCATCTGGAGAGTAATTATATCATTTTTTTAAAACAATGAATATCCACAGACAGTCCCAGGAGTATTACTGTATGTGGAAACAAAACATCTTCATTCATTTCTAAGAGTTTCAAAGAAAGAACTTACATTTCTGGCTTAAACACTTGTTGGCTCTTCTGGTTTAACCTAGTAGAATTACACCTAAAAATCCAAAACTGAAGCTCCCAACATAGGAAACCATAATAGTAGCCATTGAATCAAAAATAAAACAAAAGATGAAAAGTTTAGAATATTGTCTCCTTTCCAAAGAAAAATCACCATCCAACAGGGCAGCTATAAACAAGTCAACCATATCACAGTTACAGAGCCAAAAAGAGCTTTGAGAAAGCAAGAGCATTCCCACTAGAATCATATGTACATATACTGTATATTCTTGTATGTAGCATATAACATAATAAAGCTTATTAAGTTATAAATTATATTTAAAGATTAACAGCTTTTATATTTAGATATATAAGCATATGTGTGTGTGTGTGTGTGTGTGCGCACACACACACACACACACACACACACACACATATACAGAATGTAGTCTGAACAGTTGGCCCCATCTTAACCCCTCTCTATCCGCATCCTTGTTCAGCTTTGTAATGGAAAGAATGCATTTTCTTGCTCTTTGAATTTGGGCTTGGTCATGTGACTAACTTTGACCAATGGCATGTGGGTAAAAGGAAAGTTTGCCAGTTCCTAGCTTAGACCTTAAGCAGCCTTATTTTTTCCCATCTGCCTCCTGCACTTCTGCCATCACCTGAAGTACATGCTGGTTAACCCCATGGTTAGTCTTCCTATATGAGGTGAAGGATGAGAGATACCTAGAGCAAGATCACCCTAGCTACTCAGTCACACCCTACAGATGCAGAAACAACCAACATTTATCCTACTTTTCAACCACTGAGTTTTGGGGTGCTACTATGAAAATTGCATGGCAAATGATAACTGGTATCTGTGGATATCTCTTCATAAAGACCTGGAGACACCCAGCATGCATTTACCTGTTTGTCATTTCTCACTACTCTCCATACTTTACAAAGCCCTTAAGTGAAACTTTGTGTTTTGAAATTACAGATGAGTACAGAAGATAGACAAGTAGTCATGTTCCCAATACCTATAACTGCTTATTACTTTAATACCTTTCACATTTACTTCAAATCATTCTCAATGTGCAAAAAATATAAGATTATCCACAGGATGCTCTGAGGTCAGAAATACCACTGGAACCCACAAATGTGAACCAGTGAAGTCCACCATGGTTGTCCACGCTGCCTTCTGCCCTTACCCTGCTTCTTGTTGCCTTGTTGATAGCACTGACCTCATTGGAGGAGGTCAGGGGCTGCAAGGGGAATAAAGGGAGATCAAAAAATCAAGAAGAAACACTCAAAAGTTAAGAAATAATGCTGTACTAAGTTAGAATCAATAGAATCTACCCCTTAGAAGGACATCATGTCCTGAGATATTTTATGAAGGGACAAATATCATGGCCCTCTTGGGAAAATGGTTTAAAAATTCAATGAGGTCATTTATATGCTATGAAATCTCTTAAATGATTAGTGAAAAATTTCTTGGCAGTTCCATGATTTGCTTGCCAACTCTCAAGAACACACACACATGTACACACACAGCTGCATCTAGACTTTCTATATCTCATGGCTCTAACTTGTTAGCTAAGACTAATCAAGGCATACTCATCACTTCCCTACTGAGATGTGACTCACCTCTCACATCCTTTTTCCCAACACCCGTCATTTATGTCACCTCCCCATCCACACTCTACTCTTTACTATCAAGCTACCACGAGAGTGTACAGTGGCCACAGCCATGATGGAGGAGCTGGCAGTCTCTCACATTTCTTGGAGATTTATTTGGTTTCACTGATGCATTAGACTGCACACAGGTAAAAAAAATTTTAAAAAGCAAGTGCAAGAGAAAGGCTTCTTTGATCCCAAATTGGGAAACAGAATATATTCACATGAAGCAATGAAAAATCAGAAGTGGTAAATGAGGAACCACCGCTTGACTTTCAGAATTAAATGTCATGATCAAGTTTTCATATGTCCCTTGTGGGGCACACAAAGCTGTATTTAAAAACAAACCAAAACTATAACCAGAACTGAAGAGGCTCTTATAATGGGTGAGCCCTTGGCATGGGTGAGATTCGTCAAATTTATAAACCTCTTACTCTGCTCCTTGCCTTCCCCCTCACCCAGTGGCATTAACACCTGCAAGCGTCACCCATACATAATTCAGCTCATCTACTTTATTATCGTGGCAGCCTCAAGGAATCATTTGCCAAGATTCTGGGTTCTCTCAGTCAACATGACCAATTCCACATCCTTTTATTAATTACTGCCTATTTCCCCTTGTAGTCAGCCCTGAAATCCCTGCTTTGATCTGCCTGAGATGCCACATGGTGTATGCTTCTGAACTCACCCCCTCCTGGGGCTGACTCACCATGGCAAACCTGGCAGACACACACAGCAAGAAAGACATTTCCTGTAGACACTAGAAAAATGGTAGTTCTACCAGAAAATCAATAGCCATAGCAGGGAATTCTTTTTTTTTTTTATTCACTCAGTATTCATTTATTGAAAGCCCATTGCTATATGCTGAATATTGAAACAATAGCTGTCTTAAACACCCTATATCCTGCTCCATTAGATGAGCCATAACTTATTTAGTTCAAGAAAAGAGTATGATTCTGAAGCCAGAAACACGTGATGAGCTGAATTAGGTGCTTCATTGAGAAGACTCATAGGCAGGTCCCCTCCCAGCTTCCATTTAGTTTTTGTGAAGGTGCTGGGTCATCTGTAGATCCTGACCACAGTCAGAATGATTGGCGTGATGAGGTGCTTGTCTTGTAACCAAGACAAAGAACTTGAGCAGATGCCTTCATTTACACCCACGTTTCCATGGGTTACTCTCTATATAAGCAGCCCCTCTATTATTTCCTATTTGCCCTAACTATAAGCCATGAGCATGTCTAAGTGGACGCCAGTTTATCCCAAGAGTACAGGCTTATCATCTCACTAGAAGCTAATAGTAAATGCTTCCAAGGAAACATGAAGGCAAGTACTATGCTGAATTAAACAAAAATTACTGAATTTTTGCAGTCCACCTCAAGTATCAAGAAAATAGTATTACCATACTGAAATTGGATGGCAAGCATCTGATCTTACATCAGTTGAAACTGGCCACATGATTGAAAAGGTTAAATAGCAGGTGATTTGCCTTTATTAAATATTCAGACCATTTCTACTTGAGAAAGATGTGAACCTTTCTCACTGTACCACTTAAGATACAGGTAAGCTAAAGATTACCTTTCCTTCCTCTGGCAATGCCTACACACATTCAAATAGGTAAAGCCATTCCCACTACAATTATAAAAAAAAAAAAAAAAAAAAAGAAAAGAAAAGAAAAGAAAGAGAGAAAGAGAGAGAGAGAAAGAAAGAAGAAAGAAAGGAAGGAAGGAAGGAAGGAAGGAAGGAAGGAAGGAAGGAAGGAAGGAAGGAAGGAAGGAAGGGAGGGAGGGACGGAGGGAGGAAGGAAGGGAAAAAAGAAAAGAGAAGAGAAAGAAAAGAAAAAGGAAAGAGGAAACGAAAGGAAAGGAAAAGGAAGGGAAGGGAAGGGAAGGGAAGGGAAGGGAAGGGAAGGGAAGGGAAGGGAAGGGAAGGGAAGGGAAGGGAAGAAAGGAAAAGAAAAAAAAGAAAAGAAAAAAGAAAACCTCTTCAACTCTACTTCTGCTGAAACTGCTGTCTGGTGCAAAGATCAAAGGATCCCTCCACCCCAGCAGATTTCTCGTCTAGGATTCCCTGGCCTGTCAGTGCCGTCTCAGCTGTTCCCACTTGTCCCATGCTGCTCAGGAATAAGCAGCCGCCCAGATCTTCCAGCAATGTGATTGGACTTGTAATGACAGTAATTGCCAGTCTGTTAAGTCACCTCCAACCAAGAAGGAAAATGCCCTCCAGCCACGTTTCTCAGACCTACATGAAGTGGTAGGAATTAATTCATAAAAGTATCCAGTCCTGCTTATAAAATGCCACTAAAACCAACAAGCATGTTTTTCATTTTATTAATAGCTTTTTTTAAGGAATTATTTCTCTAATTGTATTTGTTATTATTTATTTTTCAACTTGACCAGAGAGAGAGAGACACAGATAAAAAGGGAAAGTAAGAGAGCAAACAGCCAGGTCCAGGACTCAAACTGTGGTCGGCCATGTGGGAGTCCAGAGCCTTAACCACCACACCACCAGCTGGCCCCTCTTTTTATTAATAGTTTTTTATTGCTGTATCACAAAGTGGAACAAAGGGCTTTAAAAGTCTGCTCTGTCAGACCTCCAAGTCCTTAACTTGCTTTGACATCAAGAGCACACCCAGAGGCGCAGGTTCCTCTTTGAATCAGTTCCCATCTCTCCACTGTACTTGTTGGGCTGGGGTTGCTTGTGGGCAGCCCAGAGAGGGGGCCATCTGGACTCTTACCTGAAGTAGGAGGTACATAACATTTAGGCTGAGTTTTATCTCATTTCTTCACAACATTTTCTGTTTAAATTTCATTCTTTTTGGTTACTGTAGGAAGACAGGCTTGGCATGTTGAAGTGACAGAAGGTATATTAGCTTTGACCTTGTTTCACTAATAAAGCCAGCTGAGTAATTAGTCTGAATAAATATTAATGTTAACATTTTTATGTAATATACAATAGTATGCAACTTCAAAATTATATATATGTGTTAGATTATAATTTTATATGATTCCATAGAGATGGACTTAAGAGGTGATACCTTGCTAACAATAAGAGTCTCTTATTTGTTTGTTTATTTAATTACACAAAATAAACCTACTTTAAATTTATATAGGGTATATTTTTGGAAACACATAAGTGCTGACTGAGGTCTCTGCTCAGCTACATACTCTGCCTCTTTTTCCTCCTCCTCTCTGAACCAAGAGCAGAAAGTCTGGAAACTACATTTCCTGAATTTCCTTGCCAATCGGCCTGTTAGTACCAACGAGAGACATCAGAAATGAAGTGGAAGTTGAAAGTAAGGGAGACGCTATTTTGTTTCATCTTTTGGTAGTGCCTCTACAGATGGTGGCAAAGCAGCAAAGGCTGGCAGTGTGGATTCTGGGTTTCTGCTCCCTCAGCTCCATGTGACTTGCAACAACCTTAGCAGCTAAGCAAGCATCGGCTGGGGTTCCACCATGTTCCCTGCAGCTTCTTCAGGCCTAAAGGGACAGTGGTTTCCTGCAGTTCATAATTTTGTTTGTTTGTTTTCTGTTTGCTATAGAACACATGTGCTCTCCAGAGAGAGACAGAGAGAAAGTGAGAAATACCCCCCAGAGGGTATGGCCACACCTCAATACCTTCTCCATTCTCCTCTCAGGATTCTGGTCACACATGCACATGCACTCAGAGTGATTCTCAAGCCACCAGGCCAGGACTTAAACCATGGAGTCGACCACGTGAAATCCAGCCACCCTAACCATCGTGCCACCAGCCAACCCTGCAGTTACTAATTTTTGAATAAACCAGCCTCTCCAGTTTTGCTCCTTCATCCCTCTCAAATAGTACACTACCAATTCTCTGTATTAAATTCCTACTTTGAAATACCTACAGTGTTTTGTTTTGTTTTGTAATGATTTGATTGGAGTTTTATTGCCAGTAGCTTACAGGAGTATTCATGTCTCTCAAAGAACCTGTAGCCCCAAGTGAAAGGAGAAGTGTGCTTATAAAGGCAAAAATCACGATCAGTGGAATTTTTCCTATAAATCACATTTTCCACAAAGCGAATTTTAATCAGAGGTTTAAAGATGACTCTAAGGCCATTTCATTCAGCCTCCAAATCCGTAGAAGAATTAGGAACGAAAATGTAATTATATAAATTCCCCTTCTAAAACTTCTTAAAATAACCGAATGAGTTGTGTAATTCCTTCTCCAACTACCTTAAGGTTCCCTTTTGTGTTGGTTTGGGGTCTGTCCATCTGGGTTACACAGGGGTGGGTGCAGGATCTCAGGGGCTGTCAATGAGCTTGCAGGGTTGTTTCCTGACCTAACATGGCAAGTATTGGATGCCAGCACTTTGATCCATGCACATGTACAGGATATAGACATAAGAGCTTCTCAAACCAACTGGAGAGAGTCCCAGTGGGAATACTCTAAGACATATTAATCAAAGTCAATGGCAGGGCAAATTGAACTGGTTCATTAATTATGAAAATTCTCTCGCAAACCGACATCTTGTTAACTATGTGGAAGCTTAGCACATTTTCACATGGTCCTTTTTGTCTACTTGGATCTAAAATGTCACATTTAGTAAGTAATTGAGGTTTTCCTTTCTCTATTTAGAAAGAAAAATCTATTTTATGCCTAACACATCTAAATATATACTTGTATGTTTATATATGCCCACTATGTGGACAGAGGTGATCTGTTGGTAAAATGAAGTTTACTATGCCAGTATTTGTTTTACAAGATATACAGAAGGAATTAGGAAAATAAATATTGATTATTTTAAAACCTCTGAACCTATATCAAGGCCTGGACTCACTGGGCCAATTCAGCTGTCATACAGAAAGTCGACTTTATTTCTCTGTGTATGCTGGCTGAAATAGTGACAAGAATGTGTGCTTTCTCCACCATCGCTGAAAGAAACTTCAGTTCCTTGAGTATTTTATTCCATAGCACATGGGGAAAAGAACTTTAAGAAGCTCACCAAATGTTCCCTTTCTTTTTTTTATTTTTATATATTTTTAATTAATATTCATACATTTAAATCCCTATACATCATTTAGATTGTGAAGAGATTTTACCCAGCATGATATACACCTCAGTCCAGCCCAGTTGAGACCACCATACACATCCTCGTCAACAGATAATAAACCTTATCTGTGTCCCATAAGTGTCTTACCTCTCCGTTTTCCCCCCAAATTTCCTATGCTCTGTCCCTCTAGGCCTTTTAATATAAACCAAGATGGTCATTCAATACCATTTGACTACAAAGAGCTCCTAAATGTCTCATCCACCCAATCTTATGACAACACCTGATCTTGGAAATCCTTTCTGGATCAGTTAAGTTACTGATTTGGCCACCATTTTTAAAAAGCCCAAAGTAAAACGACTTGATAGATATTTCTTTCACATAAACATTCAAAGGCTCAGAGCACTCTATAGTTCAGAGTCCCATGTTCTTCTGTCTTGCTGTTCTGTCATCCGAACCACATAGCTTTTATTCTGCCAGCTATAACACATATATACCTAGTTCATAGAGGCCAAATAGCAGCTCTGGATACAACCCTCAGGATCACAACTTAGACACATGACACTCCTCACTGCAAAGGAAGTTGGAAAACAGTGTTTTTTTGTGTCTTTTCATGTGCTTAACATTACTCAAGGAGAAAGGGGGGTAACAAGCCATTCGTGCCACAATATCCTTTTTGGTTTTTTGGCCTTTTTTTTTTTTTTTTTTTTTTGGAGAGGTTTTCACTATAGGGCACGTGTGCTCGCCAGAAAGACAGAGAGAGACAGAGAGATAGAAAGCGAGAAATCACCCCTCAGGCGGATGGCCACACCGCAATCCCTTCTCCTCCATTCTCCTCTCGGGATCTTGGGCACGCACACACATGCGCCCGGCGTGAGTTTAAGCCGCCGGGTCCGGGACTCGAACCATGGTCGACTATGTGGGAGTCCAGCGACATAGCCATTACACTAACTGCTGGTCCCACAATATCCTTTTAGTTAAAAGTGCACTGTCCTTAAATATTGATACAGAGAAGGCATAAAATACATTTTTGTTAAATAAACAAATGAATAAATAAAATGTTTAGAGAATGCTAATCTAAAAATAGATTATAAGGATAGATTGCTAGGATGTTCACGTTTGAACATGTTTCGTTGTTTTCAGCAATTTTGGGGAAATAAAATTGAGTTTTATTTAACTAATGAAGTCAACTTAGACATAAATTTGTATGTTGGAATCAGAAACAGCAGTGTAATTATCCTATTGGTGACTCTATCATATTCTTCCCCAGAATTTCCCAACACCCTTGAGCCATGGAACCCTTTTGTCAGAGAACATTCATGACCAATTCATGGTTCACTCATGAAAAACAGTCTCCTAGTCAAAATCTTAGCAGAAAATAGAATTCAATCTTCGCCCACTCAGGTTAGAACCTTAAAGAAGTCCGTTTACATATAGGTAAAATATAATTTTAAAAAAGAAGAAGTATTTTCAGAGCATACCAATGAATAACGGTAGGTTAATCTGACACCTTACATGGCGTCCTCATCTCCCCAGTGATTTCCCAATAACCCCAGAAGACTAGAAATAACAAGCACCTTAAAATGTCATCAAAGCAATCCATCTGCCTTTAGATCCTGATGTCACAACACTACTGAGGGAAAACAACATGACATGATCTCATCCCTACCCAAAGTCTGGATAACATCACTTCCACTTTAGGTAAACTAAAAAGGGACAATTATCCACACAATCGTAGATGCACTATATTGGTGGACTAGATTGTAGCCATCCCAGGAAATCTGGAATTTGTTCAGAAAACAAGTCTGGATTTTGAAAAGGTTTGGCCTACCATGCAGTCTAGGCCCAGAAGTAAGTCTCTAAGGAAGCACAGTCATAAAGACCAGACGACTGCATTAGAAATTATGATTGATGCTATAGTCATGCTGCAACTCTTGCTTAAAAGGGAAATGAGGCCAGTTACCCCTTGGAAACAATTTCTCAGAACCAATGTGACTGCCAGCTACTTGGGAAACTGTTTTGAAATCTTATATTGAGGATTCTCCATTTAACCCAGAAGGGTGAGAGAGCAGGGCCAACCCCATAGCAAAGCAGTCCTATGCATAGGGAACCAGATCCCAAATGGCTGACAACAGTTCGAATCGTGACTCCAGCAGCTTGAAAAACACTCTAGTCATGTGCCCATACATGCCCCAGAGCCTGAGGGGATGGAAAGAGGGAGGAAAAGGGATTGCAGTATGATCATGCCCCATTGGGGATCGCTTTATGTCTTTCTCTCACTGATGGGTACATGTGCAACAATAATATATCATTTTTTTCTGAAAAGAATGTGTGAGGGCAAAAAAGGTAGAATTTTTAGTTGATAGTATTCTCTTGTAATTATAGAACTCAAGAGATTATAGAGACACTAGGTCATTTGTCTCATTTCAAAGAAATGTCATAACATATTAATAAAGACCTAAGTATTGGAAACTCCTTGGTTTAGGCAAGGAGAGTTGGGAAGAAAGTTAATTAAAACTACTTTGGATTAATCTATTAGCCAACTATCTACACTTTTCCATCATAGTTGTCATTATCCCATTAATAAAAACTGAGTCTCCAGATATTTGCAAAGACTGTTTCTTGACCTATCTAGGAAAGAATCTATTTTAATAAAGTGAACTATAGGGAAACTTGATAATAATAGAAATAATTGTTTGAATTTAAAACCAAATAAAATAGTGAGGTTTTGGTTGATTACAATAAATAATAATGAAAAATCTGTGTTATTCAATGTATTCACTAAAAGGAAGAAAATATGTTTAAATGTGATTCATTCCAATCTAAACAGAAAGGGATAGAAAAGCATCAGTATCTGACAAAACGTCAAACGTGCTAAGTCAGAACACCTCTGCCTCTGTGAGAGGAAACCTTACTGATCCCAGAGGAGCCAAACAAACTCACTGCAGTCAGGAACATCTGAAGAAAGTTATTGAACTGTGTGCATGTATACACACAGACACACACACACATGCGCACGCACACACACACATACACACACACACACACACACAGAGGAAGAGAGAGCAATAGGCAGCTGCTTGAGTTCCTTGTGTATTCTGGTTATCAGTCCCTTATCTAACGCACAGTTTACAAAAATATATTCCTATTTTGAGGGCTGTCAATTCACACTACTTACTGTGTCTTTTGCCATGCAGAAACTTCTTAATCTGATGTAATTTCATTTGTCTATTTTTTGGGGATTTAAAAAAAAAATTTAAGAATTATTTTATGTAACTTTATTTATTTATTTTAATTTGACCAGGGAGAGACAGAAAGAGAGAGAGAGAGAGAGAGAAAGCCGCCAGGTCTGGGACTCAAACCGCAGTCAGCCATGTGGGAGTCCAGCGTCCTTAACCACCACACCACCTGCCAGCCTCTTTTTTGGGATTATTGATTATGCTTTGGGGATCTTATTTAAGAAGTCTTTGCTCCCAGTGTCTCCCAGAGTTTCCCCAGTGTTTTCCAGCAGCAGTTTTATAGTTTGAGATATTAGGTTTAGATCTTTGATCCACTTTGAGTTGATTTTGTCAAAGGTGAGAGGTAGGGGTTCAAATTCACCTTTCTGCAGGTGGCTATTCAGTTTTCCAGCACTATTTGCTGAAGAGGATTTCCTTTCCTCACTGGATTGATTGTCACCCTTTGTCAAAAATCAGTTGGCTGTCTATTGCTGAGTGAAGTAAGCCAGGCTATGAAAGAAAGATATTGCATGTATCCACTCAATATATACAGACTATCCGCACTCTATGATAGAGGGCAAAAAATTGGAGGACAAAAAAGCAGTGAGGGTACTTAATGAGAATAGGACAGTGTGGAATGGGGGAGGTGAAGAGAAGAGGCTAGAGAAAGATAGCAAGAGAACAATAGAGAGGCAGGATATTAGTGAGAAAAAAGATATGGCTTATTAACTGTAGATAATGACATGTATAGTATTCTCAACTGGATTGGTCTGAGAAGTATTTCATGATGGGCAAAGTCTTTTTACAAGCAAAATGAGAAATAGTGATTGACTGTTTTAAAAAAAATAATTAGAATACTAATAATAATGATTGGGGAAAACATAGAAAAGATATTGAATGTTGAAGAGGGGAGATTAATGTCTCTGTATTGACTGACATGCATGGCATTCCCTTTTGAAAAAGCATTGTAATACACTGTAAAGTTATATGTAATCCAATATAATATAAAGAAGATTATGATGATAATAAAAAAAATCAGTTGGCTGTATGTCTGGGAGTTTATGTCTGGAGATTCTATTATGTTTCATTGGTCCACCTGTCTGTTTCTGTGCCAATACCATGCTGTTTTGATTACCACAGCTTTGTAGTATATTTTTTGGTTAGGAAGTGAGATGCCATCCACTCCCCTCTTTTTGTGCAGGATTGCTTTGGCAATACAAGGTCTTTTGTGATTCCAGACAAATTGTATGATTGTCTTTTCTAGATCTGTGAAGAATGTGTCTAGCACTTTTATTGGGATTGTGTTAAATATGTATATTAATTTTGGTAGAATTGCCATTTTGATTATATTAATTCTTCCAATCCAGGAACATAGGATGTCCTTCCACTTTTTTGTGTCATTTTCAATTTCGTTTTTTAGCTTCTTGTAGTTTTTCTTGTGAAGGTCTTTAACTTCTTTAGTTAGATTTATTCCTAAGTATCTTATACTTTTTGTGGCTACGATAAATGGCATAACTTTTTTCAGTTCTATTTCAGTCTGCCTGCTGTTCATATATAGAAATGCTATAGATTTCTGTACGTTGATTTTGTATCCTGCAACTTTACTGTATTCATTTATTATTTTCAGGAATTTTTTTCATGGAAACCATTAGGTCTTCTATGTATACAGTCATGTCATCTGCAAACAGAGATAGTTTCACCTCTTCTTTTCCTATTTGAGTACCTTTTATTTTATTCTCTTTTCTGACTGCATTGGCAAGGACTTCCAGTACTATATTGAAAAGAAGCATAGAAAGTGGGCATCCTGGTCTGGTACCAGTTTTTAGTTGAAAAGCTTTCAGCTTTTCTCCATTCAGGATGATGTTAGCTATGGATTTTTCATAGATAGCTTTAATTGTGTTAATAAATGATCCTTCTATACCAATTTCACTGAGAGTTTTAATTATGAAGGGATGTTGTATCCTATCAAATGCATTTTCTGCATCAATTGATATAATCATGGTTTTTATCTTTCTTTCTGTTAGTATGTTGTATTACATATATGGTTTTACATACGTTGAACCAGCCTTGTATCCCTGGTATTAAGCCTACCTGGTCATGATGTATAATATTTGTTTTTTGTTTTTGTTTTTGTTTTTTGAGAGGTTTTCACTATAGGGCGCGTGCACTAGCCAGAAAGACAAGAGAGAGAGACAGAGAGATAGAAAGTGAGAAATCACCCCCCAGGGGTGATGGCCATGCCGCAATCCCTTCTCCTCCATTCTCCTCTTGGGATCTTGGGCACGCAAGCACACGCACCCAGCGTGAGTTTAAGCCGCCGGGTCCAGGACTTGAACCGCGGTCAACTACATGGGAGTCCAGCGACATAGCCATTCGCTAACTGCTGGTCCCAATGTATAATATTTTTTATATGTTGTTGGATACGATTTGCTAGTATCTTGTTGAGAATTTGTGCATCTATATTCATCAGAGATATTGGTCTATAGTTTTCCTTCCTTGCCCTGTCTTTATCTGTTTTGTGGATAAAGTGATGGAGGATTCATAGAATGAATTTGGGAGACTTTCGCCCTTTGGATCTTTAGAAATAACTTGAGCAGAATGGGGGTTAACTCTTCTTTAAAAATTTTGTAGAACTCAGAGGTGAAACCATCAGGACCAAGGCTTTTCTTTGTTGGGAGGTTCCTTATTACTGATTCAATCTCCTGGCTTGTTATGGGCCTGTTCAGACTTTCTACATCTTCCTGGCTCAATCTTGGTAGACTACATGTGCCCAGGAATTTGTCCATCTTATGCAGATTTTCTTGTTTGTTAGCATATAGTTGTTCAGAGTATCCTCTAATGATGTTTTGTACTTCCATTATATCTGTTGTTATATTGCCAACTTCATTGCAAATTTGATTTACCTGGTTCCTTTCTCTCTTCTTAATAAGTCTCGCTAGTGGGGTATCGAATTTGTTTATCTTTTCAAAGAACCAGCTTTTACTTTCATTTATTTTCTGTGTAGTTCATTTATTTTCTATTTCATCTAATTCTGCTAGAAACTTTATTATCTCTTTTCTCCTGGAGTGTTTTGGATTTTTTTGCTGTTGCTTTTCCAATTCTCTGAGACACAATGTTAGGTGATCCATTTACCTTCTTCCCATCTTCTTCTTATGTGCACTAATTACTATGAAATTCCCTTTTGTTTTTTTGTTTTGTTTTGTTTTGTTTTGGAGAGGTTTTCGCTATAGGGCGCGTGCGCTCGCCAGACAGAGAGAGACATAGAGACAGAAAGCGAGAAATCGCCCCCCAGGGGGGATGGTCATGCCGCAATCCCTTCTCCTCCATTCTCCTCTCGAGATCTTGGGCGTGCATGCACACGCGCCCGGCATGAGTTTTAAGCCACCGGGCCCGGCACGCGCACTGCAGTCGACTACGTGGGAGTCCAGCAACATAGCCAGTACGCTAACTGCTGGTTCCCACTATGAAATTCCCTTTTATGACTGCTTTTGCTGTGTCCCAAAGATTATGGAAACTCATGTGCTCATTGTTATTGGTTTCCATGAATCTTTTTATTTCAGTATTAATTTATTCAGTAGTTGTGAAGTCATTCAGGAGTAGGCTATTTAGTTTCCATGTATTTGTGTATTTTTGAGGGTTTCTCTTGAAATTAAAATCAAGTTTAATTCCATCATGGTCGGAGAGGATGCTGAATATAGTTTCTATGCCTTTGAATCTGTAGAGGCTTGCTTTGTGCCCTATCATACGGTCAATCTTCAAAAAGGTTCCATGTGGAGGGTTAGAAAAAAGTATATCTAGTGGTTTCAGGTGAAAGATTCTATAGATGTCTGTTAAGTCCATTTGATTTATGGTATCATTTAGCTCCTTTACCTCTTTACTTATTTTTTGTCTAGATGATCTGCCCAGAGGAGATAGTGGGGTGCCGAGGTCTTCAACAATTAGTGTGTTGCAGCCTATCTCTCCTTTTGGCTCTAACAGTCTTTCCTTCATATATTTGGATACTCCTATGTTAGATGCATAGATATTTATTAGCATTATATCTTCTTGATGAATTAACCCTTTTACTACAATATAGTGCCCTTCTTTGTCTCTCCTTTTGTTTTAAAGCCTATCTTGTCAGAAATTAGTATCGCTACTCCAGCTTTTTTTGTTGTTGTTGTTCCCATTTGCATGGCATACCCTTTTCCTGCCCTTCATTTTTAGTCTATGTATGTCTTTATCCATGAGATGCTTTTCTTATAGGCAACAGATAGAAGGTTTCTGTTTTTTTATCCATTCAGCCAGTCTGTGTCTCTTGGTGGAAGAATTTAATCCATTAACATTCAATGTTATTATCAATATTTCCAGACTTGTCCCTACCTTTAAGTTGACCATTGTCTTGGTTGTCTTCTATTCCCTTATTTCTGGCTGTTCATTCTTACTTTTCCTGGAACAGGACTTTCTTCAGAGTTTCTTGAAGAGCTGATCTGGTGTTGGCAAATTCTTTTAGGTTTTGTTTGTCTGAGAAGATTTAATCTTTTTTTCCCACATGAAGAATAATCTTACTGGATATAATAATCTTGATTAAAATTGTCTCTCTGAATGACTACTCCTGAATGAATTCACAACTACTGAAGAGATTAATACTGAAATAAAAGGATTCATGGAAACCAGTAACAATGAGGACATGAGTTTCCATAATCTTTGGGACACAGCAAAAGCAGTCATAGGAGGGAATTTCATAGCAACCAATAATCTTGGTTGAAATTGTTTCTCTCTTAACACTTTCATTATGTCTTCCCATTCTTTTGTTTGCATTGTTTCTGTTAAAATGTCTGGAGTTATCCTGATGGAATGATCTTTGTAAGTCACTTGTCATTTCTCTCTTGCCAATTTTAGTATCCTGTCTTTATCTGTGGTAAGCTTAGCCAGTCTGGCTAAGATGTGCCTTGGGGAAGATCTTGAGTTGATTCTATTCGGAGTCCTTTGTATTTACTGGGTCTGAATGTGAGCACTTCTCTAGATGGGAAATTTTCTTCCAGGATTTCATGGAATAGGTTTTTCATGCTCTTATTAGTTTCTTCACCTTCTGGAATACCAATTATTCGGATGTTTGGATGTTTAATGGAGTCTAATGTTTCTCATTTATATCCTCATTTTTTTTTGTTATTTTCTCTATCTTTTTGGTGGTTTTTTCTAGGTAAGAGGTTTTATCTTCTACATCAGAGATTCAATTTTCAGCATGGTCTAATCAAATTTTAATACTTTTGAGAGAGTTTTTTACTTTCTGTATTACTTCATCTCTAATAGTTCCATCTGATTCTTTCTTATAGTGTCCATTTCTTCTTTCATATTGTGGAAGGACTTCCTAATCTCCTGTAGCTCATTCTCTCTTTTCTCTTCCAATTCACACAATTTTGTCACCATGAATGTTCTAAACTCTTTCTCTGACATTTTGGTAACATCTTCTGTTTTTTCAAGAGATGGAGGGAAGTTATTGTGTTCTTTTAATGGAGACATATTTCCTGGTTTATTCAGACCTGAGTCTCTTCTACTTCTAGTCATGGGCAGGGAGATGTATTCATTTTTGGGTACCTTTTTGGAGAATATTTCTTTGACTGGGAACAAGTGTGCTTCCCTTTTACTGTGGATTGTGCCAAAGTCTCTCTTCTGCTGTGTTTTGCAATGTGGTCTGCACAGGAGGAGTCTTCTATTCAGGAGTCTGAAGATCAGTCATTCCTTTTTCACATGTGGTTAAGTAAAAGGGAGGATCCCAGGGAGCCTCACAATACCAGGGTATTTGAAAACTGTGATTCTAGACCTGTTTGGCTCCTTATGGTGAGTGGAGGATAAGCAAAAGATGACAATATAAGACAAAAGAGAAAAGAGTATGGAAGAGAATAAAGAAAAAGCCACCAGGAATCTGGAGATGCTGTAGAGCTGAGACAGTCCTGTGTGGTAAGGAAAAGTGGAAAATTAACAAAAGAAAGAAAACAAGAAGTGGGGGGGGAAGCCTACCTTGCTGACAGAGAAAGAGGGTCACTGGGGTTGGGAAAGCCAGAGCTGGAGCTAAGGCAGGGGGCCCTGCCTCAGTATCCCTTAGGCCAGGGGTCTATACCAACTTTTTAACTTACATTTTTTTAAAATTTTGTGCCATTTTAAATTAATTTATAATGATATGATAATTATTATCTGTTGACCCAAAAGGATAAACTTTTTTGTGCTTTATAATGGTTTCCCTTATAAATTGCTTGTTTTTTGCCTACTCATTTATTTTATTGCACTTCGCATGAAAGGTATTCTTTCTTGTCCCTCTTTCTGAATAACTTTCTATTGCTATTTCTGAATTATCTCAACTGAGAAGTGCCTAGCATTTTGCTGAATATAAAACAATGACACAATATTGTTGAATAATCATTTAGAAATTATGCACCCTATCAAATGACCAAGGTTAACATCACCAGTAATATGTCAAATTGGAATATGTAATGTACTCCTGGTGTGATTCAATGAGAAGAGTATCTTTGTGGTATTCTTACCCAAAATCCATAACTTCTATAGCTCTTATCTAATCATGAAAAACCATCAGACTGATAGAAATGGAGAAGACTCCACAGATTATCTGACCAGTCCTCTTCAGAACGTCTAGGTTATGAAAAATGAGGGAAAAAACTGAGAAACTGTCACAGATTGGAGAAAACTTAGGAGACCTAATAACTAAATTTAACTTAGTATCCTTGGTTAGATTTTGAAAGAAAAAAAAATATTGGTAGAAAAATTAGTTTAATTATAAGTCTGTAATCTAGGGACCAGCACTTGGCGTTATGGCTATGTCACTGGACTCCCATGTAGTCTACTGCGGTTCAAGTCCCGGACGTGGTGGCTTAAACTCACACCAGGCGCATGTGCATACGTGCCCAAGATCCTGAGAGGAGAATGAAGGAGAAGGGATGGCAGTATGGCCATCCCCCTGGGAGGGCGATTTCTCACTTTCTGTCTCTCTCTGTCTTTGTGGCGAGCGTACACGCCCTATAGCAAAATCCTCTCAAAAAAATATGTTTAAAATATGTTAAGGCAGGAAAAGGTAGGCCACGCAAACTAAGGACTAGCTCTCTTAAGGCAGCATGGTATATTGGAAACATCCGGGGTTATGAAGCTAAAGCCTAGTTCTGCCAATCTCCAGCTTGTTAGGAAACTTAGGAAAATAAATAATTTTCCAGAGTCTTGGTCTTTTTGCATTTGAAATTAAAATGGTAATCTTTTTTTCTATGAAGCTCTAGAATAGGGTCAGTAAATTTTTCCATAAGATCGAAAATATCTTAGGCTTTGTAGTCAGATGGTCTATGTCAAACCATTCAACTCTGCCCCTGTAGCTTGAAAATAGTCATAGATAATACATAAATGTGTGGCCCAAGCCTTAAAGAAAGGGTTAATCCAGAAGGAAGAAAGAAAAAGAAAACAGTGATAATCATTTCCATATGACAGAAAATTCAACCAATTTCATAGCCAGTGTAATGACAGAAAGAGCACTGTATACAAAGTGTTCTGTTACCAAGCATAAGGATTATTCACAGAAAAGATCGAATAGCATTCAGAGAAGACAAAAGCCTTAAGAGGTATTTGTTGTCTTATTTTAAAATAGTCAATTCAACTATAGGAGACAAAAAAATGAGAAAAAATGAAACTTAAAGTAAGAGAGAATTCATCTTGCTTCATTGCTTTCAAACAGGGACCTAAGAGTTTCTTCTGCCTCCAGAGTTGAGTTGAAATATTGGGTTTTCCTGGGACTCAACCTTGATGACCTTCACTTTGCAACTATATCATCACCTCTCCTGGTTCTTGGGCCTTCAGACTCTGACTAGAACTAAACTATTGACTCTCCTAGGTCTTCAGACAGCCAAGTCACCCTGAAGATCTTGGGACCTGACAGAGTCCACAATCGCATGAGCCAATCCCTTTAAATACTTACATATATATGTGCATATAGACATCCTGTTGGTTCTGCTTCTCTGAACCTGACTAAACAGACAGTAAGTATTCTATCCTATATAGTGGTTTATTCCCCAGATGTTCATGTTTTGGAATTTTGTCCCCAGTGTAATGGTGGAAAGACCTTTAAGAAGTGAGACCTTGGGACCAGCAGTTGGCGTAATGGCTATGTCTCTAGACTCCCATGTAGTCGACTGTGGTTCGAGTCCTGGACCCAGTGACTTAACCTCACGCTGGGCACGTGTGCGTGCGTGCCCAAGATCCCAAGAGGAGAATGGAGGAGAAGGGATTGCGGCATGGCCATCCCCCCTGGGGGGTGATTTCTTGCTTTCCATCTCTCTGTTTCTCTCTGTCTGTCTGGCGAGCACACGCGCCCTATAGCAAAGAAACCTCTCCAAAAAAAAAAAGAAGTGAGACCTTTGTGGTAGTGTTTGGATCATGGAGGCATCACCCTCAGGAATGAATTATTATTGATAACGTGTATAGTTTTTCCAGCTGGACTGGTCTGATATATATTTCATGTTGAGTAAATTCTCTTTACAAGCCAAATGATGTATAATGAACGAATGTTTAAAAAATAGTAAGAATAATAAAAATAAAATAATATTAAAAAAAGGAATTGGTTGTTGCTGTCTCATGAGATGGAGTGAGCTAAAGCTCTCATGGGAAGTGGTTAGTTGCAGTGAGAGCAGGATTATGCACACACACACACACACACACACATTTAATTACTATCCATATTTACAGTGTACAACATGCTTTTTCCTAGCATGAATACAGTACATGGCAAAGACATCATTATATACATTATCATCAGCAAATCACTTTTAACTTTTGTGTTAATTAAACTCTATGGTAGAGGCTGAAAGACGGGAGGACATAAAAGCATTAAAAATTGTTATGGACACTAGAGACAAAGTGGAAAGAGTGTAGGAAGGGAAAAGTGTAGGAAGGGAAATTTGGGGAAAAATAGAAACGTAAGACATTTGTGGGACACAGATATGGTTTATTATCTGTTGATGAAGATGTGTATAGTATTCTCAACTGGGCTGGACTGAGATGTTTATCATGCTGGGTAAAGTCTCTTTATAATCTAAATGATATATAGCAATTAAATGTATAAATAATAATAAATGTAAATAAAGTTAAAAATAAAGGAGAGATAGATCACAACAAATACTTGAGGATCTCAACACACCACTTTCACCTCTTGACAGATAATCTAGACAAAGAATAAAGATGTATAGGATCTAAATGATACACTAAATGAAATGGACTTGGCACACATCTATAGAATATTTTACACAACAATCACAAAATACACATTTTTCACACCTCTACAAATTTAGCCACAGGATATGGCACAAAATAAGCCTTTACAAATTCAAATGTACAGAAACTATAGCCAGTCTGACAACAGTAGAGTTAACCTGTAAATCAACTACAGTAAGACTTGTAAAGCAACACTAATGCATGGAAACTAAACAGCCTACTGCAGAATAACTTTACAACCTCTGAAAAATTAAGGCTGAAATAAAAATACTCATTGAAATCAATGATAAGGGATGCAAGATGTTTCATAACTGAAGGGACATAGCAAAAACAGAGATCAAAAAACAGTTCAAAGCAATTAGTGACTGGTAGAACAATTCAAACGCGGCAAATCGACACCCTAAAATCACATAGCTAAGAACTGGGGAAAAGAACCCACAAAAATTACCAGAGGGAAATAATATTTGAACCAAAGAAAATTATATAAAGAATGAAACTGTTAAGTTAGGGAACGAGAGCAGGTTTTTATAAAAGGACTATGGCTACTCCCAGGTCTCCCTCTTTGTATGCACCCATCATTCTCTCTGCTTGTCAGCCACGTTGGGACATAGCCTCAGAAGTTGACCTGATACCGTCCCCATGCCTTAGTACTTTACAGCGCCCAGAACTAAATAAATGCTTGGCCTTTATAAATCACCCAGTCTCAGGTATTTCTATTAGCCACACAATAGCAGACTAAGATGGTAAATAAGCTAGCGGCTTGTGCAGTGCAGATAGAATTCATCGATATGTTAAAGTAAACTAATGCATTCACCACAGACAGTGAATAAGCATGTAGCATAATCCAGAGGATGTGTTACATAGAAATGGTAAGTTAATAACATCTAGAATGTGTAAAAAAATAGCAAGAGTAAATTGAATTTATGGGCTGGCTGGGTGGCATGGTAATAATGCATGTCTCAAGTGATTCCAGATCCATATGGAGGATTGTAAGTTCAGTTTCCCGGTTGACCTATACCTGCCAGGAATGTGCACCTGGCTGGCCAAGAAGGCTGATGGGGTGGATGCTTTCTCTTTCTCTCTCTCTCTCTCTCTCTCTAAATAAACTTTAAAAAGAAAACTTATAAATTGAATGTATGGGGTTATTTTAATTTGTTTTATACATTCGATCACTATACATCACTTAGCTTATAAGTTGATTTTGTGGTTTTAAAAAGTGATGGAACAACTAAAGTGTTATTTACAAATTGAATTAGATAGAAAGACCAAATCATAAGATGGTGAGACCTTCAGGCTATCAGTTTTGTCATCTCTAAATTGGCCATTCATAACTGACACTTTACAGTCCCATCTGGCCCCACATGTATTCTTCCCCCTCCACCAAATAAAAAAAAATAAAAAAAAAATAAAAAAAAAACCCACATGAATCCCACAAACACTGTATCAATGTCCTATTGTTTCTGTGACAAACTACCACAAACTTAGTAACTTAAAGGAGCATGAATTAATTTTCTTACAGTTCTGGAGCAAAAGTATGATGGAGATTTCACTGCACTAACATCAAGGTGTTGGCATGTGAGTCTCTACTGGAACCTCTAAGGGAGAATTCATTTCCTGGTGTATTGCTTTGCTAGGACTGCAGTAACAAAATACCATGGCGGGGTGATTTATACAACAGAAGAATATTGTCTCACAGTTCTGCAGGCTGCAAGTCTGAGACCAAGGTGCTGGCAGAAGTGATTCCGTAAGTGCCATGAGGGGAAAATCTGCTCCAGGCCTCTCTCCTTGTAGGTGCTGTCTTCTCCTGTGTCTTCTCACCATTTCCTATTGTTTGCGGTG
Source organism: Tupaia tana (assembly GCA_026018925.1). NCBI lineage: Eukaryota > Metazoa > Chordata > Mammalia > Scandentia > Tupaiidae > Tupaia > Tupaia tana. Next base: position 143,926,075 of record JAKSZU010000001.1, on the reverse strand, counting down.
ATGTCTAAATCTTCTTCTTATCAGTCATTTGGGTTAGAGCCCACCCATATGACCTCATTTTAACTTAATTTACTCTGGAAAGACTCTATGTCCAAATACAGCCATATTCTGAGATACTAAATGTTAGAACTTTAACATATGAATTTAAGGGATTAGTGGGGGAAATAAAACTAATTTCAACCTATAATTAGCTTTTCTAGCTTCCAGAGGTCACCTACACTCAGTGGCTCATAGTCCCTCCCTTTAACTTCAAAGCCAACAGTACAATTTCTCCAAATAACATCTCTATCTCCTCCACTTCTACCCGCATATCTTCTCTGACTCTCAATCGTCTGCCTCACACTTTCCTTAAAGGACTCTTGTAATTACACTGAAACTATACAATGTAAGGTAACAGACAGTTCTAGGACTTAAGATGTGGACATCTCTGGGGCATCATCATTCTGCCTAATGGACACTCAGCAGGTTAGTGGGCAATAGCTATTGACCATACAGATTTCTGCATCTCTCCCACAGAAGATACGGGCACTGGCTCCAGGCATCCTTCCTTTGTTGAGCCCTTTGTGGACCCTGAACTCTAGTCTGGGTAACCATCCCCTCAGCAGGGAAGGCTGATGCAGCAGATGGACAGAGTGTGACCATCATGTAGTCCAGGATTCTAGAATCCTGAAGTGTCGCCCTTCAACCTGTAGGCACCCAAGCCTGAGCATGTACCCCATTAATTCTCATTGCTTCTTGTGGAATGTTTTCAACTGATTCAATAAATCAGGGAATTTGAACATCTTGATTTGGTCTGAGCCTGTTTGTTTCATGACAGCTTGGAGAGTCCACCTGGTGGAGCATCAAAGGCTTCCACTGAATCAGAGTACTTTTCCACACTCTGTCAACTTTCACACAGAATCAGCTTTCTTTTCTCTCTCTCTCTCTCTCTCTCTCTCTCTCTGTGTGTGTGTGTGTGTGTGTGTGTGTGTGTGTGTGTGTAGACAGAACATGGTAAATTCTGATGGGCATGATGTAATTAAAGACTTGGGCTTGAACTCAGAGAGGAAGAACTTGAACAGAACTCAGCAAAGAGCAGCCCATAGACGCCTGAGGCTCTGAGCATCTGAGACTTGGATGGTGACAGAGTACCCGGCAGTGATGGAGAGGACCCTACAGGCCAGCTCCTCTAGCACACCATGCCAGCTGGCCTTGCCTGCACAGTGCCGAAGGCTAAGGACAGGTGCAGGTGCTTTGTACAACTTGGTTTGAAAGATTAGACACCAGGGAACCAGCAGTTAGTGTAGTGGCTATGTCGCTGGACTCCCATGTAGTCGACCGTAGTTCATGTCCTAGACCCGGTGGCTTAAAATTCACGCCGGGCGCGTGTGCGTGTGTGCCCAGGATCCCAAGAGGAGAATGGAGGAGAAGGGATTGTGGCATTGCCATCCCCCCTGGGGGGTGATTTCTCGTTTTCTGTCTCTATGTCTCTCTCTGTCTGTCTGGCGAGCACACGCACCCTATAGCGAAAACCTCTCCAAAAAAAAAAAAGGAAGATTAGACACCAAATAACTTGAAATAATGTGAAAAAAATGACAATCAGGACACAAAACAGAGGGTCAGCAAAGGAACATCAAACAGAACCCTGATTTCCACTTGCATGTTTCTGAGCTGTGACCACCATAATTTGTGAAACCCAAAGAAGATAAACATTAAAGACTTGTGCAAATACAGGCTTTAAAATTTTTCTGAGGCCAGCCCATGGCCTGGTGGTTACGTGAGCTGGATCCCACGTGGTCAACCATACAATTCAAGTTTTGGACTCGGAGGCCTGAAAAACATGCCAGGCATGTGTGTTTGCATGCCCAAAATCTGAAGAGGAGGAGGGGAAAATGGAAGAGAAGGTGTTGCAGTGTGACTATTCCCCATGAGGGGTGTGCTCTCTCTCTCTGTCTCTCATAAGCACTCGGACCCTCTGGCAACTTACAAAAATAAATAAATTCTCTGTCCTTTTTACCAAAACACCAAAAGTAGAAGTGCTGAAGATTTCAGGGAGGAAGGAAATATATATTTCATTTCATTTAGATTTTTAAAATAACTCCATTTGAAAGAAAATTAAGAGGTTCTCCTGTGTATCAAAAGCTGACTTTTAGAAATAAATTAATTTTTACTTCAAAAAACTTTTAAAGTTAAATTAATATCCTTTTAATTCAATGTCAACCATTTTTTAATTTCATTTTCTTGTATATGTTCAATCACATTATTTAGTTTACAAAGTGAATATTTCAATATGTGAACATTTCTCCCTAGTCCTGTTGATAAGACTATAAAATATATTCAACAGATAATACCCCATTTCTTCGTCTCATTAATGCTTTACCTTCATATTTTTCTTCTAAATGTCCTTCCTCAGGCCCTACTCTTCCACACACACTGTATCTGGTATTTACACCCATTTACTGTGTTTGTATATCCTTCAGTCAATCTGCTTCAGTCATAGAGTGCAGACACTCGGTATCTATTAAGTGGGGACATACAATGCCTCTCCTTCATAGCATGGCTTGCTTCACTCAGCAGTAAATCTTTCACATTCTTCCACTTCCAGTCAAAAGCCAGGGTTTTGTTGTACTTTATGGCTGAATAGTATTCCATTGAGTATATGTGCCACAGTTTTTCTATCCATTCATCAGTTCGTGGGTATTTGGGTTGGTTCCATGTCTTAGCAATTGTGAATAGTACCACAATAATCATTGATGTGCAAACACTTTTCTGATTAAGAATTCTTCTGTCCTTTAGGTAGATACCAAGGAGTGGGATTGTTGGATCATATGGTAGTTCTATTTGTAGATTTTTGAGAAATCTCCAAATTGTTCTCCACAGTGGCTGGACTAATTTACATTCCCACCAGCAGTGTAAGAGAGTTCCCTTTTCACCACACCCCCACCAACACTGATCATTTTTTGTTTTTTTAATCTTAGACATTCTGACTGGGGTTAGGTGGTACCTCATTGTTGTTTTGATCTGCATTTCCATTATGATGAGGAATATAGAGCATTTTTTCATATGCCTTTTGGTTATTCGTATGCCATGTTTAGAGAGTGTTTTTTTTTTCAACTCATTCTCCCATCTTTTAATAGGGTTGATCATCTTTTTTCCAAACAGCTGCTTGAGTTCCTTGTGTATTCTCGTTATCAGTCCCTTATCTGATGCATAATTTACAAAAATATTTTCCCATCCTGAGGGCTGTCGATTCACACTAATTACTGTGTCTTTTGCCATGCGGAAACTTCTTAGTCTGATGTAATCCCACTTGTTTAGTTTGGGGATTATCGACTGTTCTTTGGGGGTCTTATTTAAGAAGTCTGTCCCTACCCCATGTCTCCCAGAGTTTCCCCAGTGTTTTCTAGGAGAATTTTTATAGTTTGAGGTCTTAGATTTAGATTTTTGATCCACCTTGACTTGATTTTTGTCCAAGGTGAGAGGTAGGGGTTCAGATTCATCTTTCTGCAGGTGGAAATCCAGTTTTTCCAGCACCATTTGCTGAAGAGGTTTTCCTTTTCCCACTGGATTGCCAAAAATCAGTTGACAGTATGTTTGGAAATTTATTTCTGAGGACTCTATTCTGTTCCATTGGTCCACATGTCTGTTTCTGTGCCAGTACCATGCTGTTTTGATTATCACAGCTTTGTAGTATATTTAAGGGTCAGAGAGTGAAATGCCACCCACTCCACTCTTCTTCAGTAGAATTGCTTTGGCAATATGGGGTCTTTTATGATTCCAGACAAATTTTATAATAGTCTTTTCTAGATCTGTGAATAATGTGTCTGGTACTTTGATTGGCATTACATTAAATATGTAGATTAATTTGGGTAGAATTGCCATTTTCATTATATTAATTCTTCCAATCCAGGAACATAGGATGTCCTTCCACCTTTTTGTGTTATTTTCAATTATTTTTTTTTTAGCTTCTCATAATTTTCCTTCTGGAGGTCTTTAACTTCTTTGGTTAGATTTATTCCTAAATATCTTATACTTTTTGTGGCTATGGTAAATAGCATAACTATTTTGCAGTTCTATCTCAGTCTTCCTGTTGTTTGTATATTGAAATGCTATAGATTTCTGTATATTGATTTTGTATCCTGAAACTTTACTGCATTCATGTATTACTTCCAGAAATTTTTTCATGGAAACCACTGAGTCTTCTATGTATACAATCATGTCATCTGCGAATAGAGAGAGTTTCACCTCTTCTTTTCCTATTCGAATGCCTTTTATTTTTTCCTCTTTTCTGATTGCGTTGGCGAGGACTTCCAGTACTATATTGAAAAGGAGTGGAGAAAGTGGGCATCCTTGTCTTGTACCCGTTTTTAGTGGAAAAGCTTTCAGCTTTTCTCCATTCAGGATGATGTTCACTATGGATTTTTCATAGATAGCTTTTATTGTGTTGAGAAATGACCCTTCTATGTCAATTTTGCTGAGAGTCTTGATCATGAAGGGATGTTGTATCTTATCAAATGCTTTTCCTGCAGCAATTGATATGATCATATGGTTTTTATCTTTCTTCCTGTTAATATGGTGTATTACATTTATGGTTTTGTATATGTTGAACCAACCTTGCAATTCTGGAATAAAGCCTACCTGATCATGATGTATAATCAACCTTTTAAAAGTTTTATAAAAGCTGTTCTCCACAGTAATTGTCACAGGCTTTCCATCACCTACATTTTGAATCTCTTATTAGAATGGGAATAAACAGTATTCTTCCTAGTGAAAGAACACAGACAGTTACAAAGACTAGGCTAAAAATCACTTCCCTTTAGATTCCAAATTCTAAATCAAGATAAACCCCACATATGTCACCTACCTCAAATATACCAGTGACTGGAATACAGTGTCACAGTCAACAAAGGATGTCCTTAATGACACACAGCAGCCCTCTCAAGAGTCTCTGTAGGTCTGGAAGACCCTATTAACATACACCAGGTTTGTAAAAAGCAGACTTTTCTGACAGGAACCCTCAGAGTAAAGATGTCAGGAGATAAATGATACTGGTGTAAGGCAAGGGAAAAAATTAATTATTTGCAAAATAGAACAATCTTGGTTTCCTACCACTGACATTGTCTTATATGAAAAGATGCTATGTGAGAAATACTTTCCAGAATTCATGAAGTCTCCTAAATTCAGAGTCCCCTGAGCTAGTCCTGTTATAACAAAAGAGTGAAGAATGCTTCCTGAGAAAGGGGCAGCATTTTGCTTTCACAGGAATACGTTTGTTTTCCTTTTAATTTCAGTTACAGAAATTTATTTTAAGTAATTAATCAGAAATGTGAGGGAAATGTGTATATATAACAACATTTATTTCCATATCATTTCCAGAAGTAAAAAATTTTTTAAAAAAATCTAAGTGTCCATCAGCATGAAAATGATTAAACAAAGTACAGAATAGACAAAAGTTGAAACAGTAGATGATTTATTTTTTCTTTTTCTGCCATTAAAAATCAGATTTTAAAGGCCAGCCCATGGCTTGGTTAAGGATGTGAGATCCCACATGACCATTCACATGGTTTGAGTCCCAGACCCTCCAACTTGAAAAACACACCAGGCACACTTGATGCATGACCAAAATCCCAACAGGATAGAGAAATGAATGAGATGGGATTATGACATGACCATCTAAGGGGATGCTTTCTCCCTCCCTCTCTCTCTCTGTCTCTCTATCTCTGTCTGGTAAGTATATGTACCCTCTGGCAAAATTTGAGGGCTTTTTAAATTAGATTTTTGAAGAGTTTTTAATGATGTGGGAATATGTTCATGATACAAAATATTAGGAAGAGTAGGATATAAAATTATACATACAATGTGATGTCCACTTTGTCTCATAAATGGTAAAGATGATTATTTTCATAATACTTTCCTGTGTTTTTCAAATTTTCTGCAATGAAAATATATCAATTCCATAATATGGGGGAGGGAAATAATATGGATTCTAAAAAAAATGGATCCATCCCGAAGAACACTAACCCTTTTCAGTGCTACTTTTATAGTAGCCCAGCACATGGATGTGACAAGTGACCACAATAAAGGCTACAATAATCACAACCATACAACTTTTTCCACCCAAGACCCACAAAACATCCCCTTATTTAAGACCATGCCTACACCCATAGGGGAAAATACTGTTGCTGACACTAGAAAACCAAGCCAGCTCTAACTTTTCAGTTACATTGTTGGTTCAAAGTTTGGCCACAAAGCAACCAAAAAGTGGGTTCTGTTTACTCAACAAGTGATCCCTACCTCACCCCACCAATATTCACGATAGGTATTGGGTTGTCAGAAAAATCATGATGCATTTTTGCATAGAAAAATACACATGACTTTTCCGACAACCCAATAGTTTAACAAACACACCATCAGCCCAACCAACACTCACATGCTCAAGCCCTCTGTGTGAAGAGTGTTCATGCAAATTAATAAAGTCTGTGCCTAGTAACTTAAAAATTTGTTGGCTATAAAATGTTTCTAGTATTTCCATCTCCTGTCCTAGACTACAGGGGAGGAGTAGCCCCCGTCTTTCTTCTTCGAATGACTTGACATTAAGATCAAAAGTTTTGCCTGAAGCCCCTGTGTACCTAAGCGATCTAGAGTACTTGAAACTGGCGCTCAGTGAAAAGGGAAAACTGAGCTGCTCAAGCCCAATTTCATAGCCGGAACATGTATCTGCATGCATTGAGTATGCGTATTCGCAGACATTTAGCATGGATACAGAGAGCCATCTAGTGGCCAGTTGAGAAAAAGGCAGGGCAGCATACAGACTACATGCATGAAGAACGTATCTTGCACCTCAAATTGTGTTTTATTTTGTAAGTATTCAACATCAAATATGTCCTAGATACTCCACTAAGCCTGAGGTCACAAAAAGCAAGATAAAAATCCTTCCATGAAAAAAAGTGTGCCCCATTATATTAATCTAGTGGAAATATGTCCCATTAGAAAATGTCTTTCATGGGACCGGCAGTTGGAGTAATGGCTATGTTGCTGGCTCCCATGTAGTCAGCCACGGTTCGAGTCCTGGACCCAGTGGCTTAAACTCATGCCGGGCACATGTGCATGCATGCCTAAGATTCCAGGAGGAGAGTGGAGGAGAAGGGATTGTGGCGTGGTCATCCCCCCTGGGGGGTGATTTCTCGTTTTTGTCTCTCTGTCTCTCTCTGTCTTTCTGGCAAGTGCCCATGCCCTATAGCAAAAAAATCCTCTCCAAAAAAATATATATATATATCTTTCTTCTGCTGTCTCTGTTTGTGAAAGAAAAAAAAAATTTTTCACATTCAAACCAGGAAATTACTCAAAGTAAAACTAAATTGTTTGCTTTCCTATTGTATAATAATTTACCAAACACTATACATAAAAGAATATCTAGGGTGAGCCCTATGACCTATTGGCTAAGGAAGCCAGATCCCAAGTGACTGAGAGCAGTTAGAATCCTGGCCCTGGTGCCTTGAGAAGCACAGCAGGCACATGCCCAGACTTCCAAAAGAATGGAGAAGCAAAATCCTTAGAGAGAAAGAGAAAAGAAATACAAAATATCACAATTGTTCTTAAGGGTTGGCTAATGGGCCGGCTTAGAGGCACAGGAATAACGTTCTACTGCAGCACTGCTGAGTCCACCTGGAAGACTGCAGCTTTGGGTCCCTAGACGACCTATCCACACAGGCACATGGGTCCATGATTGCTGCGTGAGACCTTGCTGAGGGTGCTTGCCTTTCTTTTTTCCTCTTTCTCTCTCTCTCAAAATAAACCTAAAAAAAAGTGAAGACTAAGAGGACCAGTCTGATGGCATAGTGGTTAAGGGAGTAGGATTCCACAAGGCTGACCATGATTGGAATCCTGACTGTGGAGAAATGGAGAAGGAACTACAGTCTGATCAGGCCCCATTGGGAGGTGCGCTCTCTCTCTCTCTCTCTCTCTCTCTCTCTCTCTCTCTGTGTGTGTGTGTGTTTGTGTGTGTGTGTGTGTGTGTGTGTGTGTGTGTGTTTCTCTGGTACAAACATGCCTCTAGCAACTAAAAAAAGAAACGTGAAGACTAAGAAACATTCAATTATTCAGTAAATACATTAAATAAAGATAAGTGCCAGGGGCCAGAGAGTGAAACAAAACTAAAACACGGCACTCTGAGAGGCAATCCCACATGGGAAGGTTCCCAGTAAAAGTCCAGAAACTTCCCTGAGTATACACAAGTGCCATGACCCAGGGCTGGCAGAAGCTGGGGGTGGGTCACAGCGTTAAGATACTATTGGGGGTTCTCTCTCTCATTCACTCACTCCTGGAAGAAAGAAATAAATAAACTTTTTTAAAAAATAGGCTCCTGTCCTACATAATGCACATCTCAGGAAAAGAAGTAATGACAGGGCTGGGAAAGACTCAGGATGAAACAGAGACTATGAAATGCCTGTGCCTTTTACCATTTGCCACATGCTCTGGAAACAGGGTGACTTGTTTCGGGAAAACTTTAGATTAAGGATACACAAATATTTGCAGAATTTTTAAAATTAAAGATGGGTTAACCATCCCAATGACAGTGGCACACAGGGACCACCCCTACTCGGGAGGCAGTGTTTGCCGTGGACATCTAGGGTGCAGTAGAGGCCCGTGTTCAGTTCTCAGGTGCATGCACAATTAGCTTAGCTAATTGGGAGGCTAGGAAAGGAAGATAGTGTCAGAAAAGCCTATCTCTGAGGACCAGCAGATAGCATAATGGTTACATCACTGGACTCCCACATAGTCGACTGCAGTTTGAGTCTCAAACCCAGCTACTTAAACCTCATGCTGGGTGCGTATGCGTTCATGCCCAAAATCCCAAGAGGAGAATAGAAGAGAAGGGGTTGCAGCATGGCCATCCCCCAGGGGATGAGTTCTCACTTTCTATATCTCTGTCTCTTCGGCAAGGATATGTACTCTATAGTAAAAATCCTTCCCTAAAAAGGAAAAAATAAAATAAAATAAATGCCTAGCTCTGTCTCTCTCCCTCTTCTTCTTCCTTCCCATAAAGGGAGGAAAATGTATGTTAACTGTTGTCTTTGTCCTTCCTCGTTTCCTTTATTTTTTCCTTTGGGTATATTTATTCATACAGTAGTCAAGTGAACAACACAAGCAAACCATATGTACACAGAGTTATGGATCACCTAATGATAGAAATACATTGCGAGAAATGTGTTAGTCAATTCATCATGTAAACATCATAAAGTGTACTTACATCAACCTAGGTAGTATAACCTACTACATACCTAAGTTAGATGGCATAGCCTATTACAATTTTGTTAGCTACCAAAATATCATAAAATGCATGACCATATATATGTATATGTACATATATGTATGTGTAAGTGCTTATATGTAATCATGCACTTACACCAAGCTCATTTCCTTTCTAAATTTTCAAAGCTCGGATCCCTGTAGCCCTCCCAAGCCCCTCCATCCACCTTGGCATGTGTCCTATGGAGCTGGCTCAGACTTTGTGACCTGTTTGACCGCACTGCTTCTCTAACCCCGACAACCCTAAACACTTCTTTTCAACCTGCACTAGAGCGGCCCCATTCCACATTATTATAACACTGTATTCACTGCTTTTTTTCTAATTTTTTCATTTAATTTTTCCCACTTATTTTTAAGCATTATTTTATTTAACTTTATTTATTTATTTAAATTTAATCAGAGAAGGACAGAGAGAGAGAGAAAGTGAGTAAGCAAGCTGCCAGATCCAGGACTTGAACCATGGTAGGCCATGTGGGAGTCCAGTGCCCTTAACCAACACACCACTTGCTGGCCTTTGCATATAATAAGCAAAGCGTGAACTTTTTAGGAAGAAATAGCTATTGCAGTCTTCTTAGGTGCCAGGCCTTGTCCTAAGCACTTCACTTACAATGATGATTTGAGTTTTGTAAAATATTGCATTTACACTTCATTCTCTTAACAACCCTGGGATACAGATACCAGATATGAGTATTATTCCTCTTGTGCAGATGAAGAACAGACACAGGCCCCTGCCCAGAGTCCCATCGTTGATTATCACCCAGATGATCTGGCTCTAGACTCTACCCTCTTCACCTGGATGCTAGGCTACCTCTGTGGTTTAAATGCATTCCCTCCAAAGTTCAGGTATTGAAACTTAATGAACAGTGTGATGGTATGAAGAGATGGGACCTCAACAAATTACTAGGTCACAGGCTCCTCCCTCTTTAATGGGATTAAACCCTTTACCAAAAATTAAAAAAATAAAAAAAATTTTTAAAAATTAAATATATATATATAGGCTTCATGTACCTTTAGGCTAGCTTGCTTTTCCATCTTCTGTCGTGTGAGGACACATCATTTCTCCCTTCTGGAAAATGCATCCTTCGTCAAACAATCAAGCCTTCTAGAACCTTGATCCAGGACTTCCTAGCCTTGAGAACTGTGAGAAAATGCGTTTCTATTCTTTATAAATTTCCCAGTCTCAGGTATTCTGTTTATAGCAATACAAAATGGACTAAGACAGGTGAGTGCTATTCCTTTTTTCCTTCATTGGTTGAACCCACAGATGGAATTCAGTAGAACCCACGGAGATCAAAACTTCCGGGATGTGACAATATATTTCCATGATTTAAGTCACCCATTTTGTGGTTCTTTGTTACAGCAGCTCTAGAAAACCAATATACATTTTGGTACCAGGAGTAGAGTAGCTTAAATCCAGAAACCAACTGGCAAAGATGCGAGAGGCACCAAGAAATATACACACGGGAGCCTCTATTACCCAGACAGTGGGCTGAGACAGGGAACCCAATGCCCCAGTCAGGAGCAGGTCCCTGACCCTGGCTACCAGAGGTCCGCATGCTCTAAGCAGAGTCCTGATGTGGTTCCTTAACAGAGGAGCCACCGCTAGGCAGCCAGGCCCAGACTGAGTAGCAACCAAACTCCCTGCTTCCCGCAGAGGAAAGGGCAAGCCACGCAGATCATCAAACACCCACTCCTCTTCTCCTCCTTCCCATAAGAGAGTTGTCACTGTGGTCACATGTCCACTGAAGCCAAGAGGAGCTCTCTACTGCCCCATCCAGCTCAGCATCCCTGGCCTGACCTGCCCTACCAAGGGCAAGCTTGCCCCTTGCTCTCGCACCTCCATTTCAAACCCCTGTCCCCTTATGCTGACGATCATCTCAATTGATGCCTCTTCATTATGAACAGAATGGCCTTAGCGCCTAGAAAATGGTCCAGACGTATGTCAATACAGGTTCCTCTCCACTTAGATTAACCCTTTGCCTAATTGGCAGAGATATTGCAAATGAAGTCCAGTTGAACTTGGGTTGAAAAAGCAGATGTCCTTTCCTGTATATCTGTCTTTGTCCTTAACCTCAAGGCTTCCCTAACAAGTAACAGCCTGTGAACCTTAGCCCTCTGTCTATCACCTCTGGTCACCTGATGAACACAGCACTCTGACTTCTTAAATTCCATCCTTTCTGTATCTTAGTAATTATTGTCCTGGATCTGTGCCATGGAGAGAAAGTATACAATATGAGAGTATCAGGGATAAATCGAGTTTTATAATTTTTTGAGAGATTCTTGCTATAGGGCACGTGCACCCACCCAGAAAGAGAGAGATAGAAAGCGAGAAATGACCCCCCAGAGAAGGTGGCCACTCCCCAATCCCTTCTCCTCCATTCTCCTCTTGGGATTTTGGGCATGCACACAACGACCCAGCATAAGTTTTTAGCCACTGGGTCTGGGATTCAAACCATAGTCGACTACATGGGAGTCCAGCAATGTAACCATTATGCCATCTACTGGTCCTGAGCTTTATAAAATATTGCATTGATATTCAACATCAGCTTGAGCTAAACCCTCCAGATTTGTAGAAATTACATCTCTTCCTGAGGTTTAATTACCACTATGATCCTGGTCTACCAGGATAAAAAAGAAAGTGAACAGTCTATAAATAAGAAACAAAAGAGGTTAGGGCCAGCAGGTGGCATGGTGGTTGGGGTGTGGGACTCCCACATGGCCAACAGTAGTTCAAGCCCCTGACCTGGCAACTTAGTTTTACACTTTTTCCCTCTTTCTTTCTCTCTCTGGTGAGTGCGTGTGTGCCCTGTAGCAAATTAAAAATAATAATAATGATGATGATAGTGAGAAATAAATTTAGATAAATAATTCTTTAAAAAAGAGACAATAAAAATATCTGACTACATTCACTTACTATAAAACATATAGATCCTAATTGACTTCAAATAGCTCTCGCCCTTTATATGAAATAGAACTACACTTATTTTTAATAAGCAAAGAGAAAGGGCTTCTTTATACAATGGTGGCTTAAAAGCACCAAATATCTAGCCATGCTAAGGATTGAATAACCTTGAATTGATTAATCAAAATTTTAGCCATTTGTTCTGTGTGAAAAAAAATTCAATAATGTACATAAATATGTGTACATCAATGCTAAGGAGAAAACATAGAATTCAGAATTACATAGTATGTAGTATATATGTAATCCCATATAATGGTTTTACCAATGCATAGAAAAAGGAAAAAAGGAAACACTTCAAATAATGATATTGTGAGCTGAGTGATGGGTTCAGATTATTTTGGAACCATTCTCTATTTTCCAAATTTAGTAAAATGAGCTTCCACTACTTTTTAATTAAAGAAAAGTGTTCTACTTTATCTTAGTCATTTATTAGTAATATACACACTTTATAAGCATATAAATACCTGATTACTTTTACACACTAAGTTGCTAGCCCAGTAGGTAAAAATTTTAAACCAAACCCAAAAGGTATTACATATTATATACTGGAACTTATAAAAGCTCAAGATAATATACACCTGCAAACAAAAAAAATAAGAAAAATATATGAGCTATTATCACTGGAACAAGGATAGTTTTTGGTAATTGATTCTGTTTCCGTTTGCCAACTAGAAATATATCCTCTTCATTTATGTCCTCCCCTGATCTCTTCAGATGTATAAGATGACAGCTTATGTGGAAATCAAGCTGAGGCCAAATTACCAATATTCTGCAAGTGGCTGGTGGTTAGAATTACCTTCGTAAAGTGCCCTGAGGCCAAGAGTAAATTTCTATTTATTCAGCATTCTACTTCCCAATCTCAGCTAACAAAAAAGGAAAAAAGAGGGGTGGGGGCAGAGGGGAAGGTCCCAAGCTCAGGGTTCAGTCTATGCTTGAAAATGACCATGAAAAAGGGAGGCTCAGCAGTACAACCAGAAGCTGTGATTAAAGTTCCTTACATTTCTAAAGACAAATGTTAGACTAGTTTACATCAGCTTAAATCATTCATTGCATGCTATTAGAGAAAGAGAGACAAGGATATGCTGGCAGACAGTGAAGAAATCCTTGATATGTTTTGTAGGCTCCCTATGTTTATTATTTTTTTTAATGTAATGAGTACCTAGTATGTGCCGGGCACAGTGCTAGGAACATAAAATGCCATGATGAGTAAATGTGGCTCTTAGACACTTAGAAGAGTGCAGTCACTTCTTTCCCACTTGACAACTTTTTTTTTTCTGTTTATTTTTGTTCTTAAGACATATTGGAACATCCAAAAAGTCATGACTATGCAGGAATGAGTCATGACTTTTCCAGTGATCCTATATTATGGGAGCATAATTTTCTTTCCAGAACTACCTGACAACTAACATTGGTTTCTTTGTATGTAGTGCTTATTCTGACTAAAAAAAAATTGTTTTGAACTATTAAAAGAAGATTGAAAGTCAGGTACCTTGTGATACAGCTCTTGGGACACTGTATTTTCTATCCCCTCCATTCCTCTTGCTTGTACTCTAAGCTGCCTTGTGCGAAGAAGTTAGTCGTTCTAGTTTATCCAGGATAATGCAATATGAGTCTTAATGGGCTACTCCTAGCAATTCTTACAGTTTTTGCACATATCTTGCTACTTTTACCTCATTTGTGTTTTACAATATCTTTGAAATATGAACAGAAAAATGAAATGTGACATGAATTGAGATAGAGAATGCTCTAAAGCCTTGCAACTCAAGAAGAAATTCCACTTTGATATTTACTATTCACTTCCAAAATCTGCTAGCCATTCTCCCTGCCTCTCCACCCTCGTCCCTCTTCACTCCGTTCACCGTCATGGCGCCAAAGGACACTTTCAAAAATTTAAATTCTATGGAATACTACTCAGTCATAAAAAAAAACAATGAGACACTGATATTTGAGACAATGTGAACAAATATAGACGACTTAACGTTAAGCAAAGCAATCCAGACTATGAAAGAGAAGCACTGCATGGCCTCGCTTAATACATACCAAATGTCTTCACTCAATGACAGAAACTGAAAGACTAGCAGGTACAAATGATTGTAAATTGCACGTACAATTGTAGATACTAGAAACAGTATAGGAGGGGGTGGGGTGGGAGGAGGGGAATCGGGAAGAAAGAATACTTAACAGACACAAAAATGAAAGGATAGCTGTTAATGATAATATGTATGGTAATGTCTTGGACTAGACTAATATATTCATGCTGAGAAAAATCATAGTGTATGCTATAAGGATGTACAGTAATTAAAAGTAAAAAAAAATTTATATTTTTTTATTAAAATAATTCAAATCCAGTCATGCCATGTCCCTTCATGATCCTCTCCAAAAACTCCATACCACCTACCAAGACCAGTTCAACTACTTGGTGTATATACCAGGTCTTCCTGGTCATCCTTGCTGGCCACTTCCCTCTCTTTATGGCCAATATTGCAACCCCATCAAACCCTCTGCACAGGCCTTCCCCTTACCCAGACCATCTCACTTGTTTCATTGCTAGAAAAACAACTCCTAGGGAGACCAGCAGTTAGCGTAATGGCTATGCCACTGAACTCCCATGTAGCCAACCGCGATTCGAGTCCTGGACCCAGTGGCTTAGACTCACACAGGGCGCATATGCGTGCGTGCCCGAGATCCCGAGAGGAGAATGGAGAAGGGATTGTGGTGTGGCCATCCCAACTGGGGGGTGATTTCTCGCTTTCTATCTCTCTGTCTCTCTCTGTCTTTCTGGTGAGCACATGCACCCTATAGCAAAAACCTCTCCAAAAAAAAAAAAAAAAGAAAGAAAAACATCTCCTATTCATCCCCTAAAATCATTATAAGCATTCCACCTCTGGGGAAACAAGTTCCTAAGAAAAACTCAATTTTTAATTAGAAAAGATATTTGCATCAGCACCTTCTTTAAAGGAGACAAGAGCGATGAGCATGGCCCTGGAGATAACATTCAAATCACCTTAGATAATTTTATCTCTGCTTTTTCTTTTGTCCTGTATCCAGTGACTACTGATGAGGCAGACTGTGATACATGTTGATTTCACTGCTAAGGTCCAGGAAGAATAGACAAGTCATTGGATTATTCAGAGTTGGCAAGGCCTCGTGGAAAACATGAATAGAAATTTCTTTTAATCTTTTGTATTTTCAGTCCTTATACATTTTCTGCAGAAGTGTATCCTCCACATTCGTCACTATCCCCAAGAACTTTTGGAGGACAAGATGAGTGGTCTGTTAAGCTGCAGCTCTGTCAAACAGTAAGTACAAAGGACAGGGTTTTTTTTGTTTTTTGTTTGTTTGTTTGTTTGTTTGTTTGTTTGGAGAGGTTTTTGCTATAGGGCGCGTGTGCTCACCAGAGAGACAGAGACAGAGAAACAGAAAGCGAGAAATCCCCCCCCCAGGGGGGGATGGCCACACCGCAATCCCCTCCCCTCCATTCTCCTCTTGGGATCTCGGGCACGCACACACATGCACCCGGCGTGAGTTTAAGCCACCGGGCCCGGGACTCAAACCACAATAGACTACATGGGAGTCCAGCGACATAGCCATGCTAACTGCTGGTCCCAAAGGACAGTTTTAAAAGAAAAATTAGCTTCCAGGACAGCAAGAATCATGTGTATGGATTGGCATATCTGAAGACAAAATGTGTTCCTGGTAAAGGAGAGTGATTAACCATGGAACCTGCCCGAACCTGGGGCAAATGTGAGCAGGGCCATCTATGCACTGCGTAGAGCAGGGGCCTGGTCCAAGGACTCCACATGCCTGGTGGAGAGGGAACTATGATATCTAAGCAGAGCTCGTATATCTAGGTAGCAAGTGTCTTAGTTTCTTAGGGCTGCCATAACAATGACCACAAGTTGGGGGGCTAAAAATAACAGAAATTTATTGTTTCATTGTGTTAGCATGGTTTGTTCTTCCAGAGGTTCTGAGTAAGAATCTCTTCCATGCCTCTTCCTAGCTTCTGGTGGTTGCCAGCATTCCTTGGCTTATTCTTTTATAACTCCAGTCTTTGCCTCTATCTTCACATAGTCATTTTCTCTTTTGTTAAGAACATGTCTCTTCTTTTATAGGGAAACTTTTCACTTATAACCTGTCCTTAGACTAAGGGCCCACCCTAACTCAGGATGATTCTTCTTGAGACTCTTTTTGTTTGATTGTTTCATTTTTTAAAAGCTTAGTTTAATTTTTTGAACTACTTAGGAAGAAATACAGAGGGATTCCCCAGAAAAAGATGGCAACCAGAATGATATTCTACCAGCCAGATTTTGAATATTCTTTCACTCTGAAATTTCTTCTTTGTCAGCTAAAACCATTGTTTGAGTCAGTTTCCTCAGGTGAGCCTGTTGCCAATTCAGTATCAAAACTAATGCTGGCATTGATTATTTTCATTTCATTTTCCTCCTTGCATCTTTATGCTTCTTCTGACAACCATATGTTGGCTGTTTGCTCTGGCCTCCCAAAAATTACTGTTGATATTATTTCCTACTCCTTTCCAAAATAATTCAAAAATGCAAAGCTTTTCATCATCCTTAGTGAAAAAGAAAAATCTAGTGGTATGTTTTTCTGGTAATGATGCTTCTCCAGAACTTGGGGTGTGGGGTTCTGTTTCTTCAATAATATCTTCTTCTGAACTGCTATATTGAAAGCAGTTCATTGAGGATCTCCCTTCCAGACAACCTGCAAAGGTTTTGCTGTTTTAACTCTAAAATTCCCTCCCTTTACATAGTCAGTGTCGGAATCAAACAAGGAGAGTGTGAACCCATGGAACTGCTCAGCTCCACTCATCAGGACTACAGAGTTGTGGATTTCTTCAGCCGATTTCTCCACCACAGGTCTTATTCCAGAGCGTGTCTTCATTTCCACTGGTCTCTTTTGTAGTTTGGAATATTTCTTTCAAACCCGTAGCAATGTTAAAATATACTTCTTTAGACACCACAGGAAGCTTCTCAGTTTCCTCCTCTTTCATTTTGCTTTACATTCTTTAGGTTTTACATCTCCTTTTCTTTCATAAGTGGCATGGTCACGCCTGGTTGGATCATAGCAAATGAGTGCTTACATTTCTTAGCAGCTACTGATCCTTTGCTTATAGAATTGCTTAAACTAATGTACAGAACTCTGCACCACTTTCAGGGCTTTCTCCTTTCCTGCAGCTCTTCTTCCTCAGCAGTTTTCTTTTCATTCACCTCTTCCTGTCCTCTTCACTGTCACTTTCTAGAAAGCGAGAGTCCATGCAAAATCTGTCAACACTGCCAAAGTGTGATTCTAAGTCCATGAACTCTGTCCAGCTCTGCCTTCAAGCTGAAATTTTGAATGTTATTGCCATTGTCAGGATCAAATTCTTCATTATCACTGCTATCAAGCAATCTCCCAGATGCTTTGCCCATGAACTCTTTTACCCGTTTCTCTCCTGGATGGCTCTGCCTCTGAGTAGATATCTCCCCTGCTTCACTTTCACTATCAGAACCAAAGATGATATGCATTGGCTCATCGACTCTGGATGACCATCCAACTTCGCCAGCACATTATGCACCTGCTTCTGCACTTGTTTTGCTTCCTCCCTCACCTCCAAGGCTGCCAAACACTTCTGATTTTATTCAGCATGCTTCTTCTTACCATTCACATTAGGCAAATTACTAATTGACAGTGAGAAATCAGTTTGACTTTCTTGTATCTTTCCTGGAAGAGTCCTTTGATGATTTCTCAAAAGATACGAATCTGCTTGAATCTACCCAGTCTTCCTCTGAAGCCTCTGTTTATGGCACTATGACAACTATCTTGTGAGTCTTTGCACTAAGACTTAAGGATTTCTTACCTTATAATAGCACACTAGAAACAGGATCTCGACTTCCCTTTTCTGAACTGGGAGGAGATACTACCTTGTGATCTTGGTTCTCAAAAGTAGATTGTCTTTTTTGAGGCTGGATGTAGTTTAGGACATTCATCTTCTTTGCATGTTGGCACTGAGTCAGTTTGCTTAATGAGCCATCAGCATAATAGGACCCATTTTCAATGAAAGTGCTATTGGGGTCCTCATATTTCAAGGAATCAATTTTAAGGATTTTTCTCACTGAGTCTTCTCTATAAAGAAAGCCTACTCCCTTGAATGCCAGGAAGTTTGGCTTTAAATTGTTTTCCTTAGATTTCTGTTTATCGATGGTGTTATCTTTTTCTTTTCAAAGGGAAGCCATGATTTCCTAAAGACTAATACACTCTTGGCCTCTGCAAAAGCCATCAGGAATCCTGGGAATCTTAGAGGCTCCTTCTAACTTCCAGTGGGTAATGGTTTCTGGGTTATTGCTCTAAAATCTTCTTTTGGAACCTCCAGATCACTCCCAGTTCCATATCAACTACAGTGAGATTCATATAGAAACAGTTTTGCATCATGGTGTTGTACGCATCTCCTTCAGACTTGGCTATTCTAATGCAGAATCAGCATCTTCACTGATACCGTAGTTAGATGGAGATTTACAATTAGATCTTACTCTTCTTGTCTGTACTTTAACACAGTGATCAGAAAGCTGACAGTTTTCTTTATTTTCTTAAAGAATTATTTATTTTATTTTATTTATTTGTTTTAATTTAATTTGACCAGAGAGAGAGAGAGAAAGTGAGGAAGCAAGCCACCAAGTCAGGGACTTGAACCATGGTTGGCCATGTGGGAGTGTCCAGCGCCTTAATCACTATGCCACATGCTGGTCCCCGAGTTTTCTCTATTTTTTTAAAGACATTTTCTTGTGTATAGGTTTTTCCATGTATGAAAATTCTGTGCCATTTTGACCTTACTAATGTTTTTCTTCATTGCAATGATTCTATTTGTATCTCCTAAATCATACAATCATTTTCTACATCATCATCACTAACAAGGCATTATTTTTGATACTGAGACCTGTTACAGATTGACATTTGTAAGTATTTGATTTGAAATTAGCCCTTATAACTTCAAACAGATTGTTTTCAGAATCATTTACTGAGAGCCATGTAGTTCTCTGTAAATTTTCCCCTTTTCCAATTATTGTTCTTAATTTATCTTCAGAATCATTATCATCCTCATCAGACATGCTGTTGGGTTATCTGAAAAATCATGATTCATTTTTGCATAGAAAAAAAAAGAAAAATACTCATGACTTTTTCAACAAGCAGTATTTCTTTTTTATGAAATAAATTATTTTATTAGACAAACTCATTTATTTGACACATTAAATATGCAAAGGAATATATATGAATAGCATAAAAAGAATCACATTCTCATACTACTCGAACACACAGCTGTGGTCAAAATAATGAATTGTTGTATGGACCCCCAGATTTAATGCAGAAAACACCCTGTACAGAAAGTTTCAGGCTTCTAATTTCACTGAATTCAGTACTAAACGTGCTTCTTTATATTCTTCAGCTTCTTCCAAATCTTTTTCATTTTCTAATATCTGCTGAAGATCTGTATATGCAGCTTCCAATCTGCGCTGGCAATCTGGGATCATCATCCGGGACTCTTGTAGGAACTCTGCCTACTTTTTAATGGCATAATTTTCCCCATCTTCAAGCTTTCATTTTTTCAATCTTTTCTTGTTGTTTTGCTTCTTTTTCATACATGGCTTTTTCTTTGACCAATCGCTTCACCACGCGCCGGTCTTGATCTTGATCTGCCTCAGGAGAGGATCAGCCGTGGTCCCTAGAGCACTGGGAAGCTCAGTATTTCTTTTTATTTTTATTTTTTTTTTTTAAGTTTCCAAGCCAGAAATCTGAAAAAGTACATTTTTAAATTTCTGAATATTAAAACCATATACAGGAGTGATTTTTTTTTTCAGAAGGGGAATGGAATCACAAGGGTTTTTTTGTATTACTTGTTGCTATGTTAAGTGTGGACTCTTCACCCAACTTGTCCTTGGACTCCTAGCCAGGGACTCAGCAGAATGTGTAATCTTTTGCATTTTTGTTATCTTCTTGGGGTGGTCATGAAAATCAGAGAACTCTCCTCACTATTTCTTGCTCTTTGGATCATTACTGCCTTCCAATTCCCAAATGAGGCTAGATATAGAAGTGGTATTTGTAGGGACCAGCAGTTAGCGTACTGGCTATGTCTCTGGACTCCCATGCAGTCGACCGTGGTTCAAGTCCCGGACCCGGTGGCTTAAACTCATGTCGGGTGCATGTGCATGTGTGCCAAGATCCTGAGAGGAGAATGGAAGAAAAGGGATTGCAGTTTGACCATCCCCCCTGGGGGGTGATTTCTCACTTTCTGCCTCTCTGTCTCTGTCTTTCTGGTGAGCACACATGCCCTGTAGCAAAAACCTCTCCAAAAAAAGAGATTTGTGAAATCCTCTTCTATCTTCTTTAGGTCGTGGTAGAATTTTGATGAATTATATTTTATGATTTTTACACTTAGGTCGATTCTTAAGGTGAAGAACAGGTCAGATTCTCCCAAATGCACTCACAACCAAGACTTGATGCCCTGTACTTCTTTCTCTGGCACAGCTTTCCTATGAAAATCCCCTCCTTCCATTTTTTTCTACCAAGATGGTGGTGTCTGCTGTTGATTTTTCTTCCTTTGATTTTGTTTCTCTCTTGGGTTAGTCTGTACAAAACGCTTTCTTTTGCTAGCTGAATTTGTAGTGTTCCACTTTTTCGTTTTGTTTTATTTAAAACAGACATGTATTTTTTTCAGATCCGCATCTGTTACTCTGATGTTGATACATGCAAAGACTTTCTGTGGGCTTCTTTGGTCATTTTTCTGTGTGATGATCTCCACATCAGAAACTTCTCCAAATCTATAATATTCAGCAATATATATATATATATATATATATATATATATATATATATCCCGGCATTTGATAGAAAGTGGTTTAATATGGAAGATTTATGGCTGAGTGAAGTAAGCCAGGCTATGAAAGATAGATATTATATGTCTCCATTTAATATACACTGACTGTCCACATTCTACAGTAGAGACTGAAAGATTGGAGGACATAAAAGCATTAAAAATAATTATGGAGTCACCTTCTGGCCCAATACCTAAAAAAAAAGTCAGAACCCATGAACACCTGAGGTGGGCCTAGCCCTGCCCCTTTAACTGGAAAGCCTCTCCCCTAAACCTCTCCTTCTGGCCTAATATCCAGGAAAAAGCCAAGTAGGGTGGTCTCTGTCTTCTTTGTGTCTCTGTCTCTATCTCTCTCTCCCTTTCTCTCAAAATTTTTCTCTTTTATATATATGCTTTTAAAAATTCTATAAGTACTGTCTCTTGTCTCTGACCTCTCCTTTCTCTTGCTAATTTCAGAATCATGTGCATCTGAGGTGGGTCTAGACTGCCCCTTTTGTGCAGTAAGCTAGCACATTGTGCAGTTCTCGTTTTTTTTGCATTTTTCTTTTTTAAAAATTTTTTCCCTTTTCATTGTTTTGTCTTTTTTTTTTTTTTTTTTTTTTTTTGGTCTTTTTCCCTTTGTTTCCTTTCTTTTACCTGACTTTCTCACCTTGCTTCTCACCTTCCACATATTGAGTGTCTAGGCAGGTCTAGGTGCACAGTAGCAAAACATCTGAATACTTTTAGGGTCATAGTAAACCTCATCCCCCACTAAACTGGTACAGAAAGGGAGAAAATCATCTGTTTAAATCTAAATTGAAATTGCTTTCTGTGGATACCTTGTTACAGAACACAGTAGTAGAGGCGAAATAGGCATAGAAGTACCTCACTGTGCTCACCTCCTTTCACACACCTCTAAATTCTTAGTTGAAATCCCACAGCTCAGCCCAGATGCACCTATTCCCTTGAAACTGTGAGGCCTTGTAATATCCAGTTCCATTGACAAAAGTGTAGGTTGCTTGGTGAGGATAAGGGAAACATTGCAGGTCATCTTCTTCTGCACACCTCTAACACTCAGAGTTAACTTCAAGGAGGTAGGAAGTAACGTATAATTCATCAGATGACCAGAAACTGCCACAAAGGCATGAGAAATTAGGCAAATCAAGAAAATATCTCTCCTCCCACGGGGAAAGAACAGCCCTTCATCATTCACAGACAGTACAATGGAACTCATGAAAACGTCAGATAAAGAACTTCGGATAGTCATAGTGACAAAGCTAACAGAAATGCAAAGAGAAGAGAGACAATGAACTCCAGAAAATGCAGGAGAAAAAAAAAAAGTTTCAGGAAATGAGGAAGTTCTTCCATGACCTGAAAGAGAAAATACACACCATTAAAAAAAAAAAAAAAATCGAATGTAACTGTTAGAGATGAAAGCTAGGTTGTAACGCAGGAAATTAAAGCCTCCCTTGAAAGTATTAAAAGCAGATTAGAGGGACCAGCAGTTAGCGTAATGGCTATGTCACTGGACTCCCATGTAGCTGACCGCAGTTCGCGTCCCAGACCCAGTGGCTTAAAACTCACGCCGGGCGCATGTGCATGTGTCCAAGATCCCGAGAGGAGAATGGAGAAGGGATTGTGGTGTGGCCATCCCCCCTGGGGGGTGATTTCTTGCTTTCTGTCTCTCTGTCTCTGTCTGTCTGGCGAGCACACGCACCCTATAGCAAAAACCTCTCCAAAAAAAAATAAAATAAAGTAGATTAGATCATGCAGAAGATCAAACCTCGGATGTAGAAGACAGAACCTCTGACCTAGAAAAATTCACCAAAAAGACTGAGAAAATAACCAAAAAAAATGAGAATAATATACGAGTAATACTAGATACCATTAAATGCCCAAACATCCAGATAATCGGTATCCCAGAAGGTGAAGAAACTAATAAAGGCATTGATAATCTATTCCACGAAATCCTGGAAGAAAACTTTCCAAACCCAGAGAGACATTCAAATATCCAGACCCAAGAAATATAAAGGACTTCACATAGAATCAACTCAAGAAATTTTCTCCAAGGCACATCGTAGCCATATTGACCAAAACCACAGAGAGACAAGATACTAAAATTGGCAAGTGAAAGACGTCAAGTTACTTTCAAAGGATATCCCATCAGGCTAACATTGGATCTCTTGTAAGAAATAATGCAAGCAAGTAAAGAATGGGAAAATATATTCAAAGTGTTAAGTGTAAAACAATTTCAACCAAAAATATTATATCAGGCGAGATTATCTTTCACATGGGAAGAAAAGATAAAAAACATTCTCAGATAAACAAAGCCTGAAAGAATTTGACAACACTAGACCAGAGCTTTGAGATGTTCTGAAGGGACTGCTATATCAGGAAAACTAAAGACAGATGGACAAATAAGAGAACAAAAGATGACCAAGAAAAAGACCAACTTAATGGTAGGAACAAGTTATGAAATATTAATAATAATGTGGAATGTTAACAGAAAAGTCAGATGGCAGTAGCACTGCAAATCCAACAAAAAACATTACATTAGACTGATCTGGTGAAATAGAATTCTATGACTTTTCTAAAACATTACTGATTTTCTTCTAAGCCTTGTCTTACTGATTTAAGGGTTGTTGTTTTGAGTTGTTGATAAGTTCAGCAATTTGTTTTTTAAAAAAAGAATTTTTTTCATTGAAACAAACTTTTCTCCCCTTTCTCATCCTTTGCAATTAGAAAATATTTGTGAGCATTCTTATTTTGTGGCAGAATGGTTATTTGCGTAAGTTCAACAATACAATAGTATTTGTTGCCTTGCACCAGAAATTGAATTCTTACGGGGCTTTATGCAAATAACAGACCAAATTGAGATTAACCTAATTTTTTTTGCAAATAAGTTAGTTTATACCTCTCTTTAGTAAAAGAGGGAATGGAGAGAGAAAAAAAATGTTTCAGAAGAAAATTACAGTGCACTTGTCACTAGAATCTAGCTTTATCCATACTTTTAGTTTAAGATCTTCTGCAAAATAATAAAATGTGGAAAAAAGTTTAGTATAGAAGGGAGGGAGGGAAACAGGGAAGGAAAAGCTGGTAAAAGTGTGCTTAATTGACAAAAAATGAGAAGCTATTTGCTGATGATAATGTATATAGTAATATCTTTGTCTTGACTGGATCAAAGTAATGTGTAGTATTTGTGTTGGAAAAAGAAATGTATACTGTGAAGACATGTCATTAAATGTAAATAAAATTTTAAAAAATAGTTATGAACACTGGAGACAGTGTGGAAGGGGAGTGAGAGAAGGGAAGAGTATAGGGAAGGAAATTAGAGGGGAAAATAAAGTCAAAATATTTTGGGGACGCAGAAATGGTTTATTACCTGTTGATGATGATATGCATAATATTCTCAACTGGACTGGTCTGAGGTGTCTTTCATGTTGGGTAAATTCTCTTTGCAAGCCATAAATTCTCTTTGTAAGCCAAATGATGTATAGAGATTGAATGTATAAAAAAAAATAAGGAGAAGAAGAAAATAAAATTTTTTAAAAAAGAAACTTCTCCAAATCTGCTGAAGTAGGATTTGTAGATTTGTGTCAGAAATTATCTGGCCAAGGCCACCACAAAAATGCACTCTGTTTCTCTGTTGGCTTTCATGAAGGCTGGGCATACACTCTGTGTGTTTACTTCATCTCCAAAAGCCAGAACTGCAAAGGTCCTTAACTTCTAGTCCCCAAATGCTAATGCCTTGAGATTCTTCATTACATCTACAAAGACTCTTTTTCAAATAAAATCACATTCACAGGATCTAGACAGACATACATTTGAGTGAGCCACCATTCAACTCTAGAAGAAATGCATTACTCTGATCCAAACTTTATCACTAACACCCCAGCTCTGAATCCAAGTTGACCACACTTCCTCTGATTGTGATTTCATTCCCCAGGTTGAAGGACCTGCCCAAAGTTCTTGAGAATCCCATCTCTCTCTATAGTTCTTGTATAAAATGAATGGATTGAAATTCTGATTTTATATTTGAGTAATATGAGTCAAATAATTGTGTCTATGCTGGAGAAAGAGTGGATCATCTTTAATGTGTTAACTGAATCCTTGTTCTGAGCCTGCCAGCCTGGGGTCAAACCCAAGTCTTCTAAATTCCTTAAGGTAAACATTTAGGCAGCCTCTTGGAGAGACCTCTGGCCAGCAGTTCTACAAATGACCCTTTCTTATGCCTGGCCACACAAGCACAGAGAAAGAAAACCAGAGCTCCACAGTCAGCCAGCAGTCACTCCAGTTCCCTCCACCCTACTTATTTTTGTGCTGACAAGTGGTCTGTATGATGGTGTATACTACTCGTGTGACCCTTTGGATAGTCTTTGGTAATAAAAAGTGAAGCCAGTCAAAATGCTGGAAGAGGAGGTAGAGAAGAAACTTAAAGACCACCCTGACCCCTAATGAGCCATCTCAGAGTGAGCACTGCCGGCTGTCCAAACATAAGTGTGACCTAAAGCTGGAGAGTCACTGCCCGAGAACAGACACCCCACACTAGAATTGGGAATGCAACCTCTCTTCTCCTTGAATCACGCTGCCATGTGTCACTGGAGCTGAAATCAAGCTTTCAAAACCCTCTATTCAGTAGGAATAGAGCTACACAGAGACGTTTTAACCTGCTTTGTGTTGCTAGCTTTGTTGTTGCTTCTGGTGTTTTTCTCATGATTTCCAAAGGATCCGGCTTCCTAGAGAAGTTGGTGGTTTTCCAGTAGTTTACAACTGTTCCCTGTGACAGAAAAAGAATTAAGATTTTTTGGGCAAGAGCAGAGTCAGTGCTGTCAGGTGCTATTGACCACCTAGCAGAGAAACTGTTGGACTTGTCTGAGGAGCACAAGGAGCATCTGGCTGAGTTTTTTCAAGTGTGTAAATAGGATTGAATTAGCCAGAAATTAATCTACTCTGTTCTTATCTCCTGCTTATGTGAATGGCTGTCCTGTTTTGGTACTTTTTTTGACTGCCTAACATTATTATTTTCCTCCTTATTGATAAAAACTTGAAAATAAAATTCACAATGTAGTCTATTGCTATTCAGGGTATTTTTATACCACTAATTTTTTTTTATTTTAGAAATATCCCACAATGTTAATAGCTACACAAAACTGGAAATAAATGTTTTTTTTTTTTTTTAATTAAGATTCTTAAGTGTCACAATGACACTATGGGTGTGTCCTCAGAAGACATTTCAGGGAAGAGATAAAAAGTTCTTGGATGGGGCCGACAGGTGGCGTGGTGGTTAAAGTTGCTAGATTCCCACATGGCAGACCGCAGTTTGAGTCCTGGACCAGGCGACTTGTTTTCTTGCTTTCCCTTTCTCTATCTGTCTCTCTCTGGTCAAATTAAAAAATAATAATAACAAATGTAATTATTAAATAAATAAATAATTCTTAAAAAAAAAAAAAAAAACCTTCTGGAAGCTTTTCATCTATGAGCTTCTGAGCTTCCAGAAACCTGAGAGTTTCTGGCAACTATAGAAAATCTCAGATTGAATGTATAGTGGTTACCAGACCCATGGACACTGAAACAGGGAAGAAGTATGCACCCCGTAAACAAAGGCAGAGGCAAGGACAGGTTTATAGATTCAACTTTGTGAAGATCAATGATGCTCTAACTGAGCTCTTATGTTTATACTTCTGAGATTAACTTGAGCTAAAAATGTGTTTTTCTTTGTATTTGAAATACATGAGTCTATATGAGTGTCCTGTCTGACTTCCCCTTATTTTCTGTATCAAAGATGAGCCTAAACATTGTGTCTTCCCAATCTCTCATCAAAGTTAGCCAACAGAGCAGAAGTACAAGGGCTAGGGGATCCAGCACACTTTTACCCAATCTTCAAGTCCCCTGTGTCACCAACTTGTACAGAAGTGGCAGTAGTTGTGGAAGAAAGAGAATGGCTTCCTAGTGGGAAGGGCCCACGGCAAGGACTATGCATGTTTTGCATTTCATTCCACACTTAGCCTACTGAGCCCCTGCCTAATAGAAGAAAACAGTTAAAATTTCTTAGAACATAAGAGGTAGAATTATTAAGGAAACACTCTTAGTGGCCCACTCATGGTTCTTCAAACAGAAAGTAGGAATATCATTTTAAGAAAAACCAGTAAAATTAGTAGCAGCATATCGTGCAAAGTGGAGACATATTCAGCTTGCCAAACTTCAGTATCTAACACGTGCCAATTCTTACTTCCCTAAAGGACTCAAAACTCAAACCTGGGATCAACAGATGGGGTAATGGCTATGTCGCTGGACTCCCATGTAGTTGACCGTGATTCAAGTCCTGGAACCGTAGGCTTAAAACTCACTCTGGGCGCGTGTGCATGCGTGCCCAAGATCCCGAGAGGAGAATGGAAGAGAAGGGATTGCGGCAGCGTGGCCATTCCCCTGGGGGGGATGATTTCTCGCTTTCTGTCTCTCTCTGTCTTTCTGGTGAGCACACACGTCCTATACCAAAAACCTCTCCAAAAAAACCTCAGCCCCAATGTAACTACAGATATATAGATATATATATATATATATATATATATATATATATATATATATATACACAGATATATATATATATATATATATATATTTTTTTTTTTTTTTTTGAGAGAGAGGTTTTTGCTATAGGGCGCGTGTGCTCACCAGACAGACAGGGAGAGACAGAAAGCGAGAAATCACCCCCCCCCCCAGGGGGGATGGCCACGCTACAATCCCTTCTCCTCCATTCTCCTCTCCAGATCTTGGGCACGCACGCCCACGCGCCTGGCGTGAGTTTTAAGCCACCAGGTCCGGGATGCAAACCACGGTCGACTACATGGGACTCCAGCGGCATAGCCATTACACTAACTGCTGGTCCCACTACAGAAATATTTTTGATTGAGATGACGCTCGAACCCTAAGCCACACAACTGTGGCTATCAAATATACTGCTGTTACAATGACCCTTCCAAATACAAAAAGTTTTCTCCAAGGATTTTGGAATGTATCATATAAACAAACAACTATTTTATAGTAGGTATTTTTGTTACATTAAAGGGTTTTCACCCTAAGATAAAGATCAGACTAGAGCCTTAAACCACAATTTTTTTTATTATTTTATTTCACTTTATTTTTCTATTTATTCATTTATTTTGACTAGAGAGGGATGGACATACACAGAAAGAGAGAGAGAGAGAACAAGAGAGAGGAAGTGAGAAAACAAGCCGCCAGGTCTGAAACTCAAACCGTGGTCAACCACGTGGGAGTACAGCACCTTTAACCACCATGCCATCTCCCAGCCCTTAAACCACAATTTTTAATGGAAGTTTTCCTTTTAAAGGTGAGATATGCTATTTTTCATGACAGCTTTGTTGTCACAAACAGAAATTCAAAGTAGAAATCTGAAGGTTAATCAGGTAGGATTTCCTACTTGCTATTCTTGGAACTTGGCTCAGCTTATGGGATAATTGTCCACTAGTTTAATACTCCATTTTCCAGAAAAATATAATCTATGTTCAACAGAAGCCCATTAAATTCCAAAGCAGCCAATTAACAAAGCAGATTCTGTCACCAGGCAAGATGCAATGACATCTGGGTCAACAACATGAAGAAACACGTTATCAATGTGTAAATATGAACAGTTCCAGGAAGCAGACCTTTGCATTCCTTCCTTTTGCTACACTGAAACCAGGACTTACAGCTCACACTTCCAGATAAAAGTTAAGCCCACTTTGACCCTTGCTTCCACCAAGTACTCTAACACTCCAGAACAGCAAAGAGTTGCCTGGCTGAAATTAAAGAATCTTCTGGCAACCCTCACACCTGCCCCTAGCAGTGGCTTCTACAAAGTGAGTCTGAGAAATATAATACATCTTCAGAATGCACCTGGAAAACAGCAATATTATATCCACCAGGGACAAGTCTTCCTGGTGATTACTGTGGGCTCTGAAATTTGAGGCTTCCCAAGCTTTCATAATTGTTATCCTAATTAATGTAACTGCAGACAGCATTCTTATATTCCCAGGTACAACAAGTGTCCCATTTTTTGAAGCTCACCAAATCATTTCCTTCAACATGTGTCCAGGACGGATCCTTGAGATTAATGACCCTCCACATGAACTTATCATCTACCTACTGTACAAATGTGTGTTTTCTTTGCATTTCATTCATGCCTTGACCTTGGAGAGGACAATGTAAAGGGAAATGCCTGATTAACTTTCCATTTATAAACCAATTATTTTACTATTGGCCCCTTCATTCTGCAATCACTGACATAAAATCTTTCACAAAACAAAATGAAATAAATGAGAAATCGATTGTATTCCTTAAAGTTTGCTTTGAAGTTGGCTAGTAATAAGAAATGTCCTTTAGTAAGAGGTCTGTCAGTAGAATACTGGGCGTCAGAATCCAGCTATGCCATCCAGGCAAGGGTGCAGAAGCCCTTTCTAATTCATTTTTAATCACATTGACAGAAAAGGGCTATTATTAACCTAAATCAGGGGAGGATGTTTTCATGTAGATCTAGTCATGCTAAAATTATGCCAAAAACTCATGCAAGGCTAATGAAGAACAAAGTTTCTCCTCCACCACAAGCTATTTGCACTGACTGTGGCTGTCCCAGATGCTCTTTCCCAGGAGTTAGCGCAGCCCCTCTTGTATCTTCATCTTTTAGTGAGGCTGTCCCTAGCCATCCTATTCACAGTCATAAACCAGCTGGCCAAACATCCCATCCACTTTCTGTTCTTGACTTTCCCCCACGGCTCTCCAATAGTTGACATTCTTTATAGTTTGTCTACTCCATCATTTTGCTTATTGCCCCAGGAGAATGTAAGCTTCAGAAGGCCAGAGAGATTTTGGCAACACCTAGAACAGAAACTAGTATGGAGCAGGCATTTAGTAACTATAAAGTGTTACTGAAAGTGATGAAAGTGTTAGCATAGAAAGTCAGAACTACATTGCCTACCATGATCAAGCAGTCGCCCTGCTCTCCACGAGATAGTGCAGTGAAGTCATTTCCATGTCAGCCAAGAACAGAAGAGAGGGAAGTGAATGTTCTTATTCTTGCGCATCATATACAAAGCATTGTGCCTTTCATTTCACCTGGGAGCTGTGACTCAGATACCAACCGTGATCCCCACTAACACCTCCACTTGATAATCCAGAGATAAGAGGGAAATGTCTTATCCAGCTCCTAGCGTGGTTATGCCACTCTGGAGCATTGTATCCAGGGCTGGCTTCCTGGGTACACAACCTGTGTAGTCACTGAAGACCCCATATACAGAAGGGTCCCATATGTTTGGTTTCATGCTCTGCTGCTGCTATCGGAAATGTCTAGAAATCTTATTTTTAAACTTGTTTCATAAGTGAAGTCCAACAAAATAATAGAGCCAGCATGTGAGCAGAAGGGGAATGTGAAATAAAGGGAACAGCTTCATGTTTTGGTACCTCTGATAGCACTTATACCCTGCTTTTTAAATAAGCAGCCCCACATTTTCGTTTTGCTCCAGGCCCCCAAAACTTTGTAGTTGCTCCTAGACAGATCCATGTTCTTTATGGAAAGCAATGAAAACTGTCTAAGGTGAAAAAAAATCTCTATTATGGTTCAAGTCTCCTGACTTGAAAGCGACATGGTTCTCTTTTTTTGGCTAGCAACAACAAATTGAGATTTAATTACATTCAGAATTAAGGAGAGTAATTGAGGCAATAAGTTGCTTTCAAAGAAAAAAATAATATAGAAAATTATTTTATAAAAATAGTGACGGGACAAGACCAGCAGATGGTATAGTGGTTGCATCACTGGACTCCTACATGGCCAACTGTAGTTCGAGTCCCAGATCCAGCGGCTGGAAACTCACGCTAGGTGTATATGTGTGTGTGTGTGTGTGTGTGTGTGTGTGTGTGTGTGTGTGTGCCAGAATCCTGAAAGGAGAATGGAGAAGGGATTGTGGCATGGCCATCTCCCCTGGAAGGGTGATTTCTCGCTTTCGGTCTTTCTGTCTCTCTCTGTCTCTCTGGTGAGCTCATACAATCTTTCACAAAAACCTCTCTCTACAAAATAATAATAATAATTACTGGACATATTAATAAGTGTAGCTAGGAAACTATTTTTGTTGTTTGGAAGCTTTTCAAAAGGTTATTAATTAGCCAGGAGGGGAAGAGTGGCAAGGAGGTGATGTACCCTCTTCACTCAGTGGCTCCAAGCTATCAGGTGGTATTTAATGTCACCAAAAGAAGTACATGGAGTAGCTGCAGGGTCCCACTCAGGAAATTTAGTGAAGGATGCCAATACGAAAAAGTGTTCTTGTGCCAGTGTCCTCATTCTGCAGTGTGCTCCATTCTTTTGTAATCTCAGGGGGAAAAAATGGTATTAAAAGAAAACATTTTGTGATATAAGATCCTTTCCCACTTTTACTGATCACATGTATTAAAACGGATATCTGTTCTACAAAATACAGAAGTCTGTGGTCCTGAAGAGGCAAGTGCCTATTTAAAACTGATTCTAAATAAAAACAGACCCGGGGCCCAATAACTGGCATACTAGTTACGGTGCTGGACTCACACATGACCAACAGTTGTGTGAGTCCTTAGGTAGAGGCTTGAAACTCACACCATGCACATGCAGGCATGCCCAAAAATTCCAAGAGATGAATGGAGGAGAAGGAATTGCAGTGTGACCATCCCCCTTGGGGATAGTTTCTCACTTCTTCTCTGTCTCTCTTTGTGTCTCCAGTGAGCACAGGCACACTATAGCAAAAATCTCTCTCTCTAAAAAAAAAAAAAAAAAAAAAAAAAAAAAAAAAAAAAAACTGAAAGGCTATGAGAATGTTTGTTAGCAACAGAGTCAAAAAATGGCCATTCATTCAATTTTTTTTTTACTGAGCTTCTAGTTATTTTTGAGGATAATTGATGATCACATTGTGTGCCAAAAGAAGTCCTACTCTTACAGACACCTTGTAATAGTTATAACTTTGCAAATGACACCCTTTCTCTTAAGTACAACTCAGATAGGGCTCATTAGCAGTATTTGACTAACTACAAGGACAAGTGTCACGCACAAGACATGCTCCTCATATTGTTCATAAAGGCTGCCCCTGAAAACCATGATTGACATTCTGCAAAACAAAATGTGTGGAGCAATAAGAAGTGTGTTCAGTCTCAAGTGAATGCCGACATCAAAACTCTGTTTGCTTTAGGAACTCCTAATTCATTGAAGGGAGAAGAACTACAAAGAAAAATGATTTGGGAAGATCAACTGTATAATGATATAATCTATCAAGATTTTGTTGATTCTTTCTACAATCTTACTCTTAAATAGCTTCTACAGGTTGGTTGGGCAAATACTTTTTGTCCACATGCCAAGTTCCTTATGACTACTGATGATGACATATTTATTCACATGCCAAATCTTATTGCATACCATCAAAGTTTAAAGCAAATTGGCAATTAAGACTTTTGGATTGGTCATGCTCACAGGTGTCCCTCCTGTTACAGGTTAAAGCAGCAAATACTTCGTCTCCCATGAAATGTACCAGTGGCTGGCTAACCCTGACTATACTGCTGGATCTGCTTATATAATCTCCAACGATGTAGCTGCCAAAGTCTATGAGGCATTAGAGACACTCAATTCTTTTTTTTTTTTTTTTTTTTTTTTGAGAGGCTTTTCACTATAGGGTGCGTGCGCTCGCCAGACAGAGAGAGACAGAGAGACAGAAAGCAGGAAATCACTCCCCAGGGGGGATGGCCACACCGCAATCCCTTCTCCTCCATTCTCCTCTCGGGATCTTGGGCACACACGCACACGCGCCCGGCGCGAATTTAAGCCACTGGGTCCGGGACGTGAACCGCGGTCAACTACGTGGGAGTCCAGCAACATAACCATTACGCTAACTGCTGGTCCCGAGACACTCAATTCTAGTCTTTACATAGATGATATGTTCACGGACCTGTACACCAGTAAGATGGGAACAGTACCACAGTGTCATGTGTCTTTTTCTGGGGGAGGTAAAACTTCTTATCATCCTTGCATCTATGATAAAATGATGACATCTCATGGACAAATAAAAGATCTTCAGGACCTTTGGAAGGGTGCCACAGACTCTAAAATAAAAACTATTTTAAAAAGGTTTTGGGGGGACCAGCAGTTGGTGTAATGGCTATGTCACTGAACTCCCATGTAGTTGACCACGGTTCAAGTCCCGTCCCGGACCCGGTGACTTAAACTCACACCAGGCAAGTGTGCGTGCATGCCCAAGATCCTGAGAGGAGAAGGGAGGAGAAGGGGTTGCATCATGACCATCCCCCCCGGGGAGTAATCTCTAACTTTCTGTCTCTCTGTCTCTTCTTTTTGGCTAGTGCACACGCCCTATAGCAAAAACCTCTCCACACACAAAAAGAAAAAAAAAAAAAAAAGGGTTTTTTGGTCAAGTATACTGCAGGTTAATTAAAATAGTTTTCCTTTGCAAATGAACCTATATGGGCACATACTCATATAGGGCTGCATTTATCTAATAGTACTTGAATGTTATATGTTTTCACTGTTCTGAGCCAAACTTGGACAAAAAAAAAAAAAAAAAAAAAAAAAAAAACCCTCAAATATTTGTCTCTACCATAAGTAAAATGAATATAAAAGACAAAGAAATATTTTGAAAGTTTAGTCTATCAAAAATGTTTTGATTAGGGACCAGCAGTTAGCGTAATGGCTATGTCACTGGACTCCTACGTAGTCGACCGCGGTCCAGGTCCCGAACCCGGTGGCTTAAACTCACGCCGGGCGCGTGTGCGTGCGTGCCCAAGATCCCGAGAGGAGAATGGAGGAGAAGGGATTGCAGCGTGGCCATCCCCCTTGGGGGGGTGATTTCCTGCTTTCTGTCTCTCTGTCTCTCTCTGTCTGTCTGGCGAGCGCATGCGCCCTATAGCAAAAACCTCTTCAAAAAAAAAAAAATGTTTTGATTCTAGAAACTACTCAATATAACTTATCTACTTCATTGCCTAAATTCATTTCAAGGAATTCATACTTAGAAAAGATTCATATTATTAATAAAAACAAAAGTAAAGGGATAGTCAAGTTCTCTTTTAATGCTGCATGTGTAATTGAGGTGTAGAGAAATTATGAATAAGCCTTAGTGTTAGAATAACTGCTTTTGGAAAATACCAAGCAATTGTATAGTACAACATTTCAAAAAATGAATTTATTGTTAGAAGGAGTACATAAGTTTATTTTTGTTAAAGAGCACTTGGCAAAGGTGGTGAGGACAAAGATTTGACATGGAGGAAAATACAGGAATCTGGTTAGTGAAAGTCTCTTGCTGTTAAGAGGAGATATGTATGAAAATGTATGTTATTTTCATTATAAACCACCAAATTGCTTAGTCAGGTCCATGTAGCTATTTTATCTAGATCATTTTAGTCATTCAAACTATACTTATATCTTTTTCAGTTTAATGTGAAATTTGAGAGCGTCATTAGCTCTACCCTAATTAGTACTTTATAAAATTTAATATTAGAAAATGACACTAAAGTTGGGTAGTTTGTGACTCTAGGAAGAAGTTACCAGCTTTTTAAAAATAATTTTATTGTTTTAATAATGAACATTAAGTTGAAATTATGTTTTAAGTAAAAATTAAATGTGAACTATTTTTTCCTAAGAACAAAACTATGTGTTTTTGTCTTGTTTTAATATATCATTTCAATATCCTTTAATAAATTCACTCCTATGAATCAAAAAAAAAAATTGGCAGACCCATAGAGTTGTCTGACATGACTTATAGGTTACTGTAATTACTTACTCATTTTAAATTTTCTTCAATTGTCTGTAAGCCTCTGGAGGGCAGAGGATAGTCTCTTCCTATCGTTCTCTCTCTAGAACAATGACTAATGCATAGTAAATATAAAGCAAATATTTGTGGAACAACTGAGTGAATGAACTCCCTCTTTTACTTATATCACCAGGTTGGAATTGATTATCCATGTCTAACTCTTCACCGTCAAAGGTAGAACAGATACAGTGTTGAGGAATTAGGATTTTCCTAATGGGTCATGGGTTCTCTGGATTCTACTTGGCAGGTAGGGAAACATAATTGAAGGAATAGGAAAATGATGGTAATTATGTGTTAACCCAACATTTTCTTTTCCCCTCTTCCAGAGCATGTGACCTGAATGTATAGAGCCTCAGAATAATTTACATGATATTTATTTGAATCCTGACTCTAGGGCTAGACTAATGACTGGTAGATATTTCTAATATAAGAAAAAAAATATGAATAGCCTTCAAGAAATTTTTTTAAGTGTGCTTGCTAGGAGAGAGAAGGTAAGGGAGATGGAGAGAATGCTTTTCTTTTTGTTGTTGTTTTTTATCTTTGTTTTTATATTTTCTTTTTTTTTTTTACATTTAATCACTGTACATCTCATAGCATACAAAATGAGTCTTCCCAGCATGAATGCACTGTACATAAGTCCAGTCAAAGACATTACCATAAACATTATCATCAACAGATAATTTTCCATTAAATGTCCATTTTTTTTGTTCCATTTGATTTCTTCCCTCCCACTCCCCACTGCCCACCTTCCTCCCACAGTCTCTAGTATTCATGGTTGTTCCTCATGCTTTTATACCTCCCAATATTTCTGTTTCTCCCATAGAATGCAGACATTTAGTATATATTAAGTGGGGATATACAATGCCTCTTTTTCATAGTCTGGCTTGCTTCCCTTAGTATTAACTCTTCCATAGTTGTCTCCTTTCTATCAAATGAGGTCTCATTGCTTCTTTATGGCTGAGTAGTATTCCATAGGGTATATCTGCCACACTTCTTCAATACATTTATCTATCTGTTCTTGAATATCTTGGGTTTGTTCCATGTCTTAGCAATTATGAATAATGTTGCAATAAACATGAATGTGCAAGTGTTTTTCAAACTGAGTTTATTCCTATCCTCTGAGTAGAAACCCAGAAGTTAAATTGCTGTATCATATGGTAGTTCTATTTGTAGGTGTTTGAGGAGCCTCTATATTCTCCACAGTAATTGTACTAATTTACATTCCCACCAACAGTGTAGGAGAGTTCCCTTTTCACCACAGCCTCACCAGCACTTATCATCCTTTATTTTTTAATATTTTTTCTAATTCTGTAAAAATATTCCTGGTAGTTTGATTGCTATTGTACTAAATTTGTAAATTAATTTGGGTAGAATTTACATTTTTATTATATTTATCCTTCTAATATAGGAACATGGGATGTCTTCCCACTTTTTTGTGTCATTTTCAATTTCTTTTTTTTAGTTTTTCATCATTTTCCATGTAGAGGTCTTTGACCTCTTTGGTTGGGTTTATTTCTATGTATCTTATTTTTTTGTGTTCCTATTTTAAGTGAGACTGCCTTCTTTAATTTTACCTCAGTCTGTTCATTGTTGGTATATCAAAATGTTATAGATTTTTGTATGTTTTTGTATCCTGTCACTTAATTGTATTCATTTATCACTTCCAGGAGTTTCTTTGTGGATTCTTTTGGGTTTTCTATGTATATAATCATGTCATCTGCAAATAGAGGTAATTTCATCTCTTCTTTCCCTATTTGAATGCCTGTTGTTTTACTCTCTTGTCTGATTGCATTGACTAGAACTTCCAGTCCTGTACTGGAAAGAACTGGAGAAAGTGAGCAGCCTTGTCTTGTTTCAGTTTTTAGTGGAAAAGCTTTAAGCTTTTCCCCATTCAGTACAATGTTAGCTATGGGTTTTTTTATATATGGCTTTTATTGTGTTGAGATATGTCCCTTCTATGTTGATTTGGTTGAGAGTCTTTATCATGAAGGGATTTTGTATTTTACTAAATGCTTATTCTGCATTGATTGATGTGATCATATGCTTTTTATCTTTCTTTCTGTTAATATAACATATTACATTCATTGTTTTGCATATTTTGAACCACCCTTGCAGCCCTAGAAATTATTGTCAATTCAAAGAAGCTAATTTTAATTTAATTAAATTCTTGGCTGGTTCTAAAATATTCAAAAGTGGTCTGTACCTAAGGTAATTATTTGATATAGTTTGCATTGAGAAGTTTAATAATGGAAAAGACTTCAAAAGAAAAAATAGAACATTAAAAACTCCTTTTCCCCATAATTTATTTTTAAAAGTTAATCAAGATCACATAACAATTTCTACTACAAGTGCACCATGTACTAAAAGAGAATTTGCTATTAATCACTTCTTCCTGAGAGAAGAGTGGAGACTGGTAGACATAACCCAGTGCTTTTTAAATACTGGAGAGAATTTAACTATTCAGTATTATGCAAATTAGTAGGCAGCAAAGCATAGTATTCATTCTACATATTTCTAATTTTGAGAAAACCTGTAGATCTTCATGTTAAATTTAAATAGACAAAGTTAAATGACCAGTTATAAAATGAAAGTTAGATGAGTCATTTATATATTAAATTATCATCATATCCAAATATGATAACTTAAGAAATCAAATAGTTTGGGACCAGCAGTTAGCGTAATGGCTATGTCGCTGAACTCCCATGTAGTCAACCATGGTTCGAGTCCCGGAACCGGTGGCTTAAACTCACGCCGGGCGTGTGTGTGTGCATGCCCAAGATCCAGAGAGGAGAATGGAAGAGAAGGGATTTCAGTGTGGACATCCCCCCTGGGGAGTGTGATTTCTCACTTTCTGGCTCTCGTTTTCTCTCTGTTTTTCTGGTGCATGCGCCCTATAACAAAAACCTCTCAAAAAAAAAAGGAAATCAAATAGTTTAACCTCAGATTCCCAAATGGTAAAATTTGCCTAAATGACCATCACTTTTCTACTTCTATATTTCTACCATATATAGAAGAAAATACAAGGCCTAGAGTGTCAACTCAGACATCTGAGGAGCCACCCATGCAATGTGAAAGTGTAAGTCCAGCTGGAAACAACTTACTACAAGAAAACTGCATAATAGGAAAACTGCATAATAGTGAGAACCACATATGTACTTCCCAAAAAGTTGTTTTTAAGTAAATGCCTGTGTTAGTCTGGGTCTTCTGTAAAGCAGAAACTAAGAATTAAATGTATAAGTAAGTTATTAAAATAAATGCCTTTGAGTGTATTAGTTCAGGCTGCTACAACAAACATGACAAACTGGGTGGTTTATAAGCAGCAGATTTATTTCTCACAGTGCTGGAGGGCTCCAGCATGATCGAGTTCTGGTGAAGGCCCTTTTCTTAGCTGCAAATGACTGCCAACTTCTAGTAAATCTTCACAGGGGAAAAGAGAGCTCTCTGGAGTCTCTTATAAGGGCACTAATTCCATTCATGGAGGCTTCACCTTCATGACCTGATCATTTCCCAAGGCCTTACTTCCTAATAGCATCACAATGAGGATTAGGGTTTCAACACAGAAATTTTCAAGGGACACAATATCCAGTCTATACAGAGAGAACAGGAGCTAGAGGAGACTAGGAGAGATGTTAGACTGTGATGAAGGCCGGACCTGTGTAAAGAAGAGACAAAAGGAAAGAAGTTGACATGGATACAGTGCAATTTTCCAAAAAGTTCTGCAAGACCTAGTGGGATGTCCTCAAACATTCCTCCTACCTCTCCCAGAAACAGGCCTGCCTCAGTATACCACCTTGCTAAGCCAAGGAAAGCATGGCCTCAGCCCCAATTAGTGATGGGTTTCAGAGCATAACAGATAGGGCTCTCTATAAATTATATACCCTACAGATGTGAGTCCATCTCAGATGTTGGCCACCACAGTGCCCAACAAAATACACCTGAAGTCCAGAAACTTGAGACCCTGCCCTGGCTCTTGTTAATGGTGTACTCTTTGCTTTCTCACCAGTTCTTGATGAATCACTGTCGTCTCTCTACACCTATAACTCCCTACCAACCAATGAGTTTAGTTATCTGCCACCCAGTTCAGAGACATCGAAAGGCTTCATAAGTTGAAACATGGAGCTTGCACTGTTAGAAGCAGACACATTTGCTAAACAAGTGTCCTTAGAGGTCTATTGGAGCTCAGTTCCTGGAGTTGCCTTCGGCCCAGAAAGTTTGGATCAGGTATTCAGTTTGCTCCATTTCCCTAAGGAGGTCATGGTGCCCTTGACTGGATGTGGTTCCATGGCTGGATAAGTTAAACAAGCACAAATAGCAATAAAAAATAAAAAAATAAAACTAACCTACTTCATGCCAGTTTTTGAAATGATTCCCCATCCTCTAGTTTTTATGCATAAAAGGGTTCACCTTAGAAAACTTCCATTGACTCCACTGCTCCTTCCATGGATACAAAATATAGCCTCAACGTTATAGTCCCTAGCACTACCATATGTAGGACTTGCAAAAGTATCAGTGGTAATATTGACACAGCAGGATGGAGAATATAATGGCTACATTACCCAAGATAGTCTCAAGTTACCAAAATCATTCTGTGGAAGACTGAAAGAAGAAGGAAAAAAAAAAAAAAAAAAGGCCCCTGTAAATACGGAACCAGTGAACCAGTGAAGAGAGCAACAATAAAAAGGCAGACTTTTCAAAACACAAATGAAATATGAAACATGAAGGAAAATTAATAGCTAAGCCTTCACTGGGAAATCAGAGGAGAAAAGACAGCCACCAGGAAGCCACAAATGCTCAGATTTATTGTGCTTACAACACCTGACCTAATGTTTTCTTTCAGGAAATGGCAGCACAATCTACCCAACTATACTTCATCTTGCCCGTGTTTGATAACTTCGCTTCTTCATCCCTTATAAAACTCATCATCCCGTCTTGTAGGTCTCATTTTCTCTCAGTTTCACCTACAATACTTCTTTTAATTCTAACCTCCACTCTGGTCCAAACAAAAGTCACTTTTTTTTTTTTTTTAGTTTACATACATTTATTTTATCATCGTTCTGGAGGCTGGAAGTTCAAGATAAGGGTGCTAGTGGGGTTGGTTTTCTCTGGTCACTAAGAAAAATCTATTCTAGACCTCGCTCCTTAGATTGCCACCTTCTTTTTTCTTCCCTCATCAGGTGCGTGCACTCACCAGAGGGAGACAGAAAGAAGAAAAGTGAGAAATTGCTCCCCAGGAGTGATGGCCATGTCACAATCCCACTTCCACTCTCCTCTCGGGAGTTGGGGTACGCACGCACATGCTCCTGGCATAAATTTTCTTTTTTTTTTCTTTTTGTTTCTTTAGTTTAGTATAAGTTTATATTCAGTAAAAAGACATCTATGTAGGTAGGTAGATAGATATCAATATAGATTTAGTTATACAGATATACATCGTATTGGTTCTTTTTCTTTTTTTACTGCATTATATTCCTTTCTTTTTTCCATTTATTTATTTTTACATTTTTCCACATTTACTTTACATATCAAAAAATTTTTGCTGGGAACCAGCAGTTAGCGTAATGGCTATGTCGTTGGACTCCCATGTAGTCGACCGCGGTTCACGTCCTGGACCCAGTGGCTTAAAACTCACGCCGGGCACGTGTGCATGCATGCCCAAGATCCCAAGAGGAGAATGGAGGAGAAGGAATTGCGGCGTGACCATCCCCCCTGGGGAGGGTGATTTCTCGCTTTCTGTCTCTATGTCTCTCTCTGTCTGTCTGGCATGCGCACGTGCCCTATAGCAAAAATCTCTCCAAAATAAATAAATAAATAAATAAAAGTAAAAAAAAAAAATTTGCTCATACTCCATAGTTCTTGACAGTTAAACAACTTGCAAAATTTCAGAACACTGAATTTTAAAGATAATGTTCAAAATATTTCTTATAATTTTGTATACTTTTGATTGTGACTCTACTCATCCAGCTCCTCTCCTTGAGTCAATTCTTGCTTCATACTCCCATCACTCTCCAAAGAGCCCCCAGTGATCTTCATAAAACACAGTGGAATCCTATCATCCCACTGTAGTCGAAACCCCTTCAATTTAGCTTTTATTAGAAAGAATCTCATCTTCCACACGCCTTACAAGACCCTGCATGTTTGTCCTCCTCTTCCACTCTAACATCGGCTCATCTCCGCAGCCCCTACACAGCAGCTACGCCGGCCTTCTTCAGGCTCTTCGAATGCTGCACTCGGTCTTATCTCAGAGCCTTTGCACACGCTGTCCCATCTGCCTTTCCTTCCTCTCTATGCCTTCCGCATTTTCTGAAGTTCAGACGTCATTTCCTGAGAAAAGCCCTCCCTATCCTATCCCAGAACAACTCAGTCCTTTTTTATATTTTTCGAAACATTGTTGACATTTTAGTGTATTTATGAGATGATTTGACTAATCTCTGTCTGTATATCTAAATTTAAGGGGAAAGCTATGTCAGTTTTCTTAATTATTTTCTCTGTAGCTACCCTAACACCTGGAAGGTAGGTGAATAATTATGATGGATGGATGGATGGATCAGCTGAGTGATCAATCAATTGATTGATGGCTAAGTACAAGAATATTATCAACCCGTAAGCCAAATGCATCTTTCAAGGGACATAAATAAATTTTAGTAGATATATGCTAGTGGATAAATATATCATGCTTTTAATATTTTAATTGTTTTGAATAGGTATTAGATTCACACAGGTTAGATCTAAAATACAGTCATTGAGAAAATATGCTCCTATCCTTCCACTCCATTCCTTACCAGTCTTAGAAGTAACTAGTTCAGTAAATAAATATTTTACTCCTTTGTATTTCTTTACACAGCTATGAGCAAATACAACTATACATCCATATTTCATTGCTTACACAAAAGAGAGCATACTATACCCACAACGTTGGACACAATGGGTATCGTTGCTGTTCAATGTACCCCAGAGATCTCTCTGAGTCATTCACCGAGAGCCTCCTTACCCTTATAAACCTGTGGTGGTCCAGTTCACGGATGCACCTTGGTTATCACCTTTCCCCGCCTGCTGTTTTCAGGCTGTTATTTCAAGCAAAGCTGCGATGGATAACACTGGGCATATCCCATTTATAAGTGTATGTCTGTAAGGTCAATTCCTAGAAAAGTGGAATAAGTAGATCACTACTCATTTTTATAAATTTCCATCCATAGGTGTTGTAAAGTCAAGTCTGATTTGGGAGATGGAAAATTGTAAAAGGGGGTCCTTGAGTAGATAGTGGAGTAAGTCTCAGAGGCACAAATACCTGAGTTTGAATATTAGTTCTTTCATTTATCAGCTGTGTCGACATGAGTTAGATAAGCGCTCTGAACCTCAATTTCCTCATCTGTAAAATGGAAATAGCATCCCCTCTAACACAGGAAAAAAGATGAAACATTATTATATGCATGAAACATTGAACTTCTTTACTTCAATGATCTCACTAAATTCACGACCTTGAGCAACTCCCATCTCATGGAGATTTCCAAGTCTCCAATGTGAGCTGAAATTCTCCCCGATTTTTTAGGTGTCAATGTGACATCTCCTTTCATACACCCCACATCATTAAATTGCAAATATTCAAAGCAAAAATTGTGATTTTTCTCAAAGATGTCTCTTTCATTCTTTTTTTTTTGGAGACGTTTTTGCTATAGGGCACATGCACTCGCCAGAAAGACAGAGAGAGACAGAGAGACCGAAAGTGAGAAATCCCCCCTGGGGGGATGTCCACACCACAATCCCTTCTCCTCCATTCTCCTCTCAGGATCTTGGGCACGCATGCACACACACCCAGCGTGAGTTTAAGCCACTGGGTCCAGGACTTGAACCGTGGTCAACTACATGGGAGTCCAGCGATATAGCCATTACACCAACTGCTGGTCCTCAAAGATGTCTTTTAAAATCGTATTCTTGAGGACAGCAGGTGGCATGGTTGTTAAAGGTGCTAAATTCTCACAAAGCAGACTGTAGTTTGAGTCCCAGACCTAGCAGCTTGCTTTCTCACTTTCCCTTTTGCTCTCTCTGTATCTCTCTGGTCACATTTTTTAAAAATAATAATAATAACAAAAAAATTAAGTACATAAGTAAATATTTTTATTTAAAAAATATTATTTTTCAATAGTCTCCAGTTACCCAAGCACTTGGAGACCTGGGAGTTTTCTTCTACTCGTCATTCTCCTTCTACCCACATTTCCAATTCAGACACAAAAATATTTATTTTTGTTCTCCCAAATCTCTCCAGAATTTCTCTATCTCTCTCCTCTTTCTCTTTACTCTATCTCCATTCTGTCCCAATACAGATACCCACAGTTATCCAACTGGACTAGGGGCTAGACTAGCTTAACTTGATCTTACTGCCTTTTAGGATAACTTCCCCAACTACCTCTAAGATGATCTTTTTCAAATACAAACCAGCCCTTGTTTCTGCCTTGATGGAAGCCGCTTGTTTGCCCTCTACCTTCCGTGGGTGGGCAGCGAAATGAATAGCACACAGACCATATTAACCACAGCCTTCTCCCCGGCTACACCTCCTGCCACTGCTGGCCTCTAGCCATAGCAAACTTTTGCAGGGACATTATCTCTTCCAAACAGTTTCCACTTTGTGTGAGGAACCTTCTTATGTGTCTTTCATTCACTTTT
The DNA here is from genome assembly GCA_026018925.1 of Tupaia tana. Lineage (NCBI taxonomy): Eukaryota > Metazoa > Chordata > Mammalia > Scandentia > Tupaiidae > Tupaia > Tupaia tana. Next base: position 143,882,508 of record JAKSZU010000001.1, on the reverse strand, counting down.
GCATTCAGAAAACATTTTTAAATAGCTAATATCTTCCATTTATATTTTAATTTCAAATGAGTGTTCTGGCCCTGCTCCAGGAGTGCACACTAATGGACACTGTTCCTTAGCAAGCTGAGTCCACATGGAGGCCCATGCTTGATTCCCAGCCCACTCTAAGAAGTCAGGCATGGTGGTATGTGCCTGTATCCCCAGCTACTCAGGAGGTTAAGGCAGGAAGACAACATAACACGACCCTGTCTAAAAAGATATTTAATTAAAAAAAAATTTTAAGTGTGTGTGTGTGTGTGTGTGTGTGTGTGTGTGTGTATAATGCATATATTATAGCATGCCCTGACTCGTAGAAACTTCACTGACTGACATACCCCTGGACTTTCACAGTGTTAATCTCCCATCTCTGCTACACAAGTGTCTCCTATGACAGCTTTTGCATTCTTGTATTACTGACACTATAGGCCAGATAATTCTTTGTTGAGATGGGAAGTTATTCCCTGTGTTGTAAACTGTGTATTTACCAGTTGTGGGTTGCTCACACTCCCCCAGTGGTGACAACCAAAAATTTCTCCAGGATTCCTAAATGTCTGCCAGGTATTAAAATTGTCCCTCATTGAGATCCACTCTATTAGGGCATCTGTGATACTTGTCACTCCCTGATCAGCTAGTCTAAGTAGCATGATGTCATTGATACGTAGATCAATGTTCTGTGGAATGTCCAGATTATCACGATCCCTGCACACATGCAAACAATGAGTGTATACTGCTGCCCTTGCCATATAAAAGCTAATCTCTATTAGTGGGAATGGAGGAAAAAAAGCATTTGCCAGATTAGTAGTCAGATACAAAGTTTGAGAACATCAGTTGATCTTCACCAGTAAATTTAGCACATCTAGCACAACGGTACGAAAGAGGACTTTCACCTGAATAAGTTTATGGTGGCCTAATAGCATCTACCATAATTCATTTGGTTTTCACAGGAACACTATAGGTAAATTGAATGGAAATATTATAGGGACCACCATTTTGCATCCTTTATGCTTTTGATGTTGGCAATCACATCTATAATTCCTCCTGCAATACAATATTATTCCTAATTTAATGTCTTGGCTAGTGGGAGAATAGTTTCAGGTATTTGATCTATCCTACCATAATGTTCCTTGCTCCCCAAGTCAGGAAACCTATTGGAAGTTCTTCCAGCTACTAAATATATCTATCCCAATTTTGAGACCTGAGAAATACCTACAAGGTAGTTTTTTGGACCCAGTGGACCTAATGGATACAGTGTGTAAAGGACTTTGGGTAAAACTTGATCACCTTGTCTCCTAAAGCTGCCAATCTAACTGGGGAAAGGGATACAATATATAGCATTTCATATCCCTTGATATTGGTGTCAGCTCAAAACTTGTATACGATCATCTTCAAAAATATCTAGCCAACTCTGTAGCCTGGTAGCTAGATCCCACATGACTGACTGGGTGGTTCAAGTCTCAGATCCAGTGGCTTGAAAAACATGCTGGAAGCATGTGTATGTATGCTCAAAATTCCAAAGAGAAAAATGGAGGAGTGAGGATTGCAGGGTGACCATTTACCATGGGGTCTCCTCTTCCTCTTTCTGCCTCATTGTCTATACCTTGCAAGTACATGCACGCTCTAGCAGAAAAGCAAAAACAACAACTATTTTCCCATTATTTACCACTAGTTACTTGGCAAAATGACTGCCAATTCCTTAAAAGGATGATTAGAAATATTAATTTTCGTATATATTTGTGGAAAACAATAGGACCATTTTTCAAGGGAATTTCAGCCTCTCTTTCAATCTATAGATTCTATTTATTTTTCATTTTAAATTTTATTTTATGAGCTTTTATTTACATTTAATCATTGTACATCTTTTCAGCATATACTATGGTTTTTCTTTTTTTTTTTTTCATCTTTATTCCCTCTCCCTCCACTACCACCCCCATTTCACATCATCCTCCTACACTGTATCTAGTATCCATAGCTGTTCTCCATGGCTTTTTTAAATTATTTATTTAATTTTACTTGTTATTATTATTACTTTCTTTTTTTTGTGGGGGGGGAGAGGTTTTTGCTATAGGACACATGTGCTCACCAGAAAGACAGAGAGAGACAGAGAGACAGAAAGTGAGAAATCACCCCACAGGGGGGATGACCACGCCACAATCCCTTCTCTTCCATTCTCCTCTCAGGATCTTGGGCACGCATGCACACACGCCCAGTGTGAGTTTAAGCCACTGGGTCCAGGACTCAAAACACAGTCAGCTATATGGGAGTCCAGTGACGTAGCCATTACATCATCTGCTGGTCCCATTATTATTACTTTCTAGTTTGCTATAGGGCAAATACACTAACCAGAGAGAGAGAGGAAGTGAGAAAGCAAGCCACCAGGAAACGCAGTTGGCCATGTGGGAGTCCAGCATCTTAACCACCATACCACCTACAGGCCTAGCTCTCCATGTTTTTATGTCCTCCAATCTTTCAGTTTCTGCCATAAAGTGCAGACATTCAGTATATATTAAGTGAGACATACCACGCCTCTCTTTCATAGTCTGGCTTAGTATTAAATCTTCTAAATCCATAAGCTGACTTACATTTGAAAACTAAGTAAGACACCACACATTCTGTTCTCTAGATTTATTTTTTAACTATTATACCATTTTGTTAACACCCTAGTCAGCTATCCACCTGTCTCGTGTCTAGGAATCATAGTCTATTACCCACTGGTACAAATCTCTAAAGGTTAAGACACTCTAACTTCTCCTTTGCAGTGTTCTCAATTATGATCATCATGCCACCTTACCTCTGGTGGTGAAGAGCTGCCATCTAGCTCTGTAATTCTGGAACCTCAACATCCCATTGACATAAGGAGTCAAGTTCCACCTCAGTGTTTACCACCATTGACCCCAACTTACAGAAAAGACACTGAGCTTCTCAAAGATGTCAGTGAGCCCTTAACTTATTTATTCCTTATCACCTTCACAAAGCAAATGTCTTCCAGTCTCTTTCAAGAAACATGGTTAAGTGGTGTGTTCTCAGGTTTCACATAAGAAATTCATTCTAACATTACTAACTCTATGAGACTTACTCTCCTCCTCAAAAGTATGCCAAATATATTCCAACATTCCCACCTTATCAATTTTAGGGCACGGTGCTATTTGAATGTCAAAAGGCCATCCCAACAGACTTTTTCTGATAGAGCTTTTTTTGCTATAGGGCTCATGTGCTCGCCATAGAGACAGAGGAAGACAGAGAGACTGAAAGCAAGAAATAACACCCCCTCCCAGGGAGGATGACCATGCCACAATCCCTTAGCCTCCACTCTCCTCTCAGGATTTTGGGCACACATGCACATGAGCCCAGTGTGAGTTTAAGCCTCTGCGTCTGAAACTCAAACCGTGATTGACTAATTGACTGCGTGAGAGTCCAGCAACATAACCAGTAAGCCATCTGCTGGTCCCCCAATAGACTTTTTTTATTTTTTTTGAGAGGTTTTTGCTATAGGGTACGTGTGCTCGCCAGACAGACAGAGACAGAGAGACAGAAAGCGAGAAATCACCCCCCAGGGGGGATGGCCACGCCGCAATCCCTTCTCCTCCATTCTCCTCTCGGGATCTTGGGCACTCACGCACACGCACCCTGCATGAGTTTTAAGCCACCAGGTCCGGGACACGAACCGTGGTCGACTACGTGGGAGTCCAGAGACATAGTCATTACGCTAACTGCTGGTCCCTAATAGACTCTTTTTTTTAGAGGTTTTTGCTATTGGGCACGTGTGCTCGCCAGACAGACAAAGAGACAGAAAGTGAGAAATCATCCCCCCAGGGGGGATGGCCATGCCACAGTCCCTTCTCCTCCATTCTCCTCTCGGGATCTTGGGCACGCACGCACACACGCCCGGCGTGAGTTTTAAGCTACTGGGTCCGGGACGAGAACCACGGTCGACTACGTGGGAGTCCAGCGACATAGCCATTATGCTAACTGCTGGTCCCCCCAATAGACTCTTAAGACCAGTTATAGGACAATAGAACACCCTCAAGATTCTACATGGTTCTCGCTGATACATGTTTGATAGCTCTTGTAAGTCTTTGACATATAGACTGTTTTCTCTTTTAGCAGAAATTGTACTTCCCTTCTGCAACTGTGTGCAGACCTGACTCTGGTTATTATCCAGAAAATACCGAGGGATAAGGACAGATATGGAGAAAGAGAATGGTCAATTTGTGGAGCACTCACAAGTGAGGTCATGATGTAATCCCCTAGGAAGAGGAGACTATTCTCTTCGAGTTGTAAGAACAGCTTTAAGTTTCAGGAAATTTGAAGATATGATTTTCCTACTCCTAGTCAAGCAAATCTTATCATCTAAAACCTCAAGGGTTCACTCTTTCCCTATTAGGAATTTCATTTTGACACTGAGGAACTATAAGGCTATGTATTTAGTTTCTTTTTTAATTTCTGCCACCCTTATAATCAGATCCTGCATTTCAGAACCTTTTCCCTTATGACTTTAGAAGATGAGATCCTCCTTAAAAGCTACCACAGAAATTGTCTGGGTTTGAGAAAGAGCCTCAAAATAACAACTAGCAAACTTGCACCTATTTTAGGGGTTGAAAAGGAGGAGCTAGGCTTCCAATGCCTTTGAAAGTTATTAATCCACATCACAATCTTTTTGGATTTTACTGCCCCAAAATAGATGAAATGCCCCAGTGATTTACTATCTCAATACTTTGCCTTCTACCTCTTACTTGTTCTCATTAACTACAGAAAGAACTACCATTTGATCCAGCAATTAGACTCCTACATATATACCTAAAAGAAAGGAAAATGCTCAATCAAAAAAACACTTGCACATCCATGTTTATTGCAGCATTATTCACAATCACTAAGACATGGAACCAACCCAAATGCCCACAAACAGGTTAAGTGGATTAAAAAAGTATGGAACATATACACTATGGAATACTACCTAGCCAAAAAAAAGAAAATAAGATCCTGGCATTTGCTAGAAAGTGGACAAAGATTACTTAGAATTACTGCTAAGTGAAGCAAGCCAAACTATTAAAGAGAGGCATTGTATGTCCCCACTAAATATATACCAAATGTCAGCACTCTATGGCAGAAACTGAAAGATTGGAAGGTATAAAAGCAGGAAGAGCAATGATGATACTGGAAACAGTGCAAAAGGAGGGTAGGAAATAGGGGAGGATGTGAGGGAGGGAATCAAAGGGAAGAAGAAAGAAGCAAAATACTTAAGGGACCCAAAATGGAAATAAACCTGTCGACTATAATGTGTTTGGTAATATCTGTGATGGAACCAATATACAGTGTATTCATGATGGGAAAATTCATTTGGTATGCTGTAATGATGCAGAGTGAGTGAATGTAAATTAAATAATTAATTAATTAATTTTAAGCTTCATTAATTGTGATGTGACAGGATGCCAGAAGTTGTCATTGTCCACTTACCACTACCAAAGCCCATTAGAGCATCTGATATCCAACCCAAACACTGATTTCAACCTTCTTAACCCAGGCTCCCCAGACAATAGAGGCTGAGGCATGCACTTACATACTAATACTTTACTGAAAAGTGGAGTCATAGGGAAATAGGAGCATGAGGGCAAATGCAGGGAAATGGAGACGAGGGAGACCAAATATAAAGACATGGGTTACTGAGTTGGCCAAAGCTTTCTAATAGCTTTGCTGATTGATTGGTCTTGCATAATATCTTGAAGAAGGTCACACGGACTATTGCATCCCTAAAAAGTATAGCGACAGAAACAATAATTAATTGACCAGCCCCTTCCTATTTACCACCTCCTATTGAGTCAACCACATGGACTTTTAATTTCTCCAGCTTTTGAGATGTGTTCCTTGGTCTCTTCAGATGCAGCAGTCTCTTCTTGCTGGTATCTTGTGGGGAGCAGCTTGACCTAAGGTGGTGGCAGCAACCAGCTGTGACAGTAGGAAGAGCACAGGCCATTGCTCGGACAGCTGCAGCCTGTCAGCAAATGGAGTGTGCAGATTAGAGTGGTGCAAACTGAGTCTGGGACAAGCTCTAAACTCTAGCCTCAATTTGGATATAAATAACATCATTGGAGTTGGCTATAAATAAGTCATTTCAGCAGCCATGAGATACAGTGACCTGAAAAGCCATATGAAATCCTTTCCTATTCTTTTCAAATTCACACTTTAAACATTTTTTTCCAAGAAAGAAAGCTACATTACAGCTAAGATGCTGATATTTTCTTAATACATTAATTGAACCTGAGAAATTAACCACAGATTTTCAGGGAATTATGCCTGTTCAACCGATAAAATTAATATAGAAAGCCAGAATTGTTTTAAATTATGAATTCTATCCTACTGGGAACATTCTTATAGCTCACTAGTGCTCTTATGTCCAGTGGATTTTTGCTTTAATGAGCTAGACAAATTGGATGAATTCTACAATTCTATTTTTACTTTAAAGTTATTTATTTAGTTTTCCCCTTCTTCAGCTGAAGGACATTCCTGACTGTAGCACAACTCCATGTATATGCTAGGAGTAAGTTTATATGTCTGAAACTATAGTTTGGTAAAATACAAAACAAAGGAAAAGAAAGAAAAAAATAAGAGAGTCCCACTGGTGTTTACTATGTGCCAAATTGAAATTGAGAAAGTTGGGATATTTTCATCATAAAATGTACGATATTTAATTTCTTTACAAATTCTTCTCTCAAATTTGTATGAAACAAACTACACAATATTTTATCTAAATCAGGAAAATTATTCAAGAAAAAACTGCTTTGAATCTTTTTCAAGCTAAGCATCATTTTGTGATATGAACAATGACAAATTATTTTATTTTATGTATGTGTTCAATTCTATACAAACATCTTTTAAGAGAATATGATTATATTTCACATACTTGAATTTAGGACTTAGTATCTAAAGTATGCTTTGCTTTTGCATTGAATGACTAACATGATATATTACAAGTCAATGCATACAAAAATCAGGAGTAACAACAAAAATGCATTCAATGGCATGAGGATAAATGTGTCATGCCTACAAGGTTGTCTGGTTACAAAAGACCCAAGATAGTGTGCAGGCACTGTTTTATTTTGGTTTTACATTCAGTAAACCAGCATTTATGTGGCATATGAGTGCCAAGATAGGGCAAAGTTTAGAGAGTTATCTTTCTTTTCACTTTTCATTATAATGAGATTTGACAGTTACCCAGCTGCCTTTGGTGCACATGACTTGAACATTTTCATTGAACTATCCACACTGGAAGAGGAACAAGACTGATAGCCCTGAAATAGAGAGACCCAACACAATGTTAATTCATAGTACGAACATAGATGAGCATGGGGAGAGGGGAGATTTTCAATAAAGAATATTCTCCATTCCAACATGTATTTTTTTTTTTGAGAGGTTTTTGCTATAGGGCACATGCGCTCGCCAGAAAGACAGAGAGAAACAGAGAGAGAGAAAGCAAGAAATCACCCCCCAGGGGGGATGGCCACACCACAATCCCTTCTCCTCAATTCTCCTCTTGGGATCTTGGGCATGCACGCACATGTGCCCAGCATGAGATTAAGTCACCGGGTCTGGGACTCGAACCGCGGTTGACTACATGAGAATTCAGCAACATAGCCATTATGCTAACTGCTGGTCCCCCACCATGCATTTTTTACAGTATTTTTTAAGAGAGTTTTGCCTAAGGGCATGTGCACTTGCCAGAGAGAGAGAGACAGAGACAACGAGAGGGAAAATGAGAAGTCACCCGCCAAGGGGGATGGCCATGCTGCAACCCATTCTCCTCCTGGGATCTTGGGCATGCATGAACACATGTCCTGTGAGATTTTCAAGCCAGGACTTGAACCATGGTCAGCCATGTGGGAGTTCAGCGACACAACTGCTACACCATCTGCTGGCCCCTTAGGCTGGTTTATAAAGGAGCTAGCTTCTTAGACATCCAGACCAACAACCGGTCAACTCTTGGTTACCAGTCACAGAGTGCACTGCCAGGTACATAAAAGGGCCCTTCACCACATACTTTGCTTTAAGTTCTTAGCTATTTTCTAACTTATTTCCTGAAGTAAAATAGAGAAAAAAATTGCATAGGTGAGAGCCATGTAGAAAAAAATACTTAAACTATTTTTAAATTTTTAACTTCTTAAATCTTGGCATTATTTTAAATTTTATCAAAAAATAGACAATTATGTAGAAATAATTTGTTCAATAATTCACTCTTTCTCTACTGATTTAAAAACTTCTTTTAGCCAACTCCTGCAGCTAGATCACATTAGTAATCTGACAGCCCTGCCCTCCCTGCTCCTCGCTTTCCCTCATATCCTTTGACCCCCACTGTCCCGTCCTGGTTCAGGCGCCACGTGTCCCAACCCGGAGGAACAGTCGAACAGGTTTCCTGAGGAAAGGAGTGAGAGCCGGAACAAGCGGCACAGTGTCACAGCACGGAGACGACACAGTGTCTTCAGTGTCATCTGTTTATTGTGGGCAGCACGGTACAGCACGGAGACAACACAGTGTTACAACTCTTCAGGGTCACGTAATCTATTGTGAACAGCATGGAGACGACACGGTGTCACAACTCTTCAGGGTCGTCCGGAGACGATGTAGTGTTACAACTCTTCAGGGTCTTCAGGGTCGTCTGGAGACTGTGAGGTGTTTCAGCTCTTCAGGCTCTCCAGGGTCGTCATCTTCCTGGTCTTCTGTGTCATCTTTGTTGTCTTTCTGGTCGTCTGGCTATTGTGGGCCAGGTATCATGGTTATATACACGCTGGTGGGCCGTGATTGGTTGAAAGAAGGATCGTAAAAGGTGGGTTATGATTGGTTGTAAACGATGGGCTGTGATTGGTTGTAAACGGTGGGCCATGATTAGTTGTAAATGGTGGGTTATGATTGGTTGCTTTTGGACCAATCATGAGGTGCCTGATATGCAAATCTGAGGGATTCTAGTGGCCAATCAGAGCAAGGTTTCGAAGGTCAGGTTTTTTGAGGGAACCAATCATGGCAATTGCTCTCTGAGAAACCTCGGCAGACTCACTGGTGCACAGCCTTCCACATATCCCCCTTCTCTGTTTTAATTTGAGAGATGAGGAAAAGGCCTGGGGGAATTGTGCCTGTCTTAGGTTGGAGTCGTTATGGAACCATAAGTCCATTTTTACCCGTCATTGGAGAGTCCCATAGCTATGATGGGCCTCCTGTCTTAGGTGGAAGGACTGAACAGTTATTGGGTTCATCAGACTCCCTTACCCGTCTTTGGCTAACCGATTCAGCACCTCAGATGAGACCAGTATAGGGGTGTTGGTCTTCCATAAGCGAGTCAATTTGTTGTTTGAGGAATGACATGCGCCTATTAAATATAACAGGTCCCAGTGAGCAAACAATTAAAAGGCCAATGGATGGGCCAAGGAGGGGGAGCAGGAAAGGGAGGAGACCATTTCAGGCAGACCATTCTACGTTGTTGGAGAGATTCTTGGAGTTGATGTATGTTGTCACGAACGAGGCCGGACTTGTTGGCATAAAAGCAGCAGCGTTTCTGTAAAGCAAGACAGAGACCCCCCTGTTCTGCCAGGAGGAGATTTAAAACTCATCTATTTTGAAGAACCACCTCAGCCAGGGAATCTAGTTCGTCTGAGATAAGACCCTCAGTGACTTGGCGTAATAACCCAAGCCAGTGGAGCCAGCAGCTGTAGCTGCAGTTAGGGGAACATAAAGGCTGAGAGTTTTGAGATTTAAGGATAGCTCAGGCTAATGTTTGCCAATCAGATGGTGTGAGCCAGCCCTCGGTGATAGCTTCAACTATAGCTAGGGTATATGGAGCAGTAGCTCCATATTAGGCGACTGCCGCTTTAATCTCTTTTACCATAGACCTGCTGTGACGGCGCCAAACCTGTCCTTGGGGATCTGTAGTTTCCATAACAGGGAATGTCTCAAAGTCTGTCGTATGTGATCCCTGAACTAGTTTTGTTTCTTTGTCTGTATTGGTTTTTAGTTTCTCTAATTATGATACAAAAGGTATCTGCATGGATAATATTAAACCCACAATGTAGAAAATGCTATATGCTATGTAGACTCTTTTGCTATATCTCTGCATCAGTAACAACACAAACACATGCAGTGGAATAAGGTTGATGATAAACACATAACCACCCCAAGCAGAGACCATGTAGAAATATGATAAACAGCAGCACAATGTCCAAAAAACTGACTCAGTTTTTGACTCATTTTTCCTTGGCTCTTATAGAGCCTTAAGGTTGTTTTTCTTTCTTAGTTTTTTGGATATTTTGGGCTTTGTCTCACCTTCAGGGCTTTTAACTTCTTCCTCACTATCTAGGGAAATAAGATCCTCTCCCTGTTCTTTTTCGATTTTAGAATTAGCAACCATAGTGACAAGGGCTTCTTTTAAGTCCTGAATGAATAGTTCGTGCTGACTAAGCTCTTGTTCGTGCTGGCTAAGCTCTTGTTCGTGCTGGCTAAGCTCTTGTCCCATTATTACCCTTATTACTTGTCCCATTATTACCCTTATTACTTATAAGTAAGCAATCTTTGTTACTCACCAGGACAATTCTCTGCCGTCTTATCTCGGGACGATTCTCTGCCGTCCCCTCCCGGACGATTCTCTGCCGTCCCCTCCTTGGACGATTCTCTGCTGTCCTTTCTCAGGACGATTCTCTGCCGTTCCCTCTCGGACGATTCTCTGCCGTCCTATCTCAGGACGATTCTCTGCCATCCCATCTCAGGACGATTCTCTGCCATCCCATCTTGGGACGATTCTCTGCCGTGCCCTCCTTGGACAATTCTCTGCCGTCCTTTCTCAGGACGATTCTCTGCCGTCCCCTCCTGGACGATTCTCTGCCGTCCTCTCTTCGGGTTCTCTTCACTGGATCCTTCGTACTCGGGTCCCTTGTTCGAGCGCCACTTGTCCCGTCCCTGTTCGGGCGCCACGTGTCCCGTCCCTGTTGGGGCACCACTTGTCCCAATCCGGTTCGGGCGCCACGTGTCCCGACCCGGGGGGACAGTCAAACAGGTTTCCTGAGGGAAGGAGTGAGAGCCGGAACAAGCGGCACAGTGTCACAGCACAGAGACGACAGTGTCTTCAGTGTCGTCTGTTTATTGTGGGCAGCACGGTACAGCACGGAGACGACACAGTGTTACAACTCTTCAGGGTCGCGTCATCTATTGTGAGCAGCACGGAGATGATGCAGTGTCACAGCTCTTCAGGGTCGTCTGGAGACGATGTAGTGTTACAACTCTTCAGGGTCTTCAGGGTCGTCTGGAGACTGTGTGGTGATTCAGCTCTTCAGGCTCTCCAGGGTCATCGTCTTCCTGGTCTTCGGTGTCGTCTTCGTTGTCTTCCTGGTCGTCTGGCTATTGTGGGCCAGGCATCCTGGTTATATACACGCTGGTGGGCCGTGATTGGTTGAATGAAGGATCATAAAAGGTGGGTTATGATTAGTTGTAAACGGTGGGCCATGATTGGTTGTAAACGGTGGGTTATGATTGGTTGCTTTTGGACCAATCGTGAGGTGCCTGATATGCAAATCTGAGGGATTCTAGTGGCCAATCAGAGCAAGGTTTCGAAGGTCAGGTTTTTTGAGGGAACCAATCATGGCAATTGTTTGCTCTCTGAGAAACCTTGGCAGACTCACTGGTGCGCAACCTCCCACACCCCACCAAAGCAATTGCAGCAAATAGGACAAGGATGTTAAGAATTGCTACTGCATTGTGATACCCTGTTATTCTCAGTAACAAATCCCACATCTCATATGGCCTCTGAATACTTAGGATAAAGATCGATGTTTACTCTCTGGGCTCTGTTGTAAGACAGGTCTGGTCAAAACATAACCATTGTTGGCAAACTGCTTTCATGAGAAAGATGACTGCTAATTTCAGGAAATGAAGAATCTAACCCTCTCCTTTTAATGAACATAACTCCCCCTGCCATCTGTAGTATGGTTGGGAGCTCAGGCGCACATGGAAATAAAAGCCCGGTGTATGGATTTTAATGCTTTTCTAACAACAGGGGGAATTTGAGGGAATGTGTTTTGAGTGCAAAATACCTAGTTTACTTGGCAGTCTCTTGTGTAAATTATAAAAAAGCAAGGATAAGTAAAATTTCAACAAAAAAAAAAAATTTGATCATAAGTTATAAAAAATAAAGCCACCTTTAATAATCTGATTAAAAATTGGGGAACCAGCTTTTGGCGTAGTGGCTATGTCGCTGGACTTCCATGTAGTTGACTGTAGTTCGAGTCCCGGACCCGGTGGCTTAAACTCACACTGAGCGCATGTGCCTGCATGCCCAAGATCCCAAGAGGAGAATGGAGGAGAAGGGACTGCGGCATGGCCATTCCCCCCTAGGGGGTGATTTCTCACTTTCTATCTCTCTGTCTCTCTCTGTCTTTCTGGCGAGCACATGTGCCCTATAGCAAAAACCTCTTAAAAAAAAAAAGACTCAGCATAAAGAGGTGTGAAGATAGAAGTTATTCTTGCTTTCATTTTCAAGGCCGAGTCTCCCCATTGCTGAGTCAGACACCCTTTTTAATCCAAGACAGTCATCAGATCAACATTTGTCCCAACAATGACAGAGGTAGAGGAGATTTTCTGACAAGTTCAGTTCACTCGAAGCAGCTACGTCCATAGGTATTATCTATCAATTCAGAAAGTATAACAGACATACTTTTAAATGAATTTTCCCACCCAAGAGGTGATTTTGGAGGCCTTGTTCAAGGGTCATTACTCCAAAGGCTACACTTATTATTGAAGGTTAGGCCTATGCCTGGTGCAACTTTGCTAAGCCAGGGCCAAACACCAGCACCAGTCACAAAAGGGTATCTCCAGAACGTCAAAAGATACTCTCATGGCTCTGTAAGCATTGCACACAAAAGCTTTCAGACTTTGCATTCTGGTAGGGTTATCTCCTTTTTGAGAATAATCTTCAGCTGTTGAACTGCTCATGTGTCTGTGATCAGCATATAAAGGTTTGTTTTGGTTTTATTGTTTGTTTGTTTGTTTATTTTTCCAAAATATAACAAAGCTCTAATCACCATTCCCAAAGGAGAATGTGAATTTTAGTGTTGCTATGGTTTGTATCCCCTGAAATGTATGTGTTGAGATTCAGTTGCGATGGGATTAAGAAGGTGAAAAATTCATCTGTCTATGGTGTTAAAAGATGAGGCCTTTGGAAGGATATTAGGATTAAGGTCATTAGAATAGGGTCCTCATGATTGATGCTTGGTGACTTTATAAGGACACAGAATGAAACAAACATGCACACAGACTCATGATCTCTTCCTCTGCTCTGTCTTGCCATATCACTCACCAACAAAAAGACCTTCACCAGATACAGCCCCTTGACCTTGGACCTCAAACCATGAGCTGAATAAACCTGTATTTTTATAAATGACCCAATTTCAGATATTTTCTGTTGTTAGCAACAGAACAGACTAGAACAAGTATGCTCTTATCACATTAGCTATGCAAAAAACAAAAACACACAAAAAGTTTTTTTAATATACAGTAATATAATATTGTATCTATTGGGACCAGCAGTTAGCATAATGGCTATGTCACTGGACTCCCATGTAGTCAACCACAGTTCAAGTCCTAGACCCGGTGGCTTAAACTCACACCGGGCGCGTGTGCGTGCGTGCCCAGGATCCCGAGAGGAGAATGGAGGAGAAGGGATTGTGGTGTGGCCATCCCCCTGGGGGATGATTTCTTGCTTTCTGTTTCTCTGTTTCTCTCTGTCTTTCCCATGAGCACACGTACCCTATAGCAAAAAAAAAAAAAAAAAAAAAAAAAAAAAAAAAAAAAACCTCTCCAAAAAAAAAAATATATGCGTATATATTGTATCTACTTACCTAAAATTATAATATAAAACGCCACAGAGGTCATACTTAAAAGCAAATAAGTCAACAGTGACTAGGTCAAAATTTTTGTTTGTGCTTCTTCCCAATTTCTCAAGTACATAGAAATTTCAGGGAATAGGAAACTTCTAGCTCTTCAGAATTTAAGATAAGCAGGAGCCAATAGCTACTATAAAAAACTAACAAGCTCTGGGACCAGCAGATGGCATAATGGTTACATTGCTGGACTCCCACGTGGTCGACTACAGTTTGAGTCCCAGACCCGGTGGCTTAAACTTGCACCGGGTGCATGTGTGTGCATGCCGAAGATCCCAAGAGTAGAGGGGAGGAGAAGGAGTTGTGGTGTGGCCATCCCCTCTGGGGGGTGATTTCTCACTTTCTGTCTCTCTGGCTCTTGCTGTCTTTCTGAGGAATGCACGTGCCCTATAGCAAAAACGTCTCCAAAAAAAAAAAAACTAACAAGTTCTTAAAATGGATTAATCAGTAGAGGTAAAGTGTCATAAACAAAGGAAGCAACAGTTACAGAGTTTCCATACATGAAAAAAATGCAGATCCCACATTTTCAGAACTGGGAGACTCCTGCAGGAAGGTGGTTGAGTGGTGATGAGTGTTCTTAACATCAGAGAGCGGTGAGAATCATCAGGAGACAAAAAGTAGACATTACGGTCGTTATTAAATATTCTGACAACCAGTGTATGAAGAGCTAGGTTTTTCTATAAAAGTTCCAAAAGGCAGCACATATATCAATAGATAAACATTATAAGAAGACAATTTCCAGCAATGTTTGAAGGAGAACTTTCTAATAATTGAAGCCATTTAAAACCTGGAGCAGTCTCGTGTGGTGATGAGCTTCCTGTCCGTGATACATTCCTACAAAAGCTGCTTTCCACTTGTTTGGGTGCATGGAAATTTAGAGGAATATGAGATTCCCGGAGAAGTTAGGTTTAGTGTCCTCAAATGACTGCCTATAGGCTAACCAAAACTTCTCACTTCCTCATAGTATTTTCTCCTATTACAAAGGTTAAGAGTTTTCTGGGTCAGAATTTTGATGTGCCCACTAATTTTGTCATTAACATTTCCAGTCTTTTTCCTAATTGACAAGCCTTCACGCAGTGGCATTGGTGAAGTTCTCCCCTTTCACCCCACCCAAAGTCACACCTGCACTCTTACTAAAATGATAAACCTCACCATTTATAATTGAAAAAAGTAATCTTTGATTTTGTTCTGATTAGTCATCATAATGTTTTTCTGTTAAATCTACTTTATCACTGTGGTTTCTCCAAGACTGGAAAGCTTTCCTTTCTATGAGAAAATCTAAATTGCTCTTGAGACAGACACCAGCTGGGCAAACAGTGCAGAGAATTTCAGCGCAATGTGATAAGAGCAGCCACACCCACAGCCCAGCCAAGTAGCCTCTCAGTACAGGAGCCAAATTACAAATAGCTCTGGAGTGGCTCCTTTTGATCTAAACATAGGATGCTTCCATTTTTTTAGAGAATATTTCATCCAGTGCTGTGGTTAGTTGCACAGCCTGGAAATGATAAATAGGCTAGAGAATCAGAGTATTTCCCTTCCAGGACTGGAACTGGACAGGGCCCAAACAGCTCTAGCCCAAGCGGGAGAAAATAAAACAGCCAGAGGCCAGGCAACAGGCAGAAAGTAATGCTTCCCTTTGGTCTTCATTTCTTTGTCAGACTCTTCCAGCCTGCCCAGTATCTTCCTGCTGTGCTAGTCTTGGTACAAGGATAAGGCCTTCCATGTTTATTTCCATCGCTTATCCAGAAGGAAGTGTTGTTTGTCATCTCAAACACAAGAAACATAGACTTTGGCGTGCACCAAAGCATACCTTGCCCCCCCCACCCGGGGTATTATTTTCAAGGAAAATACTCAGTTACTGTTGAAAAAGCTGGGTCCCCAATTATAAGTACTTCTAGATTAGATGGAATGAGAGTAGTGAATGGATAAATTAGTGAATTAATAGCTCCTGTAAGATTTCAGATTGTTGAATAACCAGGTGGAAATCTCCTCTCAAGGAATGCTTTAGTGTGTGCTTAGGTTTGGGACAGAGAGGTATGACAGCTTCCTCATGTTTTGAGAGAACAAGAGTTAGCCAAAGGTCTTTGCTAGGTAGAGGAGCATTGGGAGCACTGAAGTTGGGATAAGTATGCCCAGCCCAATGTACCAGGTGACACCAAAGCTTAATGAAGTAACAGAAGGGAATAGAGCCTTTAATGCAAAGGCCATCTGAGGTCTAATCTCAGGAGAGCCAACCTCCTAGGGTAGGTCACAATGAACTCAGAACCTACCCCCTTAAGATCTGGATTTCTTGACTTCCTGCTCTAGTGGAGAGATAAAGCCACATCTTTCCTCTGTATTTCCTCATAAGTGGAGTCATACTCTTGTATCCTCAGATATTTTAGTTGCCTTATCTGGGTACTGTCTTTACATTTCAAATCCCCTATTACTACCATTATTACTAGCTATGAGCACACTTTTTCTTTTTTGCATTTTGTCTTTATGTAACCTAGTAAGTACATTCAGAGAAAACTAAGTCACATTCAGGAAGGGAGGCACTGTTTACCTGGCTGCTCATATTAGTGAAATTGGGGCTATTGGGTCCAAGTCTTAATGTGAATGTCAATGTGAAACATTGACCAAAGTCTTTTAAATAGGGGACATAGTGAAAACAGCAGAACTATAAATTTCCCTAGGGGTGACTTGGGCATTTGTTATATTCACAATCTAAGAATTAGAGAGAGATGGAGAGACAACATTCCTGGCAGGGTCTGAACAGGATCCATCTCCAGCTTCAGTCAACCCAAATCATGGACATTTCCATTCCAGGCATAATCAGGGAATTCACTGGACACAAACCAGCAACCTTCCCACATGGGTAAGTCTGACAGAATGTCACATTTTGCAACTATACCACCATCCAGCACCTGCAGTTTTATTAACTATAGTCACTATGCTCTATATTATAAAAATTTTTACATAAAGGATGTGTAGCACACAATTTGACAATAATAATAAGATATATGATACACTTTATTGTAAATCCATATGGACAATTGATTTTTTTTTTTGAGAGGTTTTTGCTATATGTCAGAGAGAGACAGAAAGCTAGAAATCACTCCCCAGGGGGGATGGCCACACCACAATCCCTTCTCCTCCACTCTCCTCTCAGGATCTTAGGCATGCACACACATGCACCCGGCATGAGTTTAAGCCACTGGGTCCAGGACTCAAACCACAGTCACTTACATGGGAGTCCAGCGACATAGCCATTACACCAACTGCTGGTCCCTGGACAATTGATTCTTATAGAATGTTTTTGTGGCTTTTGCTAAACTTTTATAATTGCAGCTAACCTATGATTGCTAGAAACAGATCTCATGCTCATCTTAGGGAGCTGCATGGATCTACCACTTCACTCAGACAGACAGCTTCCTCCATCTTCAGGGAGGGTACCTAAGTAGTAAATTGAACAACTAGCCACCCCTGAGTCACAAGGCTTCAACCAATATCTACATCCCTCTTGTATGCAACCCATTCAAGACAGAAGATACTACCTATTTTCAGCTGATATCTCTTCCTAGCTGCCTCACCTGGAGGAAGAGCTCCATACCCTACATAAGGTCTTAGAACTCTAGTAACCAGCACACTGGGAAGTTGTTGTAATCAGTATGAGGGAATACACCCCCTTTACAGGTGGGATATCAGTACACAACACTAACCTCACCTAGACCTTAAAAGCACAAGCCTGGGGTATCCAAAACCTTCACCGGTATCTCTGAAAATATATAGAGTCTTCTTTACCCATCTAAATCAGAATCAAAGCCACAATCCATTCCACTGGTACTAAAGAACACAGTCATAGGGGAAAATATAGAAACTTTTTAAGTACTGCCACTATAAAAACCACTCTATAAATCAAGAATAAATGAGTACTCCACTAGATGCCTAAATGTCAATGCAGAAACAGAACAAATATTTTAAAAGCAAGGAAATATTCCTCCTCCAAGGGAACACACTAACTCCTCACTAACAATGGACAAAGTGCAAGAAATCAAAGACATGTAAGAAATGGATCTCAGAAGACTGATAACCAAAAAAAAGATTGATAAAAAAGCTTAATTAGATGCAAGATAATACAGACAAACATTTCCAGGAGATGATTAAAAACAATCCATAACATGAATGAGAAATATAATAAAGAGATAAACATTTTTTAAAAAATTAAACAGAAATCCTGTAATGAAGAATACAATACTATAAATAAAAAGTTCTTTAGAGCATCAACAACAGGTTGGACCATGCAAAAGAGTCTTTTAAGACACAACCTTTGAAAAATCATCAAAATGAAAGAAAAAACAATTATTAAAAATGAAGATAATAGATGGGAAATATGAGACATCAAGTGATCAAATATTTACATAATTTGTATTCCAGAAGAAAAGGTCGGAAAAGGTATGAAACATTTATTTCATAAAATATTAACTGAAAGTGTTCAAGTTCAAGAAGATTTACAGACATTCAGAACCAGGAAATTCAAAAGATGCCAAATAGATTCAACTTAAAAAATATTCTCCAAGGGACCAGCAGTTAGCGTAATGGCTATGTTGCTGGACTCCCACATAGTCGACCACGGTTCGTGTCCCGGACCCGGTGGCTTAAAACTCACGCTGGGCGCGTGTGCATGCGTGCCCAAGATCCTGAGAGGAGAATGGAGGAGAAGGGATTGTGGCGTGGCCATCCCCCCTGGGGGGTGATTTCTCACTTTCTGTCTCCTGTCTCTCTCTGTCTGTCTGGCAAGCGCATGCGCCCTATAGCAAAAACCTCTCCAAAAATATATATATATATTCTCCAAGACATAGATATTATAATCAAAAAATCAAAAGACAAAAATAAAATTTTTAAAAATGGCTCAGAAGAAACCTTACAGTCCAGGAGAAATAGGATGACATATTCAAAATTCTGGAAGGAAAATATTTTCAAACACAAATACTATACCCAGTAAAAGTATCCTTCAAACTGGAATGAGAAATAAAATCATTTCCAGATAAACAAAAACTAAAAGAATTCAATAATACTAGAACAGCTCTTTAAGAAATACTTAAGGGGGGAGGGGGGAACCAGCAGTTAGTGTAATGGCTATGTCGCTGGACTCCCACGTAGTCGACCGCGGTTCACGTCTCGGACCCGGTGGCTTACAACTCACGCTGGGCGCGTGTGCGTGCGTGCCCAAGATCCCGAGAGGAGAATGGAGGAGAAGGGATTGCGGCGTGACCATCCCCCCTGGGGGGTGATTTCTCGCTTTCTGTCTCTATGTCTCTCTCTGTCTGTCTGGCGAGCACATGCGCCCTAAAGCGAAAAAAACCTCTAGAAATACTTAAGGGGTTGGGGCCAGCAGTTGGCATAATGGCTACATCGCTGGACTCCCATGTAGTCAACCGCTGTTCAAGTCCCAGACCCGGTGGTTTAAACTCACACTGGGCGCATGTGCATCCATGCCCAAGATCCCGAGAGGAGAATGGAGGAGAAGGGGTTGTGGCATGGCCATCCCCCCAGGAGGTGATATCTGGCTTTCTATCTCTCTGTCTCTCTCTGTCTTTCTGGAGAGTACATGTGCCTTATAGCAAAAACCTCTCAAAACAAAAAGAAAGAAAGAAAGAAAGACATGGGAGTGGCCAGTAGGTGGTGTGGTGGCTAAGGCACTGGACTCCCACGTGGCCAACTGCAATTTAAGTCCCAAACCTGGTGACTTGCTTTCTCATTCTCCCCTTCTCTCTCTCTTTCTCTTTAGTCAAATTAAAAATAATAATAATAATAATAAATTAAATTAATTCCTTTTAAAAATGAAGAAAATAAAAAGAAATACTTAAGGGAATCCTACAACTGGAAATAAAAAATGATAAATATCACCATAAAAACACATGAAGATTTTAAATAAATAAAATAAAATAAAACCTCACCAGAAGGACAGTTACGCAAAAAAGAAAGAGAAATTATTCAATCAATGCCACTGTGGGAAATCGCCAAATAACAAAGATACACAATAACTGAAGGAAAAAGGAGATAGGAAAACACAAAATAACAACAACAAAACCAACAAAATGGCAGGTATAAACACATGCATATCAATAATAACAAAAAGTATGAATAAGTAAACTATCCAATCAAAAGATATGGACTGTGTTCCTGTCCCACTGGCCCTCCAATGCCTTTCCAAGTTCCATCTGCCTGCATAGCAGGGTCCCAGGGAGGCAGCTGCTAAAAATGAGCAGCTGTGGAGTTCCCTGTCAGTGCTCTGCTAAGCAGGTTTAGGCCTTTGTATCCTTTTTTGTCCCACTGCTCTTTTGGTGCCTTTCCAAGTTCCACCAACCTGCACAACTGAGACCAAGGGAGCCAGGTTCTTTCGGATTCCACATTTAACCAGCGCACACTGCACATGTGACTTGTACTTCTTTCTGTAGTTACATAGTTCCAATCCAGTTCCAGGTGCATCTCATCCTGACAGTCGCTAGAGGATCCTACCCTGAACCTGGGTAGATATACCCTAATCTAACTAACACTACTGACACTAAACACCATTCAAAAAAAGTAGCAAGAAGTGTGTACTTCATCAGATGAGTAAAAACCAATGCAGAGGCACAAGAAATATGAAAAAACAGGAAATACTTGTCCCTCAAGGGAGCACAACAACTCATCACCCACAGACAGCACAATAAAACTCATAGATATGTCAGAAAAATAATTCAGAATATTTATAGTGACAAAACTAAATGAGATGCAAGAGAAAAGAGATAACAAACTCCAGTAGATGAGGAAGTCCTTCAAGGAGGTGATAGACACCATTAAAGAAAGAATCAAATGAAACCTCTAGAGATGAAGACTGTAATACAAGAAATCAAAACCTCCCTTGACAGTATTATTTTTTTAGAGAGAGAGATTTTACTATCAGGTGCATGCACTTACTAGAGACACAGATACAGAGAGAGACAGAGAGAGAGAGTGAGAAATCACCCGAAGAGGGGATGGCCACACTGCAATCCCTTCTACTCCATTCTCAGGATTTTGGACCCACATGCACATGAGTCCAGCATGAGTTTCTTTTCTTTTTCTTTTTTAATTAGATTATTGGGTGATTATTCTTTTTCTTATTTTTTTACTTGTAATTAATTAACTAATTTACATTCATTCACTGAGCATTGTCACAGCATACAAAATGTGATTTTCTATCCAGAATATACTGCATACTGCATAGTGGCTTAATCATACATGTTATTGTCAATAATTTTCCATTTCTGATATATATATAAATATATATATATATATATATATATATATATATATATATATGTATGTATTTTCCCCCTATTTCTCACCCTCTGCAATTTCCCACCTCCTCCCACACTATCTCAGGTGTCCACAGTTGTTTTCCATTCCTTTTTCCCTCACACTTTATTGATTTACAGGATTTCTTAAATAATCTAACTACTTTCAATAGCAAGCTCAGCTGGTATATACATATCTGTGAATACATGTCTGACTTTAGGCAGAAACTCTGAGTAGAATGAATATACTATAAGATAGCACCTAGCTGATGCTATGTAGCTTACTATGGTCATTAAATATGTATTTTTTACAATTTGTTTTAAGTTTCAAGAGAAGCAGTTTTAGCTTTAATAAATCAAAGAAATGCTAAGGAACTTTGCTTAAAATTTAAAGCTAGGAAACAGGTTGAGATTCTGTTCAAACAGTAGGTACATGAACCTATCAGCAGCTCAAGACAGGACAAAAATCCTTAAAACTGGAAAACAAAGCCTAGAAGAAAATCAGCAATGTGTTAGTCGAAAGTCATAAAATACTATTTCACCAGTTCAGTCTCATGTACTTAATCTCTCTTTTGTTGTGGTTTGATCTTCCCAATTAAATTCTAGGATATAATATTCAACTCCAGACTTGTGCCTACGATTAAGTTGGCCATTGTCTTAGTTTTTGAACTTTTATTTCTGTGTGTCTTTACTTAATTTTCCTGGCATAGCACACCCTTCAGAACTTCTTGGAGATCTGGTCTGGCATTGGTAAATTCTTTCAGGTTTTGTTTATCTGAGAATGCTCTTGTCTTTTCTTCCCATATGAAGGATAGTCTTGCTAGGTACAGAATTCTTGGTTGAAATTGCTTTTCCCTTAACGCTTTGAATATACTTTCTCATTCTTCCGCGCTCACACTGTTTCTGATGAGATGTCTGCTGTCAGCCTGATGGGATATCCTTTGTAGGTAACTTGACGTTACTCTCTTGCAAATCTTAGTATCTTGTCTTTGTCTGTGGTTTTGATCAATCTGGCTATAATGTGTCTTGGAGAAGATCTTCTTGGGTTGATTCTACTTGGGGTACTTTGTATTTCTTGGGGCTGGATCTTTGAATATCTCTCTAGGTTTGGAAAATTTTCTTCCAGGATTTCATGGAATAGATTATCAATGTCCTTATTACTCTCCTCACCTTCTGGGAAAGCAGTTATCAAGATGTTTGGACGTTTTATGGTATCTGGTATTTCCCGTATATTATTCTTATTTTTTGAGCAATTTTTTCAGTCTTCATGGTGGATTTTTCTAGGCCAGCAATTCTATCTTCTACATCTGAGATTCAATTTTCTGTATGACTTAGTCTGCTTTTAATATTTTCAAGGGAGGTTTTGATTTCCTGTATTTAGCCTTCATCTCTAACAGGTCCATTTGATTCTTTTTTATAGTATATATTTTCTCTTTTATATCTTGCAAGAATTTCCTCACCTCCTGGAACTCATCAGCTCCTTTCTCCTGTCTCTTCAGCAGTTCATTGTCTCTCTTCTCTTGCATCTCTGTTAGCTTTATCACTACGAAAATTCTAAATTCTTTATCTGATATTTCCATGAGTTTCATAGTACTATCTGAGGATAGAGAGGAATTATTCTTTTCCCTTGGAGTAGAGGTATTTTCTTGCTTTCCCTTATTTCTTGTGACTCTGTGGTGATTTCTAGTCATCTGATAAATGGTGCATTTTTCCCTAATTCTTGAAGTTCAACATGGGCATTCAAAGGTGTGCAGAAGGAGATGATCTGTAATCTCTCTTCCATTCCGTTTTCAATCTTTGTGTATTATATTCAGTGGGAATAGAGGAATATTCTAATCCTAATCATATTCATATGTTTGGATCCTGTTCACTTGGACCTGTCCAGACACTTAATGCATAGAGGCTGAGCAGCCAATGAATAAAGATAAAGAAAAAAGGAAAAGAATTAGAGAAGAGGAAAGAAGAAGAAAAAATAAAATTAAAATAGTAAAAAAGATAATAAAAAAAACTTTAGATTTCTATTTTAAAAAGTGAAAACCACACAGCACTTGCAATATTTCACAGCTGAAGTTCTGGATCCATCTGAGGATGGGCCTAGGTTTGTGCCTTTCCTAAATGGATGGGGAAAGGCATCAATTAGCACAATAAAGAAGGGGCTAGAGAGTCCAGAGAACACTTTACCTTAATTTTTTTTTAAATGAGAAGACACAGGGAGACAGAGAGAAATAGAGAGAAGGAGACAGAAGTAGCAGACAGAATGAGCACTACACACTAGAAATGAATGTGAAGGGAGAAGTCCAGCAGAAAATCTTCGTTTTTAATCCCTGAAAGCAATATTTCACAGCTGAAGTTCAGTATCCATCTGAGGATGGGCCTGGGTTTGAGCCTTTCTAGAAATGAATGTGTAGGGAAAAGTCTCAGCATAAAATCTTCATTTTTAGTCTCTGAAAGCAATATTTCACAGTTGAAGTCTGGGATCCATCTCAAGCCCAGCATGAGTTTCAAGCCACTGAGTCTGGGACTCAAACTTCAATTGACCATATAGGAATCCAACACCTTAACCACTACATCACCTGCTGGTTCCCCTTGACAGTATTAATAGCAGATTAGAACATGCAGAAAATAGGATCTCTGATTGAGAAGGCAAAATCTTTGACCTAGACAAAATCAAAAAATAAATGAAAAATGCCCCCAAAATGAGGATAACATACAGGAAATAATAGATATCATTAAATGCCCAAACATACAAATAATTGATATTCCAGAAGGTGAAGAATCTAATAAGGGCATCAAAAATCTATTCCATGAAATACTTGCAGAAAAAATTCCCAACCTAGAGAAATATTAAAATATCCAGACCCAAGAAAGACAAAGGACTCCAAGTAGAATCAACCTAAGAAGATCCTCTCCATGGTACATTGTAACCAGATTGTTCAAAATCACAGATAAAGATAAGATTTTAAATATGGCAAGAGAGAAACATCAAGTTACTTATAAAGGTTATCCCATTAGACTAACATCAGACCTCTCAAGTGAAACAATGCAACCAAGGAAAAAATGAGAAGACATATTTAAAACTCTAAAAGAAAAAGAACTTCAACCAAGAATACTGTACCAGGCAAGACTTTCCTTCATATGGGAAGAAAAAAATAAAATCATTATCATATAAGCAAAAACTGAAAGAATTCACCAATACTAGATTAGCTCTTCAAGAAGTACTGAAAAGACTACTATATCAGGAAAAAACTAAAGAGGGACAAACAGAAATATGAGATCAAAGATAACCAAACAAATGGCTAACAAAATCGCAAGGAGAAGCCCACAAACAATGATAATAATGTTGAATGTTAATGGATGAAAGGCTCTAATCAAAAGACACAGACTGACTGAATGGAAAAATAAAAAGGAACCCTCTATATGCTACCTACAAGAAATGCACTTCACAGATAAATACAGACATAGACTGAAAGTGAAGGACAGGAAAAAGATATTCCAAGTGAGTAGAAAGAAAAGGGTAAAAAAAAGACTGGAGTTGGAATACTGATATCAAACGAAATAGATTTCAGGACAGAAACTGTAAGAGACAAAGGACACTATATAGTACTAAAAGGGTTAAATCGCCAATAAGATATAACACTTATAAATATCTACAACTTCTCATAATGTATGAAACAGAGCAAAAACAGTCATAAGAGAGAAGTTCATAACAATTAGGACTCACAAGAAAAAAAAATGGAAAGGTGAGAAATAGACGACCTAACAACACATTTCAGGCAACTGGAAAAACCACAACAAAAAAAAAAGGCAAAAAAAAAAAAAAATGCCAGCAGAAAAGAAATGGTAAAGATTCGAGGAGAAATAAATAAAATAGAGTATAATAAACTATACAGAATAAAAGTTCTTTGAGAGGATAAGCAAAATTGACACACCATTAGCTTGACTAATTAAAGGACTAGAGAGTGAAACCAGATAAACACAATCACCAATGAAGTAGGTAATATTATTTTTTTTAATTTTTTGTTATTTTATTTCAATTTATTTATTTGCATTCATTCACTGTACATCATTACAGCATACAAAATGAGATTTTCCATCCAGAGTACACTGTATATTGTCTCAATCAAGTACATCAACAAACATGTTATTGTCAGCAAGTAATTTTCCATTTCTTGTTTTCTGTATGTTTTGCTTTTTTCCCCTATCCTTGATTCCCTATCTCTTACCCTCTGCCATCTCCCACTCTCCTCCCACACTGTCTCTGATATCTATGTTTGCTTTCTATACTGTTTTCCTCCCACATTTTATTGAATTACTAAAGACCTTAATTAATCTAAATATTTTCATAGCAAACAAAGGTGATATATACCTTTCCATAAACACAAGTCTAACTTTACGCATCCTATAAAGTAGCACCTAGCTGGGGCTATATATCTTACTGCAGTCATTGAATAGATATTTCTCTTTCCTGAAACTTTTTTTTTTGTAACTTAATTTACATTCTTTCCCTAAGCATCATCACAGCATACAAAATGTGATTTCCCATCCAGAATATACTGCATAGTGACTTAATCATGCATATTATAAAAAATTTTTCCATTTCTAGTTCCTAGAATTATTTTTACCCCTCTTTCTGACCCTCTGTCCTTTCCCACCCTCTTCTCAAACTATCTCTGGTGTCTACAATTGTCTTCCATTCCTTTCCCACCCACATGGTATTGATCACACAATTTCTTACATAATCTAACTACTTTCAATGGTGAGTTCACTCGTTACTATTAAGAAAACCAGTTTTAACTTAAATCAAAGAAATGCCAAGGAACTTTGCTTAACGCCAGGAAACAGGTTAGGATTCTGTTCAAATGGTAGGTGCATGAACCTATCAGTCTCATGTACTTTTATCTTCTGTTCTGGTTCAATTTTCCTGATTAAATTCTGGAATATAATATTCAACTTCAGACTTGTCCCTATGATTAAGTTGGCCACTTTCTTAGTTTTTGAACTCTTATTTCCGTGTGTCTGTATTTAATTTTCCTGACATAACACACCCTTGAGAACTTCTTGGAGATCTGGTCTGGTGCTGGTAAGTTCTTTCAGGTTTTGTTTATCTGAGAATGTTCTTGTCTTTTCTTCCCACATGAGAGATAATCTTGCCAGGTACAGTATTCTTGGCTGAAATTGCTTCTCTCGTAACACTTTGAATATATTTTCCCATTCTTTCCCCGCTCACATTGTTTCCAATGAGAGATCTGCTGTTAGCCTGATGGGATGTCCTTTGTAGGTAACTTGATGTTTTTCTCTTGCCAATATTAGTATCTTGTCTTTGTCTGCAGTTTTGGTCAACCTGGCTATATTGTGTCTTGGAGAAGATCTTCTTGGGTTGATTCTATTTGGGGTCCTTTGTATTTCTTGGGACTGGATCTTCGAATGCCTCTCTAGGTTTGGAAAGTTTTCTTGCAGGATTTCATGGAATAGATTATCAATGCCCTTATGGGTCTCTTCACCTTCTGGAATGCCAATTATCCAGATGTTTGGACGTTTGATGGTATCTAGTACTTTTCGCATATTATTCTCAAATTTTTGGGCCATTTTCTCAGTCTTCGTGGTGGATTTTTCTAGGCCAGCCATTTTCTCTTCTACATCTGAGATTCTATTTTCTGAATGATCTAGTCTGCTTTTAATACTTTCAAGGGAGATTTTGACTTCCTGTATTACAGACTTCATCTCTAACAGTTCCGTTTGAGTCTTTTGTTAAGTGTGTAATTCCTCTTTCAGATCTTGCAACAGTTTCCTCATCTCCTGGAACTCATCAACTTCTTTCTCCTTTCTCTTTAGCAGTTCATTATCTCTCTTCTCTTCCATCTCTGTTAGCTTCAACATTATGAATGCTCTAAATTCCTTATCAAATATTTCCGTGATTTTCACTGAACTGCTTGTGCATGAAGAAGAGTTACTCTTCTCCCTTGGAAGAGAAGTATTTTCTTGTTTTCCCACATTTCTTGTGATCCGGCGGTGATTTTTTGTCATCTGATGGATGGTGTGTTTCTTTCAAATTCTTGAAGTTCAGTCTGAATGTTCAGGAGCAAGCAGACAGAGGTGATCTAAAATCTCTTTGCCGTTCTGTTGTTTTTTTGTTTTGTTTTGTTTTGTTTTGTTTTGTTTTCGCTATAGGGCGTGTGCGCTCACCAGACAGACAGAGAGAGACAGAGAGACAGAAAATGAGACATCACCCCCCAGGGGGGATGGCCACGCTGCAATCCCTTTTCCTCCATTCTCCTCTTGGGATCTTGGGCACGCACACACACGCGCCCGGCGTGAGTTTTAAGCCACCGGGTCTGGGACGTGAACCGCGGTCGACTACATGGGAGTCCAGTGACATAGCCATTACACTAACTGCTGGCCCCCTCTTTGCCATTCTGTTGTGATCGCTGGTGCAGCAGATTCAGTAGATATTGAGGAATATTTTAACCCTATTAGTATTTGGATGTTTAGCTACAGTGCTCTTAGATCTATCTAAAAACACATTAAATGGATATTGGAGAGTGGAGAGATAAGAAAAAGGAAAATGAAAAAGAGAGAGAGAAACAACAAAAAGAGGGAAAAAAGACAAAAAAAAAACGAAAAAAAATTGTAATTACTGTTTTCTTTTTAAAAAAATTCACAAAATAGAAAACCACGTGGCACTTGTGCGAACCTAGTCCACAGGAGCCATGTGAAATCTTCTTCTGAAGGCCTGGCCTCTCCTGCCTGGGTGGGAGGACCAGAGCAATAGTTAACAAGATAAAAGGTGGATCTGAGAGGAAGAGAAAAACATTGCCTTTAAAAAAAATGTAAAAAGGAAAAATTACCAAAAAAAAGAAGGAAGACAGAAGCAGGGAGAGACAGAGACACAGAAACAGAGATAGAAGGCTGGCGGGGGGGGAGGGGGCCAGCTTGTTTGCTGGAGGCTGAATTATCAGTAGAAAATCTTCATTTCTCGTGTGCCCTGAAATGCCTAGTTCTCAGGAGCCATGTGGAATCTTCTTCTGAAGGCCTGGCCTCTCCTGCCGCTAGCTTGTTTGCTGGAGACTGAATTATCAGTAGAAAATCTTCATTTCTTGTGTGCCATGAAATACCTAGTTTGCAGGAGCCATGTGGAATCTTCTTCTCGAAGCAGGTAATATTATGACAGACATAAAGATATACAAAAGATCCATCAGAGGATACTATGAACATCTATACATCAACAGACAAGACAACCTGAGTGAGATGGACAAATTTCTGAACACATATAATCTACTGTGATTAAATCAGGAAGAAAACACCTGAACAGACCAATAACAAGCAATGACAGTGCATCAGTTAATAGTCTCCCAACAAAGAAAAGCCCAGGTCTCGATGGCTTTACTTCTGAGTTGTACAAAACTTTTAAAGAAAAACTCACCCCCATTCTACTTAAACTATTTGGAAATATCAAAAAGGAAGGAAGCCACATAAATTCATTCTAGGAAGCCACCATTACCCTCATTCCAAAAACAGGCAAGGATATCACAAAAGAAGAAAATTATAGACCAATATATCTGATTAATACAGATGCAAAAATTCTCAGCAAGATACTAGCAAATCATGTCCAATGATACATTGAAATTATACACCACAATCATGTTGGCTTTATTCCAGGGATGCAAGGGTGGTTCAACATACACAAAACCATAAGTGTAATACATCATATTGATAGAAGGAAAGTTAAAATACATATGATCACATCAATCAATGCAGAAAGAGCATTTGATAATATACAACATACCTTCATGATTCAGACTCAGCATAATCAGCATAGAAGGGATTTTCTCAGTACAATAAAACCCATATGTTCAAAAAAAAAATCATAGCTAACATCATACTGAATGTGAAAAAAGCTGAAAGCTTGTCTACTAAAAACTGGAACAAGATAAGGCTTCCCATTTTCTCCATTCCCTTTCAATATAGTACTGGAAGTCCTAGCCAATGCAATCAGACAAGAGAATAAAATAATGGGCATTCAGATATGAAAGAAGTGAAATAATCTCTATTTGCAGATGACATAATTATACACATAGATAATACAAAAGAATTCACCAAAAAAAAAGCCTCCTAGAAGTGATGAATGAATACAATAAAGTGGTAGATACAAAATCAACATATAAAAATCAACAGCATTTCTATACACCAACAGTGAACAGACTGAGGTAGAACTGAAAAAAAGCAATTCACTTACAATAGCCAAAAAAGAAATAAGATACCTAGAAATAAACCTAACCAAAGAAGTTAAAGATTTCTACAAGTAAAACTATGA
This sequence comes from Tupaia tana, assembly GCA_026018925.1. Taxonomy (NCBI): domain Eukaryota; kingdom Metazoa; phylum Chordata; class Mammalia; order Scandentia; family Tupaiidae; genus Tupaia; species Tupaia tana. The sequence continues at coordinate 143,852,962 of JAKSZU010000001.1, read as the reverse complement.
AAACTTTAAAAATAAATTGAATATTATACAAAACAGTGAAAGGACATCCCATGTTCTTGTATGGAAGAATTAATAATTTCAAAATGTCAATTCTACTGAAATTAATCTATAAATTTAATGCAATCCCAATCAAATTACCAAAGATATTCTTCATCTACTTAGAAAAAACAATAATAGAACTTTTCTGGAATCATAAAAGCCCCATAATACCAAAGCAATACTGTGCAAGTAGAGCAGAGTAGGAGGCATCTCACTCCCTGACCCCCTAATATATTACAAAGCTGTGATCATCAAAACAGCATGGTACTGGCACAAAAACAGGCATGTTGACCGATTGAAAAAGATAGAGATCCCAGAAATAAACCTCAAAACATACAACCAACTGATTTTTGACAAAGGGCACCAGACAATCCAGTGTGAAAAATAAACTCTTTTCAGTAAATGCTATGGAAAAACTGGATACCCATTTGCAAAAAGATGAAACTGGACCCCTATCTCTCACCACTAATTAAAATCAACTCAAAATGAACAAAGGATCTAAATCTAAGACCTAAAACTATAAATCTGGACAAATGGGATTACATCAGATTAAAAAGCTTCTGCACTGTGGAAGGAGGGAAGGAGAGGGGAAGAGTGTAGAAGGAAATTAGGTAGAAAAATAGAGAAGTAAGACATTTGTTGGACACAAAAATGGCTTATTACCTGTTGATGATAACATGTATAGTATCCTCAACTGGATTGGTCTGAGGTATATTTCATGTTGGGTAAATTTTCTCTACATGCTAAATTATGTATTGTAATTGAATGTATAATAAAATAAAATTTTTAAAAGAGGAAAAACAGTTTCTACACAGCAAAAGAAACAATAATTAGAATGAATCAACAACTCTCAGAATGAGAGAATAAATTTGCAAACATTGACTCAGATAAGGACTGATAACCAGAATATACATAGAGCTCAAGCAGCTTAAATGAAAAAAAAAAAAAATCAGCCCAATTAAAAGATAGGCAAACTAGCTGAACAGACAACTCTATGAGGAAGATATATAAACTGCCAAAAAGCATATTTTTTTTTAATTCTCAACATCCCTTATCATAAGGGAGATGCAGATCAAAACCACAATGAGATACCACCTAATCCCAGTCAGAATGGCTAAGATTTAAAAAATAATGATAAGTTCTGTTTAGACTGTAGTGAAAAGGGAACTCTCCTACACTATTGGTGGGAATGTAAATTAGTACAGCCACTATGGAGAATGATATAGAGACTCTTCAAAGATCTACAGATAAAACTATCATAAGATCCAGCAATTCCAGTCCGGGGTATCTATTCAAAGGATAGGCACACACTCTGTTGGAAAAACACTTTCACATCCATGTTTATTGCAGCATTATTTACAATTGCCAAGACACGGAACCAACCCTAATGTCCAAGATCAGATGAATGGATTGAAAAAGTGTGGCACATATACACTATGGAATGCCACTCAGTTGTAGAAAACAAGAAGACCCTGGCATTCAATAGAAAGGGAACAAATATGGAAGATTTATTGTAAGTGAAGCAAGCCAGACTATTAAAGAGAGACATTATATGTCCCTACTCAATATATACTGAATGTCTTTACTCTATGGCAGAAACTGAAAGATTGGAAGGTACAGACGCATGGAGAGAAACCGTGGACACTGGAGACAGTGTGGGAGGAGGATAGGAAGTGGAGGAGGGTAAGAAGGAGGAAATCAAAGCGAAACAAAAAGTACCAAAACATTTAAGAGACACAAAAATGAAAAATTATCTGTCAATGATAACGAGTGTGGTAATATATTTGACTAGACTAATATACAATGTATTCATGCTGGGAAAATTTATTTGGTATGTTCTAATGATATTAAGTAAATGTAAAAAAATAATAAAAGATCATCTTATTTTAAAATTATATGGGCTGACTAAATGGGTTTAAAAAACAGAAAGAACATTTTGCTATTTATAAGAAATACACATCAGTGTAGACACACATAAGTTTAAAGTGTAAGGTTGGAATGTCATTCTATGTAAGTGGATTCTAATCAAACAAAATAAACTTCAACCTAAACTCTCTAAAAATAGACAAAGCAGACCCTTACATAGTATTAAAGAGATCAACTCACCAAGAAGATATAACAATTATAAAAATTCATGTTTTCTTGGAACCAGCAGGTTATGTGATGATTAAAGTGCTAGATTCCCACATGGCAGACTGTGGTGTGATTCCCAGACCAGGCATTTTGATTATCATGCCAAGCACTTGTGCATACATGGTCTAAATCCTGAGAGGGGAATCGAAGAGAAAGGATTGTGGCATGCCCATCCCTTCTGGGGGTGATTTTTCATGTTCCCTCTCGCTGTCTCTTTCTGTGTCTCTCCAGCGAGCATATGTGTCCTATGGCAAAAACTGAAGAAGAAAAAAAATGTATGCACCCAACATCAGAACACTTAAATTCATAACACGAAAACTGCTAGAACTGGGCCAGCTGGTGGCATGGAGGTTGAGGTGGCTGAATCTCACAAGACTGGCCCTGTGGTTTGAGTCCTGGACCTAGCACCTTGGAAAGTACACCAGGCAGATGTGCATGCACACCCAAAATCCCAAGAGGAGAATGGAGGAGAAGAGATTGTGGTGACCATTCTCCTAAGAGGTTTTTTCTTCTCTCTCTCTCTCTCTCTCTTCTCTCTCTCTCTCTCTCTTCCTCTCTAGCAAGTGCATGCACCCTATAGCAACTTGGGGGGGGGGGGGGGAATGCTAGACCTAGACCTAAAGGGAGAAAAAAGTATGACCCTTTTATTTTTCAATTTGTGAGAGGACGTATGTGCTCTCTGGAAAGTGAGAGAAGGAAAAAGCAACCTTCATAAGACATGGTTATGTCAAAATTACTTCCCCTCGACTTTTCCTTCATTTCTAAACTTTAGTATACACACATGTGCACACAACATGTTTTCCATGCCACTGGGTCCAGGACTAGAGCCTCACCGTCACCCATATGAGATCCAGGTTTCTTAAGCAACAGGCCACAGTCCAGCCAAGTCTGATGCTGTAATTATCAGGGATTTCATCACCCCATCCTCACCATTGGACAGGTCAATGAGACAAAACAAAATGGGTGAGGGAACAGTGGACTTAAACAATACCATAAACTAAGTGGAATCTGACAAATATTTATAGAACATTTCACCCAAAAACCACAAAATGGACTTTTCTTTTTCAGCCACACATAGAATATTATCTAAGATTGATTACATATTTGGGCACAAAGCAAGCCTTTATAAATTTATAAGAATAGAAATCATATCTAGTATTTTGTCTGATCACAGTAAAATGAAACTAGAAATCAATGACCAAAACAAGAAAATTTTCAAAAATATAAAAATACATGGAAACTAAATAACATGTTCCTGGATGATTTAAGAACTATTGAATATATTAAGAATAAAATTTAAAAATTTATTGAAAAAAATAATAACAAAAATATGGCACTCCAAAAGTCTTATAAATACAGTTAAGGCAGTATTGAAAGGTAAAATTATGGCACTTAGCATTTATAGCAAAAACATAGGCAGATGCCAAATAAACACCGTAACAATGATCTCAAAGAACTGGTAAAAATAAGAGCAAGTGAAAACCAACAGTAACAGAAGGAGAGATATAATACAGATCAGAACAGAAATAAATCAAGTAGAGACCAAATGAGCAATACAAAAAACTAATGGGGGCTGGCCCCACAGCTCAAGGGAGCTGGATCCCACATGGCCAACCACAACTTGAGTCCCAGCTCCAGGAGCTTAGACCAGTGGTCATTTTGGTACCAGGACCAGTTTCAAGAAAGACAATTTTTCCACAGACTGTGGGTGAAAGTAGTGATTTCAGGATGATTCAAGCACATTACATCTATTGTATACTTTATTTCTGTTTTTATTACACTGTAACATATATTTAAATAATTATACAACTCGAGTTGAGCAGCTGGAGTACGGTGTGGAATCAGAGCACTTGGAGATGGCAGGCTACGGAGCCGTGGGGGCCAGAGCAGTGGCCACTGAGCACAGTGCTGACATCTGCAGGGCTGCAGCTTCCTGAGCACCAGCCCTCACTGAGCCCTGGTAAGGCAGCAGTACTATGCACACCAAAGAGGAAGTGGCTGTGGCAACAGCGGCTGCCCCAATCATGTTGTGCTGTGTGACCAGGCCGGCAGTGTTGCTGATGAAGGTGGAGGTAGAGGCAAAAGCCAATGGCAAGGACTGTCTCAACGAGGCAGTTTATGGGTAGCGAAGGTCAAAGTTTATGGCTAAATCTGAGAAACCTGATCTCCCAGCAGATGGATGAGCTAGCCCCTTAATGACTCAGACTGAAAGTCAAGATTTTGTGGAATCTCATCTCATTCTACAGGAGCAGACTAGGCATATCTTTTTCTTGCACATCAAGGAGGCCCTCTTGGCGGGCCACCTCCAGAGTTCCCCAGAGCAGGCAGTGGAACTCAGCACCCTCCTGGACCAGAGCAAGTGTGGGGACTATCACCAGAACACTGCCAAGTACAACTACCAGGAGCTGTGTGCTAAGGACCTCTCCAGTGCCGCCTTGAACAGCACTGCTGCAAAGCATAAGGAGCTGGAGGGGACAAGCCTGGCTTCAGCCATATTCCAGGTTTTGTAGATTGTGTGGGTGATAGAAAATGATGGTGCAGAATGGCGTTCCGTGAGGAACATGGAAGGACAGAAACTCCTCATTGGGGTCAGACAGGAAAAAAAAATCTCAATTTGTAAAGAAAACTTTACTTAGATTAATAGGATAACTTATCCCATGGTGCAGATGGCCACCCAGTCAGGAAGGAATGTGTCACCAAGGAGTCTGGGAACAGCATAGTTCTCTTGTTTAAAATGATCAGCACAAGAGCAGCCCCAACAGGCTTTACCAAGCAATCACTGAGACTCATGCCTTCTACAGGTGTGACTCCATGACCAGCACCATCATGATGCAGTACAGCCCTGACTTGAAGGGCCACTTGGCATCTCTGTTCTTGAATGAAAATATTAACCTTAGAAAGAAGTACATCTTCAACATCAGAAGGACATCCAAGGACATGTACAACCACACCCACAGGGCACTGTACAACACCTGTGTCCTGGACCTGGTCTTGAGGGGTGACCAGAGCCAACTGAGCCTCTGAAGTCCTCTGAGGGCAGCATGAACTACAGAAGCTGTAAGGGCTCAGCTGCCAGCAGACCAGGGTGCCACAGGAGAAGGTGAAGGAAGCCATGCTTTGCATAGTGTGCTGCGAGGAGGACATGAACTCCACCTTCTGCCCTTGCTGCTACACCATGTGTTGCAAAAGCTGAGCCACCCAGCTGCAGTTGTGTTCTGTCTGCAGGTCATGCACAGAGCATGTACAACATGTCTATCTGCCCACCCACACCAATCTTCTCAACCTAACTTTCATCTAAGCCATTGTAAGTGGGTTTGACTTGTCACATTTCCATGGACTGTGCTGTTAGAAACTAAGAATAATAGAACCATGGAGAAAACAACCACTCCAACATCCTTCTGCTATGCAACCTCAACAAAGGAAGGAGAAAAAAAAAAAAAAAAAAAAAAAAGAGTATAGCCACTCCTCACTGCAAAAACATCCATGCACAGAACCAACAGTCCCAGGGTGGGCACGAGGAGAACTTTGGGACACGACATACTCTTTGACAATTCATTTCTTAGTGGACAAGTCAACAAATAGGGAAAATTTCTTTGATGTCAGTTAAGTGGCAACACGGACAAAAAGTGAATCTCTCTTAGGAAGAGATACCGTAAGTCCCCTTAACGTATCCCAAGGTAAGTTTCCTACCCACAACATATTTTGTAAGAATGGGTTTTCAGAATTTATCTGGTTCTTTTTGTATGGTTCTTTTTGTACGGAGGTCTGAACATTTTTAATAGGAAAATTTTTCTTAAGGAAAAATTTTAAGTTTTTGTAACTTGTTCAAGAATGATTGAAAGGCCCACTGATTTGAAGATCAACTCTGTGACTTTTAAAAAGTTGATGTTGTGTGACTGAAGCCAGCCTGGCCTGGAAGAATGCAGACCACCAGCACGGCGGCCTCCTGTTCCTTTCCTTTCCCCTTCCCTGCCCCTAGTGTCTCTTGATTATAAGACGCTACGAATTTGGTTATCAGATTTGGTTGTCAGACCTATGTGGAGTAGTCAGCCATGCCTTAGGCCCCTTGAGTTGGTGGGATATTTGGTTTGAAGATTGAAAAGGACAAGTGCCTTCTTAGAAAGGGGAAAGCACAGCTCACAGAGAGGCATCGCCCCTTGGTATCTAGACAAGGGTCATTCTCAACTTCTCCCACACACACAACTCCAGCCTGACTACTGGAGTTGCTGTGTTGGACTCGGAAGCCTTTTACAGCCTTAAAATGTCTAGACTTCTCATCCTCTCCTGTGTTTGTCTCTGGAGTTGGTGTGTGTGTGTGTGTATTTTAAATAAATGCTTACATATTAACTTTCAGTTTCTCCCTCTGTCTCACAGGTGTGCTGGTTCTTCTTTTCATTTCTGTATTCTTGAACATGTTTCCCACTCCCACTCAGGCATTTTGGAAGCTGTTCAGCCAGTGGCTTTTCTGGGATGTTGGGAACCTCAATGACTTTATCAACTGTAATACTAGCTCAGTTAAGGCTAGAAACCTACACTGTCACTTTACTGAGATTTCTGCATGTACTTTTCATATTGCCTTAATATAACAGTGATGTGTTTATGTGTTTGTTTCTTTGCACACTTTGTCAAATATTAAAACTATACTTTTTTATACACATATTAGCATTTAAACCTTTATTCCAAGAAGTACTTATTTTTTAAACTTGTAAAAATATAATGTTTCCACATAAAGACCTCTGTTATATCCTAGAGGACTTCTGTCTTTTATATTCAGGATAATAAAGACTTTAAAGCAAAAAAATACATATATATACACAACTCACCATAACACAACATTTGTGGCCACTTCCCAGAGCTAACATCACTTCCTCAGCCCCATCTCTGATCATCAGGTGTTAGAGTCTCATAAGGAACATGCAACCGAGGTCCCTCTTATGCATAGTTCACAATAGGTGCTCCTATGAGAATCTAATACCACCACTGATATGACAGAAGCAGAGTTCAGGCAGTAACGTGAGTAATTCAGACTGGTGTTGGTACATGGCCAGCAGTTGAAGAACCTGGCTTAGAGGACACACCAGTCTTGTGTGCATGCGTGCTGAAAATATTGCTGGAAGGAGGGCATTGTGGCATGACCTCACCCCATTGAAGCATTAGCTCTCTCTTTCTCTTTCTCTCTCTCATGCCCTCTGGCAACGCAATAGAGGAAAGAAAAAGAAATAAAAACAATGAAATGAAAAACTGTTTTTTCAACAAAAAAGCAAAATTGACAAACCTTCATATAGACTAAAAATACAAAAAAGATCCAGATAAATAAAAATCAGGAGCAGAAAAATTGTCACAAAAATATGAAAGATCACTGGGGATTATGATAAGTGACTACATGCTAACAAGCTGGAAAACCAGGGAGAAATATAATATCTGGATAGACCAATAACAAGTAACAAGACTGAATCAGTAATGAATCCTTCCCAACAAAGAAAAGCCCAGGTTCAAATAGCATAATTGTTAAATTCTACAAATCCTTTAAAGAAGAATTAACACCAGTGTTAGCAGGTGGTTTGCTGGTTAAGGTGCTGGACTCCTATATGGTGAACCACAGTTCAAGTCCCAGACATGGCAGCTTGAAAATCACATGAAGCGCATGTGCATGTATGTCCAAATTTCCAGAAAAAGAACAAAAGAGAGGAGATTGTAGCATAGCTATCACCCCCCAGGGATGATCTCTCACTTTCCCTTCACTGTCTCTCTCCATCTCTCATGTGCCCTATGGCAAAAAATAAATTAATAAAATTAATTCACAAACTGATGTTAATTAATAAAATTAACACCAATTCTTATCAAACTATTCCAAAAGGTTCAAATGAAGGGAACCTTCCCAAACTCATTTTATGATGCCATCATCACCACAATACTAAAAGCAGACAAGGACCACAACAAAAAAAGGAGACTACTGGGCCAGCAGATGGCATAGAAGTTGAGGTGACTGGACATCAAATGCTGACCACATGGTTCTAGTCCTGGACCCAGAGACTTGAAAAACATGCCAAGCACATATAGATACATGCTCAAAATCCTGGGAGAAAAATGTAAGAGAAGGGATTGCAACATGGCCATCCCCCTTAGGGAGTTCTCTCGCTCTCTCACTCTCTCTCTCTCTCTCTCTCTCTCTCTCTCTCCCCCTGTGTGTGTGTGTGTGTGTGTGTGTGTGTGTGTGTGTGCGTGTCCCTCCCTCTCTCTCCCCGCTCCAGGGAGCACACATCCCTATAACAAAAAACAAAAGCAAAAATAGATTAATATCCCTGATGGATATAGATGCAAAAATCCTTAACAAAGTGCTAGCAAACTGAATCCAACACTACATTAAGATTATATACCATAACCAGGAAGAATTTATCCCAAGAATTCAATGGTGATTTATGTATGAAGAATAAATGCAATGTATCACATTAACAGAAGGAAAGATAAAAATCATTTGACCCTATCAATTAATGCAGAAAAAGCATTTGATGTAGTACATCCCTTCATGATTAAGACTCTCAACAAAATACATATAGAAGGTATATTTCTTAACACAATAGAGAACATCTATGACAAACCCACAGCATACATTATACTGAATAGGGGAAAATTAAAAGCTCTTCCTCTTAAAACTGAAATGAGACAGAGATGTTCACTTTACCCATTTCTATTCAACATAGTCCTAGAAGTCCTGGCCAACAAGCTCACAGGAGAATTAAATAAAAGGCATCCAAATTGGAAAAGAAGAAGTTAAATTGTCCCTATTTGCTGGCATGATTATATATATAGAAAAACCTAAAGGATCCTCCAAAAACTCTTAGATTATAATAAATTCAGTAAAGTTGCGGGATACAAAATCAACACACGAAAATCTGAAGTAATTTTGTACCCTAACAAGAATAGACTAAACCCAAGAACATCCAGACTACTGATTTTTTACAAAGTGTCCAATATAATTCCATTTACAATAGCCACCACATACATATATGCATACATATATACATAAAATACCTAGGAATATATCTAACCAGGGAGATAAAAAATCTCTATTATGAAACTAAAAAAATTGAGGAAAGAAATTGAAAAAGACACTCCTTGTTCATAAATTGGAAGGATCAATATAGTTAAAATCAATATAGTCAAAACTACCCAAAATGATCTACAAATGCAATGCAATTCTTATCAAATACCAGCAATATTCTTCACACAAATAGAAAAAACAGTCATAACATTTGTTTGGGGTCACAAAAGACTTCATATCACTAAAGGAATACTGTGCAAAGATAATAAATTTGGAAGCATCACACCAACTTCAAAATATATTACAGGGGCCAGCAGTTGGTGTAATAGTTATGTCGCTGAACTCCCATGTAGCCGACCGTGGTTCGAGTCCCAGACCCGGTGGCTTAAACTCATGCCAGGCGTGTGTGCATGCGTGCCCAAGATCCCAAGAGGAGAAAGGAGGAGAAGGGATTGTGGCGTGGCCATCCCCCCTGGGGGGTGATTTCTCACTTTCTATCTCTCTGTCTTTCTGGCGAGTGCACACACCCTATAGGAAAAACCTCTCAAAATATATATATATTACAAAGCCATAATAACCAAAACAGCATAGTACTGGAACAAAAACAGATATGTAGATCAATGGAACACAACAAAGAATCTACAAATAAACCCAAGAACATCCAGACTACTAATTTTTTACAAAGTGTCCAATATAATCCAGTGGGAGAAAAAAAGAGTCTTTTTAATAAATTGTGCTGGGAAAACTGAATAGCCACTTATAGACCCATATTTCTCATCACTGACAAAAAGTTAACTCAAAATGGATTAAAGATTTAAGCATAAATCCCAAAACTATTAAACTACATGAGAAAAACATAAGGGAACTACTTCCTTATGTTTTTGGAGTAGGCCAGAAAATCTTAAATAATAACTCAGATGCCTGGACAACAACATCAAAAATAGACAAGTGGGATTACATTGAGCAAAAAGTTTCTACGCAGCAGGGAAAGAGTAAATAAAGTAAAGAGACAACCCACAGAATGGGAAAAAATGTTTGCAATCTATTTCTGATAAGGGATTGTCAACCAGAATATATAAGGAACTTAGTTGCTCACAAAAAAAAAGTAATGATCCAATTTTAAAATGGACAATCTGGACCAGCAAGGTGGTATAGTGGTTAAAGCACTGAACTTTTGTGTGGCTGACCATGGTTTGAATCCCAGACCCAGCAGCTTGAAACTCATGATAGATGTGTGTGCATACATGCCTATGCAGAGAGGAGAATGAAGGAGAAGGGGTTGTGGGTGTGGCCGTTCCTGCTGGGGGTGTTCTTACACTTTCTGTCTCTCTGTCTTTCTCTGTCTCTCTGACAAGTACACACACCCTATAGCAAACATCTCTAAAATAAATAAATAAATAAAAATTAAAATGGGAAATCAATCTGAACAAACAACTCTGAAAGGAAGACACAGAATGGCTAAAAGCAGATGAAAAAACATTCAGTATCTCTTATCATAAGGGGAATACAGATCAAAACCACAGTGAACTGTCATTTAACCCCAGTCAGAATGACTATTATAAAAAACAAACAACAAACAAAAAATGAAACAAATGCTGTGAGATGGCAAAGAAAGGGGAACCCTTGAACAATGCTAGTAGGTGTGTAAACTAAGGGGGGAAATGTGGAGTTCCTCAAAAATCTAAAAATAGAACTATCATTTGGCCCTGTAGTCCCACCCTTGGCTATATACCCAAAGGACAGAAAATCACCTTGTTGAAGAGACATTTGTACATCTATGTTTATTGCAGCATTATTCACAATAGCTAAGATGTGGAATCAACCTAAGTGTCTGAAATTGATAAGTGTATAAATAAAATGTGGCACGTATACACAATAGAATTGCACTCAGCACAAAGAACAATGCATTCCTATTGTTTGACCCAAAGTGGATAAGCCTAGAAAATATAATGCTAAGTGAAAAAATTAGGTATCTGAAATACAAATATTTCATGTGCTCCAAGTGTCTTCACTCTTTACAGAAGCTAAATGACTCAATAGCTCATAAGTAGAGAGAGTAATGGTAGATACTAGAAGCTACAGGGTTCAGGAGAAGGGGTATTCAGGAGAAAAATTACTAACAGACACAGGAACACATGAAAACAAGTGGAATAGCTTATGAAATGATGTACCACACCAGAATATAAAAGTTATTGACAATTCAATATATACTTTAAAAAAAAAAACTAGTAGTGTGAATATTGAATGTGCATAACATATTGTAATGTTAAATGCTGAAAGTGATGAAATGTTGAAATTGATGAATATTCTTGATTTGAGTTTTGTTTTGTTTTGTTTTGTTTTGTAAAGAGGTTTTTGCTATAGGGCGTGTGTGTCCACCAGAGAGACAGAGTGACAAAAAGCGAGACATCACCCCCCAGGGGGGATGGCCACGCCACAATCCCTTCTCCTCCATTCTCCTCTTGGGATCTTGGGCATGCACACACATGCGCCTGGCGTGAGTTTAAGCCACTGGGTCCGGGACTCAAACTGTGGTCAACTACATGGGAGTCCAGCGACATAGTCATTACTCTAACTGCTGATCCCACCCTTGATTTGAGATTTACATGCTACATACATGCTTTTAAAAATCATACTGTACCTCACAAAGATTTATGATGATAATATCTAAACCAGAAGTTACATTTTTTTAAAAAAAGCTGTTAAAAATTGTAACATTGGTTGGTATTTTTGTTTATATTAACAGGAAAAAATAAAAATGACAAAGACATATAGCTGAGAAATCACTTTTTCCTCATTTATGAGAAGCAATTGTTGAATCAAACAGCAGTTTTCAAACATTAGAAAACTTACCTCAATCTTTGTGCAATTCACGATGTGGCAGCTAAAATTTTGACAAACAAGTTTAATCTGAATTATTAATATTTTGTTCATTGCTTTCTCGTGTCTAGAAACCAACAAAACAAATTCTGATTCATTGAATTTGTTATTTTTTTAAGTGTGAATATGCCCATCATGGCCTACTTCAAATTACCATGGAGATCAACAAACACAGTTGAAAAGAGATGTATAATAGCACACCCGTAAATCATACTTTCACCATACAGATACAACAGATATAAATAATCATAAAAGCATAAGCAATAGTAAGAGACAATAAAATAATTTTAAATGATGTGTTTAGACTATTTATTACCATCAGATTAAGTAAAATACATTTAATTATATGTTTATATAATTTGATTTTTAATAATGGCTGTGTTTAACAATGACTTACAAAACTCCCAAAAATTTAACTGTTATCTTTCACAAGCCAGAGCCTGACTCCCATACACCATTATATAAATGTCTAAACAATATGTTGTTTTTATTTTATGCTTTATAAATATGATGCTATATGTAATCTTCAAGGCATTGTTTTATCACTCAACATCTTATTACTCTTGTCTTTTGACACTCAACATCAAAAAACTGCCTCATTTTTGCTCTCAGCTCTATCACAGTGAGGCAGAAAGAAAACTAGAAAATGGAAGCAATTAAGGGAGCTGGAGCACCTGCCTATGTAGCTAGATAGAAAAACCTCTCAGGTCAGAAAATTCCCTATCCGAGGTCACGGAGGTGGGAAATTTCCAGTGGGAGATGTCTAGCTGTTTGATACAGCCAATGGGATGAAAGCAATTAGTGGGCCCAGCCAATGATCAACCTACATGACTTCAGAGCTCTTGAGTCACTCTTTCTCTCTCCCACTTGGAGCCTGTTCCTACCTCTTGGGAGTGTACTTGGGAGTGTACTTTTGTTTTTACTTAATAAACTACCCTTTGCTTTCATTATTGGCATGTTTCGTTCAATCCTTCATCCAAAATACCAAGAACCTGGACATTGCTGAAGCCATCCTGCAACAATAGGACGTGGCAGCCTGAGGACAATTCACAGAATCTCTTGCCAACGAGGATTTTTTTTTTTTTAATCTTTGGGACCCCACGGTCTACCATAGACCCTGATTCATGTAAGTTTATAATGTAATCAAATTAAATTGACTGGGTCAAAGAACTTTCCTAATTCTGAGTGCCGTGTAGCCCAGTGTTTCTCAACAACAGCATTATTCGTATTTGGAACCAGATAACTCTGTTGCAGGTGGGCTGTCCTGTACAGGATGGTCAGCAGCATCCTTAGCCTCTATATAGTATATGTCAGTAATACCACCCCACAACTGTAATAACCGAAAATGTCTCCAGGCATTGCCACATGTTCCCTCTAGGGGCAACGTGCCCTCGCATCCCACCACTGAAAACCACTGATTTAACCTATCCAAAAGATGGTGGTAGGAATGGGGTGGAGCAAGCAAAGGGGCCATGACTAAATTAAATTTAGTTTGAAATTTTTGTGTACTTACATTCACCTGCCCTTTCACTCAAGGATAATATATGATAAGTAATAATGTATTGCAGCTATCAGTAAACACAGCCGATGAGAGTGCCCACAGGTGTCTGGCAGGACCTTGGCTGCATCACCTTATCCACACCTCCATTCACTCTGCACAGTGGGCATTTTCACTTTGTAAAAACCCGAGTCATGGGGAAATCATGTGGCTTGCCCATGTGGAGTAATTTAGACTTGAACACAGAGTTCTTGGTCCCTAACATCCTCGTTCTTAATCATTAATCTAATGTTACAATCCCACAAAGAAAGGGAGGAATGGCTCAGAAAGGGAAAGGATTGGAATTATGAAATATAAAGTTTACCTTAAGGGAAATAGTTTTTAATTTAAATATCAATACCATTCTCTTAAGGGTTAAAAATGTATAACCTTGTAGATGCCTTCAGTGCTCACTCAACTAGAGCCAGAATCTGCAACAATGCAAAATACAGGTCCTCATGAGCCGCTCTATTTTCTGTGTCCAGAAAAATGGAAACCACCCAGTCCAGAAAGGAGAAGAGTGCCAAAACAAGACACTACACTGAACTTCAATAGAGTACCTTCTCCATCTAGTGGTGGCTTAAAGCATTGTTCCTAAAACATTTTTAAATCCACTTGGTACTTTGCAAAGTATGATCAGTGTCTATCTCACTCCCAGGAGTTAGACATATAGAGGCAAATATAGATATATAGATATTAAACCTCCAAATAGACACCAGATTTTGGTAAATAGTAGGATAAACTACTAATTGCTGGTGGAATTACAAAACTAAATACCTCCTTAGGAAACACATTATTTTTATTTATTTATTTTAGGGTTTTGCCATAGGGCACATGTGCCCACCTAGAGAGACAGAGAGACGGAAAATAAGAAAGTACTCCCCAAGGGGAAGTGGACATGCCACAAGTGCCCTTCTTCCATTCCCCCCTCATTAGTTTGGGCACATATGCACACAGATGCATCTGGAGTGATCTTCAAGCGACCAGGTTCAGGCCTCAAACCGCAGTCGGCCACATGAGAGTCCAGTTCCTTAACCACCACACCACCCACTGATCCTGCAAAAACATTATTTTGACTTAATTTATTATTTTCTTTGTGGGCCAGTGTTGTGGCCATCCCCCTGGGGAGTGAATTCTCACTTTTCTTCTGTCTCTCTCTTTTTCTCTCAGCAAGCACACACGCCCTATGGCAAAAACCATTTTTTAAAAATTCTCTTAGAAGCTAACATTCCCCTATATTATTAATTCTCAAGAGTATTTTAAATGTATTATATTACTTTGACTTGAAACCATAGTAAAACAAGAAGAAAAAAGGAGGGAGAAAGAGGAGGAATAGAAAAGAGGGAAAGTCAATGCCCTATTTGATTGGGAGCCAAAAATAAGGATACAAAATTATGTTAAATCTATACAGAAATATTTTTTTATCTTTTGGGAGCAGCAGTTGGCCTAATGGCTATGTTGCTGAACTCCCATGTAGTCAACCATGGTTCAAATCCCAAGCCCAGTGACTTGAACTCACGCCTGGTGCATGTGCATGCGTGCCCAAGATTTCACGAGAAGAATGGAGAAGGGATTGCAGCGTAGCCATCCCCCCTGGGGTGTGATTTATCGCTTTCTGTCTCTCTGTTTCTCTCTGTCTGTCTGGTGAGCACACACGCCCTATAGCAAAAACCTCTCCAAAATGTATATTATTTTTTTATCTTTTTTCATTTTATTTTATTTTATTTTATTTTATTTTATTTTATTTTATTTTATTGAGAATTTATTTTATTGAGAATTCACTGAATAGTGGAATTGATAGCCAATACTGATCATGTATCTAGATAACTTATGATGTTGTATGTTCCTGCTTAATATATACTAAATGTCTGTATTCTGTGGCAACTGTAGACACTAGAGACAATATAGGAGGGACTGAGTAATAGGAAGTGGGAGGGAAGGGATCAGAAGAAAAAAACATTTAACAGACACAAAAATGAAAAGTTACCTCTTGATGACAATGTATATGATATCTTTGACTTCACTAGTATGTACTGTATTCATGCTGAGAAAAATTATGTTGTACACTGTAAAGATATATAGGGATGAAATGTAAATTTTAAAATGTAAAAAAATATTTAAATATGTTTCTTCAATAATTTCACTTTTTTCAATACAATTGTCTCATGCTCTTATTCCTCTAATCTTCAAATTGTTTTCTTCTTCATCATAGTAATATCATAGAAAGATATATAATATACTTTTATTTTGAAATCTGACAAGTATTTATTCAACACCTACTATGTGGCCAGCATTGGGATATAGACAAATTCTTGTCTTCATGCAGCTAACACTCTGAGGAAACAGGCAACTCACAAGTCAACCTGTCTCAGGTTATACAGATATTGTTAAACATAATCTCATTTAATTTATCCAGCTCTATGTTGTGGGTCATATTATCTCCATTCACATATGAGATAACCAAGGCTCACAAAGATTACTTGGCTTGCCCAAGGATTCAAGTGGGTAAGTGGAAGAACCAGGACTCAAAGTCAAGAGAACTTCAAAAAGTTTGTGAAAAGAGGCATTGAGGTACAAGTTCATTGGTTACAAAAAAAAAAAAGTTTTTAAATATATGCATAGTTTTTTCATAATATACATTTTCTAGGAACTTTTTGAAGGCCCCCTCATATCTTCTCCAAAGCTCAGCTCCTAGCACAACATTTAGCTGCAGGTTTTCAAGAACAAAGGCAGCTGACAGGCTTTTAGGACTATTTATGTGCAAGTCACAAGCCAGGCACTAGGGGATACGGAGGAGACTCAGGCCCTGCTTCCAATAACGAGCCAAGCATCTGCCTAGAGAATTAGTCCAGGGAGTCTCCTGTGCCCAGAGCATACACATCCACTCCCCAGCATTCATTAAAAGAAACGTATTCGACCTAACTTCACTGGCACAAGACTGTAGGGTACTGAATTGGCAGTGCTGGAAGCTACGCAACCTACAAAGTTCAGATCTTTTTTTTTTTTTTTTTCTTTTTTTTTTTTTGGAGAGGTTTTTGCTATAGGGCGCGTGCGCTCGCCAGACAAACAGAGAGAGACAGAGAGATAGAAAGCAGGAAATCACCCCCCAGGGGGGATGGCCACGCCGCAATCCCTTCTCCTCCATTCTCCTCTCGGGATCTTGGGCACGCACGCACACGCGCCCGGCGTGAGTTTAAGCCACCGGGTCCGGGACTCGAACCGCGGTCGACTACGTGGGAGTCCAGCAACATAGCCATTACGCTAACTGCTGGTCCCCCCCAAAGTTCAGATCTTGAATCAACCTGAGAACAGGTATGGTGTGGATGAGCCCAAGACCCGGAAGAGCTGGAAGGCTGGGGGAAGGAGATTGCAGTGTGATGAGACCCTGTCAAGTCTCTCTCTCTTTCTCTCTCTCTTCCCCTCTCTCTCACACACATGCACATTCTCTCTGTCATGAACAAAGTAAACTTTTAAAATAAATAACTAATTCTTCCAAACTCAACTCCACCATTCTAAGAAACTGAGAACTTATCACTGGAAAACTATAAAAATGTGAAATTCTACAAAGAGATTAACATCAAGAGGTTTTCCAATTGATCTTGTGATTTTGCTAGAAAAGGAAGAAAAAGTTAAGTTTGGAGTGATTTGGATTTGGTGGGAATTTTTCCCTCATTTTATTTACAGCAATGAGGGATGCTAATTATTGTAACTTTCAGGTGGTAAATTCATCAACTGAAGTGGGGTTCTTACATACTAAGTGTGCATTTTTAGTCTCAGTAACACAGAACATTGAATAAGGAATCAAAAATTACAAAAGACAGTCCACAGACATAAACTTCTAAATATTATGTGCTTCTTGGGCAGGTACCCTAATTCAAGACTGCACCTCACAGGAACTGGATCTGCCAATCAGGGTAATACTTTGGGGGCACACACTACTGATAAGGCCAGCTATCCCTGGCAACTTCAGGCAAACCTTTGTTTCCCATTTCTTGTCTGAAACACACTGTTTGCCTGGCAAAAACAGGAGATGTGAGAACCTCCTATAGCAAATGTTGATATAAAGAAAATGTCCTAAGTGACCAGTGATATTTATCCAGGTATTATTTCCACCACCTGCACAGAGTTTACCAAGTAGGCGGGTAGGGTCGCTATCTGTGTGCGTCAGTTTGAGTTGCCTAGATACCGCATCTTGTGCTCAACAGGGAACATAAATCTAATTGTTCCTCTCTTCTCTTAAATCATAAAGATTCCAAATTAGGTCATAGCGCTGAACCACATGAACAAACTTTGTGCATTCGAGCTCTCTGTGTGGCTTGCCAAAGCTGCCCTCTGAAATCCGAGCAGGAAGCTTCATAACTGAGAAGATGTTTCAGGGTCTTACGAAACACAGCTAAGGTCCAAGAATCCCTCCCCTTGGCAGGCACCTGTTTGGGCCTTATCACTTCCAAATTCCGGTGATTAGATTTCTGATTTTCTGATTCCTCTTCTGCAGACCAATTGCCAAGCATATTAACCCTCATAAACTGTCATTTGTGAACACAATCATCAATACCTATTAATTCAAAGACATACTTGGCTTCCACAAACCAAAACTCAGTTTAAAAAAGAAAATTTGAGGGGCCACAGGTGATGTGGTGGTTAAGGTGCTGAACTCCCACATGACTAACCATGGTGAGTCCTGGACCTGGAGGTTTGAAAATCACACCAGGGCACCTGTGCAAGAGAATGGAGAAGGGATTTCAGCATGGCCATCACCCTGGGGAGAGATTTCTCACTGTTTCTCTCTGTCCTCTCCAGCGAGCACACCCACCCTGTAGCAAAAACCTTTCAAAAAGAGAGATTTGAAAGAAAAAGCCCAGAAAATGACTCAATTATAAATTTCATAGTAAAAGTAAACTTTAAAATTAAAACTACTATAGAGTCTTTGGAAAAATCTTTAAATAAGATTACTAAATAGCATGGGAATTTGTAAGGTCTTTCATAAAATCATTTTTTTTCTTTTGACTGTATTTTCATTCCATAGTACTTGTTGCAACTATAATTAATAAATTATCTGCCTAATTATTTATTTAATGTCAGTCTCCCTGGTTATTTTGAACTTCCCAAAGGGAGACACCAACATTCATTTTTGACAGAAAATGAATGAGTTATCTCTGCAGGACATTGACGTCATTATTGAAAGTTCACGGAGCTGTCTCAAAGACACTTTGTTTCATTTCCTGGCTTTTTATGATACTGGAGTTATGCAAAATGTTAGAGGGGTGAAGGGAACATGATCTAAATATATATATACATATATATGTAATAAACCCATATCATTTTTTTGCAACTTCGTGTGAATGTATAACTATTTCAGGACAGCATGTTAAAAAAATAGAACTTTGGTTCCTGCCACCGACTTCTTGGATTTCACCTAGATAATGGAGACTTTCATCTGCATCCTTTCATACCCACAGTATTCTTGGCTTCCTGCTTTCACCAACATTTCCTAGGACCTTGACTTTCAACAACCTAAACACAGCTAGAAGCCCATCTTTATTTATCTCCAGCTCCTAAAAATACAGATCACTTGGTACAACAGTTACCCTTCTGAGGCTGCCAGCCAAAATGCCAAGTATGGTGGCAGTTTTCATACAATTTCCGTCTCCTCCACACAGAGACCACCCAAAAGCTGCCATGTGATAGAAATTTTTAATAACTAACTGAAATACCAAAGGTCAGTGAGACATGTTATGTCGATGAGACTATTATTCCCTCAAGATTTCTGGCTGACAATATAAATACAGAGCCTGCGCATGCAGGTTCTCAGGCAATGAATCAACGCCTACGTATTATTTAGCCACTTCCATGGGACTCACATTACGGAAAGAATTGGGCCACCATTGAGCTGCCAAGAACCTTGGAAAACTGCAAAGCACATTAAAAATCAACAGAATGGCTTCCCATGTCACAATATTTGGATAACTTCTCACCCCTCCAAATTCCCCTCAAAAGCCACTACTGGCTAAAGTTTGACACTGCTGGCTTGAATCGCATAATCAGATTCAAACTTTTAAACAAACCACTGAATAGATATAACTTTACTGTGAAGCTGGGAACATAGTCAGCACTGCTGGACATGAAGAGAGATTCAGTATCTACGGGCAGAGCCAAGTCTGGATCACAGAGTAGTATAGGAAAGTGGGTATACCAGCTGCCCACACCCACCCTGAGCCGAGCGGCTGTCTGGAGTTCTTTGTCCTCCTAGATGAGCCCTTCCCCAGGAGGAAAACAAAACAAATTCAAAAATCGGTCTCTGTGGGTTAGGAGACAAAGGTCATTCAGCTGTCTTGACACCTTCACAGGTCTTTTATAAATTGCCACAGGGCTCAGGACTTGCCAGGAGAAACAAAGACACAGATAGAGAAAGAGAAAGCACCCTTCAAAGGGGTGTGGTCACACCACAATCCCATCTCCTCTATTTTTTCATCCTAAAGGGATTTGGAACACACTTGCACAGTGTATACTTCAAGCCACCACGTCTGAGATTCAAGCCATGGTCAGCCAAGTGGGATGCAGCTTCCTTAACCACTAGGCTATGTGGCTGGCACCCTTCACAGACACCATCTTTGACTGACTCTTATAAAGATTGATAGCAAGGGCAGAAACTCAAAAGGAAACAGCTTTAGGAGCCTCTCCAGTGAGACTAGACTGCCAGGAAAAAAGAAAAATAATAACAACTGATTTTCATTGCCTCTGATCCAGAGGGAAAGAGGCCCTGGAAAGAGTCCCTAGGAAGGCGGAGAGAGATGATCTTCAGTATTGGTTGTGTGTGTGTGTGTGTGTGTGTGTGTGTGTGTGTGTGTGTTTAATATGGCAGCATGATCAAGACTTATATTCTCACTGCCAGGCAGTGAGTGCAGAGAGGCACTGCCCATCTTCTCATCGTTTATTAGTAGAAAAGTAATGTCCATGCATAGCATTTTCAAATCAATAAAGTACTTTTGCAAATCAAAACTCACTGAAAAGCAATCCTGAGTTATTATACCCAGTTTACAGATGAGGAAATGGGACTCATACAGTCACAGAGCTAGTAGTAAGAGGCAGAATGAGGATGACAATGAGATGGATCAGGTCAGTAGGTCAGTAGAGAGAGGAAAGAAACAAGTGAGAATTGCTATTCTTTCAAAAAACAAAAAGAAATAAAGCACAGTTCCCCAAATAGGAATGTGGGAGTACTCACCTTCATCTTTGTAGTGGGTCTACAACCCACAGAAACAGGACTTCAGAGAGTTAACGTTTATTTTTATTCTGACAATTCAAAGAGAATAGTCCCTAAGCTGATGAATTCTCATTTCAAAAGCGATTCATAAAACATTGTCTCCAAAAAGAAATCCGCCCAGAAAGGTGAGCTGAGAGAGTTATAAACAAAGGGCCGCAGCTGCTACTTGAATTGGTCGGTGCCTCAAACAGACAGCCGCTGAAGTCCAAATATCAAAGAACTTTAAAGTGAAGAGCTCACCTTGAAGTGACTCTGGAATATGGCCTGGGCCCCAGATGAGGAAGCTGAGTCTCAAAGGCCAGGCCCATGGTAGCAGCAAGAGGACAAGTCTATTGCCAAAGCCCAAAGGCTGGCCTGTTCAGACTCCTCTTGACTTGAGCCAAAAAAAGGAAACTGAGCCACACCACTGGTGCAAAAAGAGAAGTTCCTCTTTCCCAAGCTTCTCAGTGCAGGTATTTTACTTAACACACACACACACACACACACACACACACACTCACTCAATTTTCACAGTGCAAACAAAAGTGGCCTTGGGAGACAGAGAGGAAGGGAAGATGGAATTGATGTTAGTTAGCCCTCTGTCTGTTACAGATTTCATTGTTTCTGCTCCACTACAGAGAATTAAAATGTTTGGCTGGTCCAATCCTGTGATGCAGAGATTGGGCACCGAACAGAGGAAGCCATATCCCACATGGTCGATCAGGATCTGAATCCCAGCCTCGGCATCTGGAAAACAGTACACACATGTGTCCAAGATCCTGGTGGGATGGAAAACTGAGGGAAAAGGGATTGTGGTATGTTGGAAGTCTCTCTCTCTCTCTCGCTCTTGCTCTCACTCTCACTTTCTCTCCTCTCTCTTCCTCTCTCTCATAAACCTTCTAGCATAAAAATAAAAAAAATAAAAATAATAAAAAAAAGTATGGCCACACCACCTCACAGAGCTGCTGTGCGAAGCCAATTTTGCCAGCACTCTTAGAATATAGAAAGACAAACTGTAGAGGCCAGACGATGGTGCAGCATTAAATGCGACACTCTGTAAGGCTGACCCATGTGGAAAGTTGTAGCTTCAAATCTGGAGAACTTCCTGAATGCATGGTATGTTGTGCATGCAGGGTCCAGGGCTGGCTAATGCTGAGAGTGGGTTACAGTGTGAAGACTCTGTTGAGGATGCTAATTCTCTGTCTCTGTCTCTGTCTCTCTCTCTCTCTCTCTCTCTCTCTCTCTCTCTCTGACATCCTCACTCATGAAAGAAAAAATAAACATTAAAAAAGGGGGGGGGGGGGGGGGGCAGCTAGTGAAATAGTGGTTAAGTTAGCTCGATCTCAAATGTCTGAAAGTGTGGTTTGAGTCCAGATCTGGCAGTTTGAAAACATGCAGGACACATGTGCATGCCTGTCCAAAATTCTGAGAGGAGATATGGAAGAGAACGGGTTGCAGTGTGGTCATTCCCCTTGGGGGAGGAGGCATGCTTTCTCTCTTTCTCTTTCTTTCTCATGCTTTTGCTAGAAAGCGCATGTACCCACAGCAATTTTTTTTTTCATTTTTTTTTAGAGAAAGAGAGATTTTTGCTATAGGGTATGTATGCTCACCAGAAAGACAGAGATAGAAAAAGTGAGAAATCATTTCCCCCTCCCTCCAAGGAGATGGCCCTGTCACAATCCCTTCTCCTCCATTCTCCTCTCAGGATTTTGGGCACTCGGGCACACACACCTAGCATGAGTTTCAAGCCACCAGGTCCTAGACTCAAACCACAGTTGGCCATGTCAGAGTCCAGCACCTTAGCCATTACGCCACCTACTGGCCCAAAAATATTTTTTTTAAGAAAGGAAAAGGGAAGAAAGAAGGGTAGGATTTAGTACCATGACCCTGAGAAAACAAGTCTGTGGTCCAACTCAGTCTACAATTCCATTTCAAAATTTTTAATGAGGATTTTCTTTGCCTTGAAATGTGCCATCTGAAGCCATGCAAATGTTTCTGAGGAGGCCACTCAGGAGGCCGGTGACATCTCTATATTCCAGTGTACTGAATCGGGCTAATGCTTCCCCATTACCGGCCAATATAATATAATTTCTACCCTGGTAGAGACTCTTGGGCACATCATTCTGGGCAAATGCAATCTGGAGTAGAGTGTACCCTAAAGTGTTAGCTGTCAAAATAAATCATCAGGCAGAAAAGTCAGACTGAAAGAGCCACCCTGAGGTGGCTAAAATACATGCAATACTAAAGTTGCCATCTTAGCCAATTTTAAGTATATAGTTCAGTAATATTAAGTACATCCATGTTGTACAACATTCACCATCAGCCATCTCTGCTCATCTTGCAACGCTGAAATCTGTACCCATTAAATAATAACTCCCTCCTCCTCCTCCTGCAGCCCCTGGCAACTACCATTCTACTTTCTGACTATGGGTTTTACTACTCTAGAGACCTCACATAAGTGAAGTTATATGGTACTTGTCATTTTGTGCCTGACTTACTTCACTTAGCATAATGATCTCAGGATCATCCGTTTTGTAGCATATGTCAAAATGCCTTTGCTTTTTAAGTCTTAATAATATTGTTTTGATGGCCATACTGCACTCCCATTTCCATTCTCCTCTCAGGATTGTGGGTATGCACGCACATGTGTCCAGTGTGTTTCTCAAGCTGCTGGGTCCAGGACTTGACCATGCAGCCAGCTATGTGGGACCCAGCTGCCTGAACCTCTGTACCTCCTGCTGACTTGTCCATAGAGCTTTTTGGTCACTCTCTAATTCTAGGTTCTTTGGTCCCATTTATATTACATTATGTTTATTTTGCACTCAAAGAGGGGAATCAGGTTTTTTTTAAGGAAAAAAACATATTTTAAGCTTTTTTTTTTTTTGGAGAGGTTTTTGCTATAGGGCGCGTGCGCTCGCCAGAAAGACAGAGAGAGAGACAGAGAGACTGAAAGTGAGAAATCACCCCCCAGGGGGGATGGCCACGCTGCAATCCCTTCTCCATTCTCCTCTCGGGATCTTGGGCACGCGCGCACACGCGCCCGGCGTGAGTTTTAAGCCACCGGGTCCGGGACACGAACCACGGTCGACTACATGGGAGTCCAGCAACACAGCCATTATGCTCACTGCTAGTCCTTAAGCTTTTTCATAAGATCATAAGCTTTTCCTGTTATCAGCAAAGGTCTTTGTGCCTAGATAATACAGAGAGAATTTGGAGAGTTTTAAGGAAGGAGAAAGTGTGTAGAAGATAGTCTGCAGACTAGACAGATTGTGCAAATCTCATTTACAACTGTATCCCCAGTGAGGACTGCAAATCTGTAACTGGTGTTCACTAAATAATCATTGAATTAATCAATGAACGGATGTGTGACATGAACAAACGGATGAAGTGAGAGAACGGAATATCCTGTAAAGCACCCATCTTTGCCTTGAGTCTGTCAAAAGTAAAACTGTAGCTATGGAGAGGGAGGTTCAGGGAATACTTAGAGTTGAGTACAGTGGTTATGCCCTCCTGGCTCTCCTTCAGAGCTAGCACCAAGGTAAAAATTCACAGGCAGAGAACTCTGTGCAACTCACCTGTTCCACAGAAACCAGGACATCCATGACTTTGACCTTACCTGGCACTTCTCCAAGCAATAGCCATATGAAACGCAAAGACTGCTGTGATGAGAATTGCAGACACTAATTAATCAAGAGGGGCAGTCAGTCTTGGACTCTCCTGACACGGACACCAGCAGTGACAATAGGAAGTGGCCCCCCACTTCAACCTATCCACTTTCCTGAGAAGGGCTGGAGTGCCTTAACACCATACCAAAAAATATAAACCTCCCTTCAGGGCCAGATGGTAGTGCAATGGTAATACAACCAGGCCCATATCAGAAAGGTCCTGAGTTCATGCCCCAGGACCTCCCTGTACACCAGGTATGTGCATTGCCATAATCTGGGCCAGCTGAGACAATGGTGGATCACAGCATGAAGATCCTGTTGAGATGTCTCTCTATATATCTCTTTCTGTCTCTCATGAAAAAAAGAAATAAATAAACTCAAAAAATAAGAAGAGGGGCCATCCAGTGGCATAGTGCTTAAGATGACTGGATCTCACATGGCCAACTACATGGTTCAAGTCCCAAATCTGGCAGCTTGAAAAATACATCAGGTGTGTGTACATGTGTGCCCAAAATCCCAAGAGGAGAATGAAGGAGATGGGATTGCAGCTTGACCGTTTCTCCTAGAGGGTGTTTCTCTCTCTCTCTCTCTATCTCTATCTCTATCGCTCTCTATCTCTCTTCCTCTCTCTCTCCAACAGGTACACACATTTTATAGCAAAACTAAAAGTAAATAAATAAAAAATAAAAATTAAGGGCCAGCAGGTGGTATGGTGGTTAAGGTTAAATCCCAGACCCAACAGCTTGAAAATCACACCAAGCACATGTGCATGTATGTTCAAAATCCCAACAGGAGAATGGAAGAGAAGGGATTGTGGCATAGCCATCCCCCATGGGAAAGTGATTTCTCACTTTCTCTCTTGCTGTCTCTTACCAACAAGTGCCCATGCCCTATGACAAAAACCTTAAAAAAACAATTTTTAAGTTAAAAAAAATTAAAGAACCATATTGTGCACTATGTGTACACCAATTAAACATAAATAAGAAATCATAAAATAATAATAATAAATCTCCCTTGAATCTCATTCCATTGAAGTACCAGATGGTCAAACTGAAGAAATGGTGTTTTCTCACCCCTTTTCAGAAAGATTAAAGAAGAAAAATCTGCCAACAGCATACATGTATTGACTGACTTTACCAAGTCTGGATTGTGACAGCTACAGACATGTAGAAGAGGCACAGAACAAAATGACTCAGCCACCAGAGACCACACTGTTTCTTAGCAGGCTACTAGGAAGGAAATCAAAATTACAATCAAGTTTCTAATGCAACTCTATCAGAAACAACAGAACATACCTCGTTCTCAACCTTCTCAACCAGATGTATCTTTTTCTGTGACAGGTCAGCAGTTTTTGTCAGTTGGAGCAAAGCTATCAGTCATATTTCAAAAGACCTCTGCTCTGGATCCAGCATGCTTTAACTTGAGACAGGGGTCCGGAAGCCATTCTACCTGGAATCAAGAGGACGGATCACGTAACAGGAGTGTGAGGCTGTCAGGCTGTCAACTCACCTCTTAGAGAAAGGGTTGCTCTTAGTTTATTGAAATGAGAGAAGAGAGAGAGAGAGAGAGAGATGAAAAGTCTTCCAAAAGTTCATGGAAAAACACATATTATGAAAAAACTTTGCATGGATTTCAAAAAGATATTGCACAAAAATAAACTCTTACTTCAATTTCATTTTTCTGCAAACTTTTTGAAGTACCCTCATATACTACTCTCCATTTCTCATCACAGCTACCAAGACCCAGGGAAATCAGTCATTAAGGTCCATAGAGAAAAGAAAGCCTATAAGCACTGAGGTTTCTGTGGTGAGTCATGATGTGGCCTCCCTAGGGTTTGCCAGTACTATCCCTCTAGGCTACTTTATCCCAACATGGCTGTGGTTTGCTCTTCAAACAAGTTGAGAGATAAGCAAATATCCTTCCTTCCAGGTCACATTTGACTGTCCTCAGCATCGCCTGAACTTTGGGAATGCCAGCCTTGTAGTAGAAAGCCACAATTCACCCACACCTGACCACAGAACCATTGCCTAGAATAAACCAGAATTGGGGAAGAATTTCCCACCCCGAAAACAAAATCAATGTGATTAAAAGGTGATACATCTCCTCTCAACCACTGGATTTTTTTTTTTTTGAGAGTTTTTTTTTTGCTATAGGGCACGTGCACTAGCCAGACAGACAGAGAGAGACATAGAGAGAGAAAGCGAGAAATCACCCCCCAGGGGGGATGGTCACGCCGCAATCCCTTCTCCTCCATTCTCCTCTCGGGATCTTGGGCACGCATGCACACGTGCCCGGCGTGAGTTTTAAGCCACCGGGTCCGGGACACGAACCGTAGTCAACTACGTGGGAGTCCAGCAACATAGCCATTACGCTAACTGCTGGTTCCCAACCACTGGATTTTTTGAAGTGAGGGATGAGAAGATTGGAGAAACCGTACAGGTAATTCAAACCACTATAACACTCCACCAAATATCACAGTGGTGTCACTGTTAACAGCACCAAGAGCAAAGATTAAAGAATGATAGACTAAATCTGCACTGTCCAGCTCACTAGTCACCAGCCACATGCAGCTATCCAAACCCTAATTTTAATTCATCAAAATGAAATAAAATTTGGGACCAGCAGATAGCATAATGGCTACATCACTGGACTCCCATGTAGTTAACCATGATTCGAGTCCCAGACCAGGTGGCTTAAACTGACACCAGGTGCATGTGCATACGTGCCCAAGATCCCAAGAGGAGAATGGAGGAGAAGGGATTGTAGCGTGGCCATCCCCCTTGTGGGGGGGGTGATTTCTCTCTTTCTGTTTCTCTGTCTCTCTCTGTTTTTCTGATGAGCACACATGCTCCATAGCAAAAACCTCTTCAAATAAATAAATAAAATTTAACACTACCTCTTTGCACTAACTACATATTCCAAGTGCTCAGTAGTGACATGTGGTGAGTAGGGTCAGTGGCCACCACATCAGCGCAGACAGAGAACACTTCCATCATCACATAAAGTTCTACTTTCTGGCACAGAACTAAATATTAAGGAAGAGTGAGGAAAATTAAGGAAAAAGGAAATAAAAAGATTTTTTTAATACAAATATGTCAGTATTCATTGTGTACCTCTCTTGGAACTTCCTGTAGGCTTATTCAAACACAACAGATAGTTCACTTGTTATGAGACACTAAAATTCGGCAGACCAATGTTGTACCATACAAAGATGGTAATAGTACATGTGCCATGTGCAATTATTTTTGTAATTGTCACAGCTTTTGAAATAAACCAAGAGCAATCCTTTAAACAAAGGTTATTCAGGGGTGCCAGCAAGTGGCATAGTGGTTAAAGTGCTAGACTCCCACATGACCAACCGTGGTCTGAGTCCTGGACCCAGATGCCTAAAAATCACACCAGGCACATGTGCATGCATGTGTGCATGCATGCCCAAAATCCTGAGAGCAGACTGAAGGAGAGGGGATTCCTGGTGATGGTGTAACCATCACCTTGGGGCGGGGGGGGGGGGGGGGGGGGGGCGTGATTTCTCACTTTCTATCTCTCTGTCTCTCTGAGCTCTCAGGTAAGCACATACACCATA
Source organism: Tupaia tana (assembly GCA_026018925.1). Lineage (NCBI taxonomy): Eukaryota > Metazoa > Chordata > Mammalia > Scandentia > Tupaiidae > Tupaia > Tupaia tana. Next base: position 143,824,840 of record JAKSZU010000001.1, on the reverse strand, counting down.
TAGCAAAAATCTCTCTTAAAAAAAAGTTTCACTGGGGGGCCAGATAGCGGCACAGCAGTAAGGACGCTCTGTGAGGATGACCCAGGTGGGAAGATCCCAGGCTCATGTCCAGAGACCTCGAGGAGTACACCAAGTGCTTGTATGCCCATGATCTGGGCCTAGCTGAAGTTGGGGGTACATTGCAGTGTAAAGACCTGTTGGAAATGCCTCCTAATCTCTCTCTCTCTTTTACTAAAAGAAGAAAGTAAAAAAAAAAAAATGGAAAGAAGAACTTAAAAAAAACGAAAAAGTTGGTTAATGGCCTCGTGCTCATTTTGATGATCTGTTCTCCTGATTTCTGGTGGGATGATTTTGTATCTTCCTGAAAAGGAACAGAAAAACATCCCAATTCCCATTTCATGTACTTTTGGGATCTATTTATTTATCAAACCTCTTTTTTTTTTTAGCTTATAAGTGAATTTACCCAACATGGTGTGAATACACTTCACACCAGTCCAGTTGAGGGTACTATACACATTATCATCAACAGATACTCTTCCATTTCTGTGTCCCATAAATGTCTTGTCTCTCTATTTTTCTCCTTGATTTCTTTCCTCATATTTTCCCCCTTCTCCCACCATCTTCTCACACTGTCTCCAGTATCCCTAACCTTTTTCCATGCTTCTATATCCTCTAATCTTTCAGTTTTTAATCCATAAAGTTCATCATATGCTAAATGAGTTTGGTTTGGTTTGGTTTTAGGAATTTTCTTAACTCAGCACTTACCCCCCAACAACTTTGGGTGCTAGCCATGGAAAAGTAAGAAAGAGGCAGTTTTCAGAGAGAGGAAATCTCTCTGTGGGCAGTGATATTAATCTAAGGTATGAGGGGGAAAAAGTGTCAGTTTAAGAAATGAAAAGGCCTGGGGCCAGCAGGTGGCATGATGGTTAAAGCTACTGGATTCCCACATGGCCAACCACAGTCTGAGTGCCACACCAGGCCATTTGATGGTCATTCCAGCACATCTGTGTGCATGCAGGTGTGCCTATGCATGTGTGCCCAGAATCCCAAGAAGAGAATGGAAGAGAAGGGATTGCAGCATGGCCATCCCTGTAGGGAGTGATTTCTCACTTCTTTCCCTCTCTCTTCCTCTCTCCTCTCAGGCAAGCACATGTGCCCTATGATGAAAACATTTAAAAGAAGAAGAAGAAGAAGAAGAAGAAGAAGGAGAAGGAGAAGGAGAAGGAGAAGGAGAAGGAGAAGGAGAAGGAGAAGGAGAAGGAGAAGGAGAAGAAGAAGAAGAAGAAGGAATGAAAAGGCCATGTAATAGATATTTTCTAGTACCCAAAATATTAGGCCATCGGGAAAGTCATGATATATTTTTCTACACTTTTCTATGCAAAAATGCACCATGACTTTCCCAACAACCCACTATTATAATATTACAATAATATAATAAACTCTGAATATATATCTAAAAGTACTTACTTTTTAACAAGAGTACAGGTGTCCATGACAACAAATATATTCATTCACTTGGGTTTCCAGACTTTACAGACATCCTTTACATTACATGCTTCTTCAGGAATCTAATGTTCAAAGACAACAAATATTTTTACAAGGAGGTTCAAGTTTTAGCAGGTAGATTTTTTTTCTAATAGACTTGAAAACTGAATTGATTTTATGCTTAAATTTCTAAATAGCTTTGCTTTATCTACAATAAAAATAAACTAAGTTGGAGGAAAGATAGTCATTTTTTACAATTCTAATGTTTTTCTAACCGCCTTTACATCTATTCTATTACATTAGTTTTGTCACCAATAATCCTCTGCTTTTTTTAAGAATTGTTTTATTTTATTTTATTCATTGTCATTTTTTTTTTAAAGTTGACCAGAGAGAGAGAAGGAAAGTGAGAAAGCAAGCTGCCAGATCCAGGACTTGAACCATGGTAAACCATATGGGAATCCAGTTATCTTAACCATCATGCCACCTGTTGGCCCCTATCTTCTGTTTTTTAAAGATGTTAAATACTTAAATTCTTTGAAAGAAACTGAAGCAAAACAATAATAAAAGCCTAATTATCATCTTTATATTTTGCTGTAAAAAACTAAAACAATAAAGCCTACTGGTCTCTATCTGTAGCTCTTTTGTGTGAACACTAACACTGTAATTTCATTTTTTTAATAAATTGCTCAAATTTTCCATATTAAAAAACATTTTTAAAGGAATAATTTTCCCTTGTATTAGGAGGGGAAAAAAGAACTTGTCTGTGTTTGACTATTTTTACCAGGTAAGTTTTGTTTTGTTTTGTTTTGTTTTCTCTCAGGACCCAGAATAAACTAAAGAACAAATGAATGGAACAGCATCAAATGGAACAGGGTCAGCATGACTCATCATTACCCCAGAGTGGCCAAGAAAGCAGGTGAAGAGCTGAGCTTTTGCTTTGTCTCTTCTGTATGTCACAACTCATGGCCCAGCTTTTCAACATCTCCAGAAATCTATCCAATTTTCCCTTTGATCACAGCTAATGGAGCAAAAACAAAAACAGGTTTTGAAGTCAAAACCATCAATAAACTATACGATTTTGAGCAAATTTCATAGTCACACTGAGTTTCAATTTTCTCACCCGAAAATGGACCTAATCGTGGAAATTTAACAGGCTTGCTGAGAAGATTAAATGAGGCCATTTGTATAAAAGTACCTAACATAGTCCTTAGCACACAAAAATTTTATCTGTGTTAGTATTAAAATTATTATTGCTGGGGTCAGCCAGTGGCATGTTGGTTAGGGCAACTGGATCCCATATGGCCAACTTCATAGTTCGAGTCTTGGACCCAGAGACTTGAAAAACATGTTGAGCGCATGTGCGTGTGTGCCCAAAATCCCAAAAGGAGAATGGGGGAGAAGAGATTGCTGCATGGCTATCCACCCTGGGGAGGGAGGATCTCTTTCTTTCTCTCTCCTTTCCAAGGAACACATGTGCCCTATAGCCAAAAAAAAAAAAAAAAAAAAAAAAAAAAAAAAAAAAAAAAAAAGATGATGATCACTGTGTCTTTCCCTCAGTTGCACAGCTTTTAATGTAGACTGTAGTCCTGAGAATAACCTTCTTTCACTTGGTCCTGAAAACCTCTCCTCTGATGTGCCCACTGAGCATCCCAGCTGGCACACAGTCTAATAGCCCAGGGTCCCTCCCATACTCAGTGCCAGGTGCTGATCCAGATTTTGAAACAAAAGAACAATGAGACAGAAGTTGATTCCTTGAAAAGGCTAAACATATTGATAAACCTCTGTAAGACTGAAAAAAAAGACATAAATTAAAATTATTAGAAATAAAAAACAGAAATATAAATATAGGTATACAAATTTAAAAGATGAGAAATGAATAATATATGCCAATAATCTGAGAACTTAATTGGAATATATACTTAGAAAAATATTAATGATCAAAAATGACACTAGAAGAAATAGAAAATACGAATGATATTTACAAATTTAATTGCTAATATAAAATCTTCAGCTGGTTCTTAAGTACATGGGATTTATCATACCATTGTCTCAACTTTTTATTATGAAAACTTCCAAGTATAAACAAGAGTAAAAACAATAATGATTAACAATTTTGCACCCAAAAAAAACACATTTTTTGAAAAAAAAATTTCATCAAACATTCAAGGAAGGGAACCAGCAGTTAGCGTAATGGCTATGTCGCTGGACTCCCACGTAGTCGACCGCGGTTCGCGTCCCGGACCCGGTGGCTTAAAAAACTCACGCCGGGCATGTGTGCGTGCGTGCCCAAGATCCCGAGAGGAGAATGGAGGAGAAGGGATTGCGGCGTGACCATCCCCCCTGGGGGGTGATTTCTCGCTTTCTGTCTCTATGTCTCTCTCTGTCTGTCTGGCGAGCGCACGCGCCCTATAGCGAAAATCTCTCCAAAAAAAAAAAAAAAATTCAAGGAAGAGAGAATTTTAATCTGTCATAAATTTTTCGAAGAGTAAGAAAAGATGAAATAATATAATGACTAAATTTCTACTTACAACAACTGTCGTAGGGTTGTACACAATTTGGAGTTGAAAAAAAGTCTTGCGTATGCCACTGAGTAGCTATGAACTTTAGACAAGTCGGGAAGTCCCTTCTTCCCACAATTTTCTTTTTTGTTTTAGTGTGTTTAGCACTATCCTTCCAAAACAATACTTTTTATTTTATATACATATATATATATATATATATATATATGCGTGTGTATGTACGTATTTGTTTATTTATTTATATACACATATGTGTGTGTGTTGTATAGATATTTTGATTCCTAACTTCTCCTATTTCCGACAGAACCCACTGAAACTTACTCTAATTAGACTTGAAATTGTTGAGCTTGCATCTACTAGTGACTCCTGTATTTTTAACTAGTCCTATACTTGAATTACATGTGTAACATTATTACAAGGTCCTAATGATTTGTGTAGCAAAAGTCCCTGGCTAGGCTGTAGAAGAAGCTTATGGAAGTGAATGGTCAACACACATACATGCCATCCACTTAGTATCATAGGGATCTGAAGCCTCTCAGGAAACTACTGGAATATCTCTTGAGCCAAGGGGTGAGTAGAATAGTGCCAAGTAATGGAAGCCAGCAGAAAGTGGAAATAGAAGATACTATGGGGGTCCCTGGTAAGAAGCCTAGTATATTGGGTAAAAGTCTGGGTCTAATGGGCCCGACAAGATGCAGAGACCAACAAGATCCACAAGACAGAGGGGAACAGAGATTCCAGGTATGATTCTGTCTGTGTCGTTCCCAAACTCAACCACATTGTCAGTGTGCACATGACTTGGGAGAGAAGAGTACACAATACAAACAAGTAAGAAAGTTGTAAGTCACTGAGCGCCAATAGCGAGCATCTCTTAAGAGGGATCCCCTCAGAAGAGCAGAGACAGGAAAGGTGTTTCTCCACCAGGGAATGGAATTCACAGGATATCTCAAGAGAAGGAGGCAACAGATACTACCCTCTGTCCATCCCCACTCTCACCCCCAAACAAATATAACTAGGCTGAAGGATTCCTAGAGCTGTAAGAAACTTGAAACTCTAGAAGCAAAAGCAAGCTCTACTTGCAAGTCCAATGCAGAAGACTACAGAGAATGAGATTGATTGGCTCTGCTGGCATTCCATGACAACAACTGGGACTAATCACCAAGGTGGGAAGGTTGTGGCACCATAAGTGACACACCCCTTAGTCAGGTGCCTGTTGGGCTGGCCAGTCCTTCACACCCACACATGATGGGGTAGAAAGGGCAGGATCCGAGGGGGAAGAGAGGTGCTCTTATTAGAAGGAGGGGTGCTAAATACACCAAAACAGCAGATATCTACCATAGTCTCTCAGCCTGAAGAACTTTTAGACTGTCAAAAATAGAAGGTCTGCATAAGTTGAGTGATTTTAGAGAGCAGTATCACAAAGAAGATGCAAAGGTAAATCTTTAAGAATATTATTCAAGGGGGATAATAGTGAAAAAGATAAGGAGCTAGGACAATCAAAAATAGAAGTGCAGAAATGAAGAAAGATAAAAGGAATAATTTAAAGATTAATAGAAGCTACCATGTAGTGGCACCACTTAGCTCTATATATGTTGGTTTATTTAATCCTCCCAAACAACCCCATGTGATCAATGATCACTCTCAGAGCTGAGAAATCTGTTCCACAAGGTCGAATAATTCACCCAAGGTCATTCAGCTAATTACGTGACAGAATTAGAAAATCCAATCTAGGTTTGGCTGACTTCAAAACCTCTCCCACCTCCTCTCATGTCTCTCTGTTCCCTCAATGTCACCCTCATCCTCAGTCTCCTCCCTACGCTATATTGCCCCCTACATCCTGCAAAGTCTTAAAGTCAATCATGAAGATTTTGGACCTGGTGCAAATAGCCATATTAGAGGTCAGTGTATAAGAATTATGAATTGGAGAATAATGAAGTAAAGAAGAGAGAATTAGAAAACCAGGAAGATAAGCACGTTAAGCATCTCTGGGTGCCTGTTAACATGGCATCTTCAAGATCCTCATCCACAGAGATTCTGATTCTTTGGGTCTGGGGGTGAGGCCCAAAAATCACAGCTTCCACAAGTACCAGCTGATTCTAATGTGAAAATCAGGGAAAATTAATGATAAGAGAATATGATAAAAGTAGAAGAGAAATGTTTGTGTTCTAAATGTTTGAGAACTGGAAAACAAAAAAAAGAAATACGTCAAGGGAACCAGTAAATCTATTTCTGTGCTTTTGAAGATGAATGTAGTCTTTGTCACAGGAAGAGAATATTCTGGAAGGACTAGGCAACTAGTAAAGGGAAGGAGAAGAGGAATGGGGTGCCTCCTGCATCACCAGTGGCAAAGTACCAAACCTAAGATAAGACTTAAAATAATTATTAATACTTGATCTAAGGTTATAAAAGAGTAAGGAATGAAAATAAGAGGAAAGAATGTTCTAAGTCAATGTTATTGATTTACACTCTGAAAGAAATGCCAGAACTATTATTTAGATGTCAAAATAACTCCAAGAAGAGTACAAGGCTGTTTTGATAATTTGAAACTAAATACCCACCTTCTTTGAAATGAGGCTTTCAGACAGCGAGCCTCCTTAAATCCCACTGCGATGCTCCGCACAGGTCGTATTTCCTCTTCAAAGGTTAGACCATGTTAAATTATATGCAATTTCAAAAAGAACAAGTCGTTGTCCTACTTTGAGTCCCCTTCTCTTAAAAGCATGTTTTGACTAAGATTAATTTATAGCCCAAGGAGATCTGGAGAAAAGAAAAGGCCTTGAAATTGCAAGTAAAAATAACTAAGAATTCCGGTCGCTTCTTAAATATCGAGTAACGTTATTTGGGGAATAGGCCAGATTTGCAGAGCTCCAGGTCAATGGACTGACTGTGGGAAGGTGTCCATTAGACACTTCAGGGGGAAAAAAATCCAGCTGAATGCCACAGTGCATGGAGTAGCCTTAATGGAAGCCCAACACAGGGCAATTTAGTGAGCCTTGAAGTGATTCACCAGATGAGAAGCTGTAAATTAAAATGGAAAAAAAAAAAAAAAAAAAAAAGAGGGCAGAGATGCTTAGTTAGCTCACGGCAGCAGTGTTGTGAGGCTGAGTGAATGCTCACGAAGCACTTGAATGAGGAAGATCAGGATGCATACCTCCTATGAACAACTGCATTGTGACAGCTCCTATCACAATAGCCCTAGACATTCTCATCTAGAGTCCTAGTTCAATGCTAAATAAGACCTTCTATTTAATTCATCAGAGTTTTCCATAAAAATTTATCATTTATGTTTGTTTTTCATTTCTTTTTTTTTTTTTTTTTTTTTTGGAGAGGTTTTTGCTATAGGGCGCATGCACTCGCCAGACAAACAGAGAGAGACAGAGAGACAGAAAGCAAAAAATCACCCCCCAGAGGGGATGGTCACGCCGCAATCCCTTCTCCTCCATTCTTCTCTCAGGATCTTGGGCACGCATGCACACGCGCCCGGCGTGAGTTTTAAGCCACCGGGTCCGGGACGCGAACCGCGGTCGACTACGTGGGAGTCCAGCAACATAGCCATTACGCTAACTGCTGGTTCCCTGTTTTTCATTTCTGGAAAAACAAAAAAAAAAAAAAAAAACCTCCTCACTCTTTATTAGACATCCTTTATGTATGTTAGAAATGTTTTCGTCATATATGAGGAAACTTCAAGAAGTCTATTTTAAAAAAGGAATTAAAGTCAGAGTTTATTTTAGTGCAGAAAACTTTGGAAATCTATGCAGTTTTTCATAATACCCATTTTCCATGAACATTTTGAAGGCCCACCTACGTAGTTCTTGCTTACCAAATCAATAGAACTAGTTATTAAAGACAACTGAAGAGGCCTCAGGAGAGCCCCACAGTAGAGGGCTTATCCAACCGCCTCAGAAGACAAACTTCCTTTTACCTCTCAGCTGTTACTCATTTCTATGGTTCCATTTCTAGCATTTCTTTATTATTTAGATTTAAGTTACGCAAGTTCCTGGAAGGAAAAGATGCTTCCAGTAGGATAAAGGATTAAGTATTTGCACAATGGTTTGATCTTTTGGCATTTCCTTTTTAAACTCTGGCCTAATACTTATTTCCTTAGAAAGATCTATTATTTGGTAGGGCTGCTGTAACAAAATGCCACAGACTGGGGGGCTTAAATGACAGACGTTTATTGTCTCACAGTTCTAGAAAGTGGAAGTCCAAGATCAAGGTGTCAGTGGGTTTGGTTTCTACTGAGAACTCTCTCCCTGGCTTGCAGACTGCAGTCTTTTCGTTCTTTTTTTTTTTTTCCTAGAGAGAGAAATTTTTGCGACAGGGCACGTGTGCTTGCCAGAGAGACAGAGAGAGACAGAAAGTGAGAAATCACTCCCCAGGGGTGATGGCCACACTGCAAACCCTTCTCCTCCATTCTCCTCTCGGGATTTTTGGTATACACGCACACACACCCAGCGTTGAATTTTAAGCTGCCAGGTCCATGACTCAAACCACAGTTGACTATGTGGGAGTCCAGCTACGTAACCATTACGCCATCTGCTTATCCCAGATTGCAGCCTTTTCACAAGGTCATCTCGCTGAGCACTTATGCCCTGATGTCTCTACCTTCTTATGAAATAGTCATAAAAATTGGCCCCCACCTTTAATGATCTCATTTAACCTTAATTATCTCTTTAAAGGCTCTGTCTTTACATACAGTCACATTAGGGGTTAGGACTTCAACATATGAATTTGGAAGAAATACTATGCAGGTATAATGGCGAATACCATTAACAGAATAAATATTGAAATTCTGTAGAATGATAGAGGAGTTTAAGGTATCATTTCGTTATAACTTGACTCATAACACTATCAGTATGCAAATACCCTAGGTTAAAACATACTCCTTGAATAAATCAACTATCATGTATATAATAAAAGCATTGTATGTAGGAAGGAATTGGTTCTATTTCTAATCTCTATTTTCAATAAAATTAAAAGGGATTTCTGCAGTCAGAAACTCTCAGACAATTTTATATCTAAATGATAAATATGTTAAAACACATATTTTTGAAACCACCCTATTTTGTTTCTGATGAGGAAAATAAATGTGGATATAGCATTTAATAAATAAGTAATAAAGAGCTTTTCACTTTACATCCTTACAATTGGAAAGACTACTGCTACAAAACTTAATAGCGGTTATGATATCAATAAGCAAAGAAACATAATCCAGAAAGCACTTAATCCAAGATGTATAAAATCTGTGTACATCATTAAATGTGTCTAGTGATGGGAGATTTATCATTTTTAGTACCAAATCACTATTAGCTCATTGTACTAATTCTTCATCATTATGCATGACTACACAACTCTGTGAGTATTGACAAATATCTGTTCTGGATTATCTGCTACATGGAAATGTAGCCAAGAGGTGGTCTATAACATGTGATCACTTAAGGAAATGGTAGGAAACAGCCCTCAATTGTGTTCAACTGGATGAATGCAAATGTTTCGGACAGATTTAACCAACTCCTACTGGGAGATTTTTCTGAACTTCACAAGGCCCAAACTTTTCTGGCAGCTCATAGCATTTCTATCAGCTGCCCCACACTTGACACCATCAAAGTGAAAATGTGCTGGTACCTTTCAGCCTAACCAGTACCATGAGCTTAGATTTATCATTTATCTTTCCAGTCTTCATTTTCTCCCTATTCCCAGCATTGGGTTGCTTTCTTTCGACTCATGTTTCTTTGAGATGACCATAACTTTATCCAGTGTGTCCAAATACCATGGAAGTTTTCTCTTTAAACTTTTCTAACCCTGGGATTGGTAGTGATGAAGATCTACTGACAGTTATTAGCCAAGTGGGATGACAGAGAACAAAGACAGTTGTAAAGAAAACATAAGAAGAAATAGCCCATAGTACAGACTTCTTTTTTCTTTCTTTCTTTTTTTTTTAGGTTTTTGCCATAGGGGGTATATGCTTGCCAGAGAAAAACAGAGAGGGAAAAAGTGAAAAGTCACCCCTCCAGTGAAAATGACTATACCACAACCCCTCCTGCTCCACTCTCAGGATATGGGGTATGTATGCACGCTCATCCAGTGTAATTTTCAAGTCACTGGGTCCAGAACTCAAATCACAGTCAGCCATGTAGGAATCTAGCACCTTAATTGCCAGCACCTTAACCACCTGCTGGCCCCAGCCTTCATTTTTATTAAAGATACCTTTAACATTTTTTACCCTACGGTACCTGATTCAACTATATGGCTGATAAGGGCATTAGAATTGGGAAAAATATTCACTGCTAAAACTCCCTCTAATGTGGGTAGAGCCCCAGTCAAGTTTTTCCTGTTAGTGGCCCTGAGCTCTGAAGAACCTCCATAGACAAGACCTATGCTGTCTTTTTTGATTGTTTTTCCCAAATGATTAACTCCAAAATCAAAATATTTTGCATATATTAGTTACATTCTTCTACTACTAATTCAATAGTATTTTATTTCAGTAGGGAATGCTGACACTGAACAGTATAAAACAATATGTTCACATTAAATTCCCAAGTGGAAAACCCCTGTTCACTTGGTTTTGAGTGATCAAGATTCTTAATTTTCCCCCCTTGACCAAACTTTAGACAGGCTTATTCCTAATTCAAGTCTCTAACCTCTCTTTACTTATAGCATTTTCTTTGGAAACCTATCATTGTAAATTACTGCTCTGTCCCGTTAAGATACATATGAATCTTTTAAAAATTATCTTGCCAGGTCTAAGGTGTTTCTCATGTTCGATAAATTCTCTATATAAGTTAAGTGATGAATAGCAATTGAATGTGTAAAAAAAAAATAATAATTTTTTTAAAGTATCTTGGGGCCAGCAGGTGGTGTGGTAGTTAAGAGTGCTGGGCTCCCACATGGTTCAAGTCCCAGACCTAGAAACTTGCTTTCTCACTTTCTCTCTCTCTTTCTCTTGTTCCTCTCTGGTCAAATTAAAATAAATAGATAAGTAAAGTTAAATAAGATAATTTTCTTTAAAAAGTGTCTTGCCAGTTTTATAATCAGAAATCTCTTTCTCAAGGATCTGGGAAACATCTCTTTGAAATATAATTATCAAGGAAGATAGTACCCTGTCTCCCAGTCCTTGTAGGAGGGCAGAGACCAAATTTTATGGTGTCAATTAACAAACACAGATGGCCTAATCACAAAGAAAAACATGTGCAAACTAGGGAATGAACAAGATATTTAATACATCTCACTGATCAACCTCCCCACTACCATCCTACCTTTCCACTAGATTATTCCATTCCTTTAAAACTCTCTTAACTTTCCTTTAACAGATTTGCATTCGCACTCAGATTTGGCCTTTCTCCCCTATTGCAATAGCCTTAAATAAAGTATTCCCTGTTTAACTTTGTCCAGCACAATTTCTTCTTTGACAAGAGTTTATCATTCTTATAACTTTGCTCTTCATAGAGAAAAAGGAAAAGCTTCTCTTTTCTCAGCTTCAAAGAGTTACTTATTTCATAAGTAACAATGGAGTCATAATATCTTCATGATAAAATATCTGTGAAACATCTGTTGTGAATTACCAGTGAACTGTTCGAGAAATATATGTTATATGTTTGTACAGAACTCTAGTGACATTCATCATCATCATTCAGCCAATAAATATTCATTGGGTTTAAACCGGTAACTGCTCAGTCCTGAATGCATGGAGAATAGGTGTGGGGGGACATATACAGACGCAATCCCCACCGCCCCCGCCAGAACTACAGTCCAGAGTCAGAACTACCAAGTTACAATTTGAGACATTTAAGGGACACAGAAATGAAGAATTGTCTGTTGATGAAGACATCTATGATAATATCTTTAACTGGAGTGGTATGCAGTGTATTCATGCTGAGAAAATTCATTTTACAAGCTGGGGTGATGTACATCACCACATGTATAAAATAAATTTAAAAAGAAAAGAAAACATTAAAGTGCTTTTCTCTTCTGCCTTTCTCTCTGCTCTGATCTCAGAGACATTCTCTGCCTAGAGGGAAAATGAGGATTATAGCAGGAATGTAAAGAGAGAGAGCAAGGTGATATTCACCTTCATGTACTCAAAGGATGATTTTGCAGGAAGTGCTAATCTTTCAGGCTCTGGGCGGTGGGCCCAAGAAAGGATGTCTAGCTTTCTTCATTCTCTTGTTGGTATATCAAAAGCCAGTCTTGGAAGGCTAAACCATGAAATGTTCATAAGTAAGGTCTAGATAAGAACTGATACTTGTGGCTTTCAGTGAACTATAGTGAGGACAAGGGAATCCACAGCCAAGTCAAGAGGAACCTACAAGTGGCCATTTTTCAAATGAGAATATCTGAAACGGAAGTTTCTGGCCTTCTACCTGTATTGGCCTATGGAAGGAGCCATTGACAGGCTACCTCATACTGGTCAGGGACATGGACATGTCCTAGTAAATTTGGCAGCTCAAAAGAGTGGTCATTCTGAAGGAGGCCTTGAGCATCAGCCACTCTGGGCCACTTAAGTTCCTGTGAGAAAGAGAACCTGAGTTGAAAGCCAGCAGGCCAAGTAACTTCCCAGAAGCTCATGGGATCCCCAGCCAAGAGACAGGTAAAGAATAATGTTCAGGGGTCTTCAGGCAGCAAAATCCAGCAAGGGAGAGATATTAAATGTGTCCCAGAGATACTGCCTGAGCCTAGAAAATAGACTACAGGTTCTCAAGTTACAAACAGGAGATCCAGCATGGGAAGGGAGATCCCCCCTCTTCACATCCTGAGGCCATTTTAGAGACAGACACAACAAGGATATTTGAACATGTTTCTCTTTAGGTCGTACCTAAAAAAGTTCATTCAACTGGGACTCTTTAAACTTGAAGAGACTAAGATATAAACTAGATAGGAATAAAAGTGACATTATGGCCATTAAACTGCAGAGCAGACTCAGGGAAGAGCAGACCGACTGCAGCCAACATAAAGGAATTGCATTTTAACTGTGAGATGAGTTAAGGTGGTGACCCTGCACAGAGGCCAGCACTGGTTGAGCACTGAGCTCCATTTCATCCTAACTACAGCACTCTGATGTAAGTGCTCTTCTTGCCCCATTTTACAGATGAGGAGGTAGAGGCCCAGACAGATACAAACTTCTCATGGTCACAGAACCAGTGAGTGGCACGCCAGGACTCAAACTCGGGAGGCCCACTCTAGAATCCTTGCTTGTAATCCACACCACACATGGCTGATAGAAACAGCAAAGTCATCAGGATGCCCAATATGTCTGAAATAAAACACACTATGAAGTTTTTAAATACCAAAGCAGGCCCATCCTCACGGGCATAGTAGCATACTGGTCTGCAGGGCTGGAGGGCACATGGCTAACTGCAGGTTCGGATAATCGATTGACCTGAAACTTGCAGGGCACAGATGCAAGACCTTGCCTAGCTGGAGGACTAGAGGAAGGAGGTCACTGTGTAATGAGACACTATCGAGGATATCTCTCTCTCTCTCTCTCCCTCCCTCCATGTTCTCTCTCTCTCTCTCTCTCTCTCTCTCTCTCTCTCTCTCTCTCTCTCTCTCTCTCATGTGCACTCTCTCTCATGAAAGAGAAAATAAATTCCAAGTAAGTCCTTTACCTGCAAATGACATTATATGATTTCTGAGCATCTTGTGCCCAATGATAAAATCTGTCCTCAAATCTTAAAAAAAGAGAGAGAGAGAGAGAGAGAGAGAGAGAGGATAACAGCAGCAGCAGTAACTGAAGATGAGATGAGAACAGTTAAGAGAGAAGAAAGTTAGAAGAGGTATCCTGTGAGAGTTATATTTTTAGGGAAGAAAGGAGAGAGGAGAAGGATAATTTTTCTTCCAATGACTATCAAACGCTGAGGTTTGATTCAAGAAATGACCTTGAACCATAGCAGAGAATAATAAAAAACCATTTCCAGTAAGTATGCTAGTTCAAATTAATGATTTACTTTTTATTTTTGAACTGAATTCAGCAGAGATTTACACGCATTAGGTTACAATGATTAACATTTGAAATTTGACCTTGAAATAATCTTTACATTGTAAATTCTTAATGATCAAAACAATGTTCTCAGTGATTAAAACATATTAGTAATTAATTATTAAAGGAGAATAATTGCAAATACACATTCCTAAAATCTCAAGGCTTTTAAACCATTTGCACAAATGACTGGACATTTTTTAAATGTGAAAAAATAAAGATCATCTGATTCTCATTTTTGTTGTCAATACAACAAAAAGGTACTTTTGCCTATCATTTCCATTGTCTTGCTAGCTAGAAACACACACGACTACCCTTGATCACATCAAAGCTAAAGGAAGAAAAGGAGTGAAAATTGTTTTATATAAGTCAATATCATTTTTAAAATCAAAAAAAATCTCCTAATTAAGGTTAATAAAAGGCCAGCAGTTTTGATCATCATTTTTAAAAATTATACTGTAATTAGCTTAATAACATATAGATAGGGTACGATCTTTGGGCTATACGTGGCAACTATGATTGCTACTCAAATGGTAATGGAACAAGTGGGATTATCCAGCAAACTGGATCTGCCTGAGAACTTCCTACTGAATAACAAGATTGCAAGAAATAACCACATCTTGGGGCCAAACAGTGGGACAGCAGTAAAATGCACACATGGGAAGGTTGCCAGTTCACAGCCAGAGACCTCCTTGAGGAAGCAGGGCACCTGTGCACCCATGATCCAGAGCTGACTAAAGTGAGGGCAGGGTGTGGATTGCAGTGTCAAGACTCTGTTAGGGGTGCTGCGTCTCTGTCTCTTCACATCTTTCTCTCTGTCTATCTCTCTCTTATAGAATAAATAAACTTGGAAAAAGAAGAAAACATAAATAACCATCTCATACTATAGAGAAAAAATTTCAACCAGATATTCATCTCACATATTCTAAGCAGTCTCTCTGAATGTGATTCTTCTTAATGTGGATGCTTTTATCTAAAGTAGATTTCTTCCTGACAGAAGGAACCCTAGAATATGTACAGGCCTTAGTTGATTGTGGCTTCCATTGGCCAAGGTTATACCAGGTCCAGCCAACACACATACACAGGTGCACTGGCCTTCCCAGGGCTGATCACCGGTGCCCAGCCATCTGGGGGGAAATAAAAACTGTCCTAAACTGTCCCCAGTCCCGCCTTGTCCAAGGGGGTCTCATTAGATGTGACAACATTTAAAGGGAAAAAAGGAAAAGCAACTTTCCAGACAAGCCATTTGATCTGTGATCTGAAACATTACTTTTTGCAATTTACTTTGTCAATCATTAGCATATTTTTTCCAATATAAAGAGGCAATATCTGGAATAGTACCTGTATGATCTTTCTACTCCTATGTATTACCACAAATCTAATAGTTTAAAGCAACAACAAATTCATTCTCTCACAGTTCCTCTAGGCCAAGAGTCTGGCACATTTTAACTAAGTTCTCTGCTCAGAGTCTCATAAGGTTGAAATCAGCCTGTTAGCCAGATGCAGCCTCATCCAGAGGCTCAAGCAGAGCAAGATTCACTTCCAAGTTCCCTAAGAACAGAATGCATTTCCTGCAACTGTAGGGCTAAGGTTCCCATTTTCTTGCTTGCTGTCATTAGGGACCATTCTCAGCTCCTAGGGGCTTCTCTCAAGCCCTTGACATGTGGTCCGCTCAATAAGCCCCTCACGGGAACCAGCAGTTAGCGTAATGGCTATGTCGCTGGACTCCCACGTAGTCGACCATGGTTCGCGTCCCGGACCCGGTGGCTTAAAACCCATGCCGGTCACATGTGCGTGCGTGCCCAAGATCCCGAGAGGAGAATGGAGACAGGATTGCGGCGTGGCCATCCCCTCTGGGGCTGATTTCTCGCTTTCTGTCTCTCTGTCTCTCTCTGTCTGGCAAGCACACGCGCCCTATAGTGAAAAACCTCTCAAAAAAAAAAATTTTTTTTTTAAATAAGCCCCTCACATTTTAAATCTATTTAGGAAGGAACCAGTCCCACTTAAGGGCTCACCTGATTAGTTCAGACCCACCCAGGATAAACCTTCTCTTGTTTAACTCAAAATCAGTTCATTAGGAACCTTAACCATATCTACAAAACCTTTCCACCTTTGTCCTGTAATATAATATTCATTGTCCTATCCACATTTAAGAAAGGAGGGGGAAGGGCAGGCTGGTGGCATGTGGTTAAGGGCTCTGGACTCCCACATGACTGACTGAGGTTCGAGTCCCAGACCTGACAGCTTGCACAGTCTCTCTCTCTCTCTCCCCCACCCCTTTCTTGTCAAATTTAAATAAATAAAGTTAAATAAAATCAATTTTTAAAAAAAAAGAAGGGGGGTGTCATCTAGGGCATGACACCAGGAGCAGAAATCTGGGGTCATCTCAGAATTCTATTGGTTTCATTCCTCCAGAGAAACTTGATTAATACAAAAGGCTATTGTGTGAATAACAATATGGATCCACTATATGTTTCTCCAAACCAAATCCTTCCTTTTAACTGTGTTCACACAAGGGGTAAAAGTGAACCCTTAGGGATTTTTAAAGGCTCTGGACAGCCTAAGGGACTCTAGCAGAGTTTCATTACATGTAATCTTGGAGTTCTACTTAGCAATTCTCAAGTATATAATATATTGTTATTAACAGTAGTCATCACAATGTACAATAGATCCCTTGAACTTATTCCTCCTGTCTAAAAGTTTGTGTACTTCGGCCAACCCTCCCACCCAACCTCTAGAAATCACCATTCTATCCTCTGCTTATATTTGTATGATGGTTTTAGACCCCACATATAAGTGAGAAAATGTGGTATTTGTCTTTCTGGGCATGACTTATTTCACATCACATAGTGCCCTCCAGATTCATCCATGTTATCCCAAATGATAGAATTTCTTCCTTTCTTAAGGTTGACTAGCATTTTAAGTTCAATTTAGCATGTATACCACACTTTCTTTATCCATTCATTCATTGATGGATATTTAGACTGATTCCATTATGTAACTATTATGAAAAATGCTGCTATGAACATGAAAATGCAGATATCTCTTTGATAAAACTAATTTCAAATCATTTGGATATATGATGAGACTTGGAAAAGTTATTGGAAAAATGAAATTAAAGTACTAATTTATTTTGGTGCAAAAAATTTTAAAAGGCATGCATTTTTTTCATAATACACGTTTTCCATGAACTTTCTAAAGATGCCACCTCTACCCAGAAGATTTCTAGATCATATAGTAATTCTATGTTTAGGTTTTTGAGAAACCTCCATACAGTTCTCCATAATGATTGTGCTGATATACATCCCCATCAATAGTATACAAGGGTTCTCTTTTCTCCACATCTTCATCAACACTTTTTTTGCAGTCTTTTTCATAATAACCATTCTGATAGTTATGTGGTGGTTTCTTATTATAGTTTTCATTTGAACTTTCTAGTGATTCATGATGTTGCGCATTTTATTATATGTATCTGGTGACCATTTGTATATCTTAAGAAATGTCAATCCAGGACCTTTGTCTATTTTTTAACCTTTTTTTTTTTTTGAGAGAGATTTTTGCTATAGGGCGCGTGTGCTCGCCAGACAGACAGAGAGATACATAGAAACAGAAAGCGAGAAATCCCCCCCTAGGGGGGATGGTCACGCCACAATCCCTTCTTCCTCCATTCTCCTCTCGGGATCTTGGGCACGCACACACACGCGCCCGGTGTGAGTTTTAAGCCACCGGGTCCGGGACGCGAACCACGGTCGACTATGTGGGAGTCCAGCGACATAGCCATTACGCTAACTGCTGGTTCCCAATTTTTTAACCTTTTTAAAAAATATTATTGTTTGTTCCTTATATTCGATCATTGTTCATCTCTATACTGTGTAATTTTTTCCAAGGTATGCATGTGATACATGATAATCAAATCAAGGATATTACCATAAGCATTTCTTTCTTTTTTTTTTTTCTTTTGGAGAGGGTTTTGCTATAGGGCCCATGCACTCACCGGAAAGACAGAGAGAGGCAGAGAGACAGAAAGAGAGAAATCACCCCCCAGGAGGGACGGCTATGCCGCAATCTCTTCTCCTCCATTATCTTCTCAGGATCTTGGGCACACACGCACATGCACCTAACGTAAGTTTAAGCCACTGGGGTCCGGGACTCAAACTGCCGTTGACTACATGGAAGTCCAGTGACATAGCCATTGCGCCAACTGCTGGTCCCATAAGCATCATTTTCAACAGACAACTTTACAATATTGTATCTCTCCCACCCACCTTCTATTATCCACTCTCTCACCATACAATTTCTGGTGTCTACACTTGTCCTCTCTACTACTTCAGATCTTTCCATTTCTGCTATAGAATAAAGACTACCCAACGATCAAGAAAACACTCAATTGGGAAGAAACTTGCACATCCTTATTTATTGCAGCATTAATCACAATTGCCAAAACTTGGAATCAACCTAAATTCCCAGGAATTGAATGAATTGAAAAACTGTGCCACATATACACTACAGAATACTACTCAGCCATAAGGAACATCAAGGCCCTGCCATTTGACTTAAAATGGATGAATATAGAAGTTCTGATGTTAAGCAAAGTAAGCCATACTGTGAAAGACAAACAATATATATCCCCTTTGCCTATTTTTTAACTGGATGTTTATTTTCTTGCCATTGAGTTGTTTGAGTCCCTTATGTATATTGTTAACATAAGCCAATTAACAGCCTTATTGGCTGTTCACTTACAAATATTTTTTTCCAACCCATAGGTTGTTTCTTCAGTTATTTCCTTCACTGCACACTTTTTTAGTTTGATGTAATCCCATTTGTCTATTACTTTGTTGTCTCAGCTAGGTCAAATTTAAAAACTCCTTATCCATACCAATGTCACTTAGTTAAACCCTTACCTCATACCATATACAAAAATTAAAATGGATCCAAGTTCTAAATATAAAAGTTAAAACTATAAACTCTAAAAAGAAAACATAGATATAAACCTTTGTAACCTTCAATTAGACAATAATTTATTTGATATGACACCAAAAGCACAAGTAACCAGAAGGGAAAAATAAATTGGACCCCATCAAAATGAAAAATTCTGTGCTTCAAAGGACACTAATTAGTAAAGTCCAAAGACAGACCATAGAATGAGAGACAATATTTGCATATCATATATCTGTTAAGGGTTTAGTATCCAGACTATATAAAGAACTCTTACAACTCAATAATAAGAGAACAAATAATTCAATTTTTAAATGGGCAAATGACCTGAATAGACATTTCTCATAAATATATAAATACCCAATAAGCACACAAAAATATGCTCAATATCATTAGTCACCAAGGAAATGCCAATCAAAACAATGATATACACCTAAGACAGCAACACTAAAAAAAAAAAAAAAAAAAAAAAAAAAAAGAACAATAAATGAGTATTTGGTAAGGATGTGGAGAAATTGGAACCTTCAAACATTACTGGTTGGAATACAAGATGATTCAGCCACTTTTAAAAATAGTTTGGCTGGGGCAGCAGGTAGCATGATGGTACTAGACTATCACATGGCCAACCATGGTTTAAGTCCTGGACCTAGCAGCTTGCCTTATCACTTTCTCATTCTCTCTCTCTCTTTCTCTATCTCTCTCCCTCCCTGGTCAAATTAAAAATAAATAAATAAAGTTAAAATAAAATAATTCTTAAAAAAAAAAAAGTTTGGCAGCTCCTCAAAATCCCACTCCTAGCTATATACCCAAGAGAATTGAAAATGTATGTTCATACAAAAATTTATATAGAAGTATTCATAGCAGCATTATTCATACTAGCCAAAAAGTGGAAACAATCAAAACGCCCATCAACTTATGAATAAATAAAATATGGTGTATCCATAAAATGGAATGTTATTCCACATAAAAATTAATGATGTACTAATATATGCCACAACATAAATTAATCTTAAAAACATTATGCTAGTAAAAGAATCCAGTCACAAAAATTCCACATGATGTATTATTCCATTTACATGAAATGTCCAGAATAAGAAAATCCATAAAAACACTAAGTAGATTAATGTTACCAGACACTCAGAAAGGGTACAGTGAGTAGTGACTGCTAATGAGTGAGATATTTCTTTTGTGGGTGATGAAAGTTTTCTGGGATTATATTGTAAGAATAGTTGTATAATTTTGTGAAAATACTAAAAAATACTGAGCTTCCACTTATAGAGGGTGAAATTTATTATATGGATTACAGTAGTGCCCCTTATTCACACAGTTTTATTTTCCAAGATTTCAGTTACTTGAGGCAATAAAACAATAATAAATAGAAACTGCCAGAAATAAGTATAAATTGCAAGTCATTCTAAGTAGCATTATAAAATCTCCTGCTATCCTGCTTTGTCCCACCCAGGACATGAATCATCCATTTGTCCAGCATATCCATGCTGTATACACCACCAGCTTGTTAGTCACTTTTTCAGATTTATAAAATGGTTTATATAACATTAGGTACTATTCATGGTATCAAACATCCACCAGGGGTTTTGGCACACATATGCCATAGATAAAGAGGAATTACTGTTATCACAATTCTTTTAAATAACAGTGAGAATTTGGAGTTCTGAAGAATATTCTCAGAAGGATGTGAAGATGAGAGACAGGAGTGAGAGGAGGGCTAAGTCTGCCCTCCTCACATAATGAGCACAGGCTCATTATGTGGGATGGTGCAGTAGTCGACTAAAGTCAGCTTCCACGAGGACAAAAAGACTTGAAATAAACAACAAAAAAAAAATTCCCCAAATCTGAAGTACAAAAAACCAGAGCAGAACCATTGGGCCTTCTATTTATCTTTGATTTGTTTTGACAATTGTTTAAAGAAAAAAAAATTTTTTTTCATCTAGACTTGTTTTATCAGGTTCAGAGTGTATGGGAAATTGCAGAATTCCTTGTTTCATCACCTTGTGTATCTTCTGTTAACATTTGTTATGCCTTATTCTAAAATTGAATCTCAAAACTGGAATGCCTTTGAGGATAGATGCTTCTATAGAGATACTTTGACCTAAATAGTTCAGCATTTGTATTAAGTTTTATTTTTGGTATATAATCAGATTCCTAATCATAACCCATAAGAAGGAATCTGACTTTAATATTGGATTTTGCTGATATGCTTGAGTGTCTGCAACTTTTTTCCTTAAATCATAGCCATATGTTAAATTTTCTATTTTGTTATGGTTTTCTTTTATTGACGGGCATGCAATGGGTGTTTCTTGGAAATTGCCAATTTTTACTAAAATATTTCTGGAAGAAAAAAATTAAGAGCTATCTAAGGTGCAACTTTAAGTTGATGCCGTTCCATGTAACAGAAGTCCCCTCTAATCTCTCTTCTGAGACTGAAGACACACTAAGTTCATAGGACCAAAGAAAATCTTTGGCCTGGGTTTTTAGCATATTGCACATAAGAGCAAAGCAATGAAGGTTTTAATAGTCTCAGCAGTGAAAAAAAAAAAAAAAAAAAAAAAAAAACCACCTTAGTTACTGGACTTGTTTAACCCTTGGAGCAGACTAGAAATGATGGTTTTCTCCTCTTATTCTCTACCACATGCATCTTCTTTCCAACTCTGTAGTTGCTTAAGGGGCAAAGATGAAGAGTGAGGAGGGGGGCAAGCAGGAGAAGTGATGGAAAGGAATCATCTACCACAAAGCAGAGGCCAAGAAGAAACAGGAAAGGGAACCCTCAGGGAATGTGAAGGGATAAGGAGGTTTAAGGGGTACAAAGAGGGCTGTCGGCTGTGAGAATGGAGAAAAAGCAAATCTGCAGGGGTAGCAGCAGTTGACACAACACTCTATGAAGCTGGGCCAACATGAGGAGGTTCTGTTTTTGTGTCTGTAGATCTCCCTATAAACACTGGGTAGTTGTGGTGATCCAGGCTGGCTGAGGCTGATGGGGAGATTTCAGAGTGAAGATACTAATGTAGAGTGCCAGTTCTCTCTCTCTCTCTCTCTCTCTCTCCCCTCTCTCTCTCTCTTTCTCTCTGTTCCTCTCTTTCTCTGCCTCTCTCAAGGAAGAAGTAAAATTTTAGAAACTTAAAAAGAGTGAGAAAGAAAAATAAAAGACAAAAAAAAAAAAAAAAAGAGTGAGAGAGAAAAGGACACCACAGAGGACAAGGACCTGGAGAGGGATTTGGTGGCCCAACAGATGTAGGTTGGAAAGAAAGACACATTTAGGAGAGTTCTTCTGGGGCCAAAGAACTGCAGGCTTTTGTTAGGTGCCACCGTGAAGTATGCTCTCAGATCCATTTAATACTCGTTTGAAAAAGCTCTAGTGAAGACTGAAACTCCTGTTGGGGCTGTGCTTCCTTAAATAGCACACAGCTGGCTATAAGATGATCTGCATCACGTCAGAGATGTGAAAACAAAACTCCTCAGGGATATACTTTATCTACACTGTTACGAAGTCTGAATTGATGATATTTTACTGCAAAAGTCATTTAGGAGCGGATTTGTCTGCTGAAGGGTAACCGAATTGATCTTACTTCCTACATGTGTCAGGCAGGCAAAATTATACCAAAGGAAATACAGGTGAAATGAGTCCCTAACGAGTCTGAATGGAAATAAAATCCACTACTTCTCAATTCTAAATACATTTCAATTTACCATTTCTGTAATCAAAATACTACATTTATGCTGTTCCAATTTGAGTGTGTAAAAAAAAAACCTGTGACACTATTTTATAATCATGAAATCAGTACTAAGAATTTACAATCTTGTTTATAGGGATTACTCGTATTTCATAAATGACTTTATTATCGTATGTTACTGATTGTTGGTTTTTCAAATACAATACAAATGTTGTGAATTTCCATTAATCAGTATTTATCAACATTTTAGGGATTGATTTAAGTAAATAGGTATTTTAGGAACATAGAAAACACAGAGGAATTCAGCAGTAAAGACATTCAGAAGATCCTTTGGAGAGACTGGCAAGTGGCTGGACTCCTACATGACCAACTCCAGTTCAAGGCCCAGATCTGGTAGCTTGCTTTCCTACTTTCCCCCTTTCTCTGTCTCTCTTTGGGCAAATAAAGATAATAATAATAATGGGACCAGCAGATGGTATAATGGTTATGTCACTGAATTCCCACATAATGGACCACAGTTCAAGTCTCAGACCTAGAGGCTTAAAACTCACTCTGGGCACATGTGTGTGCATGTGTGTGTGCATGCCCAAAATCCTGAGAGGAGAATGGAGAAGAAGGGATTGCAGCATGGCCATCTACCGTGGGGGATAATTTCTCACTTTCTGTCTCTCTGTCTATCTCTCCAGCAAGTGCACACACTCTGTAACAAAAATCTCTCCCTAAAAAAAGTAATATGATGATGATGATGATGATTAATAAAATTAAATTAAATAATTATTTTTTAAAAAATATCCTCTAGTGGGGCCAGCAGGTGGTGTGGTGGTTAAGGGACTGGACTCACACATGCACAACCACGGTTTGAGCCCCAGACCTGGTGGCTTGCTTTCTCACTTTCCCTCTCTTTCTCACTCTGTTCCTCTTTGGTAAAATTAAAATAAGTAAATAAATAAAGTTAAATAAAACTTTTTACAAAATCCTTTGGTAAGAGAGCAATAAGCAAGGATTTGGGGCCAACTATTTTTTTTTTTTTTTGAGAGGTTTTTCGCTATAGGGCGCGTGCGCTCGCCAGGCAGACAGAGAGAGACATAGAGACAGAAAGCGAGAAATCACCCCCCAGGGGGGATGGTCACGCCGCAATCCCTTCTCCTCCATTCTACTCTCGGGATCTTGGGCACGCACGCACATGCGCCCGGCGTGAGTTGTAAGCCACCGGGTCCGGGACGTGAACCGCGGTCGACTACGTGAGAGTCCAGCGACACAGCCATTACGCCAACTGCTGGTTCCCGGGGCCAACTATTTAATGTCATTTATTTTCTGTAGATTTACCAGTTGACTCTTCACTTTTACGTAGACATATCACAGAAAGAAAAAAAAAAAAAGTTAAGGTGGTGAGGGGAGGGAACGAACACAAATGCACTCTAATATAATAGTAGATTACCACTCAGAGTGTGTCTATGGTTCATCTTTTTTTTGGTTTCCACCTTAAGTTTTATAATTATTTTAAGTTGACACATAATAATTGTATATGTTTATGGTATGACTTTTGAATACATGAATACAATATGAAATGATCAAATCAAAATAATTAGCATATCCATCATTTCAAACATTATTACTTTGTATCAGGAACATTCCAAATCTTCTCTTTTAGCTGTTTTATTTTTCTTCACTTATTTTATACATTCAATCACAATACATCACAAAGCTTGTAAAGTGAATTTACCATGCTACATTTCGCACCAGTCCAGTTGAGAATACTATACACATTATCAACAGACAACAATCCATTTTTGGGTTTCACAAATGTCTTGTCTATTTTTCTCCTTAATTTTGTTCCTTGGAGACCAGCAGTTAGCGTAATGGCTATGTCGCTGGACTCCTATGTAGCCAAGAGCGGTTAGAGTCCCAGACCCGGTGGCTTAAACTCACGCCGGGCGCTTGTGCATGCGTGCCCAAGATCCTGAGAGGAGAATGGAGGAGAAGGGATTGCGGCGTGGCCATCCCCCCTGGGGGGTGATTTCTTGCTTTCTATCTCTCAGTCTCTCTCTGTCTTTCTGGCGAGCGCACAAGCCCTATAGCAAAAACCTCTCCAAAAAAAAAAAATTTTTGTTCCTCATACTCTCCCCCTTTTCCCACCCTCTTCTCACACCATTTCCAGTATCCATAACCATTTTCCATGCTTCTATATCCTCTAATCTTTCAGTTTCTGCCATAGAGTGCAGACAGTCAGTATATATGTGAAGACATACAATGTCTCTCTTTCATAGCCTGGCTTGCTTCACTCAGCAGTAAATCTTCCATATTCATCCACTTTCTATCAAAGGCCAGTATCTTACTGTTTCTTTTTATGACTAAATGGTATTCCATAGAGTATATGTGCCACACTTTTCCAATCCATTCATCTGTCTGTGGACATTTGGGTTGGTTCCATGTCTTAGCAACTATATATAACGTTGCAATAAACATAGATGTCCAAGTACTTTTCTGACTGAGCATTCTCCTCTACCCAGGAGTGGAATTCCTGAATCATATGGCAGTTCTATTTGTAGATCTTTGAAGAACCTCCATATTGTTCTCCACAGTGGTTAGACCAATTTACATTCCCACCAACAATGAAGGAGAGTTCCCCCTTTACCATAGCCCCACCAGCACTTATCATGTTTTGGTTTTTTAATCTTTGTCATTCTGACTGGGGTTAGATAGATGGTATCTCATTGTGGTTTTAATCTGCATCTTCAATCTTCAAACTAATGTAATAGTAGATTACATTAAAAGTAAATATGAGCATTTTTTATTTTTCTTTTTACTTTCATATGTCTTTTTTAGAGAGTTGTTTGTTCAACTCATTTTCCCATCTTTTAATTAGGCCAATCATTTATTTTTCTGACCAGCCACTTGAGTTCCCTGTTTATTCTAGTTATCAGTCCCTTATCTAAGGCATAGTTTACAAAAACATTTTCCCATTCTAAGAGCTGTCAATTCACACTAATTACTCTGTTTCTGCTTTGCAGAAACTTCTTAATTTGATGTCATCTATTTTTTATCTATCTTGTTCATTTATCTATTTGGGGGATTATTTCCTGTGTCTCATTTAAGATGTCTTTGCCTACCCCAATGTCTCCCATAGTTTCCTCAGTGTTTTCCACCAGTTATAGTTTGAGGTCGTAGGTTTAGATCTTTGACCCACTTTGAGTTGTTTTTTGTTAATGTTGAAAGAGAGGGATTCAGATTCTTCTTCTGCAGGTGGATACCCAATTCTTTTAGCTATTTTTTAAAATTATTCTTAACTATAGCTACCCTACTCCACTGTAAAATATTAAAAGTTAGTTCTCTTATCTCATAGTAATTTTGTACCCATTACCCCATCTCCTTACCTCTCTTTCTTATCCTTCCCAGTCCCTAATAATCACTGTTCTACTCTTTACTTCTATGAGATCAACTTTTTTAGTTTCCACATATGAGTGAGAATGTGTAATTTTTCTTTCTGAGCCTGGCTTATTTTATTTCTCTTAACATAATGTCTTCCAGGTTTGTTCATGTTGCCTCAAATGACAGGATTTTATTATTTTTTATGACTGCACAGGATTCCTTTCTGAATACTGAATAGTACTGTGATAAATACCATAGTGTAGATGTCTCTATGACATACTGATTTCCTTTCCTTGGTTATATACCTATTGGTGGGATTGCTAAATTATATAGAAATTCTATTTTAGTTTCTTGAGGAAACTAGTGTCATACTGTTTTTTATGTTACTATGCTAATTTACATTCCAACAGCAGTGTGTGAAGTATCCCTTTCCCTGCATTTTTTGTCCTTTATTTTTTATAGAGATTTTTGCCATAGGGTGGTTGCACTCACCAGAAAGACAGACAGAAAGCAAGAAATCACCCCTCAAGGAGCTGGCCATGCTGCAATTCCTTCTCCTTCTCAGGTGTGAGTTTCAAGCCCCCGAGTCCAGGACTCAAACCACAGCTGGCCATATGGGAGTCCAGTGACGTAGCCATTATCCCATCTACTTGTCCCTGGTTTTTGTCTTTTTAGTAATAGCCTTTCTAGCGACTGTCAGGGGGCATGGTGGTTATGGTGCTGGACTCCCACATGGCTGCCCATAGTTTGAGTCCCAGACCTGGCAGTTTGCTTTTTCTCACTTTCCCTTTCTCTCTGTTTCTCTCTAGTCACATTAAAAATAATAATTACAAGGGGCCAGCAAGTGGCATGGTGGTTGGGGCACTGGATTCCCACATGACTGATTGTGGTTCAAGTCCCAGATCTGACAGTTTGCTTTCCTCACTTTCCCTCCCTCTCTTTCTTTCTCTTCCTCTCTGGTGAGCAAATTAAAAGATAACAATAACAAAAACAATAAATTTTTTAAATAATTCTTTAAAAATAATAATTACAAATTAAATAAATTACAAAATAGTAATAATAGCCTTTCTAATGGGCTAAGATGATAACTCATGATTTTAATTTGCCTTTCCTTAATGATTACTGATAAAATTGTTTTCATTATTTCTTAGCCATTAGTATGTCTTTTCTCATTGTTTTAAAAAAAGATTTTTGTTTCCTTTTTTGTTTTGGAGATTTGGGGGTTGTTTGGGTTTCGAGGTTTGAGGGATTTTGTCTTCTGTTTTGTTTTACTGTTCCATTGAGTTCTTTGTATATTCTGGTTATTAATGCCTTGTCAGACATTTAGTTTGCCAATATTTCTCCCATTCTGTATGTTGTCTCTTCACTAAGTTGACTGCTTTCTTTGCTGCTCAGAAAGTTTTTAGTTTGATATAACCCCATTTATCTATATTTGCTTTTGTTGCCTGTGCTTTTGAGGTCTTATCCAAATACTCTTTGCCCAGACATTTTTATTTTTTAATTGGGGTCAAGACATTTTTTTTATCATTTATTTTTACATTTTTCCACATTTACTTTACATAGCAAAAAAATTTTAGCTCATACTCCATAATTCTTGACAGTTTACAAACAACTTTCAAAATTTCAAAATACTGAATTTTAACAATAATGTTCAAAATATGTCTTATAATTTTGTGTAATTTTATGACTCTATAACAACAGAAGCAGTATGGGGGTCAATACATTTTTTCTATTTATTTTTAGCAAATACTTTTGACCTTAAAGGCCATATTACCTCTGTTGCAACGATTCAACTTGGCTTTAAAAAATAAAAAAAAGCAGCTGTAGACAATATGCAAATTAATGAATGTGGCTGCATTTCCCTAAAATCTTATTTACAAGAATGAATCAGGGGGAACCAGCAGTTAGCGTAATGGCTATGTCGCTGGACTCCCACGTAGTCGACCGTGGTTCGCGTCTCGGACCCGGTGGCTTACAACTCACGCCGGGCGCGTGTGCGTGCGTGCCCAAGATCCCGAAAGGAGAATGGAGGAGAAGGGATTGCGGCGTGACCATCCCCCCTGGGGGGTGATTTCTCGCTTTCTGTCTCTATGTCTCTCTCTGTCTGTCTGGCGAGCGCACGCGCCCTATAGCGAAAAACCTCTCCAAAAAAAAAAAAATAAATAAAAATAAAAAAATAAATAAAAAAAAATAAAAAAAAAAAAAAAGAATGAATCAGGTTAATATTTGCTCCAGGAATTTACATTCCCACCAACAATGTACAAGAGTTCCCTTTTCACCACAGCCTTGTCAAGACTTACCATTCTTTCTTTTTTTTATCTTAGCCATTCTGACTGGGGCTAGGTGGTATCTTATCGTGGTTTTGATTTACATCTCCCTTTTGATAAGGAATGTTGAGCATTTCTTCAAAAGTTTTTTGGCTGTTTGTATGTCTTCCTTATAGAGTTGTCTGTTCAGTTTATTTGTCCATCTTTTAATTGGGTTGATTCTCCCATTCTGAGGATTGTTGATTCACTCTAATTATTGTTTCTTTTATTGTGCAGAAACTTTTTAACCTGGTGTAATCTCACTTGTCTATTTTTGGGATTATTGCCAGTGCTTTCGGGTCTTAAGAAGTCTTTGTCAGGGGACCAGCAGTTAGCGTAATGGCTATGTTACTGAACTCCCATGTAATGGACTGCGGTTCAAGTCCTGGACCCAGTGGCTTAAACTCATGCCAGGTGCGTGCGTGCATGCCCAAGATCCTGAGATGAGAAAGGAGGAGAAGGGATTGCAGAGTGGCCATCCCTCCTGGGGGGTGATTTCTCGCTTTCTCTCTCTCCCTCTCTCTGTCTCTCTGGCGAGTGCACGTGCCCTATAGCAAAAACCTCTCCAAAAAAAAAAAAAAAAATGAAGTCTTTGTCAAGACTAGCAGTTAGCATGATTATGTCACTAAACTCCCATGTAGTCGACTGTGGTTTGAGTCCTGGACCTGGTGTCTTAAACTCACGCCAGGCGCATGTGCGTGCATGCCCAAGATCCCAAGAAGAGAATGGAAAAGAAGGAATTGCAGCATGGTCATCCCCCCCAAAGGGGGTGATTTCTCACTTTCTGTCTCTGTGTCTCTCTCTGTCTTTCTGGAAAGCGAACGCGCCCTAGAGCAAAAACCTCTCCAAAAAAAAAAAAAAGTCTTTGCCTACTTCGGTGTCTCCAAACATTTCCCCCGTGTTTTCCGCCAGTGGTTTTATAGTTTGAGGGCGCAGGTTTAGATCTTTGATCCATTTTGAGTTGATTTTTGTTAGTAGTGAGAGATAGAGGTTCAGTTTAATCTTTCTGCAGATAGATACTCAATTTTTCCAGCACTCTTTGCTGAAGAGATTTTCTTTTCTCCACTGGATTGTCTAGTGCCCTTTGTCAAAAATCAATTGGCTATGTAATACACTGTAAAGTTTTATGTGACTCAATGTACATTAACACAGAGACATGGGATGACTTTCTACTTTTTTGTGTCATCCTCAATTTCTTTTCTTTTTTTTTTTCAGATTTTTCATAGTTTTCCTTGTAGAGGTCTTTGACTTCTTTGGCTAGGTTTATTCCTAGCTATCTTATACTTTTTCTGGTTATTGTAAGTGGAATTGCTTTCTGCAGTTCTACCTCAATCTATTCATTGTTGGTGTGTAACAAAGCTATAGATCTGTGTTGATTTTGTATCTGGCCACTTTACTGTATTCGTTTATCATTTCCAGGAAGTGTTTTTTGTGGATTTTTTTGGTTTTTTTAATGTATATAATCATGTCATTGGCAAATAGACATAATTTCACTTCTTTCCCTAGCTAAATGACTTTCATTTTATTCTCTTGTCTGATTGCATTGGTTAGGACTTCCAGTACTAAATTGAAAGTGGGCAGCCTTGTCTTGTCCCAGTTTTTAGTGGAAAAGCTTTTAACTTTTTTCCCATTCAGTATGTTTATTGCAACATCATTCGTAATAGCAAAGACATGGAACCAACCCAAATGTCTACATACAGATGAATGAATTGGAGAAGTGTGGCACATGTGCACTGTGGAATACTACTCAGTCATAAAAAATGAGATCCTGCGGGACCAGCAGTTAGCATAATGGCTATGTCGCTGGACTCCCACATAGTCGACCGCGGTTCGAGTCCCGGACCCGGTGGCTTAAACTCACGCCGGGCGCATGAGCGTGCGTGCCCGCCCAAGATCCTGAGAGGAGAATGGAGGAGAAGGGATTGCGGCGTGGCCATCCCCCCTGGGGGGTGATTTCCTGCTTTCTGTCTCTGTCTGGCGAGCGTACGCACCCTATAGCAAAAACCTCTCAAAAAAAAAAAAAAAATGAGATCCTGTAATTTGATAGAAAGTGTACAAATATGGAGGATTTATTGCTAAATGAAGCAAGCCAGACTATGAAAGAGAGGTATTGTATGTCCTCATACAATGAATGTCTGCACTTTATGACAGAAGTGGAAAGACTGGAAGGTATAAAGGCAAGGAGAGAAATTGTGGACACTAGAGACAGTGTGGAAGAAGGGTGGGAACTGGGGGAGGGTGAGAGGGAAAAATCAAGGGGAAAGAGAAAAACATTAAGAGACACAAAAGTGGAAAGTTATCTGTTGTTAATAATGAGTATGATAGTATCTTTGGACTAATATACATTGTATTCATCCTGAGAAAAAATCATTTTGTATGTTATAATGATATACAGTGATTGAACATAAAATTTAAAAATAAAATTTAAAAAAATCTATTTCTTAAAAAAATGGTTCCCCAACCCCCAAGCTCTAGACTGGTGCTGGTCTGTGGTCTGTTGGGAGCCTGTTGGTCACCCTGATACAAGCTGCACAGTGTGTACTGGGTGGGAGGGGAGGAGAGGAGGCAGGCAAGTGAGAGAGGCATGACTGCATTTGCAGCCACTTCTCTTGCCACCTGGACTCCATCTCCTTTCTGATCACTGGCAGTATTGGATTTTCATGGGAGCATGAACTCTATTCTTGTGTGATTGTTTCATTATATATTGCAATGCGGTAGTGGTGGAAATGAGGTACACTATGGATGTGGCACTCAAGTCATCCCAGGACCAATACTCACCTCAACCACAGGATCTGTGGAGGGATTGTCTTTCATGAGGCCAGTGCCTGGTGCCAGGATGACTGGGGACTTCTGCCTTAAAATGTTTTTTAAATAATTTTAATGATTACATTAGAAATATTAATTTTTTACCTGTAAAATGACTAGTTTTTTAGATCTTTACATCACTGTTTTACTCAACATTTGGACAAATGTAGTTGAATGTCACCCAAAAATAAGCACAGTGTTATTCACTTTAACTTTCCTACAAGATTTTTTTATATTTTCTCAAAATCTGAGTCTAAGATAAGCTGCAGTGGCACAGCAGTAACACAATGCTCTGTGGTGCTGAAAATATCCGAGAAGGTCTGGGTTCATATCCCAAGGTGTCCCTGTGCATGCCAGGTGCACACACACACACGTGCCTGTGACACTGGCTGACTGAGGCTGGGGGTGGATTGTGGCACAAAGACCCAATTGGAGTCCTACCACTCTCACTCTCATGGGACAAAAAATGTATAAAATTTTAAAATCTTGGGACCAGCAGTTAGCATAATGGCTATGTCGCTGGACTCCCATGTAGTCAGTCACAGTTCGAGTCCCAGACCCAGTGGCTTAAACTCATGCCAGACACATGTGCATGCATGTCCAAGATCCCGAGAGGAGACTGGAGGAGAAGGAAATGCAGCATGGCCATCCCCCCTGGGGGGGGGGGGGGGAGTGATTTCTCGCTTTGTGTCTCTCTGTCTCTCTCTGTCTTCGTGGCAGGCGCATGCACCTTATAGCAAAAACCTCTCAAAAAAAATTTTTTAATCTGAGCCCATTCATGGGATGTGTCACTTAATAGATACATATACATCTATACAACTTGGGTTTGAATGTCAACCATTATATGTTATAGAGGATTGAATGATGACGTCTTCTCCCTCCCTCAGAAAAAAATAATATGCCCAAATCCTAAGCCTTTGTAAGTGAACATGCCTTCATTTTTTTTTCTTTTCTTTTTTTGGAGAGGTTTTTGCTATAGGGCGCATGTGCTCGCCAGACAGACAGACAGAGACAGAGAGACAGAAAGCGAGAAATCACCCCCAAGGGGGAATGGCCACATTGCTATCCCTTCTCCTCCATTCCCCTCTTGGGATATTGGGCACACACGCACATGCGCCCGGCGTGAGTTTAAGCCACTGAGTCCGGGACTTGAACCGCGGTCGACTACGTGGGAATCCAACGACATAGCCATTACGCTAACTGCTGGTCCCGACATGCCCTCATTTGGAAAAAGGGTCTTTACAGATGGTATTAAGGGAAGGATCTCAAGTTGAGATCATCCTAGATTAACCAGGTGACCCGTAAATCCAATGACAAGATCCTGTAACAGAAAAGGAGAAGCAGATACAGAGACACAGGAAGAAGGCTATGTGATCACAGAGGCAAAGATTAAAGTTTCTACAATACAAGTCAAGAAACCAAAGGATTCAGATTATTTTTGTCCCTTATAGCCTTCCAAAGGACTGTGGTCCTGCTGACACCTTGTTTGCAGACCTTTGGCTCCCAGACTATGACAGAATAAATTTCTGGGGGTTTTTTAGAGGTTTTTGCTATAGGGCATGTGCACTTGCCAGAAAGACAGAGAGAAGACAGAAAGTGAGAAATCACCCCCAACCGGGGGGATGGCCATGCCACAATCCCTTCTCTTCCATTCTCCTCTTGGGATCTTGGGTAGGCATGCACATGCACCTGGCGTGAGTTTAAGCCACTGGGTCCAGGACTCGAGCCACAGTCAACTACATAGCAGTCCAGCAACATAGTCATTATGCCATCTACTGGTTCCAATTTCTGGGTTTGATTTTTTTTTTTTTAAGAATTATTTATTTATTTAATTCCATTTATTGTTAGTATTATTATTATTACTATTATTATTTTTAATTTGACCAGAGAGAGACAGAGAAAAAGAAAGGGAAAGGGATAAAGCAAGCCACCAGGTCCAGGACTCGAACTGCAGTCAGCCATGTGGAAATCCAGCACCTTTAACCACCATGCCACCTGCTGGCACCCCAATTTCTGTTTTTTAAGCTACCAAATTTGTGATAGTTTGTTACAGCAACCCTAGAAAACTAATACATATGTGTCAGGGCAGGGGAAAAATGCTGTTCTGTTATAAATAATATTTACTATGTGTTTTAAGGGAGCAAAAAAAAGAATCTCATGATTGTCAGTCAAGCCTCTGGGAGGACAGCAGACACTGCAGGGCCAAAAGTGTTTTCTAGTGGTTGGAGTATGCCCAATGCAATCATTTTTGAATATCAAATACCCCGTAAAGAACTAAGCCTGGGGCCAGATGGTGACACAGCAGTAATGCAACTGAATCCACATGGGACAATCCTTGGTTTGCCTCTCAAGGCGTCCCTGTACATGCCAGGGGGCATAGGAACATCTGCCTGTGATCAGAACTGGCTGGACTTAGAGTATGAAATGAGGAACATGCTGGGAGTGATGTCTATCTGTCTCTTCCCCACCCTCCCATCTCTCTCTCACTTTCATGAAGGAAATAAATAAATAACCTTTAAAAAGGGGGTAGTGGAGTGAGGACTGGCTTAGTGGGTGAGTGAACCTTATCACCATAAGGCCAACTCAGAATCCCAGCCACAACAGCTTAAAAAAAAAATCAGGCATGAATGAAGGTATTCCCAAAATCCCAACAGGATGAAGAAATGGAGAAGGAACTGCAGTATGACCATACCCTATTAGAGGTTTGTTCTCTCTCCCTCTCTCTCTCTCTCTCTGTCTTCCTCTCCTCGGAGAGTGTATATGCACTCTGGCAATTTTTCTAAAAAGAAGAAGAATTAGGCTTGTTCAAAAACCAACGGCCAAGGGAACCAGCAGTTAGCGTAATGGCTATGTCACTGAACTCCCATGTAGTTGACCGCGGTTCGCGTCCCGGACCCGGTGGCTTAAAACTCACGCCGGGCGCGTGTGCGCGCGTGCCCAAGATCCCGAGAGGAGAATGGAGGAGAAGGGATTGCAGCGTGACCATCCCCTCTGGGGGGTGATTTCTCGCTTTCTGTCTCTCTGTCTCTCTCTGTCTGTCTGGCAAGCGCACGCGCCCTATAGCAAAAACCTCTCCAAAAAAAAAAAAAAAAAGAAAAGAAAAGAAAATACAATGGCCGAGAGAAGGAATTCCCTAACAGAACAGCCAAGAGAGTACAGATTATATTAGCTCTAGCAGAGGTCAGCAAACTTTTTCCATAAAGGGATAAATATTTTCAGCTTTGTGACCATACAGTCTTTGTCACAACTACTCAGCTCTGCTGTTCTAAGGCGAAAGCAGCCATAGACAACTGCTAATTTACATAATCGTGTTGGCCCCTGGTCCAGAGTTTTCTATGACACAAAAGTAACTCTTAGTCATGCTATCAGTTTAGGATCATCCCAAGGTGGGAGATACAAGACAGCGGGTACTTCCCACGTTCTCTACCACACTCAGTCACCAAACTGTCACATCCTCACAGTATACACACACACACACACACACACAGGAAAAAGCATGCTTATATTGAATGGAATGACCTTAAAAGGCCTCCGGGGGCGGAGGGCAGCTGATGGTACAGAGTAAAACATGATGTGTGCAAGGCTGACCCACACAGGTAGGCTCCAGGTTCACATACAGGCAGGTTCACCTGCCTGAATATGCCAGGCATAAGGGTGCCTATGATCCAGGACTGGCTAAAGCCAGGGGTGGATCACAGTGTCAAGATCCTGTTTGGGGATGCTGTTTTTCTCTCACACATGTGCACAAGAAATAACCTTAAAAAAAAAAAAAAAAAAAAAAAAAAAAAAAACCAGCCTCTGCACCTGAGAGAAAAACCCAAAGGACCATCTCGGTAGAGTGTGACGATTGCTGTCTAGGATAACCAGTTACTATTTCACTGCATGACCTCAACT
Organism: Tupaia tana; assembly: GCA_026018925.1. NCBI lineage: Eukaryota > Metazoa > Chordata > Mammalia > Scandentia > Tupaiidae > Tupaia > Tupaia tana. Next base: position 143,789,862 of record JAKSZU010000001.1, on the reverse strand, counting down.
GAACTGATGGTTCTAATTTGCTGGCTATGTGATGTCCTGCACCACAGACACCTGAAGCTTACCAATGAGCCTGCGGAAGAGGGGACTACACATCCCAAGGATGGTTACCACTATCCTCAGATATGTTTTAATCCAGAATAAACATCCTCATAGACTCCCACATGAAATGTGAAGCTTGAACTCATTATTTGAGACATGGCAACCTACAAAACAGTGCAGGTTTATAAGATAGCTAATAAAATAAATCATGGCCATGTTTTTAAAATGACTTTTCATGTGTTCCAGTTACTTACTAGGCATACTGTAAATTAACTGTGAAGTGCTACTTCCTACAGGGATTTTCCAAAAAAAAAATATATATAAAGGGGTTATAAGGCTAAGGAATGCAGACACGCATCATGTCTGCAGAAATCATTTTAAAAAAAGATCAAATATAATATTTTCTTTCAACATGGACAACTGCTTTGAGAGTTTCCATTCAAGCAGCCTTGAACATAGCCTCCAGCGTTGGCCAATTACCCCTGACAAATACCATTTGGCCCTGAGTGATGTTGTAAGTGAAATAAAACAGTGGGAGGGAAAAAAAATCAGAACATGATAAAAGGCATTTTTTTTGGTCTGCTGAGAACGTACTGTAAGTTATACATTCATGAGGTGAGGCCGCACTTCCTGCCAGCAACAGCCCCATGTGAACTGAGTTCTAAGGTAACTTTTGTTTGACAGAAATAGGAAGGGAAGACAAAACTCCATTTTCATGTCCCTTAAAAGGGAGTCAGCTCTTTCTTCTCTCTCACAAAGAAAGATATGTATATAAACAAAGGGAGGGCCACCAGGCCCTGTTCCTCCATAATTCTGCACAATATGAGCTAATGGGTGAAAACAAAGCCATTAAGTCAGCCTGGCCAGATTGCCCACGGCTGCCCAGCTCAGTTGCCTCACTGGCTGCTATGTGAGCTTGGAGCATGTCAGAACCGGCTTCTAACCAAAACCACAAAAAGAGGAGAGACAGCTGGCAGCCAGAGCAGTTGTCTGGTCCTCCCCACCCGCATCTCATGCTCCTTTTCTGAGACCTTCCTGTCCCAGGACCCACAAAGGTCTGAGACAGCCAAGGGGAAAGCTTCCCACTGCCACCCCCTTCCCAATGTCCTTCTCTGCTCCAAGCTCATTCAGACTCAACAAAACTCATCCCTAAGCTTGACCTCATCCCTAAGCTTGACCTCATCCCTAAGCTTGACCTGCACACAGTGGGGAATCAGCAGCTCAGTCTGGATTGGTTCAAAAGGCCCATGTGATATCCAGCAACCCAGACTCAAAGTTGGCCTGTCTTCTACCAGCTGGTGGCCTTGGGCAAGGAAGGAGCTTCACCTATTGACTGCTGAGTTGAACTGTCCCATCTTCTAGGAGGGGAGTAGTCTGAGAATGAGACTGGCTCATGGAGGGCGGCCATCGGGCACTGAGCCCAGCACTGTGGAGCAAGTGTTAAGGGAATGCCACGGCCTGTAGGAAGGCACCTGCACACTCTGACCAGGGGCTCTGGACCTATGCATGGCAGGCTCAGTGATCCCAGGGCCACTCTGCTACACAGGGTCTGTTTTTTTCCTAGTGCATGCGAGTCTCCTAAGTGCATGGTCTGCAGGCTGGGGTTCACTGCCCCCTGTGGTGTACATGCAGGACAAGCCACCTCACCTGCACAGCAAGAGGTCTTTGGGAACATCCACACCCCAAAGTAAAGGGGCACACGCACTGTGGGGCTGGTCCAGAAATGGATTCTCTGCAGCTCTACACAAACTGCACTGCTTTCTTATTCTAGAAACATCTGGGAGATAAGGAGCCAGAAGTCACAAGGGCTGCCTTACTCTAGCTAAGTGGGTGGTCACTTCAAGTGACCCTTCCTCTCTTTGCCTGCTCAGCAGGACCTGAATCTACCTGCTATCAATTACAACAGCAATTTAAATCTGGTAACTGGAGTGAAAAACTCTTTCTATTAATAAAAAGAATGTGCTGGGACCAGCAGTTAGCATAATGGCTATATCGCTGGACTCCCACATAGTCGACCGCGGTTCGAGTCCCAGACCCGGTGGCTTAAACTCACACCGTGCGCGTGTGCATGCGTGCCCAAGATCCCAAGAGGGGAATGGAGGAGAAGGGATTGTGGTGTGGCCATCCTCCCTGGGGGGGGGTGGGGGGGGTGGGGGGTTGATTTCTCGCTTTCTGTTTCTCTGTCTCTCTCTGTCTGGCGAGCACACACGCTCTATAGCAAAAACCTCTCAAAAAAAAAAAAAAAAAAGAATGTGCTAAATACATGCTTTATTGCTCTCTATAGGCAAATACAGGGTTGTCCTGTGGCTTATCATCCTGACTCCTTGCACCCTGACCTCTGAGCCACCAATGGGAGCTCTTTAACTATTCCACCTGGTCAGGCCCCTTTGCGGGCAGCTGCCACCTTGAATTAACATTTATCTGCCTGTTTCTCATGCAAGGAGATCTAGCAGTCCAAAATAGAAAAGAGACATCTGCATTTTCCCCCAGTAGCAACACAGAGAGCTGTTTCTGCCTTGTTTAGATCCTACTAATATTTGGGGGAATCGCCCTGTATTTTTTGCCTGACTAGGTGCTGCAATGCCCGAGCCTGCATTCTCAGCTCGCTGGTCCTCTTGCACCATCTAGTGTATGAGGATGGGAGTGGCTCAATCTATCACAAAGTCTCTTGAAGATTCAAAGATCCACCTGATATTTTTCAGGCATCGACCCAAACACTCTGGATGCTCAGATAAAAAAAAAAATAACTCGTTTTAAAGGAGACACATGAGAATGACAAGGATTTACTAATCATCCATTGTGGGCCAGATGCTTATGTTTAACTATCTGTTGAACCAAGGATAAAGCATTTGATCTCTGAATTCACCTGTACTGAACATGGATTGGTAATTCAAACGATCATTTATGTAGCATAAACTTTCTACTTGACATTCTCTGTCTTGCCTCTGAAAACTACTGTAATTAAAAGTCTCTGAAAGCCAAAATGTTCCAGCTGGGAAAAGTTCAAATAAGTTGTTCCTATACCTTAGAGGCTCAGAACAAGGAGTGTGGCAAACATTGGTCACCTGGGAGCTCTAAAACCGCCAATGCCCTCTGGCACACCCCAGATCAATTAAGTAAGAACCTATGGGTATGACCCCGCTCTTGGAGTTTTCTAAATCATCACATGATTCCAATGAACAGTTAAAGCTGTGAATCGCTGCTACAGTCTTTACTAGGCTTAGGAGTCAAAGATACTCAATAAAACGGATCTGAGACTTGGCCTAAGCAAAGGTTACACTGCCTCTTCAAACACTCCCCTTAAATTTAACTCACCTTCCTTAGTGACATCCTAAATTCTCTTTTGTCCTTTTTTTTTTCCAAGTTAATTTGTTTATTGCATGGGAGAGGGGGAGACAAGATATCCTTAACAGGATCTTACCATACTGTGAGCCCCCCTATCTTTCAGCCAGCCTGGATCAAAGGAATGCCCATGGGCACACCAAGCGTACTCAGGTCTACCAGGATTCAAACCCAGGGCTTCCCTGCCGTGGCATCCTATCACCTGCACCTCCATGGCTGAGCCCCCTTTTATCTAATGGCAGTCTAGTAAGTAACTTCCTTTGGGATAAGGGCCAAGTTAAAACTGGAATTATTACTGTCCCAATAATTGTAAGCAGGCTCTCTGCAGCCTGGACTTTGCCTTATCTCTGGATTCTAGACATGGTTGGAGGGTAAAGGAGGAATACTGGGGCCTGAGCAGTTTCCCAGGCACTAGAAAAAAGCTTTCAATGCTGATTGTCAGAGCTCCATTAGTGAGCAGGGGCCTCTCCCAGGACAAATTCCTCAGAGATGGGAAAACAGCCTTTCTCAGCCCTCTTATAGTTCCTACTCCCCTTTATGATATGTGGGTTGTCACTGCAACCATGATGCTGTAAAACTGAAATGGGACCATTTCAGATGAGGCTGCAGGGAGAGGAAACGACCCACTCAGACTACTGAGCAGGCCCGCAGCTCGGTGCGGGGGCTGAGCTGCCCGATTCTTCAGGGCAGTCTGCCCAGAGAGGTCAGGAAGGCTGCCTACTGTAGCACAAGACCAAGGGAACAAACTGCTTTACAGTGGAAGGTCCATCCTGTCCTCTGGACTGTCTCGTGAGGCAGAAACAGGTGTCACTGACAAATCACAAAGCTGAACTCAGATGTCAGGCACTCCTGGGTTCCAGTCCCAGCTCTGTGATGTGGGACAAGTCACTGACCTCTCTACACCTCATATCTTCATCTCTAGAAGATCTAAGGCCTTCCTTGTGGAGCTATTGTGAAAACTCAGTGAGAAAGATGGACATAGATGCCTATCATCAGGAAGGACTCACAAGTTGTCAGTCCCTGCTCTCTTCTGGGATGGAGGATTCCACTTTTCCTTCTCCTCTGATAGCCCTGCTCCAACATTCTGTTCTTCAAAAGAAGAATTTATCCTTGGGCAAGTTCCTCTGAGAGGATGTCTGGCTCATACAGTCAGGGAGAATGCAGGAGTGGGGAGGTCCACTAGCCTGGGTAAATAACACAGGTTCTGATCCTAAACCTGTGAACCAGAACACATTCCTTAACCTCTGGGTCTTCCCCACAAAAAGAAGGGGTCACTGAATCATCTCAAGGACCCATTTCACCTTAATCCTCTTGTGTTACACCTACTGAGAGGAGCAGCCTTGGTTTCCTATCAAGGTCAAGTTTACATAACATTATATATCCAGAACTGACCAACTAAACCCTGGAGATCCTTCTTTGGAATCTCCCCATTGGTGGTTTGCAAGCTTAGTACAGATGGAAATCACCATAGGGCTCTTTTGAAATGGTAGGGCCATTCCTGGGCCCTACTTCCCAATTCTGACTCAGTGAATTGGAGTTGGGCTCATTAAACTGGCTGTCTATGATGTGTGAGTCAGGGGAATATGTTTTTTTTTTTTCTGAGAGAGAGATTTTTGCTATAGGGCGCATGCGCTCGCCAGACAGACAGAGAGAGACATAGAGACAGAAAGCGAGAAATCACCCCCCAGGGGGGATGGTCACGCCGCAATCCCTTCTCCTCCATTCTCCTCTTGGGATCTTGGGCACGCACGCACACGCGCCTGGCGTGAGTTTTAAGCCACCGGGTCCGGGACATGAACCGCAGTCGACTACGTGGGAGTCCAGCAACATAGCCATTACGCTAACTGCTGGTTCCCAGGGGAATATGTTTTGATAAACATGATTATAACACTAAAGGCCTCAACTGCCAGTTAGGGAAGGCAGCTCTCCACATCCCAGAGCTCTGCACTTAACTGTGTATCCCCTGGGCACATGACTTCCCTACTCTATGCCTGTTTCCTCATCTAGAAGATATGGCTAATGATACCCTCTTGGCAGTGGGTTATCATCTTTTAAAGATAGGCTCCCTGGACCCTGTGTCTGCTTGCCCATAATGTTAACATATATCCCTCTTTCAAAGTAGGTTGTGGGTTGTGCCTAGGGGGAGAACATCTCAAAAAAGAGGACTGTATTATCTCAGCCCTCTGAATTTCCTCCAAGGCTGACCAATCCAGCTGCCCTTTGATGTTACACCGTCCTGCTCAGTTGCATGTCTCTATCATGGGTATGACCTTGGTATATGAGCATTTGGAGCAAGAGGTCTGGAAAGTAGCCAAGGTTTGAATCCTAGGTCTACCACTTAGCAGCTGTGTAATCTCACAAATAACTTTACCTCTCTGAACTCTCATTTCCACATTACAAAATCAGGACACCATTATCTCAAAAAATTATAAGGCTTAAACAAGATAATAAATGGAATGTGTGGGACTAGCAGTTAGCATAATGGCTATGTCGCTGGACTCCCACATAGTCAACTGCGGTTCGAGTCCCGGACCCAGTGGCTTAAACTCACGCTGGGCGCGTGTGCGTACGTGCCCAAGATCCCGAGAGGAGAATGGAGGAGAAGGGATTGCGGCGTGGCCATCTCCCCTGGGGGGTGATTTCTCGCTTTCTGTCTCTCTGTCTGGTGAGCGCACGCGCCCTATAGCAAAAACCTCTCAAATTAATTAATTAATTAATTAATTTAATTAAATGTGTAAGGAGAGGGCTTCTTGGTCACAGATTGGCAAACCTGGACTTTCCTGTGAAAGTATTAACTGAAAGTGAGAGAATATCATTCTCACCAATTATTTACTAACCTTTGATTTTTTTTTCAACAGCTTTATTGAAATACAATTCACATACTACACAACTCACCCATTTAAAGTCCATGATCTTTGAGTTTTAGTATATTCAGAGGTGTGCAACCATTCTAACAGTTAATCTTAGAACATCATTTTCATCAAGCCAAAAATAAACCCATCTTGGGACCAGCAGTTAGCATAATGGCTGTCGCTGGACTCCCATGTAGTCGACTGCGGTTCGCATCCCGGACCCGGAGCTTAAAACGCACGCCGGGCACTTGTGCATGCGTGCCCAAGATCCAGAGAGGAGAATGGAGGAGAAGGGATTGCGGTGTGGCCATCCCCCTGGGGGGTGATTTCTCGCTTTCTGTCTCTCTGTCTCTCTGTCTGTCTGGTGAGCGCACGTGCCCTATGGCAAAAACCTCTCAAAAAAAATAATAAATAAACCCATCTTTAGCTACCACCCTCCAATCCCTCTAGCACATCTCCTCCACCTAAGACCTAAGCAATCACTGATCTATTTTCTTTATCTATATATATACACACACACACACATATATGTGTGTGTGTGTGTATATGTATACATATGTGTGTGTGTGTGTGTGTGTGTGTGTATACATATATGCCTACGCTACATGTTTCATATACATGAAGTTATATGAAGTCTTTTGTGACTGGATTATTCATTTAGCATGTTGTTAAGGTTCATCCACATAACAGTATATACTTCAGTCCTTTCTATGGCTGAATAATATCCCACTTTATGGATATACTGCAGGTTGTTCATCCATTGATAGACATCTGGGCTTTTGGCTGTTATGAATAGTGCTGCTGTGAACATTGACAAACAACGGTCAGCAGAGTGTGGCCCAGCACCTCTCTCTGTAAATCAAGTTCTATAGGACGCAGCAATGAGATTTGCTTACATATCATCTTTGCAGTATAGTTTGGCCAAAGACTCTATGTCCAGAAAGCTTAAAATAGTTTCATGTGGTCCTGTCCAGAGCTTGCAACTCCTGGTACAGCGTGTCATGAATACACCATAGCTACTAAAAAATACAATCCACACATTGTGATTGTATTCTCATATAAACTATATACATGAACAGGGAAAGATTTTTAAGATATAATAATGAAAATGTTCTATTTTGGAACCAGCAGGTATTGTGGTGGTTAAGGTGCTGGACTCCCACATGGCTGACCGTGGTTTGAGTTCCAGACCTGGTGGTTTGCTTTCTCACTTTCACTGTCTCTCTTTCTGTCTCTCTCTGGTAAAATTTAAAATAAAATAAAGAAATAAAATAATTATTAAAAAAAAGGAAAGAAAATATTCTATCTAAGCTTCTAAAATGAGTAGGCACCATTCACTTGGTTTTGTTGAGACCCACAATGAGAAAGAAACATTGGAGTGAAATGAACAGCCAGGAGGTAGAACTGAAGAACTTGGGCAATAGCAATGCTTAATGGGATGTCCCATGCATAGGACACCCCAACATCTTTGAGTCCTGCCTGTTCCTCCAGGATTTCTCCCTTCCAGGGAGTCCTCTGAAGCTACAGGCTGCTGAGAGTTGTGGAAGGAGTACCCCCTTCTGCGCACACTGGGTCTCAGAGGTATAAAAAATAAAACCAAAAGAATAGAGGTTCAAATATCCCCAAACCTCTAAGTCAGTGGCCCTACCCTGAAGCACAGAATCAGCAGACATGCCCCCAAAGCACAGTTGTGCTGATGGGGCTTGGCTTCCCAGGTGGAAAGGCCTGCCCAAGAGAAACGCCAGATAATGCCAGAAGAACTATGTGGCCAAGTTAGCTCTTCTTCCCACAGTAACAATTAGAGGAGCCCTGCCTCAGGCATGTGATGGGCCAGGAGAGGAAATTCCCTCCTCCTGGAAGCCCTGAGTGTTCCCTGGAAGGCTCTTCAATACAGGAAAGGGCTGGCGACTGATGGCTGCCCCAGATGGGAACCAGGACTGCATGCCCCATGCCTGCCACCTGCCTGAAGCCACCCACCACCAACTGGCCCTTTGACCCAATGGTATCATAGCATCTTAAAAGCGCAGTTTCTTGGCCTTTTACAGCTGCAGAGACATATGAATAAAGATACGCAGTGACAGACCACACACAGATTCCAGCTGGCTCCTGCTTCTTCACAGTCTCCTCTCCTGACAGATCTGTACTCTCTTCGTACTTCCTTCAGGACTGCTGCTTATTTAGTAGTGTAAGAAGTGCCATTCAGGTGGCACATCCATCTTTCCTCACAGCTCCACAATTCCCAGGACCTGTCCTGCCCTCTGCAAACATCATCCAACATCCTAGGAGTGGCCACCACTCCTTCCCATGAAGAAGCACTTAATAACTCTTTATTGGGAAGAAAAAAGAAAAAAAATTGTTACATAATTGTTTAATAAAAACCATTCAGTTGTCAATGAGTCTATATAAAATCAATTTAATCCATTCAACCTTGGTTTAAGATGTGAAGTCTCACCCACCATAGGAGGTGATGAAATACATCAGGTAAAGTCAAGTAAAAGCTGTTTGCAAGCTCTTTAGGATCTCAGCAGATGCCTTGAGAATCTTTAGCTCTTCCATCCACAACATTTCCACCAAAGTTAGCTGGTTTATCAAAGCCACTTTTTCCTCTTTCATTTGGGTAACCTGGAATTTACCATTAAATTATTTGAATTGCATGTATCTCAAAAATTTTACCATTTAAAAAATTTTTTACATGTAGGGACCAGCAGTTGACGTAATAGCTATGTCGCTGGACTGCCATGTGGTCGACCGTGGTTCAAGTCCCGGACCTGGCGGCTTAAACTCATGCCGGGCACATGTGCATGTGTGCCCAAGATCCCAAGAGGAGAATGGAGAAGGGATTGCGGTATGGCCATCCCCCCAGGGGGCGGGGGGTTATTTTTTGCTTTCTGTCTCGCTGTCTCTCTGTCTTTCTGGCAAGCACACACCCTATAGCAAAAACCTCTCCAAAAAAAAAAAAAAATTTTTTTACATGTATAGTTCAACAGCATCAAATATAATCACATTTTTGTACAAGTGAGCACCCTAATCCAAAATGATCCAAAAATTCAAAACTTTTAAACACTAACATGACATTATTATAAGTGGAAAATTCCATACTTGACTTTGTGTGATGAGTCATAGTCAAAATATTATAATATAAAAAGTGTATAAAATTACCTTCATAGTAGGTATGTATATATATAAGACATAAATGAATCTGGTATTTAGAGTTGGGCCCCATCCCAAGGATATCACATTATATATATATACAAATATTCTAAGAGCTGAAAAAAATATAAAATCCAAACCATTTCTGGTCCATTTTGGATAGAGATCCTCGATCTATATAACCATCATCACTATCCATCTCCAAAACTTTATTTTTCCAAATATAAATTCTGTAGCTACTAATTAATAGTCCTATTTCACTCTCTCTCAAGCCCTTCATAACCTCCATTCTACTCTTCTCTCTCTCTCTATGAACTTGCCTGTTCCAGGTACCTTATATAGGAGGAATGATACAACATTTGTCCTATCGTGTATGGCTTATTGCATTTAGCAGAATGTCTTCGAGGTTCATTACACTGTTTTTCTCAGTCATGTTTTCATACAAATGAAATGATTTCTCATTTAATTAAAACATTTATTAAAAACATAAAAGAGGGGAAAAAATTTAAAAAAAAAACTTGAAAATCTATTACTAAGTAATCATGCAATCATTTTTAATTCTATTACTCTACAGCATAGTTAAGAGTTTACTAAACTAAGGAGCTGGAAATCACATGCCAATCCTGGTTCAAGCTTCCAGCCTAGTCAGCCTGAAAACATGCCAGATATCCACGTGCATATTCCAAGGATCATGCTGGCAAGCTGGAGGACTACACAATAAGGATCACAATATGACCAAGCCCTATGAAGGGCACTAATTTCTCCTTCTCTCTCTTTCCATCTCTTGTACACATACACATGCTCCATCATGAATAAGAAAAAAGTTTAAATAACAAGTATAAGCAAAGATACAGAATCAATCTAAGTGTCCATCAACAGATTAGTGAAAAAAGAATATGTGGTATATATATACAATGGAATACCATCTAATCTTTATAGTAGTTAAGGCACTGGCCTCTCACATGGCCAACTGCAGTTTGAATCCTGGGCCTGGTAGCTTGAGGATCACACCAAGCGTGTGCGTGTGTGTGTGTGTATGCCCAGAACCCCAGGAAGAGAATGAATAATTAGGGATTGTGTCGTGGCCATGCCACCAGGAACTGACTTCTCACATTCCCTCTCATTGTCTCTTTCTCTAGTGAGCACATGCACCCTACAACAAAAACTTTAAAAAATAAATAAAAAGATTAAAAAATGGTAAGGTGTAGGCACAATTAACGGTCAAATACAGATATTACATCAATATTTGTCTATTTAAGGCAATAAATAGTGCTCTTATAAAATGCACTATTCTAAAATAAGACCAAAATAAGTAACTTGTTGATCAAAACACTTCTTTAAGAAAGGATGTCCTCTTTCAGAAACATACCTTTTGAAGCATATCATTAGCCTCTTCTATGAAGTAATAGCATATTTTCTGGGCTATGTCCAAACTTGTCTTCTCATTTGTATCTGAAATTACTTCCCCAAGAAGTACTTTTTTCCAGTGTATACTAGAAACAAAATATCCAAGAAGATAATTTCAACAGGCTCTCAGAAAATACTTTCGCACTTCAGCACACCATGCCAACACTTGTATTTCTCCAGAAGCATAAAACTCCTTCCATAAGCAGACTCCCTAAAGCTTCCATGCCATTGGCAGTTCCTATGTGACAGCAGGCAAGGTCCAGAAGAAAGGAGGAGGAGGAAGAGGAGAAATCAGAAATAAAAAGCAAAGAGAGTAAGCATTCTCTGCAGGCAAGGACTGAATTTGATTCTCACTATATCACTGTGTCTGGCACGTAAGTAAGTGGAGTCACATCCACCAGCTATGGGAAAGAAACAGAGAAGAACAAGAAGGCTCATCCATGGCCCAAAGGCCCCAGGAGCAAAGGCAGGAATTTCTCTTCAAGTGACAGCTTTCCTAAAAAATGGCAAAAAGGAGGTTAGCCTCATGGGCTGATTAAAGGAGTAGATTTCTATATGGCTGACCATGGTTCGAATCCCAGCCCAGGTGACTTGATAAATATGCCAGGCACATGTGCATACGTGCCCAAAGTCCCAACATAGTAGAGAAATGGAGGAGGAAGGATTGCAGCAGGACCATGTTCCATTGGGGGGTGCTTCTCCCTGTCCACCCCATCCTAATTCTCTGTCTCTCTGGCAAGCACAAGCACCCTCTGGCATTTAAAAAATATGTAAATAATGGTAAACTAGAACCCATTTCACAAAGTAATGCATATATGGAAGAAGAAATCTACAGCCAAGCCCTTCTCTACATGCAGGGTGCCCCATATTATATAGTACACTTCCTGTGCTATGAAAGTAGGCAGGAAATGGGACTCCAGGGGTGAGAGGGCCAGCTGCTGCAGGCAGAAAAGTATCGCTATGTTAGGATGGGCCCAAGGGAAGCAAAGCTAGATGCTGAGCCAGAAGGTGACAGAGCCAAGGATATACATTAGGAAGAAGCATTAACCACTGAGAAAGAAGGTAAGAGGGACAGATTTGGATGCAGATAACCTAGAAGTGGAAGTGACCCAGAGGGGAAGACTGGATGGCTGCTGCACCACCCGAGTGAAAGGACACAGAAGCCAGTTAGAAATTCAGAACAGCTGACAAGAAACAAGGAACAGGCTCAGAACTGGTTCAGAAATGACAGCTGAAATCTCAGTAATAAACGAGTTCTCAGCAGAGAAAAAAGGAAATTACCATGATCAAGCAAGGTGCTCCATGCACATTTGGCCCCCTCCACATCTATAGATTCCACATGGGTTCAAACAATTGCTAATCAAAATTTTTAAAATAATAATTATATATATATGCATGTATTTATATATATATTTATACTTATATATAATTTATATATTTTATATATAAATATATATAATATATAAATAATTTTTATATATTTATATAAATACATATATATCCTGGCACATCTGTACTGAACATGTAGTCATTTTTCTTGTCACTATTCCCTAAACAATACAGTATGACAGCTATTTATGTAGCATTTACACTGTATTAGGTATGACAAGTAAACGAGAGAGGACATACAAGTACATGGAAGGATGAGCACAGGATATAGGCAAATACTACACACGCCACTTTATATAGGGCCTTGAGAATCCTCAAGACTTTGGCATCCATGGGAGGCCTGGAACTAAACCCCCGCAGATACCAAGGAACAATTCTACAACCATTATCTAATTTAATCTTCACAATCACCCTGTAAATAAAGCAATCAACTTAAAGAAACTGAGACTCAAGAAAACTGTAAAACTGGGGCCAGCAGATGGTGTGGTGGTTAAGCCACTAGACTCCCACATGGCAAACTGTGCTCAAGTCCCAGACCTAGCAGTTTGCCTTTCTTTCTCTTTCTCTTTCTCTCTCTCTCTCGCTCTCACTCTCTCGCTCTCTCTCCCCCACACACACACATGTGCCCTGTAGCAAAAATCTCCTAAAAAAAATACATAAATAATAAATAAAATTAAATAAATAATGATTATTTTTAAAAAGAAAATCAAAGTTGGAGAACTCACCCCAAATGACAAAGTAATGAACTGAGGCAGAAATGGCATGCAAACACACATCAGGTAGAATTTCAACACATGCTTTTCCTGTCACACCACTCAGATATTGAGAAATGACTCAAAAGAAGAAAGAGGCCTAAGGATGAACTCCTATAAACACCCAGGTGTTTCATTTCATTTTATACCAGGGCCAGTTTGTGGAGTTTGGATAGCACATGGACAACTGTGTGCTTGGAGTCCCAGCCTCAGCAGCTTGAAAACACACTAAATGCATGTGTGTGCATGCCCAAGACTGCAAAAGGAGGGAGAGAATGGAGAATAAGGGACTGCAGTGTGACCATACCCCATGGGGGGGGGGGGGTTTTCCTCATATTCCCCCACCTCTCTCTGTCTCTCTCCAGCAAGCATGCAGGCTCTCGGGAAAAATTAAAATAAAATAAAATAAAATAATTTATGCTAGGACCAGCAGATGGCATAATGGTTATGTCGCTTGACTCCCACACAGTAAACCATGATTCAAGTCCTGAGCCTAGACTCATGCCAGGTGCCTGTGTGTGCACACCCAAAATCTCAAACGGAGAACAGAGGAGAAGATATTATGGCATGGTCATCCCTTATGGGGATGATTCCTCGGTCTCTGTCTCTCTGTCTCTCTCTGAAAAGCACATGCATCCTATAGCAAAAATCTCTCTTAAAAAATATTAAAAACGGGGGGGGGGGGGGGGGGGAACCAGCAGTTAGCATAATGGCTATGTTGCTGGACTCCCACGTAGTCGACCGCGGTTCGCATCTCGGACCCGGTGGTTTACAACTCACGCCGGGCGCGTGTGCGTGCGTGCCCAGGATCCCGAGAGGAGAATGAAGGAGAAGGGATTGCGGCGTGACCATCCCCCCTGGGGGGTGATTTCTCGCTTTCTGTCTCTATGTCTCTCTCTGTCTGTCTGGCGAGCGCACACGCCCTATAGCGAAAAACCGCTCAAAAAAAAAAAAAAATTAAAAACTGGGACCAGCAGATGGTGTGATGGTTACATCGCTGGATTCCTACATAGCTGATAGTAGTTCAAGTCCCAGACCTGAAGGCTTGAAATTCATGCAAGGCACATGTGTGCCCAAAATCCCAGGAGGAGAACGGAGAAGAAGGGATTGCAGCATGGCCACCCCTCAGGGGTTGATTTCTCACTTTCTGTCTCTCGTCTCCCTCTACCCCTCTGGTAAGCACACATGTCCAATAGCAAAAATCTCTAAAAAAAAATAATAATTATTATGTTGAAATACTACAAAGGACTCATTCCTTGTCCCAAGGATTTAAAGAAGTTTTACATGGGTATACACAACATAAAACAAAATGTGAGATGAATAAATGGGGAAAACAAGATAAAGAGAAGATGAGAAAAGGAAAGATAAGACACCCAGGAATGAGTCAGTGGTAAATTGCATGCCTTAAGATCTTGTAAGTTTGGGTGGACCACAAATTTGCCTCTTAAGTTTTCTGGCAATCAATAAAAAGAAGAAAACATATCAGTTAGAGAATTTATAGTGTCTGTAAAATAAAAACACCATCTGCTGGGAACCAGCAGTTAGCATAATGGCTTTGTCACTGGACTCCCACGTAGTCGACCGCGGTTCGCATCCCGGACCCAGTGATTTAAAACTCACGCCGGGCGTGTGTGCGTGTGTGTCCAAGATCCTGGGAGGAGAATGGAGGAGAAGGGATTGTGGCGTGACCATCCCCCCTGGGGGGTGATTTCTCGCCTTCTGTCTCTATGTCTCTCTCTGTCTGTCTGGCGAGCGCACACGCCCTATAGCGAAAACCACTCCAAAAAAAAACACCATCTGCTGAGAATAAACACAACTACTATGGTGTGTTGAGACCAGGGAGAAATCTTATCTCCTGAGTCCCTAGAGAAAAAGAAGCTAACAGTATCACAAACAATAACGAACATGAAATGAGCATCACCTACGTCCAGTCACTGAGCTAACAGCTACTCGAAAGCATTATCTTATTTGATCCTGCTGGTGGCTAGGCTTCTCCAGCTTCCAGCTCTCCCCAGAGACCGGGCAGCAGTGGGATGGAGGTGGCGCTCCCTGACAAGGCCCTAGGTTGAAGGAGGTTCCTTGCAGGGCACAGCGCAGCCCAGGGTACTGACAGGAGCTGCGGAGATGAAGGAGGGGCTAACACAGCCTCCCCAGGATGCAGGTCTACACCAGGAGCTCCTCTCCTTGCCTCCCCCATGGGAAAATCCAGGCTTCCTTCAGCGGGACTTCAGGATATGCCCCAGGGTAGGCCCCAGTGGGCCCATGGCTAGAGGCTCCACTTATTCCAGAAAAAAACTACTACTCAGAGCTCTCCTCTGAAGTGCCACTGCTCACACTTTTAAAGTACTGACCCTGTGGGGCCAGCAGGTGGTGTGGTAGTTAAGGTGCTGGATTTCCGCATGGCCAACCACCAACCCAGTCTGGATCAGACAGTTTGAAAAAATCACACTAGGTTCATGTACATGTGTGCCCAAAATCCAGAGAGAAGGGACTGTGGCATGGGGGTAACTTCACACTATCCCTCTCTCTGTCTCTCTCTGGTGTCTCTCACATGTGCCCTATGGCAAAAAAAAAGAAAAAAAAAAAAAAAAAGACTGACCCTGAACAGCAGCAAGCACCAGGTCACCAGGGGAAATATCTGAGTAGAGATTTGCAAACTTTCAGAATCTTGTACTCTGAATATGATTCTAAAGCCAGAATTCCAGAAATGGTGAAATCTCAGACACGGGCCCAGTGCTGTGAAACAGCAGTAACACAAGGCTGGAAGCTATGTAGCCAATTGCACGCTTGCCCAGGTTAGCCTGAAAATAGGCCAGACATGTGTGCAGGCACCCAGGACCCTGAGGACACAGTGTGACAAGCTCCTGTCGAAGGTTCTTCTCTCGCTCTCACAAGCATGAGGATATACTTACTATCATTTAAAATTTTTAAAAAGGGTCAGCAGGTGGTGTGGTGGTTCTGGCTACTGGAGTCCCACATGACCAACTGCAGTTCAAGTCCCAAACCTGGCAGCTTGCTTTCTCATTTTCTCTCTCTCTCTCTTCCTCCCTCCCTCCCTCTCTCTCTCTCTCTCTCTCTCTCTCTCTCTGGTGAGCATGTATGCCCTATAGCAAAATTTAAATTAATAATATTTATTAATTAACCTTTTTAAATTAATTAAATTATTTTAAAAACTTAGAAGTAAAACATTCATTATATAGGCAAGTTGTTTATGGGACAAGCAAATTCGATATACAATGACATTTCTTTTTCTACTCAAATTGGGTATTGGAATGCAGGTCAACAAAACTCCAAAGTCACATCTGTGGAGGAGTCCAACCCAGTGGGGCTTCAGGACCCATCTGAGCCCTTTGATCTTTGAGCATCGCTTCCGGTTGGTTCAGTATGTTGGCAAGGCCACTACTGTACGCCCCCCCCCCCCCCCCCCCCCCCCCGACCTAGGAACAAGCTTGGATCAATTAGCATATTGACAAGGCCGTTTGCTATCCGCTCCGGGACTGTAGTAGCCTTGCTGGGAAGTGACCCCCCTCTGACTTCCCGATATATTACTATAAAAGAATTAATATAGTTTTCTCATACATCTTTGTAGTAAGATTTCCCCAAAATCCCCCGACCGCTCCCTTTACTCTAATCACTTACTGTTAATTACAGCGCTTCATTGGACACAATAAAGGGTGTGCTAAAGTTTTTCTTAATCTCCGGAAGGCCTTCCTTTCAAAACACATTTAAACTTAAGAATCACCTCTTACGCAGAAACTGACCCAGGACACCCCCGCCTCACTGTAGCTATTGTTCTGACAAGGTACATGACGGTGGCACCACAAGCACAATGCAATGCCTAGGTGTGCCGCAAAGTTTTTCGTTAACTCATTAGTCACTTCACCACCAGTTGAAAAGGCTGTATCCCCACCCTCATCAAGTGAACACTAACTTCACCCTTTCAGGATAGGTAAATATATTAGGATTCCTTTAAATAAACTTTAGATCTCTATAAAATTACATAAGTATCATTCTTTATTGAGATTTATAAGAACTAATATCTGTACTTGAGATTTTCCTTTTTAGAATCACAACCAGTAACTGCAAGATTGCTGCTGCCAAGTACTGGCTGATAATTAACTCTGCCTGCTGGAGCTGTTCTCCAAAACTACACTCCCAGAAGTTCCCAAAAGCTTGCTTACATCAATCAAACTATTGTTGAATTGTATCGATAATTAATAGACCTGCCCTTTATCAAACCCTGAATAGAACCTTTGATCTCTATTGTTAAAACTTTATGAATTGATCATCAGAACACGTAGCCCCTCTCCCGTTCACTTGCATGTATCACATTTTCAATAAAAAGGCACGATGATTCCTAGCAGTTGTCACTCCTCAGAGAGCAATCTCTGGAAGTGTCTGGCTGAGGACGTGCATGAAAAGGCACCAAGACCTCAGTCTTCCTTTCCTTCATCGTCTCTGTCGAGTCAACCCACCCCCGCCGAGGCTGGTCCCCGGCACATCTGGATTGTAGCAACAGTTTAACAGCAACATGTGTGGAACTTACAATTCTTTGGCTTCCAGACATAACAGTTTAAGGGCTGTTAATAACCTCCAAGATGGTCCATCCCATCCAAATGTCAAATTTCTAAAGTAGAGAAACAATGACAAAGCCGTCATTTCAGTACTTCTTGACACCATGACTAATGGCTGAAGAGCCAAACACTGTTTTATTTTTTAATATATATTTTATTTTAATTTTTTTATACATTCAATCACATACATTACTTGGCTTATAAAGTGAATGTTCCAACATGAATATATTTCTCACTTAGTTCAGTTGGGGATACTATACACATTATCATCAACAGGTAATAACCCATTTCTGTGTCCCATAAATGTCTTGCCTTTCTTTTTATCTCCTTAATGTCTTTCCTCAGACTCTCCTTCTCCCACCCTCTTCCCATACTGTCTCCAGTATCTGTAACCATTTTCTATGTTTCTATATCCTCTAGTCTTTCAGTTTCAGCCATAGAGTGCAGGTTGCTAAACATGATATTATTGTCAATCTTAGTTGAAAAGACAAAGGAGAAAAAAATAAATGCACAATACTAAAGAATAAAGCCTAAATAACAAAATTCCCTTTATGTTTGAAAAAAAAAAAAAAGGAAAAGCTATTTTCCAATCAACTCCAGTAAGAAGTCGAACTTGCATAAGGGAGCCACAGATAATGGTAGAGACCACAGATCCATGCCCACTCCTCTCATAACAGTGAGATGAATGACAAATTTGGATTATCTTAGGGATCAAACCAAAGGCTGCCACTACAGCCAAATTGCCTTCATATTATTGCTGGATTGTTTTTTAAAAATTTATTTTTATCCAGAAAAGAACATATGAAAAGGAGAGCCATGAACCCTGTTTATCCCATTTGATATAGAATCACCCAGTCTTCCCACCTACTCAAAAGCCTCTACCATGTTATAAAATGACTGGGTTCTCCTTTGGGCCAGCCTGGCCTGCAGGAGCCAGTGTCAGCCCACCTGACACTAGTAAAAACAAATGAACCCTAGGCCACCAGTCAATACCAGGTCTCTATTTGGTGCAGTAATTTAATATTTCAAGCTTGTATCTTATGTCCCCAAATTAGTTCCTTAAAAGTGTCTTACACTCCCTGGGAACCAGCAGTTAGCACAATGGCTATGTCGCTGGACTCCCACGTAGTCGACCACGGTTCGCGTCCCGGACCTGGTGGCTTAAAACTCACGCCGGACACGTGTGCGTGCATGCCCAAGATCCCGAGAGGAGAATGGAGGAGAAGGGATTGCGGCGTGACCATTCCCTCTGGGGGGTGATTTCTCGCTTTCTGTCTCTATGTCTCTGTCTGTCTGGCTGGCGAGCACATGCGCCCTATAGCGAAAACCTCTCCGAAAAGAAAAAAAAAGTGTCTTACACTCCCTTGTGTCCCATATCATCAAGCATGTATTTACTGCACATAGTAAGTACTCAATAAATATTTCCCTGTCAGCTGACACAGAGACAGGAGGGGTCTCACACCTATGGAAACCCTAACCCTCAATTTTCTACTTTTTTTTTTTTTTTGAGAATTTTTTTGCTATAAGGTGCGTGCGCTCGCCAGACAGACAGGGAGAGACAGAGAAATAGAAAGGGAGAAATCATCCCCCGGGGGGATGGCCACGCCACAATCCCTTCCTCTCCGTTCTCCTCTTGGGATCTTGGGCATGCATGCACACGCACCCGGCGTGAGTTTTAAGCCACCGGGTCCAGGACGCGAACCACGGTCAACTACATGGAAGTCCAGCAACATAGCCATTACGCTAACTGCTGGTCCCAAACCCTCAATTTCCTCATGAAAAGGAATAACTTTGAAAGAAAGAGAAACACTTACTCTATAAAGCCATGATCCTTCAAAATAGAAATCTTTTTCTTCATCTGTTTATCTGCTGATGGAAGATATTTAACAAGTGTATCTATATCAAAAAAAAAAAAAAATCAGACTAAGATTTAGGATATAATTCAGACAAAAGTGGGTCAACTCACTTTTCTTCCTACTAATAATCAAGACACATAAACAGGCTCACCAAATTTACACCAAAAAAATCTATTTTTCAAGACCATTTCAATGAGATCATTATTTAGCGTCTGAAAAGCTGTATGAATTCTAGGCAAGAGACTAAACATCTACAATTTCGGTGCATGTTCCCACAAAACAAATCAACCAACAAGATCAAGTAATTAACACATGTGCACAACTGTTAGAAAATTAAAACCAACAGAAGTATGGGCTCTGTAAAAACATGAGAAAAGGGTTTAATATTGAGTTTTAAAAACTAGAATTCAAAAGAGTGGGAACATTAGTGATTGCAACCATAAAAAACTTGAAGTAAATATGCACAAATTATCAAAGCTACTTGGAGAGGAATAGGGCAATGAGGAGTTTTTTCTATAAAAATGTATCAATAACCAAAATGTAATTTTTGTACAAATTATTCTATAAATTATATTTCATGGCCATCAATATTACAGTTATCAGGATCCTGAATACATCAGGTTTATTCAAAACTAGTATTTTCGAAGAGACTTAGCAAGTTCCAGTTTTTGCTTTTCTATTTTTATTTTGAGAAATAACATTATTATTCCACCTACAGAGTGGAGTGGTATCACTTTGACCAAGTTTCTATTTCCATTCAAACTTACATGAAAATTATCTCAAGTCATGCACTTGGTAAACCTCTGGCCATTTTCCCATGGCCTAGAAAACCACTTCTCTGCTGCTTCAGAAGGGAAAAAATCAGTCTTCTGTGTACTGTTTTTAATACTATTTTTGGAATTTTCACACCATATATTTAATGGCTAAATTATTATTTGAAAATATTACAGGGTGAATATCCCTTTTCCAAAATGCTTGGCGGGCTAACTGATGGCACAGTAGTAATACAACACTCTGATCTTGGACCAACACAGAAAGGTCCTGGTTTACAGTTTGGAACCCTCCTGTGCACACCAGACATGGACCCTTGATCCAGGCTGGCTAAAGCTGGGGGTAAATCATGGTATAAAGACCATTGAGGGTGTCTGTCTGTCTGTCTCTCTGAAAGAAAGCAAGCTTTAAAAAAAAATGCTTGTCACCAGAAGTGTTCTAAATTTCAGATTTTTTAGATTTGAAGTATTTGCAGATACATAATGAGCTATCTTGGGGAAGAGACCCAAGTCTAAGCACAAAATTCATGTATGTTTCATATACACCTTATATACATACCCTGACAATAATTTTATATCTTTTTTTTTTTTCAGAGGGGGCGCACACTCATCAGAGACAGAAAGTACCCTTCCATAGGGAATGGTCATACCACAATCCTTTTTCCTCCCTTTCTCACCCCATTAGGATTTTGAGCATGCACACACATGCATCCAACCTGCTTTTCAATCCTCAAGGCCAAGACGTGAACCATAGTTGTCTATGTGGGATCTGTCTCTCTATACACAGGGCTTAACCCCTGCACTATGAAGCTGGTCCTTATTTGGTATTTTTGTACTGTAGTGTTTTGACTGTAATGTACCACACAAGATCAGGTGTGAAATTTTCCACTTATGGTGTCATAATGACACTCCAAAAGCTTCACATTTTGAATTTGCAGAATGAGGAGGCTCAATCTGTAATACTAATGGTGCTGGCTAGTTAGGAGATCATAAAAGAACACCAATGAAATCAAGATCTCATCATGGCAGTAAACTCCAATGGATTTATCTCTGCAATGAGCTCAGTGTTTCACACACAGTAGGTGCTTAATAAATACTTTTCATCTGTTGTTTCCTAATCCTAGTCTGTCTTTAGTGATAGTAATAATGTCTTGGTACAAATATTTCTATTTCTTCACATCTATTAATATTATATTTATTTCTGTATCAATGTTCCTTTTCTTCTATTCTATCTTCTGCCACAATATTGATACAATAAAACTTCTTTCAGTCTTCTTGTCCTGAGTATCAATCAAAGCCTGGTTGTTTTTACTTAAAAGCTGAAATTATACACTCAGTAGAAGTAAGGTTACCCTATCTAGGAAAAAAATTAATGGTAGATGCATGTGTTTTATGGTCTTGCTATTTTAATTAAAACTGAAGATAACTACATCTCAAAGTGGAAGATAGAAGTATATCATCTTAATAAGAACAAAGTTGATCCCAACCTGCTGAGACATAAACACAAGCATGAGGATTATGAGTGGAAACAAATCCGTATTCCAGGAGCAGCCGCTGGTTATCATGAGGACCATAGCAGATGAACACCTCTTCATGTTTTCTATAATTTGAAGCCGTTTGAATTTCATAACAGCGAGTTTCCTCATTAAATGCTGCTTTAACCTAGAAAATTGTTAGATTTTTTTTTTAAAGGCATACAACTAAAAGGTATTTGGTTATTGTATTAATTTAAGGTAAGTGCAGCTTTCAAATATGCACCAGTGAATTTAACTACTTGTGGGGAAAACACCACTTCTGCACTGCAGCCTGCTTTGTCTGCCTCAACTGCATCCCATCGTGAGGGAGAAAATCTTGCTAGGGTTCTGGGGATGGCCTAGCACTCAACACCCAACACTGGACAGATAAGACTCCCAGCAGTTTATCAGTCACATACAGTCACAGCACAGGGAGGACAAGCACACCCTGCAGGGCCACACAGGGCTGCACAGCGTGAACTGTGAACGAGCGGGGCTGTGGGAGGCAGGCTTTACAGCAGCAGGAGCATGAATGTCCCCTGGTTCCCACGAGAGGGTGTGACTGGCTTGTTTGAATCATTACACAGGTTGGTAGGGAGTGAATTCTGTTAAGTTTTAGATTGGTATGTGCTGATAAAGGAACTAGCTGGGGTGGGAAGGCTTTCCACTAGGTAGAGGGCATAACCAGTGAGAAAAAGGGAACTTAAAGTCAGGCCACTGGGGCTCTTTGAGATGTCAAAGGAGCACATGAAATTTGAGGTCTTAGTAGATACAGCTGTGAAGTAGCATGTACTTGGTCAATATTTGTGATGGTTTTGTTAATTAATAGGTACAGAAGAAATCGAGAAGTCTTAACTGTGCCCACAGTAAGAAGTGAGTATAAGCATTAAGTCTTCTTTACTAAGAAGCAAATCCCAGCGAGGATGAGGATGAGTAACAGGCTTAATTTCCTAGCTTGTAGCATAAACAGTAGATTAGGGCTATGGTGTGCAGGCTTTGCTAGCCTTGTGTTCTCTGTCCAAGTTGTTGTTTTCTTACCAAAGGACATGTGCACGTGCCAGAGACAGACAGGAAGAGAGGAGGGAAAAATGTACCATTCTGGGGCACAGTCACACTACAATCCCTTCTCCATTTCTCTGTCCTTTTGGGGTTTTTGGCATGCACACATATACACACACATGCCTGGCGTGTCTCTCAAGCCACTAGGTCCAGGACTCAAACCACACAGATGGCTATGTGGGATCTGGCTGCCTCAAGCACCAGGCTATGGAACCATCTCTACTGTTGTTTTACAATCTTTTAATACTGTAAAACCGGGACCAGCAGTTGGCATAATGGCTATGTTGCTGGACTCCTATGTAGTCAACCACAGTTCGAGTCCCGGACCCAGTGCTTAAACTCACGCCAGGCATGTGTGCGTGCTTGCCCAAGATCCCAAAAGGAGAATGGAGGAGAAGGGATTGCAGCGTGGCCATCCCCCCTACAGGGTTATTTCTTGCTTTCTGTCTCTCTGTCTCTGTCTTTCTGGTAAGGGCACGCACCCTATGGCAAAAACCTCTCAAAAAAAAACTGTAAAACCATTCTGAGCTCAGGGTCCTCAGGCCAAATACAAGCTGTAATTAATGGTCCTTCCATGCTAAACTGTAAAATTACTGCTTAATAGCACAAGTGCACCAAAAGCCCCAATAAAATAAAGTCATACAGTGGGGCTGAGTCCCTATGTCTAGCATCTATTGCTCTCCATATGCCTGACATGATTTCATCAATACCAACCACAAAAACGCTCCTCTAACCTCAGACTCCTTTTACTCCAATTGTTAGAAATACATCTTGCTAGGCTAGCTCTGCATCCTGATGGTTAAGGCAGCTGGAGCTCACATGGCCAATCATGTAGCCAGGGCCCCAGACCCAGTGGTCTGAGAAATACACAAGACACGTGTGCAAACATGCCCAAAATTCTAAAAGGAGGGAGAGATGTGAAGAAGGCATCATGGGGGACCAGCAGTTAGCGTAATGGCTATGTCGTTGGACTCCCATGTAGTCGACCATGGTTCGCAGCCTGGACCCGGTGGCTTAAACTCACACCGGGCGCGTGTGCGTGCGTGCCCAAGATCCTGAGAGAAGAATGGAGGAGAAGGGATTGCGGCGTGGCCATCCCCCCTGGGGGGTGATTTCTCGCTTTCTGTCTCTCTGTCTCTCTCTCTCTCTCTCTCTCTCTGTCTGGCGAGCGCACGCGCCCTATAACAAAAACCTTTAAAAAGAAAAAAGAAAAAAAAAAAGAAGGACAAGTCAGCTGGTGACGAGAGCAGAGATAAACTGCTATGACAGCTCTGCCACAAAGTGTGGACGGCACAGGAAAGCAAGCTAGACTTCAGTGCAGGAAGGAGGACTCTACACCACAAGAGCCAGGCAAAGGGCTACTGGGAAAGACAGCCCACGGGATACAGGATGGGGCTCTGCAGGCCTGGAGAGCAAGAGTGGAAGAATGGGACAGGGGAGAAAAAGATGCAGAGGGATAGTGGGGTCAAGAAGAGAGACAGGCAGCAGGTGGGTCTAAGAAGCTTACCCCCTCCTACAGTTCTGCTCACTGTTCAAAGTCAAAGTTCTATGTGTCGGAATCTTTCTTATCAAAACAGAACATAGGTCCCCTTGTCAGTTTCTCACCTGGACATTAGGGCTATGATTCAGTAGATCTAGGTACGGAGCAAGTGCATAAGTATCAGGCTCTGCAGAAAGGCACTCCCGCTGCCTGTGCCTCAGGTACACAGCTCTGGTGTTGACAGTGCACCAGGCCCACAGGAGGGCACTGTAGCTGAAAACATTGTCAACAGCCTCTGTAAACAGAGGCTGCAGAGAAGAGAAAAAGTCCCTGGAGGAAGTGAAGAACTCTTGCACACGGGCTCTCTGTTCTTCAGCCTTTGCTTTCAGAGGTCTGGGAAGAAGATTCACCACCTCCAGCTCCAAACAAACAGGGCAAGTATAGGCCTTGGGTAAAATCTCCAGGTACGGCTTCCAGGGAGACTGGTCCCCAACATGCCTTTCTGAAACTAAAAAGGTGCACAGAGCCAGCAGAGGAGACGGAGGAGGCTTCCACCTTTTAAAATTAAAAACAGTTTAAAGGACTTACTTTTATTCGAAATACAGAATAAGCTAGGTAGTTTGTTTTGCTGCCAGAGGGGTTGTGCCCAAACTGCCCACACACTCTAAATGGACTCAAGAACTCCTTCCTTCCTTCAGGGTTTCCTCTTCAAAGCATGCCCTCAACACATGCACCCTGAACAAGCCACGTGTTAAGTGTCAGAAAAACTGATTCAGTAACCCGCATTGTAGGTTTGTTTGCAGGATCCTTTTTGCAAAAAGCTCTTGCTTACTATACTTGGTTTTCCAGTTTTAAGGCTTATGCCACAAGTTTATTTGCTTCACCTGGATGAGTATATATAAAGCACAGTAGGGGGGCTAGCTGGTGACCTGATGGTGAAAGTGGTCAGATCCTACATGGGTGATTGAGGAGTTCAAGTCCCAGAGGTTTGAAAAACATGCCTGGCACATGTGCGTGCATGGCCAAAATCCCAAAATGAGAAATGGAAATAGAATCATGGCATGATTATCACCCATGAAGGGTGTTCTTTCTTTCTCTCTCTCTCTCTCTCTCTCTCTCTCTCTCTCTCCTTCTCTCTCTCTAGCAAGCACACATATCATTTAGCAAATTTACATAGAAATATATGTATGTATACATATACTTATATATACACATATGTGTGTGTATATATATACATAACATATATAATATATATACATTGGTAGGAGGAAAAATGGTTAGAAAAAATCCAGACCTGTGCCATCCACTATAGCACCACTGTGACACACAGGTATTTAAGTTTAAATTATTTAGGGACCAGCAATTAGCATAATGGCTATGTCGCTGGACTCCCACATAGTCGACTGCGGTTTGCGTACCAGACCGGTGGCTTAAAACTCACGCCGGGCGCGTGTGCGTGCGTGCCCAAGATCCCAAGAGGAGAATGGAGGAGAAGGGATTGTGGCGTGGCCATCCCTCCTGGGGGGTGATCTCTCGCTTTCTGTCTCTCTGTTTCTCTCTGTCTTTCTGGCGAGCGCACACACCCTATAGCAAAAACCTCTCAAAAAAAAAATAAAAAGTTTAAATTATTTAGAATTAAATAGCACTTCAAATCCCATTCCTCAGTCAGATGAGCCACATCTGAAGTGCTCAAGAGCCATCTGTGACTAGTGGCTACCATACTAGACAACGCAGAGTCAAAACATCTCTGTCGTTGCCGAAAGTTCTGTTAGATCACACCAACCTAGACTGAAAACTTAATACACTCATTATATACTTGCTGCAGTTTCAAAACTCTTATTCCTAAACTTGCTTGCCTTATTACAAAGTATATATTGTAGTATATTTATTTGTTTTGGTTAGTTACCAATAAAAAGATCTCATACGGCATGAATACATTTAGAAAAAGTTTTCATTAATCCTTCAAAGTCCAGATTCCTATATTGTCATATGTTTGTACTCAAAATTTCACAATTATTCAGAAAATGTTAATACCAAGAGCAGCCTTTCCTCTACTCAGGCCTAAAAAGATGCATTAACCCTCCTTTAAAAACATGGCGGGGAAAACAAAAGAGTCCAGGCACTAGCAAGTGACATAGTGGTTAAGGTACTGGACTCCCACATGGCTGACTGCAGTTCCTGTCTCAGATCTGGTGGCTTAAAAAAACACACCAGGTGAGGGACCAACAGATGGTATAATGGTTACATCACTGGACTCCCACATGGTCGACCATAGTTCAAATCCCAGACCTGGTGGCTTAAAACTCAAACCAGGCATGTGTGCACGTGTGCCCGAAATCCCAAGAGGAGAATGAAAGAGATGGAACTGCAGCATGGCCATCCCCCCAGGGGATGATTTCTTGCTTTCTGCCTCTCTGTCTCTGTTTCTCCAGCGAGCATAAGTGCCCCATAGCAAACATCTCTCTTGAAAAAAGAAAATCACGCCAAGCGCATTTGTGTGCATGCCCAAAATCCCAGGTGGAGGATGGAGGAGAAAGGATTGATGTATGGTCATCCCCCGGGGAAGGTGATTTCTCACTTTCCCTCTCACTGTCTCTCTCCCTCTCTTAAAGTAAATGTACATGCTCTATAGCAAAAATCTTTATTTAAAACAAAAATAATTTAAAAATAAAGTATCCAGAGCTTAATCTGACTTAAGAAACAGTATTAACTCTTAACCCTTATGATTATAGGGTGGATAGTCTTACTCACTCTATCCTCAGAGGTACCCCAAAACAAAGGTTCACCACTCCATGAGCTAGAATGTATTAATAGTTCCCAGATCCCTACTTCCGCTTCTCTCTTGTACATCTAGATAAAACTATTATAGTTTTTTATAATAGCAACAGCCCTTTATACATGAATCAGAATTCAAGCAAGCACAGTAAAAGTAAACCCAAAAAAGGGGGACAGCCAGTGGCGCAACAGTAGCACAATGCTCTGCAATGTTGCTCCCACACAGGAAAGTCCCCAGTTCAATCCCAGGGCTCCCCTGAGCACTCTGGATATATGTGTGCCCAGTATCCTGGTTGGCTGAGGCATGAAGTGAATCACAGCATGAAGACTATGCTGAGGGTGTCTGACCCCCCACACACACTCAAAATAAATAAATAGGGAGAGTAACTAGTATTGTTTAAAACCTAGTATAACTGAGAGCAAGCTATTATAAGCCAAGGCACTCAGGAGTGATTGAATCCTTTCTCACCACTTTCTAGTGATGGATCAGGATTCAAAACAACCCCAGGCAGTCTAGTACAAATCTTAAAAATAGAGATCACTAGATGGTATAATATTACTTTTGCTGGACTCCCACATAGTGGACCAGTTCAGGTCCTAGACCTAGCAGCTTAAACTCATGCCAGACATGCATGCCGTGTGTCCAAAATTCCAGGAGGAGAATGGAGGAGAAGGAATTGTGGCATGGCCATCCCCACTGGGGGGTTTTCTAACTTTCTGTCTCTTTGGCAAGCGTACATGTCCTATAGCAAAAATCTCTCTCTGAAAAAAAAGAGAAACCTTAAAAATACAGTTTACAGTGAATGATAAACTTTCTAAAGAAAAATATCCCTTGAACCACTTCAGATATTTCTTAGCTACATAAGTGGCTGAGTCCTAAAAATCTGGACCTTAAACTACTTGCCACTGACAGAGAAGCACATACACCAGATCCATGTGCGTGGTCACTTACCTAGTTATGTACACCCCCAAGTAACTGCCAATCACTGTGTCTGTGGTGAGCAGGCAACTCTCAGGCAAAGAAATAATCACCTGTCCCTCCTTGACAAAAAGAAAGTAAAGTTTAAGACATCTACGCTTTGGGAAGGACCTGTGAGTATGAGTCTTGTAAAGTCCTTGATCCCACAGTCATCCCACAAGAACCTATTACAGCCCAACCACAAATCACCAATGAGCCCACCAATGAGCCAACTCGTTCCCAACTCACTGGGTCAGCAGATGCAGACAGGGCTGTTCCAACTCCAGGGATTACAACCCCAATAAAGGTCCGTATATCAGGGCCGGGTGGTAGCACAACAGTAATGCAACTAGACCCACATGGGAACTCAAACCCAGGACTTTCCTTGTAGTTCCCTGAATACACCAGGAGCACACACATATCGATCACTTGGCCTGCCTGAGACTGGGGACAAATTGTGGCATGAAGATCCTCTGGGCCGTACTTTCATGAGGTACATTTGTCTTCCCCAAATTCTGCTACAGACTAAAGCCAATTGTACTTTCTTCAAAAAATAAAAATATTGTTCAACAATGTTAAAGTTCTTATTATTACTGAACTGTAACACTTAAAAATGATAAAGATGTTGGTGGCGTGGTGGTTAAGGTGCTGGATTCCCACATAGTTAACTACAGTTGGAATCCCAGACCTGGAAGCTTGAAAATCAAACCGAGCAGGCATGCATGCCCAGAATATCAGGAGGAGAATGGAGGGAAAGGGATTATGGCATGGCCATCCCCCGGGGGGTGATTTCTGACTTTCCTTCTTGCTGTCTCAGACAAGTGCACATGCCCTATGGCAAAAAACTAAAAATAAGATAAAGGTGTTAAATTTCAGGAGTATTTTACCACAATATTTTAAAAGGTCCTGTCATATAGGTCAGCAATTCAGAGAACTGGATCCCACATGGCCAACTGTGGTTAAAGTCCCAGCTCTGGTGACTTGAGAAACACCGGGCATATGTGCACGCAAGCCAAAAATCCTAACAGGAAGGAGAAATGAAGGAATATAGCGTGTGACTATGCCCTTTTAGGGAGTGCTTTCTTTCTTTCTCTCTCTCTCTCTCTCTCTGGCAATAAGAAATTTTTTTTAATTTTTAAATAATAAAAACAGTATAACAGAATTATGACATTAAAAGATATCATACTTAAGTTAAACATATGTATGTAGCTGAGTTTAAAATATAGAACTAAAAATACTTTTTAAATAAAACAATTTTTAAAATAAAGGAAGAAATTTCTAGTTTCACAGAAAACTACATATTAGATACCCTTTAAGTAGCACAAAAAGAACTAAAAGGGACCTTGGAGATCATCTCTGGCTTTCACCTCCTTGTTTTCAGCTAAGAAAACAAGCGAGCAGGCTGAGGAGCCTTGCTGTGGGTCCCAGACAGCTGAAGGCAATCCTGGGACAGGCTCAAAAGCCTCCTCCCACCACCTGGTGGGTTCTACCGACCACACTACACACAGCCTCTCAGATGAGAGCAGGTCCCCTGGCACATTTAAAACAGGACCTGATTTCTAAACTTTGCCCTGGCAGAGACTGCTCATTGCCTACCCCAGCATGCCTTCTCTCCTCCTCCTCCGAAACAGGATTCTATTTGAGGGCATCACACCAGGAAAAGGATGACGCCTCCTCCTCCCTTTGCAGTTAGCAGGGGCTGTGAATGTTAATGGTAAGATGGGGGGGGGGGGGGGGGGGGCTGGAATTTCCTTAAAGGGTAGAAGCCTGCCCCTCTTTACCCCCTTGCTCCATGGACCTGCAAATGTGGGGTTTCCTTAGGGGTGTGACAGAGCTGGAGGAGTCTGGGCCTCTGCCCCACCAGCTCAGGGTATGCCTACTCCAGGCTTGTATATATGACAGCAAAGCAAACTTTACATGCTGTGTAAGCTCCGTGACGTTGGGCTTATCCTCCATACGTACCAAACTTAACCCTAATTGACAAAACTGCATTCAAACATGTCAGTATTAAGTAAGAAATGCCTATAAGTCTGAAATATATTTAGTTCACTTGATTCGACCCACAAAAACAAGGCAGCAAAATCTACACTGGGTTCCAAGAATAAAAGAGAAGTTCTCACCTTCAGGGATGTTTTGCTCATCAGGCCTCTTCCTGTACCTTAGGAAAATAAAGATGAAAAAAAGGGTAAATTCTACTATATCTTCAAGGTTCTAGAGATACCATTTCAAATAAAACACATGAATGAACTTCAAAATTACACAAAGTTAAAGCTGGGTGTCTCTCAGCCTTTGACTCCTAAGGGAAAGAGGGGTCAGGAAACTATTCCGGAAAATGTCCTGACCTCCTTGTATGTTATAACGCTTGAAGGGCAATCTAAGCTTCAGAGTTAACACCCTAAAGATCATGATGGACTTTACACAAATCTGCTGCTGGGCTCCTTGCAGAAACCTTAAAGCTGTGGCCTACCAGCTGAGAGTGGGGGTCTTACTCTAATGTCCACCCAATCTCCAAGGCTGAACCCTCAGGCCACTTCTATGTACTACTAGACTCAGCTTTCCCCAGTAATGACCTTGAAACCCTTTTGACTGGCCAGTAAACCCCACTCAGGTCCCAATGCCTACAGAATACATCCTCCTCTCCCCTCCCCAACGTTACCCATCAGATGGGGTTTAGTTGGGTAGATCCAGGGTTAACACTCCCTGCAAGCGTACACTGTGGCAGAAGCACAATTGACACAGTAACCACACCAGCTGTACTGTTAACACTCTAGCAACTTCCATGCCTAAGGTTTCCCTCCTGGAACAGTCAGATGGACACAAAAAGATGCTTTTCTGGCAGGCATAGCTATTTTATGACCATATAAGACCTACAGTATTGGGACCAGCAGTTAGCGTAATGGCTATGTCGCTGGACTCCCATGTAGTTGACCATGGTACGAGTCCCAGACCCGGTGGCTTAAACTCACACCAGGCACGTGTGCATGCGTGCCTAAGATCCTGAGAGGAGAATGGAGGAGAAGGGATTGCGGCGTGGCCATCCTCCCTGGGGGGTGATTTCTCGCTTTCTATTTCTCTGTCTCTGTCTCTTTCTGGCGAATATACGCACCCTATAGCAAAAACCTCTCAAAAAAAAAAAAAAAGACCTACAGTATTAATTTGTCCAAATTCATAGTTCTTGACCTTCCTTCTGTCAAATAGGAGGGAGGGAATACAATTCAGCAAGGTCATTCCATGCAGGATTATTGAGGAGCTTCTGGTTCATGGGAATTCCTGCCTGAATCCTCAGTTTTCTGGAAAAGTTGGATTCAATGAGTTCTAACTCATCTCCTCAACCAGAAGATCACACACATGATCCTAGTTTTTTGTTTGTTGGTTGGTTTTTAAACTTACCTATTTTACTTATTATCATTATTATTATTCAATTTGACCAGAGAGAAACAGATTAAGAAAGGGAAAATGAGAAAGCAAACCACCACGTCCAGGACTCAAACTACAATCGGCCATGTGGGAGTCCAGCACCTTAACCACCAAGCCAACTAATGGCTCCTAAGATTCTAGTTTTAAGAACTTATTTATTCTTGGGACCAGCAGTTAGCGTAATGGCTATGTCGCTGGACTCCCATGTAGTCAACTGCGGTTCACGTCCCGGACCCAGTGGCTTAAAACTCACGCCGGGCATGTGTGTGTGCATGCCCAAGATCCCAAGAGGAGAATGGAGGAGAAAGGATTGCGGCGTGACCATCCCCCCGGGGGGTGATTTCTCGCTTTCTGTCTCTCTCTGTCTGGCGAGCGCACGCGCCCTATAGCAAAAACCTCTCCAAATAAAAAAAGAACTTATTCTTATTTATTCTGTGTACCCATAGTATAGTCAATCATAACTGTGAGCCAGAATCCTCCTAAAATCAATTACTAATGGAGGATATTTTTCTATGAGATCATCCTTCAAAATACTATGTGCTGGGACCAGCAGATGGCATAATGGTTATGTCACTGGACTCCCATGTCATCAACTGTGGTTAGAGTTCCAGACCTGGTGGCTTAAAACTCATGCCAGGCGTGTGTGCGTGCGTGTGTGTGTGTGTGTGTGTGCCCAAAATCCCAAGAGGAGAATGGAGAACGGATTGCAGCATGGCCAGAACAGATTGCAGCATGGCCATCTCCCCTGGAGGTAATGGTGATTTCTTGCTTTCAGTCTCTCTGCCTGCCTGGCAAGTACACACACCCTATAGTGAAAAATCTCTCTTAAAAAAAAAAAAACACTCATGTGCTGATCTAAGTGGAAATTACTCTCCAAACATACAAACAAACAAAATCTGGCATGTGAAATAAATCTGGAAGGCAGGGAACCAGCAGTTAGCGTAATGGCTATGTCGCTGGACTCCCACGTAGTCGACCACTGTTCGCATCCCGGACCCAGTGGCTTAAAACTCACGCCGGGCGCGTGTGTGTGCGTGCCCAAGATCCCAAGAGGAGAATGGAGGAGAAAGGATTGTGGCGTGACCATCCCCCCGGGAGGTGATTTCTCGCTTTCTGTCTCTATGTCTCTCTCTGTCTGGCGAGCGCACGCGCCCTATAGCGAAAACCTCTCCAAAAAAAAAAAAAAAAAAATCTGGAAGGCATTTTACCTCTACTGTATAATGGATAGCATTTAATATCAAAAAACATACCATAATAATCTGTATTTACTGTATTTATCATAGATATACTAGGCAAGGCAGAGTACATTATAAACATCTCACTCTCTTCAAATTCCATCTAATCATTTGCCAATTCCTGCTAAAGATTTTTGCTACAGGGTGTGTGTGCTCTCTAGAGACAGAAAGGAAAGAAAGTGAGAAATCACTCCCCCAGGGGGTAATGGACATGTTGTAATCCCTTCTCATATCTTTTATGTACTACCCTTATTCTTTTTGGCTTATTTTTCTATTTGTATTATCTTTTTTTCTTTTTTTGTTTTTGTTTTATTTTGTTGTTTTTTACTATAGGGCACATGCACTCACCAGAGAGAGACAGAAAGGGGGTTACGTGAGAAATCACTTCTGGGGGGATAGCTATGCCACATCCCTTCTCCTCCATTCTCCTTTCAGGAGTTTGGGCACATGCACATATGCACCCAGCATGTTTTTAAAGCAGCTAGGTCCAGGACTCAAATTGCACAGTCAGTCATGTGGGATCCTTAACCTTAACCTTTGTGCCACCTCCTAGCCCCATGTTCTTTTTTTTATTTTTAATTTTATTCCACATTTTGTAATTTCTCTCAGCAATCCACTTTCATTCATTTTTAGAACAAGGTTTAATACAAGTGAATCATATGCTACAAAGCAGGAAACTCAGCACATAGCAATAGATGTGTTCCCAGAGAAAACAAAGCCCTCCTGCAAGTATCACCCTTGCTGGGACCAGCAGATGGCGTAATGGTTACATGGCTGGACTCCCACGTGGTCAACTGCGATTCAAGTCCCAGATCCAGCCATTTAAAACTCAGTTTGGATACATGTGCATGCGTGCCCAAGATCCTGAGAGGAAAATGGAGGAGAAGGAATTGCAAACGGGCCATCCCTCCTGGGGGATGATTTCTCACTTTCTATCTATCTCTCTCTGTCTCTATGGCAAGCACACTGCCCTACAGAAAAAAAATCTCTAAAAAAATTAAAAAGAATCACCCTTGCTTACTACATGGCTCTCATGTAAGGAAGGTCAGGAGAGTGAATGGCAGATCTTACCTGGAAAACAAGCAGGCATTAACTTTGTATCTTCAAACTTCCTATCTTTCAGCCACTTCTTTAGTTCTATAAATTCAGACTTGTAGCTCTCATTCACTATTAAATAGGAGAGGAGAGTATTAAAGGTGATTAGAATCACTGTATAATCAGATCATCTTTAAAAAAGAAAATCCCCAAAGAAGAGTATCAGAAAGATCATAAAAGTTAATAAGCTGGGACCAGCAGTTGGCATAATAGCTATGTCGCTGGACTCCCATATGGTTTGAGTCTCGGACCCAGTGGCTTAAACTCACGCCAGGCGCATGTGTGTGCATACCCAGGATCCCAAGAGGAGAATGGAGGAGAAAGGGATTGCGGCATGGCCATCCCCCCTGGGGGGTGATTTCTTGCTTTCTGTCTCTCTCTGTCTTACTGGCAAACGAATGAGCCCTATAGCAAAAAAAAATTATTTTAATTTGACGAGAGAGAGAGAGAAAGTGAGAAAGCAAGCCATCAGGTCTGGGACTTGAACCGTAGTAGGCCATGTGGGAATCCAGCGCCCTTAACCACCAGGCCACCCGCCAGCCCTGGTTTTCTTTTTTTCATCTTTGGAACCAACAGAAAAAAAAAAAAAAAAAAACTGTACCTCCTCTTGATTCAGAACTTCTGAAGAGTTTTCGTCTTCTCATACGGCTTGTTCTCCCTCTTCTCTTCTGCATACTATGTCTACCGTTTCTGCGTAGTGGTCAAATCTAAAATAAAAAGCAGTTCTCCACCTTACGTTCCAGTTGTATAATAACCACTTTTTGCATCTTTAAATATACATATATATATTTCAGTAAACGATTTCAAGTATTTTTGTACATGAAAGTCTTTTACTATTAAGTATATATATGTGTGTGTGTATATATATATGTATGTGTATATATGTATGTGTGTATATATATGTATATAAATATACATATATATACACACACAAATGTAAATTTTTATTTGCTACAGATTAGGAGAGACTGAGATCCAAGAAAACATACAAACCAAAGATACACATAAGATCTAAAATGGCTACCAGAGTTTCCACATGACTTTCCTTGGATGCATAAAAAATGAATCCACTGGGGCAAGCAGGTGATGTGATAGCTAAAGGCACTGGACGCTCATGTGGCTGACCACAATTTGAATCTCCCACCAGCTGCTTGAAATTCATGACCAGGTGCAAAATCCCAAGAGGAGAGGGGATTGCTTCATGGCCATCTCAGGGTTGTGGGGGGGAGGGATTTCTTGTTTTCTGTCTCTTGCAAGTGCACAAGCCCTATACCAATGATCTCTCTCAAAATAAATAAATAAATACACTAAAGGCACCAGCAAGACATAGAAATAAAGTGGACCATTAATAAGAACTAATAATAGGATTTAGGGGGCCAGCTGGTCATGGGATACAGCAGTAAAACAAGGTGCTCTGTGCAAGCCCACCTGGGAAGATTCCAATTCAAATCCAGAAGCTTCCCTAAGTAGCAACACACACATGTACCTGATACTGGGGATGAATCTTAGCGTCCAGAACTGTTGAAGATGCCCCCTCTCATTCACTCTGTCTCACTCATGGAAGAAATACACTTTTAAAAAAAGAACAAAATGTAGTTTGTTTACATTTAGCCATGAATAGGAAGAAGATCCTTGTTAAGATGTAAAAATATCCAAGCTATTATATCAAGTTAAAAGTTACAAAACATCAAAAATTAAATGACTCTTTTTGGGTTTGCTTTTGGGCACATACATAAATTCATAAAACAAGAGCATTTGAGGAAGGTATTTAGAAACGAGCTGGGGAAGGCCTTTATTATTCCTGTATCCTATTACGCGACTTAAGTACCTAAGGGATATGATATGGTTATTACATGCATAATGTGCGTGTTTTAAGTATATAAATGGCTTTAAAATCCACTTCTGAGGGACCAGCAGTTAGCGTAATGGCTATGTCGCTGGACTCCCACGGACCCAGTGGCTTAAACTCACGCCGGGCGCGTGTGCATGCGTGCCCAAGATCCCGAGAGGAGAATGGAGGAGAAGGGATTGCGGCGTGGCCATCCCCCCTGGGGGGTGATTTCTCGCTTTCTATCTCTGTCTCTGTCTGGCGAGCGCACGCACCCTATAGCAAAAACCTCTCCAAAAACAAAAAAAATCCACTTCTGAAAAACAGCAAGCAGCACGAAAGAACGAGACAAGAACCCCCGGCAGTACCAACAGCCGACTCCTGCCTGGAAGGTTCACGGATGCACAGGGGGCTGCCATGGTCGACCCGGAGCCACTCGCCCGGCCTGCACAGCGAGATGCCGGCCGCGCTCCGCGGGCCGCCACGCCACGGCGGGGGCCGCAGCGCTGAGGCCGCCTCCCACGCGGGCACGCCCCGCTGCCGCGCCGCCTTCCGCCAGTGGACACCGGTCCCCGAGCGCCTTAGTGAGGCTCGCCAAGCGAACCACTCCCGCAGGATGGAGGTGACGGGGCGCACAGGAAAATGCTAGGCTTGGGTTGGGGCCAGGCGGTCTGCAACCCGAACTCAGCCTCCCTTCTACCGCATTGAAAAGGAAAAGAGCCAAGCCGCGGCCGGCTCCCGTTACCTAGGCGACGCGAGGCCCCAACCCGGAAGGACTTCTGGCTCACCTGGGCATGGGCCAATGCCTTGAAGATGGCGGCAGCAGTGGGCGGGCCCAAAGCCCATGAGAACGCGTAACAGCCCCCCCAGGTGAACGCAAGTTGAAGCGGATGGAATGGAAGAGAGGCCTATCCCTTCAGGCCGGCCCGGGTCCATCCCCTGCGACGCGAGTTCTCAATCACCCGCGGAGCCGCCTCTTTCGGCTTAGGGCCGCCTCCTCCAGCGCGCATGCGCCTTGTTTCCCCGGCATCACCTCGGACTCCCTGTCCAGCCATGGGCGAAGTCACCCCGACCCTACAACCTCCGCACGACCCGAGCCATGCGCTTGGGTACTCACTGCCTGCTGCGGGCAGTTTGCCCTCTGAGGCAAACTTTACTTATGCAATTGTTTAAAAAAATAAAGATGATTACCTAGGGCCCACGTCCGCGCTTCAACTAGCCGCGCCCATTTCGCCATTTCTGGTCAGTCCTAGGGTCACTGTCTAGCAAGAGAAATCAATTAGTTTTTGTTTTCTTTTAGAGGTTTTTGCTGTAGGGCACGTGCACTCGCCAGACAGAGAGAGAGAAAGCGAGAAATCACTCCCCACGGGGCGTGGCCATACCCCAATCCCTTCTCCATGCTCCTCTCGGGATCTTGGGCATGCACGAACACGCACCTGTGAGTTTAAGTGAGTTTAAGCCCCCGGTCGAGGACGCGAACCGCTGTCGACTACGTAGGAGTCCGGGGACATAGCCATTATGCTAACTGCTGGCCCCTCAATTACTGTTTTTAATTGACACATAGTCGTAGTACCTATGACACTTTTCTATACAGGAGTACAGTGCGTAATTGTCCAATCAGGGCCGTTAGCACATCCAGCACCTCAAACATTTACCATTACTTTGTGATGGGAAAGTAAATTCTGAATAATTGTTGTAACTACTCCTTCCAGATGAGGGAAGCTCGATTTCTGCCGCACCAGCCCCCACCTTGATCATGGGCTATAGTTACTTGATTTTAAGGAGTACTATGTGAACTGGGGGAGAAGATTTTACAGTGCAGAAACCTGACACACACGGCCTCAGCCGGGCTGTCAAGGGTAATCTCGGGCATCAATCATGTTGGCAGCATATTCCCCACGTACAATGTGGTAAGAGTATTTCACCTCTGTGGTAGTCTTCTTGGTAACCCAAGAGGTAAACTAAGGCAACATACATAAAGCAGAAGGAGTTTATTCGTACTAATTTGAGGACTGCAGTGTGGATGGACATACTCAGGTTATCTCCAGCATGTGTACCCAGGTCTTACAACCTTCAGGCAGATTTTAAAGGCAAAAACCACGGGGGGGAGGGGGGGGGTGAGAGTTAAACTAGTTGGTTTGAGACAATGATGAGACAATGATCCATTCCAACCGAGTCTTTGTACCAGTTCTTATCAGGGATGTCAGCATGAATAAAAAACACCCCCTCCATGACCTGCCCTGGCTTGGTTTATTCAGAATTTAACACATGTTGACATAAATGACTCCATTTTGATTCTGACAACTTTTACACCCCTAAAAGCCATAACCCCAGTTCTTCCATGGAGAAAAATAAATGAAACCCCAGTATTCCGAAAGTCTATCATGAAAAGCAAGTAAATTCTGACAAATTATTGAAAACCAGAAAAAATTAAAGAATTATGACAACTAAATATTCTGTGGTTTCCTGGAGGAAGATCCTGTATCAGAAGGAGGATATTAGGAGGAAAATTAGTGAAATTCAAATAAAGCATGGAGCTTGGTTTATAGCACTGTTCCACTGTTTTTGTTTTTGTTTTTTTTAATGGTACATTTATGACAATTGTGCCACAATAGTAAGAGTTAATAAGAGAAACTTGGGCCAGCAGGATGTGGTAGTAAGAAGTTTGATTCCACACAGCCAGCTCCATGGTTTGAGCCCCTGACCCAGTGATCTGAAAAACACATTGGGCCTATGTGCATGCCTGCCCAAAAATCTCAAGAGGGAATGGAGAAGAAGGGATTGCAGCATGGCCATCTCCCATGGTGGGGGGTGGGAGGGGTTGAGGGTGGGTGGATATGATGATTTCTCACTGTCTGTCTGCATATGTATCTCTGTCTCTCCAGCAAGCACACTTACCCTATGGCAAAAAGAAGAAAATCTCCAAAAAATAATAATAATAAAAAAAAGAGAGAGATAGAAATTATATGTGAGAGATATATAGAAATTTATATACTATGCAACATTTCACTAAATCAAACTATTAAAATTAAATATTTCTTTTAAAAAAGTAGAGAGAGGGACCAGCAGATTGCGGAATGGTTACACCACTGGACTCCCACATAGTCAACTGTGGTTTGAGTCCTGGATCTGGCAACTTAAAACTCGAGCCGGGTGCATATGCATGTGTGCCCAAATTCCCAAGCAGAGAATGGAGAAGGGATTGCAGCATGGCTATCACCTCTGGGGGATAATTTGTCACTTTCTGTCTCTCTGGTGAGAACATACAACCTATAACAACAACAACAACAAAAAATCTCTAAAAATACCACCACCAAAAGAAAAGGTAGGGAGGGCTGGAAATAGAGGGTTCCAAATTTGGAACTGTTAAAAGATCAATTTTGACACATTAAAAATTTAAAGAGTTGAGACTCACTGGTAGCACAGCAGGACCCACATGGGACGGTCAAGAGTTCATGTCCTGGGGCCTCTCTAAGCACACCAGGCACAGCTGTGCTGGTAATCTGAACTGGCTGGAGCTGGAGGTGGATCATCATGTGGAAGACCTGCTGGAGGTTGGTCTGTCTTTCTCTCTCAAGAGAAATAAATAAAACTTATTTTAAAAAATGTTAAGAGTTGGGAACCAGCAATTAGCGTAATGGCTATGTCGCTGGACTCCCACGTAGTCGACCACGGTTCGCTTCCTGGACCCGGTGGCTTAAAACTCATGCTGGGCACGTGTGCGTGCGTGCCCAAGATCCCGAGAGGAGAATGGAGGAGAAGGGATTGCGGGGTGGCCACCCCCCCCCCCCCGGAGTGATTTCTCGCTTTCTGTCTCTATGTCTCTCTCTGTCTGTCTGTCTGGTGAGCGCACACACCCTATAGCAAAAACCTCTCCAAAAAAAAAAAATGTTAAGAGTTTATTTGAGCATGGTGAAGCAGAAGAACCTCTTTGAACTTAGGTTATACTTGTTTCCTTTTCCCAGAGTAAATAGAGTGATTAATAGTCATACTGTCTTTGTTTAGATGTTCCTTAGCAATGTAAATACCAATCACCAACCCCTGCCTGGAGCCACGGGGAACATTAAACAAAAGTCTGGAGAGTGCCCTTACTACATGGCCAACTACGGTTCGAGTCCCAGACCTGGCGTCTTGGTTTCTCACTTTCCCTCTCTCTTGCTCTGTCCCTCTCTGCTCAAATTAAAAATAAATAAAATAATTGTTTTTAAAAAGAAAGAATTAACCTGCTTGATTCAGCTTCTGTAACTGCTTTCACATGGTAGACCCACTCCCTTTCCTCCTCAGTGCCTCCTCAGTTTCCATTGTAATCAACCCAGAATTGATTGTGATCCTTGCCTTTATAAGCACCCCCCTCCTTTCACTCGGGGCTGCAGGGTTTTTGTTTTGTTTTGTTTTGTTGAGAGGTTTTTCTTTTCTTTTTCTTTTTTTTTTTTTTTTTTTGTTATGGGGCGCGTGCGCTCGCCAGAGAGAGACACAGAGAGATAGAAAGCAAGAAATCACCCCCCAGGGGGATGGCCACCCTGCAATCCCTTCTCTTCCATTCTCCTCTCAGGATCTTGGGCACATACGCACACGTACCCGGCGTGAGTTCAAGCCACCGGGTCCAGGACTCGAACTGTGGTCGGCTACATGGGAGTCTAGCGACATAGCCGTTACGCTAATTGCTGGTCCCTAATTTTTTTGAGGTTTTTTTTGGGGGGGGGCTGTGGGGTTTTGAAAGACACGAGTCCCCCTATATGCTGCCAGCTTAATAAACTCCAATACATTTGGCTATGTCTGTATGTCCTCTTTTTTCACACTGAGTAAACTATAACAATGGATTCATGTATGTGGCAGCTCCAAACAGGAAATCATCTGTCTCTTTGGAAGGGGTACCAGGAGAAAACTTTAACTGGATGAATGTGGAAACAGGGAAAAATAATGTTATTAGAGACCAGTCTTGTGTTGTAAGGGTCCAGAGATCAGTCTAACTGATGGAGACAC
This sequence comes from Tupaia tana, assembly GCA_026018925.1. Taxonomy (NCBI): domain Eukaryota; kingdom Metazoa; phylum Chordata; class Mammalia; order Scandentia; family Tupaiidae; genus Tupaia; species Tupaia tana. Next base: position 143,749,387 of record JAKSZU010000001.1, on the reverse strand, counting down.
AGAAAAGACAACGACAATGCAACTGCAAAAGAGGCTTTTATTCTTTTTCCAGTTAGCTGGGGTCCGAGTTTCTGCCCATCGCAGTGGGCCTTAACAAGGACCCTGAGTCTAAGATAAAGGGATCTTTTATAGTCAGGATTTTCCATAGAATGTAACACATACAAAGGAGGGGGTATGAGAAGTGAGTGTCCAGCTGTCACCACCTGCTCAGGTCTAGATAAGGGCTCTCAGCTAAGGGTCTGGATGACCTTGCCTCGGAGGTGCTGGGCCCTCCTGTTTTCCACCTATCTGAGAGTTCCCAGACTCCTGGTTCCCGTCCTTGAGGCCCTAACAAAGTGGGCTCTGTCCTTGAAGACTTAACAGTGTAGCAATTAAGCTAATTCGGCCCAGCATTCCCTAACATGGCGGTGATTAAGCTAACTTGGCCTAACAGTGTCCTGGTGGTTAAGGGAGCGAGATCCCTCATGGCAGACTACACAGTTTAAATTCTGGACCTGGCAGTGGCTTGAAAAACACAGCAAGTATGTGTGCGTGCAGACCTAGGATCCTGACTACGGAGAAGTGGAGAAGGGATTAGAATGTGACCACACTTCATTGGCGGTTCTCCTTTGCTTGTCTGTCTCTAGCTAGTGAATGTACCCTCTGGCAAAAATTAACACAAAGGGTGGGAGGAAGGGAGAGAGGGAGGAAGGAAGAAAGGGGAGGAAAGAAGGAAGGAAGAATTTTTTAGGTTGTATTGATAGTTGAAACATTTGCCTTAGTTGAATTTCCTGAAGTTCAAGACAATGTAACTAATGTCTAGTTGATTGCCTATAACTAGCAGAGTTTACCTTTCAATTTCTTTTCATTCTAAATTAGCTTAGGAACTGAGGGCATTATAGCTATCTTAAAGACCTCCAATTTAATTCGTAGGTCCATGATTCACTGATGTCATCAAAGAGTAACACTAACTTTCCAGTTACCATCCTTAGGGAGTTTGACCATCCACTTCACCTTTGCATTTACCTTCTCACACTCTCAAAGATTAGTAGTTGCTGCAGCTCCAGGCATCACATTCTCAGAAAATTGCATTCAAGACAAGAAGAAAAGGGGTAGTTGAAATATGGACTTTCCTTCTGTGAAGGGGGAAAATAATGTATATTCTTGTTTTCTACGTGGGAATTGACAAAGATTTTCTCCTTGGCAAAATTCTAACCAGTTTCCTCTGAACAAAAATGTGTCCAATAAAAGTTACAGACTCTCAGCACAAATGATTTCCTCCACTCCAATTCCCCCACATTAAAACACTTAATCTTGGGGTGGCTGGATCCCTGTGCGTTGGAGTCCCAGAGCTGGCAGCTTCAGGAACATGAAAAGTGCATGTGCATGCATACCCCAAATCCAGAGAGGACAGTGGAGAGGGTATTGAACATGGCCATCCCCCTCTGGAGGGGGATTTCTAACTTTCTGTCTCTTTCCCTTTTCCCCCACCCACAGCTAGTGCATGCACCATATAGCAAAGCTTAAAAATAACATTAAAAAATAAAAGACCTATACCGTAACATAGTTCCTAATAGCTCAAGACTGCATTCCTAGAATGATGCTAGCCTCCCTTAAAGCACCTTCTTAAGGATATTCAAAACTGTCCAAAATTTTACTGTCCTGTTTTTCTGGTCAATGTCAACAGTAGGCCCTGATCACTCTCTCAAAGTATTTATGAAAAATACCTTACTGTTCTGAATTCTTTCTGTCCCTGTGAGATGTATATCTATGTTTCTTCCATAACTCCGGAGTGTCTTTCTCAAGGATCTGAAAGTCATTCCTCCAAAAATCATCAGAATTGGTAGGGCCCTAGTCTGTCTTACTTACAGTGGAAAGAGAGAATCCTAATTTTACTATTGCCAACTAGCTGACACAAATGACTTAATCAGCATTTATGCTGACTCACCCTTTGTCATTCATCATTTTGCTGACACTGCTCAATCTCCCACTGTCAACTCTTTCCTGATCCCTCATTCTCCTAATACACAGTAGCCTCTGTATAAATGAAAGTTGGTCCAATTCACACTGGGCCCTGTTCCCTATTGTAGTAGTACTTAATTGTTTAAAAACTATCCTCAACACTTTAAGTAGTGTCCAGTTTTGACTGATTTGACAAAATTAAGTAAATTGCTTAGAGTTATATAACGTTTGATTCATGTCCATGTTCCACCCCTTTAGGAAGGCTTATTGAGCAAAACTTTTTTTTTTTAAAGAGAGACTTTTACTATAGGACACACGCACTTGCCGGACAGAGAAACAGAAAGCGAAAACTCAGCCCCCCAGGGGGATGGCCACGCCATAATCCCTTCTCCATTCTCCTCTCAGAATTTTGGGCATGCACGTACGTGCCAGGCACGAGTTTTCAGTCTCTTGGTCCAGGATTCAAACTGCAGTTGAATCACGTGAGAGCCCAGCAACATAGCCATTACTCCATCTGCTGGTCCCCCAACATTTCTTAATAGATGGTATAGGACTGTATTATCGAGGACAAAAATAACTGCTTAAACCAGTGGATAATAAAGATGTGAATTTATTTCTTAAATTAATAGACGTGATAAAATTCTTTATCCACATAACCCCAAGATGGTCTGACCTTTAATGTAACAACTAAGCCTGTCTTCTAAGCCATTTGTAGCAATAATGGGTATATGGTGTGGCCATCTTGACTCTTATTATTCATTCAAATTGTTCAAAACCCAGACAAGGTGCTATGTATTGACAGCCACTCATAAACATGCCACCGAAATCAAGACCCAAATATGAAAGAGAAAAAAGTACAAAATCATCCAAGTAGAGGTTAATTCACAGCCTTTGAATTATTATACTTTTCAAAAGCAAAATTCCAAAATGTTTCCAACAGCCAAACTTATCAATCCTTTCCTTTGTGATTTTTCTTCTGTTCTTATGCTCATAAAGCCCTTTTCCCATACTTAAATACAAATTTTACTGGGAATAGCAGGTGGGATGGTGGTTAGGGGGCTGAATTCCTACATGGCTGACTGTGGTTCCAATCTCAGACCTGGCAACTTGCTCTCTCACCCATTCTCTTTCTCTCATCAAATTAAAAAAATAATAGTAACAATAATAACAAATGAAATAATTATTTAAAATATACATATAAATTTTACTTTTATCTTCTTGTAGTTGTTTTATGGTTTCATTTATAAACTTTTTTTCTCTTTAGAAATTATTTTGTGTATGTTATAAAGTTTGTTTTGTTTTGTTTTGTTTTTCTCTTTCCAATCATTACTCCCTTTCCCCAGAACCAATTCTGGAATAATTATTTCATTCCCCCATTAAGTTTTTTTTATATGCTTTTTTAAAAATGATTTATTTAGGGACCAGCAGTTAGTGTAATGGCTATGTCACTGGACTCCCATGTAGTCAATCACGGTTCGCATCCCGGACCCAGTGGCTTAAAACTCACGCCGGGCACATGTGCGTGTGTGCCCAAGATCCCGAGAGGAGAATGGAGGAGAAGGGATTGCGGCTTGGCCATCCCCCCTTTGGGGTGATTTCTCGCTTTCTGTCTCTCTCTCTCTGTCTGTCTCTGTCTGTCTGGCGAGTGCACGTGCCCTATAGCAAAAACCTCTCCAAAAAAAAGAAAAAAGATTTATTTAGGGACCAGCAGGTGGTGTGGTGGTTAAGAGTGATGGACTCCCACAAGGATGACCACAGTTTGAGTCCAGGACCTGGCAGCTTGCTTTCTCACTTTCTCTCCCCGCCCCCTTTCTGGTCAAATTAAAAATAAATAAAGTTAAATAAAATAATTATTTTTTAAAAGTATTCAATTCCATTGTTATTTTTTAAGAATAATTTTATTTAACTTTATTTATTCACTTAAAAATTTGTTTTAATTTGACCAGAGAGGGACAGAGTGAGAGAAAGAGACAGAGGGTAAACAAGAATATAAGCCACCAGCTCCAGGACTCGAACCACTGTCGGCCATGTGGGAGTTCAGGGCCCTCAACCACCATGCCATCTGCCAGCCCCATTATTATTATTATTATTATTATTTTACTTTGACCAGAAAGAGACACAGAGAGAAGGAAAGGGAAAGTGAGAAAGCATGCCACCAGGTCCAGGACTCGAAACACAGTAGACCATGTGGGAATCCAGCACCTTCACCATCACGCCACCTGCTGGCCCGACTGTTTGTTTTTTAAAGAATCATTTATTTGAAGAAAAAAAAAAGAATCATTTATTTGTAATTATTATTATTTTAATTTGCTCTAGGACACATGCATTCACCAGGAACAGACAGAAAGAGAATGTGGAAAAGTGAAAAAGTAAGCTGCCAGGCCCAGCAAACAGTGACTGGCCATGTGGAAATCCAGCGCCTTAACCACCACACCACCTGCTGCACTCCCATTAACTGTTAATGGCACTTTTATCACATACTAAATTTTTGGAGAAGTTTTTGCTATAGGGCATGAGTGCTCGCCAGAAAGACAGAGAGAGAGAGACAGAGAAACAGAAAGCAAGAAATCATCCCCCACGGAGGATGGTCACACCACAATCCCTTCTCCTCCATTCTCCTCTCGGGATCTTGGGCACGCATGCACACACACCTGGCATGAGTTTAAGCCACCAGGTCCGGGACTCGAACCACGGTCGACTACATGAGAGTCCAGCGACATAGCCATTACACCAACTGCTGGTCCCCCCTAAATTCTTAGTAGTATAAATTTTATGTATTGTTTTTTTCTGGTTCATCCTACCCTATTGACCTATCTCTTCTTGTGTCAGTAAAAGTACTAAAAGTAAAAATAAATGATTCATGGCCTTCCTACAGTCTATTTTTACTATGTCCAAATCTCCCTACACACCACAAGCTCAGTGCTGATGACTCTCTTACTGAATTTAACCCATCCCACTTCCCTCTAATGCTGGCTCACCGGTTCTATAGATGAAAGGAGCTGGTGATGTGGAGAGAGGCCAACTGGAATTGATGTGGATGTTTGTTCAAAGCTGCTTCCAAGCAGAAAGTGTTTCTGTTGCACCTTTGTAAATTGCACACAGATGTCCCCTGGAGAGTTTAAGCCACAGAGTCCAAAACTCAAATTGCAGTGGACTACATGGGAGTCCAGTGACATAATCATTATTTCATCTGCTGGTCCCCCCCAATCTGAAAGGAATTTTAAGTCTCAAAATTATGGTTTTCCTTTGGCTCGCTTCTCTCGATTTCAACCAGGATTTATTAATGTTTCACTTCATATCATCATCTCCATCTTCTTAAATGCTCTTTAGAACATTCATCAGTCCCTCACTAGGATCTGTTTCAGTGCTGTATGAAGGCTTTTCTTTCTCTTTGCACTGTTTTTCAACCTGAGTCAGGTGGTCCCATTGTATATTTTCTGCTTTCTTTCTACATAAAATGAGAACTGTATCAGGTCTTAACTTTCCCAGAGATCAGTTTCAAAAGGTTGTTCACAATCATGGAGTAACTCTTGCCACTTAGGTTCTTTACCAAAAGATCAAATGACCTCTCTGTGAAATGCACCTGCAGTCCTCAGTAGGAACTTGACGAACTCCAGTTAAGGTAATGTAGATTTTCACAAACGTATCTGACTGATCCCATCCATAATTACTGATTTTCACTGTATATCCTGTTGTAATACGAGCAACCACAGCAGCTGACTTCTCATTGTCAAGAAGTTCTGTTTTTTCCTGTGATTTCTGTTGCATTTTGTTATTGATTTCTGTCTCAATCTTAAATTTTTTTTCAGCTGTAAGGGCAACACCTACTCTTTTCCTAGTGACCTTTTCCAATAACACCTTTACTTCTAGATCTTTCTGTAGCTCCTTTTGAGCCAAGGCTGTGGTCTTGCTGAGCACCAACCGCCCAGCTGCAGCCGCGCAGAAGAGAGCACGCCGCACAGAGCATGCTCACTCCAGTGCAGGCTTACTCAGGTGCTGAGTCGCAGCCTGGGTACACACTGGCCCCTTCTGTGCTACTTCAACGTTCCCCACCGTTGCTGGAAAACCTGGCCAAGACAGCCAATAGCTCTGCTAGCAGGTGCATGTGTAAGGAGGAAGCCAACAGAAACGTGATCCTTGTCTTCCCGCTCATTTCACAACTCTAATTCCAGAAACCTCCGTTTCAGAGATATTCTTTTTAAAACGCCAGAAAAAAAAAATCTCCGTGTAAATACCCCAGTTCTTAAAGAGCGACTGTGAATTGTTGAATGGTTTGGGGGATGTGACGAAAATTCCTTAGAGACCGAGACATGGGATCACTTCGGACGTAATTTTTCGGCCAAGAGCACGGTATGCTGCCAGGCGGGCGGCTGCCAGCAGCCAGCAGATACCAGTCCTGGCGTCCAGCCCGCAGGCTTGGCCAGCCCTCGCCCGGGCACAACGCTGGCTGTTCTCCCCAAGCCCCGCTGGGGAGGTGGAGCCTGCGCCTGCGCGCTTCACCGCATCTCGCGGCTAGATACCTCCCGGCGCTCACCCCGCAGCCGCCAGAACCGGTCCGACTCTCGGACTCGCGGTGCTGCTCGAGGTCCTCTGCGAAGTCGACTTTCCACGCACGTGTCCCGCGCGCCTTTCCGGCCATGTCGTCCTGCAGCCGCGTAGCGCTGGTGACTGGGGGCAATAAGGGCATCGGCCTCGCCATCGTGCGAGACCTGTGCCGGCAGTTCTCGGGGGACGTGGTGCTCACGGCGCGGGACGAGGCGCGGGGCCGGGCAGCCGTACAACAGCTGCAGGCCGAAGGACTGAACCCGCGCTTCCACCAGCTGGACATCGACGATATCCAGAGCATCCGCACCCTGCGCGACTTCCTGCGCAAGGAGTATGGCGGGCTCGACGTGCTGGTCAACAACGCGGGCATCGCTTTCAAGAGTAAGGGGGTGGTGGCGCAGCAGGGCGGTGAACTGGAAGAGAGCCTCCAGCCCGGGAGCGCCACGGTGGGGTCCCTCGATTCTTTGGGATCCGGAACAGACTCTTTAGGAGAAAAGGAGAGGCTGGGAGCCGCAGAAAGGGAAAAGCCATCAGCAAGTGGGAGGGTTTTCCAGCCAAGGGGATATTTCTCTTCCCCTGGCTTGGACTCTTGAGGCTCTTTGCTAGATTTCTTTAGTTTTTCCGTGATTGGGCTTTAGGGCAGTTGGATGAATATTTTACTGATTTTGAAATAAGAAATTGAAAACAAAATTATACTGAGATCCCATGGATGCCCACCTTCACTCAGCCTTCTCCAGGAGGGCCATTTACAAAAATACTGAACATTATAGAACCAGGAGATTGACAGGGGCACAGTACTGTAACTAGACACTGACTTTAGGCACAATGCACCAGATTTCACATGCACTTTTCGTGCGTCATTCTCTGGAATTCTGTCCCATAGCTGTAATTTATTAACCATTTTCTTTCTTCCTTAAAAGCTGCTGATCCTACACCATTTCATATTCAAGCAGAGGTGACTATGAAAACAAACTTTTTTGGTACTCGAGATGTCTCCACGGAGTTACTGCCTCTTATAAAACCCCATGGTGAGTCTGATGAGGAACCCACACCTTGTCTTTGCTGTGTCTCTACCTTGCAGGGGCAGTTCTGCTTCAGGACTTTGTCCTCACTTCTACAACAGCCATTGATATGCATTGTCCTGCCAGTCCTTGAACTCCTGGCTTGCTCTTTTCCTTCAGGCCTTAGCGCAAATGTCTGTTTCCTCATAGAAGCTCTACTTGATCCCTACCCCTCACATGTTAGGGTTCCTTGGGATTTCATACTGTGCGCGCTCTGCTTCTTCAGTGATCTTATGGTACACTTCACTATCATTACTTTATTATACAAAATCTGTCCCCAGCCTAGAACACTCTGGGAGCTCCTGCCTCTCCACCTTTTCATGATGAACTCCCCCCGCCCCCCATCTCTGTCCTTAAATCACCATCTACCCACCAGCATTCTGAGGTCATCATGCCCCACCTTTTTATCATCAGTTCCCACGTCCTGAGAGTCATGCCTACTGAACTTCTCTCTAATCCGTCTCAGCTCTATAGCGGACCTTCGATGTCATTCAGGATGGTTGCAAACCCTCCCCTGAGGCCTCCCTTCTTGAGCTCTATCTTCCCAGTATCCTGCACACTAACTACTTGGTCATTCCTTTTCCAAAATACCTCAGAAGCAAAATCCAAAGGCCTTAGCATGGTTCATGGGGATCCTAATCTGACATGGCTTAAGTCCAGATTCATTTTAACTCCCCTTCCCCATGACTTAGCACTCTGGCTATAAACTGTGATTTTCTTTGGTTGCAAGTTGCTATAATATCACAAGCAGTGGGCCAGTAGTTGAACCACCACCCCTTGATACATCCAATTCAGTCAAGCAGCAGCTGCTATTCAAAAGATTAAAATGTGTGGCTTAAAGTTGGCTGTATGGTTTTCTATCAGTTCTTTTCTCTGTCCTCTCCTAAGAATCAGGGTCACTAGGATAACAAAGGGCAGCGCTTTCAAATGTCATCTGACTCCTACACTCAGCTAAAGCCTGAAGGCAGAAATGGTGGTCCTTAGGCAACTACCACACCCTCTCCATGTCATATTCCTCTTAGAATGCATACTAGTAATTGTCTCTCAAATAGAAATTTTCTGGCCCACATTCCTACCAAATTTGCTCTTCACTATTTTTGTGCACACCTTTCTACATAACAATCTATGATGTATTTTAGGCAGAGTGGTGAACGTGTCTAGCATGGTGAGTGTCATGGCCCTTAAGAAATGCAGCCCTGAGCTGCAGCAGAAGTTCCGAAGTGAGACCATCACCGAGGAGGAGCTGGTGGAGCTCATGAACAAGTTCGTGGAAGATACAAAGAAAGGAGTGCACCAGAAAGAGGGCTGGCCCAATACTGCGTACGGAGTGACAAAGATCGGGGTTACAGTCCTGTCCAGAATCCACGCCAGGAAGCTGAGCGAGCAGAGGAGTGCAGACAAGATCCTGCTGAATGCCTGCTGCCCAGGGTGGGTGAGAACCGACATGGCGGGACCCAAGGCCACCAAGAGCCCAGAAGAAGGAGCTGAGACCCCAGTGTACTTGGCCCTTCTGCCCCCCAGTGCTGACGGGCCTCATGGACAGTATGTTTCAGAGAAGAAAGTTGAACCATGGTGAGCTGAACTCACAGCTCTATCTGTGGGCTCTGTGTGGTAACTTGTCCTGATTTGACCCAAGGCACATTTACGATCTCAAAAATAATCTCCAAAAATAAAAATATTCCTATCAAGTACTCATTACTAATGTACTGCTAATGAATAGACTACTCAGAGTTGACAACGAATTCTGTGAAGTCTTTGATGATTTTTTTCATGGGATACAAGAGAAAAAGTATAGTTGCTGGGACTGATGAATGAAAATCAATACATGAATAAATGTTTCTTTGTGAATACTCATTTGTACCGATTCTTTGCATGCCGAACCACCCATCTTGGAAGTATGGTCAAACTAAAAGGTTAAGGAAGGGATAGGTCAGCAAAATAGGAAGAGCCAGATAGTGAATATTTCCAGCTTTGTAGTCCACATAATTGGAGGCAAGCACTCAAATCTGCCATGTGTGACAAAAAACAAACAAAATGTAAACCAATGAGCACAGTTGGACTTAGCATTCAGACTTTAGTTTACCAACCGCTGGGTAAGCGTGAACGATACCACAAAGGGAAAGGCAGTTCACCAGGTCTGTAAAAAGCCACAACGGGGCCAGCAGCAGTGGCCCAGCAATAACACACGCTGACGCCAGGTCCATGTGGGAAGAAGTTTCCAAATTTGCATCTGGAGGTCTCCATGGACACATGATCCAGGTCTGGGAAAGACTGGGGGTGCATTGTGGTATGAAGACTCTGTTGAGGGTGTGCGTATGTGTCTCCAAAGAAATAAAACTTTAAAAAGATTAGTTTAAAAATGTAAAGCCCTGGGACCAGCAGCATAATGGCTATGTTGCTGGACTCCCACGTAGTCGACCGTGGTTTGAGTCTCGGACCCAGTGACTTAAACTCATGCCAGGTGCATGTGCGTGCGTGCCCAAGATCTGGAGAGGAGAATGGAGAAGAAGGGATTGCAGTGTGGCCGTCCCCCCTGGGGGGTGATTTCTCACTTTCTGTCTCTCTGTCTCTCTGTGTCTTTCTGGCGAGCACACGTGCCCTATAGCAAAAACTTCTTCAAAAAAAAAAAAATGTTAAGTTCTTGGGGAGAAAAAACCAATTTGCAATGTGTGGAACAGCTTACGTGAAACATTCTGCTGTGAAAGACTGAGACAAAAGAATCATTAAATTCCCTCAATGTGAATATGTTATTAATGTAGGGAATAAGGTGTCATGAAGTCTGTAGCATTTGCATGCTTCAACGAAAATATATACAGAGATGAACAATCTAAGTCAAAATGTTAACAACTGTCAGGAACCAGCAGTTAGCATAATGGCTATGTCGCTGGACTCCCACGTAATTGACCGCAGTTCGCGTCCCGGACCCGGTGGCTTAAAACTCACGTCTGGTGTGTGTGCGTGCATGCCCAAGATCCCGAGAGGAGAATGGAGGAAAAGGGATTGCGGCATGACCATCCCACCTGGGGGGTGATTTCTTGCTTTCTGTCTCTCTGTCTCTCTCTGTCTGTCTGGCGAGCGCACGTGCCCTGTAGCGAAAACCTCTCAAAAAAAAAAAAAAAATGTTAACAACTGTCCAGCCTTGGTGGATATATAGGTGTCTGTTACACTACTCTTTTGACTTTCTGTTTGAAAGCTTTTAAAACATGGAGGGGGACAGATTCCAGGCTCTACTACATGGGTCCATGAACTCATGAGATTACTACATCTTGTCTCAGTTTCCTTAATTGTCCTATAGGGATAATGGTCCTAGGATTATGCGTATTGATATAAGATGAAAAAAAAAATACCTGGCACAAAGTCTGCTATCATCAGTGCCTGTACTCTGGGTCAGTACCACCCCTAGTGCTGATAAGAAGCACCTGTTTGCTTCAGATCACCCACTTGAGCTCTCCCTGGGCATATGCAAATGTCCACTCTGTTCCCGCCCTCCCACAGAATCACTACACATTATATAAGGATTCTACTTCACGATTTTTCTCACTTTCTAGATTACAGAAATGAAAATCTATCACCCCTAAAAACAAGGGTGTAGTTCTTACTTTAAAGTGAGATTTACTTTACAAGTTTCACCCTTTAATAGAGCTGTTAATTCCCTCCTAGTTATTTTGTTTTTGTAAACAGACACCAGAAGAACAACAATGTCTAGGTCAAGACTATAATATCTCAAGTGCTAGTTTAGAAATACATACTTGCATTGCAAGACATTTTCCCTTAATACTCTTTTTTTTTTTTTTTTTTTGGAGAGGTTTTTTTCGCTATAGGGCGCGTGCGCTCGCCAGACAGACAGAGAGAGACATAGAGACAGAAAGTGAGAAATCACCCCCCAGGGGGGATGGTCACACCGCAATCCCTTCTCCTCCATTCTCCTCTCGGGATCTTGGGCACGCACGCACACGCGCCCGGCGTGAGTTGTAAGCCACCGGGTCCGAGACGCGAACCGCGGTCGACTACGTGGGAGTCCAGCGACATAGCCATTACGCTAACTGCTGGTTCCCTTCCCTTAATACTCTTTAAAAAAATCACCTGCCTTCTCTAAGAGCTTTAAAGAAAACATCATCCCAAAATCAAATACCTAGTGCCTCTGGGAGAATGAGACACACAAGTGATTCCATCTGAATTATTAAGAATTTCTTAAACTAGGAGTATAAGCACATAGTACTAAAATTAAAATTTCAGAAAATATGCAATCATGACTCTCTCAGATAAAAGTAAAGTGAGTGTATGTTTTAATTTCCTAGAGGGCACATGCACCCAGTGGAGAGAGACAGACAGAGGAAAAGTGAGAAAGCACCCACCAGAGGGGCATCCACCTTGCAATTCCTTCTCCATTTCTCCTTTAGGGATTTTGGGCACACACACACATGGCCTGGCATGTCCCTCAAACTACCAGGTCCAGGACTCTTAACTAGACAGCCAACCATGTGGGATCCTGTGGAGAGCACTGCATATGGAAGCCATCTTGAGCTAGCCGCCATCTTGAGCTAGCCGCCATCTTGAGCTATCCACCATCTTGGAAACCATTAGGCTTCACTTCCTCACTGAGCAAACTATTTCTCAGAAATCATGTGACCAACCTCTCCCCAGAAGTGGTTGGGTTTCTAGGCAACGAGAGAGATTCACCCACACTAATGATTGGTTCATGCTGTTTTATCTCATTTGCATTTCGGGCAATCAATCAATGCCCACCAGTTTGTACATAAGCTCGCTGTTCTTCCTTAATAAACGAGACTTGATAGGCACCTCGTCTTGTCTCCACTCTGTGTGTCTATGTGTTTGTCCCATCTCTCACTCCCTCCCCCAGGAAACCTGTTCGACTGTCCCGCGGGCCGGGACAGGGTCCAGCCACCTCAACCACCATGCCATGGGCTGGCCTAGTAAATTCTCAGTAACAATGCATTGGGTTGTTGGAAAACTCATGATGGATTTTTATATAGAAAAACATAGAAAAAGTATGTAATGACTTTTCTGATAACCCAGTATTTTGTCCCGTATGGTATGAGGGAACCAGGCAAGTGTTATAACCAATTCAAAGGAAAAACAAAGGGCACAGAAATAAAGGAATGTGCAGCTAAACTGCAGAAGGAGACCTAACTGTTTCACTGACTGGAGAGGAGGTCATTTAAACCTCTACTGGGGTGGATGTGACAAAGAGAACGCAATGCTCTGCAGGTCTCACCCACACAGGAGGGTTCCAAGTTTACATCCAGACACCTCCCTGAGTGTTCCATGCGCCGGTGATCCAGAGCTGGCTAAAGCTGGGGTTGGATTGCATCTCCAGTACTTTGCCCATCTCTCTCACTTATGGAAGAAATACATTTGGAAAAAAAAAAAAGATTAAAAGAAAAATAGGGGCCGGCAGGTGGGGTGGTGGTTAAGGGCTCTGGACTCCACATGGCTGACTGCAGTTTGAGTCCTGGACCTGGCAGTTTGCTTTCTCATTCTCCACTCTTCTCTCTCTTTCTCTCTCTCTGTCCCGCTGTGGTCAAATTAAAATAAGTAAATAAATAAAGTTAAATAAAATAATTATTTCAAAAGTTGAAATTCTTTTAAAAAATAATATACAGGGCAACTTTCATGTATCTATCAGTTACCTTCAAACTAGAAATAGATGTGAAATATGTCAAATAATTAATAAGACTATATCTATTGTTATAACCCTTCCCTTGGAAACACCCTTCACTGTGTCGTGTATAAGGGATCTTTAATATGTTCATAGAACTGACTATTTATTTATTTATTTTTGTACCAAAAATACTTGTGGGACCAGGCAGTGGCATCGTGATAATATAACTGGACCCACATGGAGAAGGTCCTGGGTTCATGTCCTGGGATCTTCCTCAGCACACCAGGTACACATGCCTATGATCCAGGCTGGCAAGAACTGGGATGAGTCATGGTGTGGGGACCCTGTTTGAGGTGCCTGCTTTTATCTATCTCCATCTCTTTCTCTCCCTCTCTCACACACCAAGGAAATGGATAAATAGATAAACTTAAATATAAATTTTAAATGAACTGCTTTCATTCCATTTTTCCACAAGCTTATTGAAGTACCCTCTTATGACCCTGACAAACACCAACTCTCATACTTAACCATCATGCCAAGCCTGCACCAGCACTTAGACAATGCTGGAGACGGAGGAATCTCGAAAGAGGACTGCTGGTGGGATTAATGAGATTGAAAACAAGAACAGTACCACTCCAGTAAACCCCTGCATAGGGATTTATTATAAGGTAAACTCGTGCAGGCTCTGCTAACTTCATACTCCATCCTCACAGTCCCAACCCTCAAAGCAAACAGGGGCTTTTTTTTCTTTTTTGGAGAGGTTTTTGCTATAGGGCTCATGCACTCGCCAGAAAGACAGAGAGAGAGAGACAGAAAGTGAGAAATCACCCCCCAGGGGGGATGGCCACGCCGCAATCCCTTCTCCATTCTCCTCTTGGGATCTTGGGCACGCACGCACACGCGCTCAGCCTGAGTTTAAGCCACCAGGTCTGGGACTCAGACCACGGTCAGCTACATGGGAGTTCAGCGACATAGCCATTACGCTAACTGTTGGTCCCACAAACAGGGGCTTTTAAAAGAAACTCAGAGGGACTATACCTCGGGTAGGTGCATGTTTGCCCTGACCGCCTCATATCGGTCTTAACAATGGCCAGCTGGGTTGATGAGTCATCATTAACCTAAACCGCGCAACAGGAAGAGAAGGAATGGAGGGCCCTGAGATGTCATCAATCTTTAAATAATAAGGGGCTAGTCAGCAATACCGCTAACAGTCTACCCTCTTTCAGCCTCATTGTGGCCCATATAATCCCATGTACCCATCTTCCAAGAATCCCCTAAGGCCAAATATCAGGAGGTATCTTGTATTCTCGGTGATCTCTTTAAGGCACGTTGTTTCTCTCTGCACAGCTACCATTCCATGCCCCTTAAGATCAGCTCATGGCGCAGTCAGCAGGTGACAGAACTGAACTCCCACATGGCTAACCACTGTTCAAATCCCAGACCCCATAGCTTGAAACTTATGCTGGGTGCATGTGCATGCATGCCCAAAATCCTGACAGGAGAATGGAGAAGGGATTGCAGCATGGCCATCTCCCCTGAGAGGTGATTTCTCACTTTCTCTGGCGAGTGCACACGCCCTATAGTAAACATTTCCCTTTAAAAAAAATCATCTCACGGGGACTTGTCTTTGTGAGAGAGGCACTAATCTGCCATCCTCCTCTCCTAGCAGTCAGAACTATTATGGACATTATCACAGTGGCAACTCAGAATAGGAACATTTTGGCCACAGCAAGTGGCAGGAACTCAAAAAGAACAAGTGTCAACTGGAGACAAAATGGATGTTTGGTGAGTACGTCACATTAAATGCTCTCCACCTAAGAGTACAATAGTGGTTGTTTTTCCTACAGCTACATATACTGATTTTAGGGAATTATGCTGGAGGAGCATACCACACGTCCAAGGGACATGGGCAGGGATTACTTGGGATGTAATCGGGACTGCAAACCAGGTCTATAATGCCACAGAGTCAACGGAGGTCACGAACTGGCCAGGACACTTCTCACTCACTGGCAAGAAGTATCCTGTCCAACTCAGGGGGAGCTGCCATTCCAGTCCCATTCAAGTGTCGATCCTTCAAGAAGCCATACCCAGCATCTGACATGGTCCTTTCTTTTTTATCATTATTATTTATTTTTAGAGAGAGATTTTTGCTATAGGGTGCATGCACTCACAGGAGAGACAGAGAATCAGAATACAAGAAATCAGCCCCCTGGAGGGATGGCCACACCACAATCCCTTCTCCTCCATTCTCCTCTCATGATCTTGGGCACACATGCACACACACCCAGCATGAGTTTTAAGCCACTGGGTCCAGGACTCGAACCACACTCATCTGTGTGGGAGTCCAGCAATGTAACCATTATGCCATCTGCTGATCCCAACATTGCACTTTTTTAACTTTGGTAGGAAAAGCCAACATGGGCATAAAGATTCCTCTTACTTTAGTGCCCAAACTCTGACAAGTCACCATCCCAGTCTAGAGAGCACACAGCTATTATGTCTTTCAAAGGCAACTTTGTGTAGTCTACTGGCATCCTGGAATTTATACAGCATGGCAAACCATTCCCCACAGAGATCAGCAGAGCTGCTGTTATGAGTTCTATCAAATCTATAGTAAAATTTTCTAGGTCTAAAGATATATTTATTTATTATTTTTATTTTGTAACAAGCCCCAGCTAAAACCTTTTACATCTAATACATCCTTAATCAAAATCTCCAAGATTTTGAAGGCTTTTGATGAAGGCTATCCCAATAACATGTTTCCCATTTCACTAAGGCATACAGGGAATTTTTTATATATACATTCAGTCACTGTATATCATTACAGCTTGCAAAATGAATTTTCCCAGCATGAATACACTGTATACTAGACCAGTTAAAGATACAATTATATCGTACACATTATCATCAACAGATAATTTTCCATTTTTGTATCCCTTGGAATTTTTTTTTGAAGTTTTTGCCTTGGAATGCATGTGCTCTCTGGAAAAAGAGAGAGACAGAGACAGCGAGAAGGAAAAAAATCACCCCCTAGGAGGATGGGGACACCACAATCCCTTCTCCTTCATTCTCCTCCTGGAATTTTGGGCATACATGCACACATACCCTGCATGAGTTTCAAGCCACTGGGTCTGGGATTGGAACCGCGGTCAGCCATGTGGGAGTTTAACAACATAACTGCTACTCCATCTACTGGCCTGAGTTTTTGTTTGTTTGTTTGTTTAATTTGCTATAGGGCACATGTGTTCACCAGAGAAAGAGGGAAAATGAGAATGTGCCTCCCAAGAAAGACAGCCACACCACAATCCTTTCTCCTCCATTTCCTCTCAGGATTTTGGGCACTCAAGAACACACAACCAGCATGCTTTTCAAGTAACCAGGTCTAGGACTCAAACCACATGGTCAGCCATGCGGGATCCAGCCACCTCAACCACCACATCACCAGTTGGCCAAGGGATCTTATTATTTGGGGTAGCTTGGGAATAAAGAAGCACCAATATTTTCATAACTAAAAAGGTAACTCTCTCACCAGACTCTCAGGATGGAGAAAACTTGCATTCTGTCTACCATTGCCTCTGGCATAACTTGTTTCACCTGACCAGAGAGTGCCTGGGAACTTACTAGCTCTATAGGTCCTGGAATTCTGTCAGTACTTATGTTCTATCCTCAGATCTTCAAATTTGTCTATAAGGCTTTTGCTGCTTGAGAACAAAGAGATAAGTCAACAAGGGACTGTTTTCATATTCATAATGTGTTCGGCAAATAAACAGGATTCCATTCAGCATGACTCATCATGACAGATTTTACCACTCTATTATGAATGTTTTCGTGTGTAGCAGTTAAATCTTCATCTTGAATCCTTTCCATCCCCATTGTGTATTCCGGTGGGGGAGAGAGGAATAATACATTTTCCCCACTATCCATTCATCAGAGTCAAAACTGTTTGCTTGGGCTAGCCCCATAGTGCAGTTGTTAATGGACAGATTCCATATGGCCAGCTATGTTCAAGTCCCAACCCTGGTGACTTGAAAGACAGGCATGTGTGTGTGCATGTAAACACATGTGTGCATGCACAGGCCCAAAAATCCTAAAAGGAAGGAAAAATGGAGGAAAAGGATTGCAATGTGATCATACCCCATTGGAGGGTTCTCTCTATAGTGAGTACATGCTCCCTCTCGCAAAAAGAAAGAAACAAAAAAGAAAAGAGGAGGGAAGAAAAGAGAGGAAAGAAAGGAGAAAGGAAGAAAGACTGATTATTAGTTTTGGAACCTGTATACATGTGGCCTCTAGTCACCCCATACCAAACAAGCGAGAGGACAGCACTGACATAATCTTCAGTCCCTGCATTAGGGGGCGTACATCCATGAAGACCCCCCCTTTCATTAAGAGAGATGTTTGCTATAGGGCATATGTGCTCGCTGGAGAGACAGAGAGACAGAAAGTGAGAAATTAGCCCCCAAAGGAGATGGCCATGCCACAATCCCTTCTCCTCCATTCTCTCAGGATTTTTGGCATGCATGCACATGCGCCCAGTGTGAGTTTTAAGCTGCTAGGTCTGGGACTCGAACTGCAATCAAGTACATATGAGTCTAGCACATAACCGTTACTCCATCTACTGGTCCCCATAAGGCCCTTTGTGAGAGGGGGAGTGTTTGGAGATGACAATGGCCCCTTCCCTGCAGCAGACAAAGAAGTACACAATATATCATTGGGCAAAGCCCTACAGAGAGCAAAAAGCACAGATCCTGCTAGAATCAAATCCTACCAGAGCTTGCCACGGGAGACTGTTTATGTTCCTTTTCATTACCTCTGCATTTCTCCTTCTTATATTTCCCCTTGTCCTCTTTATTCTATCCCATTTTGGTTTCTTTGGTGGCAGATCTTTACAATTTATCAGACAAGCTTTCATCCCATGGATCCTGGTGCCTGGGATTCCAATCTTCCTGAGAAATGATAGTGGGGATCCTACCAAGTGGCTAAAGCTGCTCCATGATTTTAGCTACTTTTTAAGTTATCACCTCTATATATGCTCCTTATGGCTGTTCTTTTTGAATAAAAGCTCTGAATTAGAGAAGCAGATAGCTATATGTTTTTCTAAGGTAAAAAACCTTCCAAGTTGGGAACCAGCAGTTAGCGTAATGGCTATGTCGCTGGACTCCCACGTAGTCGACCGCGGTTCGTGTCTCGGACCCGGTGGCTTACAACTCACGCCGGGCGCGTGTGCGTGCGTGCCCAAGATCCCAAGAGGAGAATGGAGGAGAAGGGATTGCGGCGTGACCATCCCCCCTGGGGGGTGATTTCTCGCTTTCTGTCTCTATGTCTCTCTCTGTCTGTCGGGCGAGCGCACGCGCCCTATAGTGAAAAACCTCTCCAAAAAAAAAAAAAAAAAAAAAAAAAAAACCTTCCAAGTTACTTTGGCTCTTGCCTGGCTTGCAATTTCCTTGTCCACTTTTTTTTTTAAATATTTATTTTATTCATTATTGTTGTTGTTGTTGTTGTTTACATTTCCCTATTAAGGATCACCAAAAGTCCCTAGGGGCATGGGGGGTATCTCCTAACTCACACACTGACCCAGAGTACTCAAAGAAAGAACTGAGCCAGGTCCTCCCAGCATGGAAGCCAGCCCAGGATTTCCCCGGTACACTAACCTGTGGGCTTGCCCCCATCACTCCTATTATTGCCTTCAGAGCACTCAGTACAGGGGCCCCTGAGATCACCTTTGCCATACTCAGTACAGGAGCCCCCAGAGCTTCTCCCTCGGGATGCTCAATACAGGAGCCCCCAGTATACTAACCTACACTTTCCAAGGTTTTCTAACTGTAGACTTTCAGCTGCTAACAGGCATCTATTACTGATAGCAGCCCACCCATCACTGCCTCAGCTCTGTGGCCTTCCTTCCTTAGGTCTGTTTCATTTTCAGCCTCCTGAGTGGTTCACCATATGTTTGAGTGAAGGATCAGTGAGACCGAAAAATGAAAACAAGACCACTCCAATAAAGCACTGGGTAAGGGTTTATTAGGGTAAACTCATATACAGGCTCTGCTACACTGCACAGTCTTCTGCTGTCATCCCAAAGTCCCAAACCCCAAAGCAAGCTGGGAATTTCAGAAGAAATTCAGAGGCTACACATGGGTAAGAGAACATGTGTCCCAGCTCCTAAAATCTATCTAACAATGACCAGCTGTCCCGACCCGGGGGACATTGAACAGGTTTCCTGAGGGAAAGAGTGAGAGCCGGGGCAAGCAGCACAGTGTTACAACACGGAGCCGACACAGTGTCTTCAGGGTCGTCCGTTTATTGTGGGCAGCACGGTAGAGTACGGAGACAACGCAGTGTCACAACTCTTCAGGGTCTTCCGGAGACGATGCAGTGTCACAACTCAGGGTCGTCCGGAGACAACGCAGTGTTACAACTCTTCAGGCTCTTCCAGAGATGATGCAGTGTTACAACTCTTCAGGGTCTTCAGGGTCGTCTGGCAATTGTGGGCCAGGCATCGTGGTTATATACACGCTGGTGGGCCGTGATTGGTTGTAAAAGGTGGGTTATGATTGGTTGTAAAAGGTGGGTTATGATTGGTTGCTTTTGGACTAATCATGAGGTGCCGGATATGCAAATCTGAGGGATTCTAGTGGCCAATCAGAGCAAGGTTTCGAAAGTCAGGTTTTTTGAAGGGAACCAATTGTGGCCTTTGGCATTGTGTAATTGTTTGCTTTCTGAGAAACCTGCGATATTTGCTGGTGCACAGCCTCCCACAACCGGCCAGGCTTAAGAGTTGATCATTATCCAATGCAGCTACAACAAGAATGAGATGAATGAAGAGCCCTGAGATACCGCCAGTTTATAAGAAATAGAATTAGCCTACACAGCTCTTTCAAGATTTACAATTGCAATGGTAAATGGATCACCAATTCTGCTGGCCAAGGCTCTTTTCTAATTAATTAACTCTGAAAATATGACTCTTCTTTCCTCACATCTCCCAGACTAATCCCTCTCCATGATGATTTCAAATCTCTCTCTTCAGAAAAATAATAGGTTCCCTCAAGGAGAGTCATTAAGCACACCTGCAATTAGACCCATATGCTCTCCCTTCCCTTCTGTTATAAAAGAAGGGAAGTCCTCCTTTCTAGACCATACCTATACCTGAGTCCTGGATCAATCCAGAACTCAGTTTTACCATACATTTGTTCTTGCAATTGTTTCTTGTCCTTCAATTTTTACCTCTCTGAGGATATTACCATTGCATAGTAATATGTCTTCATTTTCTTCTAGTTTTAAAAATTCTAAAAAGAAGTCAAATTATTAAAAATACGTTTTCTGACCACATGGAATTAAGTTAGAAATCAGTAGCAACAAAATAACTGGAAAATACCCAGAGTTGGACATTTAAAAGCACACTTTCAGACCTGGCTTCATAGCCTAGAAGAAAAGGGAGCCAGATCCCACAAGGCTGACCACAGTTAGTCTCGGTCCCAACAGCATGAGGAAACCTGCTAGGTGTGTGTGCATGATGCCCAAAATCCTGAAAGAATGGAGAAATGTAGGAAAAGGGATTGTGGTATAACTTCAGCCCATTGGGAGGTACTTTCTCCTTTTCTCCCCTATGTCTCTCTGGTAAGCATGTACACCCTCTGGAAATTAAAAAAATACACTTTTAAATACCCTAGGCCAGAGGTGATATTAAAGGGAAATTATAAAACACCTTGATGAGTGGAATAACAAAACGCAATACATCAATGTGGGTTGCCACTGAAGTAGTACTTAAACTATTAATGTTTATATTAGAAAAGAAGAAATGTCTCAAATCAATAACCTCAGACTCAAATAAGAAACTAGAAGAGGGACCAGCAGATGACATAATGAGTATGTCTCTGGACTCCCACATAGTCAACCGTGGTTCAAGTCCCAGACCTGTGGCAAAAAACTCATACTGGGTGCATGTGCATTTGTGCCCAAAATCTCAAGAGGAGAATGGAGGAGAAGGGATTGTAGCATGGCCACTTCCCCAGTGAGTGGGTGATTTCTTGTTTTCTGTCTCTCTTTCTCTCCTGTGAAAAACTAGCTCTTTCCTACTATACAAGATGGCAGGTGAAAAATCTGCAAAGCAGGATACTAATAAGAAACCTGAAGCCAAGAAGGCTGATGCCACTGGCAAAATTAAAAAGGGTGACCCCAAGGCTAAAAACCCCAAGAAGTGGAAGCCCCATCCTAGTCCTGGGCATCAGCAGATACTCCCGGTCTGCCATGTGTTCCAGGAAGGCCATGTACAAGAGGAAATACTCAGCCACCAAATCCAGGATCGAAAAGAAAAAGAAGGAGCAGGTTCTTGCAACTGTCACAAAACCAGTTGGTGGAGACAAGAATGGTGGTACCCGGGTAGTTAAACTGCGCAAAATGCCAAGGTATTATCCTACTGAAGATGTGCCTCAAAAGCTGTTGAGCCACAGCAAAACACCATTCAGTCAGCATGTGAGAAAGTTGTGAGCTGGGACCAGCAGTCAGCGTAATGGCTATGTCACTGGACTTCCATGTAGTTCACCGCGGTTCGCGTCCCGGACCCGGTGGCTTAAAACTCACGCTGGGCGCGTGTGCGTGCGTGCCCAAGATCCCGAGAGGAGAATGGAGGGGAAGGGATTGCAGCGTGGCCATACCCCCTGGGGGTGATTTCTTGCTTTCTGTCTCTCTGTCTCTCTCTGTCTGTCTGACGAGCACACACGCCCTATGGCAAAAACCTCTCAAAAAAAGAAAAGAAAAAAAGCTGTGAGCTGGCATCACTCCTGGGACCATTCTGATCATCCTCACTGGACACCACTGAGGCAAGAGAGTGGTTTTCCTGAAGCGGCTGAGCAGTGGCTTGCTACTTGTAACTGGACCACTGGTTCTCAATCGAGTTCCACTGCGTAGAATACACCAGAAATTTGTCATTGCCACCTCCAGGAAAATTGATATTAGCAAAGTAAAAATCCGAAAGCACCTTACTGATGCTTACTTCAAGAAAAAGAAACTGCGGAAGCCCAGACACCAGGAAGGTGAGATCTTTGACACAGAGAAGGAGAAATGCGAAAATTCAGAGCAGCACAAGACTGATAAAACACTGGACTTCCAAATGGCCAACCAAGGTTGGAACCCCAGACCTGGTGGCTTGCTTTCTTACTTTCTTTCTCTCAAACTGTACCAAAAATCAAAGCTGTTCCTCAGCTCCAGGGCTACCTACAATCCGTGTTTGCCCTTACAAATGGAGTTTATCCTCACAAGCTGGTGTTCTAAATTTTTTGCCAAGAACCTAGTTAAATAACTAATTATATATATATATATATATATATGAAGAAAAACTAAAAGAAGAGTGAATAAAATACAAATTGATAAGAAAGGAAATAGGGACTAGCAGGTGGTATGATGGTTAAGACGCTGGACTTCCACATAGCCAACCAAGGTTGGAGCCCCAGACCTGGTGGCTTGCTTTCTTACTTTCTTTCTCTCTCAGGTGAGCACATGTGCCCTATAGCAAATTTTAAAATAATAAGAATAATAATAGATAAAATAAATAAATAATTCTTGAAAGAAAGAAAGATCAGAACAGAAATCAGCATAACCAGAAGAAAACAAAACACAGAAAAATCAATGAAATTGAAATGTGGTTCCTTGAGAAAAAAAATAAAATAAAACCTAGCCATACAGATGGGGGGATATGAAAGATAAAAATTACCAATATCGGGAATGAGAGAGGAGGTATTACTACAAATAGTAAGAAGATAATAAGAGTATATTGTGAAAAACTTTCTGTCGATGGCATTAACAACTTAGATGAAGTTTACAAAATTTTTTTAAAAAACATTAAGTTCACACAAGAAGAAATAGAAAACCTGAGTAGCTTAATACCTTTAAAATGAACTTTGAGTCCATGACCTAGTCAGCCTGAAAACATCCTGAGCACATATATGCCCAGGATTCTGTGCAGCTAAAAGACTGGAGAAAAAGGACTGCAATATAACCCCAGCCCTGTGGAAGGTTTATCTCTCCCTCTCTCTTTCCTGTGCACTGACTCTATCATGATTATAAAAAAAAAAAAAACAAATGAATAACCAAAACACTTTAAAATGATCTTTAGGAAAATACTTGGTTGGATATAAAGGAAAACTATACACACAGCATGTGGCCACCTCCTCATCCTCACTTACTAACTTGCTTCATAGAGAAGTGGAATTAGTAGGAGAGACGCACAGGCAGTTTTGCCAGCTCTGCTTGGGGAAAAGCTGAGTCATGATGAGATCGTAGTTCTCCCCTGAAGGTCTCAAAGTTACTAATCAAACCAACACAGATCACAGATCAAACACACTTGATTACACTAGAACAAGGCACTAAATGCCTGTCCTCACCTTGACATGCCTTAGGGAATTCTTTTTCACTTGAGCTTTATTCTATGGGTAGGCTACTCATAAGGACCATATCTACATATCGATCATTTACTATGAACTTGGACAAAATGAAAATGCAGACACTTAACAAAATTAAGGCTTATATAACAATGAAACAGTTCGATAAATGGGTTACGCACAGTCATGGCTTTATAAACACTTCCTCCCATATGGGATATGCTGGAAATCACACAGGGAGATGAACTTTGCCCATACTGTAAGTATAATCAGTGGACATTTTTTTTCCCTCTGATTCTTTCTCTTCAGTATCTTTTAAGCAGGAAAGAGGGTCCATGAAAGCAGTGACTGTGTCTAAATAATTTCATTGCGTCTTGGGAAAAAGCAGACATTCACATTTTCCTCTGGATATGGGTACATGGCATTTGCATTCCGCCTTTGGGGACTCTCCCAAAATAGTGTCTTTAGTTCAACTGTCACAAATCTCAAGTCCCCTACTCACTCATCACAGTCTAGTTTTGCTGTGAAGGAAGCACACCTCTAGACCATGCAAACTATTACTTGGTTCAAATGAGATAAATAGAAAGATGTGTCTTGTTGTGACTCAATTCAAAACTTGAGGGGGAGAACGGACCTGGGCCTGGGCAGGTAGCAGCGGCCATCAGGTGGCA
This sequence comes from Tupaia tana, assembly GCA_026018925.1. Taxonomy (NCBI): domain Eukaryota; kingdom Metazoa; phylum Chordata; class Mammalia; order Scandentia; family Tupaiidae; genus Tupaia; species Tupaia tana. The sequence continues at coordinate 143,725,176 of JAKSZU010000001.1, read as the reverse complement.
TGGTAGCTAAGACTGGAGTCCCACATAGCCAACTGTGGTTTGAGTTCCAGACCTGGTGGCTTGGTTTCTCACTTTCTCTCTCTCTCTCTCTCTCTCTCTATCTCTATCCCTCCCTCTCAAGTGCATGTGCCCTATAGCAAATTTTAAAATAAACAATAATAATAATAAATCAAATAGTTCCTTTAAAAAAACAAAGAATAAAAAAGAAAATCTATGACATTCAGCCCTTTATCAGAGAGAAGGGCAGAGTCCCTTGTTCTAGGTGCCACAGTGCTGGGTCCCAGAATGCATGGTGCTAAAATACAATTTTTATAAAAAAGTAAAATTGTGACTCTTACAAGGCTACCAAAATAAACGCATATTAAAATGTTATTTTATGGCACCAGCAGTTAGTGTAATGGCTATGTCGCTGGACTCCCACATAGTCAATCGCAGTTCGAGTCCCGGACCTGGTGGCTTAAAACCACGCCGGGTGCATGTGCATGCATGCCCAAGATCCTGAGAGGAGAAAGGAGAAGAAGGGATTGCAGCATGGCCGTGGTGGGGGGGGGGGGGGGGGGATGATTTCTTGTTTTCTCTGTCTCTCTGTCCCTCTCTCTGTCTGGCGAGCGCACGCTCCCTTTAGCAAAAAAAAAAAAAAAAAAAAAAAAAAAAGACTCTCCCAAAAAAAAAGTCATTTTACTTATAACATAAAAAAAATGAGGCAAATATTATAACGCATTCAAAATAAAGGCTAAAGGGCACAGGTTATATGGAATAAAGGAACAGAGATGACCTACACCACTGATCTGTGAGCTCTTGCCCTCCTGATGTGATTGGAATTCTACAAAAATGCCCACCAGACTTGGCCCTGGACCTTGGATGTTCAAACCATGAGCTGAATAAACCTTTATTTTATAAATCATCAAGTTTCAGGTATTGCCGGGGTCTAGCCTTGGCAGGGGTGGGTTGACTCGTGGGAAACGGCGAAGGTGAACAGAAGACAAAGGCCTCGGTGCCTTTTCATGCACGTCCTATGCCGGACACTCACAGAGATAGCTCTCTGAGGAGTGACAACTGCTAGGAATCATTGTGCCTTTTTATTGAAAATGTGATACATGCAAGTAAATGGGTGAGGGGCAGTAAAAAATTTACTCTAAGGAACAGGGTACACAAAGCATGGAAGCAATAATTATAAAACATGCTGTTTGTCTTGTCAGATTTGTTAAAAATCAATCACAGTTTTTAGGATGAGGAAGTCTATTTGTCTGTTGTATCTTCTTAGATCTTGATTACTGGGAAGGATCTTTTGAAGAGGGGGCTTGCAGGATGTTTGATAACTTCAGTCCTGGCGGCAAAAAGGCCTAGATAGAAATCTTGTCTTGTTAAGTAAAGACACAGTTAATATATGGACTATTCATACATTACAACAATAGAGGTTGAGTCTATTATCTATATGGGAAAGGAAGATGATCTTGTAGCTCAAGAGACAACACAGGATGTTTTACTAGCAGTTTTTCATAGTCAATAGCACATAGATGAGAAACTCTTTGTAGTTGAAAGCTACCTGTTGCTTTAGATAAGAGCTCCCAGCTAAGGTAATCTTTCTCTGGAGCCCTCAGGTTTGTTTATCCTGTTTATCCTGTTTGTTTATCCCAGCCAGGCTTTTTCCTTTTATAAACCTGTGGGTTTCTGCATTTTATTTGCTGAGCCTGTTAATTAGTGAGTTCTTTTGTTTTATCTCTGAGTCTCTGTTATGTGGTGAATGTGCTGAATTTGCCTAGCATGGGTTAACTTCTGCCTGTAGCTTTAACAAGGGGTATTTACATAAGACTAGCCTTAAACTAACTTAGTTTTCATATGCTACTGATGCTACTTTGGCTTATATTAATTTGACCTAACATATATTAATTTTGGCTTAAACAGACAAGTGGGGGAGTCTCGAACTTCCCGCCCTCTTCTTAGGGAACCACATTCCTACAAGATCACTAATTGGCTTTATTGTAATGGTTGGGGGTTATATTTTACCCTTGCAAGGTACCGTAATAACAGTAAAACTCACAGTAGAGAAATTGACTACAGGCCAGTAAAACGACACAAGGAGAGTTAGTAAACCGCTGGCTTTATCTTGCCGTTTCTTCCCAACCCAGGCCATGGGAGACAGCCTCTTTACCAACTTGTGTTGTCTGCATGGCCCCGTCAAGGTATTTTCTGTTATTAGCAACAAAACAGACTAAAATAGGCCTTAAATACAATGACAAGTGTCTTTATGAGGGACAGAGAGAAAAGGCAACCATATGAAAACAGGCATCAATTGTAATGCAGCCACAAGCCAAAGAAAGTCTGCTGCCACCAGAAGCTGGAAGAGGTAAGGAAAGGCTTACCTCTGGAGGCTTCGGGAGCATGTCCGTGCCAATAGCTTGACTTCAGACTCTTGGCCTCCAGAACTTTGAAACAGTAAGTTTCTGTCATAAGTCATGAAGGTTGGGTAATTTGTTATGGCAGCCCTAAAAAACAGAAACAGGAACCTAAACACGAGCGGGCATTCCATGACCTATAATTAGTCCTTCGACAACTTCCCTCATCACATCTACCTAACCACAAAACTTTCTTCTACCCACTCATACACAAAGGCTTCCAAGTTTGACCTGGTTCTCTGGGAACTAGATGCAGAAAGCTTATGACAGCCACTTGGAAAGCTTATGACAGCCACTTTTTTTTTTTTTTTTTTTTTTTTTTTTGACCCTGTAGCAAATGCCCATCAACCTATCCCCAGAGCAGTGGCAATAGTAGCCAAGCATCTAGAGACTTCTGCCAACTTATATCCAGGGACTCCTTTACCTCAATGGTCCTTCATGCCATACGCTTCTGCTTGCTGAAAATAGCCAACTGCTCAAAAATACGCACTCACCTCCCATGAGATTTTAGTACTTTCTTCCTCACCCATCTATATCTATATTTGTAGCATCTTGATCCTTACTCCAGTTTTCCTTTATCTAAGAAAGGTAAATCTGTTTAGATGACTAGATGTTTAGATGGTCCCAGAACCATGTATCTGTCCCTCCTGTTGGAGACTCCCATAGAAATCCAGGTCTTTACTTCAAAAGGAAACTCCCAGGCTATATATATATATATATATATATATATATATATATATATATATACACACATACATACATATACATACACACTATAATAGATTTAAATTGACCTTTAGAGAAGGATATCTTACTGGAGATCACTGCACTCTCTAAAGCTTATCAATAGACTATGGATAAAAGGATTAATATGTACATGACCAATACATATGTTTTTGGGTTGGCATATGGTTTTGGGATGCCCTGGAAACAATGATGGCTTGTGACAGCAGTAGATGACAAGTAGATTAAGAAATACTTAGCTTGATGTTTTCTGTTGCAATGACCATTACAAAGATAGAAACACAAATAATAGAAAAATAACTTGAAGCTAAAGGAAATGCTCTGGCTGAACGTTATCCCAAGAAGATGGCCAATTACAGCTTCTTAGAGTCAAATATTGGGAATGGTTCAAAGAGGCCAACATATCAAATGTCAAAAAGTAGCTAATTTGTTTTTGTTTGTTTGTTTTTAATTTAAATTTATTTATTTACATTCATTCACTATACAGCATACAAAATGAGATTTTCCATCCAGAATACACTGTCTATTGGCTCAATCAAGCACATCAACATACGTGTTATCATCAACAAATAATTTTCCATTTCTTGTTTCCTGTATATTTTGCTTTTATTCCCATCCTTGATTCCCTATCTCTTGCCCTCTGCCATCTCCCACCCTCAAAGAGACTGCAAAAAACATCTAGCTACAAATGGTAAAAGAATGATCTCTAGGGACCAGCAGCTGGTGTAATGGCTATGTCACTGGACTCCCATGTAGTGGACCGCGGTTTAAGTCCCAGAACCAATGGCTTAAACTCACACCAGGCGCCTGTGCATGCGTGCCCAAGATCCGGAGAGGAGAATGGAGGAGAAGGGATTGCGGCATGGCCATCCCCCCTAGGGGGTGGGGGTGATTTCTCACTTTCTGTCTCTCTGTCTGTCTTTCTGGCAAGTGCATGCATCCTATAGCAAAAAAACCTCTCCAATAAAAGAAAAAAGAACGCTGGTTTATATGACAATGAGGAAGGCAAGCAGAGGAAAGGCTACAAGTTGTTTGTCAAGAATTCACATTGGTTCGTTTAAACTAATGCAGGCAGGGACCGGCCAGGTAGTGTGGTGGTTCAGGTGATGGATTCCCACATGGCTGACCATGGTTCAAGTCCTGGACCTAGTGACTTGCTTTCTCACTTTCTGTCTCTCTCTGGTCAAATTAAAAAAATAATAAATAATTAATTAATAATTCTTTTAAAAATAACTAAAATAAATAGTACAGGCAACTGATGGCTATACCTTATTCTTTACATCATGAATTTAAGAACAGAGATGAGGAAAGGTTGGGGTCACACTGTAAAATATGTCACTAACAACACAAAAAACTAAAATAAAGTTTAACTGCAGTAAGTCAGTGCTAGGTTTCTATAATCCTTTGTAGTACCCCAGTTTGTTTACTGTAACCTAAAACATGCCTTTTGGGCAATAATCCTGAGGGATACAGGACATAATTCAAGCTTCAGGGCTCCTATTTCTCAGGCCTTTAAAATTTAAATAGACTTTCCATTCTCGGGACTGCTCTGAGTTGATTTTCTTTCACGCCAGCAGATGGTGTCTCACCATAGATTTGCTGGACATCAGTTTGCTGCTGCTCTGGGTCACCTCCCTGCTCCATCAAGATACATAGACTGATCTGAGCCCAAGGATGACCATCCTGATGTTATGGGCTCCATCTACGTTCCTAGAGACCAGAGACACTAAGGAGTCCCTTATAGCCTGGGTCATGCCAACCAAGGCCAAATGTTTTTTGTTTCATTTTGTTTGTTTGTTTGCTTTTAAGAGAGATTTTTGCTATAGGGTGCATATGCTTTCTAGAAAGACAGAAAGAGACAGAGAAACAGAAAGTGAGAAATACTCCCTCTGGGGGGTATGGCCATGCTGCAATGGCTTCTCCTCCATTCTCCTCTCAGGATCTTGGGCACGCATGCATATGTGCCTGGCGTGAATTTAAGCCTCCAGGTCCAGGACTCAAACCACAGTAGACTACTTGGAAGTCCAGTGATGTAACTATTACACCAGGGCCAAGTTTTAACTGCTAGCTAAAGATCAAGGTTTTCAGGGCAAAGAGAGTCTAGGGATGAAACCTAGAGATAAAATCCAGGTGCACTGGCCTCTGTCAAATCCATCAGTCTACTCCACTTCCTCACTTACATAGTCAGGGTCCCCAGTCCTACAACCAGCACTCAGAGAACTCTCGCCTCATCTGCCCTTATGACCATAAGACTACCACCATCAGATTGTTTCTGTCCTCCTTAGATTCCTCCTAAGTCACATCCTGCAAGCCTTTCCTATTACCAGGACTGACAATAAGGTTATGGCATACTTTGTGTTCTGGTTGCCCCAGAAGTTTGCAGCCCATCTGGGCTTTTCTCCCATAGCCACCTTCAACACAACCAGAACCATTTTCCATAGCATCTCTCACATCATGAAAACTTCTGCCTCCAGGGTTCTGTGAAGCCCAGCCTACCCTTCTCATTAGTTAGCTTAATGAGTGGAGCAGACAGGCTAAGTCCTGCCAGTAAGAGCCATCAAGACTTTGCAAACCGCTAATGATGGTGACACCCATGGTGGAGCTAGTCCCAGAAGACCCAAGCCTCTCTTCTTGATGCACACTTCCCCTATCCCATCTGTTTTGAGAGAATTATAACCAGTTGTGTTCATTAGCTTTTTAATTCTGTTTTTCTTTGTTCATGATAGAATATACATGTATGTGTTTAAACAAGGTGGGGAACAAACTACACACCTCTGGGAGGGCCGCCCTCCACAGTATCTGGTCATGCTACAATCACCTTCATGCAGACCTCTAGCACACTGATCCTGGGCATGCGTGCCCCACATGTTTGAGGCTGACCAGGCTAGGGATTTGAATCATGGTCGCTGTGTTGGACCTGGCTTCTCCTAAGCAACACATCACTGCTGTGCCATAGAACAAGCTGGTCATTCGCATATTTTTTATATGTAATAGCTTTCAGGGATTTTTTTTCTTTCTTTTGAGTTGTCAAGACTCTGCTTCAGATTTGATACCTGGTCATTCTTTTCTAAGTTACTAAAATATACATTATGCTTAGCTTCAACCAGCCCCCAGTTTCATAGCCATGCCCAAGGCCCCTCCAACCTTCCCTCCCATCCCACATCTAGAGATGTCCACAGGGAATGTCCTTGGTTTTTAGCAGAAGTTTTCACTGGCCATGTTGAGATGCCATCCTGGTTCATGTGCCTGTAAACAAAGATGGTATGATTTGTTGTTCCCTCTGTATAAGGCCAACTGCCAGCAGGTTTAAGCCTCCCTTTTGCCACTAGCATTGGAAGGCCTCATTGGCATTCAGCTCACCAGGATGCAAGACACCCTGTGGAGTGTCCAGCTGGCACCAGACCTCAGTTGGCCTGTCTTTGCACATGGAGGTAGGCAGGCCAAGTGGGAGAGCTCATTTTTCCCAGCAAGGAAGGGATTTTGCAGGCAGGGGGAAAGGGAGGCACTTGGAGGAGAAAGAGGAGCTCAGAAGGTCCTTCTCATTTAGCCTCTCAGTCACAGTCTCTGACATCTTCAGAGCATGGCCCCCTCTGGGTGCCAAAGAGCTAGCGTGTGACTGAACATTCCCCCAGAGAGCCAGTGGCCCTCTGCCTGCTGCCATCTGGAGGATCCAGGGTCCACAAGAGTTAGCTGTAGATGGAGGATGCTTTTTGGAGAGTCTAACTGAATTATTGAAAATAAAATTTAAAAACCTACCCCAATCCTTTGGGTCTAAGCTACTGAATGTATTTTCTAACACTAGAGACAAGGGTGTGACTATATCTATTTGGTTCCTTGAATAAACCCCTGTGGTAGGCTGAAAAAGCCCCTCTACAACCAGAAAAAAATATTTCTCTTCTTAATCCACAGAACCAGTATATATATATACATACATATATATATATATACACACACACACACACACACACACACACACACGTGTGTGTGTGTGTGTGTGTGTGTGTATTGCAGAAGAGTAAATGACAATTTATGTGCCAACATGTGATTCATATTAGGATTTTGAGAGGAAGAGCTTGATTCAGGTTATCTGGGTAAACTCTAAATACAAGCACAGGTATCCTATAAAGAGAAGAGAAGCAGAGGGAGTTTTCACAAATGACCAAAAGAGAAGGTGATGTGAAGACAGGTGGAGACTGTAGTGATATAGGAGAGAAACATATTCTCCACTAGAGCCTCTGGAAAGAACATAGCCATGTTGATACCTCGATTTCAGATTTCTGGCCTCCAGAACTGTAAGAATAGATTTCTGGTTTAGGCCACCCATACTATTGTAGAACGCTATGCTAGATTATCTCTAGGGAACTAATATAACTATAACATGATTTTTTTTTTTCAAAATAAGAGATACAGTTCACAGTGATATAATTAACTCAATTCTGTGGGGACACGTTTAGAGAGAGAACCTGAGGTGTGGGGACATGCTCTGAGTAAATACCACCTGTCCTTCTGGGGTTTGGCAGAACCTTGTAACTTGTCTTTCCTTGACCTTCGCTGCAGACAGAGAGAAGGGTGGAAATTGCTAGGGGCATTCCAACAGACACATCTGATGGACTTCAAGAGACATCTTGACCCCAATTTGCAAAGTCCAATCCCTGCTCTGTATCTGAAAGGTTCTTTAGTCTTCTCTGGGTGTGGTGGTGCACTCCTTATGGAGAAGTTCTTTAGCTCCTTCCCCACACCTACAGCTAGACTTCTCTGCATCAGAAAAGAAGATGAGACTTTCTCTTGATGGGATTATCACCAAGGGATACACCTGACCCAGTATGACTAAGCCCTTATAGATTTGCTAACTGCTTCTTATTGTCTGTAACCTGGCAACCAATCCATGAAGTGTCATGAAACATACATGTGTAATGTCTCCTTGTACTGTAAATAAAGAGGCCCAGTTTGTCTGGGTGACTCAAGCAGCTCAAGTACAGCACGAGTTGCTTGGGCTACCTAGGCTCAGGCTGCCTGTGTCCATTTCTACTCTATGTCTTTGTCTCATTCTTTCCAATTCCCTGGTCCTGGCAAGATGGAGGGCTTTCTCTTTCTCATCCTCTTTCTCTTCCTTACCAGCAGCCCCCTGATCATGATTCAGCTAGACCCAAGCCCTGGGGCAGACACTGACACAATTCAATGTTTTTTAAGATATTGAGAGTTGGAGAAGACACCTTCATGGCTACTGAGAACTAGTGATTTCAGGGGAATAGGGAAAGTGAAGATTTTCCACTGATAATTCAGCCTCCAGCCCATAAACTCACATGGAGAGGCAAGGGAGCAGGCCTTCTCAGAAGACACCTTCATAGCTACTGAGAACTAGTGATTTCAGGGGAATAGGAGAAATGAAGATTTTCCACTGATAATTTAGCCTCCGGCCCACAAACTCACGTGGTAGGAAGACTTTCAAGCCTCCTGTCTCTGTCTCTGTCTTTGTCTCTCTCTACCTCTGTCTCTGTCTCTGTCTTCTTATTTTTTTAATAATTTTTCCTTTTTAAAAATTTTTAAGGTAAAGCAGTTTCTTGGCTCTCAGCCTCTCCTTTCTCTTTATCTTCTTAATAATCCCCTCTCCCTCTCTCAACTGAGGAGAGGCAAGTGAGCAGGCCTCAGAAGACACCTTCATGGCTACTGAGAACTAGTGATTCTGTGTGGCGTGCTTACATACCACTTGGTTTTCTAATTTTTGCTTTTAAAAATAATAATAATAACTTTTGTTTGTTTGTTTTAGCTTTTTTCTTCTCTTTTTCTCTCTTTCTTGGTTGTTTTTGTTGCTGTTGCTTTTCTCTCTGTTTCCTTTTCTGCATGCTCCTGGACACTCAGATTGAACTTCAAGTTTGTGAAGAAACACACTTTCTATCAGATGACTAAAAATCACTGCAGGACCACGAGAATTATGGAGGAGGAAGAAAATACCTCTTCTCCAATGGAAAAGAATAATTCCTCTTCACCCACAGACAGTTCAATGGAAATCATGGAAATGTCTGATAAAGAATCTAGAACATTTGGGACCAGCAGTTAGCATAATGGCTATGTCGCTGGACTCCCATGTAGTCGACCGCGGTTTGCGTCCCAAACTCGGTGGCTTAAAACTCACGCCGGGCGCGTGTGCGTGCGTGCCCAAGATCCCGAGAGGAGAATGAAGGAGAAGGGATTGTGGCGTGGCCATGCCCCCTGGGGGGTGATTTCTCGCTTTCTGTCTCTATGTATCTCTCTGTCTGTCTGGCGAGCGCACAAGCCCTATAGCGAAAAACCTCTCCAAGAAAAAAAGAAAAAGAATCTAGAACATTCATAATGGTGAAGCTAACAGAGATGGAAGAGAAAAGAGACAATGAACTGCAGAAGAGAAAGGAGAAAGGAGCTGACGAGTTCTGGGAAGTGAGGAAATTCTTGCAAGATCTAAAAGAGGAATTACACACATTACAAAAGAATCAAATGGAACTGTTAGAAATGAAGACTATAACATAGGAAGTCAAAATCTCTCTTGAAAGTATTAAAAGCAGACTAGATCATACAGAAAATAGAATCTCAGATGTAGAAAAGAAAATTGCTGGCTTAGAAAAATCCACCGTGAAGGCTGAAAAAATTGCCCCAAAATTTGAGAATAATATACGAGAAATACTAAATACCATCAAATGTCCAAACATCTGAATAATTGGCATCCCAGATGGCGAAGAGGCTCATAAGTGCATTGATAATCCATTCCATGGAATCCTGCAAGAAAACTTTCCAAACCTAGAGAGGCACTCAAAGACCCAGTCCCAAGAAATACTAAGGACCCCAAATAGAATCAACTGAAGATCTTCTCTAAGACACATTATAGCCAGACTGACCAAAACCACAGACAAAGACAAGATACTAAGACTGGCAAGAGAGAAACAGCAAGTTACCTACAAAGGATATCTCATCAGGCTAACAGCAGACCTCTCATCAGAAACGATACGAGCAAGAAAAGAATGGGAAAATATAGTCAAAGTGTTAAGGAAAAAGCAATTTCAACCGAGAATACTGTACCCAGCAAGATTATCCTTCATATTGTAAGAAGAGACAAAAACATTCTCAGATAAACAAAACCTGGAAGAATTTACCAGCACCAGACCAGATCTCCAAAAAGTTCTCAAGGGAGTACTATGTCAGGAAAATGAAATGTAGCCATTTAATTTTGGAAAGGGGCATTGACCTACCAATTGGGGATCACAGAACTGACCTAGGTGGGAGAGTGGGGTCAGGAGCAGGAGGCTGTGATAGTCCTGAGTTGTATTGTTGGGAAGGCTGTCTCTAAAACCTTGTGAGTCTTGTCTAAGCATATTGCTGTTACAGCTCTTCCTGGCTGTCCAGAGTACGAGGCCATGGGATCAACTTTATTATCTATGTGGCTTGGTGCCCCATCAGGATCTTGGATGACCATAATCTTTGGAGGCCTAAACTTAAACTGAAAGATGGTCCCCAAGCCTAGCCAGTATATCTTTTCCCATAAGGGGAGCTGAGAAGCTGGGAACTTTTAGACATTTTTGTGAGAATACTTGGTTCTTAAATTGGTATACCAAGGGAGGGGTGAAATAACTTACAATATTCTCTCCCTCCATTCCCATCACTGTTGTGGTTCACATGGAGGGCCTTCCCACAAAATGGAGAACAGAGAAAGTAGCCCCTAAAAGAAATAGAATTGGCTTTCCCATGACATCCAGAATTACCCAGGGTTCCTCTGTAGTTGTGATGACTTCTCTGGACAGGGGCATAAAGGATTTCCTTGGGCTTCGTCAGTTGTCAGTTTCTTCCCCTTGGCTCACAAGCGCCTTGGCTGGTCATTCCCCACTTCAGGAGGGTGGACAGTCAACCCTCCAATGCCAGAAATCATTGCCCATATTATGATATTGACGGCAGGGCCTGAACCAGGAACTGACCTGCCAACTGCTGACTAACCACCTGCCCTGGCCTCTGAGGGTAAGTCCACCTGCCCATAATTTCCGAGACTCAAACTTCTGGGTTCCCTGTCTGAAAACGTGGCCGCATCAGGGTCCCCTCCAACTCCTGGAGCTCAGGTGATTGTGGAGACATCCCAATCCCTTGCTGCCCATCCCCTGTTCCGCTCTGTGAGCACAAAAAAGAATTTGGGAGGGACCAGCAGGTGGCGTGGTGGTTAAGGTGCTGGAGACTCCCACATGGCCAACCACGGTTCAAGTCCTGGACCTGGTGGCTTGCTTTCTCACTTTCCCCTCTCTCTCTCTCTCTCTCTCTGTGTCTCTCTCTGGCCAAATTAAAAATGAATGAATGATAAATAAATCTTTTAAAAAAAAAAAAAAAAAAAAAAAAAAGAATTTGGGATGCCTCTGCCTTTTCCACTCACTTGAGTCCCGGACACAATGGGAAATACTGAGTCCTTCATGGAGCCAAAGATGCCCCTGGGCTGTCTGCTCCGTAACCTCACCAAATTAGGACTCGCTCAGGATCTCCACCTCAAAGGGCTGATATTCTATTCCACTATGTCCTGGCCTCAATACACTTTGGACAATGGGTCCAAATGGCCTCCTGAGGGGACTTTTGATTACAATACCCTCACTGATTTGGATAACAATTGCCGAAGGGTAGGCAAATGTTTGGAGGTTCCATATGTCCAAGTTTCTGTCAAGAGACAGCGAACTCTTATAGAAAGACCCTTATTTCTATAAGAGTTCAAAAAATTAAGAAAATTGCTAACTTAATCATAGAGACAAGTCTGGAGTTGAATATTATATCCCAGAATTCAATTGGGAAGATCAAACCACAACAGAAGATAGATTAAGTACATGAGACTGGACTGCTGAAATAGCATTCTGTGACTTTTGACTAAAATATTACTGCTTTTCTTCTAGGCTTTGTTGTCTGCTTTTAAGAGTTTTTTGTCCTGTCTTGAGCTGTCAATAAGTTCATGTACCTACTATTTAAACAGAATATTAACCTGTTTCCAGGCTTTAAGTTTTAAGCAAATTTTCTTACCGATTCAAAACTGTTCTTCTTGAAATTACCAGCTGAACTTGCTATTGAAAGTAGTTAGATTATTTTAAAAATTGTGTGATCAATAAAATGTGGGGGAAAAGGAATGGAATACAACTATAGACACCAGAGATACTGTGAGAAGAGGGTGGGAAAGGGCAGAGGGTCAGACATAGGAGTAAATATATATATGTATATGTATATACACACACACATATATATGTGAAACTAGAAATAGAAAATTATTGATGATAACATACATGATTAAGCCACTATGCAGTATATTCTGGATGGGAAACCACTTTTTGTACGCTGTGACGATTAGGGGATGAATGCAAATTAATTAATTTTTTTTTTTTAAGTTTCAGGAAAAAAAAAGATATTGAGAGTTGTGTAACTAACACTATAATCTAATTTCAGAACATTTCAACTGCCCATAAGAAACTTATGTGGAAATTAACAACAAAATGGATTCACTTATATCAAAACCCTAACCGAAATGGAGCAGGAAAGTGTGTGTGTGTGTGTGTGTGTGCATGTGTGTGTGCACGCGCGCACCTGTATGTTTCATGGAGGGAGACCTGGAAGAAATAGCTCTTATAGGTGCATTTCTGAAATATGCTATAAAGAGAGCTTATCTACACTGTAAAGAGAGCTTATCACAGGAAACTCCTCTTGGCTTGTCATGCAGATAAGCCAGTTGCTGCTGGGCAATTGCATCCAAATAAACTAAACGACTTCCTTTGGCCAATGAACTTTGTTCAGAACAGTTTGCATGGACTTCTCCTGTCTTTGAAAGTTCTCTTTTGTTCTGATTTTCTCCAGTGTTTTCATAACATGTATATACCCTAGTTGGCAACCCATTACTATTCTCAAATAAAATCTTTTGTTCTTCAAGACTACCTCTAAGTTTTTTTAGGTTAACCCTGTACTGACTAGCAGTCAGTCACCCCACTTTTCCCCCAATTAATTCAACCCTAAGAACTCATTCATTTTCTGTCTCAATGGATGTTCTACTAGGTTATCGGGAAAGTATGACATATTTTTTCTATGCAAAAATGTGTCACAGCTTTCCCAACGACCCAATAGTTCACTCTGTTGCTAATAACAAAAAATATCTATGTCTGAGTAATATATAAAATAGAGGTTTATTCAGCCCACAGTTTGGAGGTTCAGGAACAGCGACTAGTGAGAGACTTCTTGATGAATCACAATGTGGTGGAGGGCAGGAGCACATGCATCTGTGTCCTGTGTCCTGTGTCCTGTGTCTCTTTCCTCCCTCTCCTTATGAACCCACCAGGAGCCAAACATGGGGCCCTGCCCCGATAATTTTAATCCTAATATCCCTTCTCCTCCATTCTCCTCTCGGGATCTTGGGCACACACGCACACGTGCCCGGCATGAGTTTAAACCACCAGGTCCGGGGTTCAAACTACGGTTGACTACATGGGAGTCCAGCGACATAGCCATTATACCAACTGCTGGTCCCACAAAATCTTTCTTTTTTTAAAAAAAAAAAAAAAGAAGAAGAAGAAGAAGAAAAGAAAATAAGATGTCTTTGATTTGAAAACAAAAAAATCAAAGAAGGAGTAGAGGGAAGTGTTAATATTTATGAAACCAGATTGTCAATGTGTTAATAATTGCTGAAACCAGAATAGCAGGGTAGGAGTAATCAGGTTTCTTATGTAATAGTGAAGAGAAGAGACTGTTCTCAAAATTCCACGTAACATACCTAAAGATGTAAACCATTAATTGGAGAACTTTTAACTAGTTAGCCAAGTGGGCTGTAAGAACAGTTTCTTTTGGCCTTTTGGACCCACTCTTTCTCTGTCCACTCAGGCCCACTCCTATGTCTAGGAGTATGTGTGTGCTTTTACTTTTACTTAATAAACTACCTTTTCCTTACACTATTTGTGTGTTTCATTCAATTCTTTGTGCAAAACACCAAGAACCTGGACATCATCACAGAAACCATCCTGTAACATATACTGTGGTGAGCCAGCCAGGAAGGGAGCCCCTCTACTCTGTGTCTTGCCATTTTCATCTTCATTTCCATTGAGTCTCTCAGCCAAAGCAGCCCAAATGAAGTAGGATTAATAGTTCTTGGTACAGGCAATTCTCATATAGGACTGGAAACCCCCTCTGGATCAACCTGTTAAGGCCTTAATCCCTTAGGGTAAAAAAAACCTCTCCTTTTCATTCTTCCTACATTCATATTTCCACTGGGTCTCCTGGCCAAAGTGAGTCAGCCAGAGTGTAATTGATGGTTCTCAGTGTGGGCAACTCCCATATAGGCCTGAAAACCTCTCTAGCTGACTCATCGAGGCCTTAAACCCTTAGGGGTGTCAGACTTCTTTCTTTTTCTATAAGACACCTATATTTTTCTTTCCTTTGTTTTTTTGAGAAGTTTTTGTAATAGGGCGTGTGTGCTCACCAGACAGACAGAGAGAGACAGAGAGGCAGAAAGCGAGAAATCACCCCCCCGGGGGGATGGCCACAACGTAATCCTTTCTCCTCCGTTATCCTCTCAGGATCTTGGGCACGCACGCACACGCGCCTGGCATGACTTTAAGCCACCAGGTCCGGGACTCAAACCACTGTCGACTACATGGGAGTCCAGTGACATAGCCATTACACTAACTGGTCCCAGACACCCATATTTTTCTAAACTACATGTAGTGGTAGTTCTCTTCTTTCTCCTGATCATGTTGCTTGCAGTGATGATAACCTACCTCTTTAAGTTATTCCAATCCCACAACAAAGACTCATCTGCCCCTGTTAGAAAACTTGAAGAAACTGTAAGTTGGACATTAGCCCCTTGTTTTTTAATTAGAATCACTATTTTTGCCAGAGAGATTCAAACATATAGGGATATAAAGGTCCTTGACTTTGTATAGGAAAAATTTCAAGAGCAAGCCTTTGAGAGCAAAGGCAGGTATGCTTAGAAAAGTGTAGAGAACCCACTGCTCCAAGCGGGGAGCAGCTATGTGGGGAGAGTTGGGTGAGCAGTTTAGTTCCTTTTCAAAGGGAAAGGGAGAACTGTTGCCTGAAGAAAAAGGCCATGGCTTTCTTGAAACCACTGTCCTTCCTGTTTTCTAGTTTTATTAGGGTGGATTCTATTGCCATTATTATCCTAAACTGTTGTGGGCAGATGGGATCATAATCTAGCTTGCTAATACAGTACAATGAGGGTGTGATAACTCTGCAGGTTAGGCAGAGGTCATTCCAGGCACCATCTTGGGTCATGCCAGGCATCATCTTGGGTAATGCTGGATGTCATCTTGGGTCATGCCCGGGCCATCTCGGTTCTAAACTGTTCAGACAGTCTCTGCCACTTTTTATCTGTCAGATTTTGGGTGTTTAAATGTGCCTCACCTCACTTTGGAACGTCCCTCCTATCTCACTATGGCTCCCTGTCCTGACAGCCTACTCTGATATAAAAGGAACATTCTGTAGGAAAAATCTCTTTACACCTTAAACTAAGCCAAGTGCCTTAGGAATATGAATAAAATGGATGTTATTTCTGTAGGTTTTGCAAGTGGTTTGTTTTTTGGGGAGGGACAGGAAGATAAATCATCAAACACTGAGCCTATCAGAAAAAAACTTAGGGAAATATGTACGTTACCCATGGCTACTAACTACCAATGTTTCCTCAATCATTCCTGGGAACAACATGCCTATAAATATACCCAACTTAAGGCTATTGATTTCTTCTTGCTTGCTGGGGTCCTTCTTAATCCAAGAGAGACTCATCTTGACTCCCAGCACTCGGCCCTCAATGCTGTCCTGAGATAGGGGTTGTCTGCCCTCCTTTTTTTTAATAATAATTTTTTATTTTATTTTTTATACATTCAATCACATTATTTAACTTACAAAGTGAACATTTCAATATGTGAACATTTATTTCCAATCTAGCCCTCTTGAGGGCCACAGCAACCCTGTTGAGGAAAAACCACTGGTTGTCACACTTGCAGTCTCTTGGATTACTCCCTATAGCTATTACCAACAAGCTATGCTTACCTCAGTCCTTTTACTGCTGATTGTAGACCATTACCAACTCTCTCAAGGGCCATGCCTACTTTGCTACTGTGAGAACTTCAACACAATGATGGGCAATCTGCTGCCAGACTTCTCTTGATCTCTTCTCTAGGGTTTTTCTTCTTTTGCCATTTTCTCTGCTGCTCTCTGGAATGTTTTTTTTTCCAGAGAACAATTCACCCTCAGTCCTTTTCATACTCTGAGTTGCTTTTACTTCAGAACAAAATAGGAGTCTCAAGGAACAGGTCAATATTAAATGACTACCTCTGAGGGGAAAAATCGGAAGTCCCACTCGAGAAGAAAACTGAATCCTCCATGGGAGCTGAGATTTAGTGCTTTCAGGAAATAAGAGAAATGAAGATGTTTTGCTGAAAAGTCACCCTGGGGAGGCAAAAAGGGTAGGTCTTCAAAAGAAGACTGAGTCCTCTATGTGAGTCTCCACACAGTGAGTGTCTAGACAGGTCTAAGTGAAACATAGCCAAGTGTCTGAATACTATTAGGGTCAACATATTTCTCAATTTCCATTGAACCTGAGGCACAAAGGGAGAAAAACAGAACAGCAAAGAGTTTGCAGATCACCTCCTTCTGTGTGCCTCTGATCACTCAGATTGATCTTCTAGAAATTAGGAAGAAATTAATAACCCAAGAGATAACCAGAAATTACTGTAGAGGCACAAGAAATATGAGAAACCAAGAAAATATCTCTCCTCCAAGGGAAAAGAATAATTCTTCTTCATCCACAGCACAATGAAATTCATGGAAATGTCTGAGAAAATAATTTAGAATATTCATAGTGACAATGCTAACAGAGATGAAGAGAAGAGAGACAATTAACTCCAGAAAAAAAGAGCTGACAAGTTCCAGGAGGTGAGGAAGTTCTTGCAAGAGCTGAAAGAGGAAATAAACACCATAAAAAAGAATCAAATGGAACTGTTGGAGATGAAGGCTATAATACAGAAAGTCAAAATATCTCTTGAAAGTATTGAAAGCAGACTAGAGCATAGAGAAAATAAAATCTCAGATGTAGAAGACAGAATTGCTGGACTGGTAAAACCCACCACAAAGACTGAGAAAATAGCCCCCAAAATGAGAATAATATAAAAGAAATACTAGATACCATTAAATGTCCAAACACCTGGATAATCAGTATCCCAGAGGGTGAAGAGACTAATAAGGGCATTGATAATCTATTCCATGAAATCCTGGAAGAAAACTTCCCAAAGGAGGCATTCAAATATCCAGGCCAAATAAATACAAAGGATCCCAAATAGGATCAACCCAAGAAGATCTTCAAGACACATTATAGCCAGAATGACCAAAAACACAAAGACAAGATATTACTATTGGCAAGTGAGAGATGTAAAGTTACCTGCAAAGGATATCCCATCAGGCTAACAGCAAAACTCTCATCAGAAACAATGTGAACAAAGAAAAAGTGGGAAAATATACTCAAAGTGTTGAGTGAAAAACAATTTCAACCAAGAATACTATATCTGGCAAGATTATCCTTCATATGGGAAGAGAAGACAAGAATATTCTTGGATAAAAAAAACCTGAAAGAATTTACTGACACCAGACCAGTTCTCCAAGAAGTTCTGAAGGAATTGCTATCTCAGGAAAACTAAAGTCAGACAAACAAAAATAAGAGTTCTAAAACAACTAAGAAAATGGCCAGCTTAACGATAAGGACAAGTTCAGAGTTGAACGTTATCTTCTAGAATTTAAATGGACAGATTGAACCACAACAGAAGATAGATTAAGTATATGAGTCTAAACTGGTGAAATAGAATTTTATGACTTTTGACTAAAACATTAATGATCTTCTTCTATGTTTTGTTTCCCAGAGTTAAGGAATTTTGTTTTCTCTTGAGTTTGTGGACAAGTCCATGTACCTACTATTCTAACAGAATCCTAATCTGTTTCCTGGCTTTAAGTCTTAAGCAAAGTTCTCTTAACATTTTTAAATTTTTTTAAATAATTATTTTATTTAACTTTATTTATTTATACACTTTTTATTTTTAATTTGACCAGAGAGAGAGAGAGAAAGTGAGAAAGCAAGCCACCAGGTTCAGAACTTGAGCCATAGTCACCCATGTGGGAATCCAGCGCCTTTAACTACCACGCCATCTGCTGGCCCCAACATTTTTAAATTTTTATTTATTAAAGCTAAAATTGCCTTTCTTAAAATTAAAAAATATAGGAACCAGTAGTTGGCATAATGGCTATGTCATTGGACTCCCACGTAGTCGACCACGGTTCTAGTCCTGGACCTGGTGGCTTAAACTCATGCTAGGCACATGTGCATGCATGCCCCAGATCCTGAGAGGAGAATGGAGGAGAAGGGATTGCGGTGTGGCCATCCCTCCTGGGGGGTGATTTCTCACTTTCCGTTTCTCTGTCTCTCTCTGTCTTTCTGGTGAGTGCACACACACTATAGCCAAAACCTCTACCCCCACTCCCCAAAAAATATAAATATATATATTTTTAAAAATACCTATTTAATGACCACAGTAAGCTATATAGCCTCAGCTAGGTGTTACTTTATAGTATATTAGTTCTACCTCTAAGGAATGGGCCGACCACACAAGAAAATAGAAATGTAGAGTCTTTATTGGGAACACTCCCAGGCAAGGTCCACTGGTCTGAGAGAGAGAGAAAGAAGGCCAGGGAAGTTCTGTCCTAGGGAGGAGTTTAGCAATTTTTTTAAGGGTACAGGGAGGAGGAGTGTCTTAGAAGTAGAAACAGTTCATGTATGGTAATGGTTTAGGGGGAGAGAAGACTACTGTGCCACGTAGGGTCTGGTGCCATGTGCAGAATAGAACGCCATGTGCTACACTGGGTTAGATTAGAGTGCAGTGCAGGTCTGATGACAGACTCTAGGTCCAGGTTGCATCAACTGACTATGCCATGGCATCCAACGTCTACATCCAAACTGCCCAGGTCTCTGGCCTAACATCCTGACGGTTTGGGTGTTATAGGGTGCCATTTGATCATTAACTACTCCCTGCTGAGCTGGAGTGGAGAAGGGAAGTCAGGGGCTGTGGGCTCAGTGGGAACTCGTGTATAGGGATGGAGGAGTATTTGGTTGACAGCCACCCAGGAAACTTCTTGGATTCAGCTTTGGAGGAGCCAGCCTGTCCAGCATGTATTTGTTGATTTAGGAAAACTTTATGGTTCCAAATATGTGTTGATTGGTCTTTTAGTTGGTTGATGGTTTTGAAGACTACTCTGGTGTAAGTCTGGTAGATTCGGATGGCTTCTGATGGGGATGAACTGGTGGCCAAGGAATAGACTTTTCCCCAGTCTCCTTTCACCCATCCATCACCCCAAGAGTCTTTGGTATGGAGGTAGAGCTGGCCTTGACTGTTGGTGGTAAGGAGGTAAGTGTCTTATAGTTTGTTGTGGGAGTCTAGTTGCATGACATGACTACAACAGGTATTGTAAGGGCAGCCCCCATAGGTATCTACCCACCAATTGCAATAGGATTCTTTGGTCTGATCAAAGGTAAAGTAAAATAGCACGTTGTCACCTGGGTGGAGAGAGCCAGGTGAGCACTCTTGAGACTGAGATGGACAGAGTAAGTATTGGGAGGATGCGATAGAAATGTTTACAAAGCAGCTGGTGGAAGAGAGAGAGATAAGGAAGGTATGATGCTAGAGGGGAGCCTGGACCGGGAGGTTGTGGTTAATGAGAAAGTGCCTACCATATAGGATTTTTTTTTTTTTTTTGAGAGGTTTATTTATTTATTTATTTATTTATTTATTTTTGCTATAGGGCACATGTGTTCACCAGAAAGACAGAGACAGACAAAAAGCAAGAAATCACCTCCCGGGGGCACGGCCACGCCGCAATCCCTTCTCCTCCATTCTCCTCTCAGGATCTTGGGCACGCACGCACACGTGCCCAACGTAAGTTTAAGCCACAGGGTCTGGGACTTGAACCGTGGTCAACTACATGTGAGTGCAGCAACATAGCCATTATGCCAACTGCTGGTCCCCCCATATAGTATTTTAAATGGGCTTAGGCCCTTGGGATTTGGGGAGGCTGCATGCAAGTGAGGAACTCAGGCTAGGAGAGACAGAGCTCTAGAAAGAGCTTGGTGAGATGACCCTTTAGAAGGCCATTGGCCCTTTAAACCTTACCCAAGGATTGGGGACAATAAGGGATGTGGAGTTTCCAGGAGATTTTGAGGGATTCGGAGACAAGTTGGATGACTCTGGGAGTGAAGGCCGGCCTGTTGTCGGACTGGATGGTTGTTGGAAGGCCAAAGCGCGGTATGATGTGCTCCAGGAGAATAGTTGCAACTGTGTCGGCTGTCTCCTTTAAGGCAGGGAAGGCCTCAATCCAACCTGAAAAGGTGTTTATAAGAATAAGAAGAGGAACCAGCAGTTGGCATAATGGCTATGTCGCAGGACTCCCATGTAGTCAACCATGTGTTCAAGTCCCAGACCCGGTGGCTTAAACTCACGCTAGGTGCGCATGTGTGTGCATGCCCAAGATGAGAATGGAGGAGAAGAGATTGTGGTGTGGCCATTCCCCCTGGGTGAATTTTTGCTTTCTGTCTCTCTGTCTCTCTCTGTCTTTCTGGTGAGCACACACACCCTGTAGCAAAAACCTCACACACACACACACAAAGAGTAAAGAGGTATCAGAAGGTTTTATGTTTGGGCATATGAGTGAAGTCAGTCTGCCAGTCCTCACCTGTATGGTGGCCGTAGAGTTGGTGAGTGGTGATCCGAGGTTGTAGGCCACCTTGGGAGCTGACGGTTGAGCAGGTGGAGCATGTCTGATATATATGTTGAAGGGCCTTGCAGAGTCCTTTATAATGAAAGAGGGGCTCAAGGAAGTGGAACAGTGCTTTTGGGCCAATGTGTAGAGACTGGTGGACTTCTGTGAGGATGGCAGAGTCTGTTGTTGGGGGAGAGCGATTTTGTTATGGAGGAAAATCCACCCCTTTTCCCCGGCTATTCTCCCGCATGAAAAGAGGTCCGCCTGTTCTTCATTGGAATAAGGTTTAGCCATAGAGGTTAGGAAGAAGACTAGTGCTGGGGAGATTTTTTTTTTTTTTTTTTGAGAGGTTTTTGTTATAGGGCATGCGCCCTATAGCAAAAAACAAAACCTCTCCAAAAAAAAAAAAAAAGGAAACAAGCAGAGAGAGCTGGGAAAATTCAAGAACCAGGGAGGTGGACTTTAATATCAATGGCTAACATTCATTCAACACTTATTTGGTATGTTATTTTTAAAAAATGTTTATAAAAATTCTCATCCATTCCTCAAAAGCTGGTACTATTATAATTTCCAACTTACTGAGGGCAAAGCAGGTTTCAAAAGTAATGGGATTATAAAGAAATCTGTGAGACTGGTTGTAACTTTACTGTATGCTAAAATATTCCTAGCATTACTCATCTTTGCTGGGTTCAAGATAAATGAACATGAGACAGGCAAGTGGCATGATGGTTAAGGGCACTGGACTCCCACATGGCCAGCCACAGTTCAAGTCCCAGACCTGATGGCTTGCTTTTTCACTTTCTCTCTCGCTCTCGCTCTTGCTCTCACTCTTGCTCTGTCCTCTCTGTTTAAATTTAAATAAATAAATAAATAAATAAATTTAAGTAAAGTAATTCCTTAAAAAATAAAAGATAAATGAACATACAGGCAGGGGCCAGCAGCTATCATGGTAATTAAAGTGTTGTAATCTCATATGGCTCACCACAGTTCAAGTCTCAGACCTGGTGGCTTCCTCTCTCACTTTCTCTCTCTCTCTCTGATCTCTCTCTGGTGAGAACACGTGCCCTGTAGCAAATTTAAAAATAATAATAATGATGATAAATAAAATTAAATAAATAATTCTTTTTAAAAAATGAACATGCAAGCAAGATGAAAATCCTGGGGCCAGGGCACACCAGGATGAATAAATGGGCACCATCTAGTGGGCAAAATGAGAGTTGAAAGTAGAGGCTAGAATTTGGAAGATTCTTTTTTCTTTTCTTTTCTTTTTTACTTTTTTCCCCCCTTTCTTTATCTTTTTTTCCTTTTTTAGATTTTTGCCATAGGGAGCATGCACTTTCTGGAGAGAAACAGAAGAGAGAGAAGGAAAGTGAGAAATCACCCCCACTCTCAGGGGCATGGACACACTGCCATCCCTTCTCCTCCATTCTCCTCTCAAGATCTGGGACATGTACACACATGTACCTGGTGTGTTTTTCAAGCCACTGGGCCAGGGACTCAAACTGTGGAGTCAGTCATGTGGGATCCAGAGCCTTAACCACCATGACACCCAATACCTCCCAGATGATTTTTTAAATTATGTTGCATTTAAGGCAGACAAGAAAACAATACATCAGTGAATCACCATGTAACTTAAGAGCTTAAAAATTTCTGGGACCAGCAATTGGCATAATGGCTATGTCACTGGACTCCCATGTAGTTGACTGCAGTTGGAGTCCCAGACCTGGTGGCTTAAACTCATGCCGGGCACATATGCATGTGTGCCTAAGATCCCGAGAGGAGAATGGAGGAGAAGGGATTGCAGCGTGGCCATCCGCCCTGGGGGGTGATTTCTCACTTTCTGTCTCTCTGTCTCTCTCTCTGTCTTTCTGGCAAGCACACACGCCCTATATCAAAAACCTCTCAAAAAAAAAAAAAGGAAAAATATTCTCAACTTATTTTAAATAAATATATAGAACCTATCCCCAAGTTACCCAGTTCTCCCCAGAAGCACCTGCCATTGCCAGTTTTCTATGTGTCCTTTCAGAAACTGTCCGTTAAATAAGCAATTGTCTTATACAGGTAGTGGCATGCTATGGCAAGCAGAATAATGCTGTCTCCCCAGTATGTCTACACCCTAATCCTTGGGACCTGTGAATATGTCACCTTATATGGCAAAAGGGACTCTGTAAATGTGGATAAGGTTACAGGTTCTGACACGGGGAATTACCCTGAGACTCAGACTTCAGAGTTGGCCCGTGGGATCTGGCTGCCTTACTCACCAGCTAAGGAGCTAGTCCCACCGTTGTCATGCTCTGTAACGTTGCTGCAAACATACACTTAGTGAATACGAAGCTATCTCTCCTAGGAGAAATACAGGGTTAGGTTCCTGCAAGCTTCTAGTCACAATATTTTGTCATCTGAAATGCCGCTTGTGTGATACAGGTTTATTGCCAAGGTTCTTGTGAAACAAGTCAGTTTCATTGACATTGAAGACATATTTTTTCACAAAACCCTTTTCCTGTATAACAGTTGGCAGGTGTTTTAAAATTTTTTTTTCAGTCTTGGGGACGACAGGTGGCGTGGTGGTTAAGGGCACTGGACTCCCACGTGGCTGACTGCAGTTCAAGTCCCGGACCTGGCATTTTGCTTTCTCACTTTCCCTTTCTCTCTCTCTGTCTCTCTTTGGTCAAATTAAAAAATAATAAAATATGGAATTAAATAAATAAATAAAAATTTTAAAAAATTCTTTCAGTCTCCTGATCTGTGAAACATGCCTTGCCTACACGTCCCACATCATGACAACTTAGGAAAAGTGGTATCTGGCCAGCACTAGCTGAGAAGGTTTAACAATGTTCTGATCCTGTATAACATGACTGTGTGTTTCTAAGGCTTTTGGCCTCACTGTAATGCTGTCTGCTATCATTTGATGACTCCACAAATTTAGCCATTTTCCCATAGCTTTGTCATGCACCTGAGGTGTTACCTCAGCACTTTCTAGAGCCACCTCCTGTACAAATTGGCCAGTTCCCTCTTCCTTCGTCTGGATGTGCCCTTTCTCTAGACGGGCTCACAAAAAACAGCACGATAATTCATCTGGAAAGGAAGCTCCTCTAACTCTTGATTTCTCCATAACAGGCACCACGGCCTCCTGCTCAGGAACACTGGACAGCACTTCCATTCTATGCGTGAAGCCATTCTGAACAGCAAAATCACAGAGGAAAGGCACAGTGTGCCACGAGGACATTTCTTGATGGGGCAAGAGAGAAGCAAGGCGGCAGTGGCTCCTGTTGAACCTCGGCTGGGAACATGCGTCAGTCAACTCCAATTTTTGCCACTCCGTGCATAATGTGCGTGCCTCCAAAAGCACTGTGAGCCTCGATTTCCAGGTGTACGGCCAGTGAGTAGTCAAAGTCGCAAACATGGAGTCCACGAGTCGGGACTGACTATGTTACGTGCAATTTCTGATCAAGATGAATTTTTTTAAGGTTTTTTTGTTTGTTTTCCTTTTTTTTTTTTTTTTTTGTCACAAGGCATGTGCACACACTGGAGAGAGACAGAGAGAGGGAAAGTGAGAAATTACCCCCAGGGAGGATTTTTCAAGCTGCAGGGTCTGGGATTCAAACCATGGTTGGCCATGTGAGATCCAGTGCTTTAATCTCCACCACCTGCTGGTCCTGATCCAGATGATTTTTTTTTTTTTTTTTTGGAGAGGTTTTTGCTAAAGGGCATGAGCGCTCGCCAGAAAGACAGCGAGAGACAGAGAGAAAGAGAGACAGAGAGACAGAAAGTGAGAAATCACCCCCCCAGTGGGGATGGCCATGCCACAATCCCTTTTCCTCTATTCTCCTCTCGAGATCTTGGGCACTCACACACATGTGCCCAGCGTGAGTTTAAGCCACTGGGTCTAGTACTCAAACCGCGGTCGACTACATGGGAGTCCAGCAACATAGCCATTACACCAACAGCTGGTCCTAAGATGATTTTTTAAAGATGAAATGGAGGAGTCCAACCCAGTGGGGCTCCAGGACCCGTCTGAGCCTTTGATCTTTGAGCATCGCTTCTGGTTGGTTCAGTATGTTGGCAAGGCCACTACTGTACGCCCCCCCGACCTTGGAACAAGCTTGGATCAATTAGCATATTGGCAAGGCCGTTTGCTATCCACTCCGGGACTGTAGTAGCCTTGCTGGGAAGTGACCCCCCTCTGACTCCCCGATATATTACTATAAAAGAATTAATATAGTTTTCTCATACATCTTTGTAGTAAGATTTCCCCCAAATCCCCCGACCGCTCCCTTTACTCTAATCACTTACTGTTAATTACAGCGCTTCATTGGACACAATAAAGGGTGTGCTAAAGTTCTTCTTGATCTTTGGAAGGCCTTCCTTTCAAAACACATTTAAACTTAAGAATCACCTCTTACGCAGAAACTGACCCAGGACACCCCCGCCTCACTGTAGCTATTGTTCTGACAAAGTACATGACGGTGGCACCACAAGCACAATGCAATGCCTAGGTGTGCCACAAAATTTTTCGTTAACTCATTAGTCACTTCACCACCAGTTGAAAAGGCTGTATCCCTGCCCTCATCAAGTGAACACTAACTTCACCCTTTCAGGATAGGTAAATATATTAGGATTCCTTTAAATAAACTTTAGATCTCTATAAAATTATATAAATATCATTCTTTATTGAGATTTATAAGAACTAATATCTGTACTTGAGATTTTCCTTTTTAGAATCACAACCAGTAACTGCAAGATTGCTGCCGCCAAGTACTGGCTGATAATTAACTCTGCCTGCTGGAGCTGTTCTCCAAAACTACACTCCCAGAACAGAAGTTCCCCAAAGCTTGCTTACATCAATCAAATAATTGTTGAATTGTATCGATGATTAATAGTCCTGCCCTTAATCAAACCCTGAATAGAACCTTTGATCTCTATTGTTAAAACTTTATGAATTGATAATTAGAACACGTAGCCCCTCTCCCGTTCACTTGCATGTATCACATTTTCAATAAAAAGGCACGATGATTCCTAGCAGTTGTCACTCCTCAGAGAGCAATCTCTGGAAAGTGTCCGGCTGAGGACGTGCATGAAAAGGCACCGAGACCTCAGTCTTCCTTTCCTTCGCCGCCTCCGTCGAGTCAACCCACCCCCGCCGAGGCTGGTCCCCGGCAATGAAATCTCTCAATTTTATTTTTGAAGAGTTACTATTAATGAGAGAATTTGGGGGCTGGCCCCTAAGTGTATTAGGAGGCAGATCCCACGTGGCTCACTGGTGTTCAAATCCTAGCCCCAGTGGCTTGAAAAACTCTCTAGAAACCTGTACCCAAAATCCTGATGGGCTGGAGAAATGGAAAAGGTACTGCAGTGTGACCAATCCTTTGGGGGGAGCTTTCTCTCTCCTCTCTCTCCAGTGAGTACATATACTCACCAGCAAGTTAAAAATTTTCATTTGCAGAAGTAGCTGGTAAAAAAGGGGAGACTATCCCTATTTTTCAAATATTTTTCATTCTTGCCATTAGTCAGAGTTCTGATCATTTAATCTCCCTAATTCAGCACAATTCAAAGAAATAATCTATTCTCTAAATCTAGGAGCTCTTGGGCCAGACAGTGGCACAATAGTGACACGACGGGACCATGTGGGAAACATCTTGGGTTTGCATCCGCAGACCTCCCTGAGCACACTGAGCATGTGAGTGCCCGTGATTTGGCTGACCGAGGGCTCTGTTGGGGATTCTATCTCTTCCCCCGCCTCCTCCCTCTCTCATGGAATAAATACTTCAAAAATAAAGAAATCTAATAGCATTACTTTCCACACTCAAATTAATGTTTTCTTATAATATTGCAAATGAAAGCTGGCAGATGGTGTGGTGGTTAAGATGATGGACTCCCACATGGACAACTGTGGTTTGAGTCCTGGACTAGCAGCTTGGTTTTTCACTATCCCTCTCTGTCTCTGTCTCTCTCTGTTCCAATTAAAAATAAAAATAATAAATAAAATAAATAATTCTTTAAAAATACATTGCAGGGAACCAGCAGTTAGCGTAATGGCTATGTCGCTGGACTCCCACGTAGTTGACCGTGGTTCGCGTCCCGAACCCGGTGGCTTAAAACTCACGCCAGGTGCATGTGCGTGCGTGCCCAAGATCCCGAGAGGAGAATGGAGGAGAAGGGATTGAGGCGTGGCCATGCCCCCTGGGGGGTGATTTCTCGCTTTCTGTCTCTATAACTCTCTCTCTCTCTCTGGCGAGCGCACTCACCCTATAGCGAAAACCTCTCAAAAAAAAAAAAAAAAAACATTGCAAATGAATTTTAAATCCAATAAAACTTCCATTTTAAATGGGCACTATCCAGAAGAAATAGTATTTAAGCTGCAAATGCAAACACATGTCGTTTCAAATTTAGTAGCATAAGTAAAAAACAAGTGAGACCAATTTTAAGATATTTTCTTTAACCCAGTGCAACCAAAATATTATCATTGCAACACATAATCAGTAAGAAAAACAGTGAGATGGGGACCAGTAGGTGGTGTGGTGGTTAAGGCACTGGACACTCCCACATGCCTGACCATGGTTCAAGTCCTGGACCTGGTGGCTTACTTTCTCTCTCTTTTCTCTCTCTCTCTCTCTCTCTCCTGCTCTCGTTTCTCTCTGGTCAATTTTTTTTTAAAAAAGTGAATGAATAAGTAAAATTAAATAAGAAAAATATTGAGATGATATACAGTTTTTTTTTAAGAGGTTTTTACTATAGGGCGCATGCGCTCACCAGACAGACAGAGAGAGACAGAGAGACAGAAAGCGAGAAATCACCCCCCAGGGGGGATGGTCACGCCGCAATCCCTTCTCCTCCATTCTCCTCTTGGGATCTTGGGCACGCACGCACACGCGCCCGGCGTGGGTTTTAAGCCACCGGGTCCGGGACATGAACCGCGGTCGACTACGTGGGAGTCCAGCGACATAGCCATTACACTAACTGCTGGTCCCAGATGATATACAGTTTTTTGTACGTGGTCTTTGAAATTGTACACTTATGGTACATCTCAGTTTGGACTGCTCACAGGTCACGGTTCAACAGCCACTTGTGGTTGGTTACCTCCATGCTGGACAGCACAGTTTTGTTTCAGAACAACAATGAAAAAGCCAGTCACAGTGGCCTATGCCTTAGCCCCAGCTACTCTGGAGGCTGAGGCAGGAGGATGAAGACATAGCAAGATCCTGTCTAAAAAAAAAAAAAAAAGAAAAGAAAAAGAAAGAAAGGAAAGAAAAGCCTTTCCTCAAGGATGTGTGGATAGTACACTAACTTTATCATTTTTCTTTAGGGTTCAATTTCTAATACTGACTAGTAATTACTAGTAAACTATTCCCTAACTCATTTTTCCAAAGACAAACTTTTGCTTTAAACGCACAAACTTTTAAAATACACGCTTAGAGAAGTACCCACAGATAACATATATCTTGACATGGTCCACACAATATTATTTAAACTCAGAGCTGACCTACTCTTTACCACACTGTTTATTGAGCAGCTTAAATTACCATGTCTGTCAGTCCAAGGAACCTCTGAGATGGTCTACATCCCTGCCTCCTGTCATTCGTACCCTCCTATAAGCCCCTCCTACATTATCTGAGTTGGTCTGGGTGACCAGTAGTTGTGGGAAAATAGTGGTGTGTAACTTGTGCAATTGGGCCATCAAAAATACTTGGCTTCTGTCTTTCTCGCTGTTTCCTAGATCGCTGAGGAGGGAGCCAGCTGCTATGTCTTGAGGACCCTAAGACACTTACGTAGAGGCCACTCGGCTAAGGACCAAGACCTCCAGTGTGAGCTATGCATCCCCTGACGCCTGCAAATGCCTGCAGCCCAGCTGACACCGAGGTAATTCGGAGAGACCTGGAGCCAGAATGACCCAGCCATCTACTCTCCGATTTCTGATCAAAGGGTTGGATAGTGACACAGCTATAAAACACGAAGCTCTGCAAGTCTGACCCACACGGTAGGTTCTGGGTTCATGTCCAGAGACCTCCTTGAGTACACCAGGCACATATGTACCAATGACCCGGGACTGGCTAAAACTTGGGGTGGATGGCAATGTTGAGACCCTGTTAGGGGTGCCTCTCTCCATTGTGGAACACTGTCATAGCAGCCTCAGGAAAAGTCTGTACCATGAAGTGTAGCCTCTAGCCCACTAGGGGGCACTGTCTGACTAACCTGGGTCCAAATGATTACTGAAACTTTAGGGGGAAAAAACATAAAAATACTGTTTCAATATTTATAATGATGCTAAACAAGTTGCTATGTGTTATTTTTAAAAACTTGCAACCAAGGGACCAGCAGTTAGCATATGGCTATGTCGCTGGACTCCCATATAGTTGATCGCGGTTCGAGTTCCGGACCCGGCGGCTTAAACTCACACTGGGCTGTGTGCGTGCATGCCCAAGATCCCAAGAGGAGAATGGAAGAGAAGGGATTGCGGGGGGGGGGGGGGTGTGATTTCTCACTTTCTGTCTCTCTGTCTTTCTGGCAAGCGCATGCACCTTATAGAAAAACCTCTCCAAAAAAGGAAAAAAATAAAACTTGCAACTATTATCATATTACTGAATAATTTATGACCTTTGCAACAACCTGGCTGAAAGGCATCCCATAATGGGTGGTCACACCACAATCCCTTTTCTTACATTTCTCCATTCTTTTTTTTTTTTTTTTTTTCTTTTTTTGGAGAGGTTTTTGCTATAGGGCGTGTGCGCTCACCAGAAAGACAGAGAGAGACATAGAGACAGGAAGCGAGAAATCACCCCCCAGGGGGGATGGTCACGCCGCAATCCCTTCTCCTCCTTTCTCCTCTCGGGATCTTGGGCACGCACACACACGCGCCTGGCGTGAGTTTAAGCCACCAGATCCAGGACTTGAACCGCGGTCGACTACGTGGGAGTCCAGCGACATAGCCATTACGCTAACTGCTGGTCCCACATTTCTCCATTCTGACAGGATCTGGGAACCACACACATGCAGCTGAAGTGTTTTTCAAGCCACTAGGGCCAGGACTTGGACCAAGCAGTCGGCCATGTCCTGGGAGATGCTTTTAAGGAACATCCTTATCTCACCGTTACTTCACACACAGGAGGGCATCTGTATGATAAATTCCCACAATTCTCCTTCCAGAAAGAGATGCATTTTTTTTTTCTTTATTCACCAGAGTAAGACCAAGAGAAAGAATGTGAGAAAGCAAGTCTTCAGGTTCAGGACTCGATCCGCCACTGGCCATGTAGGAGTCCAGCACCTTAACTACCATACCACCTGCTGGCTCCTAGAGATGAATACTTGATTGCAATAGACAGGGCCTAGCCCTCCAGCGAGGTCACACTTGCCAGACATGTACAGGAAGGGCTGTTTTTTTTCCCAGCCTTGGCAATGCTAAGAGGCTAAACAACAACAAAATCCAACAAACAACAACGACCCACAGGCTTTGGGGACAGCAGGTGGCATGGAGGTTAAGGTACTGAATTCCACATAGCCAGCTGTGTCATTATAGTTCTGGACCCAGAGGCTTGAAAATCATGCCTAGCGTGTGTACATGTGTGCCCCAAATCCTGAGAGGAGACTGGAGAAGAAGGGGTGTCAATGTGGCCATCCCATCTGAGGAGTGATTTCTCACTTTTCCTCTCTCTCTCTCTGTCTTTCTCTGGCAAACACATGCACCTCTAGCAAACAATTAATTAATTAAGTGAAAACAAAGGCTTTAAACACCAGCAGTGATGCAGGTCCCAGGGACAGGGATAAGAGCACTTGGATCCACATTTTTCAGCTCAGGTACTTTGCCAGTCTGATGGATATGAAAGACACCCCAGCCTCCAAAGCCCCATCTTCAGCCTAGCACAGGTGTGGATGATTCCATTCTGGGCAGGGAGCCCAGCCATTTAGACATCACACTTAGATTGGTTCATACCACATTTGTAGGGAGAATATCCTCCTGCAAGTCGGCAGAGTTCCCCACAAGCAGCGCCCTTTCTCCCTGAGACACTCTAAATACACAGGGTAGAAACCAAACCCAGGGCACTGTAGGTCCAGCCCCCAGAGACCTCAACAGCCACATGCCTGCTTTTCCTACCTAGTCAAGCCTGCTGGAACCTCAGAAAACCCGTCCTAGGCATTCATGCTCAGGCCGCATAGACAGGGAAGGTGGGATTGCAGCTAAGTGAGGCACACCTCGGATTCCTTTCCCCCACCAGTTACAATGGCACTCATAGCAGCACTGTTCCAACACTGAACCGCTTTCTCATCCAGCCCTGGAAAGGGCAGGCAGGCAGGAGTGGGAATGGAAACGAAGAGGCCAGCTATTTGTTGGCCTCTTCATTTGACTCAGGAACCTGACCCTAATCATGCTTCCAGAAAGACAATGGGCCCAGTCCTGCCCAGGCCTGCCTTCAACAACCCAGTTGTTCTTAGAACAAGACAGTCAATAGAGTGAGGGGAGGCTATAGGCAGGTGCTCCCCGCCTCCCTCTGCCTATGTTCTTATCTTCCTCTAAAAACATAAATGCTGGCAGAGTTAGGACTGTGGCTAGCACGCCTGTCATCCAGGAGGACTTCCATAACAGCTGTAACCAAACATACTGGTTCGAGACATTGTCTGTCTCCCTTTGCTGAAGAATATTTATAGAATGTTACCATTTGTCAGTGTTGCTCTAAGCACTTTGGTAATATCTTTTCATTTCATCTTAGTAGCATTTATAAGAGCAAGATACTGTAATCATTTCCATGTTACAACAAGCTGAGGCATAAAGAGGCTGAGAACCTTGCCCAAGGTCCGACAGTGCTTAAGCAGCAGAACAGGGGGCAGTTCAGCAGAGGCAGGGAGTTCTCCATACGCCATCTCTCATCTGCTCACTCTTGAGCATGCCTGGTACCTAAGGAGTGCTCAGATTTATCCAGATCAACTGGATGGATGCAGATGAAGGACTAGCTGTGACATTCTGTTACCCAGATGACAACGGGCCTCTGAAGGAAATGAACACTGAGGACACATGTTGCTGGCAAAGGTTTTCGTTCTAATCCTAATTGTTTAGGAAATGCAAGGGGATGATTGTCTCATGATAATGATATATGAAATATACATTTGGTCTTGGTCCAGTTTCTTGGTACACAACTCCTAAAACCCTTGAAAGCTCTAGAGAGATAACTGTCTCTTATCTGCTAATGACTGCCTTGGGGCCCTAGGGAGCCTCAGGATGGCGCTGGTCTTTGAAAAGCCAAAGCTGGATTAGAGAGATAGGACTTTCAGCTCCATCTACAACCTCCAGGGACGCGGGGGGCAAAGGTTAAATCAATCATGTCTATGCAGTGAAAACCCAGAAGGACAAGGTTCAGATAGCTTCCAGACAGCTGAGGTTCCTGGAGGTGACACCTGGAAGGAGCACCTGCACCCTCTCACATGTCTGGCTCTATGCGTCTGTTCACCTTACCCTTTGTGGTACCCTTTACAACAAACTGGCACTCACGCTTCCCCGAGTTCTGTGACCCACTCGGGTAAATGAATCAAACCCAAGGAAGGGGTTGTAGGAATGGAGCGTGATAGCCAGCCAAGCAGAAGCACAGGTAAAATAACCTGGGGCTGGTGCTTGGCATTGGTGGTGGGGGGGCAGTCTTGTGGGGCTGAGAAATCCACCTGTGGGGTCTGATGCCATGTCCAGGTAGATGGTGTCAGAACTGACTTGATTGGAGAACACACAGCTGGTGTCCACTAGTGAAAAAAAAGCCCTTACAGCTGGGGTCACGGGAGGTCTCGGTGCTGCTTGCTGGGTGAGAGTGCAGGAGAAGCGGTTCGTTCTGCTCTGCTCTCAGAGTCTCACGAGTGAGAGCCAAGCCGATTTAGGGAGAATCGCAGCAGCCCACCTAGGTGGCATAGGCATAGCTTGCTGAACGGCAGTGCCAGAGGCCAGGTGGCCACCGTGGATTCGGATTTCCTGTCCACCTGGAATACACTAGGCATGTGTACCGGTGCCCACGATCCTGATGAACCAGAGGGCTGGGGGAAGGGGACCCTGCCAAGGATTCCTGTCTTTCTACTTTTCTCTTTCTCATTCTCTTTCTTTTACTCTCTCTCTCACATACTCTCTACCATAAATAAAATAAACTTTAAAACTAGTAACAAAACATAATCACAGTGGGCCAGCCAGTGGCATCATGGTTAAGGAGGCTAGATCTCACGTGGCCAACTGTGCAGTGTGAGTCCCAGACCTGGTGGCTTTAAGAACATGCCAGGCACATGTTGGAGCTTGCCCAGAATCCCAAAAGGAGAGAGGAATGGAGAAGGGACCATCCCCTATAGGGGAGGTACTTTCTTATACTCCCCTGCTTCCCCATCCCCAGTCTCTCTCTGGGAAGAACGCATGCACCCTAGCAAATTTTTTAAAATAATAAATAAAAGCAGCCCGAACCATAACTTTGCTGTACATTGGAATCACCTGGAGGGCTTTGACTGTTCCCAGGGGTTGGATCACACCTCAGACCAATCAAATCACAATGTCTGGGGATCACCACCAGGCACCAGCGCTTTTTAAAAATGATTGTTTTGCTATAGTGTGTGTGCACTTGCTGGAAAGAGAGAGGAAGAGAGAGAGGAACAGAGAAGGAAAGAGAGAATATCTCCCAGGGAGAGTGGCCATGCCACAATCCCTTTTCCTTCATTCTCCTCTCAGGATTTTGGCCACACATATGTATGTGCCTGGCATGTTTTTCAAGATACTGGGTCCAGGACTCAAGCCGCTCAGTTAGCCATGTGGAATCCAGCCACCTCAGCTACCACATTACTGGTTGGCCTGGTTTCAGCACTTTCAGACCCCCAGAGATGACAACATGCAACGTTTGGGAACCACTGCTATGAGCCACAAAATGCCCCACACCACTCCCACATCCAGCAGGGGCAGTGAGTGGGGTGGCCCCCACCCCAGCTGTATCATCTCAGAACTTTCCACGTTCACCCCATCTGGCCTCTGGTCTCCAGTGCTTGCCTCCAGGGTCCCCTGCCCTTAGAAAACTCCATCCCTGGCCTGTCAAGTTCCTTCCTTACAAAGGCCCACCACGTCCTTTCTTCTGTTCCTCCCACCATAGTCCTACGCCATAATCCTTTCCTTGCAAACACCCTTTGCTCTGCTGCAGGAACCTGGAAGGCACCAGCCCCCAAACCCTACCACTGCGCCCCGGCCTGCACTAGCAGCTGGACAGTGCTGGGAGAGTCAGCACACTGGGTCCCTAGGTCAGCTAGTCAGTGCGGCCTAATTCCTAAGGAGCTCACCTTCCACTCTGCAAAATGGCTGTTCCTAGGTCTGCCACATTAGTCTCGCTCGATGATGCCCTCAAATCTCTCACCCTGTACGCAGATGGCAGATGTTCTCAAGGCTCCTAGAGCAACTAGACCCACTTGCTCTGCCTTCTCTCCTGCTTCCCAGGCCATGCCCCATCCAGACCTTGGTCTTCCCATGTATTTTGTTCTTACAGCTATTCCTTTCATCTCCTTGAATTTTTACCTGAGATTATTACCATGCATAAAAACTTGCTTTAATATCTCTCTTCTAATTTTTAAAACTAAAAAGGCAAGTCATACAAAGCGTATTCTTTAACCATGATGTTATAAATCAGTAACAGCAAGATAACTAGAAAATCTGCAAAGACCTAAAAACTAAATACACTTTTAAATACCCTTGGTCAGAGACTATATCAAAAGGAAAATCAGAGGGCTGGACCTATAGCCTAGTGGTTAAGAAAGCCAGATCCCAATTGGTCAACCATGTGGTTTGAATCCCCAGCCCTGGCAGCTTGAAAATCACCCTGGGTGTGTGTGTGTGCCCCAGATCCCAACAGGATGGAGAAATGGAAGAGACAAGATGAGAAATGCAGGACCATGTGCCACTGGTAGGTGCTTTCTCTCCCTGGCTCTTTCTCTGAAGAATGCAAATGCCTGATGGCAAATAATCAAAAAAGAAAACCATAAAGTGTTTTGAACTGAATGGAAATGAAAACACAGCATATCGATGTTTGTAGGATAGCACTGAAATAGTACTTGAAGGGAAATGTATACCACTTACACCTGTATCAGAGGAACAGCAATGGCTCCAATCAATGACCTCCGCCTCTATAGTAAGAAACGAGAAAAAGTGCACATAGAACCCAAAGTAAGCAAAAGGAAAGAAATAAAAATCAGAACAAGAAGATATGATGGGGTGGAAGAAAAAAGAGATCAATGAAACCAAAAGCTAGTGCCTTGAGAAAAAAATTTTGAAAAAATTGCTAAATAGCCAGATAGATCAGGGAAGAATTTTTTTTTAATTCACCAATGTCAGGAATAAGGAATTAACAATATTAAAAGGATAATAAGGGTAGATTATGAACAACTTTGTGTCAATAAAAAACAGCTTAGCACATACAATTTTTTGATAGACATGAATTAAGCTCACTCAAGAAATAAAAAGCCAGAACAGCCCTATGTTGGTAAAATAGGGTCACAAGTAGGAGCCAGCAGGTGGCATGGAGTTTGGGGCACTGGACCCCACATGGCCCACTGAGCCGTTGGAGTCCCAGACCCGGCAGCTTGAAAAGCACGCCACGTGCCTGTGTGGCACCCAGAATCCGGAGGGAGAATGGAAGAGAAGGGATTAAAGTGTGGCCATCTCCTCTGGAGGATGATTTTTCACTTTCCTCCCTCTCTGTCCCTCTCTGGCAAGCGCAGGGGCCATATGGGGGAAAAATCTATATATATCTGTAGCTACAGCTATGGTTACAAAGTGCCCTTGGGGGAAAAGAAGAAGATGCTGGTGCAGGCACTGCAGGAGGCCAGAGCAGGTGCCCACCTTCCTGCCCTCAGGTAACGACTCGGCAGAGAAGGCGGATGCAGGGTAACAGAGGCACAGGCAGGCCAGCCAGCTCAGCTAGGGAAAAGCTGAGTCACAATGAGATCAGGCCTCCCTAAACCTCAAAGTCACTAATGAAACAGGGATCAAATACTCAAGTTACACTGAGGAAGGTGGGTGGAGTTCTAACTGCGTGCCCACGCCTTGGCACACCTTGGGGAATTTTTCAGTCGGATTTTGGTGGTGTGAAATGATACATAGATCCGATATCTATATATAAAATAGACACACACACTCCCTGGGGAAACCTAACACAGACACTTTATAGCACCCACAGGAGTTAGAACATTCCGATAAGGCATGGCACACTGTAAACGCTTCCTCCCACTTGGGGGCGCCACCGAGATCTGCGGAGCGAGGTGGCCTGCCCACACCTGTGCCATCTATTCTCCGGCTATCTGCTCTCTGGTTCTCTCTCCCTGAGTCTCTTA
The DNA here is from genome assembly GCA_026018925.1 of Tupaia tana. Taxonomy (NCBI): domain Eukaryota; kingdom Metazoa; phylum Chordata; class Mammalia; order Scandentia; family Tupaiidae; genus Tupaia; species Tupaia tana. Next base: position 143,688,946 of record JAKSZU010000001.1, on the reverse strand, counting down.
TGCAAGCAGTTCTATGTCCAGAGAAGCGGTGAGTGTGTCTAAGTAACTTCACTGCATCTTAGAATAAAAGCAAACTCGCATTTTGCAGTGGACGATAGGCGTGTGCCCAAGAAAATTACGCAGCACTTATTTTTCTCCCTCTGGGGCTCTCCCAAAATTGTGTCTTCAGTGCAAGTGCCACGCACCCACAGCCTCCTACTGTCCCGCCACGTTCGGCTTTGTCGGGAAAGCAGCTCATCTCTCAGACCACCGCTCGGCTCAGAGCTTGGATCAGAAAGGGCGCAGCACAGGGAGGAGGCGGCCCCGAGTCAGGGCGTTGCGAAACGTCTGCGGACAGCCCCTCCTTGGAGGGGAGGGACCGAGGCCAGGGCGTCGCAGCACTGGATCCCAGAACTTAGTATTGCGCTGCTGCTCCGACTCTGGCCGGGCTACCCTGTTGGCCTCCTGCGCTCCTCAGCCGGGTCCCCTAGCCACGCAGGTGTCCCGCGCGCCTTTCCAGCCATGTCGTCCTGCAGCCGCGTGGCGCTGGTGACCGGGGCCAACAAGGGCATCGGCTTCGCTATCGCACGCGAGCTGTGCCGGCAGTTCTCGGGGGACGTGGTGCTCACCGCGCGGGACGCCGCGCGCGGCCGGGAGGCGGTGCAGCAGCTGCAGGCGGAGGGACTGAGCCCGCGCTTCCACCCGCTGGACATCGACGACCTGCAGAGCATCCGCGCCCTGCGCGACTTCCTGCGCAGGGAGTACGGGGGGCTCAACGTGCTGGTCAACAACGCGGGCATCGCTTTCAAAGGTAGGTGTGGGGCTCGGGATCTGGGGAACTCCGAGGGTGCGGGGCAGCGAGCCACTGGCGCCCTCACCCATCCGCTGGAGTGATCCGGAGGGAAGCGCCTGCCGCTCAGAATGCGCCCAAGCCTTGCCTCCGAAGCGGGGTTCTCTCTCTCCCGGGCTCGCTGAGCACCTGACAGGCACTGACGCCCGACCCAGAGCACCCCGCCCGCCCGCCGGCCTGTGCGGGCCTGTGCGCTGCCCAAGGCCCTCCCGGAACTGTCAGCTGTTGTTTGCAAGAAAACCGGCCTCCTGGGAGGGGGGCACGCCCTGCTAAATTCATCAGCTTTCTGTCCAATTCAAGACACGTTTTCTCTGCGAAGGGTCTCCAAGCTCTCCCGGCTTTCGCTTTCCTTGAAAGGGCGCATTCACAGATGCCAAGAGGCATCGGAGCCAGACAGGAAATGGGACGCTGAGCCACGGTTAGCGCTCACTTGCACATTAGTGGACTTCATGTTTTGTTTAATAGAGAGCTTTGATAGGCTCTGGCAAAAAAGGAAGCGAGCCTCCGTCCCCTCCCCTAGGAGGCTATGCTTGTTATCAACCAAGTAAGTGTGGCTCTAGGAAGCATCTTCCCTGCGGGGCACGGATGAGGGGCATCAAGGAGGTTACTGTTAGAACGACTACTCATTTGAGAAAGCTATGGAGCCGCCACTACTGGGATAGGAGGAAATAAACAAGCCAGTGTCACTTACATACCTACTAGGGACAAAAGACAAAGGGAGTAAAAGGACCGATTGTGAAGTCTCCATTCCTTTGGCCCTGGGCACTCACAGTAGCTGGGGTGGGAACCCAAGGCTTCCACCTGCACCTGTAGGTGAGGGCTTTCTGGGAGCTACAGCAAGGGATCCAGGCTTCCGGAGTAGCCTTCGGCTTTTGCCCAGAGATGCGTAGTTAAATAACCAGCTCCCCCAAGGACAGGCTGAAGGACCTAGCATTTGCTGGAACCCCTTGCCCCTCAAAGCGTGGATCATGGACCAGCAGCACTTACAAATCTGGTCACTTAGTGACAGCGACAGTGATTCAGAATCTCTGACTTCACCCCATCTGCTGAGTCAACATCAGCAATTTAACAGAATCCCCAAGTTAGATCCTCTGCTCATTCTGGTTTAAGAAGCAGCGATCAAAGTCAGGTGCACTCGGAGAGTGACTGGACACCCAGGAGCTGGAGCTTGACCTGGGAAACCCTAGAAACGCAGACCTGCAGCATCAGCCCAGATCTTCTCCATCAGAAACTCATGGGGGGTGAATGCACGTGAATCGGATGCACAGTAAAGTCTGAGAGCCACCCGGCTTTGGTTTAAACGTCGTTTTCAAGTTAGCTTGCTCTTCACTTAAGTGTTGTACAATAGGGTCCACTTTGTCATCTGAGTTTCAGGGGAAATAAATGACTTTCTCTTTGTTTCCTTTTCTTTTTGAAAGTCGATGATCCGACGCCCTTTGATATTCAAGCTGAAATGACACTGAAGACGAATTTTTTTGCCACTAGAAATGTCTGCACAGAATTGCTGCCAATAATGAAGCCTCATGGTAAGCACAGAATGTGGACTGTCAAGGTGCAGCCCTCAGCAAGAAGGGACCCACAGACCTCTGACCAGGGCTGGCCTGCAGGAATCACCCCAGAGTGCCATTTCTCTGTAGGGGGGCAAACAAAACTGCCTCGTTTTTGTTTTTTCGTAGTGTCTGGCATCACACACTTAAACGTTTTAGCTGCAGTTTCCACAGATATGTGTGATTTGTCATGACACTCTTCAGAGCCTTGTGCTCAGCTCCAGACTAAGTGGCTGTTACAAGTTCCCAGAGGCCTTTGCCTCAGACCATTCTCAGAGAGTCCTCCAATGTTATGGTCTAGCATTACAACTTTCCCTGTGTCCCTTTTTTCTTGCACCAAACTTTGTCAAAGTGATTCAGAAAATCTGCCAAAAATTTTCCCCAACGGAAATATCTGGCACACACCTCCACGTGTTAGCTACATAATATTATTACTTTACCCATGAGAATTTATAGCGTGTCTACTACATCCTAGCCATTATGCTGGGTGCCGGGGATGCAGCGGTGAGCATTGTAGATGAGAACCACCTCGTTGGAGGAGCTCAGAGTCTAATCAGGAAAACAGTCATTAACAATAAACGGGAAGTGGAGAGTGACATCCTTGCCGGGAGAGGGGGAGGGAAGATTGCTGCCTGGAGGACTTCCTCTTCCCAAGAAGTTAACTGGGATCCTTTGAAGACTCTGTGGCTCTTATTAGAAATGTTTCTTTCTTAATTTACTATTTTGAATAAGTATGCATACTTTTTTAAATCTTAGAAGGTGGATGGTGAGAGTTGCCTTTGCACTCTGGCCCCTCATTTGCCCAGTTCCCAGCACAGGTAATCCTCTTTATTGGTCTCCTACTGGATGGGACTGTAGAATGCCTGCAATTGGAGGGTCAGCCCTGTGGTTTATCAGGGAGCCAGATTCCACATGGCCAACACAGGAATGCTGGTCCTGGCCGATGTGAAAACATGCCAGGTATATTTGCATGTGTGTCCAGAATCCTGACAGGATGGAGAGATGGGGGAGGAGGGATTGCAGTGTGTCTACACATCATTGGGGGTGCTTCCTCCCTCTGTCTTCTCTCTCCGTTAGGAGCATTTATGCCCTCACAATGAAAAAAAAAAAAAAAAAAAACGAAAACAAAATAAAAAAAAAACCCTGCAGCTGGAATTGCAGGTGCTGGTAGAAGAAGCATTGGGTCCAGGTACACAGAGTTAATGAGTGCTCAAGGCCAAGGGAACGGAGTTATTACATGCGAATCTAAGCAAACATAAATGTATATTTATTTTACCCTTTTTTATATAAAAGTGACATTTAGTATAATGCTTGCCACCTTACTTTTTTCACTTCCTGTAGCTGGGACTCTTTCCAGACTAGGACAGAAGGTTTTTGTATTCTTTTTTATGGTTACAAAGTATTTTATTGTGGGAATGTCTTTCCCCAAGTATCAGGAACCTTCTCTCTGATGAATTTTACCATCACAGAATCTGAGTGCTGCGAGATACTGAGGAAACCTTATGTGCTACACCACTTTACAGAAAGGAGAATTGAGGCCCAAAGACATGAACACAGGCAGGTAGTAATAGAGCTGGAAACAGGTTTCTCGGCTTCACTGCTCAATCATATTAGGATAATTTGTCCTCGCAAAGGAAGAGTGATGGCATCAAATGATTGTAAACCAAGCTCCAGAGAGCTGGTGCTCGGGAATTAACCCAGAGCCAGTGAGTCACTGACTTTGACCAGTTCCTGGTAACACCACTTCCCATAGTCAGAATCTCTGGTTTATGACACATTAAGAATATTCCTGACTCTTCTAAAAACCTCATGTTTACCTGGGGATCAAAAGGAGCATCATTGCTTCTTGATTTGTAGGGAATTACTTTCTCATAGGATACTAATTTAAAAGCTACTTACTCTACTTAACATTAACTTAACACTTTCAATGAAGTTATTTAGGGACCAGGAGGTGGTGTGCTGGTGAAGGCATTGGATCCCGTGCGGCCAACTCTGCAGTTGGAGTGCTGGACCCAGCGGCCTGAAAATAACATCAGGAGTGTGTGCAAGTTTGCCCAAAATCCTGAAGAGAGACTGGAGGAGAAGGGACTATGGCATGGCCATCCCCCCGGGGAGTGATTTCTCACTTTCCCATTCTCTCTCTCTCTCTCTCTCTCTCTCTGCCTTTGTCTCTGTTTCTCTCTGGCGAGCCAACACACCTATGGCAAAACTCTAAAAAAAGAAAGTTGTTTGGCGGATGCTTGTTAGTTCAAGACTGAGTAAATAGATTTAGCAACTGTTGAGCCACTAGGGGGAGCTCCTAGCCCACTCTTCTTGGACGAGACAACTGGTGTTGCAGGCCCCAAGTCCCTGGAACCCAGCAGAGGTGGTAATGGTGATGGGTGTGCAGCTTTTCTCAGGGCTGATTGGACGCATCTGTTTGGCAAAGCTGAGCATGTGTCACCCCCTGCCCTCTCTCCCAGAGGTGTGCCCTCAATCGAAGAGGACACCTCCTCGCCTTAGGAGAGTTTGTATTTCCTTAAAGGCACACAGTAGCTCCTGTAATCTGTCTCCTTTCTTCTTCTCCTTTTAAAGTTTGGTTTCTTGTAGCAGCCACGTGGTTGAGAACAAAGCAATCTAGAAAGTAATGAAAAGCACAGTACCACCAATGTAGCATTCCTGGCCAGAGTATTGGAGTGAGTCCAGGTATGAGAAAATCAGACCAATCCAAACTGGGGAAGATATCAAAAAGTGATAATAGAAAATTCACAAATTGTGAATACAATTTTAAAAAATAATGTAAAATTTAATTTAGGGTCTTGGGACCAGCAGTTAGCCTAATGGCTATGTCGCTGGACTCCCATGTAGTCGACTGCAGTTCGCGTCCCGGACCTGGTGGCTTAAAACTCATGCCAGGCACATGTGCGTGCGTGCCCAAGATCCCGAGAAGAGAACGGAGGAGAAGGGATTGCGGCTTGGCCATCCCCCCCTGGGGGATGATTTCTCGCTTTCTGTCTGTCTCTCTCTGTCTGGCAAGCGCACGTGCCCTATAGCAAAAACCTCTCAAAAAAAAAGAAAAAAAATAATGTAAAATTTAATTTAGGGTCTTCAGAAAAGGCCATTTTCTCATTACTCTAGATTAAAATGGACTATAGGGATATGACAATTAAATGCAATCCAGGATCCCACATTGAACCCTAAGTTAAGACAAAAACAACTGTAAAGGGACATTATTGGGACAATGGGTAAAATTAAAATGGAAATCATACTGTAGATAATAGGGTTGTGCAGTGAGAAATGTCTCCTGTGATCACAATTGTGGGTATATCACGGGGTAATGCCTTTGTTACCAGATGTGAGAGTACTGCAAAAAGTTTGTTGAAAAATGGATGAAAGTCCAAGTTTGTTTTAGTGCAAAAAATCTTGAAATCATGCATAATTTCTTCATGGTATGTATTTTCCCATGAACCTTTGAGAGACCACACATATATATTAAAGTCTCTAAGGTGAAGGTTTACAGTTCCTCAAGCCTCCAAGTCCAGGACTCACATCATGCAGTCAGCCACGTGGGATCCAGCCTCCAAGCCACCACGCCAGGGGCTGGTTCTGCATTCTTGTTTTTATGGGCACAACTTTTTAGTAGCTGTGACTATCCATGTGACTACTAATTCATATTGATTAGTTTAATGAATATTAATATCTTATTAGGAACTGTGGACTAAAAGGTAATGAAGTCAAAGGCAGGATAATCAACCCATTCCATGTGTGGAAGAGCCCATCACTAAGGAGAGAGACCAGGGTAATTTTTCAGAATTGTTTGACCTGGTTTTGGCTGTCAGGGATAGAGGTAGGCTGTCCATGGGCCTCGTAAACCATGCAAGCCTTGGAAATTGAGGGCCTTAGTCCTCAGGGTGAGGTCTCCATCCCCTCAGAGAGTAGGGTCCAGATGGTGATGCAGCCTTAACACAATTGGACCCACAAGAGAAGGTCCAGGGTTCAGGTTCTAGGACTTCCCTGTACCCACCAGGCAAATGTGTACATGACCTATGACCCAGGCTGGCTGGAGGTGGATTGTGATGTGCAGACCCGCTCTCTCTCACTTGCTCTCTGTCATGGAAGAAATAAATAAACTTAAGAAGAAAAGAGGTTCAGAAGCATTGGGGTGTGTATATTGAGGAGGGGTGTTTTATTAAACTACCGGGTGACCTCTGGCCTTACCCGACCCTCATGGCGAATCACTGTGGAAGGGAGCCCCATTATGGATGGACATATGTTCTTCCCCTTGAAAGAAAAGAGGCCTGGGGGAAAAAAGTTGAAATCCACTGCATTAGTATGCTGATTTGTATCTTGTATGCTCACTTTTTATTTTTATCAGCAATTAAACTTCCACCATGACTCAACTATGTGCTTGGTATATTCATTCAATGATTAATTCTTTGTGCCATGCTTCTATATTTTTATTATTCTGTTTCAGGGAGAGTGGTGAATATCAGTAGTTTACAGGGTTCGAAAGCTCTTGAAAACTGCAGTGAAGATCTGCAGGAGAAGTTCCGTTCTGAGACACTCACAGAGGGAGACCTGGTGGACCTCATGAAAAAGTTTGTGGAGGACACAAAAAATGAGGTGCACGAGAGAGAAGGCTGGCCCAACTCAGCTTATGGGGTGTCCAAGCTGGGGGTCACAGTCTTATCAAGAATCCTGGCCCGGCGCCTGGATGAGAAGAGGAAAGCTGACAGGATTCTGCTGAATGCCTGCTGTCCCGGCTGGGTGAAAACAGACATGGCCGGGGATTATGGCACCAGGACTGTGGAGGAGGGAGCTGAGACCCCTGTCTACTTGGCCCTCCTGCCTCCAGATGCTACTGAGCCTCAAGGCCAGCTAGTGCGAGACAAAGTCGTGCAAAACTGGTGAACGTCTATTTTGGAGTTTAATGGTTAATAAATGTTGGTAGAAAGAATGAATTAATTCTGCTGTTGTTTGATTCAGCTTCTGGTTTTCAGAAGGGAGGCCCAGTAGAATCTTCCCAGGGAAAGGTATCTAGTTCCAGAATTTGGAACTGAATGACTCGGCTATGCCAAAACCAGTCTGATACAGAAAAGAACTTGGTCTTGAATATTAGCAGGCATCAGGAGCCACGGTCAGGACTGAGTCAGACACTGGTCAGCACGTGGAATCCAGCCTTCTCTTTGTAGCACACAACTGCTGCACTATAGGGTCGTGCCACCTGGAGGGCTACAGAAACAGATACCTACCTGGTTCCCACTCCTAGAGTTTCCAATTCAGCAGGTCTAGGGTGGGCCCTGAAAATAGGCTTTTCTAAAAAGTTCCCAGGTGGTGCTGGTCCAGCTGGTCCTGGAATGGCACTTTGAGAGCCACTGGTCCAGAGCATGGTCTTTGAGCCTTGGAGTTGGGTTTCAGCCATTTTCTAGCTATTCCTTGCTGTTTCTAGTTTGTTTATTTTGTAAGGATGATGATGTAGCCTATTTCCTTAGCTCTGCAGACCTCCTTTGTGTCTCATTCTGTTTTGTTATAATTGTGTGTGTGTATATATACATATATATATGTATATATATATGTATATATACACACACAATATATATATATATATATATAACCTATGTATATAAAGCATATATATAAAGCATATATATATATATATCCTTATATTTAAGAAGTAGTAGAGCTTAAAGGGCTCAGGAGAAATTCTTCTTTACAGTGATATGATTTCTTCCATATTGGATTTTTCATCATTCATTCTGCATATTTTCTTTTAGAGATTTTTGCTAATAGGGTATGTGTGTTCGCAGGAAAGACAAAGAAAAACAGAAAGACAGAAAGTGAGAAATCACCCCCCAGGGAGATGGCCATGTCACAATACCTTCTCCCCCAGTCTCCTTTTGGGATTTGGGGCATGCACACACATACACCAGGCATGAGCTTCAAGCCAATGGGTCCAGGATTCAAACCACGGTTGACCACATGGGGGGCCAGTACCTTAACCACTACGCCACCTGTAGGCCCCTCATTTTGCATTTTTTCCCAAAATGTTTGCGAGGTTGTTCTGCTACCTCTTTCCTGCTTCAGTAACATTTTCGGTACCATCTCTTTGCTTTGACACATACAGATGTCTTCTTCATAACCTGTCCGTACCTTTCTCTGACCTATAGCCCAGGGAGGTTCTTTAGGTGACTCCCTGAGCCCTTTTTTTTTTTAAAGAATTTTTAAGATTTTATTTATTCATTCATTCATTTTTATTTTAATTTGACCAGAGAAACACAGAGAGAGAGAGAGAGAGACAGAGAGAGACGGAAAGTGAGAAAGCAAGCCACCAGGTCCAGGTCTTGAACCGTGGTTGACCATGTGGGAGTGTCCAGTGCCCCAACCACCATGCCACCTGCTGGCCCCTCCCTGAGCCCCTTTTATAACCTCTCGAACAACATGTCAACATCCACTGCTTTTAAATGGGATTGGTTTTCAATCAGGCTCCAGGATTTTGATTATACCCTGTAGAAAAAAGACTTGGTGACCAAATGATCTTATGGAAGAGAATAAATATACTTAGAAAGGTTTTCAAGAGATTCAAGACTTCAGAATAAATGGCTTGCCCAACAGCAATAAAAATTCAACAGGTACACAGTGGGAAAATGCAAAGGGGAAGAACTAGATTTTCCAGAGTTACCAAGTTGATGATAGGTTGGTAAATGTATGAAAAAGCAATGTTATCCCTTGATTATCAGATCCACAAAGGTCACATCATAGCTCCTACCATCAGAGCTGCAGACATCAAAGATAATACTGTTTTCCCGTAGGGAATCAATAAAGTATGGAAATGATCAAAGCTTCATTTATTTGGGAGACCAGGACTAAACAGGGTGACCCTGTTGCTTCTCTGGATTTTTGGTTTATCCCAGGATGCAGGTGTTTATTTTTCTTGACTCTGAGTTTAACTATCACAACCCTCATCTCACTTTTTCATCTGTTTGGGTGGTGGGAAGTCTGACTCCCATCTAGGCTGCATTCAACTTCCTTCGGTCCATTTCTACACCACTGATTAAAGCCAGCATGCTCTCATGTTTGACTCAGGTCATAGCTCCTAAGATATCTCAACAGCTTCTTATTCAATTCTAAACACATTTGAATGGCTTTAAACAAGTTTCTTGAATACCATCCATACTCTGGCCTCCCAATGCAGTCAGCCTCCAGAGTCCTGCTAATGACAGGCAAGGGCACTTTGTGCTCTGCCTGACCATGCTGCAGACTGAAGTGCGTGTGTAAACAGGCTCGCCCTTTTTATTTCTTCTCCCTCTTCTGTCTCTAGTCAATTCCACCTTGATGTGTTCATATAAGCATTCAACCCAATTAGAAGACCCCTAATTGTCAACAACTGGTCAGAACAATGTTCCTCATTCTCATGAGAAGGGCTGCATGGTTTAAATGTGTACCTCAAAGCTTAGATTTTGGAAACATAATCCCAATGTAAGTGTTGACAGGTGGGGTTTGGTAATTAAGTCATAGGACAGAGCCATAATGTCACTATCTTGGGAGTAGGTTAGTTTTTAAGACAGTAAACTTGTCATAAAAGTGAGTTCAGGGCTCTCTGCTCCTCCCCGTTCAACAGACAGCCATGTCTTCTCGTGCAGTGCCACCTGCATCTCGGAGACACAATGGTGAAGGTTGGAATAAATGGATTTAGCTGTTTGGGCACCTGGTCACTAGGGCCATCTTTAACTCTGGCAAAGTGGGTGTTGTCACCATCAATGACCCCTTCATTGACATGAACTACATGGTCTACATGTTCCAGTATGATTCCACCCATGGCAAGTTCAATGGCACCATCATGGCTAAGATCAGGAAACTTGTCAGTAATGGGAAGTCCATCACCATCTTCCAGGAGTGAGACACTGCCAACATCAAATGAGGTGATACTGGTGCCGAATATGTTGTGGAGTCCACGGGTGTCATCATCCTCATGAAAAAGGCTGGGGCTCACTTGAAGGGCAGGGCCAAAAGGGTCATTATCTCTGCTCCTTCTGCTGACGCCCCCATGTTTGTGATGAGCAAGAACCACGAGAAGTATGACAACTCACTGAAGTTTGTCAGCAATGCCTCCTGCACCACCAACTGCTTGGCCTCCCAGCCAAGGTCATCCACGACAACTTTGCCATCGTGGAGGATCTCATGACCACAGTCTACACCATCACTGCCACTCAGAAGACTGTGGATGGCCCCTCAGGGAAGCTGTGGTGTGATGGCTGTGGGGTTGCCCAGAACATTCTAGCATCGACCAGCGCTGCCAAGGCTGTGGGCAAGGTCATTCCGAAGCTGAATGGGAAACTCACTGGCAGGGCTTTCCATGTTCCCACCCACAATGTGTGGGTCACAGACCTGACCTGCTTCCTGGAGAAAGCTACCAAATACGATGACATCAAGAAAGTGGTGAAGCAGGTGTCACAGGGCCCCTGAAGGACATTCTGGGCTACACTGAGGACCAGGTCGTCTCCTGTGACTTCAACAGTGACACCCACTCCTCCACCTTCGATGCTGGGACTGGCATTGTCCTCAATGGCCACTTTGTCAAGCTCATTTCCTGGTATGACAATGATTTTGGCTATAGCAACAGGGTGGTGGACCTTGTGGTCCACATGACCTCCAAGGAGTAGAGCTCCCGGACCACCAGCCCCAGCACAAGCATGAGGAAGAGAGGTCTTCAGCTGCTGGGGAGGCCCTGCTCCCACTCAGTCCCCACCACACTGAGAAGCACCCCTTTTTGACTCAGTTCCCATCCCAGACCATGGAGAAGGGGAGAGGCTCAGGGAGCCCTCCTTGTCCTGAACCATCAATAAAGTACACTGTATCAGCCAAAAAAAAAAAAAAAAAAAAAAATTGAGTTCAGGCCTCATCATAGTGGCACAGTGGTAGCAGCAGGCTCTGTAATGCTGGAGGCCATGTGGAAGATCAAAATGAAGTTCCCAGATCAACTTGTACATGCTGAGCATGTGCATGGGTGTACTTGATCCTGGCTAGCTGGAAGGGCTAGAGGAAAGATCACAGCATGGGACCAGGTCGAGAATGATTATCTCTTTCTCATGAAAGAAAAAATAAACTCTAAAAAATAAAAGAAAAAAAAAAAGAGTTTAGTCCTCCTTACTTTCATACTCTAACTCTCTGCCCTCTTCCATGGGATGATGTAGCACAAAGACCATCGCCGCATGGTGGCACTTTGATCTTGGTCTTCCCAGCCTCCAGAACTGTGAGCCAAATAACCTTCTGTTCATTATAAACTTCTCCGTCTGTGGTATTCTGTTATAGCAGCATAGAATGGACTAAGAATGGGCCATTATTGAATTGTCTGCCCAGTATCTCTTCTAAAATACCCCCTCATGTCCTCCGCTCTTCCTCCCCATGCTTATAGCTGCAGCAGCCACAAGCTGACTTTGCCCTGCTAGCCTCTGTGGATGGCTCCAGCTCTAAAAAGCAGGGCCAGCTGGATCAGATCAAAGCTGCACTGTGAGTGATCTTGCCCATCCATGTGGTCTAAGGAGCAGACGGAGTCAGGCCTTAGCCAGAAAAGGCCAACCTTCAAAAGGAACGTTTACACAGCGGCCCAAAGATAAGCTCCCCTCTTCCCAGTGGCATCCCTTTCCTGGCCTCAGATCATTCCCAAAATCCTGGGTTTTAAGAGATGCTCCAAATTGGGACCAGCAGATGGCGTAATGATTATGTCACTGGACTCCCACATAGTCAACTTTGGTTCTAGTGCCAGATTTGGCAGCTTGAAACTCACACCAGGTGTGTGTGTGTGCATGCTCATGCCCAAGACCCTGGGAAGAAAATGAAGGAGAAGGGATTGTGCATGGCCATTCCCGCTGGGGGGTGATTTCTCACTTCCTGTCTGTCTCTCTGTCTCTCCAGTGAGCACACATGCTCTATAGCAAAAATCTCTCTAAAAAAAAAAAAAAAAACTCCAAAGTCACCCTTGTATCCTTAATATAAATTTCCCTTTTTCAGAAGATAAATTGGGTGGTGGTTGCCTGCAGTTAAAAGGAAGCTAACTCACAGAAGTGTATTAAAACGTTTCTTGGCATGTTGAAGAGAAAATAATAATTAGCCTCAGAATCAGAGGAAAATAAAGAAATCACTAATTGAAAACTCATGGGGGACCAGCAGTTAGCGTAATGGCTATGTCGCTGGACTCCCACATAGTCAACCGCGGTTCGAGTCCCGGACCTGGTGGCTTAAACTCACGCCGGGCGTGTGTGCGTGCATGCCCAAGATCCCGAGAGGAGAATGGAGGAGAAGGGATTGTGGCATGGCCATCCCCCCGGGGGGTGATTTCTCACTTTCTGTCTCTCTTGTCTCTCTCTGTCTGGCGAGCACACGTGCCCTATAGCAAAAACCTCTCCGAAAAAAAAAAAAAAAGAAAAGAAAACTCATGGTATACTAGCCTATAAGTCATGCTAATACATTTCCACCTGATTTTACATAATTCTTATAGTAATTCTTTAAGGTAGGTATAAATGTCATCTTTCTCTCTTTTTATTTTTAATTGCCAGAGGGCATGTGCACTTGCCAGAGAAAGTCAGAGAGACAGAATGAAGAAGAGAGGGAATGCACTTCCAAATGAGGCATGGTCATGCCACAGTCCCTTTTCTTTCCATTTCCCCTTCCTGTTGGGATTTTCAGCACACACACATACCTGGCATGCTTTTTTTTTTTTTTTTTTTTTTTTTTTCTGAGAGGTTTTCGCTATAGGGTGCATGCGCTCACCAGAAACACAGATAGACAGAAAGCAAGAAATCACCCCCCAGGGGGGCTGACCACACTGCAATCCTCCTCCATTCTTCTCTCGGGATCTTGGGCATGCATGCACATGTGCCTGGTGTGAGTTTAAGCCACCAGGTCCGGGAATCAAACCATGGTTGACTACATGGGAGTCCAGTGACATAGCCATTACACCAACTGTATATTTTGAATCCTGGCTCTCTGGTGGCTTAAAAAGCCAGGAGGACCAGCATGCTTTTTAAGCCACCAGAGAGCCAGGATTCAAAATATACAGTTGGCCACATGGGATCCAGTTCCCTTAACTATTGTACCAGACCGCGGGGCCAGCCCCAATGTCATTTTTTAAAATGAAGAAATAAAGGCTTTGAGGGTTAATTTGTTTAAGACCACATAGCTAAGAGTTAAGAGTCAGGGTTATGTCCAGGTCTGTGTGACTGTAGAATTCCTTCATGCCTAGTGTTGGCATGTGTAGCTTCCCTGTTGAATCTAGAGACCATATAACTCTCTTGGTAACTTTCTTGATGTAAACATTAAGGGAGAGGGGCCAACAGGTGGTGTGGTGGTTAGGGCCTCCCATATGGCTGACCATGGTTCAAGTCTCGGACCTGGCAGCTTGCTCTAATCATTGTTTCTCTCCCTCTCTCTCTGGTGAGTATATGTGCCCAATAGAAAATTAAAAAATAATAATAATACATACCAGCAGATGGTATAATAGTTATGTCACTGGACTCCCATGTAGTCAACCGTGGTTTGAATCTTGGCCCCGGGGGCTTAAAACTCATGTTGGGTGTGTGTGCGTGTGTGCTCAAAATCCTGAGACAAGAATGGAAGAAAAGGGATTGTGGTGTGGCCATCCCTCTGGGGGGTTATTCTTCACTTTCTGTCTTTCTGTCTCTCTGGCAAGTGCACATGGCCTGTAGTATAAAGCTCTCTTTAAAAAGCTACTAATAAATAAAATCAAATAAATAATTTTAAAAATTAAATAAAGGATATATTTCATTGAAGTGATTGGTAAACTAGCACCTGGCAGTCAGATCCTCAAATTAGTATCTGTGTGATCCTTTTACAGGGAAATAAAGCATGATTTAAATACAGCATATTTTACATAAATTACCCCAAATGATGTGCTCTTCAGATACCAGATAAAGCCAGTGGTCCTTGCTACATCGGCTTTTTGTGATACATTTTTTAGGCTGGTAAATGCATGGTAAACCCACACACAAGGCTTTGGACTGGTCTTTGGACTTTTCGTTCTCACCTACTGAACTGCAACAAGGATTGAGACAGACTAAGAACCTGAACAATGAGGCAGTGGCGATGAAACAAGTGATAATGCTCAACATGACAAAGGCTTACCTGTTACTGCATGTCAACCACAGAGCAGGCACAGCATCAAGTGCAGAATTGCACAAGACCTTGCCACTGAGAGGGAAACCAGAAAAGTACAGGAGGTGAATGCTACTGGGAGGGGATGGACGCCAACAGGTATGGGTTCCTGCCGAGATGGGTGAGGTAGAATGTAGTTTGTAAGAGAAGCATTCTTAGGAGATCACCAATACCTGCATTCGAATCCCAGCACGTGCTGACCTGGCCGGGCTCTCGAATGAGTGGGTCAACCTGAGCCAAAGGATGTACTTGGCTCTGATTTATAAATGCCTTCTTTACTGACAAGAGGGATAAGGATTAAAGTTCAGATTTAAATATGAAATTCCTTAATAATTTGACAATTATTATGTAAGAAATCTGCTCTTTTTATGTGTCTTAAACAGATGAACATAGCTGAGAAGACAACTTGAAAAGACAACTTGACCCAAGAAAACAATTTTCTTATAAGAATAAATATTCAAATCTTGGGGTCAGACGGTGGCATAGTGGTTAAGGCGCTGGACTCCCACTTGGTCAACCGCGGTTTGAGTCCTAGCCCCAGCAGCTTGAAACACGCTGGTATATGTGTATGCACGCCCAAAATCTTGGGAGGAGAATGGAAGGGAAGGAATTGTGGCATAGCCATTCCCCCTGAAAGGAGGGTTTCTCACTTTCTGTCTCTGTCTCTCTGGTGAGCACATGTACCCTATAGCAAAGATCTCTCCAAATAAAAAAAATAAATATTGAAATCTTTTTTTACTTTCATTTATTTATTTTTACATTTTTCCACAAACATTTACTTTACATAGCAAAAAATTTTAGCTCATACTCCATAAATCTTGACAGTTTACAAACAACTTTCAAAATTTCAAAATACTGAATTTTAAAGATAATGTTCAAAATATGTCTTATAATTTTGTATAATTTTATAACTCTATAACAACAGAAATCTTTTTTTTTTTTTGAGAGGTTTTTTCGCTATAGGGCGCGTGCGCTCGCCAGACAGACAGAGAGAGACATAGAGACAGAAAGCAAGAAATCACCCCCCAGGGGGGATGGTCACGCCGCAATCCCTTCTCCTCCATTCTCCTCTCGGGATCTTGGGCACGCACGCACACACGCCCGGCGTGAGTTTTAAGCCACCGGGTCCGGGACGCAAACCGTGGTCGACTACGTGGGAGTCCGGCGACATAGCCATTACGCTAACTGCTGGTTCCCTAGAAATCGTTTTTTTTAAGACATACATTTGTCATGATTCTTTGGGAATTATTTATTGTATTTTATTTATTCATTCGTTTATTTTATTTGATGAGAGAGAGAGAGAGAGAGAGAGAGAGAGAGAGAGAAAATGAAAGCAAGCTACCAGGTCTGGGACTCAAACCATGGTCAGCCGTGTGGGAGTGCCCAGCACCTTAACCACCATGCCACCTTCTGGTCCCCTAAAAATTGAAATCTTAATGTTATACATTTACTGTCAATCCTGATTATAAATCAGATTGTTCTTTTAACACCTTACAAACTCGAATTTCTCGAAATGAATTTAACCTAAACTTCCCTGCCCCACACAGCTGGAGTTCAGTACAGATAGGTGACATAGAAATACAAGGCACGTATGTTATTTTATGTAAACGTATTAGGACAAAGTTTGTACGTGGTGGATTTGACACAAATAGACTGGTTCTCTTTATTTTTAATGGTCAGTGAAAAGTGGTACTTTCATCTCTATAGATTCAGGGCAGGTAGAGTATGGCTAGGATTTGTAAAACCTAAAAAAAAAAAAAAAAAAAACCTGTTTGCCAACTTTTTGCTGTTTTTGTTTGCTATATTTGTCTCTTTCTTTCTTCTTCTTCTTTTTTTTGGAGAGGTTTTTGCTATAGGGCACGTGCGCTCACCAGAAAGACTGAGAGAGACAGAGAGACAGAAAGCGAGAAATCACCCCGCAGGGGGATGGCCATGCCGCAATCCCTTCTCCTTCATTTTCCTCTCGGGATCTTGGGCATGCATGCACACGCACCCGGTGTGAGTTTAAGCCACCAGGTCTGGGACTCAACTGTGGTCAACTACATGGGAGTCCAGCGACATAGCCATGACGTCAACTGCTGGTCCCATTTGCCATATTTGTAAAACTAGTTTACTGTATCTTTATTAGAAATCTATTTTCATGAAATTAATTTTTTCCTGTTCAATGTAACTCAGTTATTTAGTTGTTCTCTGCTTCTATTTTAAGACCATTCCTAACACTGACCATTAGCAGATTTATATCTGGGACACTAAATACATACCAAATGGAAATGGAATAAAATTGGCAGCCTGGGTAGGCCAGAGGTCAAGCATCCCAAACTTTTAAAATATTATTGGTGTGAAGCCAGTAGGTGGCATGGTAACTAGAGCTCGGGACTCCCAGATGGCCAATCGTGGTTAGAGTCCCAGACCAGTGGCTTGAAAATCACACCAGGTGGGTGTGCTTGTGTGCCCCAAATCCTGAGAGGAGAATACAGGAGAAGGGACTACAGTGTGGCTGTCCTTTCTGGGGGGTTATTTATTATTTTCTTTCTCTCTGTCTCTCTCCAGCGAGTGCATGCACCCTATAGCAAAAAAATAAATAAAATAAAATAAATTAAGTATTCTTGGTGTTTTGGAGAGGTGATCTACTTTGGAATCTGATACAACCTATGCAACCTTTCCTACAAATATGCATACACGAGTGTTCTGCAGAATTTCCAAGTATTCATAAACCTCTCCCACCTCTCACACTCATTCATGAACTGTGAACTGTCTTGTCTTCATAAAGCAAACTGAACCTGAATTATTATTATTATTATTTAGAGATCTTAGGGAGTGTGTGCTCACAGGAAAGACAGCGAGACAGTCTGAGACAGTGAGAAATCACCACCTGGGAGGATGGTCACATGGCAATCCTTTCTCCTCTATTCTCCTCTCAGGATTTGAGTTTCAAGCTGCCAGGTCCGGAACTCGAACTGTGGTTAGCAATGTGAAAGGCCAGTGCCTTAGCCACTATGCCATCTGTTGGCCCCTGGACCTGGAAAATTTTAAGTGATGGTCAAGGATTAAAGGGGAAGAAGCTTCTACAAAGTTACAAGCATAGCAGCCAGCAAGTGGTGGGGTGGTTAAGGCACTGGACTCCCACATGGACAACTGTGGTTTGAGTCCTACATCTGGTGGCATGAAAACCACTTCAGGGAACCGGCAGATGGCAGATGGCAATATTTTTGGACTCTCACATGATCAACCATAGTTCAAGTTCCTGACCTGGAGACTTGAAACTCACGCTGTGTGTGCCCAAGATCCTGAGAGGAGAACGTAGAAGAGACTGTAGCATGGTCATCTTCCCCTGGGGGGTTGATTCTCTTTCTTTCTGTCTCTCTCTGGTGAGCCACAGGTGCACTATAACAAAAAATCTCTTAAAAAAAAAATAAAGAAAGAGAAAATCATGCTGGGCATGTGTGTGTATGCCCAAAATCCCAGAAGGGATTGCAGTATGGTCACACTCCTTGGGGGGTGATTTCTCACCTTTTTTAAAAGAGTTATTTTATTTAACTTTATTGTATTATATTTGTATTGTATTATATTTATTTATTTATTTTAATTTGCCCAGAGAGAGAGAAAGTAAGAAAGCAAACCACCAGGTCTGGGACTGGAACTTCAGTAGGCCATGTGGGAGTCCAGCACCCTTAACCACCACGCTACCTGCCAGCCCAGATTTCTCCCTTTCCGTCTGTCTCTCTGTCTCTCTCTGTCAGGCACACACACTCCATGACAACAACAGAAGTTACAAGCTTAATCAACAGGTGGCACTGTTATGTGGGGGACCCGAGCTGGGGTGATCGCAACAGGGCCATTACTCAGGCGAGTTCTGCCTGATTCCCAAGGCCTCCACGTCTTGAGTTGCAGCAGTCAGGCAAAACGGGTGGGACTGGACGGTCCAGGTCCATCATGCCTGACGAGGACAGCAACAGGTCTGGTTTCTGTGAAAACAGTGATGCTCTCTGTAGCTGACACGAAGTGCTCCTTCCTGAGCCACAACTCATTCCAGGAAGAAATGTTCCCTCCCGTGCCGCGAGGGTCAGAAAGATGAGGCCTGTAGAGGCAGATCACCTTAACGATGGTCCCCAAGTTTTAGGGTTCATCCTGCCACTTTCCGGAGGGAAGGTTTGGGTGTGGCCCCGATGAAGAGGCTGGGAAGAACCATGTGCCACGCACCTTTCTTGGGCCCCATGATTCTCTTTATCTGTAACTACAAGGCCCTTGTGGGGGCCGCTGCACCTGTGGGCGGCTTGGACAGGAACTGACGGATGTCCCCTTCCATTTGGGTGTGTTAGGGAAGACCCAGGTGAGCAGTGGACGCCACTCCACCCACTGTGCGAGGCCTTTCCTGAAGCGTTAACGCCCACAGCCAGGAAGCCGGGGAACCCTCCAGCACGGTGCAGGACTGTAGAGGCGCCCACAGACCGCTGCGCGCCTCCCGTCCCGCCTCCGGCCCCGCCTCTTGAATGGAGGACGCGCTCCCAGCCACGCCCGAGCGCCGACGTTCGCCTCCTCGCCCCTCCCCTATGTGCTTAGAGCCCGCCCTTGACCCCGCCCCCATGCGTCAAAGATACCCGCCGAAGACCGGCCTGTGGCCTAGTCCGGGAGCGTCGAGGGCCACTTCCCGGCCCCTCCCTGAGCACAGGGACTCGCCCTTGATCCCGCCTTCATACGGCGAGGCCCCGCCCCGCCTGCCAAAGCCCCGCCTCTAAGCTCGCCCCACCTCCGGGAGCTGCCGCCGCTGGGGCACGGGCGCGGCGTTTCCTCCGCGGTCCCTGCTCCCGGCCTCGACGCAGCCCCCGCCTGCTCTCTCCCGCAGCCTGGCAGGCTCCTTCGCGCCGCACGTGGGCGCGCCGCCTAGAAGGGCCGCTGCCGCTGGTAAGTCGTGCCGGAGCTCTACCCGGTGTCCACGCCCTCGGCTCTCGGGGGGGACAGGGAAGCCGGGGTATATCTTCCCCGCCAGCGCGAACGGCGAAGCGGCGCGGTGTCCTTCCTCGGTGCGGAGTCCTTTCTCGGTGCGGAGGGTTCGGGCGGTGCCGTGGGGGCGGTCCCGGGTGCAGGTGGCTCCCGGCTCGCGGCCGGGCTCGGGCGCTAGCTGCTGCAGTGCGGGGGCGGCCCCGCAGAGGCCGCGCGTGGGCGTGAGGCGCTGACCATAGACCCGCGAGCGGCAGCGGGGAAGACTGGGTGGGGTCCCCTCCGGCTCCCCCTGGACCCCCAGCGGCAGACCATGTGTGGCCACGCCCTCGCCGAGCCCCGCGCCGTCTCGGGTCCAGCAGGTGGAGGTCAGGTGGGTCACGGCCTGCCAGCCCTTCCCGTCAGCCGGCCAACGGCAAAGAAGCTGAGCCTTTGTTTGCTCGTACGGTCCTGGTAGGGAGGGGGTAGGGATGCCGATGTTTAACAGGGCTTTTCGGCTAAGGGAAGACCCCAAATCCCCCAGCCTGTGTGCAGAAGGGATTGGAGCCGCAGTGCGCGCGCTCAGCCGGCTGGACTGATTCGGCCGCTGCGTGTTGAGGATTCCTGGTGCTGTCAGCAGGTGTGTCTCTTTAGCTCCCCAAAGCGCGGCTGCTAACGGAGACTGTTAGCCGCAAGTGTTGCCCTGCCTTCAGGACAGCAGCCCCACACTTGGGGCAATTTTTATAGAATTTTTTTTGTGAACGATTGAGGACCCTTCACCCCAAAGCTTACCCCTATTACGTGTTTTAAGTTTTTTCCCCCCCAGGCAATTTAATTACTACTCTGAAAGACCAAATTCAAGATGTGTGTCCTAGAGTTGATTAAGCCAGTTGGTAATGAGTGTCCAGTGTTCTTGCTCATGGAGTATTTGTCATTTTTCACTCTGTCCTCATTTTCATGTAACTCAAAAATTCTTTCGTGTAAACGTATTTGTAATAAACTGGGACCAAGCATTTTGTTTGTTTGAACCTGCTTTTCTAAAAAATAAAGAATGGATGTGGTGAGATATTTCCTTCTGACATTTTTGTTTTTAAGTAGTAGTATCTGGTCTGATACCCTTGTTTACGTGGCTACTCCTTTGTGTATCTAATTGTATGTAGCTGTATAACTCAGTTTTATTGAACTGTTGAGTCACGGAAAAGATATCCAGGATAGATGGTAAAGTTGTTGGCAAAAACTATTTAAGAGCTATTAGTTTCCCCACTAGCATAATATAGCACAGGCCCTGTAGCATTTCACTGACCTGAGTTGGAATCTTGGTTGTGCCACAGCTTTCTGTAACTTGGGCAATTTTCTTTTTTTTTTTTTTTTGAGAGGTTTTCGCTATAGGGCGCGTGTACTCGCCAGACAGACAGAGAGAGACATAGAGACAGAAAGCAAGAAATCACCCCCCAGGGGGGATGGTCACGCAGCAATCCCTTCTCCTCCATTCTCCTCTTGGGATCTTGGGCACGCACGCACACGCGCCCGGTGTGAGTTTTAAGCCACCGGGTCCGGGACGCGAACCGCGGTCGCCTACGTGGCAGTCCGGCGACAAAGCCATTATGCTAACTGCTGGTTCCCAACCTGGGCAATTTTCTGAATGGCCTGATTCTTGGGGCTGATAGTATTCATCTTACAGGATTCAGTTTCGTGAGATAAATACATGCATAAACAATAGATTTACCAAGCTCCTTTAGAAGACTTTCATATTCACCCCATATTTTGAAATAAAAGAGCTTGCATTGAGTGACTGTTTCCAGACTTCTCACTGTGCCATTAGTTATACCATGGCCAACCTTGACATGGGACTACTCCAGTTCCCTGCTCTTCCCCAGCTGACATCCTCCTTGCCCTGAGCAGTGGTGACCTTTTGCCACCCCACCTCTTAAACACACACCTTATCAGTGATGCAGCACTCTTCCTGGTAACTCTAGTCACCCACACCTGTGGACCTTGAAGACTCCTGATGGTAGTTGGGCTTCCTCTTTTCTTTTTCTTTTGCCAGTGTCACACTCTGTTACTTCATCCCACCCATTGTCACTCTGTATGCCATTTAAATTGAAATGTGTGTAGCTATTTCCCCTTTTATTAAGCTGTGACCTGTAATAGGAACGTTGTCTTATTCCTGTTTCTTTCCCAGTGCTTAGATTCTTTCTTTTTAGACTCTTAGTCAAGTGACTAAACTATACACAATGTAACAGTGGTTCAGAGATGTTAGATTTCAGACCTGCAAACTTCCTCAAAAAAAAAAATAAAAAAGTTATGGACTACTTGAATGTCTCAATTTCTTCTTAGTCTCTATTTGGCAAAATAAACAAACTACCTCCTCTCATTACTTCTT
Source organism: Tupaia tana (assembly GCA_026018925.1). Classification (NCBI taxonomy): domain Eukaryota; kingdom Metazoa; phylum Chordata; class Mammalia; order Scandentia; family Tupaiidae; genus Tupaia; species Tupaia tana. The sequence goes on along the minus strand of JAKSZU010000001.1, from coordinate 143,667,123 downwards.
AATGTATTCAATAAGTGTGAAGGCTGTTAGGCGCAGGCCTTCCCAGGCATCTTATTGTGGGCGTGTATGCACAGTGCAGTTTATTTTTGCAGAGAAGCACAGCATGTACAAAGGCTCTGTGGTTGGATGAGTCTGTCTTGGGACATGCAGAAGGGGTGATGAGAAATAGGTAGAGCCTTGCAGCCTGGAGAGGGGGTTGTTTGGATTTTTAGTAAGCCTGATGGGAAGAGTTTTAAATATAGCAGTGATGCGTTTTAATTTATATTTTAAGAGAATTCTCAGAGGACTATATGAACACACACTGAGGAGAGGCAAGGGTGAGAGAGAGAACAATTATGAAGCCTCTGCAAATATACAGGGGTTAGGGGTTTACACAGCAGTACCATGGAGTTAGGGAGCATTTGAGTGAGCAGGTGTTCTTGAAGAAGAGCCAGCGGGACTTGGGTTGAGTGTGGCATGGGAAGAGAAAGAGTCCAGAATGGCACAGGGTCCAGAATTGGTGGAAAGGCCGCTTCTGAGGAGACTACAGAAAGAGCATGTTGAGCAGGGGGACTTGAGGGTTCAGTTCAGTTTTATGAAAACAGCTTTATTATAAGGCTAATATATAATTGTGTGTGTGTATATTACATATATATAATATATATATTATATATAATTTATCTAATTATGTAGTTGAGTTTTACTAAATTTACAGACTTGTGCAGTCATCACCCAAATCCAATTTTAGCACAATCCCATTCCATCAGAAAGCGCTCCCACTGGCTGTCACTTCCGGTTTCTGCTCTGTATTGGGCACCCTAGCCACTTGCCCTCTCTAGAGATTTTCCTGCTCTGGGCATTTCATATAAATGGGATTGTACAGTACCTGGTCTCATGTGGCTGGCTTCTTCCACTCAGCATGTGTTTTCAAGGTTCATCCATGTGGTAGCATGTATCACTGCTTTGCTCATTTTTGTATAGTGTTCCATCATGTGGATAGACCACATTTTCTTAATGGACACTTGTCTTAGTCTATTCGGGCTGCTATAATGAAACATTATAAACCGGTTAGCTTATAAATAACAAACTTATCCACAGTTCTGGAGGCTGGGAAAATCAACATCAAGATGCTGGCAGATGCTGGTGTCTCGCGAGGGCCCTCTTTCTGGTTCACAGATGGTGCCTCTTGCTGTGTGATCACATAGGGGAAAGGACAACCAAGCTCCCTCGGCCCCTGTTATAAGGGCACTAATCCCATTAGTGAGGGCTCTGCCTTTGTGACCTAACCTCCTCCCCAAGGTCCTGCCCTAATACTACCACCAGTGCTACAACAGGGTTGACGAGGAGTTCATTGTGAATTTGGGGGACATAAGCATACAGTGCTTGGGAGTCTAGTTTTAGATGCACCAAGTTTGAGCCCCCTCTCCACACCAACATACACATACACACACCCATGCCAGTCCAGCTGGAGAGGTCAAACAGATACCTGCTTGCATCTTAACTTCAGAGATGGGGACATTTGGAGGACAGTATTAATATGAGTCGCTGGTGTTTAAGTGATCTTTTTAAGTTACAGGAATGGGGAAATTACCAAGAATTGAAAAATCGCCAAGAATAGGGAAAGGAAGAGGTCCCAAGACTTGATGCCAGGGAATGCCAGTGTTTTGCCGTTGGTATTGGTGGAGGAGGGCGAAAGCACAGAGGGGAGGAAGGTAGGGACGAGCTCAGGGGCTGGGGACAGAGGAGTATGTGTGCTGAGATGGGCTGTTTCCAGGAGGAGGAGGAGGTGTGCAGCTTCCATCTGAAAGGGGAAGTGAGGAAACAGGAGGGACCAGTGGCATTGGTGGCTTGGCACCCCTGGCATATGGTGACCTTAGAAGCCTGGAGTGAGTCTGGAGTGATTTCACAGGGTTCTAGCAACTTCAACAAATGACAGATGCAGCCTTGTAGATATGTTATACCTACAGCTCAGTTTCTTCCAGTTCCTATGTTTGCCTTTTGATTTGATTGACTGCGTGCAACTTGGTTGACCACCTAACCACACTCAGTCACCTCTGACCTTGCCACGTGTCCGCATATGCCTCTCTTCTCCCAGACCCCGAGCAGTACTAGTAAATATCAATAGTAACTAAATGTCATCTAGCCTCATGTATTGATTAGGATTGTGTCTAACTGTAGCAGAAAGCCCAAGTAACAGAAGGCCTGAATGAAAGAATGAGTGAGCAGTGGTGTAAGTAAGTTAGCTGTTCTGTGTTACAGTCCAGACAAGGAGTGTCCGGGCTTGGTAGTGCTGCCTTTGTAAAGTCATCAAGGCCTCAGCTGCTCTGTTTCCACTCAGCTGTCCTTAGTTTGTGATGTTCATGCATATTTTGTCATGGTGGCTTCACTGCCACGTGAAATCTTTGTTATGAGTAGAGAGAAGGAGAAGAGTGACAGACAGAAGGCATGTGCCAGGGGAGTCTCCTCCTCCCAGACAGCTTCCCTAACACAGCTTCTCCTGACACGTCATTGTCTAGAGCTGCCCTGTGGCCACTGAGCCGCATGGGAGTCTGGGAACTGTAGTGCTGCCCTGAACAAAATTAGGGTTCCCTTAGTGTGGAAGAGGGGAACAGGGAATTTTGGATAAGTGTCTGACACACTTTAAATAGAACTTAATCAGGTGAAGGTTAAAGAATGAGAGCAAATCAGAACCGTAAAGCATTGCTTTTGAGAAAATGCTAAAATATGAAACTCAGTGACAAATCAAAGGAACAATTTAACATTTCCGTATCTTGTACAGCACTTTTCAGAGTTATAACTGGTTTAAATAGACTGGTGGGTTCTTTCTTTTTTTTTTTTTTTAGGATTTGGTTCTCCCTAGGTTGCCCATTCTGGCCTTGAACTTGCAATCCTCCTGCCTCAGCCCCCTGAATAGCTGCATTACAGCTGCATAACTGCACTTAGCACCAAAAAAAAAAAAAAAAAAAAAAAAAAGAAAGAAAGAAAGAAAGAATAAAGACAAAAATTGACATAAGCATGTATTTCTATACATCATAATATATACATGACGGATGTTTTCAAAAAGCCAATTAGTGCAACATTTATTCTTTGTTGTTCTTTATTTGTATGTGTTTCTTTGGAATCAGAAAAGAAAGGGGGATGGTTCTTGTCTGATTTGGGATTAGGATATGCTTTAGGCTTTGCAATAGCTATAGCACATATATTGCTACATAATGAATGCTTTTAGCAGTAGGAAAAATAAAACAGGCCAGGCAATGACACAGTAGTAATACAACATGGGACCCACATGGAAAAGGTCCTGGGTTTGTGTCCTGGGGCCTCCCTGAACATACCAGTCATGAGCTGGTATGCTGAGATCGAGGGTGAATTATGGCATGAGGACCCTGTTGGGGTCCATCAGAGTATATAGGAACAAGCAGAGTAAAATGCTGACTGCCTGGCCCGGTGTAACACACACTGTGCTCTGGGGAGGCTTGAAGCCTGAGGCAGCAGCACCTGGAGGGAGCTTGCTGGTAGTTGGAGCTTAGTGTCTGAGCAGTACTTAGTCAGTTCCTGACAGCACAACTGTTAGAAGCTTCGCCAGTACACCCTCGTTTTCTTTAACGTTTTGCAGTTTTTCCACCTGATTTCTAATCTTCTAGACTTGTAGAGGATTGAATTGCAAAATAGACTGCTCAGGTTAAAGCTTTTCCTTAGATTTTATAAATAACCTATGACGGGAGGGGCCATCTGTACTCCGAATTTCCAACTGGCAACAAATGAAGTTTTGCAGCTTTGTGAGTTTCATTCCTAGAAATAATTTTGTGAATGAAGTAGAACCCTGCCACTCTTGCTTCTTTCTGCTCCCTGCATTTGTCTTCCTCAGGATCCAGGAGGGCTGGAACTGCTTGTCTTTTATCTGCTGTAGTTCCTGGCCCAGAAGCCTTGCTAAATATTTGACTTGGACTGCCCAGCGAGTTTGTGTCTACTGGTAGTTCTAGGATGGTAATGATTTATGTCCTTGGATAGTTCCCTTATTGTTTACATTTTTTATTTCCTTTTAGATACTTTCTCTACTGTGAGAATGTAAGATGGATCCAGAAGAGCAGGAGCTATTAAATGATTACAGATACAGAAGTTATTCTTCAGTAATTGAAAAAGCTTTAAGAAATTTCGAGTCCTCAAGTGAATGGGCGGATCTCATCTCTTCCCTTGGCAAGCTCAATAAGGTACGTGGGGCATCTGCTATTTGGATTGCATGCAGGTGGGGGCACAGTTGTCTTTTTATTATTATAGGAATTCAGGTGACCAAAAGAGACAGCATAGGAAAAAAAAAAAACACCTATAATCCTGTTACCCAGGTACTCACTGTTAACCTATCCGTGCACATAACTCCTTCCAGCTCTTCCTGAACATGGAATTATATATAGTGTTGAGGTAGTTGAACAGTCTTTATCTCAAAATATTTATCTTTCGGCAAGATAAAATTGAAAATTGTCAGGTCAGTTATTCTAAGATGGTTCTTTATGTACTGCTTAGGATTTTTACTACCTTTTCTTTTTCAGTCCACTTTTTTGGCTGCTTTCCTTCTGACTGGTAACTCCTCCTAGAAGACTAAAAGATAATATAGTGAGGGCTGCATAAAATTTGTATGTGTGCGTGTGTGTGTACAGGCTTGTGTGTATGCGTTTGGATGAGGAGGAAGCGAGAGGTCTAGGAAGACCCAAACTGGTCATATGGGAGTTTGACCTTGGTGTTCTGTATATACAACCTATAGATCTTACCCAAAGGAGGATGACGTAGTCACTCTTTTGCACTCATATGACTACTGTTGTGAATAGGTCAGATAGCTGGTCTTAAGGCTGTACCTAGCTCTGTTACTACCTGGCCAGGACCAGAATTTGGAGTCTCAGTGGCAGGTAGGGGTAGGGAGAAGCCTGGCTCTGCTGTGCAGAGCTTAACTCCCCAGATCAGACACATCATGGGACTCTCACCAACCTCACTGAGGAAAGAGCGTCTCCATTGATCCCTCCAGGAACAGGGTGTGAGTAAAGAATGAGAGTACCTGCCTTTGGCACATTGCCGTGGCAGCAGACCAGCCCTGATGGCCAGCGAGCAGTGCTCACGCTGACAGATGGCTGTCAGGCCCAGTGAGCAAGGTAGCAATTATGGTGCAAGGCTGGGAGATCACTGGACTGGATTCTTGCAAGGTGTATTTACAACATGTAAACCTCATGGCTAGGGGCTGGTGGGGATGGACAGTTGTATGCGTCAAAAGTCTTCCTCGAGAATTCTTGGTTGTATAGCTCTGACTCAGAGACTCCCAAGCTGAAAGTGGCACTCACTGGCTTGCATACAGGCAGATGCCATGTTTATGGGAAAGGAAAAAGCAGTCGAGTGGGACTGAGGCTGTTCAAGTCCTGTGCGTTCCCATGTTTTATTAGTTGACTCTGCTGGAGTATGAAAAATAGCAGGGGCCAGCAAATGGCATAGCAATTACATCACTGGATTCCCACATCACTGACTGCATTTTGAGTCCCAGACCTGGTGGCTTGGAACTTATGCCAGGCATGTATGCGTGCATGCCCAAAATCCTGGGAGGAGAATGGAGGATAAGGGATTGTAGCATGGCCATCCTCCTGGGGGTGGGGTGATTTCTCATTTCCCCTCTTACTGTCTCTGTTTCTCTATCTCTTTCTCCAGTAAGCACATGAATCCCAAGGCAAAAACTTCTATCAAAAAAAAAAAAAAGCAAAGAAGGACCAGCAGTTAGCATAATGGCTATGTTGCTGGACTCCCATGTAGTTGACAGTGGTTTGAGTCCCGGACCCGGTGGCTTAAACTCACGCTGGGCACGTGTGTGTGCATGCCCAAGATTCCAAGAGAATGGAGGAGAAGGGATTGTGGTGTGGCCATCCCCCCGGGGGGTAATTTCTTGCTTTCTATCTCTCTCTCTGTCTTTCTGGCGAGTGCATGCACCCTATAGCAAAAACTTCTTAAACAAACAAACAAACAAACAAACAAACCTCAATAGGGCCAGCTCCGTGGCCTGGTAGTTAAGGCAGTAGGATCTCACATGGCCAACTGTGCAGTTTGAGTCCTGGACCTGGCAACTCAAAAACGAAAAAAGAAAAATTCCGGGCGCATGTGCTTACATGCTAAAATCCCAAAAGGAGGGAGAAATAGAGAAGGGGTTGTGGTGTGACCATTCCCCATAGAGGTACTTTTCCTCTCTTCTCTCCTTCTATCTCACATGCACCCTCTAGCCAAAAAAATAAAAAAGGGTTTTTTTAGAGGAAAGAGTGTGGTGGTCATTATTGTTGTCATATTTTTTTCTTTATTGAAGTAAAATTCACATAAAAATCACCATTTGTCCACTTTAAAGTGTACAGTTAATTGACTTTAGTACATGTGTTATGTATCCGCACTACTCTGTAGTTCCTGGATATTTTAAACACCCAGAAAGGAAACCCGATACCCATTAAGTGGTTCCTGTTTTAGACCGTTCTATGTTGCTTAATAACTGAATACATGAAACTGAGTGATTTATAAGAATAGAGGTTTATTTAGATATTCTGTTAAACCGGCTTTTAGTATACCCAAAAAAACTTTCTAAAATGTTTAATCATCTTAACCTGTCTTTTACTTTTTTAAAAATTCATGAAAGAGTGCATATACATGAGAGCGAGAGAGAAAAAGGGAGAGAGACAAGCATCCTCACAGGGTCTAGTCGTGCTGTGACCCCTTTCCTCCAGTCTTTCATCAGATCTTGAACACTTGGGCGCATGCCCAGGGTGTTTCAGGCTGACCAGGCTGGGCATTCCAAACCATGGTCACTGACTTCTTTTGAGGAATCCATTACTCCTGTACCACAGAGCTGGCCCTAACCTGTCTTTTAAAATGCAGTTTTTAGGGGGGCCGGTAGGTGGTGTGGTGGTTAAAGGCGCTGGACTCCCGCATGGCTGACTGTGGTTCGAGTCCTGGACCTTGCTTTCTCACTGTCCCTCTCTCTCTCTGTCTCTGATCAAACTGGAAAATAATAATAATAAATAAAGTTAAATAAAATTATTCTTTAAAAGCAAATGCAGTTATTAGATTGACCCAGCAATGCAGTGGTAAGTGCTGTGCACATGGCTGACCATAGTTCAAATCTCTGCCTCAGCACTGTGAAAAACCCACTGGGCCTGTGTGCACACATACCTAAAATCTTGATAGGATGGAGAAATAGAGGCAAAAGGATTGCAGTGTGACCACACCCTGCTGGGACGTGAGTTCTCTTTCTCTGGTTAACACATGCACCCTCTGGAAATGAGACGGATAGATGGATGGAAGGAGGGAAGGAAAATGCAGATTACCAAGTATAGTTGAACCCTTATTCAAAGATCTTCTAAGGCTTTGGCCACTCATTTGCTCACCGGTTGCCAGGTGCTAGCAGTGCATGAGGCTTCAGAGTTCATCAGAGAACAAAGCTGACAAGACCCTACACACCTTCTGATGGGGCAGGCGGGAAAAGGACAATGAGCAGTTTGGAAAGGATGTTAGATAGTGACGACTGTTGTGAGCAGTAATGGAGCAAGGAGATGGTGAGATTGGGGGATGGCACCATATCAAATGGGGTCATCAAGGGAGACCTTGCTAAGAAGGTGCCATTTGACCAAGCGCTGAGACTCTGGTGCACCTGAGGCTCAGCATATACCCTTGAAGTTGTCATGAAGCAGTTGGGGAAGATGGGAGTAGAGGCCAGAGAGGCAGAGGAAGAGGAAGGTATCAGATCTTGTAGGTCTCTTAAAACGGAGGTCCTGTGTTCCTGAGTTGGTTTGGAATCACTGGAGGAGTCAAGCAAGTGGCCTAGTCCTGCAGTTCCTTCAGCAGGCTGCAGCTGGGTGGAGAAAACAGGGGGGAGAGAAAGCTGAGGCAGGGGATGTCGAGAAGGTCGTTGTGTAGGGCAGGCAGAGCAGAAGGGCGGTATCGGGTTCTGAACATACCTCAAAGGTGTGTCTACCAGGATCTGCTCACGGATTGGCCAGGGCTTGTCAGAGAAAAAAATGGAGTCACATGCCCCTACCCCCAACTCCCCGCCAAGATTTGTTGGAGAAACCAGAGGATGAGGTGGGGGAACTGTAGAGGAACAGGCTCCACGAGGGACATTTTACCTTGTCCAGCAGATGTCCCAGTATGTTATCACAGGGATTTGAGTCTGAGGCTGGACTAGTGGACCTGGGCTGGAGCAGCACATTGGGGAGCTGCCAGGCAGAGATGCTGTCAAACGTCCTAAGATGGAGTCCAGTACAGGCAAGAGAGGAGAGGCCCCACGTAAATCCCAGCAGTGAAGAGGGGTAAGGAGAGGGAGCGAAAGGCCGGGAGTTAGGGAGAGGCAGGAAGGTGTGAGTCAGCTCCAACACTGAGGCCACTGTGGTGAACCTGAAGATGGACTCCCGGAGTCAGCCATAGGGAAATCTCCGAAAGAGAGAGGAAACGAAGTGGGTGGAAAATGCCAGCGACTACAAATTTAGATGACCATTGCAGGGAGGATTCCTGATCTCACAGAACAGGCTTTGGAGAAGCAGTGGGCGGACGTCCACCTGCTGTGTTGTGTACTTAGCAAGCTGTATTTTAAACAACAGATCCCTGACTTACTGTTGTTCTCTCCCTCTTCTTCTCCACCCCTTTACTATAAGGCACATACACTCGCTGGAGAGACAGAAAAAGAGACAGAAAGCGAGAAATCACCCTCCATGGTGGATGGCCACACTGCGGTCTCTTCTCCATTCTCCTCTTGGGATTGTGGGCATGCACACACATGTGCCTGGCGTGAGTTTCAAGCCTCTGGGTCTGGGACTCAGACTGTGGTTGGCCGTATCATAATGGCTATGTCCAGCGACATAGCCATTATACCATCTGCTGGTCCCTTCCTCTCCCTCTTATTTCTAGTTATGGTAGAATACACATAACATAAATTATCTTAATCATTTTTTACTTTTTATTTAAATGCCAGAAGGCACATGGCATCACCAGAGATAGAGAAAAGCACCCCCCCCAACCCCCATGGGGTGTGGTCCTCAGGATTTGAACTGTGGTTGGCCATGTTGAATCTGGCTCCCTTAACCACTAGGCTCAGGGCCAGCCCCATCTTTACCATTTTAAAGTACAGCTCAATACAATCCGTTTTACTATCTATTATATACTGATTATACAGTCAGTATCATTACTTTGAAAAGACAAATCCTTTGGGACCAGCAGATGGTGTAATGGTTATGTCACTGACTCCCATGTAGTCAACTGCAGTTCAAGTCTTGGACCTGGTGGCTGCAAACTCACACTGGTGTGTGTGCGTACATGCCCAAAATCCCAAGAGGAGAATGGAGGAGAAGGGGTTATGGTATGGCCATTCCCTCTGAAGGGTGATTTCTTGCATTTTGTCTCTCTGGCAAGCACATATGTCCTATAGCAAAAATCTCTCTCTTAAAAAAAAAAAGAAAAGAAAAGATGAGTCCCAATAGTTAATTAGAAGTTTTGGTGTTAGGTTTCCCATGATGAAGGATTTATGGTGTGATTGAGGACAGAGAAGGCACAACCTGGTGCTTAGGAAGGCCTGGTATGAGTTCTAGGCCTGCTGCCAGGGTTGGGAGTATTTCTGATCTCTCCGTGTAGTTGTTCCTTCGTAATATATTATAAAATAGGCCAATAATGTCACTCTCATCCATTCAATCCACAGGTGTCTAGTTTAGCCAATACAGTGGTACAATGTGAAGCGTTCTATATTTATTAACTGACTCAGTGCTCAGAACAATCCCTGGAGAGAAGTGCTACTGTTGGGTTGTCGGAAAAGTTGTAACTTTTTTTTCCTGTTTTTCTATGCAAAAAATGCATCATGAGCTTTCTGACAACCCAATATTATCCCCACATTTTAGATAAGAAAATGGACACATAGAAAGATAATATGTTAACGCCTGGCACAGTTGGTAATAGCTCTTTGAGAGCAGACTCTTGCTCCTTCTACCTGCTGTATTGCTGGTACCCAGGACAGTTGTAGATGCCACATACATATCTGGATGTTGGATGGACAGTATCTTGGTCAGTTTCCAGATGACATTGTGAAGGCTTCTATTAGTCTCATTTTACCAGTGAGGGTTAACAAACTTGCCTGGTACGTTATGGATACTAAGTAGTAGTCATAGTGGGTTGAATTGTGTCTTCCAACAAAGAGCTGTTGAAGCCATAATCCCCTGCACCTCAGTTGTAATCTTATTTGAAAGGAGGGTTTTTACAGGGATAACCAAGTTAAAAGGAGATCATTAGGGTATGGCCCTAAACTGGTAATGACTGTTGTCCTGATACAGAGGGAAAATTAGGACACAGACACAGACATGAATGGAGGGAAGGCAGAGATGGGGATGATACATCTGTAAACCCAGGAATGCCAAAGATCAACAGCAAACCGTGAGCAGTTGGTGAGAGGCCTGGAATAGTGTTTTCTTGTAACACCCAGCGGGAGCCACATCTACTAAGATCTGAATCTGGTGTTGCCACTCAGCACATGGTGCTTTGTTGTGGTAGCTACAACCAGTGCAGTGGCAGAACCAAGGTGTACTGAACTCCTGGGTGCTGGGAACTTGACATCAAACACCAAACACTGCCCTCATAATTAAGTCTGTGGTGGGAGACAGATAACCAGTAACTGATGTCAGCATTTTTTCTAAATAGTCAGAAGCAAAACCAGCATGTAGAGTGTTGAGGAAGAAGGAAGAAGTGCTGTTTTGGAGATGGCTATCTGATAAGGTGGCATTTAAGCAGAGGCCTGAGCAAAGTGAATGAGCTGGCAGGGAGGCCATCTGGCATGGGCCAGTTTCCAAGGCACAGTAAGGAAATGGCAGGCTGGAGTGAGAGAGCAAGGAGGTGAAGGTGTAGGAGGTGAGGGAGGAGGGACAGGGCCAGATCTCAGGCAGGGTATTATTCCAGGGAATGAGAGGAGCCACTGAGCTTCCTTCATGGGAGGTTTTGCTCAGAAGGTCCTCTGCCTTATCCATTAAAGGAAGCTCTCATGGGCTGGCAGGGAGTGTGGTAGTTAAGGCTCTGGACTCCCACATGGCTGACCATTGCGCAAGTCCTGGACCTGGTGGCCTGCTTTCTCACTTTCTCTCTCTTTTGTCAAATTAAACAATAATAATAATTAATTAATTAAATAATTTTTTAAAACAACAACAAAAAAGGAAGCTCCCAGTTGCTGCCAAGCATAGGAACGGGGTGGAAGTGGCCCCTCAAGCTCTGGGATCAGAGTGACTGAAAACAGTGGGTTTGGATGGGCAAAAGAGAAACAAGTCTCAGTGACTATCAGGGTTACTAACTTCTCTGAGGTTTTCAACCTCTGTGTTCAGGGGGCCTGTAGGAGTTGATGTGAATGTAGAATGTTCTTAAAGTTTTAGTAATGGTCAGCTTTCTTAGATTCATGTATATGCACAGAATTCAGAATAACTTAGAGTTGAATTTGTAAAAATCTTTACAATGCAGAAGTAAACAATACTGCAGGACACAAAGTGTTAGGTCAAGATGCCGTGTGTATGCGTGTGTGTGTGTGTGTGTGTGTGTGTGTGTGTGCATATTTTTTACATAGTTATAAAGCATAAACCATAGGTCTGGAAGAGAAGATTCGTCTAGCTCAACCCTTTTTACAAGTGAGAAACTGGACCCAGCAAGATCTTGGTTAGTCTGATTGTAGGTACATTCTAACTATTATTTTAGAAACTTGCCAAACTCTCAGTATTTTTGTGAATTTTTCCATACTAGAGAATAGTTCAAGTTTTATAGTTTTTAAGTATATCAACATGAATAGGGTAGCTTATTTATCTGAAACTTTAAGCCATCATTTTCCTGATTAGTTTTAGATAAATTTCATCAGCAAAATATACACAGTGGAATATTACTCGCCTTAGGAAAGAAGGGCATCTGTCATTTGGGACAACCTAGAAGGATCATCTGGAGGACATTATGCAAAGTGAAGTAAGCCAAGCACAGAAAAACAAAATTGTGTCAGCTCACTTACACGTGGCGTGTAACAAAAGTTGAACTCATAGAAATACAGAGTAGAATGGTGGGTGCCAGGCGCTGGGGTTGAGGAGATTGGGGTGATGTTGATCAAAAGATACAAAATTTCAGTTAGATAAGAAAAATAAGATTATAAGACCTGTTGTACAACATGGTGACTACAGTTAGTACCCATGTGCAGTGTACTTGAAGATTGCTGGGCGTAGATTTTAAGTGATCCTTGCCACCAAAGTATGTGAGATGATGCATATGTGAATTAGCTCCATGTAGCATTAGACAGTGTACGCATATTTCAGAACAACATGTCATATATGATAAGTATATCCAGGTTTTTGTTAATTAAAAAAAAATAAAATTTTCATTAGCAAGTACTTTCCGCCCTTAGGAGTCCAGTCACTACAAAATATGGTTTATAACTTTGATTTTAAAAATGAAGGATAAGGCTAGCCAGTAGCATGGTAGGGAAGGTGGCTAGATCCCTTATAGCTGTCTGCACACACAGTTCAAGCCCCAGACCTGGCATCTAGAAAAACACACCAGGCACATGCATGTGTGTCCCAAATCTCCAAAAGGTGGGAAAGATGAAGGAGAAGGGATTGTGGGATGCTCTCTCATTTTCTCTCTTTCTCCACCCTCTCCTCCTCCTGGCCACAGCCCACAGCCTCACTCATGCTGGCTGGACCCCAGGCGGTGAGTGGCCTGGAATAGCCTCAGCCCGCTCCTTGTGGGTGTGCCTCTCCTCCCACAGGAGGATCTGTTTGGCCATCCCACTGGTAGGGCCCCACCTCTGGCCATGGTGCCTGTGTTCGGGGCTATTTCAGCCACTTGGCAGCAACCTCTGATGACCTCTGTGGCCGTGACCTTGAGAGTAGACACTATCCGGTAAGTAGAGTGTTAGGATCTTAGTGCAAAGACGTGACCTAAACTGCCTTCAGAGAAGAGGCCACCTTGATGCTGTTGGCCAGCAGGGACTCTTCACCTTAGCGAACTAGATCCTGTACCTTGCTGTGGAGTAGGCAGTGCGGATCCTAATGTTCCCGGCAGTGCGCTGGGTTCTTGGCACCAGAGTTTAGAAGACGTGCCTGCTGGGACATCAGGGCAGACTTCCACTCCTAACGTGGCAGAGGCTGCTGCCTTTGCTGCTGTTGTTGTGGGTGACGAACTGGGACTCAGATGACATTATGGCGTCACTACCTCATGTTATCCAGAAGGAGCCGAGCATCTGCAGGGACACTGCGGGTTCAGGCTTGTTGGGGCAGCCTCGGTGGGAGCCTCTCAAATGCTGTGCAGTCGAGAGGGCCTTTCTGAGGAGGGTTTGTCTGAACAGAGTCTGATCCTCTTTTCAGTCATTTCCTGCTACGTTGGGCTGTCGGTTTTTGTGATTGAGTGAAAGGATCTTTGCTGTTCTTCCTCTCTGGTTTGCTAGAGGGAAATAGTCCAGATTTGGGTAGATGAGTTATTCCTCCAGTGATCTGACGACAGGCTCATCTGGGCCAGCTGCAGTGGCACAGGTAGCACGATCCTCTGCAATGACAGTCCTACACGGGAAGGTCCTGGGTTTGCGCTCAAGGTCTCCCTGTGCACATGGCACACACAGCACTGCCTCTGTCCAGGGCTGACCTGGGTGGTTTGTAGCGTGAGCGCCCTGTTGCCTCCCTCCCTCCCTCTCATGGAAAAGATGAATAAATAAACAAACTAAAAAAAATCTCATGTAGCCAAACTGATTTTATAGATCAAGGAAAGGGCTGGTGATCCACTTACATTTTATAAATTCTGCAAAGAAAGTTGTAAAGATAGAAACTTTACGTCAGGCCATGGTCTGAAAGGTGCTATGAACTGAATTGTATCCCTTTCAAATTCTTATGTTGAGGCCGTAAGTCCTTGAAGAGAGAGTTATAAGGGTGGGGCCCTAACTGATGAGATGAGGCCTGATAAGAGGAAGAATGAGAGACCTCGCTCTCCCTTCTCAGCATGTCTGGTCACAGTGAGAAGTTAATTGTCTCCAGCCAGGAAGAAAACTGAGTCAGCTGTCACCTGGATTGTGGATTTGCAGTCTCCAGATGCATGAGAAGTAAATGTCTATTGTTTAAGCCACCCAGTCCATGGTATCTTGCTTGGTATGGCTGTTTAGGCAGACTAGTACAGAAGGATCCAAGTTGATTTTATACAAGACAACTGTGAGGTCATCAGAGGTTGCTGGCATTCCCATTTATTTATCTTTTTCAAATGGTCTTTTCCTCTTTTCATTTTTTAGCTTTACTGTGATACAGTAAACCACATGTGTTTAAAGTGTATACTTTGATGAATTTTGACAAATGTATTACCCTTGTCAAACCATCACCCCAGTCAGGGTAATGCACATGCATCTGCCACCCTCAGGAGTTTCCTCCTGGTCTTTTGGAGCCCCCTCCCTTCTTCCCCCCTTCAGACAGATGCTGATCTGTTTTCTATCACTGTAGATCAAGTTGCATTTTCTAAAATGTTGTTTAAACAGAATCATATACTATATGTTCTCTCTTTATTTCCCCTTCTGGTCTGGCTTTTTTCACTTAGCAAAGTTGTTTTGAAAGTCATCCAAGTTGCTGTGTCTATTTGTAGTTCATTGCTTTTTAATGCTGAGTAAGATTCCACGGATATGCACAATTTATTTATCCATTTCCCCATTAATGGACATCTGGGTTGCTTCCAGTAGTTATATATTTAAATTTTTAAGAAACTCTCAAACTGTCTTCCAAAGTTATATCATTTCCCACTGCAATGTATGAAAGCTCCAGGTCTTCCGTATCCTCACCAGCACTTGGCGTGGTCAGTCTTTAATTTCCGGCATTGTAGTGGGAGTGTAGTAGTATCTTATTGTGGCTTTTGCATTCCCTAAATGAAAAGTCATTAAAAATCTGGTAGGTAGTGATTATAAATTCATTTTAGTCTCATACAACACAAAGGTAACAATAAGAATCTTCACTGTTTTGTTGTATATCATGGAAAGAAATTGAAAGGACCATGATCAGTAGGGAGTGGCTATAAGTCCGTCAGTCGTTCAAATGAGGGCAACTTGTAACTACTGATACCAAAATGTTCATGATAAAATCAGGGAGCAAAACCAGGCAGATTGTAGCCACCTCAATGTGTGTATGTGTAAGAGGGATAGAAAGAAGGAGGAAAGATTGTATAGGCGTGGACAAGATCTAGAAGCCCTCTATTGTTGGGCTAGTTTGTTTCCAGTTTTTCACAATGCTAGGTAAAGTGTAGTGAATGTTTTTGTGCCTTAGCACAGTGGGCCTTCTGGGGTGGGGGGGTGCTGTCCTGTGCATTGCAGGGTACTTGTCAGCATCTAGCCTTTCTGACCTCTGTTTACTAAATGCTGGTAGCACCTTCCCCCACCTCAAGTTGCAACAGCTAACAATGTCTCCAGCCATTGCCAGATGTCCCCGAGGGCGACATTGCCTGGTTGAGAACCTTTGCACAGACTTTCAGTTTTGTGAGATAATATATTTTATTCATTTAAACTCCTGTTGTTGGATAGCATGAACCCACAACACTGGACCATGTTTAACCTATGGGAGCTGGAGCCTGCTTCCCCTGTGGTTAGATGCAAGCATTCTTGTTTGTTGCAGTAAGGTTATTTTGTGTCCTTAAGAGATGCAGAGTGCTCTGTGCCAATGCATCCCCTTGCAGTCTGCACTGGAGTGGTTGCTGGCTGAGATTAGGCTTTTACAAAGTAACTGCAGAATGTTTTCTGTCACCCTGCACTTGCAGAGGTTTCAAAGTACAGAACCTTCCTTGTATTTCTTGAGGTTGTGTTGTCCCAGCACTGCCTGTATGCCAGCCACAGCCTTCTACCTCGTTGTTCTACCTCTTTGTTCTGAGTGTCCTGGGACTGAGTTTTGTAACTGCTGGCTTTTTACAGAGGAGTCGACTTTGGCCTTGAATTTATCTGGGGGAAAGTCAGGCCCCCATGCCTTTGTTACACTTCCTGTGACATTTTTCATGGCCCTTCCTACGCAGCCACTGAGAGTTTGTTCTCTAACAATCTTCAGCTTCTGTGCAGTGAGCTTTGAGGGACAGGGAAGCAGAGGAAAAGCGTGGGGAGGAAAAGCATGGGTTGGATTCAGAACAGGTCATATAGTTGTGGAGAGCATCCGAGTTCCATCCCTGAGCAGTGCTCTTGCTGCCCAGCCAGTCCCCATGCTGCATGTGCTGGCCCAGCAGGTGGCCCTGTGTGTTTCAGATGTAGGAGGCTTGTGGGCTGGAAGAACCAGAAGTCTCACATCCCTCTGAACCCATGCTGCTCTAGCTCAGGAGAGCTCTCAGAGGAGGCGTTGTGGAGGAAGAGGTAACATTTAGTCTCATTAGAGCGTGTCAGTTCTGTTCTTCTGGGTGTGATCTTCAGAGAATATTGAGTTCTCCCAGTAGAACTTTGGGGACTGAAGCCTGTTTCGGATTTGGAATGAGATTCTGTCCCTAAGATGTTCTTTCTTCTCTTCTATCTGATTTTTATCAAATTGATTTCTATATAAACCTTATTTATCAAATGTAGCATTTGTATGTGGATTGAAATATGTTTAAAAAATTAAAAAAATAACATTCAGAACCAAGTCATTCAGTATTTCTAATGGTTTGATTACTGTTATGAAATCTCCTGATTTGCGATGATAATTTCTGACATATTTCTGTGTTCTCTGCACTGGGTACATTCTAAGGTTTAGAAAATGTTGTTTGTCCCTCATCTTTACTTTCTTTCCCTGTGGCTTACTACAAAACTCAGTTGCCTTGACATCTTCCCATCATTTTTTTCATCATTTCCAAGCCTGTTAGCTCTTAGGTCCCCAAACTAGAGTGATTTCCCTCATGAGCTTTATCGTATGCTGGTCTTCCTTTATCTCTCAGCCCTATAAGCCTCCAAAGTAAGATCATTTGATCCCTTCTACTGTTGGAGAAACTGAAGCTCAAAGGTTTGCTTAGGTTTCCCAGTTGTATGGACAGTATTTTGACTTGGTCAACACCGCTGTGTGCACAGGTGTCAGGGAAGGCTGAGGAAGTGTGTTGCTCTGCAGTGCTGGAGGCCGTGTGGAGGGCCAGGCTTTGTTCCTGGTTTGACATGCCATGCGGCGTGTATGCCTGTGATTCTGGCTAGCTTGGAAGGTTGGGGTGAGAGGCGGTCATGGTTTGGGACACTGCTGAGGATGCTTCTCTTTATCTCTCTCTCATGAAAGAGATACAGTGAACTTTAAAAAAAGTTACGTCTGGAAATAATGGAAAGCACTGTTGAGACCAGCAGATGGTATAATGGTTAAATCACTAGACTCCCACATGACTGACCACTGTTTGATTCCTGGACCAGGAGTTTGAAACCCAAGCCAGGCACGTGTGTGTGTGTGCCCAAAATTCCGAGAGGAGAATGGAGGAGAAAAGATTGTGGAATGGCCATCTCCCTGGGGGTTGATTTCTAGCTTTCTGTCTCTCTTTGTGTCTCTGGCAAATGCAAAATTCTCTCTCTCTAAAAAAAAAAAAAAAAAAGACCACTGTTAAATGTCCCAGTCATCCAAAGTTTCTCTGTGGGAAGACAGGAAAAGGGAAAAGTAGGAGTTAGTGGTAAGATCAAATAGGTTTAAGAATCTAAATGTTGGAGCCAGGAGGTGGTGTGGTGGTTGAGGCACTGGACTCTCAAATGGCTAACCATGGTTTGAGCCCCAGACCCAGCAGCTTGAAAATCTCACCAGGCATATGTGCACGTGTGCCCAAAATCCTGAGAGGAGAATGGAGAAGGGTGTGGTGTGGCTATCCCCCCCGAGGGTCATTTCTCACTTTCCTTCTCTCTGCCTGTCTCGCGTGTGTGCTGTGACTTACCTGCTGTGATTCTGTGAGGTAGCAATGCATTTGTTGTGCTTCGTTTTTTGTTTTTAAGTTTATTTCATCTATGTGAGAGAGAGAGAGCACTACAGATGTCCCGACAGAGCTTTGAAGCCGTGACCCACCTTCAGCCTCAGCCAGCCTGGATCGTGGCAGACTCAGGGAGCTTAGCAGAACGCTGCGTCTTGAGAAGTGTAATGGGTCTCTACTCTGGTGTGTAGATTCCTGAGACATCTCACACAAGAGGTTGGGAACACCCAGTGTGATCGATGGGCCCCGTTTCCTGTGTCTCATAGCTGTGTGTGTGTGTGTGTGTGTGTGTGTGTGTGTACATGCACAGTCAGTCTTGACAGTGATACACTGGGGACATGAAAATGGAGTGAGCAGCCCATGTCTCAGCCCCTTTGGAGTTGAACCTGCATGACCAGCCTACAAGCAGGTGACAGCACATTTTCTGGGCAAGAAGATGGGGCCTCAGCATAGTGTGGTAAATTGAGACAGGGTCAGCAGCCGAGGAGGGACAGAGCCTTGGCCCGGCCCAAGACGGCCAATCTGGAGTACTCTTAGTCACGTTTGCCCTCCTGTTGACTTCTTAGGAGCTGACCAGCAAGCATGGCCTCAGCAGAGCTGACTCGGAGAAAAGCAATAGAAATAAGTTTCTGAAACTGCAGAGCTGCTGAAGCCTAGGCCTCACACAGACCATGTGTGAGTACCAACCACAGTCAGGCCTAGCCTGGTGTAGTTGGCCATCCCTATCTTTCTTTTCCTTTTCTTTCTTTCTTTTTTTTTCTTTTTATTATTTTTATTTTTAAGAGAGGTTTTTTGCTATAAGGTGCATACTATTGCTGGAGAGACAGGAAGAAAGTGAGAAATCACCCCCCTGGGGGAATGGCCACACTACAATCCCTTCTCCTCCACCCCTCTCTTGGGATTTTGGGAAAGAACGCACATGTGCCTGGCGTGAGTTTTAAGCCACCGGGTCCAGGACTTGATCTGGGGTCAACTGCATGAGAGTTCAGCAATGTAACCATATGCCATCTGTTGGTCCCCCCATCTTTCTGTTGTACATTTTCTAGAATTATATACCCAGCCTTGCATTGCACTCCTCCCAAGCAGCACGGTGTTTGCTCAGGAAGTATGAGTTGACATTAGCTGTAACGAGCCTAAATGAGAAGGTAAGGCAGGCTGGCCCTGGGACCTAGTGGCTAAGGGAGCTGGATCCCACATGGCTAATGGCATCATTTGAATCCCTGCCTTCGTGGCTTGAGAAACACACTTGGATGTGTGTGTGTTGTGCCCAAAATCTTGACAGGGTGGAGAAATAGAGAAAAAAGGATTGCAGTGTGACCACAATTTTCCCCTCTCTTTCAAACATACTTGCCCTCTGGCAAATTAAAAAAAAAGAAGAAGAAGAAAGAAAGAAAAGGGGGGTAAAGCCAATTCAAAAGAAATAAAATACTTCTAAGAATTATTTTTAAAGAAATATATGTATTCTGACTGACGAGGAAGGCCAAGTAAGCCCTCACATCTGTTCCTTGCAGATGGTGGGGTGTGGGTGTTGTAACCCATGCCAGCAGCTGGCCGAGGGTGCACTGCCCAGCTGCCCTTCAGCTGACTGCTCTGAATGCAGCGCCCTGATATTTCCCTTGGTGACCTTTTGAGAAGGAAGCTCCTCGTTTACACAAAGTCACCACAGTCTCTGTCACCTCCCATTCACCCACCCCTGTTAAACAAAGGCTGGTTACCTGTAGAATCCCAGCTCCCTGATTCGGCTCTTAGGGGCCTTGCAGATGTGCTTGTTTCTCCAACTTGTGTCTTGCCACCCTCCCCTACCTTCCCTCCCCACCCCCCCGCCAGCTCCCCAGGCTGGCAGAGTAGCCAAGCCACGGCCATCTCAAGTAAGTGCAATGCACTGAGCCATCGATGCTTGTCCTCCTTCAGCGCGGGACGTCCTGGCGAACTGGTTATTACTCAGTGTCTGTTCTGTTTCGCTCTGTCTCAAAGACACTTCAGTTGGTGTCCTTTGGCAAGCACTTGACTGAGTGTTGAAGCTTATGCCACCTGACTGGTCTGACTCACTGCACTGCCGAACAGCTTCGTTCTCGTGGCATGAAGTGAACATCGCTAAAAAGATGACCAACTTCCAGAGGAAGACATGCTGGTATTTGCCAGGATAAATGCAGCTCCTTGTTTGCTTGCTGAGAGACAGGCTTTTAAATTAGCGTGCTTACATTTCTTTAGAGATGAACACCTGGTGCTCTCAAGGCAGGGCGCTCGCTCTGGGTGAGAGCAGGTTGGGGTGCTCTTTAAGGAACTTTTTTTTTCCACATTATTTATTATTATTATTATTATTTGTATATACTTTCAATCATATTGTTTGGCTTACAATGAGACCATTTCGATATGTGAACATTTCTTCCCAGACCCATTGATCAAAATATCTTCAACAGATAACACCACACCTCCCCATCCCGTCAATGCTCTACCTCTGTAAGGAACTTTTAAAGGAAACATTTAACAAATTAACTTGATAAGCTGAAAACAATATTTTTAAAATCAAGTACAACTCTTCTTCCCTGCCCACACATATTGTTAAATTATCTTTTTAAAAAATCATTTTTAATCGCAAAAATGTACATAAAGATTATATATAAATATAACATAAATATAACATGAAGATTACCATCATGGGAACCAGCAGTTAGCGTAATGGCTATGTTGCTGGACTCCCACGTAGTCGACCACGGTTCGTGTCCCAGACCCGGTGGCTTAAAACTCACGCTGGGCGCGTGTGCATGCGTGCCCAAGATCCCGAGAGGAGAATGGAGGAGAAGGGATTGCAGCGTGACCATTCCCCCAGGGGGTGATTTCTCACTTTCTGTCTCTATGTCTCTTTCTGTCTGTCTGGCGAGCGCACGCGCCCTATAGCGAAAACCTCTCCAAAAAACAAAACAAATAAAAGAAAAGATTACCATCGTAACTGTTTTTAAGTGCAGTAAATTACCCTCTGCGTCCATGATCTAGCCTTTTGGAATTTGGATTCTGTTCCTGTGTAGAGAACCATTCTAAATCTTGCTGAGCATCCTGGAGAACATCATACTGGCAGGTTGTGTAATGTCAAAGGAACACACAGATATTTTCTTTGGTGGAGCAAAGTAAGACCCTTCCTGGTCTCTATAAATGAAGCTCAAATGTAGTTCAAACCTTTTTTTTTCAAGCTTACGTTTTATACCTTTATTATTTTAAGGTCAACCTCTTGAGCCTATGAGTATAATGATGCCAAAAATATTGTAATTATACCTTAATTTTAGCCCAAGGAATACTCTTAGAATTCCTGAGTGAAATAAATAAGGATATTTAATTTTATGTTTAATCACTGTGTTTCCCTTTCTGTTTAGTACTTCAGAAAATAATTTTGGAAGTGTGTTATTTTTCCTTCACAGTTTTTATTTTTTCTGAGATATTTTTTCCACAGACAAATAAGAACATTTCTCATAAAATACATATATTAAGCTTACTAGACAGTTTGGGTTTTTCTTTTTCTTTTTTTTTCCTGTAGGGAGGGAAAGGAAGACATCACCCCCCGGGGGGATGGTCACATTGCAGTCTCTTTCTCTGTTCTCCTCTTGGGATTTTGAGCATGGGTGCATCTGTGCCCAGCCTGATTATAGGCAGGCCACTGGTTCCAAGGTTTGAACCTCAGAGTTGGCTATGTGGGATCTAGCCGCCTCAAGCTCCACTCCACCTACTGGCCAAAAAAGAAACTACCCTGGAATATCACTGAGTTTTTCTTACTGGAGAAGGTCTTCACCAAAGCAGAGTGCCTGGATAGCAGCTGAAAAAGAGGAAGACTGCAAAAGCAGCCCTTTCGGGCCTGGGCCAGGATCATAGTATCAGCCACTCCTGGATAGTTGGGCGAGGGATGGCAGTGAGGGAGGTTCGGGGAAGAGAAAAGGCTTGTTCTTCATGCATGGCCCTGCTTTAGCCCAGAGTCACGCAGACAGGCCAGCAGCCAAGTGCTTGACCTGCAGAGCATGATCAAGAAGAGAGTCTGCCTGTGAGCTTGGGGTTTCCTACTCGCCCTCCAAGTGCTTCACATGTTTGAGTTTTAGCCAGTTCCAGTGGGTCATAGTGTCAACCATGTAGCCAGATGGGAGCTAGGCATGTCATTGGGCAAAGGGTGAAGATGCTGGCAAATAAGGCAAACCCCGCCAAACAGTGTTTTTGTTTTAAGAATTATTTATTTATTTTGATTTATTATTATTATTATTATTAATTTGCTATGGGGCACATGCACTCACCAGAGAGAGAGAAAGTGAGAAAGTAAGCACCAGGTCTGGGACTCGAACCACAGTCAGCCATGTGGAAATCCAATGCCTTAGCCACCATGTCACCTGCTGGCCCCAGAACATTTACAAAAAAATTTAATTGATAAAGGGCATTTGTGCTCATCAGAAAGAGAGAGAGCGAGAGAAAGCACCCTTAAATGAAGCATGGTCACACTGCAGTTCCTTCTCTGTTTCTCCGACTTGTCAGCATTTTGCACACATGCATCATCTGACATGTATTTCAAGACCCTGGGGTTATAACTCAAATTGAGGGTGCCCACGTGTGCTACAGGAGCCAGTTCCCACAAGAAAGTTAAAAAACAAAGTGGGCTTACCACTTCTTGAAGGGAAAAACGTTTGACTACATCTGAGCTTTATTAATAGAGACCAGGAAGTGTCTCGCTCTGTTCCACCCAAGAAAATATCTGTGCTTTACTTGCCTTTCTGTTGACAGAACACAGTGTAACACATACACACACACACACACACACACACACACGCTCTCACTCACCCTGCAGAGGAAATCAGGAGCCTACAGGTTGCAGAGGGTGGTTATTGTGCTAATTACACATTGGAAGCTCACTCTCGGGAGAGGCTGGGCAGTGTGCGCGAGTCTCTTTAGAATTTGCTGACATGAGGCCCGGGGCTCCCTGGTCAGGAAACAAGTCCTCAACTTCTTCCAGGAAATGTCTGGTATGGTTCTCACAGCCTCAGCTGGCAAGAGCAATTGCTGCGAAACAGAAACATTTCTTTATTTCTTGCTTCTGTGGTAAAACAGTGTGGGGTCTACAAGAAATTCAGAGAAAATGTATATTAGAAAAATTGTGCAGAGGGTTAAAAATTTTTTTGCACTGAAATAAGGTTGTACTTCGATTCTATTTTGCCACAAACTTTTTGAAGTCCCTTCATATACATGTCATACAATTTACTATTTTAACCTTTTTGTTTTCAAGTGTTTTTCCTGAAAGAAAGAGGCGAGCCTGACAGGCAGTCTTTACAGGGTCTTGATGTGGGTTCTTCCCCCAGCCTTGGAGCCAGTTGGGTTACGGGCGCACCTGCATGTTCGGGTAGACTTGGACTGTGAATCCAGAGCCTCCCCTGTGGCCTCCAGGATCATGCAGCAGTGCCTACTGCCCATACCACCATGGTTGGGCCTTTATTTTAAAGATAAGGTCTTGCTCTGTTGTAATCCTCCTGCTTCGGCCTTCCTAGTAGCTGGAACTGCAGGCAGCATGCCACCACACCGAGTCCAGAACCACTCGTGTTCATTTTTGTTTTCAACTCTTCCAGTGGTCATCTTTTTTTTCTTTCAGTTTTTGCTTTAGGGAGCATGAACTTGCCAGAGAGAAACAGAGACAAAGAGAGAGGGAAAGTGAGATATCATCTCCCAGGGGGGATGGCTATACCACAGTCCCTTCTCCTCCACTCTCCTCTCCGGGTTTTGGACATGCAGGCACACACACCCAGCATGTTTTTCAAGCTGCTGAGTCTGGGAATGGAATCGTGCTGTCAATCATATCTAGCCACCTTACCCACTATACTACTGGCTGGCCCAACATTAACTCTTCATTTACCTTCCCCCAGCTCCTGGCAACTACCATCCTACTTTCTGTCTCTGAATTGACTATTCTAGGTACCTCATGTAAGGAAGATTACACAGTATTTGTCTTTTAACGGCTGGCTTGTTTCACTTAATATGATGTCTTCAAGATTCATCCATGTTGTGACATGTGTCAGAAATTCCTTCCTTTTTAGGACCGAATAATATCCCATTATACAGATAGACCACGCTATGTTTGTTTAGTCTTTGGTTGAAGGCCATTTTGGGCTGCTTCCACCTTCGGTTGTTGAGAATGATGCTCTGTTAAAACAGTGTACAGTGTCTGTTCCGCTGCTCTCTGCTTCCAGTTCTTTGGGGCATATATCCAGAAGTGGAATTGTTTTTTTTCCTGTCGGAGAGTGTGTGCGCATGCCAGGGGGAGAGGAGGGAGAAAGCACCTTGGGTGTGGTCTCGTTGCAGTCACCTATCCTCCGTTTCTTTATCCTGGCAGGACTTCAGGCACACACACACATGCACCCATGGTGTTTCTAAGCTGCCAAGGCCCGCATGTAAACTGTGGGTCAGCCATGTGGGATCCGGCTTGCTCAACCACTCGGTCGTGGGCCCAGTCTCATAGGGCAATGTGATAAACATACAAAATGCTTCCTTATTTGAGGAGCACCACACTGTCTTCCCAGCAGCTGTACCATTTTACATTCTCACCAGCAGTGCACAGTGTTGAGACTTTCTAGGCAGGGGCTACTCCAAGTAGAACATTTTATTTTACAAAACCAGCAACATCAGAGACATCTTACTTGGCAGTGGAACCTCCCACCACACCAGGTTCCCACCGAGAAGTGTCTTCAGGAGCCTGAATGTGGCTGTTTGTCCTAGTCAGGCACCTTGCTGGTGTCAGAGATGATAGCTTATAGGCAGATGAGCTTCTGTATCAGGTGGAAGAATGCCTTAGTGGCTGAGTGCCACATGCTGCTCAGAGTTTTTAGCAACCAAGGAAGAGAATAAATCACTGGAAAACTCAGCAGGTGGCTTGGTGGTTGGGGCACAGGACTCCCACATGACCAATCGAGTTCGAGTCACAGACCTGGCAGCCTGTTTTCTCACTTTTCCTTTCTCTCTCTCTTTGGTCAAATTAAAAACTAATATCGTGGTTCAAGTTCCAGACCTGGTGGCTTGCTTTTTCACTTTGCCTTTCTCTTTTTCTCTTTTTCCTGCTCTGTCCCTTTCCGGTCAAATTAATAAATAATAAATAAATAAAGTTAAATAGAATAATTCTTTTAAAAAGAATTATGTTAACTTTATTTTATCATCATCATCATCATCATTTTCCCATTTGATAAGAGACAGAGAGAGAGAGGGAAAGTGAGAAAGCAGACTCCAACCACAGTTGGCCACATGGGCGTCCAGTGCCCTTAACCACCACACTACTTGCTGGCCCCAGTAAAATAACTGTTAAAAAAAATGGCAGTCCATACCATTTGATCTAAGAAATAAGCTTTCCTAGCCCTGTACTTGGGGAGGGCACAGACAGGGCATTGCCCACACAGTAGTGTCCACCGGAAAGGTTTGTCTTAAAAGAGTGGCAAGGCCCAGCCATGGTGGTGCATACTGCTAAAATGTGCTTTGCAGGCTAGGACTACCTGGGTGACTCAGGTTCGATTCCTGATCCTACCTAAAGACCAGGCACAGTAGTGTACACCTGTAGTCCCAATTACTTGGGAGGCGGAGGCAGCAGGAGAATCTCAGCACAGTGAGACTGCATCTTTAAAAAAAAAAAAAAAAAAAGAAATAAAAAAAAGGTTTTCCTGAATAAATTAAGTCTATAGAGGGGAAAAGAATGGAAGACAATAACTAGACTGGTAATTAGGATCACTAGGTGAAAATGGTTGGGGCTCTTTACTCCCACATGGCTGACCAGGGTTCGAGTCTTAGACCGGGCGGCTTCTTTTGTCACTCCCCCCCTACTCTGATGACTATAGCAAGTTAAAAAATGATTAATTAATTAATTTAAATGAACAATTCTTTATAATTTATTTTTTAACTTACTATAGTGGGAGTCCAGCACCCCAACTATTTTCACCTAGTGATCCTAATTTCCAGTCTTATGACATGCAAGATACTCCTTTAGAGAGTTTTCATTAAATGTCATTTAAGATACATGCTCAGACAGCACAGTAATAAAATAAAATGCTCTGCAAGACTGACCCATATGAGAAGGTTCCATGTTCAAGTCCAGAGACCTCCCTGAGTACACTGGGCACACATACATCTATGATGTAGCACTGGCTAAAGCTGGGGTGAATCACAGTGTCAGAACCCTATTGAGGTTCCTGTCTGTCTGTCTCATAGAAGGAAGAAATAACTTTTGAAAAGAAAAAATGCTATGTTCTCTTTTAGTCTTAAATTTTAATTGCTATTTTTCCTTTGTCTTCTTAAAACAAAATTTTAGGTTTTTCAACTGTAGCTCTTACATGCAGATTTTTTTCCCCTTGGTTTCAATTATTGTAGAATTCTCACCATGTTTTGGGCCTGCAGTCAATTTTGCCTCCAAGCCTGCAGCAATTTAATGTTTTCCTTTCTAATCCTATGCATTTCTCAATCTTTCTCATTAATGTATCCATTAGTAGCTTTGCTTTTGTGACAGTAAAAAGGACATTACTTGTACATGACTGAGTTTCAGTTGATTCTTTAAAATGCATTGCATTTTGTCTCCATTCAAGATTGTATGCTTATTTTTAAATTTGTCATTATAATAAAAGGTAGTATTTGTGAGTTGCTTACTTGAGGCCAGTCTCTGTGCTACATTTCTCACATGTGGATAGCCCATATGAGGCTCACAACTTTGTGAAATAGCATTATCCCCGTTCTTGACAGATGAAACTGCAGCCCAGAAAGGTTACATGATTTGCCCAGCTAGCAAATGTGGAAATGAAAGTCGAAGCCAACCCCAAAGCTCACACACTTGATCCAAGCATTAGCAATAGCCTCCATTTGTCTCACCTTAGCTTTGCAGCCTGTGTTAGTCCCAGCTCTGTGTAAAGGATGTGAGCATTCACAGTCTCTGTGATACAGGCCCGGTGTTGTCAATTTAGTCAGTGATGACAGTGGTCCTAAGTGGGTCAGTCAGAGCGGTCTAGCAAGTTCTTTCTGGTCAAATCCTGACCTCTGGGTTGGATTGACTTTGTTTATGATCTCTGGATTGCTCTGATCTATACTTGAATCTGTTTGTGTCCATCAAACTTGCCAAGCTGATAGGTGAAGAAAATGGCATTTCATTGTTTTTGTTTGTTTTGCCAGAGGGCACATGCACTCACCAGAGAGAGACAGAGAACGAGGGAGAGCCCAATGGGGACCCAGTCTCCTCTCTTCCGTTTCTCCATTCTGTCCGGATTTGGGGCACACATACATGTCTAGCATGTTTCTCAAGTGCCAGGATTTGAACCAAATGATCAGCCTTGTGGGATCTGGCTCCCTTAACAACCAGGCTATTGGACAGCCCTTCATTATAGTTTTAAATTGCATTTTTCTTGTCAGGAAGGATAAACATCTTCTATCCATTTGTTTTCTTCTGTCTCCTTTGTTTTTGCTGTATTTTAAAAGACAACTATAGCTCCCTCCTTTGGTAAACAGAATGGCTTCATCTTTGGCTTCCCTTTCCTTCAGCAGGCACTGAACAGGTCCCCATTTTAGTCCTGCCTTACTCACGTGGATTGATATGGTCAACATACAGTAAACAAGTGCCTACAGTATGTACTGGATTCAGCCTTATTTCTGCGTTATGTTTCCGTGTCTTTTTTGCATTAAGTATCTTTTTTTTTTCTTTTTTTGGAGAGGTTTTTGCTATAGGGCATGTGCGCTTGCCAGAAAGAGAGAGACAGAAAGCGAGAAATCATCCACCAGGGGGGATGGCCACACTGCAATCCCTTCTCCTCCATTTTCCTCTCGGGATCTTGGGCACACACGTACACGCGCCCAGTGTGAGTTTAAGCTGCTGGGTCCAGGACGCGAACTGCGGTCGACTACATTGGAGTCCAGCAACATAGCCATTATGCTAACTGCTGGTCCTGAATTAAGTGTCTTTTTTTACATTAAAATTTTTTTAATTATTTAATTTTATTTATTATAATAATAATTATTATTATATTTACTAGATGGTGACAGAGAAGAAAGAGAGAGAGAAAAAGAGGGAAAAAAAGTGAGAAAGCAAGCCACCAAGTCTGGGACTCTAACCAGAGTTGGCCATGCGGGAGTCCAGTGCCTTAGGCACTGTACCACTACACTACCTTCACCCCTGTGAAGTAACCTTTTTAAAATTTTGTGAGAGGACACATGCTCTTGACAGAGACAGAGAAAGAAGGGGGGAAGTGAGAAAGCACCCTCACCCCCCCCCCGCCCCATCTTACATGGAAAATGACCACTGTGCAGTCCCTTCTCTGTTTCTCCCTGTCAGGATTTTTGAGCACATATGCATGTGCATGTAATGTGTTTCCCATGCTTCTGGGTCTGGGACTCAAACCTTGCAGCTGGCCATGTAGGATCCAGCTGCCTTGATCATCACATCGTGGGCTGGCCTGTGCAGTAACATTTAAATGACAAAAAAATAGCAGTCAGCCTATTTACATGAAATGAATAGTTGTGATTTACTATGGCCATATTGAGAAAAGACGTGTCAGTCAGGATTGGGAAGGTTTGTTTTAGTAACAAACAACACTGGAATATTGGTGACTCTTACAACATGCTTTATTTCTGACTTACAGGATCAGCAAGTTTCTGCTCTCTGTTTCTCAGAGACCCAGGCTAGGAGGTGCTTCATCTGATTCCATTTTGCCATGATCATAGAGGCAGAGAAGAGAACCTGATGAACTTTGAGTTGGCTTTTAAAACTGGTGCCAGAAGTGACGCATCATTGTACTTGTCTCATTAGGGTAGGCCATGTTGCTGTGCTTGGATTCACAGGGCAGAATAACGAGCTCGTTCTCTGTGTACAGACCGAGGGAACCAAACACGGCCAAATCACACATGCCCACCATGGAAGATCCTTTGAGAACCTTTTACACCTCAGGTAGCTGCGGTTCCCTAGAATACACTGAGCAAAAATTAGATTTGGTAGTGACTCGAAAAGACAAAACTCTGCCTTAACTGTTGCAGTGAAGGGTTTTTGCTGTCCTGCTCTTGAACCTAAGAAGAAAGCCCCTTACACATTGTCAGTAAGCCACTAGAGTCGTAGGAAGTATCTAGGGGCAAAGCTGGCTGGGAGTTGATACTTGTTTAAGCTGGACAGTGGTTACCTGGTTGTTCTGCCTGCTTTTCTATGTGTTCTAAGATGTCCATAACAGAATATGCTGTTTCACGTGTTGCCCATGTTCGTCTCCCGTCAGTTGCAACTATCAGTTTATTTTCATCCCTTGTTGTAGAGTGTGGTTTAAGTGGCCTCCTCAGTTCTTTCCCTTTTTTGAGAGAGGGTCATAAGCACTTTCTTTTTTTAGGGTTTTGCTGTAGGGTGCGTGCACTCGCCAGAGAGGCAGAGAGAGACAGAGACAGAAAATGAGAAATAACCCCCCAGGGGGGATGGCCACATCGCAATCCCTTCTCCATTCTCCTCTTGGAATTTTGGGCATGTACACACGTCCAGTGTGCTTTTCAAGCCACCAGGTCCAGGACTTGAACTGTGGTTGATCACGTGGGGAGTCCAGCACCTTAACCCACTATGCCACCTGCTGGTCCCCATAAGCACTTTTATAAATAATTTTTTAGGCCTTTCCTTTATTTTAGGATGTTAGACTCTGTAAATGATTTTTTTTTTTTCATTTAACATGCAATAGGATATGTAGGCTCTCACCAGAGAGAGACAGAGGGAGTAGTGAGAAATCATTTCCCCTCTCCTCAAGGGGATGACCACGCCACAGTCTCTTCTCCTCTATTTTCCTCTTGGGATTTTGGGCCTGCACACACATTCACCTGGTGTGTATTTTAAGTTGCTGGGTCTAGGACTTGAACCTTGCAGTCACCCATGTGGGATCCAGCTGCCTTAACTACCATGCCAACAGCTGGCCCTGTAAATAATCTTTTAAAATATTTTTTGGGGGGGACTAGCAGATGGCATAATGGTTACATCACTGGACTTCCACATAGTTGACTGCAGTTCATGTTCCAGACCAAGCGGCTTAAAATTCACACCAGGCGTGTGTTCCCACAATCCCAAGAGGAGAATGAAAGAGAAGGGATTGTGGTGTGGCCATCCCCCCCCAGGGGGTGATTTCTTGCTTTCTGTCTCTCTATTTCTCCAAAGAGGCACATGCCCTATAGCAAAAATCTCTCTCATAAAAATAAAAAAATTAAGTTTATTTTTTCCACAAGAGAAACAGACAGAGAGTCAGGTATCTCCAACAGAATCTTCTTGCCACAATCCACCCCCAGTCTCAGCCAACCTGAGCATGCTCAGGGAGATTTGAGGGGACCCTTACCCACGTGGGTCCAGTTGTGCTACTGCTGTCCACCACTTGGCCCCTTAAAGTATTTCTTGATGACCTCAAGTTCAATCTGAATTCTTGTTAATGACATGGTTTTATAAAATCTGCAAGTTCATATGCACCACAGGCTAATGACAAATATTCTTATGTTTCTTCTTTTCTCTTTTTCTCTTGCCTAACTTGAGTGTGTGTTTTAGAGGTGGGATTATTTGTTTATAATTAGAAAGCTGTCATGGCCCTAAGATGATATGGCCCACGACTTGCAGTCCTGGCACGTGATTGATATGTAGTTGGCATTGCAAAGTCCTGCAGTGATCTTCAGACTGCCTGCATGGATGGGGTGTGGATGCCCCGCCTGGAGGAGGGGCATTCTGCCTCCCTGAGAAGGGTCACTGCTGTGCTACACAGCGTGGAAGGATGGATGGGGATGGAAGAGGATGGGAATTGCATTCAGGAGAGGGACAGTGAAGGGCAGGTGGGAACCTCAGATCGCTCTGTGTTGTTATGGAGAAAGGTTCAAGCTGCTGTGTTAGGAAGGACGGTAAGCAAAGCAGGCAGGAACTGTGCCATGGAGGCCTTTGATTGGCCTCTAAGAAGTGTGGACTTTACTCTGTTGGCTTTCAGTAAATATCAGTGTGAGCGAATGAGCTAACTATGTCGATTGTTGCATTGTAGTGACAGGCTCTCTGCCCTCTAAGGGTGAGTCATGGGGAACCTCTCAACCTCAGCACTCTGCCAGTGGTCCCTGGAAGTCTTGAATAGCACTGCTGTTTACACTCTTGACTGTGCTCCTTGGACACAGCAAGAATCCAAGATGTCTTAACACAAGACAACCCCCACATTCGGCTTATAGAGGCCCAGCTCTCAAATACTGTTGCCTCATCCCAGGGGGTTGATGGCGTTTTCTCCTGTGCACATAGGTCCCTCCCAGCACTGTCACTGACTGGTGGAGATGCCACAAGTCATGCCTAGAAGCCTGCCCCCACTTTCCACCTCCCACCAGTGTCTATCTCTTCTAGGTGAGCCCTCAGCACCGGGTGTGAAGCTAAACTGGAACAGTGAGGGGTCATTCAGACTGCATCCTTTCCCTGAGCAAAAGTCCAGGGGCTTCCATGGCACACGTACAAGGATGCCCTTAGGGATGAACGTCACCTCCCCCTGATGTGGCCTGTGTTCTGCTTAGTTTTGCGTATATAGATCGATGGCTTCCCAAGACAAAGAACCATACAGCTCTTACCTGTGCGGGTCCCAATATGTGACAGAAAACCTGGCCTGGTAGTGATAGTCACTGTGGCTCCTGCCTCATTTCTAGCATTGCTGGGGGCTTTGGGGATACCTGTGGTCTTGGAACCTGGTGCTTGGCCTCCCTGTACCATCCAGGTGCGTTCCCTCATGTCCTCTTGTCCTGTATGTCCCTTTTTACCACCACACTGGGCCTGGTTTCAGTCTTCCCGACCTCAGCAAGTTTACTTTCCATTGCCATCTCCTCCCTCATGTGCTTTTCCTCCTTTCACAGGCCCTTCAGAGTAATCTGAGGTATTCCTTGTTGCCAAGACGGCTCATTATCAGCAAGAGATTAGCTCAGTGTTTGCATCCTGCCCTGCCCAGTGGTGTGCACTTGAAAGCCTTGGAAACCTACGAAATTATCTTTAAAATTGTGGGGACCAAATGGCTGGCCAAGGACTTGTTTCTGTACAGGTAAGATGGCTTTGCTCCTGTATTACATTTTTTTGTTGTTGTTTTAGTTTTACAGCATAGAGCATGTGTGCTCGCCAAAGGAGAGAGAGAGACAGAAAGGGAAAGTGAGAAATCACCCCCTGGGGTGGATGGCCATGCCACAACCCCTTCTTTGTTCTCCTCCTGGAATTTTGGGCATGCATGCACATCTATCCGGCGTGATTTTCAAGTTGCTGGATCTACGACGCGAACCATGGTCAGCCATGTTGGATCTGGTACCTTAACCACCACACCACCTGCTGGTCCTTGTATTGCTTTCTAGTACCTGAGGAATCTATGTCAGTTCACAAGATTAAAAAATGGCAAGCAACAGAGACCAACAAATGACATAATGGTTACATCGCTGGCTTCCCATAGTCAACTGTGATTCAAGTCCCAGACCCAGCAGCTTAAAACTCACATCAGGCACGTCTGATCCCAAGAGGAGAATGGAGGAGAAGGGATTGCAGCATGGCCATCCTTCCTGGGGGATGATTTCTCACTTTCTGTCTCTCTGTCTCTCTGTTGAGCACACACGCCCTATAGCAAAAACAAAACAAAACAAAACAAAACAAGACTCCCTTAAAAAAAAAAAAAAGAAAGAAAGAAAATGGCAAACAACGAAGGGGTGGGGGAGGAGTGCAGCGGGAATCATAGAGCCATCACCAGGAGGTAACCACTGTACACCTTCAGGAGGAGGTCCATCCAGACTTTTCTCCAAGCCTTCTCTAGCCTCCGAGTGTACATCCAACTTGGTTGCCTGCCCTTTGCTTAACAGCATTTTGTGACTGTATCCTACCAAACGTGCACCTGTGTCACCAGTTTGTATCCCTCTCACCTCTCTGTCTTCTTTTTTAGTTTGTTTGTTTAGGTTTTAGCCATAAGGCACGTGTGCTTATCAGAGAGAGGGAAAGTGAGAAGTCACACCCCGCCCCCAGAAGGGAAGATTGCCATGCCACAGTGGTTTGTCAAGGAGAGGGAGAAAGACAGAAAGGGAACGTGAGAAAGCAGTCCTTAGGGCGGATGGCCATACCACAATCTCTTCTCCTCCATTATCCTCCTGGGATTTTGGACATGTGTGTGTGCACACGCACGCAGACACAGCCCCCTACCTGATGGGATTTTCAAGCCGCCAGGTTCTGGACTCAAACTGTAGTCAGCCATGTGGGAGTCTAGTACCTTTAACCACCACACCACCTGCCGGCCTCAAAACAATTTTCTAAAAAGTTTATTTCTTCCGTGAACAAGAGAGACAGAACCCTCAATAGAATTCTCATGCTGCCACCTACCCCCTACCACAGTCCCTGATCACGGGCATGCATGTGTCTGGTGTGTCCAGGGAGGCCTCTAGATGTGAACACAGAACCCTCCCATGTGAGTCAGCCTCTGAGAGCGTCATGTCCTACTGTCTGGTCCATCTGTCTGCTTGTTACAACTTTCACATCACTTGCTTATCATTTGGTACTTCTGACTAAGTGCCTTATTTCTCCCCTACTCATGTTTGCCCTTTCTCAAAGCTGCGGGTTGTTTCCTCTGCTGGCGAACGCGGCGATGTCGGTGAGGCCCGTGCTGCTTGGCCTGTATGAGAAGTACTTCCTCCCGCTGCAGAAGCTGCTCCTGCCCAGCCTGCAGGCCTTCCTCGTCGGCCTGCTGCCTGGCCTAGAGGAGGGCTCTGAGATCTACGACAGGTAGGTGGGGGCTTGCCCAGCATGGATGGCTTGTGCCCTGGCCAGGCTGGTTTATTCCATACTTTATAACTGGCGTAGAAACACAGCAGTGTAGATACACCAGAAGCCGGGGAATGGCAGAGTTAGGCCAGTGATGCCGAAGGTGGGCTGTGCTCGGCACGACTTCCTGTTTTCCCGGGAGCCTCATTATCTCTCCTCAACACTATGACCTATCCTCAGCTTCCATAGGGGAAGCCCTAACCCTTGTGAGATTCAGTCCTTTTCCTAGAGAAACACAGCTAGTTAGAAAGGGAGCCCAGCCACAGGGTTCTCGTTGCTTGCTGTCCCGTTGTGGAGTTCCCTGGTATTGTCAGTCTATGGAGAGGAGACACAAACCTTCACAGCCTCTTGTGGAGGAAATGAGTGGAGGCTCCCTGAGCACTTGTACCTTTTCACATGAGTTTCTCTGCTCTGGGGGTTACTCCATTCACATGTGAGGGGCAGCAGGTAAGAAGGGTTCTCAGTCATGTGGTCTGGGGTGGCAGAGTTGGCATTCTAACCTACACTTGTCTTCTTCTCCGCTGTACTTGGCTGCCTCTAAATGAAAAAGCAAAGCCCAACAAGGCAGAGGTTATGATGCAAAATAGAGTATCTTGACTAATTCCAGCTGTACCTTGAAAAAATTAATTAAGCTTATACATACAAAAGTTTGCATAGTTTTTTCTGTTTTTTGTTTGTTTTTTGTCATTGCTCAGAAATGAGAGAGTGTGTATCCATTCAGACTTTATGGAGACTCCATTTTTTTCCTGAAGAATTATAAAATAAGAACTTCCAGTACGTTAACTATTCTGAGAGATGCCACAGTGATTAAGTCCTGTTCATAAAACACGTTTGAAGAGCCCACGTGCAGTGACTAGTGACTGCTTGAAATGGTTTCCGTTTCGTTGCACAATGTACCCCTCATATTTCCCATACCTGGAGGCCCCTCCCATCACCCTTGCCTGTGCTGGCCGTGGCTGGGGGTTCAATCAAGGAATCAGGCCAAGATCCACTTAGAGTGCTCCCCTGAACTCTAAACCCAGGTTTGGAGAGTTGTGCCTGGCAACCAGGGTGCATTTCATGAGTGTAAACCTAACCAGAAATTTACACTTCAGCCATGTCAAGCTTCCACAGAGACGGGGTGGCATTCCATTTCCTAGTCGAAGGTCTGCCTTTGCAATTACTGCCTTAGCCAAGAGGCAGAGTCTGTCTTGTTGCCATTTGAGCCTAGCACCATGACCGTGGCTGGCATTTAGTGAGGCTTGGTGAGAGTGTTTTGTGTTAACGGAAGGGCACAGTCACATAGAGAGCAGTAGGAGGACACTAACAGACCTGGCCCAGGCTCTTCCTAGAAGTTGTGTTGCTTCATGTTCTAATGATAGATGTGTATGTGTTGCCTTTATTATGTGTGTGCATTGTTTCCATCATGTGATAGGTGAACGCACTAGTTTTTAAGATTACTCGCATTCCTTTAAATCTGTGAGTGTGAAATCACAGTAGAAACATGTAACTAAATAGTAGGATTATTTTTGTTTCCTTAGTTGATAAAGAAGAGTTCATTTAAACAGTTGCTGAGGTTGCTTAACATAGATACATTTTTCCTTCATAATTTTTTCAAAAATTTTGTTTCTCTGTGAGAGAGAAAGAGAGACAGCTACTCCAACAGGGTGTTCATTCCATGACCCACCCCCAGCCTCCTGAGCCCCGGAACATAGGCGTGCACTTGCCATGTGTTCTCAAGGAGGTCTCCAGGTGCAAGCAAGAAGCACCTTCTGTGGGCCGGCCTGACAGAGTGCCATGTTTTACCACATCGCCACCGGCCCCAACATTGTGCTTTGACATCGAGCCCAGAGCTGAGTAAGGCTTCATGAACCACTGCATAGATTGAGCTGTGCCAGGAAACCTGGCTCAGTATCTGCAGCACCCAGGAGCTATTAGGCCTTGGCTTTCCGAGGAAGGTGCTGGTTGAAGATTACATAATCTCTGAGCGGCTGTGTTGTCAGCACAGCCGTTGAGGTCACTGCACAGATTTTTTTTTTTTTTTTCTGTGTCCATTTTAGTATGAGGTAGTTTGGCTACTGTTCCTTTCCCAAAGTGCTTAGGAATTGAGTGAAACACCCCAGAAAATGCCGTGCAGGGACAGGAAAGGAGGGTATAGTCGGGGTCTCAGTGTCCATTTTTTGTAGAACTCACAAAGGGGTGAGTTAGGCTGGGGCTGACAAGGCTGGGGTGACTCATGAGTTTTATGTGGGCAGAGACTGTTCCTCATCTCTGCTTTTTAATGAACCAAAAAGAATGGAAATCCTGGCCAGTGTTACAGTGTTCGGACGCATTACTCACCCTGGCTTTCTGACCCTTGGAGGCCTGCAAGTTTCTTACCACTGGCTAAAAGTCTTTTTTTAAAGTGCCCACCAAGCAGCTCCATACCTGTGTTTTGCTGTATGAAGAAAATAAGATTAGAAAAGAGAAAATACTAAACCCTTCTAAGGAGATGAGGAGAGGTAAATGCTTTCAATGGTTTGTAAGAAAGCACGAACTGAAAATTTCCATAGAAATAAGTGATTCTATGGGACCAGTGGTTGGCGTAATGGCTATGTTGCTGGACTCCCATGTAGTCAACCATGGTTCGAGTCTCGGACCCCAAGGCTTAAACTCACGCTGGGCACGTGTGTGTGCGTACCCAAGATCCCAAGAGGAGAATGGAGGAGAAGGGATTGCAGCATGGCCATCCCCCCAGGGGGTGATTTCTTGCTTTCTATCTCTCTCTCTGTGTCTTTCTGGCGAGCCACATGCCCTATAGCATAAACCTCTCCAAGAAAAAGAAAAAAAAGGAAATAAGTGGTTCTGAATTGTGATTTTTGTCTCCCAAGGGAAATCTGACAATATGTGGCTGTCAGAGCAGGTGTTGAGGAGGTGCCTCTGTATTTAGTGGGTGGGCAGGGGTGTGCACAGTTGCCCCTACCACAGTGACATCAGTCTTAAATGTCAAGAATGTGAAGATTGAAGAACACTGATTTAAATATTGAGTTGTCAGAATAGTTATGATTTGTTTTCTATACAAAAAGGCATTATGACTTCTGATGACCCAGTAGTTGAAAAACACTTGTCAACATCTGTTTCAGTTGGTTCCCGGCAGCGTGGTGATAGGCTCTGCTGGCTCTGGGCTCTTTCACCTTGTCTTTGGCCCTGTATCCGACCTGCAGTGGGTGGTACATGGTGCTGTTGCCACTGCCCTGCTTGGTCAGTTTCAGATGATCACAGGGAGACCATGTGTCCAGTGACGGCTGGGTTTCCCATGGTACCCACCTGGCAAGTGGCTGCAGAGCTAGATGGGTGACGTTGAGGGGTCATCGCCCACCTTCAGATGAGTAGAGTGGAGCGTGTTGGGGTCAGTGGATTACGCCTGTATCTGCACGGTGCCTAAAAGTGTATGAGGAAGGCCAGGAGTAGTAGGGCTTTGAGGGTTGCTTTTTGGTGTTTTGTTTTTTGGTTATTGGTCAGTATTGAATTAAAAGTTTAGAGTTCTAGACTATAAAGTATGCAATGATTTTAGAATTTTAAAACTGAGAGAATCTGAGTAATTCATTAAAAAATAAAAAAAATTTTTTTTTGACAGAGGGTGTGTGCACTTGCTAGAGACAGAGAGGGAAGGTGCCTCGCAGTCATGCAACATAGTTACATTGCAATTCTTTTCTTTCCTTTCTTCTCTTCTCTTCTTTTCTTTTCTTTTCTTTTCCCTCTCCCTCCCCTCCCCTCCCCTCCCCTCCCCTCCCCTCCCCTCTCCTCCTCTTCCTTTTTCTCTTCTCTTCTTTTTTATTCTGTAATTTACTATAGGGTACCTGTGATCGCCTGAGAGAGACAGAAATCACCCCCCACGGGGATGACCACTTTCATTTTTTTCTCAGGATTTGGGACATGGACACACACGCACCCTGTGTGATTTTTAAAACACTAAATCCTGGACTTGAGCCGTGGTTGGCCGTGTGGGAATCCAGTGCCTTAACCATCATGTCACCTGCTGGCCCCATGAGTCATTCTTGTTAAATGGAAAATCACTTAGGTTTTAGCCCCAGTTATTTTGTTCTTCTCTGGGAAAGGTTTGTCCTATTGTTTTCTCTACTGTGACATCACTTAAATTGTTTGTATCTAATAATTTTTTAGAGTAAAATGATACTTGGGACCAGCAGTTGGCATGTGCGTAAGGTCGCTGGACTCCCACATGATCAACTGCGATTCGAGTCCCGGACGTGGCAGCTTCTTTTCTCTCTCTCTCTCTCTCTCTCTCTCTCTCTCTCTCTCTCTCTTACTCTGTACCTCTCTGGTCAAATTAAAGTAAGTTAATTAGTTAATTAATTAAAGTTCAATATAATAGTTAAAAAAAAGAATAAAATGATACTTAATAAAGTTGGGCCAGCAGGTGGCATGAAGGTTAAGGTACTTGGATCCCACATGGCCAACTGCACAGTTCAAGTCCTGGACTCTGCAGCTTGAAAACCATGCCTGGCACATGTGCATGCATACTCCAAATCCTGAGAGAATGGAGAAGGCATTTCAGTGTGGCTATCTTCCCTAAGGGGTGATTTCTCACTTTCTCTCTCTCTTCCTTGTTCTCTGTGTTTCTCTACAGCATGTGCATAACCCCTATAACAAAACTTAAGAAGAAAGAATAAAGCTGCATGGTTTTTTTGAGAGAGATGTTTTTTTGATTTTTTTTTTTTTGATATAGGGCTAATGTGTTTGCTGCAGAGACAGAGAGAAAGTGAGAAATCACCCCCTAGAGGGGATGACCACATTGCAGTTCCTTTTCCATTCTTTCAAGATTTTGGGTGCATATACATGCGCGCCTTGTGTAAGTTTCAAGCCGTCAAGTCTGAGGCTCAAACTATCATCGAACATGTGGGAATTCAGCACCTTAACCACTATACTACCTGCTGGCCCGTCACATTTCTTTAATACAGAAAACTAGCTAGAGTGTGCTGAATTTTGGAGTAGAGGTTGCATACCCAGAGCTCCCCCGGCTTTTTTTTTTTTTTTTTTTTTTTTTTCCCCTCCTTTGATTTCTCAGTCTTGCTGTGTTGCTCAGACCTATCCTCAAACTCCCTTTCCTCCTGCCTCAACCTTCCTGAGTTACTGGGATTACAGATGCGTACCACTGCACCCAGCCTTTAGCTTAGATCAGGAATTGAACCTGGGCCCCCATGTAGTTCAGCCTGCAGAAAACAGTGTCTTAGTGCACATCACTGCAGCTGGCCTCCCTGGGCTTTTTTTTTTTTTTTTTTTTTTTTTTTTTTGAGAGGTTTTTGTGATAGGGCACGTGTGCTCGCCAGAAAGACAGAGAGACAGAAAGTAAGAAATGACCCCCCTAGAGGGGATAGCCACACCATAATCCCTTCCCCTCCACTCTCCTCTCAGGATCTTGGGCACACATGCACACGTGCCCGGCGTGAGTTTTAAGCCACCAGGTCTGGGACTCGAACCACAGTCGACTACATGGGAGTCCAGCAACATAGCCATTACGCTAACTGCTGGTCCCCTTCTTCAGCTGTTTGACAGTGGAACTCCTATAAGAGTGGCCGGTGTTCTGTGGAACATGCTT
Source organism: Tupaia tana (assembly GCA_026018925.1). Taxonomy (NCBI): domain Eukaryota; kingdom Metazoa; phylum Chordata; class Mammalia; order Scandentia; family Tupaiidae; genus Tupaia; species Tupaia tana. Next base: position 143,627,899 of record JAKSZU010000001.1, on the reverse strand, counting down.
TGGAAATATCGTGTTCTAAGCAAGGGGACTGTGCTGTCAGTATGCATGCATTGTCGTGGTTGTGATGGGTTTTATCTGAGTGTTAGTCTTCCTGTGCAAGGGATCCTGGAGAGTGAGAAGTGCCCTGTATTTCCTGCTTTCATCTGTTGCTGTAGGAGTCTCCCAGCTCAGGAGCATCCTGTCTGCCCGACGCAGAGCCTTCCTGGCAGGCTTGTGCCCAGGGGACACAGTGACCCATCTGGCCTGACTTACCATGACTGCAGCTGCTGAGTGCTGCATTTGCCCGACTCAGGGCTTTGTTACAGTGTCGTTTTCAGAGCTAGGCAAAGATAAACACTATTAGTTCGCTCAGCCTTTAATAGAAGACCAATCAGCAACTTCAACCACAAAGCCTTTCTGTGTGCTTTTCCTTTATGTTTGGCTGTTACTTATCATTTTTGCTTTATCTAAGAATATATCATGGGACCAGCAGTTAGCGTAATGGCTATGTCATTGGACTCTCACGTAGTTGACCGCGGTTCACGTCCCGGACCCGGTGGCTTAAAACTCACGCCAGGCGCGTGTGCGTGCGTGCCCAAGATCCCGAGAGGAGAATGGAGGAGAAGGGATTGCAGCATGGCCATCCCCCCTGGGGGTGATTTCTCGCTTTCTGTGTCTCTGTCTCTCTCTGTCTGGTGAGCGCATGTGCCCTATAGCAAAAAACAAAAAAACAAAACCTCTCAAAAAAAAAAAAGGGATATATCATGCCTTATTTGCCACAAATACTTAGCGAGACAAAAAGGCTCAGACTTTTTAAGGAGAACAATATTTATTTCTTTTTTTAAAAGAATTATTTATTTCATTTTATTCATTATTATTTCTAAATATGCTATAGGGCTTATGTGGTCACTAGAGAGAGAGGGGGAGAGAGAGAGGAGGACAGTGAGAAAGTAAGCTGCCAGGTCCAGGACTCGAACTGTGGTCGACCATGTGGGAGTCTAGCACCTTAACCACCATGTCACCTGCCGGCCCTGACATTCATTACTAATATAAATGGGTAGTAAGTATATTTTTGCAGGAAATATTTTTTATGTACCTAACCGATTATTGATGAAATAATGAAAAGCAAGCCGAAGTCAATTTGGGTCCTAATACTAGTGAAAGTGAGAAAGTGGCATTCCCTTCAGGCTTCTCAAATGCCAGCTGTGTCCAGCACACACACTCTGGCACTGTGACGACGCTCAGCAAACACAGCAGCCCTCGGGTGGCTGTGGGCGATGTGGCTCCAGCCCTGGCTCTATCTCCCGTAGCGTTTCCACGCAGACATTCCCTTTCATCGCTGCATCTCCATGCTGTAGAGGCCCTTTCCTTGTTATATATCTGAGCATGGATGTGCTAAAGTTAAGGTTGTCCAAGGTGCCACAGCCAGCATCGGGCCCAAGGTTTGGGCACAGGAAGGCTGACTCCAGAACCCCGAGTGAGCCACCATACTGACGAGGCTACTCCTTGTGTTAGTTTTTTTTTTTTTTCTGTTTTCTTTGCAGATAGGCAGCATGTGAGAAATGGGATCCTTTCAGGTGATGAATCAACTCGCTTGTTAGAATTCCTCGTGGGTATTTGCCTCTGCTGTTTTCTTAGCAGATGCTACTGCCCAGCCAGCAGGTGGTTCTCAGTGTTGGTAGGGAGGGTGGCTCCATAGACTGCAGGTGCACCACCATGCAGAGATGCCAGCCTTGGCTGATGTCAGTGGAAGAGCTGGCCCGGGTCCACTGATGACGCAGCTTCCCCCGAGGCTGCGCTGCGTGTGAAGGTGCTGACTGCTTCACAGGAGACGCATATGCAGATAAGAGCTGCAGAAACCTTGGGCTCAGTGCACGAGCGTCTGGGAGTGGGTGTCAGCACATGGTGGTGCTATGGGCAGATGGAAAGGAAGCAGCATCCCAGGCTTTATGGAACTTGCAGGAGGTACTGGGCTTCCCAGGTGAATTTTGTCCCCCATATGTCAGAGTCACTTGGCATGATTTGGCCATGCTCAGGTTGGGAGCATTCTTACACTCATGTAAGTCTTCAGCTGGTCACATCAGCTTTTTTTCATTTTGATTTTGGACACATAAACAACTCCTTTTGCCCTTGAGGTTGCTCTGCTCAGCCCCTTGTCACAGCGGAATGGCCTTTCTGTGAGCACCATGTATCTGTGGCAAGGCCAGGGGCAGAGATGGGTCTTTGAACCACCGTAACACAACCCTTCTGATGCTTCCTATTGGCCAAAAAGCTGTACCTCTTGGTGACATGTAGCAAATTCACATTCAGTGTGACAGCTGGCAGGTGGACAAACACAAAAGGAAGGGCAGGATTGGTGGTAGCTCACAAGGGACAGTACTGCCCTAGTCAGAGTCTCAGCCATGGTGACTGTTCCCACACCAGATGTGGCGTGACAGGGAGGGGCCCTTACATTCTTCGATAGTCCTTTCGTCTCTTATCATTGACAGAACCGACGCCCTGCTCCTGAGACTGTCCCTGGTGGTCGGCAAGGAGGTGTTTTACGCTGCACTCTGGGGGAGCGTCCTGGCCAGCCCGTCCATCCGCCTTCCCGCCTCGCTGTTCGTGGTGGGCCACATCAGCAGGGACCTGCCTGGCAAGGAGCAGGCGTACGTGCTGGGGACGGATCACCAGCTGACGGTGGGTGCCTGCACCCCATGGGTGTTGAGGGAGGGGCACAAGCACAGCTTACACATACACACACGTGCATGCACACAGGCAGACTGTCACTGGGGCTGCAAAGGGACATCAGGGAGCAGTGGGAAAGGGACGCCTTCCAAGACTGAGGTAACCTGTGAGGATGAGTTGTGAGGCAGCAGGAGGCACCTGTCCAGGTCAGGGAGTTGTTTCTGAAAGATGAGCATTCAGATTTATATATTCAAACGAGCATCATTCACACCTGCTAGGCCCCGTCTGGAGGCTCCACCACTCTGCTCCCCCCATACGCCATACACGTAGCCTCTGCCCAGCTCTGCCCTGGCTAGAGCGTTGTGTCCTTCCTGCCGTCGTCACAGGAATCCTCACGCCCCCGGCCTCAGCACCATGCCCTTGGTGCTGTGCCTGCTGTCCTTGCCTCCTGTGGCTGCTCCCAAACCCGAATTGCTGGGACACCCTGGACGTCTATCCCTAGGCCTTCGGGGAAACTCTTCCCTGGCAATGCCATCCCTTCTCAGGACTTTAAAAACCTGGAACTTCCCAGATGTTTGTCTCTTCCCCCAACCTACCTCTCCAGTTTCTAATGGTTTGCCATCTGTCGCCCCCTGGTGGTGGGCTCACACTTGGCCTTGACATGTTCCTGTGGAATTACAGGTGAGGTCTGCAGCCTGATGACTTGCCTCTGAGGCCACCCCCTTTACAAAGTGGGGATTTCGCCTGAGGATTAAGTCGAACCGTTGATGAAAAGCACTTTCCACAGTGACTGGAATGTAGGAGACCCCCATGAACATGTTTCCTTTTTTCCTACCCTGTCAACGTCATCTGTCTCTACATAAGTGGTCCTATTTGACTTCTCATGTTTTGCTCGGACAGAAACAGAATTACTGTATTCTCTCATCCCACTGTCTTACTGTTTATCTCAGCCTTATCAATTGTTAAGAGAAAACACTGCTTTCCTCATCACTGTCCCGTGCTTTTAGAATATCTGGCTTCCAGGACCAGCAGATGGCATAATGATTATGCTGCTGGACTCTCATGTAATCACTGTGGTTCTAGTCCCAGACACATGCATGTGTGTGCCCAAAATCCTGAGAGGAGAATGGAGGAGAAGGGATTGCGGTGTGGCCATCCTCCTGGGAGGTGATTTCTCATTTTCTCTCTCTGGCAACTGCACACACCCTATAACAAAAATCTCTCTTAAAAGATAGATAAAGAAGGAAAGGAAGGAAAGGAAGGAAAGGAAGGAAGGAAGGAAAGAAAAAGGAAGGAAAAGGAAGGAAGGAAAGAAAGAAGAGAGAGAGAAAAAGAGAGAATGACTATCTGGCTTGCTTTTGCCTACAGAAAAAGTCCAAACTCAAGAATATTATTAGTCTGCTCCCAGACTACCACACACCTCACCCTCTCCTCCAACCCTCTGCATTCCTGCCAAGCTGGGGGTCTGGCCTCCTAGGCCTGTGTCTTTGTTCCACGGCCATTCTCACCTCCTGCACTCGCTGCCTCTCTTCTTCTCCTTGAATCTCAGGCCTGGTCCTGTCCTTCAAGCCCAGCTTTTGCACCAGCTTCATTGTTCTCACCCTTGAAAGAGCTCTTCCTCTCCTTTTCTGAATCCTCGCAGCTTCTTTTTTTTTTTTTTTTTTTTTTTTTTTTTTTTTTTTTTGAGAGGTTTTCACTATAGGGCGTGTGCGCTCGCCAGACAGACAGAAAGAGACATAGAGACAGAAAGCGAGAAATCACCCCCTGGGGGGATGGCCACTCCGCAATCCCTTCTCCTCCATTCTCCTCTCGGGATCTTGGTCATGCATGCACATGCGCCCGGTGTGAGTTTTAAGCCACCGGGTCCAGGACGCAAACCGCGGTCGACTACACAGGCGTCCAGCGACGTAGCCATTACGCTAACTGCTGGTTCCCAATCCTCGCAGCTTCTGTGAGCATTTGTCTATGGCTCCTATTTATTACCATCTATATCGTACTTGTCAGCGTACAGAAATGACGATCGGAATAGGTATTAAATTGATTTGGAATCCATTTGACCATGGATTTCAGAGCTTTAGAATCCCTCGGGGAGGTCATAGGGTTGGGATCTCAGGGAGAACAGTGAGATCTGCAGCCCCATGAGCTCCCCTGTCACATAGCTGCCCGACCGCACCTTCCTGACCTGCAGCCTCGTGTTCTCTTCATGGGATTTAATATGGTAGTGTCAAGATTCCCAGGGAAGGGCCCAGCAGGTGGTGTGGTGGGTAAGGTGTTGGACTCCCACATGGCTGACTGCAGTGTGAGTCTCGGACCTGGCGGCTTGAAAATAATAACAGCTTTGTGTGCCCAAAATCCCAGGAGGAGAATGGAGAAGGGATTGCAGCATGGCTGTCTGCCCACAAATGTCGCACTTTCCTTCTTACTGTATCTCTCTGTCTCTCTGCAGTGTGTGCACACACTCTGTGGAAGAAACCTTTGAAAAAATAAATAAAAGATTCCCAAAAAGGTTACTTTCATTTTTATGATTATAAACAGCTGAAAATGTTGTCAAATATATCTGAAATGAAATTTAGTGCCATTTTATCCTTTACAGGTAAAATCATTATGTGCATCACTGTTGGATTCAAATGTTCTTGTGCAAAGAAACAATCTGGAAATTGTTCTGTTTTTCTTCCCATTTTATACCTGTCTGGTAAGCCATCTGCGTTCGTTTGGGTAAGCCATCACTGTTTCGTGTGGAGGGAGCGTACATCTCAAGCCGTTCTGTCTTGAGAGGAGAGTGCAGCCACTCGGTGGTTATCATTTGTTCTCAGCCAATTGAAAGTGCTGGTTCTAGCTGGCCCTATAGCCTGGTGGTTAGGAGAAACCAGATCCCACTGGTGAACCATGGTTCAAATCCCAGCCCCAGCAGCTTAAAACATGCACACGCACGCATACACACACACACACACACACACACAATCCCAAGAGGGTGGAAAAATGGAGAAGGTGTTGCAGTGTGACTACAACCCATGGAAGGTAATTTCTCCCCTTTTCTGGCAAGCACACGTGCCTCTAGTAGTTAAAATAAATAAGATGCTGGTTCATTTTTGTGAGGGTGATGTTTCAGTAGCAGATACTGAAGAGCTTGGACAATGTGTAAAGAGCCAACCCCTTCTTAAATAAAGCTCTGTAGACGGGAAGGGAAAGGCTGCATGTCAAAAAGTCAGCACTCTGTGTTACCAGTCCCTTACAGTAAAGTTCCTTCTGTCCTCCTCGTAGGACTCCAACGAGAGAACCATCCCCCTGCTCAGATCTGACATCGTGCACATTCTCTCAGCCGCCACCCAGACCCTGCTGAGAAGGGACATGTCTCTGAACAGAAGACTCTATGCATGGTTACTAGGTACTGAGTGCTCTGGGGCCATTTTAAAATCAAGGTTGATGTGAGCCCTGTTAGTGCTGATAGAGGGGATAAGTGTTGATCTTGGGGATATGTTTCTGAATCATGAAGTGTGGAAAGATGCCAATTGACTAAATGCAGCACTGGCTAGTTGAGATTTATTGCTTACAAATAAATTTGGTTGTTTTGCAACTTTCTTTTTTAAGGGGAAATAATAAAAGGGCTTTTAAAAATGCCAACTGAATTACATTTTAAGAGCTCTCAATTCCACAAAAATTACAGCTAAACCTTATGCAAATAGAAGCCCGTTGCTATAGAGGTTTCATGGGATGGGGGTGTGCATGGAGAAAACCCACAAACATTGTGGAATATGTGTAAATAAAGGAGAAGACCCATATAAATCAGAATGTCTGGGAGACGTTTGGATAACTGGTGAGTGTGAAGTACCCTGGGGCTGTGTTTCTCTGTGTGTGTGTGTATGTGTGTGTGTGCATGCATGCACGTGTGCATGCAGTGTCTGAACTCGTTGGCAAAGAGCCTGATTGTTCGTTGGAAGTCTTCGCAGAGATGACTAGGAAATCACAGAGCTTAAAGGATAACACTTTTCGGCTGTGAGGTGGTTAAGGTGCTGGACTTCCACATGGCCAACCGTGGTTCAAGTCCTGGACTTGGTGGCTTGCTTTCTAACTCTCCCTCTCTTGCGCTCTCTCTCTCTCTCTCTCTCTCTCTCTCTCTCTCTCTCATCATCACTTGTGCCCTATAGCAAATTTTTAAAATAATAATAATAAATAAAATTAAACAATTCTTTAAAAAGGGATAACACGTTCATGAATTTTCTAAATTCCCATATTCAAACACCTAAGAAAAGATGGCGTGCAAAGCAATTGTGAAAGGACTTCACTGCTTCTATTAACCCTCAATATATGCACCATACCACACCCAAGTCAAAAGGTCCTGGTCAGTCTTTATTTCCTCTTCTTAGCATGGAAGAACATCATGTTGTACCCCACAGTTGTATACATTTATAACTTGTCAATTGAAAATAAAAGTAATGAAAAAAATGGGGCGGGGGAGAAACTCAGGAAAAAGCACTTGACAGACATAATGGAAATTTATCTGTTGAGAATGGTGTGTAGTAGTACCTTTGACTTGATCGATATGCAGTGCAAGTATGCCTTGAAAAAACCGTATTGTACACTGTTAAGATATGCAATGATTAGATAGAAAAAATAAAATAAATAGCAACAACAAAGTCATTGCATGAAAGATTACTCAGGTTTTTAAGGAGAATATTTGCAGGCTTTTTAAGGACATGTATTGAAAGGCTGATTTTGTTAAACACACAGCCCCACTCTTGACAGGACTTGACTAACTGTGGAGATAGGCCATGCTCTCACTCGAGGACACTCTTCCTGCCCTGAGGCCCTTATAGACTTACTTGTAGCTCAGCATGGGGGCATATAAAAGAGTCTTCAAAAAGTTCTGGAAACATGCACTTTTAAAGAAATATTATAAAGAAACTATACATGAGTTTCAATGTCTTCTTTGTGCACCGAAATAAACTCGTACTTTAATTCCATTTTTCTGTGAACTTTTGCAGTCCCCTCACATGGGGACTACCTTGATCTTACGTAGTGCTGGGCAAATAATTTTTTTGAAGAATTATTTTTTATTTTAACTTTATTTGTAATTATTATTTTCCAGTTTGTTCAGGGCGGGGGTGGGGAGGGTGAGAAAGCAAGCTACCAGGTCCAGGACTTGAGCAGTGGTTAGTGCCCCTAACCACCACGCCACCTGCTGGTCCCAACAATTGTTTTTTAAAAAGTGATCCTTAGGAGCTAGCAGGTGACATAGGGGTTAAGCCACTGGATCCCACATGGCCTAATGTATAATTCAACTCCCAGACCTGGCAGCTCTGTTTCCGTGTATGTGTATGTGTGTGAGCGCGCATGTGTGCATGCAGTCTCTGAACTCATTGGGGAGGAGCCTGAAAATCATGCCAGGCACATGTGCATGCATGCCAAAAATCCCAAGAGGAGAATGGAAAAGAAGGGACTTGTGGCATGGCCATTCCCTCTGAAGGGTAATTTCTCACTTTCCCTCTCTCTGTCTCTCTTTTCTCTGGTGACCAAATGCACCCTTTGGCAAAAATCTTGAGGAAAAAAAAAAAAAAGATCGCTGGACTAGCTGTGGCCTAGTAGTAAGGGAGCCGGCTCCAACATGGCCAGCTGCTATTCAAATCATGGCTTGAAAATCTTGTCGGGCAAGTATGTGTGTGCCCCAGATCCCAACAGGATAGAGAAGTGAAAAAGGGATTGCAGCATGACCACACCCCACAGGGGGATGCTTTCTCCTCCTTCCTCTCTGTTTCTCATCTCTCACTCTGGCAAGCATATGTGTCATCTGGCAAAAAGGAAAAGAAGAAAATGGCCCTCATTCCATTGTACACTTGTAATCGCACTTGTAAAAGAGAGTCAGAGTGAATTCTTGGGACAAACTATTGAATAATTGGATGCCTGCTGAGATGGAGTTCTGCATGTCTGATCCTCAGACTCCACTGTCAGAAGAAAATGTGACTGACTTTTTCTGGATCTGACTTTGGATTTCTGTTGGAGGAATTATATTTTAAACATTTCAGAGTATGAGACCTTTGCATATATGATATCCTTTAAAAGCACAGAGCTCTTTACAGCTCATGGTACTTGTTCTTTTATAGGCTCAGACATTAAAGGAAATACCATCGTTCCAGAATCCGAAATCTCAAATTCTTATGAAGATCAATCCTCTTATTTTTTTGAAAAATACTCCAAGGATCTTTTAGTCGAGGTAAAGAAGCGTTTCTGGAAAGTTGACCTCATTCAGGGTGCTCCTGATCACAATTCTTCAGTGGACTTCTTTGTGAGACTTCAAAGTAGACCTTGGTGTGTCCCTTGGTACATGGTTGAGAACTGGCTAGGTGCTTGGCAATTGGTTTTCTTTCTATCCCAGTGTATTTACCAGTTAGAACAACCAATAATGTCACACTTCCCTGTGTACAGTATCCTAATGTATGGCTTCTTAAAAACTAGGGTCTGGCTGAGATACTCCATCAGAAGTTCTCAGACGCTGACGTCGAGGAACGTCACCACACATACCTGAAGCCCTTCCGCATCCTCGTCAGTCTACTTGACAAGCCAGAAATAGGTAAAGTTAGAGAACTGCTACCATCATATGCCAAACACAGATTACCTGCTTTGGGGAATTAAAACAGGGTAAGGTGCACAATCAGCACATTATTTTGACTATAATTTACTCTTAAGATTTCAGAATCTTTTCTTTTTATTTATTTCTTCCATGAGTGAGAGAGAAACAAAGACAGCGTCTGTAACAGAGCCCTGTTGCTGCAGTCTGCTTCCAGCCTCAGCCAGCCCCAGCTCACAGCACGCATGCCCAGCACACTCAGGGAGGTCTCTGGATGCAAACACGGAACCTTCCCACGTGGATCAGCCATTGCATTTTACCTCCATACCACCATCTGGTTCCTGAATTTCAGTATCCTGGAGTCATGTTATGTGATTCAGTTACCATATCTGGGACCATTGAAAAGTTTTGCATGGGGATCAGCAGTTAGCGTAATGGCTATGTTGCTGGACTCCCACATAGTCAACCACGGTTCGCGTCCCGGACCCGGTGGCTTAAACTCACGCCAGGCTCGTGTGCATGCATGCCCAAGATCCCGAGAGGAGTATGGAGGAGAAGGGATTGCAGCGTGGCCATGCCCCCTGGGGGGTGATTTCTCACTTTCTGTCTCTCTGTCTCTCTCTGTCTGTCTGGCAAGCGCACGTGCCCTATAGCAAAAACCTCCCCCCCCCCCCAAAAAAAAAGAAAAGTTTTGCATGTCCACTTGAGTGTTTTCGCTAGGAAGATACTATTGACAACAGTCATGCACACCCATGGGGTACCTCTGGAGCACCCACAGTGTTTACTTTTTAGGGACACTTCCTCTAATCTAGGGTTGAACTTCAGTGGATCACAGGCTGAGGGTGTCATGTGGGTGCTCAGGCGTGCTCCCTCCTGCTTGCTGTTTGTAGAGAACAAGAGAGCTTGGGACCTTGGTGACATGCCTGTCTCCCCACACACCCCTGCCCCCTGTTTATTCATTCAGAGGTGAGTGTGGAGCATCTGCCCTGTGGCAGGGAATGTGCAAGGTTCTAAGGGAACAAGAGAGGAAAAGGCTCCCAACGAAGTTAGATGGAAGGGAAACTGAGATCCTGCATTGTTCTCACTGGTTTTCAATAATAATTGCTGACATTTGTTTGAGCGGTTATTCTGTGCCAGGTGATTTGCAAACATCATGTAGTGTATGTCTCTACACATACCTCTAACAGCCGTGGCTCGGCTCTCTTAGTATACTCATTTTACAGATGGGGAGCTAGGGTTTAGCAAGAGCAGATCATTTGCCCAAGGCCACTGGGGCCGAAAGTTTTTTTTTTTTGTCAGGACACGAGTGCTTGCCTGGTTGCACTTGCAGCCTCCCAAGAGCCTTCCCACAGCATAAGATGAGCTGCAGTCCAAGAGGCATGTGGCTCTAGCTGTACCTAACCAAAGCCAGGGTCTGAAGCATTTGTTCTCCCACGCTCTGCCTTTACAGTGCTGCCTTGAGGTATCTGCACTTTGTTCAGACTCTCTAGCCAGTATTCTCCTCCTCTAATCCACTCACAGTGACACAAATGGAGTTTTCTGTTAGCATGTGGTAATTGCAACTCTGAAGTCATGGTTTGGGGGACAGATGGTGGTGCAGCAGTTAAACGTGTTGCTCTGTGAGGCTGGCCCACATGGGAAGGTTCTGAGTTCACATCTGAAGACTTCCCCAACATGCTGGGCACATGTGTGCCCATGATCTGCAGCTAGCTGAGGCTGGGGGGATGGATCGTGGCATCAAATCTCTGCTGGGGGTGCTGTTGCTTTGTCTTTCTCACACAAGGAAGAAATAAGTGGATCATTTTTTTTAAGAGAGATTTTTGCTCTAGGGTGCGTGCATCCCCTGGAGAGACCAAGAAAGAGTCAGAAAGGGAAAAATCATCCCCCGGGGGGATGGCCACGCTGCGGTCATTTTCCATTCTCCTTTCAGGATTTTAGACACACATGCCCAGCATGAGTTTTAAGTCATGAGGCCGGGATTTGAACCATGATCAACTACGTGGGAGTCCAGCGACATAACCATTCCTCCATCTGCTGGTCCCAAGTGGATAAATTTAAAAATATATATTTTTTAAACTGTAGTTTAGTCTAAAGAGTAGAGTTAGTTATATAAATGGATTGGGAGCCTGCTGTGTAACTCAGGAAAGTATTTGAAGAAGAAAATATAACTCAGACTTGAAAATGTGTAAAAGTTGTGTCGAAGCTGCGCTCCTTGGTGAGCCAAGTAAACGTTGCTACCAGCTTGGTTTCCAGGTCGTACTTTCTAAAAAGGAATAAATACCAGGCTCTGCCCAATCATAACAGTCATTTAATTTGCTCTAATAATTTAGTTGTCTGAAGAAAGACGTATTTCAGAGGCAAGAGAGTTTATACAAGGGATCTTCAGAAAGTTCATGAGAAATGTGTATTATGAAAATACCGAGCATGGATTTTAGAATTTTTTTTTTTTTTCATTGAAATAGCTTATACTGGGGCCAGCAGGTGGCATGGTGGCAAAGGCACTGGATTCCCTCATGGCCAGCTTCATAGTTTGAGTCCTGGACCCAGCAGCTTGAAAATCACAACAAACAAAAATAAATAAATGATGTTTTTTTACTTTAAATCCATTTTACCATGACCTTTTTGAATTTCCCTGTATACCACTTGAAGACACAGAATAGTCGTCACTAGGTCCTGTCATTCTTTTACTGCTAAGCTTGAGCCACACCTCACTTCCTCCTCCATGGATGGGCAGCAGTATTGCCTTCATTTTGTAAAAATCACTTGGTTTTTTGTTTGTTTGTTTGTTTTTGTTTTTAAAGGTTTTTGCCACAGGGTGTGTGTGCTCACAGAGAGAACAAAAGTGAGAAATCACCCACCGGGGGGTGGGGGGGATGGCCACACCACAATCCTGTCTCTATTCTCTCAGAATACAGGGCACGCATGTACATTTGCCCAGCACCATTTTCAAGCCACCTATGACTTGAACTGCATTTGGCTCTGTGAGAGTCCAGCACCTTAACCACCACACCAACTGTTGGCCTCCCCTTTTTCTTCCCCTTATGCTGTGGATAAAATACACACCAGGCCTGTCATGAAAACAGTTTTCTCAGAGGCACATCTAATGCTTTTGTGAAAAAAGTGTGAAAGACTAGGCCCACCTGCTGATTTTTTTACACAGATACAGTGGTTCCTCCCTTATCCACAGTTGAGGTTTCCATCCTTTCAGTTACTCAGTCAACCACGGCTCAGAAATATCAAATGGGAGACCAGCAGTTAACGTAATGGCTATGTTGCTGGACTCCTATGTAGTCAACCGCGGTTCGCGTCCCAGACCCGGTGGCTTAAAATTTACGCCGGGCGCGTGTGCTTACGTGCCCAAGATCCTGAGAGGAGAATGGAGGAGAAGGGATTGCGGCGTGGCCATCCCCCCTGGGGGGTAATTTCTCACTTTCTGTCTCTCTGTCTGGTGAGCTCACGCACCCTATAGCAAAAACCTCTTCAAAAAAAAAAGAAATATCAAATGGAAAATTCCAAAAGTAAGCATGATTTTTAAATTACATCCGTTCTGAGTAGTGTGATAAACTCCCAAGCAATCCTGCTCTGTTCCACCTGGGACACGATTCAGCCCATGGTCCAGTGGATCCCTGCTGTGTACGCAAACTGCCCACCAGTCACTCGGTAGCCATCTTGGATATGTGATTGAGAAACCATGGTGTATGTAGGATTGGGTACTCTCTGCACATTCAGGCATCTGCCTGGGGGTCTCGGAAGAAACATATCCCCTGCAGATAAGGGGATCCATTGTATGTTGACAGAGCTTTCCATTTCTTTTTTTTGGAGAGGTTTTTTGCTATAGGGCATGTGCGCTCGCCAGACAGACAGACAGAGAGAGACATAGAGACAGAAAGCGGGAAATCATCCCCCAGGGGGGATGGTCACGCCGCAATCCCTTCTCCTCCATTCTCCTCTCGGGATCTTGGACATGCACACACACGCGCCCAGCGTGAGTTTTAAGCCACTGGATCTAGGACGCGAACCGCGGTCGACTACGTGGAGTCCAGCGACATAGCCATCACGCTAACTGCTGGTTCCCGAGCTTTCCATTTCTTTGAATCAGTTGTGTTTTCATCCCTCCGGATGCATGAGTGTGAAGTCGTCTCCCAGCTGCCTGATGACTGCTGTTTGTGGAGTAGAAATGCCCTGCCCTGTCCCTGCCTGACTGGCAGTGACGTTTCTCTCATTCACGGCTGATCCAGTTCTTGTGCCATCCTCATGAGCTTTTCAGGATTGGTGTTACTTCTTTTGTGTTTTTTGGCTCATAATTAATAGAATTCAGAAAAGGGGACCTGCCCTGCTCTGGATATTTGTGTTGAGTAGCCTTTCTGCTAAACGGTGAGTGCACACTTAACTCACACAGTCTGCCGCCTGCCTCCGTCTAGCAGGATCTGGCCAGGGCGAATTCTACAGCCCCTTGGTGCCTCAGTCACCTGGGTGGAACTAGGGGCAGTGACCCAGCACCTGTTCATACGGCTGCTGGGAGGGTTTAGTATGGTGATAGACGTTGATGCTCAGAATGGTGTCCAGCCAATAGTATGCTCTTGTCGAAACGTTGGCTATTTTGGGACCAGCAGTTAGCGTAATGGCTATGTCGCTGGACTCCCATGTAGCTGACCGCAGTTCGAGTCCCGGACCCAGTGGCTTAAACTCACGCCAGGCGCATGTGTGTGCATGCCCAAGATCCCAAGAGGAGAATGGAGGAGAAGGGATTGCGGCGTGGCCATCCCCCTGGGGGGTGATTTCTCGCTTTCTGTCTCTCTGTCTCTCTCTGTCTTTCTGGCGAGCACACGTGCCCTATAGCAAAAAAAAAACAAAAACAAAAACAAAAAAACTCTCAAAAAAAAAATTTTGGCTATTTTCATGAATGTTATTCCCCCAGCTAACATTGTTATTGTCACCACTGAAGTTAAGTTTTCATACTTTTTTCTTTGCCTTTTTTTTTTTTTTAGGTTTTTACCATAGGGTGCATGCGCTTGCCGGGAGACAGAGAGAAAAAAAGTGAGAAATCACCCCCCCAGGGAGGATGGTCGTACTGCAGTCCCTTCTCCTCCATCTTCCTCTTCTGATTTTGAGCACACACACACACACACTCTCACATGGGTCTAGCAGGATTTTCGAGCTGCCACGTCTGGGACTCATGTGGAAACCCAGTACCTTAACCACCTTGACCAAATTTCCATACATTTTAAACTATGTAAATCATGTATAGATACGGAGTTATTCTGTGTATGCTTTATGTCTATCGTTTATTGATTTAAAAATGGATTGTCAATCTTTCTCTACCCATTTTCTCTTTACTTGCAGGGCCTCAAGTGGTTGAGAATTTGTTTCTTGAAGTCATCAGGGCCTTTTACTCTTACTGTAGAGATGCCCTTGGCTCTGACCTTAAACTTAGCTACACTCAGAGTGGAAATTCGCTGATAAGGTATGGGTTTTGCCTCTTAACTTCGCACATTTTCCTCCCAGGTGGCACTGGGATTTTTTTCCTTCTGTTGTTTACTGTTATTTATGAAGTCCAGAGAAGGTAGCAATACAGTAGATTAGACCACTCATTGAAGTAACTTATACTCTTGGGACCAAGCGGTGGTGGGGTGGTTACAGAACTGGACCCACATGGGGAAGGTCCTGAGTGTGTGTCCTGGAGCTTACCTGGGACTCTCAGCAGCTGAGATTAAGGGCAGGTTATGGCATGAGGACCCTGTTGGGGTGGCCCCCTCTCTCTCACTTTCTCTGAAAATAAACAAATAACTTAAAAAAACAAAACAAACAAAAAAAAAAACACCTTGTATCTTTAAGTCCATCAGTGCAGGTTGACTGTTCCATACTGAATGCTGGAGAGTTAGAAGGAGTTGATCTAAACTCTTTCCCAGCCCACATGTAGTCAGCATTCACTGACCAGGTATGGACATCCTTCAGCAAAGGCAGCTTGATCTGTGTGCTAGGTTCTAGAGAGACGAACAGAGAGCAGCTGTCAGGGGAGCGGGTTCCGGTAGTGGAGCCAGGGATGTGTGTGGTCAGGGAGGGGCTGGGGCAGGAAGAGACCAAGGCAAGGACACTCCAGGGCACAGGCTCCAGTGCCCTGGACAGAGGCAGATTGTGTGGGAGATGGCAGGCACTGAGCCTCGAAGGTGCAGCTACCTATAAATCTCTGTCTCATTTATTCTTTGTAAGGTACTGAACCTTTCCCCTTTTGCTCTACTGTTAATATAATTTTCCACTGCCTGAATTGGCATTGGGCATATTGGAACTTTAAATTGATTCTAAGATTTTTCTGGTTTATTAATTATAAATGTACCACAGAGAGTTCTTAGTGTTGGCATTTTTCCCCCAGGTGACAGTAGTTTCTTTTTCTTTTCTTTTTAGGATTTTGCATAAGACACATGTGCTCACTAGAAAGAAACAGAGACAGAAAGTGAGAAATCACTCCCTAGGAAAGATGGCCATTCCATAGTCCCTTCTCTGGCATTCTCTTCTCAGGATTTTGGGCACACATACACATGTGGCCAGCATGATTTCAAGCTGCCGGTTCTGGGACTCAAACCACAGAGACCGCCATGTGGGATCTAGCTGCCTCAACCACCATGCAATTGGGTTGTCCCACCTATCTTTCATTTTTATTTTGGAGAGGTTTTTGCTATAGGGTGTGTGCGCTCTCAAGAAAGAAAGAGAGAGACAGAGACACAGAAAGCGAGAAATCACACCCCAGGGGGGATGGCCATGCCACAGTCCCTTCTCCTCCATTCTCCTCTTGGGATCTTGGGCACGCACGCACACACACGCACGCCCGACGTGAGTTTAAGCCACCGGGTCTGGGACGCAAACCACGGTCGACTACATGGGAGTCCAGCGACATAGCCATTATGCTAACTGCTGGTCCCCCATCTTTCATTTTAAAGATGGAATTACATTAGCCATTTATTTATTTATTTACTTAATGCAAATGTGAGTACCTCTACTCTGTTCTGTTTATTTGTTTATTTAGAATCAGGGGAACATGTGTGCTCATCAGAGAGAGACAGAAAGAGAGAAAGGAGGGAGAAAGCACCCTCCCACGGAGTGAGGTCATGTCCCAGTCCTTTCTCGTCTCTCTCTTTATCCTGTTGGAATTCTGGGTGTACATGCACACATGTGTTTTTAAGCCACTGGAGCTGGGACTGCAACCATGTAGTCAGCCATCTGGGATCCAGCTCCCTTGACTGCTAGGCCACAATTAAATTCCTTTTCTATGAGGAATTAATAATTGTCTTAGATTTCTCATTAAGGATTTATCATTTATTTAATAAATCATGCCTGAAAAACCAGTCTCTTACGAACTTTTTTGCGGTTTCCACTTTTTCATTATTTTTAAATGGCCTTACAGTATGTTCTGCACATACCTTGTATACTTGTACAAGGATTTCTGTTTGATAAACTCCTAGAATAAATTTCCTGAGCCACCGAAGACAAAATTTTAGCCAATTTACTTGCCGATTGGTTGTACTGTTATTCTACCAGTCAAGTATCTAATTATCTACAGTTGGACTAAAACTGATTTTCTATAGAAACTTCTTCTATCTGTTAGGTTGTCAGGAAAGTCATGATGTATTTTTCTATGTGTTTTTTTCTCTAGAGATTTTTGTTTTAAGGCGCATACACTCACCAGAGAGACAGAAGGCGAGAAATCGTCCCCCAACGGGGATGGCCACCCATGGTCCCTTCTGCTCCATTCTCTTGGGATTTTAGACACACAGCACATACACGTGCCTGGTATGAGTTTCAAGTTGCTAGGTCCAGGATTCGAACC
Organism: Tupaia tana; assembly: GCA_026018925.1. Classification (NCBI taxonomy): domain Eukaryota; kingdom Metazoa; phylum Chordata; class Mammalia; order Scandentia; family Tupaiidae; genus Tupaia; species Tupaia tana. The sequence goes on along the minus strand of JAKSZU010000001.1, from coordinate 143,610,869 downwards.
GTGATCTATGCAGGAGTCCAGCTCCCTAACCACTATACCACCTGCCAGCCACTCTGTTTTTCCATGCAAAAATGTGTCATGACTTTCCTAACAACAGCTCTTAAACTTATTTCTAAGAGAATGTGTCAGAATAAATATTGTTTGGGGGCCAGCAGGAAGCATAGTGGTTAAGACACTGGACTGCCTCATATTGACCACAGTTTGAGTCCTGGACCTGGCAGCTTGAAAATCACGCTGGGCGCATGTGTATGCATGCCCAAAATCCCAGGAGAAGAGTGCAGGAAAAGGAACTGCAGTGTGACCATACCCCCAGGAGGTGATTTCTCACTCCCTCCCTCACTGTCTCTCTCTGTCTTCAGTAGGCACACTTGCCTTATGGCAAAAATCTTTTTTAAAAAAAATTTTAAATAAATATTCTTTGGGATGATGTTATGCAAACACTTCCCTGTCAAAGACAGTAATGTTTGTATCTTTATCAGGATTTTTCAGCCCCTCTTGAAATGAGTTGTACATGGTAAACAAACCACAATTGTTCAGAGTAAGTGTTCCTGTAATTCAGGATTTTCCAGAGACATGTATTCTCCCCTTCTTTTACAGTACAATCAAAGAAAACAGAAATGCCTCTGAGATTGTTAAGACGGTGAATTTGCTCATCACTTCTCTAAGCACAGACTTTCTCTGGGATTACATGACAAGGTGTTTCGAGGAATGCTTCAGGTATGTGTGCAGTGCAGGGTTACAAAACCTCTAGGAAGGAGTGAGTTCATCAGTCTCACGGTTGCTTCGCGTGGAGATATAAAGTAGCTGAAGCTGGGTGGGCTCTGCGAGTTTCAAAGTTCAGCTAAAACAGTATTAGGTAGAATTCACGTAAGATTCTAATATTATAAAACCCATCTTCAGTAAGAAGGTTCCCGTAATCTTTGCCAAATAATTCTGAAGCTCCTTTATTTATTCAAGTCCAACTTTAGAAACCCTGGGCACTGGGACCAGCAGTTAGCGTAATGGCTATGTCACTGGACTCCCACGTAGTCGACCGCAGTTCGCGTCCCGGACCCGGTGGCTTAAACTCACGCAGGGCGCGTGTGCGTGTGTGCCCAAGATCCCAAGAGGAGAATGGAGGAGAAGGGATTGCGGCGTGGCCATCCCCCCGGGGGGTGATTTCTCGCTTTCTATCTCTCTGTCTCTCTCTCTCTGACTGGCGAGCACACGCGCCCTATAGTAAAAACCTCTCCAAAAAAAAAATAAAAAGAAACCCTGGGCACCTTCTAGTTACACCCATCACCGCGGCTCTCCTCGCCAGTTCTCTGGAGGCCCAGTCTGTTAAAGAAGCTTAGAGTGTTTTTGAAAATCTTCAGTCTTCTTAAATTCTTATTGAAATTGACGCATAACTAGTGAGATAAGAGCGTTACTGTCTTAAGCTATGTAATCAGCTTTACCGTCGTTTTTAAGCTGGCCGTGCGTGGTGGCTTCCACTGGAGGCAGCGTGCTTTCCTGCCGAGCCTTGTTCCGTGTCTTTCTTTACAGGAGGAATAATATCATCTCCCAAGCTCCATTCTGTCCTGCGAAGCACATAAAACTTCTTCCTTGTTACACTCCGTTGTCATGCCCTGGACTGTGTCACTGTTCTTCATGTACCCAGCAGCTCTGATAGAAGCTTTTTATATTAATGTGTGTTGTGTGCCTCCTTTGGTCAGAGAGTCTTAAATTAAGTCTGTGTAACCACCCTAAGAGAAGGAGACACTTCCGTTACCATGCTGTTGACATGTAAGGAAATCAGAGGCAGGCGAGCAGGTGGTGTGGTGGTTAAGGTGCTGCGCTTTCACATAGCTGAGCACAGTTTGAGTCCTAGACCTGGTGACATGCTTTCTCACTTTCCCTCTCGCTATCTCTCTCTGGTCAAATTAAAAAAAAATAAAAAAATAATAATAAAATTAAATAAATTCTTAGAACAAAAAAAAGAAAGAAAAAAAAGAAAGAGGCAAGAAACACGAAGGACCTTGTCTAGAATGGCACCAAAAAATGCATGGCAGCTGAGATTTGGGCTCAGCGGCCCTGGCCTCAGAGTCAGATTCTCAACTGCTGCTCCTGAGCCCTCTGCCTCTGCTGGGGCCGGACCCAGATAGCTCACACCCTGTGATGAGTAAATGAATTGTAATTGGGTCTGCATGCTGCAGCAAGGCCCTGGGATACTGAGGTTAGAGGATGACCTGGTCAGCCTGGTTATTTTTCAGGAGAAAATGGTGCCACCAGATGGCGCTAACTCCCCACTTCCCAGCACCTTTTCCTCCTTTCTTCCCTTTTTCCTCCTTTCCTCCCTGTCCTGACATTAATGCCTGTCCTTCCCAGGACAGAGTTATGTGCTTTGTTACAACTGTGTATCCATAAGTGTTATGGTCTGTTTTGTTCTGTGAAAGTTTTACCCAAATTATATCAAGTTGTGTGTAACTCTTTCCACCGTGCTGTTTTAGGGGCTAACAGTCCTCTGGAGATGTGTCATAACATATACAAGGGGACTTCGAAAAGTTTGTGGGAAAATGGAGTTAAAGTATGAGTTTATTAAATCCAACCAGTTTTTTCCTAGTATGCATTTTTCATGAACTTTTGAAGATCCCTTGCACATGCAGTTTGTTCGTCTTAAGGGTAATAGTCTGTTGTATGAATAAACCAGTTTCAGTTTTTCTGTTGTTATGAACAGTACTAGGATGAACATCTCTGTCCTATCGCCCTACCGTGCATACCCACACTTTCTTACAGTAGATTCATCAAAGTAGAGTCACTAGGACATAATGAATGCATTTCTTCAAAGGCATTCTCTTTTTCTTTTCCATTTTAATTTTTTTTTCTAAGTTTTGCTAAGGAGCACATGCATAGGCCAGAGAGAGATAGGGAAAGAGAAAGCTAGGGAGAGGAAGAAAGCACTCCTCAATGGGACATGGTCACACCACAGCCTCTCATGGGCCAGTCGGTGTCATGTTCGTTAAGGTGCTGGATCCCACATGGTCAGCTGTGCAATTCAGGACCTGGACCTGGTGGCTTGGAAAACACGACAGGCATGTGTGTATGCATGCCCAAAATCCCAAGAAGAGAATGGGGGAGGAGGATTGCAGCATGGCCATCCTCCCTGGGGGATGGTTTCTTACTTCCCCTCTCCCTCTGTCTCTTTCTCTGATGAACTCATGTACCATATAGCAAAAAAAAAAGCATGTTTAGTAAAAAATAAACAGCTAACAATAGAGTTGATCAGTGGAGCTATTCTTTACAGAAGCTGAAGAATGCTAAGCAACTTAAGCGCCGGTGAGCTCCTGGGTGTCACACTGGGAGGAGTTCTTGCAGGTTCTCCTACAGCAAGGTGAACAGCTGATGGCCCGTGTTGTTCCCTAGCCCAGGCTCATTCCCTGGAACATGCTTTCAGTTTGGGGTAGGGACCTGGGATTGCACTACTGACAAAGCTCTAAGCCTGCTGGGTATGGAGTCCCTCATGCGCATGGTACCACCCACGTGTGAACTGATGGTGTTAGAATCAGAGTGGACCATTTGGAGAACACACAGATTCAAGACACTTACAGACACTTCTCTGCACTAAATAGTTTTAATCGCCAAAGCTTAGTCACTAGACATATTAATATAAAAGCTTCTTTCCAATGAAATAATAACTTTATTGGAAGTCATCAGAAATATTTGAAATATTGGGACCAGCAAGTGACGTGATGGTTAAGGCACTGGATTACCATATGGTCAACCACAGTTTGAGTCCCAGATCCAGTGGCTTAAAAATCACTCCAGGGGTGCATCAGTATATGCCCAAAATTCCAAGAAGAGGATGGAGGAGAAGGGATAATGATGTGGCCATCCCCCTGAGGGGTGATTTCTCACTTTCCCTCTCTCTGTCTGCCTCTGGCAAGTGCATGCCCCCTATGGCAAAAACCATAAAGAAAAAAAAAAAAAAAGACAAAGGAAAAGAAATGTTTGAAATATCATAGAAGAAAGAATGCATTTGTTTTTTTTGTGACTTTTACAGAGCAGCGAAGCAGAGTTCTGTTGCCAGGAGGAGCCTCAGCCCCCCTCCCACCATCTCGGAGCTCTGCACTCTCCTGGTGTTCCTCTTGGATGTCATTCCCTTGGTAAGTGCTGTGCTATGAAGAGAAGGCTCAGTACCTGCTCTTATTTATGATCTTATTAATGCTGTTGGCCTGTTCTATGAACCTAAATTTACTGAAAAGCAGTCTTACAAATATATGCAGCGGACTCTCCAGTAGTGTGGAGGTTAAAGCACTGGAACCTACAAGGCCAATTATGCTGTTCATATCTCAGACAGTAGCTCGAGAAATGTTCTAGGCACATGTGTATGAGTGCCCCAGATTTCAAGAGGAGAATGGAGGAGAAGGGATTGCAGCATGGCCATCCCTGGGGGGGCGGGGGGGGGGGGGCAATTTCTTAATTTCTCTCCCTTTGTTTGCCTCTGTCTTAGATTAGCCTACATGCCCTATAGCAAAACTAAAATAAACAAATACACAGCCACATTTTAGTGTTTATTTTGGCATGGAAGTCAATGTAATCTCTTTTATTTTATATGTCTTATTTAAAAGAGATGATAGTTTCAGGCCAGTTGTTAGTGGGCTGAGCTGAAGCTCTGTGAGCTAACTAATGAGCTGGGATTGTCTCTGTACTACAGTGGTGGGCATAGGGGGTGGAAGACCTCAACAAGTTTATGGAAATTGAATTAAAGTACAGGTTTATTTTGGTGCAAAACATTTTTTTGAAATCTATGCATGATTTTTTCATGATGTACATTTTCCAAGAGATTTTTAAAGACCTCTTATATTTAGGGGTGAGAGTAAACTTACTTCTAGTTAAAACCATGCAGCTGGGGCCAGATGGTGGTGCAGCAGTAAACCACAACTGTCTATGAGGCTGACCCATGTGGGAATGTTCTAGGTTTGCATCCAGTGACCTCCCTGAGTAGACCAGACACATCAGTGCCTCTGATCTGGGGTTGGCTGCAGCTGGGAGTAGATCATAGTGTCAGGACCCTGTGGGGGTCCTCTCTCTCTCTGAAGCTCTCTCACTCATGGAAGAAAGAAAGAAATAAAAAGATAATAAGGACAGTGATTTTTTAAAACATTGTACAGCTGGCTGATTTTCTAGAGGGTACATGTGCTTGCCAGAGAGAGAGAGAGAGAGAGAGAGAGAGAGAGAGAGAGAGAGATAGCGAGCACCACCCATTGGAGTATGATCAGGCCACAATTCTTTTTCCTCCATTTCTCCATCCTGTGGGAATTTGGGGCACTTGTAAGAGTCCTGAGTATGTTTCTCAAGCTACTGGGGTATTTAAACCAGGGCCAGCCATGTTAAATCTGGCTCCTAGTGCGATAGGGCTGGCCCAGAATTGATGAAATCTGTGGTGATTTTATAAATTTCTTTCAGAAAAGGTAATGCCTTTTGAGAATGGAGCCATGGTGCCTTTGATTTGTCTAGATCCAGAGGAAATACGGGGTTTTTTTGATTCGTTAATTTAATGTAAAATTTATGGTTTAAAAAATCAAATTTACTAAGGTGCCATTCTGAGATGCATTTGTTTTCTGGTGGTAAATTGACAGCATGGGAGTTAAACTCATCCTGAAACCGTATCTTACTTTGCAGGAGCTTTACTCCGAGGTGCAGACCCAGTACCTCCCACAGGTGCTCAGCTGCCTGGTGCAGCCACTTGCTGAGGACATGGAGGCCTTGAGCTTACCTGAGCTCACACACGCCCTGAAGACGTGCTTCAAGGTGCTCAGCAAAGTCCAGATGCCACCTTCCTACCTAGATGCAGAGGCCACCAGTGGGAGCTCGGTATGTGCTTGCAAGGGAGGGAGTGGTGTTCAGTGCATGAAGAACTTAGGCCTTCCTGGGGGAGGGAAGTAATTAGATTTGTTTAGGATGGGAATAAGGATGAGAAGATAACGCAAGAAGACTTCACGTGGAAAAATGGAATTAAAGTATGAGTTTTAGTGCAAAAAAAATTTGAAAGCATAGTTTTTTTTTATAATACACGGTTTCCATGAATTTTCTACAACGCTTTGTATGTCGAATGTTTGCAAAATCCTCACTTTAGAAGGTTTTAGTGTAGCTGTTACGCCCCCTTTGGTTCATCCATTCCTATGCTCTTTGCCTGCTATATAGCTAAAGTTAATGCTAGACATAGTTAGCTAGCCTTCCAGACCTTTTCTTTGTAAGTACCAGAGGGAATGTGGACTTGCCAAAGAGAGACAGAGAGGAAGAGGGCAGGAGCAGGTGAGGCGTGGTCACTCCACAGTCCCTTCTTCCATTTATCCATCCTGTCAGGAATTTGGGCACACATACTCACATGCCTGGCATGCTTTTCCAGCCCCCCAGGCTAGTACTCAAACCATGGAGTCACCTGTGTGGGGATCTGGCTCCCTTAACCACTAGGCAGCAGGCTGGCCTTTTTATTTTTTATTTTTTAAGATTTTTTGCCATAGAGCATGTGAACCTACTGGAGAGAGACAAAGAGAGGGAAAGTGAGGAATCACACCCCTTGGGAGATGGCCACTCTGCCATCTCTTTTCCATTCTCCTCCCAGAATTGCATGTAGCACATATGCCTAGCGTGTCTTTCAGGCCTCTGGGTTTAGGATTCAAACAGCAGATTTGGCCTGCTGGCCCTTGGCCTTCTTAATTTTGTTACACACTTTTACATAGTGATTCTCTTGGTGTACAAAGTTATGATTTTGAAATACTGACTTGAAATACATTCTTGGTTGCCTGATTGAGCTGGTACTTGAATCCCTCATCAAGAGATGTGCAGTACAAATATTTGCATTTTTTGCAGAGTCCAGTAAAAGGTGGAAACGGCGACATAGTTTTGGAAACAAAGGTGGTGATCCCAGGTGATGAAGACGCTTTATTTCCGCCCCTGAAATCTGAGGACAGTGGGATTGGGCTCAGTGCCTCATCACCGGAGCTCTCTGAGCACTTGAAGGTCCCTCGGGTTTCCCCTGATAGAGACGACGTCTGGAAGAAGGGAGGGAGAATGCAGAGGACGTTTCTTTGCATCCAAGAGCTAATTGCTACTTTTGCCAGCAAGAACATTTTTGGGGTACAGCTAATGGCATCTGGAGAAGAAAGCAAGTCTGAGGAGCCCACAGGGAAGAAGGACAAGGGTGAGGCCCAGATTCCGTTGATTAACAACACCAGCAGGAAGAACTCGTGGGAGGCCAAGCCCATCACCGTGCCCCAGTTCAAGCAGTTGCTTTCAGACTTGTTCACAGCACGAGGGTCCCCGTTTAAGACCAAGAGTTTGGAGTCACCATCCTCTTTGCCTAGTAGCCCTAGCAGGAAGAAGGAGGGGGAGTGGGATGTTGATCAGGTAGTCATCGACCTGGGGGGCTCTGGGGAGGACTGCAGGGAGGCCTTCGCTGCTGCCTGCCACCTGCTGCTGGATTGTGCCACCTTCCCTGTCTACCTATCTGAGGAGGAGACCGAGGAGCTATGCGACACACTCTTCCAGCTTCCGGGTAAGACCGGTGCACCAGGGGGCCCACCCTGGGATTCATGTGTTGATATTTACAGGCTCCGGAAAACCAGGAGAGACGTGGACCATATTGGTTTCCTTCCGATTTTGTAATTGATCCTATAGATTTTGCCTTGTGTCAGCAGGTTGATGAGGACTGGACCTGTGTTTTTGTTTGTTAGTTGTTTTTTTGTAGAGAGAGATTTTTGCTATAGGGCACAAGTACTCACTGGAGAGACAAAGAGACAGAAAGCAAGAAATCACCCCCCAGGGGGTATAGCCACACTGCATTCCCCTCTCTTGCAGTCTCCTCTCAGGATTTTGGGCACATATGCATACACGCTTGGCATGAGTTTTAAGCTATTGGGTCTGGGACTCGAACCACAGTAGACTACCTAGGCATCCAGCAACATAACCACTATGCTCTCTGCTGGTCCCTGGGCCTGTGTTTTTAAACCTTGGCTGCCCAGGGCAGTCTGTTGGAGATCTAGCACATGGAAGTCGCTCAGTGATGGTCAGTAAATGGACCATTGTGTGACACCTGTTGTTAAAGATCTTTTGGTTTGTGGGGAGACTCCTGTAACAGGGTGCCACAAACAGAGTGGCTTAAATCACAGAAATGTATTGTCTCTCATTTCTGGAGGCCCAAAGTCAGAAATCAAGGGATCAGGCCAGCGCCATAGCCTAGTCATTAAGGGAGCTGGATCCCACAGGGCTGAACACAGTTTAAATCTCAGCCCTGGTGGTTTGAAAAACACTCTAGGCACATGTTATATGCCCCAAGTCCCAACCGGGGAGAGAGATGGAAGAGGATTGTGACACGACCACACCACTGGGAGTACCTTCTCCCTCTGCCTCCCCCCGCTCTGGCTGGCAAATGCATGTCCCCTTGAAATTAGAACAATAAATTGAAAAATTGTAAAAGTCAAGGTTGTCAACAGGGCCATGTTTCCTCTGAGTCTCTCGGTAGAACCCTTCCTTGACCCCTCCGGCTTTTGGTGGCAGCTGGCAATCCCTGGCTTGTCACTGCATCGCTCTCGTCTCTGCCTCTGTTATCACAGGACACTCTCCCTATGTCTGTCTTCACATGGAATTTTCCTCTTACAGGGACACCAGTCACATTGGGCCCACCCTAATGTCCTGATTACATCTGTTAAGTCTCTATTCCCAAAGTGTCACCACCAGAAGCTACCTACCACTCCTGACAGGAGTGTCACTTTCTCAGATAACTGCCCAGATATTGGCACTGCAGAATCTGCAGATTGGGGAACCATTCTCATGTGGCTTTGTTTCTGTCCTCTCTGGCTGGCTTCCTTGTAGGAGCCAGCGATTCCAGCTTTCCATCCTGGCTGAGATCGCTCATGACCATTTGCTGCTGTGTGACCGACTGCTCCCTGCAGAACGTGGCCATCTCCACGCTGCTGGAGGTGATCAACCACTCCCAGTCCCTAGCACTCGTCATCGAAGACAAGATGAAGCGCTATAAAAGCTCCGGACACAACCCATTTTTTGGCAAGCTGCAGATGGTGACGGTTCCTCCCATTGCACCAGGGATACTGAAAATCATTGCAGAGAAAACAGACTTCTATCAGGTATTTCACACCAGGAAGAAGGTCAGGGGGCCCCTCTCCCTGGGCTGCATAGGTTAAGTCACCCCTAAGATCATAGTCACCAGTTGTGAAAGGGATATGGCTGCTATGGTGGCAACCAGAGTGTGGCTTGAGAGCTGAGCCTCCCTCGTGCCTCTGTACCCTGAGCTCCTGGCACAGTTTCTGGCCTTGCAGAGGTCAGGCATTAAATTCTTGTATTCAGTCTAAAGATAACTGGACTCCACATATAAGGACTGAAATATCAAGGGGGAAAAGCTTATGCCCTAGTTTGGAAGGCTAAAAGCTTTGAGAGTGTTTTAGTTTGAAGGAAAACTTAGTGCTTATCGTATTGTAAGATAGTGAGCAGGTGTTATCCATCTTTCTTGGGAGCAAAGTAAGAAGAAAAAGTTATATATTATAGGCTCATGTAATTGCAAGAAGCTGAAAGCTATTCAGCAACTTAGGAATAGAAGTGAAATTTATTATGAAGATAGAGCCTGTAGATGTCTAAGGGCAGATGTGGGGTCAGCTGGGCCTCACGGGGAGCAGACTGGGCAACTACTAGACCCAAGGTAGCTCACTCTGCCCAGGACTTGCTCTGCATGTCTGCTCTCTGCCACCCGGGGTCAGCCTATCTCATGACCCTCAAGCGTGATTTCTGTAGCTAATGACACTGGTATCTCTTATAATTCTGAACTAAAGGTCAAGGTTAAGCAATCTCAGTGAGGCCCCCTTGGGTCAGCTCCCTTCTGCCTGTCCAGACCACAGCAGGATGGCGTGGGGAGGGGGCAGTAAGAGGATAGGTGGCATGGATAGGGACATGCTATCTCAGTCTGTTACTGTGTCGCTAACACTTGTACCTGTGTGTTTTTTTTGTTTTTGTTTTTTTGGAGAGGTTTTTTTTTTTGCTATAGGGCACATGCGCTCGCCAGACAGACAGAGACAGAGAGACAGAAAGTGAGAAATCACCCCCCAGGGGGGATGGCCACGCCGCAATCCCCTCTCCTCCGTTCTCCCCTCGGGATCTTGGGCACGCATGCACACGCGCCTGGCGTGAGTTTTAAGCCACCAGGTCCGGGACGCTAACCGCGGTCGACTACATGGGAGTCCAGCAACATAGCCATTACGCTAACTGCTGGTCCCCTTGTGTGGTTTTGTAAAGAAGCCAGAATGTATTTACAACCTCACGATTCTGGTGGCTGGAAGCTCCAAAGTCCTAGGCCTGCAGCGTTGACAGTACAAGCATAGAAGGTGGTGGGCGCATGCAGAGGGGGTGGAGAGAGAGCACCTGACTTGATCTCAGTTTTGTAACAGCCAACTCTCACAAGAACTAACCCCTTCTCACAAGAGTTAGAATTCTTTGGATCTCAAGAAACGTCACTGATCTGTTCATGAGGCTGTTGCCTTCGCGATGCAGTCACCATAAACCAGTCACCTCCCACTAGACCTTACCAGGGACGCCATGAGGAAACTTTACTGTTATAGTACTGACAGTACAATCAAGTCCCAACACCTGGATTCCTGGGGCATACATTTAAATCAGAATGTGCCCCACTCACTGGGCATGCAGGTAGAAGGGGCAGCAGATACTCAAAGTCTGACACACTACGGGATGTTTTGAGACAGTGCAGAATTATGCGTGGGAATGACATACTGAGACAAGGCTCCCTGTTAGGTCTCATAGCCTGTCCCCTGAAAACCTTTCAAAATGGGCTGGCTATTAAAGGGGGGCTGGCTGAGGATGAGGGGCTCATGGAATCAGGACTCTGTCTTTCTGTCTGTGAAAAGAGATGAATAAAGAAACATTTAAAAACAGGCTGGGGTTACAGCAGTTGGTGTGATGGCTATGTTGCTGGACTCCCATGTAGTCGACTGCGGTTCAAGTCTCGGACCTGGTGGCTTAAACTCATGCCGGGCCCGTGTGCATGTGTGCCCAAGATCCCCAGAGGAGAATGGAGGAGAAGGGATTGTGGTGTGGCCATCCCCCTGGGGGAGTGATTTATTGCTTTCTGTCTCTCTGTCTCTCTGGTGAGCGCACGCACCTATAGCAAAAACCACTCCAAAAAAAAAAGGCTGGAAAAATACCTATATAGGCTGGGGAGGGCTAGCATGTGGTGTGGAGGTTAAGGCATTAGATCCCACATAGCTGACTGCATAATTCCAGTCCCAAACCCAGTGGCTTAAAAACCAGGCATGTGCGTGCGTTCCCAAAATCCTGAGAGGAGAATGGAGAAGAAGGGATTGCGGTGTGGCCATCTCCCCAGGGGTGATTTCTCACTTTCCCTATCTTTCTCTGTCTCTCTGGCAAGCACATAGATCATATAGTAAACTAAAGGGAAAACACACACACACACGGAGTGGCTGTTTATCTGTTGGGTTGTCAGAAGAGTCATGACACATTTTTGCATAGAAAAAATAATGTCTTGGGGCCAGCAAGTGATGTGGTGGTTAAGGGCGCTGGATTCCCACATGGTCAACCACAGTTTGAGTCCCGGACCTGGTGGCTTGCTTTTTTACTTTATCTCTCTCTCTCTCTCTCTCTCTCTCTCTCTCTCTCTCTGTCTCTCTCTCATTCTGTCCCTCTGGTCAAATTTAAGCAGACAAACAAACAAATAAAGGTAACATAATAAAAATAATCTTTTTTTTAAAAAAAAGGAAAAATGAATTCCTGCCTTTTACAACAACCCAGTATTTGGGATAAGCTCTTCTCCAAAACATTCTTCACTGAGGTGACCTCTCAGGTTTTGTTTTTTTAAAGACAGAATCTGGCCATATCTCAGTTCACCTGCCTAGCATTCCAGCCAGGACTACAGGTGTGTAGTACGCCCAGCTCTTTTTCAGACAGTGTCTCCCTGTGTTGCCCAGGCCAGCTTCACATTCACTAGTGACCTCAAGTTGCTGAGATTATAGGCACACGCCCACACGCTTACTCTTAGGGTTTAACCAGTGACCGAACTGGGGCCTCATGTGGTCCTAGCATGCAGAGCAGTGTATTGGCCGTGTACACTACTACAATTAGGCAGCAGCTTCTACTTTTCTTCTCTTTTTTTTTTTTTTTTTGTAACTGAGATATATTGGTTGTGTCAAGGATCATTACAGACATTTCAGTTTATACCCAATTCTTAACATACATACCGAAACTTTAAAAAGCCAAGTATAGTGATTCTTTCTAAGTTATTCCAATGGCATTCCAGCTTCAAATTTGTAGGCAAATTTTCCTTAAGAGAATATCAAGAATCACTGTCTTCAGATGTTGAGAGCTGTTATGTAAGTCCTACCAGATCACAGTTTAGTATCATACAGACTGCATACTTCAAATTTCCAATCTTTCACAGTGCATTAACAGAATTATTAGGAAAACTGGACTACCACGACCAATGATGTTACAGACTGCACACAATTCTGACAGGGAGAGCAGCAATCAAAGAGTGGTTTTCTTTAGGTAACAATACTACTAAAAAATATAATAGAAGTAATTTAAAATATTCAAAACACATTAAATGCATGACTGTGACTCCAAACTGCCATTTGGTATGCTTTGTATTTAGGATATAAAAACTACCCACCGGGACCAGCAGTTAGCGTAATGGCTATGTCGCTGGACTCCCACGTAGTCGACCGCGGTTCGAGTCCCGGACCCGGCGGCTTAAACTCACGCCGGGCGCGTGTGCGTGCGTGCCCAAGATCCCGAGAGGAGAATGGAGGAGAAGGGATTGCGGCGTGGCCATCCCCCCTGGGGGGTGATTTCCTGCTTTCTATCTCTCTGTCTCTCTCTGTCTGTCTGGCGAGCGCACGCGCCCTATAGCAAAAACCTCTCCAAAAGAAAAAAAAAAAAAAAAAAAAAAAAAAAAAAAACTACCCACCGGCCCCCACCTATGGAATGTTAAGCTGACATGCAAGAGAGTCAAAGTCTCCTATAAGTCACTATCCTGCTGTTTTCTGGTTGTACTGAAAAATAACCAGTAAATGATTTCATGTCTTGAAAAAAAAAAAAAGCATTTACATAGCTGGATCCCACATGGCTGACTGTGTAGTTTGAGTTCCAGATCTGGAGACTTGGAAAACATGCCTGGCACATGTGCATACATGCCTAAAATCTTGAAAAGAGAAAGAAATGGAGGAGAAGGGATTGTGTGACTGCAGCATGACCATTCTTTATGGTGAACACTTTCTCACTTTCCATCTCCACACCACCTACTGGCCCTATTTGAATGTATTTATAATGGCTGCTTTGAAGATTTGCCTGTGAACTTAAAGATCTGGTATCTCAGATTTTTTTCCTATGTCTGCATCGTATTTTTTTCTCTGTGCGTCATGTAATTTTTGTTGAAGATGACATTTTAGATCATATAGGAACTTTCTTGTCTGATCTCCCACCACCATGAAAAACAAAACAAAAAAGCCCAAGGCATAGTGTTGTCTTTGTTTCTCTTCTTTTCATTCAATGACTTGGCCAGACTATTCTTGTGGAGTCGGTTGTCTCTGGAGTATGAAGCCTTGGGTGTTGCTCTTCTGAGAGTGCTGGCTTGGTAACACACACAGCCAACCCATGTGTCTTAGCAGGGTTCTCATCAGCTGTCTTCTTCCCTGTCTCTCCAGGAAGCTTTTGTCTCTGTTGGTACCTAGCTGTTAATCTTTATTAATTGCTAACTGATTGTCCCATTGTTTTCCACAGTGCTCTGCCGTATAGATTACATACAGTCCTATCTAACTATACTCATGCCTCTTTGCTTGCATAGTTTTTGAGGCCATCATGGAATTCGAACTTTGTTCTGACCCAAGAAGGTTCTTAGCTATCCCTTTTCCTTATTTTTTCTGGACAAAAACAAACTGGCCTATGGTTTTGCTTTTGGCATAGAAAAATATTTGTCATGACTTTCCCAACTTTGAAGATATGAGCCTGCACATGGGGATTTTGCCCATGTTAGTTTATTGCCCTTGCTATTGTGGAGTTACAGTCACTTCTTAATTGTTTACCACCAAAATTTTTGTTGTCTTTGAGAGCATTCTTAGACTTGAACTTTCCCATACTCTCTTCCAAATAAACTTACTTCCCTTAGGGAGTGCTATGGAGTGCTCTGTTTTCATGGCCTGCTCCTCCCCTTAGTGAAGTCTCCAAACCTTATTGCTCTGGACGAGCTGAGGTGGAGACTGTGATCCTGCAGGGCACTGAGTAGGAGCAGTAGCCGCTGGCCCTCTGAGTCTCTGCTCCTGGCATGTGGATTTCACCCTCCCAAGTTTGCAGATGGGAAAGCTGGGAGTTGTGTAAGAGACTCAGTTCTTTGAGTCTAGATCTCTAAGATTAGAGACCCACCCTGAGATGCAGAATGAATCCATAAACATGACTAAGGTAGGAAAGAGAAGATTTCTATAGAAAAGTGAAGATGTTAACCTGAAAATGCACCCCATGCCATAAAGGTAATGGGGCAGGCAGCTGTCTGAGGACCGTAACACTGGGAATGGGGTTAGGCATTGCTTTATTGTGGGGTCTTGTTAGGAATATTTAGCAGACAAAGTTTGTCCCTCTAGCAGGCTCTTTTGTTTGATTTCATAGCCTTCTGTTGCACCTGCTACTTCTCATCAGGTTATGTAATCTGATGGGGAAGTTGAGCCACGTTGTTTGAGTCCAGATCTCTAAGATTTGAGACCCACCTTAAGACAGGATGAAAAAATACAAACGTGTATAGCAGGAAAAGAGAAGTTTTAATAAAAAAGTAAAGATTTTAATACAAAAGAACTACACCCCCAAGCCTGAAAGGCATGTGGGTGGGCAGCTGCCAGAGAAGGACAACTTCGCCGGTCATAGAGTAAGGTGTTATTTTTACTGTGGGGTTTTGTTATGAACATTTCGGAGATGAGGTCTGTCACTGTAGCTGGTTCCTTTGTTTGAATTCATGGGCTTCCATCTGCGCCTGCGCACATCTTCGGGACAAATTCTGAGGAATTTGGTTACCTAATTATGCATACACAGGAAGACTTGGAAAGTATGAGCATCCGTGTGGGGATGACCTGCCCTATTGGTTTATTGCCCCAGTGGGAATTAGGATGTTGACCAAGCATCTCAGTTAGACACCCTCTCCTCTCTTGGTGTCAGGAGGTCTAGCTGCGAGGTCTAGTTGTTCCCTGGTAACAGTGATTGATGTGTCAGATGGCCCCTTTATTGGCATATTGGAACTCCCACTCATAATATCTACCCACTATTAGTAAGGGAATTTGATTGCCCAGTTACAGATGCCTGGTGTGGACGTTGAAGGTATGAGCCTACACATAGGAGCGATTTTGCCCACGTTAGTTTATTGCACTCAGTGGGAAGTGAGATTGTCATAGGATGGGAGCGTGTGGAGCTGCATTGTGTGAAACCTTTGGTTCTTTGGGTCCAGGTCACTAAAATTAGAAACCTGTCCCTAGGTGCAAAATAAAGCCACAACCACAATAAAAGTAGGTAGAAAAGAGAATTCAATAGGAAAGAAAGATTTTAGAAAAGAAGTACACCCAAAAGACTTTTGGGCAGGCAGGTTGCTAGGTAGCAACTGCCTTTGAAACTGGTTAGGTGTTATTTTTATTACCAGAGGTGATAATGAATATTTAACAGTGGGAGGTCTGTCACACTATCTGTGTCCTTTGAATTCTCTGACTTTCTCCTAAGCTTGAGCATCTCTCACTGGTAAAGAATTCGAGGAATTTGATTACCTAACCACATTCCCAGTGTGAGCCATGATGATAGGAGCATCCTTATTAGGATGAACTGCCCACTTGGTTTATTGCCCCAGTGGGAATCAGGATGTTGACCAAAATGTCTGGTTGGGTCTTTTTGTATTTATGAGGAATGATAAGACGGAAATTTACAATCATTCCTGTGTCTTTCTCAGGTACCAAGGAAGAAAAATGGGATTTGCCTCACCTTCCTGGCGTCAGGAGCTGGGGGGGAAGAAGGCATTTTCATGGAGGGTCTGGTTGTAATTCCTGATCAATTGTGATTGATTTGACATGTCCTTCTGCTGGTTTTTTGGGGGGCTCTTGCTCATTACTAGCTAACTGCCTACAACAGGATATTAACCAAGCATCCAGGAGAATTCCTGTGTGCATATGTAGGAAGAAGGGAAGATGCCAAACGTCTCTAGGTTCTTTAACAACAATTAAGCAATAAAGGTAGATAACCTCTCCTCTCTTGGCACCAGGGGTCTAGCTGCAATCCCTGGTAATAGTGATTAATGTGTCAGATGTCCCCTTTGTTGTAACACTGGGACTCCCTACTCATAACCGTCTACCTATAATAGGGGCTCCAGTATTCTGAACCTGCCAGGCCTGGGGAGAGCCTCCACCTGAGATGGGCTTAAGTGGGGAAGGGAACTCTGCATTCATGTGGATTTAGCCTCTGCAGCAGGGGGCTGGGAACAGGAGAGGGAGATGGCATGCTCATGGCCTGTCACTCCCTTGGAGATGCAAAAGCCCCATCTAGGAGCTAGGGAACAAGCACCTAGTGCCCAGTGTAGAGTGTCATCTTCTCGATTTGTAGTGGCTGGTCAATTTCCCATCAAGCTGGATGGGAAGTGAATAGGGAATGGCCCAAGTGTCACAGACTCCTGATGCTTTTACCAAAATTGAGTAATTTTCTTGAATAAATGGTTCTTCATATCCTGAATGCCCTTAGGATAGTGTCCAGAGACTCTTAATGGTTGTATTGTTTTTGTTTTGTTTTGTTTTATCATTTTCACCGTTCTTGGCTGTTGCTGGAGGAGGGTTAGTGGAGTTCCTCACACTGTCCTGTGACTCAGCTTTGCTTCTGGGAGGTGGGGCCTCAACTGTTATACAGTGTTAGGTCCTAGGGGAGCCTGTTCTCTTTTTTTTTTGGAGAGGTTTTCGCTATAGGGCACGTGCGCTCGCCAGACAGACAGAGAGAGACATAGAGACAGAAAGCGAGAAATCACCCCCCAGGGAGGATGGTCACGCCGCAATCCCTTCTCCTCCATTCTCCTCTCGGGGTCTTGGGCACGCATGCACACACGCCCGGTGTGAGTTTTAAGCCACTGGGTCCGGGACGCAAACTGCGGTCGACTACATGGGAGTCCAGTGACATAGCCATTACGCTAACTGCTGGTTCCCGCGGAGCCTGTTCTTAATTGATCTGCTCTTTGTTGTTTTTCCTTTACGAGAGAAAGAGAGGGAGAAGGAGGACTCAGAGAGGGAATGGAGAGAGACAGAGATAGGCTTTTTTTTTTTTGGACAGGGACTTACTGTATTGCAATCCTCCTGCCCTGTCTCCTGATTAGCCAGGACCAGAGGGGTGCATACAGCCGCTCCTTTTGTGTTCAGGTTGGGCTGAGAACTGAACCCAGTCCTCTGTGTGGCCTCTGGCCTCCCAAGCAGTGTTTATTCCTGTGTAGCTGCTGTGGTTGGGCCACTCTCGCTCTGGCTTTTGCACCATGTCTGCTCCTCCCTTCCTGCCAAAGTTAAGCCACAATATAGACTGCATCTGTAGAACTTCTTGAGACCAGGAACCTCACCACTGTAAGCAGCAGTGACTAGACAGGTCTTTCTTTTTTTTGAGAGGTTTTTCCTATAGGGCGCATGTGCTCACCAGAAAGACAGAGAGTGACAGAAAGTGAGAAATCACCTCCCAGGGGGGATGGCCATGCCGCAGTCCCTTCTCCTCCATTCTCCTCTTGGGATCTTGGGCGCACACACACGTACACACACAAGCCTGGCATGAGTTTAAGCCACCAGGTCCAGGACTCAAATCGCGGTCGACTACGTGGGAGTTCAGCGACATAGCCATTACAGTAACTGCTGGTCCCTAGGCAGGTCTTTCTTCAGTCCTGCATAAATCAGAAAGTTTGGCGTGATCACAATCCCGGTAAAGATATAGGGAAGGAAATAGAAATCATTCCATGAACTTTTTTTATTTAAAAAAAATGAACTTACTTAGGTGCATTCATAATATCAACAAAAAGCAGCTGCAACTGCTTTTTTTTTTTCTGGCAATTACAGAGTGGTATTTATTTAATAGAATATTTATTTCATATAAACTATATCAGAGACAACTGAAGATGAAAAAACTACCATTGCCATGTAGAACTAATTTCTGTTGTGCACCAACAAGAACCTGCTTTAAATTTCTATAACTATTTATAACCTCCATACTGTACCAGACACGGTTAGCGGCTATTGAAAATACCCCCAGGACAGGGCTATGTAAAGACACATTTGGCAGGGTGTTAACTGTACCTAAAGACACTGTGCAGTTTTTTTTTTTTTTTTCTTGAGAGGTTTTCGCTATAGGGCGTGTGCGCTCGCCAGACAGAGAGAGACAGAGAGACAGAAAGCAAGAAATCACCCCCCCAGGGGGGATGTTCACGCCACAATCCCTTCTCCATTCTCCTCTCGGGATCTTGGGCACGCATGCACACGCGCCTGGCGTGAGTTTTAAGCCACTGGGGTCCGGGACACGAACCGTGGTTGACTATGTGGGAGTCCAGCGACATAGCCATTACGCTAACTGCTGGTTCCCAGACACTGTGCAGTTTAAAAACGAATCTTACACAGTCTCCCATTTCCTTTTGTTTTCTTTACAAGTGAGTTCTGTATAGGAAGGTTAAATTCTTTTTTTGGAGAGGTTTTATTTATTTATTTTTTTGCTAGGGCGTGTGCACTCGCCAGACAGACAGAGACAGAGAAACAGAAAGCAAGAAATCACCCCCCAGTGGGGATGGCCACACCGCAATCCCTTCTCCTCTGTTCTCCTCTCGAGATCTTGGGCACGCACTCACACGAGCTCGGCGTGAGTTTTAAGCCACCGGGTCCGGGATGCGAACCGCGGTCGACTACATGGGAGCCCAGCGACATAGCCATTACGCTAACTGCTGGTCCCGGAAGGTTAAATTCTTTATAAACAAGGGGAAAATCTGTGCTGGAACCAGCGTATTCATCACCACGTCTGTGTCTTCCTCTTGGTCTTTGTCCTCCTGCTCTCCCTCCTTGCACTTTTCAGCCATGATACTCCCTTTCTGCTGGATCAGGCTTTCCTTTAGCTCAGTATACAGCCATATCCTTCTCATAGTTTTCCTGCTACTTAACGGCCTTCCTTTCTTAGAGCTGCTTCCCACTTGCACCAACATTATCCTCATCTCTCCCAGTTTCTATGCAGCATAGCCGGGGGGTAGGCTGGGATGTTCTTCTTTGATTTTGGGGAGATACTCGAAACAGAACGAGAAAAAGGAGGCTTCTTGGGTGCACTGGGAACCTGGAACTCTTTTTGTTTCCCTTTAGAAGAGATAGAGTTTTTTATTTTTCTTTCATAACAGGCCTTGTCTGCCTTTGCCATATCTTCAATTTTTTCTTTCTCTCTTTTTTTTGGGAAAGGTTTTTGCCACAGGACGCGTGCACTCGCCAGAAAGACAGAGACAGCAAAATAGAAAGCAAGAAATCGCCCCCTGGGGGGATGGTCACGCCGCAATCCCTTCTCCTCCATTCTCCTCTCGGGATCTTGGGCACGCACGCACACGCGCCCAGCGTGAGTTTTAAGCCACCAGGTCTGGGACGCAAACCACAGTCGACTACATGGGAGTCCAGCGACATAGCCATTACGCTAACTGCTGGTCCCAATTTTTCCTTTCTCTATAGCAAACGTGGTCTTCCACCGTTCTGAACACTCTTAGAAAACTCTGAGAAGCTGACTGAAGCATCTGGGTGCTGCTTCTTGTGCTCCTTTGGGCAAGTTTGCTCTAAGAATGCATATTGTTAGGGTGCTCTGTAGTACGGTAGGGTGCCCTTAGGCGTAGGCTGTGAAGTAATTTACAGACTCAGGGAGAAAGCAGTTAAAAAATAATTTATTCACATTTCAAAAGGAGGAAAGGGGCTAGATGCAGACTTGCATTAGCCCTGAAAGGTGAGTGACAGGAATTTATACTGGGTTTTAAAGACAAGGAGTGGGGCAAGCAGGTAGCATAGTGTTTAAGGCACTGGAGTCTTACATAGGCAATGACAGTTTGAGTCCCAGACCTGGTGACTTGAATATCATGCCTGGGCCTGTGTATGTGTGTGTGCATGCAGAAAATCCTGAGAGGAGAATATAGAAGAAAGGATTGTGATGTGGCCATCACCTCTGGGTGGGGTATTTCTCACTTCCTTTCTCTGTTTCTGTCTGTCTCTCTCTGGGGCTCTATGGCAAAAAAAAAAAAAAAAAAAAAAAAAAAAAAAAAAAAAAAAAAAAAAGCCAAAGAGTTTAGGACTAGCTAATTAGGATGATTCTTAGACAGGATGCCTTTTAATCTTTCACAATCTCTGGATTATTTCATCATTATCGTTGGTTGTCATGTCTATTCAGTTTCATCCACAATGTATCTGAATGTTTGTTGATGTTTTAGAGTCAGCAAGAGACTCAATTTCTGTATCTGTAGATAGAAAAACAAAAGTCAGCAGTTGCAGTGAGGTCAAGGAGGGGCCAACTAGGAAAGAAAAAGGGAGGAGGAGAAAAAATGTTTGAAGCACCTGAGAGATTTTTTGTTCTGGGTTGTTTTGGTGTGTTTTTTTTGTTTGTTTGTTTGATTTTTAGGTTTTTGTCAGAGGGCGCATGCACTTGCTTGCCAAGAGAGGCAGAAAAAGCGAGAGGGAAAACGAAAAATCACCCCCACTCCCCTACAGATACCTATACTGCAGTCCCTTCTCCATTCTCCTACTGGGATTCTGGGTATGCTGAGAGTGTTAGTGAGTCTCCCCATTAAGGAGTCAGTATAACACTGAATCAACCCAGTGCCTGGGGGAGACAGAGACACGGAGCTGATCCTTTCAACTTTTAAGGCTCTTAGGAGACTTCTAACTCTTTCGCATAAGATGACATTTTGCCCATCAGCATTTTAGGATCTCCTTTGTCCATGTTTTGTTGTTTTTGCTCTGAGTCACAGACTCACCCAGTGTCCATCCGGTTCTCACTCACCCTGGCGCTGTCTCTGTGGAGCTCAGTGTACTACCTGATCCCATGAATTGTTTTGAATGGTTTTCATGAAATAAGAATGACACCGTTAAATACTTGGGCTGACTCTGTGGCCTGGTGGTTAAGGCAGCTGCATCTCATATTGGCCAACTATGTGGTTCAAGACCAGAACCCTATGGCTTGAGAAACATGCCAGGTATCTGTTTATGCATACCCAAAATCCCAAAAGGAGGGGTAAATGGAGAAGAAGGGATTGCCTCCTGGCCATTTTCCATGGGGAGTGTTTTCTACTATCCCCCTCTCTCTAATGAACACACACACCCTCTAACAACAAAATAAACCCAAGAACATGTCTCTCTTTTTGGGGTGGTAAAGTGTGCTTTTCCAAATTCTTTCTGAAGCCTTGAGTTTCCTTTTCATTCAGGTTTAATACCTATCTGAGGGCAACCCTAGAGCATGCTTTTGTGGACTAGGCATTTCTCTGAGCTGTGGGCAGTAGAGGCCTGTCCAAATTGCAGATGCTGGACACAGAGATCGTAAAGCAACCTGCACAGTTAGCCAGCTTGTGCCCTGATTCTCAGTAGAGCTGTTCCAGGTTCTTTAGCCTTTCTTTTATTCCTATGGGTCAGCTCCCATCGTGTTCTGCTACCCACCATGCACACAAGAATAAGGTCAAAGAGCCCCAAAGTGCCCTGGCCTTCCTTACGAGGTGCTGATGGCAGATTTCTGATGACTGAGAAAATACCTGGTACCTAGGGAAGTAGTGTGGCTAACACATGAAAAAGGAAGACATAGTTTTTGGTGTCAATGTCAACTCTCAAAAACCCTCTCCAGGGGCCAGCAGATGGCATAATGGTTGTGTCACTGGACTCCCACATAGTTTTCTTTTGTTCTAGTCCCAGACCCAGAAGTTTAAAACTCACACCGGTGCATGTGCTTAGGTGCCCAAAATCCTGAGAAGAAAACAGAAGGGATTGTGGTGTGGCCATACCCCTGGGGGGTGATTTCTTGCTTTCTGTCTCTCTGTCTCTCTAGCACACACATGTGCCTGACAGCAAAAATCTCTCTGGAAAAAAAGAAAAAACCTTCTCCAATGGGGTCAGCAGGTGGCGTGGCAGTTGAGCAGTTGATTACCACTTGGCCAACTGCAGTTTGAGTCTCTGATTTGGCAGCTTGCTTTCTCACTTTCCTTCTCTGTCTCTGGTGAGCACATGTGCCCTATAGCATATTTTTAAAAATAATACTAATATGGGACCATCATATGGTCTAATGATTATGTTGCTGGACTCCCACGTAGTCAACCGCAGTTTGATTTCTGGACCTGGTGGCTTAAAACTCATGCCTGGTGCATGTGCATGTGCATGTGTGTCCAAGATCCTGAGAAGAGAATAGGCCATCCCCTGGGGGGTACTGTCTCGCTTTCTATCTCTCTTTCCAGCGAGTGCATGCACCCTATGGCAAAGATCTCTCTGTCTTTTTTTTTTTTTTTTTTTTTTTTTTTTTATAGCTATATTCTTTTTTTTCTCTTTAAATTTATTTATTTTTTACATTAATTCACTATACATCATTACAGCATACAAATGAATTTTCCGTCCAAAATATACTATGTATTGGCTCAATCAAGCAAGCACATCAACATACATGTTTTCAGCAAATAATTTTCCAATTCTTGTGTCTCATATACTTTGTTTTTTGTTTTGCCATCCTTGATTCCTTATCCCTCACCCTCTGCCATGTCCCAACCCTCCTCCCACATTGTCTCTGGTATCCATGGTTGCTTTCTATGCCTTCCCCCCTTCATTTAATTGATTTGCTAATGAACTTAATTAGTCTAAATATATCCAATAGCTAGCACAGCTGATATATACCTATACATGAGCCCAAGTCTGACTTTAGGCATAAACCCCAATGAGTAGAATGAACATATTATAAATTAGTACCCAGCTGGGGCTATATAGCTTACTGCAGTCATCAAATATGCATTTTTTAAAAATTTCGATACGAACAGTTTTACCGTTTTTTTTTTTTCTCCTGCAACTTTTTTTTTAATTATTTAACATTCATTCCCTGAGCATCATCACAACGTACTAAATGTGGTTTCCCATCTAGAATAAACTGCATAGTGGCTTAATCATGCATGTTATTATCAATAATATTCCATTTCTACTTTCATACATATGTATACGTATATATGTTTTTACCCCATGTTTAACCCTCTGCCCTTTCCCACTCTCTTATTACACTATCTCTGCTATGTACAGTTGTCTTCCATTCCTTTTTCTCCAACATTTTGTTCATCACACAATATCATAAGTAATCTAACTACTTTCAGCAGGTAATTTCAAGAAGAGTAGTTTTGAACTGGTAATGATATTTCCTTGAAACTTAAAGCCTAGAAACAGGTTAGTATTCTGTTCAAATAGTAGGTACATGCACCTATCAACAGCTCAAGACAGGACAAAAATCCTTTAAAACCGGAAAACAAAGCTTAGGAGAAAAGCAGAAATAATTCAGTCAAGTCACAGAATGTTGTTTTATCGGTTCAGTCTCATGTACTTAATCTTTCTTCTGTTAAGGTTCGATCTTCCAGATTGAATTCTGGGATATAATATTCATCTCCAAACCTTGTCCCTACAATTAAGTTGACCATTTTCTTAGTTTTTGAACTCTTATTTCTGTGTGTCTGCATTTAATTTTACTGACATAGCACTCCCTTAAGAACTTCTTGGAGGTCTGGTCTGGTGCTGGTAAATTCTTTCAGGTTTTGTTTATCTGGGAAAGTTCGTGTCTTTTCTTCCCAAAGGAATGATAACCTTGCTGGGTACAGAATTCTCAGTTGAAATTGCTTTTCCCTTAATACTTTGAATATATTTTCCCATTCTCTCCTCGCTCGCATTGTTTCTGATGAGAGGTCTGCCGTTAGTCTGATGGGATACCCTTTGTAGGTAACTTGCCTTTTTTCTCTTGCCAGTCTTAGTATCTTGTCTTTGTCTGTGGTTTTGGTCAATCTGGCTATAATGTGTCTTGGAGAAGATCTTCTTGGGTTGATTCTATTTGGGGTCCTCTGTATTTCTTGGGACTGAATCTTTGAGTGCCTCTCTAGGTTTGGAAAGTTTTCTTGCAGGATTTCATGGAATAGATTATCAATGCCCTTATGAGTCTCTTCACCCTCTGGGATGCCTATTATCCAAATGTTTGGACATTTAATTGTATCTAGTACTTCTTGCATATTATTCTCAAATTTTTGGACCATTTTCTCAGTCTTTGTGGTGGATTTTTCTAGGCCAGCCATTTTCTCTTCTACATTAGAGATTCTATTTTCTGTATGATCTAGTCTGTTTTTAATACTTTCAAGGGAGATTTTGACTTCTTGTATTATAGCCTTCATCTCTAACAGTTCCATCTGATTCTTTTGTAAAGTGTGAAATTCCTCTTTTAGATCTTGCATGAATTTCCTCACCTCCTGGAACTCTTCAACTCCTTTCTCCTTCCTCTTCAGCAGTTCCTTCTCTCTCTTCTCTTCCATCTCTGTTAGTTTTGCCATTATGAATGTTCTGAATTCTTTATCAGACATTTCCATAATTTCCATTGAACTGTGTGTGGATGAAGAGGAGCTATCCGTTTTCCTTGTGGGAGAGTTATTTTCCTGCTTCCCCATATTTCTTGTGGTCCTGCAGCGATTTCTAGTCATCTGGTGGATGGTCGGTTTCTTCCCAAACTTGGAAGTTCAAACTGAGGGTCGAGGAGTGTGCAGAAAAGGAAGCAGAGAGAGGGAAACAACACCAACAACAGCAAAAAAAACAGAAAAGAAACAGAGAAAAAGAAGAGGAAAAACTTTTAAATAAATCTAAAAAAGAAAAATTAATATTCAAAAAATTTCAATAAAACTCAAAAATTAGAAAACCTAGATCGCAGGAGCCATGGAACTGTCTGCCTCTTGAAGAAGGGCTGTTCTGGGAGGAGGAGAGGGGATTATTAACAAGATAAAGGGCTAGCTAGGAGGGGCCAAAGGGCCCTGTGAAATGCCTCACCTTAAAAAATTCTAAAAAGCAAAAATTAAAATAAAAGACAGAGAGAGAGAGGACAGAGACAGAGATAGAGAGAGACAAAGACTGATACAGAGACCGGAGACTTGAAGGGGACTTCCTACCACGTGGGTTTTGTATGCTGAAGGCCCAGTGATCAGTGGGACATCTTCCTTTCTCCCAAAATGGCTAGATCTCAGGAGCCATGGAGCTGTCTCCCTCTTGAAGAAGGGCTGTTCTGGGCAAGATCTCTCTTTAAAAAAAAAAAAGATAAATAAAAATTAAAACCAAAAGACCCTCTCCAAAAAGTTTAAATCTTTCAGGAAGTGTTTCTCTCTCTCTCTCTCTCTTTCTCTTTCTTTTTAGTTTTTGCTTTATGATCCATGCTCTAACCAGATAGAGAGACAAAGTGACAAATCACATCCCCTACCCCCTTCCAAGTGGAGATGACCATGCCACAATCCCTTCTCCTCCAGTCTCTTTAGGATTTGGAGCACATATACACAAGTGCCTGGCATGATTTTCAAGCTTCCAAACCCAAGACTCAAACCATGATCGGCCATGTTGGATCCCACACCTTAACCTCCTCCTGCTGGTCTCCATAAAGTGTCTCTTATACATAGATTTGCTATGGGAACTGCAAGGAAGGGAACTCCTTTATTTAGAAGGTTTTGTACCGAAAGTTTAATAATAACTTTATTGTTATAAGTCACTTTCCCTTAGGGAAAATTAGTAAGGCTGGCCCTGGCCTAGTGGTTAAGTAAGCTGGTTCTCACATGAATGACAGCAGTTTGAATCCTAGTCCTAGTGGCTTGAAAAACTTACCAGGTATGTGTATGGGCATGCCCCAAATCTTTTTTTTTTTTTTTTTTTTTTACCTTTTCTGCAACTTTATTTTTTTTTATTTATTTTTTTTTTATTCTTCTTTATATTACATTGAATTACATATAACTTTACATTGTATTACATTACTTTTTCAAAAGGGAATGCCATGCATGTCAGTCAGTACAGAGACATTAATCTCCCCGCTTCAACATTCAATATCTTTTCTATGTTTTCCCCAATCATTATTATTATTCTAATTATTTTTTAAGACAGTCCATCGCTATTTCTCATGTTGCTTGTACAAATACTTTGCCCATCATGAAATACTTCTCAGACAAATCCAGTTGAGAATACTATACATGTCAACATCAACAGTTAATAAGCCATATCTGTTTCTCACTAATGTCCTGCCTCTCTATTGTTCATTTGTTATCTTTCTCTATCCTCTTCTCTTCACTTCCCCCATTCCACACTGTCCTATTCTCATTGAGTACCTTCACTGCTTTTATGTCCTCCAATTTTTTTTTCACTATCATAGAATGCTGATAGTCGGTATATATTGAGTGGATACATACAATATCTTTCTTTCATATCCTGGCTTACTTCACTCAGCAATATATCCTCCGTATCTGACCACTTTCTATCAAATTCCAGGGCCTTGTTATTTTTTATGGCTGAGTAGTATTCCATAGAGTATATATACCACACTTTTCCAATCCATTCATCAGTTTGTGGACATTTAGGTTGGTTCCATGTCTTGGCAATTGTGAATAATGCTGCAATAAACATTGATGTGCAAGCACTTTTCTGACTGAGCGTTCTCCTGTCTTTTGGGTAAATACCCAGAAGTGGGATTACTGGATCGAATGGTAGTTCTATTTGTAGATCTTTGAGGAACCTCCATATTGTTCTCCACAGTGGTTGAACTAGTTTACATTCCCACCAACAGTGTAGGAGGGTTCCCTTTTCACCACATCCCCGCCAACACTTATCACTTTTTATATTCTTAATCTTTGCCATTCTGACAGGGGTTAGGTGGTATCTCATTGTAGTTTTTATCTGCATCTCCCTTATGATGAGGGATGTTGAGCATTTCCTCATATGCTTTTTGGCTATTCGTATGTCTTCCTTAGAGAGACTTTTGTTCAGCTCATTTTCCCACCTTTTAATTGGGTTAATCATTTTTTTTCGCATAAGGCACTTGAGTTCCCTATGTATTCTGGTTATCAGTCCCTTGTCTGAGGCATATTTAACAAAAATATTTTCCCATTCTGAGGGTTGTCGGTTCACACTTGTTACTGTGTCCTTTGCTGTGCAGAAACTTCTTAGTCTAATATAGTCCCACTTGTCTATTTTAGGGATTATTGCCTGTGCCTTGGGAGTCTTATTTAAGAAGTCTTTGCCTACTCCAATGTCCCCCAGAGTTTCCCCAGCATTTTCCACCAGTAGTTTTATTGTTTGAGGTTTTAGGTTAAGATCTTTGATCCATTTTGAGTTGACTGTTGTTAGTGGTGAAAGATGGGGGTTCAGTTTCATCTTTCTGCAGGTGGATACCCAGTTTTTCCAGCACCATTTACTAAAGATGTTTTCCTTTTCCCAATGGATTGACTGATATCCTTTGTCAAAGATCAGTTGGCTGTAAGCTTTGGGGGTTATTTCTGGGGTCTCTATTCTCTTCCATTACCCCAAATCTTAATAGGATGGGGAAATGGGAGAGAAGGTATTACAGTGTGATCATTCCCCACAGGAGGTTTTTTCTTTTATTCCCTCTCTCTGTCTTTCTGGTGAGCACACCCACCCTCTGCCAATTAAAAAAAAAATTAGGAAAAATTAATGGAGTAATGGTTAAGGGTTTGAGCCAGTTAGCGATTGGCTCTATACAGAGAACACAGTTTTATCAAATAGAAGTAAACGGGCCCCATAATGAAGTTACTGGATTTAAAGTGTGCTTAAAAAAATCTATGAGCTGGGGCCAGCAGATGGCATGGTTGAGGCGCTGGACTCCCATATGGCCGACCACAGTTCAAGCCCTAGACCTGGCAGCTTGCTTTCTCACTTCCTTCCTCTCTCTCTCTCTCTCTCTCTCTCTCTCTCTCCATGTCTCTCTAGACAGATTTAAGAATGATAATAATAAATAAAGTTTAATTTTTTAAAGAGTTTATGAGCTATTAACTTTTTTCTTGACCTGGAAGAATGCCTTCAGAAACTCCCCTCTAAGTTTCACCTTGTTTGGTCAGGCATTCCTGCACTTATTCCATGAGATGTGGAAGGGGCTGTCACCATTTACAGACCCCACATATTCGAAGAGCAAAGATCGGGACTGGGGAGATGGAGAAACCCAATTTAGGGTGTGGTTTGTGTCCTAAAAGTGAGCAGGCAAGTGTGATAGCATTGTGCACAGGAAAGGGAGTAGACAGATTTGGGGAATTAAAGCTGATAAGCACTCTGTCAATACCACGTGCTTACCAAGGCAAGCAGACTTTGGATACTTTAAGTGGTGTGGTTTGTATATCCAGGCTGGATGACCTTGGCCACCTTTGCACATTCACCCAACTTCCTAGAGGGTGCATCTCTAGACTGTCCTGTGCCTGCACAGGGTGAGGCTTGCTGCATGCTTGTTGAAAGAATGCTTCTGTCACCAGTCTAATTTCCAGTTGATTCCCTTTCTAAAAGTAGTATTAAGGTCTGGGCAGGAGCTATGGTGTTCTTAGCTAGTCAAAAACCTCCAAGTTCAACCTGCAACATTGCCTGCTGCCAAGAAGACTTCTGGTGGATTTTTTGCATTGTTTCATTTGTTTGTATATGTCTCTGGGAATGAAGGATTCTCTCATGGTAAATGTAGATAAAAGCCAGAATGTTGGGGCTGGGATGGGATCGATATAAAGAAGTAAGCAGATATTGTCTGCGTTGACATACTCTCTTGTCATTTCCTTGTCCCAGAGGGTGGCTCGTGTGCTTTGGAATCAGCTGAACAAGGAGACCCGGGAACACCATATCACCTGCGTGGAATTATTCTACCGGCTACACTGCCTGGCTCCGACAGCCAATATCTGTGAGGACATCATCTGCCACGCCCTCCTGGACCCTGACAAGGCGAGTCTTTCCTGCTGGCATCTTAGTTCGTTACAGCATTGTTGACAGAAATACTTGAGGCTGGGTGGCTTTATAAAGAAAATAGAGGTATATTTTCAAAACTCAAAATTGTCGTGACTGGAAAGTCCAAATGCCTCACAAAATGGCAGAAGGCAGACATGCCAGCAGAGCAGAGTACGATCTGTGTCCATATGGCCTCCACCTGCCTCGTTTCCTCTTACATATGCCAGAATTCAGTCAGGGGTCCCTGCCTTGATCACAACCAAAGGCCCCTCCTTTGGACACCATGGAGGGATTAAGTGTTCGATGAACACTTCTACACTACAGTCAAGTCCCAACACATAATCTTTTGGGGGACAAACCATTATCCAAACCATACAGCTAGCAACTCCATTCCATAACACCTCATCACTTTCTGTGCCAGAGGCAGACTTACAGACATCCAGCTGAAGTCTTTGGAGTTCAGTGGACATCCTGATTAATGAGCAGAGGTTTTCAGCCTGTCAGTACTGGACAACCTCTGGAAGCTCCAGCCATCCCCATTAGAGTCCTAAAACTGGTTTATGTCCATGTAATGGCTCCCTGGGGAAATGCACCCAAACTCCCTGTATGTGATTTGGGAGCTTCTGGAGTGTGTGGTAAAGCAGGCAGTTGTAGAGAACTGATTAGGAATATAATGTCCCTTACCCTCCTTTGCAGCCAGGTATGTGTCCTTATTCTTTAGGGCGCTTAGATCACACCCCCCCAGGGGACTGAGGCCCTGCCCCTCTGTGTCTTAGACCACAGGCCTCAGGTGTGACCCTGAGCACCAGGTGATGCTGAGTCTGAACGTGCACATCACTAAACGGTGCATCTTGTTCAGTTGCCTGGAATCCAGCGAGGACGCACGTGTGCCATGACCTTCCAGCCAGGAGGAACGTCAGCACAAGTGACAGTGCTGCATCCCGGCTGTGGCACTCTCCCCTTAGTGAAGTGGGGTCTGTTAAGACTGGGAACAGCATTTTGTTATGAAACCAGATTCCTTACTTCTGCTTATTTCCTAATCAAGGGGACAAGGCTGGAAGCTCTGTTTCGGTTTTCTGTGATCTGGCACCTGACACGAGAGATCCAAGGCAGCCGAGTCACCTCTCACAACCGCTCCTTCGACAGGTGAGGCGGTCTTCATTCTCACTCACCCATAGCACAGCACCGCAGAGGCCAATCAATGTGTCGGACTGGGGGCCGGCATGTGTGACGTTGAAGATGTGACACTTGCGTGTGACCTCTACAGGGTTCCCATGATCCCCTACATAAATTTAGCCAGAAACGTGTGAATACCTGAATTTAATTTGGCTGGGGTGTAAGGAAGCCCAGCATGCCTCAGAATCTTCTGTAGGGCTTTTACAATGATCCCCTTTTCCCAGGGAACTTTGTAGAGAGGTGCAAATGGTGGTCTAGACCTAGCTGGGGTGTATACATTTGTCACGTCATTACTACTTACATTATTAAGATGTGAAGGTCAGAGGGCCAGCAGGTGGTGTAGGGGTTAAGACTGGACTCCTGTGTAACCAATCGAGTCCCAGACCTGGCGACTTGAAACTCATGCTGGGCACATGTGCATGCATGCCCAAAATCCCAAAAGGAGAATGGAGGAGAAGGAATTGTAGTGTGGCCACCCCTTCCGGGGGGGGGTGATGTCCCATTTTCCCTCTCTCTCTCTGGTGAGCACATGCGTCCTATGGCAAAAAAAAAAAAAAAAAAAAAAAAAAAAGTGAATGTTATTGCAGGTTTGTTCTCTTCCACATCGTTTTTTCCAAGTGCCCTCCCATATCCCTTAGCACCAGGTGCGAGGGCCAAGCACAAGGCATTAGGTGCCAGGTGGTTCTGATGTTTGTGGCACAGCCCTGTGACTGTATAAACAACTGGAGGTAAGACCGTGACATCAGGATTTTACAATCTCCCCATCGCCCCAGCCAGTGATTCTAACATGAAAGAGAGGTTGACACCCCCTGTCCTTACCTGCTGGGGTCTGTAAACCCAGCATGGGTCACGTGCTCTAGGGTATCCGTGTTGTTTGACACCCTGTGCCCTGTGCCCAGAGCAGCTGAGCACAGACTCAGTGGCCTGGTTCCCCTGCAGGTCCTTGTTCGTCGTGCTGGACAGTTTGGCCTGCACAGATGGCGCCATCAGCGCAGCAGCCCAGGGCTGGCTCGTGCGCGCCCTCTCCCTTGGGGATGTGGCGCGCATCCTCGAGCCCGTGCTCCTGCTCCTCCTGCAGCCCAAGACCCAGAGGACCTCCATTCACTGCCTCAAACAGGAGAACTCAGCGGGTGAGTACCTGCACAGGGTCCCCAGCACGGGAGGGAGGAGCAGGTAAACTGGACCCCAGCTGCCGTCATGACAGGGCACTTGGATTTCCTGGGTGGTTTTGCCAAATCCACGTGGTGTGGAAGCGCTTCCTAAGCTTAGGAACTTTGAAAATATAAGGATCTAGTGAAGTAGTGTTAGGACTGCTAGAGAGTACTTGATGTTTTCACTGAAAAACCAGATGATTCTGTTATTAAAAAATAAATTGGGGGGACCAGCAGGTGGCATGATGGTTAAGGCACTGGACACTCCCACATGGCCAACCATGGTTCAAGTCCTGGACCTGGTGGCTTGCTTTCTCACTTTCCTTCTTTCTCTCTGTCTCTCTCTGAGCAAATTAAAATGAATGAATGAATAAAAATTAAATAAAAATAAAAATAAAAATTTGGGGGGGGGGCAGCCCATGGCCTGGCAGTTAATGCAGTTAGCTCTCACATGGTCAACTTTGTGGTTCAAGTTTGACCCTGGTTGCTTGGAAAACATACTGGATGTGTGTATATGTGTGTGTACATGGGCACACCCAAAATCCAGACAGGAGGGAGAAATGGAGGGCAAAGGATTGCAGCGTGACCATTCCCCATGGAGGCAGTGCTTTCTCCCTTTCTCCCTCTCGTTCTCTCTCTGTGTCTGTCTGGTGAGTGCAGGTACCCCCTGGCAAATTTTTAAAAATGAAAAATTTGAAATAAACATCATCAGATAAAATCACCATGCAGTCTAACTGAAATTACTCTTGTCTAACCTTGCTACCTTTTGACCAACTTCTCTCCTTCCCTTGCCCCACTTGTTCCCACCCTCTGGTTGGTTGGTTGGTTCCTTCCTTCCTTCCTTTCTTCCTTCCTTCCTTCCTTCCTTCCTTTCTTCTTTCAGTATGGGGTTTGTGTGCTCGCCAGAGAGAGGGAGAAAGAGAGAAAGAAATCATCCTCCGGGGGGAATGGCCACACTGCAGTCACCTCTCCTCCCCTTTCATCTTGGGGTTTGGGTGTACACACATGCACCCAGCATGATTCTCAAGCCCCCAGGACCAGAACTCAAACTGCAAAGCTGGCCATGTGGGATCTAGTACCTTAATCCTCACCCCACCTGCTGGCCCATCAGCATTCTACTTTACTACAAAAGTAGGTTTTAGGGCAACAAGAGACATAGTGGCTAAGGTGCTAAATCCTACGTGGTCAAGTAAATGGTTTGAGTTCTAGACCCAGAGACTTGGAAAACACAGCAGACACGTGTGTGTGTGTGTGTGTGTGTGTGTGTGTGTGTGTCTAAAATCCCATAAAGAGAATGAGGGAGAAGGGACTGCGACATGGCCATCCCCTTTGGGGAGATGCTTTCTCACTCTCCTGCTTTCTCTTCCTCTTCCTCTTCCTCTTTTTCTCTTTGTCTCTCTCTAGAGAGTATACACGCAAAAACGTAAAAACTCTTTATATGCTCTCACCACAAAACAATGCTAAGTGAGGTGAGGGCTACATTGATTAGCTTGACTTAATCAAGCCACAGTGTATACAAATATGAAAACATGACCAGCCCTGTGGGCTAGTGGTTAAGTGAGTCAGATCCCACATGGCTAAGCTCATAGTTTGAATCCTGGCCCTGGTGGCTTGGAAACCAGACTATATGGGTGTGTGTCTGTGCTCCTAATGCCAACAGGGTGAAGAAATGGAAGAATAGGGATTATAGTGTGACCATTTTTTCGGGGGGGGGGGGGGTGCTTTCTCCCTCTCTGGCTCTCTGGCAAGGACATACACTTTCTGGCAAGTGATTGGGTTGACAGAAAAGTCATGATGTATTTTTGTTTGTTTGTTTTTCTATATAAAAATGTGCCATGACTTTTCTAACCCAATAAAAGCAAAAGCAAAATCATATTGTTGGACCAGCAGGTGGTGTGGTGGTTAGGATGCTGGATCCCACATAGCTGACTCTGTGGCATTTCACTTCTGAATCCGGAGGCTTGAGAAATACCCGGGTACTGTGCTTATATGCTCAAAATCCTGAGAGGAAAATGGAGGAAAAGGGATCGCAGCCTGGCCATATCCTCTGGGGATTGACTTCTCACTTTCCCTCTCTTTCTCTGGCAAGTGCACACACCCTTTAGAAAAAAAAATCATGTTGTAACCCATAAATATATATGATTATTATTTGTCAATTTAAAAAATTGTCTAAATTCTAGTAACTCATATTTCAATAAAAAAACAGGTGATTTTGGGCTAGCAGGTGGTGTGGTGGTTAACATGGTTGGATCCCTCATGGCTGAGTGCACAGTCTGAGTCTGGACAGGGCAGCCTGAAATATAATTACAGTAGGTGCATGTACATGTGTGAGCACACATGCCCAAAGTCCTGAGAGTAGAATGGAGATGAAGGGATTGCAGCATGGCCCTTCCCTGGAGGGAGTGCTTTCTTTTTTTGGAGAAGTTTTTGCTATAGGGCGTGTACACTCACCAGAAAGACAGAGACAGACAAAGAGGCAGAAAGCGAGAAATCACCCCCTGGGGGGATGGCCACACCGCAATCCCTTCTCCTTCATTCTCTTCTTGGGATCTTGGGCATGCATGCGCACGTGCCCGGCGTGAGTTTAAGCCACCAGGTCTGAGAATCGAACCGTGGTTGACTACATGGGAGTCCAGCAACATAGCCATTACGTCAACTGCTGGTCCCAGGAGGGAGTACTTTCTCTCCCTTTCTCCGTCCATCTCTCTGGCAAGTGCACGCACCCTATAGCAAAAATTTAAAAAAAGAAGAAAGGAAAGAAAAATAGATGATTCTCGATCTAGCCACAGTGACATAGCAGTCGTCATTGTTCTGCTTCCTTCAAAGCCATGTAGAAGATTGAGTTTCAGGTCCCAAGCTGACCTGTCCACACCGGTGCATACATGTGCCCAGGATCCTGGCTAGCTGGAAAGGCTCTTGGGGGAAGATCATGGCGAAGGGCCTTTCTCTCTCTCTCTCATAAAAGAAGGAAGGAAACTTAAACTAACAAACACAAAAGGTAATTCTTGACTCTTGTGTTAGAGAAAACCATTCAAATGTGCCTAAAGTAGAGAGAACAACAGGACCTTCTCCAAATATCTCCAAAGCTGCCGCAACCACTTAGAAGTAGTGTGGTCGGCTGCCTGGTGTAGATGGTTGAGCTTGGGTTTTCTAGGCTAGCACTTTTGTCCCTGTCCAGATCTGAGATGGGATGGTGTAGGTAGACTCTGGAATAAATGATTGGAAATGTCAAAATTGGCATATAATTTGGTCAGTCATACTTTATAAAAATAGCTTATTCGTGAGCCTTCTATGACAACGTAAATGGTTTCTTTTCTATCTTTTCTCTAAAGTTATTTCCTCTTTAAATCAAATTACCAGCAATGCAGAAGGAAAAACCCTTTTAGTTCACAGAATTTCCAGAAGCATCTTCAACATAAATGTAAAGTAACGTAGGTAGGAATCAGGAAAGAGAAGAAAAATTAAATAAAGCTGTTGAGCCCACTCACTGGACTTGAGTGACAAATACCTAACGCAGTTTCTGAACTAACATTACTTCCTATAATAATTGTATTTTATCACATCACAATTTCCTAAGGGATGGTTTATAGCTTTGAATTAGTTTGTTAAGCTCATTGGGTTGTAAGTATTTTGTATTTATCTATCTCAGTCTTATTTTGCAGAGAAAAGTAGCCTGCCATCTCAGTCAGCAGAGTATTAGGACGTGGTTTCCTCTCTTCCACAGGCTCTTGCCCCACCCTGTGAACTCTAGTTTTGTTCTGGGAAGGAAATCTGGTTGCTCTTTGAAAAAGAACGCATTTTATTATTCCACGTTATAAGAAAGTCAAACTTAAAGAAGCATAAATTAAGCACCTTCTTAAAAGTTTGGCTGCTGGGACCAGCAGTTGGCATAATGGCTATGTCGCTGGACTTCCATGTAGTTGACTGTGGTTCAAATCCCAGACCCGGTGGCTTAAACTCAAGCCGGGCATATGTGCGTATGTGCCCAAGATCCCAAGAGGAGAATGGAGGAGAAGAGATTGTGGCATGGTCATCCCCCCTGGAGGGTGATTTCTCACTTTCTGTCTCTGTCTCTCTTTGTCCTTCTGGCAAGCACTCACGCCCTGTAGCAAAAACTTCTCAAAAAAAAAAAAAAGTTTGGCTGCTATTACAGCAAATGTACTTTTTAAAAATAATTACTTATTTAATTTTAGTTATTATTATTATTTTTTATTTGATGAGAGAGAGAGTGAAAAAAGATGAAAAAGCAAGCTACCAGGTCCCGGACTTGAAGCACATGAGAATCCAGCACCTTAACCTTCATGCCTTTTGCCAGCTCTAAAAAGGTGTACTTTTTAGCATTCTATCTGTTTTAAGAAGACAGTCCTGGGACTAGCAGATGGCATGGTCGTCATGTTGCTGGACTCCCACATGGCTGACTGTGGTTCAAGTGCCAGACCCAGTAGCTTGAAACTCATGTTGGACATGTGTGCGTGCATGCCCAAAATCCCAGAGAAAAATGGAGAAGGGATTGCAGTATGGCCATCCCACCTGGGTGGTTTCTCACTTTCTGTCTGTCTCTCCAGTGAGCACACGCACTCTATAGCAAAAATCTCTCTTTTAAAAAAAAGAAAGAAGAAAGTCCTAAATTTGCAGTCCACTGGGTTTTCAGTATCCTGCCCTGCCTCATGTATCATTTAGTCTGTGTTTAGAGTTGACCACAGTCAGCAGTGGTCTGTAGCTTCCTCCTGGGAGAGAACATCCCTGCTTTTCTTCCCCTGGAAGAAATGAGAAGCTTCCTGCTTACTCCCATCTCACTTCTGTAATTCCATAGCAATTTATTTTGAAAGTAATACAACACACTTCAAGCAGCTCATCGATTTCTAACTTATTCTTCCTTCTTTCATGATCTTGCTTAATGCTCATGGCATAGATTTGTTGAAATCTGCGTATTGAAAATATGTGATAATACTGGATATGTTTGGCTTTTATTTCCCTTTAAGTAGACATGAGGGCTAGCCCTGTGGCTTTCACTTCCCTTAAAAGAGACTTGGGGACCGGCTCCTGTAGTTCAGGGTTAAAGGAACTGGGTCCTACATGACCAACAATGGTTGGAATCCTGGCCCCTGTGGCTTGAGAAACAAACCAAGCACTTGTGCAGGCACATCTAGAGTCCTACTGAGGGGATGAAGAAATGGAGGATATGGGATTATGGCATGCCCACTCCCATCTGGGGGTGCTTTCTCCCCACTCTCTGTGTCACTGGCCAGTGCTCATACCCTCTGCCAAAAAAAAAAAGGAGATTGGATATTTAAAAGCATTGTGTATTTTCTAATTATAGAAGTACTTATATGCTTTTTTTTTTTTAAACTGGATGACCATGGGACCAATAGGAGTCATGTTGGTTAAGGGTGCTGGACTCCCACATGGCCGACTGGGGTTAGAGTCCCAGACCTGGCGGCTTACTTTCTCACTTTCCCCTCTCTTTCACTCTGTCCTTCTCTGATCAAATTAAAATAAAATAAATAAATAAAGTTAAATAAAATAATTATTTAAAAAAAGAAAAAAGCTGGATGACTAGTCAAGTGGTGTGGAGGTTAAGGTGACTAGATCCCACATGGCCAATTGCATGATTTGAGTCTTGGACCCAGCAGCTTGAAAAACAGGCTGAGTGCATGTACATGCATACCCAAATCCCAGGAAGAGAATGGAGGTGAAGGGATTGCAGTGTGGCTATCCCCCTTGGGGTGATTTCTCACATTCCCTTTCTCTGTCTCTATTGAACACATGTGCCCTATAGCAAACTTAAAAAGAAAAAAAAAAAAAAGAGAATATTAAGGAAGTACAAACCTAAGTAGAAATCTCATGTAATGCCAGTTGGTAGAGCTAAGAGATTGGCAGAAAATCTTCCAGACTTTTCCATAGCTGTGTGTTAGAGATACTGTCCCCAGATTGAGCTCATTCTATATATACAGTTCTGTACCTTGATTTTTTTTTTAACTTAATAGAGCCTACACTTTGGTCCCTATCAGTATGTATAAGTTTATCATTAAAAAATCTAAATAGGCTTGCCCCATGGCTTACTGGTTAAGGAAAATGGATCTCAGATGGCTAGCTGCAGTTCAAGTCCTAGTCCCAGAGGCTTAAAAAGCTTTCTAGAAATGCATGTATGCCCAAAAATCCTGAAAGGCTGGAGAATGGAGAAAAAGGGATTGCAACGTGACCATGCTCCATTAGAGGAGGGGGTCCTCCCCTTCTCTGTTTCTCTGTGAAGCACACGTTCCCTCTGGCAATTTAAAGAAAAACAGTGCTTGGAACCAACAGTGGGCATAATGGTTATGTCACTGGACTCCCATGTAGTTGACCACAGATCGAGTCCCAGACCCGGTGGCTTAAACTCACGCCAAGATCCCGAGAGGAAAATGGAGGAGAAAGGTTGCAATGTAGCCATCCCCCTGGGGGGTGATTTCTCGCTTTCTGTCTCTCTGTCTCTCTCTGTCTTGCGAGTGCACGCGCCCTATAGCAAAAACCTCTTAAAAAAAATAGAAAGAAAAAGAAAGACAGTGGTCCATTGCATATTTACTCTGAATTGTTCACTCAGCCCCTCTGTGGAGCTTCTCTTTGCCTTCCAGTCTGTCTTTACAAGACTTGACATTTCAGTGAATAACTTTATTCTTATAGCTTTAAAACCTTTCTCCTGTTGTTTGTATGGGACAGATTTATTTATTTTTCTCAAGTATAGGATACATCTAGTAAAAGAAAACTCCTGGAACAAAATAATACATATATATTTTTAAATTACCATCCCAAGAAAGTTGTGATGCTTAAATTTTCCATGGCAGTATAACTTCCAGTCTCTTCACATTCTCAAAAACCTATTTACTGGGCCAGCTGGATGATGGCATGTTGGTTAAGGCAGGAGAAACTGACATGGATGACAGCACTGTTCGAGGCTTAGACCCGTGACTTCAAAAACATGCTAGATGTATGTGTGCTCATGCCCAAAATCCCAAGAGGAGAATGGAGGAGAAGGGATTGCAGTGTGGCCATCCCCTCCCCCAGGGGTGGCTTTCTGTTTCTCTAACGAGCACATGTGCCCTGTAGCAAAACAGAAGCCAAAAACCTGTTTGCCGTCCTCTGCCTGCCTTTTGTCTGCAGCGTAGTCTAACTTGGGTGACGTAGTGGTATGTGGGAATTCTATCAATATCGATCTTCCTGTCTGACTGTGAGGCAGAGATCTCCCTGGAGCGCATTTCCCATAGCTATCCCTTGTGTTCTAAAGTTGTCATTTGTAATTTTCAGAGGACTTGCATCGTTGGTTTAACAGGAAGAAAAGCTCCTTCAAAGAGGCATGTGGAGTACCGGAGCTACAGGAAGATGGCTCCGAGGACCATCTGCCTTTGAGCCAGTTCACAACAGTCGACCGTGAAGCCATCTGGGCCGAGGTGGAGAAGGAACCAGAGAAGTGCCCCCCAAGAAGTGCATTAAGTGAGGAGGACCTACCCTACTATGTGGACCTTCCCGATAGGACGGCCCGGGACACCGTGGACAGCAGTGAGCACACTGAGTCCGCAGACACGAGCTTTGGCCACACAGATAGTGAGAACACATCCTCCTTCTCCACCCCATCCCACGGCCCGCAGGAGCTGAGCAACATGGACAACTGTTGTGCGCCCATCCCCATGGGAGGCAGGCTGCACTCCAAGCGCTCAGCCTTTCTGACGACCTTCCAGTCTGAAAACTTCAAGCCCACTGCCAAGTTAGGCTTGGTGCGGGTGGACTCAGACAGGACCCAGGCTTCGGAGTCATTGTCCAGTGATGAGGAGGCCGACCTGGAGCTACAGGCCCTCACCACATCCAGGCTGCTAAAGCAGCAGAAGGAGAGGCAGGAGGCTCTAGAGGCATTGTTCAAGCACATTCTGCTCTACCTGCAGCCCTACGACTCCCGCCGTGTCCTCTACGCCTTCTCCGTCCTAGAGGCTGTCCTCAAAACCAACCCAAAGGAGTTCATCGAGGCAGTGTCCAGGACCAGCATGGACACCAGCTCCACTGCACACCTCAATCTCATCTCCAATCTTCTTGCTCGCCACCAGGAGGCCCTCATTGGCCAGAGTTTCTATGGGAAGCTCCAGACCCAGTCCCCCAATGTGTGCCCCCACTCTCTGCTCATCGAGCTCCTTACCTACCTCTGCCTGAGCTTCCTGCGCTCCTACTACCCGTGCTACCTAAAGGTCTCCCACCGAGACATCCTTGGCAACCGGGACGTGCAGGTCAAAAGTGTCGAGGTGTTAATCAGAATCATGACACAGTTGGTCTCAGTAGCCAAGGCTTCCGAAGGGAAGAATGTGGAGTTCATTCACAGCTTACTGCAGAGGTGCAAGGTGCAGGAGTTTGTCCTGCTCTCACTGTCGGCATCCATGTACACGAGTCAGAAGCGCTATGGGCTGGCTACTGCTGACCACAGCAGGGCCCTGCTGGAGGATAGCCTCTTTGAGGAAAGCCTTATCAACTTGGGTCAAGATCAGATCTGGAGTGAGCACCCACTGCAGATTGAGTTGCTCAAGCTCCTGCAGGTGCTGATTGTCCTGGAGCACCACTTGGGACAAGTCCAAGAGGAGGCTGAGAACCAGCCAGACCTGTCCCGGGAGTGGCAGCGGGCCCTCAACTTCCAGCAGGCCATCAGCGCCGTGCAGTATGTGCAGCCCCACCCCCTCACCTCTCAGGGGCTGCTGGTCTCTGCGGTGGTGAGAGGGCTGCAGCCCGCCTATGGCTATGGCATGCATCCAGCCTGGGTGAGCCTGGTCACGCATTCCTTGCCGTATTTTGGGAAGTCCTTGGGCTGGACAGTGACACCCTTCGTTGTCCAGATTTGCAAAAATTTGGATGAGCTGGTCAAACAGTACGAAAGTGAGTCTGTGAAACTCTCAGTCAGGTATGTTAAACCCTTGGAGCATCATTATTGCTTTAATGACGGTTTTTGTGGTGAGCAGCTGTTTCACCATGGATGCCAGCTGGAGAAGTTCAACCTAATCAGAAGCCTGTTTGTCATTGCCAAGAGGGCAGTCAAGCTTGAAATGTTCAGATCCTTTATTTTAAATTTCACACAGCTACCCTGGCCAGTTTCATGCTGCAGGGCAAGTGAGTTACCATTCACTGTTGTTGCACAACAAAAATATAAATATGACTTCCCTTCACAGAAATTCTAAAACATTTTAGATCATTTTCCGAAGTGACTTTATGAACATAAAGTAGCACAAAGGATGCCTGTCATTATTATTGATATTTCTTTTTATTTTTTTCATCTACTATAGGACATGTGCACTCGCCAGAGAGAGAGAGTAAGTGAGAAAGCACCTCCCAGAGGGGATGGACACTCTGCAATCCTTTCTACTCCATTCTCCCCTCAAGAGCACACACACACCCACCATGTGTTTCAAGCCACCGAGTTTGGGATTTGAACTGTGCAGTTGGCTCTGTGGCATCCAGCCACCTTAAACACCATGCCACCGGCTGACCTAATGGTATTCCATTACGAGAGCCCCAGTTTACTTAAGATAGTGACATCTCTCTGGTTTCCATGTTTATATATAGGATTAAAGATCTTTATGAGCCTCATTCTTAAAAATTCTCAAAACCAGTTTCTCGTTTCTTCACCAAAGCACCACCTCCAAGCGGGAAAACATTTCTCCGGATTATCCACTCACTCTTTTGGAAGGTCTCACAACCATTAGTCATTTTTGTCTTTTGGAACAACCCTACCAAAACAAAAAGGTATATATTTTTTTCTTGAGTTTGAGGCAATTTTTGTATTGTTTTGCCTTGGGTTGTGACTGTTTCAAATAAGTTACATATGTATATAGTGTGTGTAAGTAATGTGTGCAAGAATGATACAAATATGTATGCAAGTTGATGCATTATGTGGAATGCAAACCTATGTGCGTATGTGATGCAAATATGTATGCAAATCTGTGTGTGTATATGTACTGTAAGTGTGAGTGCAGGTGTATGTGTGTGTTATATAACGTGTGTAGTATGTAAATGATGCAGGTATGTATGCAAATGTGTGTGATACAAGCATGTATACAAATGTATGAATGTGTATATATGTGTGGGAATGTATTTGTGTAAGCAATGCAAATTATGTAAGTGATGCAAATTGATTTTATTCTTATCGGCCCTTTCCCATTGTTCCATCAGTAACCATATGGGATAAATATAAAGCCATGTGTTTTATTTTAGGGTTATGTTTATTTTTTGTCCACGTGTTCTTTCACTTGTCATGGAGTTGGTAAAGTCTGAATTGGGAGACACTGAGGCTCTTAGTTGCTCTCTCCTATCTGAGATTCAGTCTTAGACTACATCTAATGCTTTGGTGGCATGACAGGAAAAGTTAGTACTTTGGGGCCTGGGACTCAACTACGTTCTCTCTTTGAGAGAAAAGCACAGGGAAACATCTTGTTTCCAGACACCATGTGTGTGTGTTGCTGAGAGGAGAGTCCAACTGCTCAGGCTAAGCAGGGGAACTGCCCCACTGATGCAGACAGCCTCATTCGCTCATTTTCATTTTTAGACGACTGCGATAAGTGATCCAACCAACTTGCGAAATGCCAGGAATGCCATCTTGGAAGAACTGCCTCGAATCGTTAATACCATGGCCCTTCTCTGGAATGTTCTCAGGAAGGAAGAGACTCAAAAGAGACCCGTCGATCTCCTTGGAGCCACAAAGGGATCGTCTTCTGTTTACTTTAAAACCACCAAAGTGAGAGGCCTTTCTCTGTGGTTTTGTTATTTGCCTTGTATTGTCCCATCAAAAATGAACATGTATAGGAATGTGTACCTAAATAGACAAATGTGCTCCATGAGACCCACCCCAGGAGTCAGAAGTACAAATCTCCAGTTTATTGAAAGTCAGTTTCCGGGACCAGCAGATGACATAATGGTTACATCACTGGACTCCCACATGGCTGACCACAGTTCAAGTCTTGGACCTGGTGGCTTGAAACTCAAGCTGTGTGTGTGTGTGTGTGTGTGTGTGTGTGTGTACCCAAGATCCTGGGAGGAGACTGGAGGAGAAAGGATTGTGGCGTGGCCACTCCCTCCCCCGGGGAGTGATTTCTCGCTCTCTCTGGCAAGCACAAACACCCTACAGCAAATATCCCTAAAAAAAAATAAAAGAGGGGCCAGCAGTTAGTGTAATGGCTATGTCCTTGGATTCCCACGTAGCCGCCGCAGTTCGAGTCCTGGACCCGGTGGCTTAAACTCACGCCGGGCGCATGTGCGTGCGTGTCCAAGATCCCAAGAGGAGAATGGAGGAGAAGGGATTGTGGTGTGGCCATCCCCCCTGGGGGGTGATTTCTCACTTTCTGTCTCTCTGTCTCTGCCTGTCTGGCGAGCTCACGCGCCCTGTAGCAAAAGCCTCTCAAAAAAAAAAAAAAGTAAGTTTCCTATACATGGAATAGAGGAGTGTGTGAGTGGTTTCAGACTATTTTCTTACTTCTCCCCCTTTGCCTTATTATTACTTAAAAATAAAATCTCTGACAGTCAGAGGTGGGGTTCCTAAATTAGAGTCCTCACTTGACTTTAGAGCATATCAGTTGAGACCAGACAGACAGAACGCATGTCTATGTTCTGCGTTCAGTGGTGCTGTTGACACGTGGGCACATCAGCACGGAATGTTGGGGTGCCGTTAAGGTTTTTATTGGACCAGAAGCGCATGCCCCAGACGTTTACTGTTTGTTCTCCCTCGGTTTTCAGGCTGTCTTGGAAAGCTCTAGCTTGGGGTGCTCCCTGTGCTCCCTGCTAGTATGTGCAGTATCTGAGGTCAGTTGAGTGCCCGGGGACCAGCCTTGGTCTCGGGGCTCACACACAGTGCCTGGTAACCCTGGCCCTCTGCATTCAGGGATTACAGTGTCTAGGTGGCCTCCTGAATGTCTTTTTTTTTTAGGTCCAAAGGTGCTGAGGAAAGGAATCCTGCTGTATTTCAAACTGGTGTAGGAACTTGTTCTAAAACAAGGGTTCTGAAAGCCATTCGGTACTCAGTCTCTCTGCGCCTCAGTTTCCTCATCTGTAAAATGAAGCTGTTGCTAGTCTCCTACTTTATAGGCTGATAGAAAGATTAGTTACAATAGCGGCTAGTGCTTATTGAGCACTCACTGCTAACCCTCCTGAAGATGAGGACCGTGGAGCGGGACCAGGAGATTCTTTGAAGCAAAAACCCGGGTGGCAGTGGAGGGTTCAGCTTGCTGCCAGGCTGAGGATAACATATATGTGGGTGACAAGGGCACACTGGGTGCTCAGCCATCTGTTTATTCAGCAGCCATGTCTGTGCTGCTGTGCTCCTGGCCGTTTATGTGCCAGTGTTTGGGGCAGCTGGGGT
This sequence comes from Tupaia tana, assembly GCA_026018925.1. Taxonomy (NCBI): domain Eukaryota; kingdom Metazoa; phylum Chordata; class Mammalia; order Scandentia; family Tupaiidae; genus Tupaia; species Tupaia tana. The sequence continues at coordinate 143,567,211 of JAKSZU010000001.1, read as the reverse complement.
CCTGGCCCCCAAGGCAGAGACAGCCGTTGACCTCAGCGGAACAACGAGGAACGCTTCAAAGAGACACGAGGCACTCTGACCAAGTGTGAGAGAGAACCTGCCCTAGTCTAGGGTTGGGGCAGGGGGTGTCCCTGAGGCAGAGTGGCCGACCTGAGACCCACCCGGATTGAGAGGCTTTCACTTCAGTAGGGAGCTCGGCTGGGAGAGCTACAGGACAGAGAGAAGAAGCATGGCAGGTTTCAGAACTGAAAAGTACGAGTAGCAAAAAGGACTGAGTGGTATTCCCCTGCCTTACAGGTTTATTTTAAATTGACTGAGTAATAAAATAAGTTCAGTGCTTCTGGAAATTAAAAAAACAGCTTTTCTTGATGAAAAGAAAAGTCCTTTTTCTCCTGCTGAGACAAGCTGAGGCTGTGGCGTTGCCAGCACATAGCGCTGACTCAGCCGCCTGCTTGCCCCTCACTTACTCCTCTCTACAGAGCACTGTGTGGCTTCCATGAAGACCCCACCCTGCTCCAGCTCTCCAAGGGTAGGAGTCATCATCCTCCCCCCAGACTCCTGGTCAGCTCAGCTAGCCATACTCCTCCAGCCTGGCCACTCACCAGGCTTTCTCAGGGAGCAGCAGGCCACCCTGTCATCTCCAACCCCTTCAAGAAGAGCTCCTATTCCTTCTCTTCCCAGGGCCTACCCAGCCACGAAACCTCTCTGCCCAGTGTTGGGACACTAACCCAACGGGCTTTGCTCCCAGTAGGTGGTGGCTGAGTATATATTCGTATGTGCATGACGGCCTTGATTGTCCTAGGCAATAACTTTTCTTTCTTGTTTTCTAGACCATAAGACAAAAAATTTTGGATTTCTTAAACCCTTTGACAGCTCATCTTGGGGTTCAGTTAACAGCTGCTGTTGCAGCAGTGTGGAGCAGGAAGAAAGCTCAGCGTCACAATAAGATGAAGGTAAAGTTAAAACTTTAAAGGACTTGGTCTCCCCCCATAGTCTAGTGATTAATTATCACAGCCCCAGCAGCTTGAAAACACCAGGCACTTGTGTTGCATGCTCCAAATACCAACAAAATGGAGAAATGAAGGAGAAGGGATTGTGGCATTCCACAACCATTGGGGAATGCTTTCGCCCTCTCTCCCTTTCTCTCTCTCTCCCTTTCTCTCTCTGTATCTGTTGGAGGAGGGCACACGCCCTCTGGCAATTAAAAAGGTAAAGGGCCAGTATATGGCATGGTGGTTTGGGCACTAGACCCCACATGGCCAAGTGCATGGTTCGAGTCCCAGATCTAGCGACTTGAAAAACATGCCAGGCTGCCCAAAATCCCAGCAGGAGCGTGGAGAAGAAGGAATTGCCGAATAGCCACCCTCCTAGGGGGTGATTTCTCATTTTCCCTCTCTTTGGTGAGTACACGTGCCCTATGGCAAAAATCTAAAAATGAATGAAAAAAGAAAAGCTAAAGGACTAAACTTACTCTGAGTCGTATGTAATCAAAGGTGACAGTGAAGGCCAACATGGAAAACTATTGAATTAGTTTCACTATTTTATGTTTTAGGTTTTTGTCGTAGGGTGTGTGCACTCACCAGAGAGAGTCAGTGAGAGGGAAAGTGAGAAGTCATTCCTCGAGGGGGATGGCCACGTCTTAATCCCTTCTCCATTCTCTTGGGATTTTGGGTATGCACACACAGGCACCCGGTGTGATTTTCAAGCTGCTGGGTCTGGGTCTTAAATCATGGTCGGTCATGTGGGAGGCCAGTGCCTTAGCGGCTAGGCCACCCACTGGCCCCAGTTTCTCCATTTTAAATGCTGTGTCTTAATGTGCTTAGAGCTTTGTGTGGATGGGCAGGGAGGAGTCCACCTTTTGTTAGGGTGACCTGTGTCACAAACTGTGCAAGAATTCACAGATTCAGAGAGTGAGTGTATAGGAAAGATTTTCACTTGCCAAGGAAGGAAGGGGACAGATGCAGAGAGTTGCATCTGTCCAGAGGGGGGGCCTAGGGACTCCTTAAGAAAAGGGATTTATGTAATGACTATGTCGCTGGACTCCCATGTAGTCAATCGCGGTTCGCGACCCGGACCCGGTGGCTTAAAACTCACGCCGGGTGCGTGTGCATGCGTGCCCGAGATCCCAGGAGGAGAAGGGATTGCAGCGTGACCATCCATCCCCTCTGGGGCGGGGGGGGGGGGGGGGGGGTGATTTCTCTCTATCTCCCTGTCTCTGTCTGTCTGGCGAGAACATGAACCCTATAGCAAAAAGCTCTCAAAAAAAAAAAAAGGAATTTAGGACGGGATAATTTAGGTGGTCTGGAAATAGGATTCCAGGTGGTCTTTTACAGCTTCTGGGCTGTTCAGTTGTTATCTCCAGTGAGTCAGCCACCTGCAGGAAGATCAGGCAATCACCCTTTCTTCCATCCTTTCAGATGGAAATCTTCCTCTGAGCCCAAGAAATCCCCCACTGGAGCATACCCCTCCCCACCCACCACTTTGCTGGGAGACCTTGCCTTTCCTCCCGAAGAGCCCAGTTGAGGGACAAACATCCAAGGGTTAATCCCTAAAAAAAAAAAAAATGCCTGAGACATCTGGGGAGGTTTTTTGTTGTTGTTGTTTTAAAGAATTGGTTTATTTAATTTTATTCTTTTTTTTTTTTTTTAACTTGACCAGAGAGAGAGGGAAAGTGAGAAGGCAAGCCACCAGGTTCAGGACTGGAAGGGGAGCTTTGAATGTGCCCTTCCCATTAGAGTGCCTAAGACTTCTGAGAGATACTGAATATGTCCTTTCACCTCTGACTTCTGTTTTCTCATTTTTGTATCTTTTTTTTAAAGGTCTTAGCCATAAGATGCATATGTTTAATGTGCATCTGATACTTCTGTTTAACTTTTTTGTATCTAATGTACATACAAGAGTATATGTAATATTTACACTTTAAAGAATTCAATCATTTTCAATCATCGATGGGGCTAGCAGGTAGCATGGTGGGTCCTGGATCCCACATGGTGAACTCTAAAGTTCAAGTCCTGGACCTAGTAGCTTGAAAAACATGCCAGGCACTTGTGCATGCATGTCCAAAACCCTGAGAGGAGAATGGAGAAGTAGGAAATGTAGTGTGACCAACCCCCGTGATTTCTCACTTTCTCTCTCTGTCTCTGTCTCTCTCTCTCTCTCTCTCTCACACACACACACACACACACACACACACACACTTTATGGTAAAATTCTAAAGAAAGAAAGAAAGAAAGGAAAACAACCCACATTCATCATGAACCTACCACCTGGCTTAAATGACTCACCACTCTAGCCATGAAGACTGCTGTGTTTCATGGTTGTAGTTCCATGTTAATTGCTTTTTGAATTTATTAAAATAACACTTGTCTGGTAATAATGAAAACTGAACTATCATACCCCTGTGCCTAAAGACAACTTCAGTTCGAAGCCAACTGGGGCTTGGTTTACCTGTTTCCACAAAACCTACACATTCCTCTTACTTTGTTCTTTCCCTGAATTGCCCAGGCCCCTGTCTTGTAGTTCTACAGATGGTTCTGCCCCCCTCCAGGACACTCTCAGCGCTTAATCAATACGTGGTCAACGTGAGTGTCTGTTCTTGAAGGTAGAGCAAATGGCTGCCCCAGCCACTCTCCTTCATACCTGCAGGGCCTTTCCAACGCAGCCCATGTTAGCTGGCTTTCTTCCAAGTCCCTGTGACCACATTATGCAAACCTTTGTCTTCAAAATGTGCTTCCCACACTGGGGCTTTCCTGTCAAGGCCAGATTTTTTTTTTTTTCTTCCTGTCCTTATATTTTGGTTCTGTCTTCATGCCAGCTTGTTTACTTTAAATTAAGTCTGTTTCTAAAATGCTTTTTAAATTCAAATATGCCAACATGATTGCCAAATCGTTGATTATACCTCTGATTTTTAACTCGTAACATATACTGAATATTATGTTCCTGTGCTTAAATGCTTAGCTTAGGGCTCCAGGTGACGGAGTGGTAAAGGCACCGGATTCTCACATAGCCAAGCACAGTCTGAGCCCCAGACTTGGCAACTTCCTTTCTCATTTCCCCCCTCTCTCACGGTCTGTCTCTCTCAAATTTTTAAAATAATAATAATAATAAATAAAATTAGATATATTGTTCTTTAAATAAATGCTTAATTCACTCTGTTCCCACTGATGGAGTTCTTCACCCAGTTTAGCAGGAAATATGCGTTTATTTAAAAGATTGAAACAGTGGGAACCAGTAGTTAGCGTAATGGCTGTCGCTGGACTCCCACGTAGTCGACCACGGTTCACGTCCTGGACCCGGTGGCTTAGAACTCACGCCAGGTGCGTGTGCGTGCGTGCCCAAGATCCCAAGAGGAGAATGGAGGAGAAGGGATTGCGACGTGACCATCCCCCCTGGGGGGTGATTTCTCGCTTTCTGTCTCTATGTTTCTCTCTGTCTGTCTGGCGAGTGCACACACCCTATAGCGAAAACCTCTCCAAAACATAAAAAATAAAAAAGATTGAAACAGTACCAGCCTGTAGTCTAGCGGTTAAAAGAGCCAGATTTCACATGGCCAACCACAGTTTGCATCCCAGCCTCAGTGGACTGAAAAGCACCCTAGGCACGTGTGTGTACATGCCCAGAATCCCAACAGGATGGAGAAATGGAGGAGATGGATCATGGCTTGGCCATGCCGTGGGGAGTGCTTTCTCCCTCTCCGTCTCCCTCTTTATGCTCTATGCACATGTCCTCTAGTAATTCCTTTTTTAAAAATAAAAGATTAAAATATATTTTTTTCCAGAGACAACTACTATAGAATACTTTTTGTTCATTATCTGCAATTTCCTTTCTTTCAGCTTTCTAGGAATTTTTTTTTTCTTGACAGATTGTCCCGGTGGCGAGTGCATCACAGCTTACCCTGGTGGACCTGATTTGTGCACTCAGCACTCTGCAGACTGACACAGTGCTGCACCTGGCCAAGGAGGTGGTGAAGAGGCCACAGCAGATCAAGGGGGATGAGGTGAGATGCCCTGGGAGGCCTCCAGTCTGTCTTAGTGAAACTGCAGACAAATGAGTGGCCTTCCTTTAACTCTGCTTTCTCAGAAATTGTGTTTGAGAAGGAACTAGCAATAGATAGGTAGCAAAAATAAGTAGGAATTCAGGGTTGTAAAATAGAGTTATTACTACCATGCTTTGAGGAAGACCCCCCCCCTTTTTTTTTTAAGGTATGGGAACTGCTTGGGGTTGGAAATGTCTCTCAGTCTGAAAACTGAGTACTTAACACTTGTGCTCCAAATGCTATGAAATATTTAGAAGGAGAAAGCTTCATTGTCTCAAGGAGTGGGTAGCCTAAAAGGTGTCAAGGTAAACAAAGCAGGGCCCCTGGTGCGAAATAGTAAACACACATGGGATTCAGTAACTGCTACAACGGGAAGGGCTGAGCTCAGTTCCAGATCGTGCAGAGATGACTAAAGGGAGAATCAGAGAACAGAGAGAGGGAGTGAGCAAGGTCGCAAATGGAATCGGGAGGTGGAAAATTACAGCAGAGCAGTTAGAGCGGTCGATGGTCACCATGATTGGGTCATCTGGGTTTGCTAACTGCTGCTTATCAAAGGTAGGCTTGCCCTCCCCCAAAGACAGGAGACAGAGCGCCCATCTTGTAAGATTACATTTTCAAGGGACGACTCTCAGATCCTTGAGAAGACATCATTGGGTGATAGGAAACACATGTACATCTCAACAGGGAGTATTTGTCATCCGGGTTTTTTTTTTTTTTTTTTTTTTTTTGTTATTTTTTAATAAATAAATGCTCTAAGAAAGGGAGATAAGGGGCCTAAAGTCAGGTGTTGGCAGGATCAAACATGAATTCTTTTGGCCACCTTGAGCTTTCTCATGCATTTCAAGGCAGCTAGGTCTTCATCTTGGGGCGGGGCCTTGTCCTGCTAGACCCATGCTAGTGTTTGCTTAAGTCTCTTAGTGTGAGGGTGGATAAAATAATTTGTGTTGAAAGTCCTTATAGGCCAGAGTTCAGGTCTCATTGAGAAGAAGGCTCAGAGATACCTGACTCGAGTATGGTCAACGGAGACAGTGGGGCAAGTTAAAAATTTGCATAACTTAGAAAACACAAATAGAACATAAATGTCCAGGGATGTAGCTCATCTTAGACATTTTTAAAAAAGAATTTTTATTTTATTTGTTGTTATCATTATTACTACTTTTTAATTTGACTAGAGAGAGACACAGAGAAAGGGAAAGTGAGAAAACAAGTCACCAGGTCCAGGACTCAAACCGCCGTTGGCCACGTGGGAGTCCAGAGCCTTAACCACCATGTCACTTGCCAGCCCCTCATCTTAGACATTCTGAGAAAGGAGAGATTTTATCTGACTGTAGTGAATAGAAGACTTTAGAGTGATGCCATTGAACCACAAAAATGCCTCATATTTTTTCTGCTCAGTTTCTGCATAGCAGCCAAGGGGTTTGTGTTTGTATAAAGATTTTTTCAGTTATATTCAGTGTATTTGAAACAGGACAGACTGTGGTTTAATACTTTTTATGCCCTTCGAAATATTAGTTTTTAACAAAGCAGACCTTATCATTGAAAGTATAGGAGCTATTTCACTCTTGATTGATTAATTTGATAGGTGGGACCAGCAGATGGCATAATGGTTGCATCACTGGACTCCCACATAGTTGACTGCAGTTCAAGTCCTTGACCCGGGGGCTTAAAATCACGCCAGGCAAATGTGCGTACATGCCCAAAATACTGAGAGGAGAATGGAGAAAAGGGATTGTGATGTGGCCATCCCCTTATGGGGGTCATTTCTTGCTTTCTGTCTCTCTGGCAAGCACATGCACCCTATAGCAAAAATCTTTCTCTAAAAAAAAAAATAATAAATTTGATAGGATGGGGATTTATTCCAATCACTTTTTTTGAAAAAAGAATTATTTATTTAATTACATGTATGTATTTATTTATTTATTTACATGTATGTATGTTTTTTTTTTTTAATTTGACCAGTGAGAGACAGAGAGAAAGGGAAAGGGAGATAGGTCTGGGACTCGAACCACCATCACCCCTGTGGAAATCTAGCGCCTCTAACCACCACACCACTTGCCATTCCCTATTTCAGTAACTTGAAACATGGAACAATTGTCTTCTATCAGATCATTTTAAATCACACAATTAAGAAAAGTTTAAGCATAACTTTCTAAATAAAAATTACCAGAATGGAAAAAATGGTTATTCAAATATATTGTTTGGGCTGGTCCTGTGCCCTGGTGGTTAAGGGGTCCAGACTCACTGTGAGGTTAGAGCCACAGACCTGATAACTTGAAAAACATGCTGGGTATGTGTGAATGCATGCACCAAATTCCTTTCAGGGATAGAGAGATGGAGAAGGGATTGTGGTGTGACCGCGCCTCACTGGGGAGTGCTCACTTCCACTCCCAGTCTGCCTTTCTCTCGGAAGAGCACACTCACCAGCAGTGGTGCAGTGGGGCAGCAGGGCCAGTATGTGAGTGGTAAAAGAATTTACCAGAGAACTGTGAGCATGAGAAGAAGTTAAATTTATTAGAGCTCCTTGGGCGAGAATACCAGGGAGACTGGAGAGACTGCCTGGGGTGAGACCCCAGGGAGACTGGATGAAGACTGCCTGGGGTGAGACCCCAAGGACACTGGGTGAGACTGCCTGGGGTGAGACCTGAGCAGGTTCAAGCCTATTGGTGGGGAGGGCCTCCTTTTTATGGGGATGGTAAGGATAAACTCTGAGCTCTGGTCAGGATCGGAGGCTTGTTGTTTCTCAGGAATGTGGAAATCTATCATCCTCAGAGATTGCTTGGGGTTGGTGCCAGAAGGGGCTCCGGAATGTTTGTTTCACCTGTTGTAAAAGCTTATCTTAGCGGAGGGGCTTTATCTTGTTCCCTTAACCTGAGCAAGGATTTCTAGGCCCTCTTCATTAAAGCTTGGTTGTCTGTTTTCTTACAAATCCTCCACAGTGCCTTCTGGCAAATTATTCACAAAAGGCAGAAACAACCCAAGTATATACACCAGGAGATGAATGTTAAACAAAATGAGATACCTACATGCAGTACATTTAGTGCTCAGCCTTAAAAGGATAAACCTTGAAGATATTGTGTTGTGAAACAAATCTATCACAGAAGGACAGATACTGTATGATTCCATTTACGCAAGGAACCTGGAGCAGGCAAAGTCATAGAGACAGAAAATAGAATGGTGTTTACCAGCGGCTGGAGAGCGGGGAGGATGGAGGTCTAGTGTTTAACAGGTACAGAGTTTCAGTTTAGGAAGAAGAGGAGTTCTTGAGATGGATGGTGATGGTATTGCACAACAGTGTGAGTGTTAGGAATGTCGTTAAGCTGTATGCTTTAAAATTATCAAAATGGTAAGCTTTATGTTGTTTGTATTTTGCCACAATAAAAATTTATGGTGTAAATAAGGAATATAATTTCAGATATTGAGTTCATCTCACTAAGAGGGTCAACAAAAGCAGCCCTTTGGGGTCAGAGATATTTTTTTCCAGCCTTTTTTTTTTTTTTTTAAGAGATTTTTTGCTGTAGGGCACATGCTCTTGGCAGAGAGACAGAGAGAAAGCAAGAAATCACCCTCCAGGGGTATGACCACACTGCAATCCCTTTTCCTCCATTCTCTTCTGGGAATTTTGAGCACATCCGCAAATGCACCCAGCGTGAGTTTCTAGATTCCGGATCTGGGACTCAAACTGCGGTCAACCATGTGAGAGTCTAGCACCTTAACCACTATGCCACCTATTGGCTTCCAGCTTTATTTTTAAACTTGTAGTGGAAAACTGACCACAGTGTATCTTTAGCGGTTTTGTTTTGTTTTGTTTTTCAGGTTTCTACTATAGGGTGTATTTGTTCACCGGAGAGAGACAGAGAGAGGGAAAGTAAGAAATTACTCACCAAGGGGGGGTTGGGCTATACCATGGTCTCTTCTCTTCCATTCTCCTCTCATAATTTTGGGAATGTACACACTTGCACCCAGTATGATTTTCAAGCTGTTGAGTCTGGGGCTTGAACCAGGTCAGCCATGTGAGAACCCATCATTTTAACCACCTCCTGGCCCCATGCTTGCCTTAAAGTAGAACTCTGTTTGGTTTGGTAGTCCTGCTCTATTCTGCATGTGGCACAGGGTAGCCCCCTACAGAAAGGTTGGGTTCTGAGGGCCTAGCCTTTATGGACCCCAACCAGGCCATCGTACTCAGGGCCCTGGTCCCTTCTTTCATTCCAGTGTTTATTAAAAATCAACTATGTGTGGGGCCAACAGGAGGAGGTGGTTTAGGTGCTGAACACTCCCACATAGCCAACCACGGTATGAGTCCCAGACCTGGTGGCTTGCTTTCTCACTTTCCCTCTCTCTGTGTGTCTCTCTCTGGTCAAATTAAAATTAATTAATTAATTAATTAAAATTAAATAGATCTTAAGGAAAAAAAAATAAACTATGTAGCCAGAGCAGCCCAAGATGGCCGACTTCAAAGATCGGGTGTCAGATGAGGAAAAGGTATACATAGCTGCTAAATTCATCACTCATGCACCCCCAGGGGAGTTTAGTGAAGTATTTAATGATGTCTGACTACTACTTAATAATCTTCTCAGGGAAGGGGCAGCACATGCATTTGCCCAGTATAATGTGGATCAGTTCACACCTGTAAAGATAGGAGGCTACAAAGATCAGGTCTTGATTACAGAGCATGGTGACCTGGGCGATAGCAGATTTTTAGATCCAAGAAACAAAATTTCCTTTAAATTTGATCACTTATGGAAAGAAACAAGTGGCTCCAGCCAGAGGAAACAGATGGAGGTCCAAAATTTTTTTTTTTTTTTTTTGGAGAGGGTTTTTGCTATAGGGTGCGTGCACTCGCCAGACAGAGAGAGACAGAGAGACAGAAAGTTAGAAATCACCCCCCAGGGAGGATGGCCACGCCGCAATCCCTTCTCCTCCGTTCGCCTCTCAGGATCTTGGGCACACACGCACACGCGCCCGGCGTGAGTTTTAAGCCACCGGGTCTGGGACGCGAACCACGATCGACTACATGGGAGTCCAGCGACATAGCCATTATGCTAACTGCTGGTCTCAAGGAGGTCTGAAATCTTGGAGAGAGTCCTGTGACAGTGCTTTACGAGCCTATGTGAAAGATCATTATCCCAACAGCTTCTGTACTGTTTATGCTAAAACTATAGCTGGACAGCAGACCATTCTTGCGTGTATGGAAAGCCACCATTGTCAGCCTAGAAGTTCTGGAATGGTTACTGGAGATCATAGTGGAAGTTCATCATCACACCACCCACAGGCCAGGTGGTTGGAGTGCTTAAGATTCAGGTTCACTGTTAGGAGGATGGCAATGTTCAGTTGGTTAGCCATAAAGATATACTGTATTCAATAACTGTTTCTAATCAAGTCCAAACTGCCAAGGAGTTTATTAAAATCATAGAGAATGCAGAAAATGAATATCAGACAGCATTGATAGTGAAAACTATCAATGTCAGGTACCACATTCAAGGCATTGCACCAGCAGCTTCTGGTTATTCGCACCACAATCAACTGGAACAAGATACTCAGCTACAAGATTGGCAAAGAAATGCAGAATGCTGGGGCTGGCAGATGGTGTGGTGGTTAAAGGTGCTAGATTCCCACATGGCTGACCACGGTTCAAGTCTAGGACCTGGTGTCTTGCTTTCTTACTCCCCCCACCCTTGTCTCTCTCTGATCAAACTAGAAAATAATAATAATAATAATAAATAATAATAAATAAATAAAGTTAAATAAAATAATTCTTTTTAAAAAATGCAGAATGCTTAGAGAAAGAAAGAAAGAAAGGAAGGATATAAGATTCTTTGATATGTGGAAAGAGAATAATTCAATGCCAACACATGGTCATAAGTTAAATAAATGATGTTTAAACAAGAGTGATATTTTGTTAGGGCTTTCAAAGTTAACAGGTTTTCTAGTGTCATGAAATACTGTTGAACCTAAAGCATTGTCTTGATTTGTATGTTTTGAAACCAGTTTCTAGGTGGTTTCAGTCACTTGAGGTTAGGGAATTCGTCTGGGCTGGGTTTGAGGAATTCTCCCTTTCTCACAGTTTTTTTGTTTTTGTTTTTTAATTTGCTAGAGGGCCAGTACCTGGGAGGAGTGGCAGTGAGAAAGCACCTCCCGTGGGACATAGTCACTCCACTTGCCCTCCTTTTATACCTTACCCACTTTTCAGGATTTTGAGCACACAGGCACATAGGCTTGGTATGTTTTTCAAGTCACCAGGTCCAGGACTCAAACCATGCAGCTGGCCATGTAGGATCCAAACGGCCTTAACCACCACACCATCGGGTGGCTCAAGGAGATCTCTTAAGTTAAAAATTAGGATTTTTTGGGGGCCGGCAGGTGGCATGGTGGTTAAGGGTGCTGGACTCCCACATGGCTGACCACAGTTCGAGTCCCAGATCTGGAGACTTGCTTTCTCACTTTCTCTTTCTTTCTCTCTGTCCCTCTCTGGTCAAATATAAATAAATAAATAAATAAATAAATAAATAAATAAATAAAGTTAAATAAAATAATTCTTTTTTAAAAAAAAGAATTAGAATTTTTTTCTTGTTTTGTCCATAGGTAATCACATGCATTCTTTAGGGTCAGCACTGACTCTCAACTTACTGTTTGAGGAGGTTCAGTTGTAATGCCAAATTTTCCCTGAATACCTGTTGATACCCTGGAATGGAAATTAGGTAAACAGAAAAGGAAGTCACTATGGAAGTCTGCTAAGAGGGGAACTAATTATTTGGGACCTCATAGGATATACATGTTTTCATTGTACACGTTGATACAATCATATTTGTTGTTATACCTGAACATATTTTTTAGCTAAAAACTTTGCTTTGTTAGAATATGGAATTGATTTTATTTTTTATTTGAATTACTTTCTAGCCTTATTTTCTACCAACCTGAAATAATTGGTTTTGCTTTAATTTTCAGAAATCACCCCTAGTGGATATTCCTGTGTTGCAGTTTTGCTATGCTTTTATCCAAAGGTAATGCAGTCTTCTCAAGAACATTCCTGAATTACAGATTCTATTGTAGTGACCATAAATGACAATTGTGGTTTTGATTCTTGATCCCTGGAGAGACTTACTTCAACAAATATTTTTTTGGGGGCCAGTGGGTGGTGTGGTGGTTGAAGGTTCAGGATTTCCACATGGCCGACTGTGGTTCAAGTCCCAGACCTGGTGGCTTGCTTTCTCATTTTCCCTTTCTCTCTTTCTCTTCTCTGTCTGGTCAGATTAAAAAAATAACAACAAATGGAGTTGAATAAATAAATAATTCTTTAAAAACATATCTTTTTTTTGGGACCAGCAGGTGGTGTGGTGGTTAAGATGTTGGACACTCCCACATGGCCGACCGCGGTTCGAGTACCGGACCTGGTGGCTTGCTTTCTCACTTTCCCTCTCTCTCTCTCTCTGTGTATCTCTCTCTGGTCAAATTAAAATAAATGAATAAAAAAAAAACATATCTTTTTAAAAAATTTTATATATTTCATTTATTATAGAGTACATGCTCACATATGAGAGAGAGAAAGAGAAGTACCCTTGACAGAGTCTTGTCACGCCACCATCTCCTTTCCCAGCCCTCCAGCTCGTCAGGATCTTGGGCACATTAGCTTGGCATGTTTTTTAAGCCACCAGGATAGGACTCAAATTGCAATCAGCTGCGTGCTGACTGTGCTGCAGGACTGACCTTACTGGGCCCATTTCAGATCCTACAATGGCACCATCCTGGGCTCGGCTCCCAGACCCTTTCTCTGTTGCAGTAAGCGGAGATGAAGAGAGTACAGACCAGGGAACCAGCAGTTAGCGTAATGGCTATGTTGCTGGACTCCCACGTAGTCGACTGCAGTTTGTGTCCCGGACCTGGTGGCTTAAAACTCACGCCAGGCGCGTGTGCGTGCGTGCCCAAGATCCCAAGAGGAGAATGGAGGAGAAGGGATTGCGGCGTAACAATCCCCCCTGGGGGGGTGATTTCTTGCTTTCTGTCTCTATGTCTCTCTCTGTCTGTCTGGCAAGCGCACGCACCCTATAGTGAAAACCTCTCCAAAAAAAAAAAAAAAGAGAGTACAGACCATTTCTCAAGGAAGCCTCATGTTCTTACACATTGATTTGCTGTCTCAGAGGTAGTAACCCAACAACCAGGCACAATATCCTTGGTTCCAATAGTTAAGGCTCCAGGTATTCCCACTCGTCACATTCTGCGGTTGTAGGAAGGTAAATGGGAGATCAGAATCCCAGGAGTCACTGGGTTTAGGGTGAATTCAGACAAGCTGTTACCCCTTCACCCCCTCTAGTTCTTTCCTTTAGGGGTTAAACTTGAGCGGATCACTTCTCTCCTAACGACAGTATTATGTACTGAGGTACTACCCAATGTTTAGTGTAGTGCCTGAGCAATAATATGAGCTTTCCCAGCAGCCACAGCTTAGTTTTTTTTTTTTTTTTTTTTTTATAATCATCCTGCTCTTGCAGAGGAGAAGTGCCAAGTCACACAGGAGACAGTGGGTTGGGGGACCAGGACTGGGCACTGCGCCCCCTGACTGCACTGTGCACTTTAGTACACTGTGCTGCCTGCTTTGCAGCAGTAACTTGTGATCCTCCTCATTCCCCAGGAGACTCGGCCTGAGAGTTCCCTGGGAGGAGGTGGGTCAATTTTCTGGTGGGGATTCCCTCACCTACCGGCTTTGCAGCCTTCTCACCACTGGTGCTGTGTTAACAACATCAGGGCAGCCGAATGTTAGAGCTAGAGGGCCTGAGAGATCAGAGTCGACCAGCTAGTTTATGGCTTTATTGTATAGACATGGAGACAGGAGTATCTCACTGGTCAGTAACGTGTTGTCAGGTCCTCAAACTCCAAGTGCTTGCCGGAGTACCTACATCTAGCTTCTACGTATTGCACTAAAAAAGGAAGAAACAAGTCAGTCAGATAGACCACCTTCCCCTCTGCTTTCTAGTTGCCCAGATCTAAACTGTGCTTATAAGTCAATGTTGTATTTTAGCATTTTCATTGTTTCATATTTTTTTCCTGTTTTTTTTATTTTTTTATTTTTTTAAATAGACTCCCGATACCAGCCTTGCAAGAGAACTTCCCTTCATTGTTGGGAGTGTTGAAGGAGTCTGTACAGCTCAATCTAGCTCCCCCTGGCTATTTCCTCCTTCTCAGGTATCACATCATTGCATTCACATGATGACATATTTTCTATTGGAACATATTTTATTTCTGCAGCATTTTTTATCTGAAGCTGATTGTCTCTCAACAGCATGTTGAATGACTTTGTAACAAGAACGCCCAACCTGGAGAGCAAAAAGGATCAAAAAGACCTGCAGGTCTGTATGAGAAAAACTCTAGCAAAATATTGTTCCTGAGGTGTTGTCTATATTTGGGGGTATCATTGCAGATAATAAACACTGGGCCAGTTCTGGTCTTAGCTGTGCATTGGTTCACAAGCCTGACTTCCACCAGCATTGTAAGAGGGTCAGACACTCAGTCATACTTACTTATATGACGCTTGAGTAATCTTCCGTGGAGTCTGCAGGATGCTTCCATCCTAATCCCCACTGTTTGCAGATGTCTCCATGAAGCGTGATGAAATATGAATCTATTTCTGTACATGAGTTTCTTTCCTTAAGCCTTTCCTTTTCCCCAACTATAAAAACAATACAATTACGAAAATATTGAAAAATAAGAAGGGTGAACCTGCGCTCTGGGCTTGGGAGCAGCTTTGGGGCTTTTTGCACACCATCACCCACCCTGTGGGATACCTAAACCTGGTCAGGGCAGGTTTCCTTGGGCAAGCCTGTGCTCAGAGTTTGGGAGCAACTTTGAAACTTTCAGCACACCATCGCCCACAGCTCTGGAGGCCTGGGCTTGAATCATCTGCCAGAATATTTAAGCCTGGTCTGGGAAGGCCTCCTCAGGTGAGTCCATGCTCAGGGCCTAGGAGCTATGTTGGGGCTTTTGATACACCAAAACATGCGCTGCACATGCGCAGTGTGTGACTTGACCTTCTTCACTAAGCTATATTTCCTTAGATTGCTACCACCTTACCGAGAGCTAAACATTTTTTTTAGAGGTTTTTGCTATAGGGCGCGTGCGCTTGCCAGACAGACAGATAGAGACAGAGAGACAGAAAGCGAGAAATCACCCCCCGGGGGGATGGCCACGCCGCAATCCCTTCTCCTCCATTCTCCTCTCGGGATCTTGGGCACGCACGCACACGCGCCCGGCGTGAGTTTTAAGCCACCGGGTCCAGGACGCGAACTGCAGTCGACTACGTGGGAGTCCAGCGACATAGCCATTACGCTAACTGCTGGTCCCAAGAGCTAAACATTTTGACAGAGGAGCCAAGCACCTGAAGTTACCCCTAACTGCTCTGACCTGGGAGACAAAGCCCTCCAGTAGGAACACAGCTGAGAACTAAAGGTGAAATTTCCTCTACCAGTACTACAAAATCTATTCTTATAAATAGAAAAAGTGAATACTGCATCAGATGATGAAACCACCACAGAAACATGAGAAAACAAGGTGAGAGGCATAGCCCCTCTCTGATGGTGGATAGCACAGAGAAATACACAAAAATGTCAAAAAAAGAATTCTGAATATTCATAGTGACAAAACTCAATGAGATGCAAGAGAAAACAGTCAGTTCCAGGAAATGAGAAAATCATTTCAGGACATGAAAGAATAATCCCATGAAAAAATAGATAACCTAAAAAATAATCAAACAGAACTTCTGGAAATGAAGAACACAATACAAGAAATTAAAGTCTCCCTGAAAGCATTAACAGCAGATTGGACCAAGCAAAAGAAAGAATTTATGACCTGGAAGACAAAATCTCTAGTATAGAAAATCACCAAAAAGAAAAAAAAAAAAAAAAACAACCAAAAGAAATGAGGACAGCATATGGGAAATTCTAGGCACCATGAAACGTCCAAATAATATCCATATAAGGGGTATTCCAGAAAGTGAAGAATCTGCTAAAGGCATGGAAGACCTCTTTCATAAAATACTACCTGAAAAGGGACCCGCAGATGGTGTAATGGTTATGCCTCTGGACTCCCACATAGTTGACCACTGTTCAAGTCTTGTACGGGGCGGCTTAAATTCACACCAGGCATGTGTGCATGCATGCCCAAGATGTCAAGGGGAGAATGGAAGAAAAGGGATTGTGGTGTGGCCATTCTCCCCGCCCACCGTGGAGGAGTTGATTTCTCACTTTCTATCTCTCTGTCTTTCTGGCGAATGCATGTGCCCTGTAGCAAAACCTCTCTTTAAGAAAGAAAGAGAGAGAGAGAGAGAGAGAGAGAGAGAGAGAGAGAGAGAAAGAGAGAGAGAAAGAAAGAAAGAGAGAAAGAGAGAGAGAAAAAAAATACTGCCTGAAAAGTTTCCAAATATAGAGAAACATGGAGAAATTCAGACCCAGGAAATGAGGAGTACCCTGAAAAGATTCTAAATCTAAAAAAGATCATCCCCTGGCACATCATACCCAAATTGGTAAAAGTTAAAGACAAAGACAATATTCTAAAAATGGCAAGGGAGAAACATCAGGTTACTTATAAAGGTTATCAATTAGGCTAATGTCAGACTGCTCAACTGAAACAATTCAGGCAGGGGAGAAATGGGAAGATGTATTTATTTGTTTGTTTGTTTGTTTTAAGAGTTCAGCTTTTTTATTTTTTTATTTTTTGAGAGGTTTTCGCTATAGGGCGTGTGCGCTTGCCAGACAGACAGAGAGAGACATAGAGACAGAAAGCGAGAAATTACCCCCCCAGGGGGGATGGACACACCGCAATCCCTTCTCCTCCATTCTCCTCTCGGGATCTTGGGCACGCACGCACACTCGCCCGGCGTGAGTTTTAAGCCACCGGGTCCAGGACGCGAACCGCGGTCGACTACGTGGGAGTCCAGCGACATAGCCATTACGCTAACTGCTGGTTCCCAAGAGTTCAGCTTTTTATTGAACACATTACAAAATAGATTTAGTCAAAAAGACCAAAGCCCATGTCTTCATTCGATTCTTCAGATTCTTCTTTCTTTGCTTCTACTTTCTTCTCTTCAGCTGGGCAGCAGCAGCTGTGGGGGCTGGACCTCCAGCAGGTGCAGCACCAGCTGCTGATGCAGGTCCACCTACCCCTACGTACAGATGAGGCTCCTGATGTTGACGTAGCAAGGGCCTTCGCAAACAAGCCAGGCCAAAAAAGTTCCACATTTACACCAGCTGCTTTAATGAGGGCATTGATCTTATCCTCTGTGAAGGTCACCTCGTCGTCGTCATGCAGGATGAGGGCTGAGTAGATGCAGGCGAGCTCAGAAACGGAGGCCATGGTGAGGATGGGCGCGGAGTAGGTGCTGCCAGACGCAGTGCTAGTCGCCGGATAAAGTGAGGGCCTCACCCCAATGCGGCCTTAGCTTTCTTGGAAGAACCGAGCACCTTGGCGGCAGCTGAGCAAAGGGGCAGGAAGATGTATTTAAAACATTAAAAGAAAAACACTTTCAGCCAAGTATACTGTATCCAGCAGGATTATCCTTCAAATGGGAAGAACAAATAAAAGTATTCTTGGGACCAGCAGATAGCATAATAGTTATGTTGCTAGACTCCCACGTAGTCAACCACAGTTTGAGTCCTGGACCTGACAGCTTGAAATTCACACTGGGCACGTGTGCATGCGTGCTCAAAATCCCAGAGGAGAATGGAAGAAAAGGGATTGTGGAGCAGCCATCCCCCTAGCAGGGTGATTTCCTGTTTTCTGTCTCTTCAGCGAGTGCACACATCCTATAGCAAAAAAATTTCTCTCGAAAGTAAGTAAGTAAGTAAATAAATAAATAAAAGTATTTTCAGATAAACAAAAACTGAGAGAATTCACCAATAATCAACCAGCTCTACAGGAAGTACTGAGGGGATTGTTGTATCAAGTTAACTAAGGAGAGACAAATAGAAACAGAACTAAAAGCAACTGAGAAAATGGCTAAGAAAATGACAGGGATAAATCCGCAAATATCAATAATAACATTGAATGTTAATAGATTAAATTCTCCTACTAAAAGACACTGACTGGCTGAATGGATACAAAAACAGAAGGCATCTATATGCTGCTTATAAGAAACACACCTCACTGTTAAGGATATACATAGAATTAAAGCGAAGGACTGGAAAAACATATCCCATGCAAATGGGAACTAAAAAAGCCTGGAGTATTGATACTGGCATCAGACAAAATAGATTTTAAGATGAAGATGTAAGAAGTGACAAAGAAGGACATTATATAGTACTAAAAGGACTTGTTCACCAAGAAGATATAATACTTGTAAATATCTATGCACCCAACACTGGAGCACCTAAATGCATCAAAGAGACATTGTTAGATCTCAAGGGAGAAATAGACTGCAACTCAATAATTGTAGGAGATCTCAACACCTCACTGACTCCTCTGGACAGCTCATCTAGACAGAAAATAAAGAGAAGATCTAAATGATACCATACATGAAGTGGATTTGACAGATATGTACAGAGCATTTCACCCAGCTGCCACAAAATACACATACTTCTCACTTCCACAAGTAATACTTTCAAAGATTGACAACATGATAGGACACAAAACAAGCCTTTTCAAATTCAAAGGTATAGAAACTATATCTAGCATCTTTTCCAACCACAATGGGATCAAACTTGAACTACAGAAAGAGCCCTCAAAAATTAACAAACACATGGAAATGAAAATGTACTCCTGAATGACTTTACAACTATAGAAAAAACTAAGGCTGAACCAACGATATTGAACAAACAAGTGTTTATAACCATGGGACACAGCAAAAGCAGTCATAAGAGGGAAGTTAATAGCAATTAGTGCCCACAAGAAAAAAGCAGAAAGGTAGCAAATAAATAACCTAACAACACAACTTAGGGAACTGGAAAGACAAAAAATTTCAGGAGAAAAATAATAAAGATTCAAGCAGAAAGAAACAAAATAGAGAATAAAAGAACTGTACAGAAAATAAATGAAACCAAAAGCTGGTTCTTTGAGAAAATAAACAAAATTGATACACAATTAGCTAGATTAATCAAGAAGGGAGAGAGGAACCAGATAAATCAGCAAGGAAACAGGCGTTATTATGATGGATATAACAGAAAAACAAAATATCAGAGTATACCATGAATGACTATATGCGACTATATGCCAACAAACAAAAAAACCTGGATGAGATGGACAAATTTATAGACTCATATAACTTACCAAGATTGAACCAGGAAGAAATAGAAAGTCTGAATGGGCCTATAACAAGCAATGAGATTAAATCAGTAATAAATAGTCTCCAAACAAGGTCCCAATGACTTCTAAATTCTACAAAATCTTTTTTTTTTTTTTTTTTGAGAGGTTTTTCCTATAGGGCGCATGTGCTCGCCAGACAGACAGAGAGAGACAGAAAGCAGGAAATCACCCCCCAGGGGGGATGGCCACGCCGCAATCCCTTCTCCTCCATTCTCCTCTCGGCATCTTGGGCACGCATGCACATGCGCCCGGCGTGAGTTTAAGCCACCGGGTCCGGGACTCAAACCGCGGTCAACTACGTGGGAGTCCATAGCCATTACGCTAACTGCTGGTCCCGACAGAGTCTCTTTTTTTTTTTTTTTTTGGAGTGTCTACAAAATCTTTAAAGTAGAACTAACCCCAATTCTTCTTAAACTAGTTCTAAAAATTCAAAAGGAAGGAAACCTGAATTCACTCTATGAGGCCTCCATCATCTTAATTCCAAAACCAGACAAGGACATGACAAAAAAACAAACAAACAAACAAACTTCAGGCCCGCATCCCTGATGAATACTGGTGCAGAAATTCTCAACAAGATACTAGCAAATCATATTCAACAACATATTAAAAAGATTATACATCATGACTAAATAGGCTTTATTCCAGGGATGCAAGGACGGTTCAACATATCCAAAACTATAATACATCACATTAACAAAAGGAGAGAGAAAAAACATATGGTCATATCAATCAATGCAGAAAAAGCATCTGATAAAATACAACATTCCTTCATGATTAAGACTCTTAGCAAAATTGGTATAGAAGGGACATTCCTCAACATATAAAAGCCACTTATGAAAACCCCATAGCTAACATCATACTAAATAAGGAAAACCTGAAAGTGTTTCCACTAAAAACTGGAACAAGACAAGGTTGTCCACTTCTCCACTCCTTTTTAACATAGTACTGGAAGTTTTAGCCAGTGCAATTAGACAAGAGAATCAAATAAAAGGCATCCCATCTGCAGACAGTATGATGCTTTACATAGAAAATACAATAGAATCCACCAAAAAACTCCTGGAAGTGGTAAATGAATGTAGTAAAGAGGCAGGATACAAAATCAACATACAAAAATCTATAACATTTTTA
Organism: Tupaia tana; assembly: GCA_026018925.1. NCBI lineage: Eukaryota > Metazoa > Chordata > Mammalia > Scandentia > Tupaiidae > Tupaia > Tupaia tana. The sequence continues at coordinate 143,546,771 of JAKSZU010000001.1, read as the reverse complement.
TACACCCAACAACGGACAAACTGAGACAGAACTGAAGAAATAAATCTCATTTACAATTGCCACAAAACCAGTAAGATATCTAGGAATAAACCTTACCAAAGATGTCAAAAATCTCTACAAGGAAAACTATGAAACACTAGAAAAAGAATTTTAAAATGATACAAAAAAGTGCAAAAACATCCTATGTTCCTGGATTGGAAGAATTAATATAATCAAGATGTCAATCCTACCCAAATTAATCTAGAAATTCAGTGCAATCCCAGTCAAACTACCAGAGATACTCCTCATAGAAATAGAAAAAAAAAAATACACAAAATTTGTCTGGAAAGCATAAAAGGTTCCATTTCACCAAAGCAATACTGTGCAAGAGGAATAAATTAAGCATGTCACTTTCTGACCTCAAAACATGACAAAGCTGTGATCTTTAAATAGCATGGTATTGGCACAAAAACATTTGGAGAACCCCCAAATGAACCTTAAAACATGCAGCCAACTGATCCTTGACAAAGGGCACAAGACTATCCAGTGGGAAAAAGAAAATCTCTTCAGCAAATGGTCCTGGGAGAATTGGGTATCCACCTGCAGAAGAATGAAACTGGATCCTTATCTCTCACCACTAACAAAAATTAACTCAAAATGGATTGAGGATCTAATCATAAAACCTCGAGGTATAAAAATAATGGTGGGAAACACAGGAAAAACTCTTGGAGACCTTAGATTAGGCAAGGACTTCTTAAAGAAGACCTCCAAAGCACAGGCAGTAGTCCCAAAAATAGACAAATGGGACTTTATTAGGCTGAGAAGCTTCTGCACCGCAAAATAGTAAGTAGAGTGAGAAGACAACCCTCAGAGTAGGAGAATATATTTGCAAACTATACCTCACATTAGGGACTGAGAAACAGAATATATAGGAAATTCAGGCAGCTTACACACACACACACACACACACACACACACACACATACACATACACATCAATCCAATTAGAAGATGGGAAAATGAACTAAACAGACAATTCTCCAAAGAAGACATACAAACGAATCAAAAGCATATGAAAATGTGCTCAACATCTCTTATCATAAGGGAAATACAAATCAGAACCACAATGAGATACCACGTATCCCCAGTCAGAATGGCTAGAATTAAAAAAATTAATAAGTGCTGGTGAGGCTGTGGTGAAAATGGAACCCTCCTACACTGTTGATGGAGATGCAAATTAGTACAGCCACTTTGGAAAATGATATGGAGATTCCTCAGAGACTTACAAATAGAACTACCATACAACCCAGTAATTCTACTCTTAGGTATTTACCCAAAGGAGAGAAAAATGCTTATTCGGAAAAACACTTAATACATCATGTTTATTACAGCATTATTTACAATTGCTAGGACATGGACTCAAATGTCCAAAAATAGATGATTGGATTAAAAATGTGGCATATGTACTCTATGGAATACTACCCAGCCATAAAAAACAATGAGACCCTGACATTTGCTACAAAGTGGACAAACATGGAAGATTTAATCCTAAGCAAAGCAGGCCAGACAATGGAAGACAGATGTTATATTTACCCACTCGATATATCCCAATTCTCTGCACTATATAGCAGAAACTGAACATTTGGAAGGTATAGAAACAGGGAAGGCAACAGTAGATACTAGAGAAAGTACGTATAGGTGTAATATGGGGCGGGATAATGGAGGGAGGAAAACGGACTGATAAAAAAGGATGTTTAATTGACAAAAAAATGAAAAGGTATTTCCTGATAATGTATATAGTAATATCTTTCTCTTAACTGATATGTATAGTATTTGAGCTGGAAAAAGCAACGTTGTATACTGTAAAGATGATTTTTAAAAATTAAAAATAAATAAATAAATGGAAAAAATAAGGGACCAGCAGAAGACATAATGGTTACATCACTGGAGTCCCATGTAGTCGACCACGGTTTGAGTCGCGGACCCAGTGGCTTAAATTCACACTGGGTGCATGTGCATGTGTGCCCAAGATCCTGGGAGGAAAATGGGAGAAGGGACTACGGTATGGCCCTTCCCTCTGGGAGGTGATTCCTCACTTTCTTTCTCTGGCGAGCACACACACCCTATAGCAAAAATCTTTCTTAAAAAAAAAAAAAGTACCATTCACCCATAGGAAAAGGTAAAACTTCTCAAAGTAGAGTGCAGTGCAGCTAATAAATAGGAAATCATGATGGAGTTAGAAAAGCACTACTTTGCAACTATTATAAACATTGATTATCAGTGGTCTTTTTGTTGAAAGCTTTGATTTAAACTGGGATTTGGAAGTTTTATGACTGGCCGTATCACTGCTAATCATTAATGACCCATGCTGTTTGAGAAAAGTGTATCCTGAAATAGCTTCACTTCCCCCAGTTCTGTGTAAGTAGCACACCAGCTGTACAGCTGCCGCCCCTCAGTTCCTCAGCTCTCAACCACGATAAGTTCTGTAGGAAACATAGCAAACCATAATTAGAAAATTTGAGTTAATCCTTTGGCCTTGACTCAAAGAGAAGGAAGCATGATTACAGTGCAGATACTAGGTCCCCTTGGACTCAGAGCACTTGCCAAATGAAGCTCAGGAGCCCTCCCCACATGTGTGTCCAGCTACCTCTTGCGGGCTGCCCCCTCTTTTACTTATTTATTTTGGAGAGGTTTTTGCTGTAGGGCGCATGTGCTCACCAGAAAGAGACAGACAGACAGAAAGTGAAAAATCACCCCCTAGGGGGATGGCCACGCAGCAATCCCTTCTCCATTCTCTCGGGATCTTGGGCATGCACACACATGCGCCCGGCGTGAGTTTAAGCCACTGGGTCTGGCATTCGAACCACAATCAACTACATGGGAGTCCAGCAACAACCATATGCTAACTGCTGATCTCAACCCTCCTCTTTACTCTGGACAGAGTTTTGGCCATAATGTTACCTAGTTGTTACAACTGGTGCACCACTTTTCTTTCTGGTTGGGAGCACTAACCCATTTCTATCCCATGTAATCCCAGCTTTCCCATTGCTAACTCCGTCCTACGGTTTGATCCAAACTCTGTATTTCTTCCCCATTAAAGACACAGGAAGGAAAAAACATACAGCCTACTATGTTTTTCATGGCAATGAATTTCAGACTTTAAATCTGTAAAGAACAACAGCAAGAGCAAAGCTTTATTTGGGGGTCTTAGGAATTGTAACAGAAGCAGAAAGCACCCTCCAAAGGAAAGGGGCAATAGTGAGGTGTTTTTTTGTTTTGTTTTAGATGTTTGCCATAGGGTGTGTGCTTGTGCTCACTGAAGAAAGAGAGAGGGGAAGTGAGAAATCACCCTCCAAGGGAGATGTTCATCTTTAATTCCTTCTCCTCCTTTCTCTTCTCAGGATTTGGGGCTTATGGGTGTATGCACATGCACTCAGTGTGATTTCCAAGCTGCTGGGTCTGTGGCTGGAACTGTGGTCAGGTGTGTGGGAGTCCAGTATCTTAACCATCACAGCACCTCCTGGCCCCAAGAGAGGAGTTTTATAAAGGCAGAGGCTTTAACTCATTATGTGTTAATATGAGGGAAAAGGACAGGGAGGGGAAGAAAGTATCTCTGAAGGAGATGTAGTCACACCTCCTGGAGTGGAGATTTTAGTATAATAAGCAGAGGCTATCAAAGGTCAGCAAAGGTCAAAGTCTTGGTTCATTATCTCTGACCATGGATTGTAGCTGCAGGCCTCTTCCCAGAACATGTTCATGGAAAGCAATTCAGACTTATGATTCTCTGTGGAACTAATGCTTTCTTCTGCCTTCTGATTGCTCTTAGGAAGTCACTCAAAAAATCCTGGAAGCTGTGGGGAACATTGCTGGCTCTTCCCTGGAACAAACCAGTTGGCTAAGCAGAAACCTGGAAGTGAAGGCCCAGCCTCAGGTTTCTCTGGAAGAATCTGATACTGAGGAAGATTTGTACGGTAGGTGTGGAAGGGTCAGAAGACGCGAAACCTTGGGATCAGCTGCTGATGGCTGTATAGGGAACATCTTAACTTCTATCAGCTTACAAAGAAGGCTGAGGCATAATAAGTGAAATACAAGTGGCTTGATCCAGGGATTAGGATTCACCCATATGAACAGACTGGTTCCCCAGACATGTGCTCAATGGCAACCAAGAAAACTGACTTATGTAACAGAGAGAAGGGCAAGAATAGGGGAAGTTATAAGTTGTTTGTTAAAGAATTTACATTGGGGAACTAGCAGATGGCATAATGGTTATGTTACTGGACTCCCACATGACCAACTGCAGTTTGAATCCTGGACCTAGCAGCTTGAGACTCACGCTGAGCATATGTGCATGTGTTCCCAAAATCCTAAGGAGAGAAGAGGAGAAGGGATTGCGGCATGGTCATTGTGATTTTTCTCTTTCTGTCTCTCTGGAGCGTGCTGTACCCTGTTTCTCAAAATCTCTCAAAAAAAACAAGAGCGTTTACATTGTTCCATTTAAAATAATACAGGCAACTGATTAGTTATACTTTATTCCTTTTTTTAAGAATTATTTTATTTGACTTTATTTATTTAAATTTGACTAGAGAGAGGAAGAGAGGGAGAGAGAAAGTGAGAAAGCAAGCCATGATTTGCTTGCTTTGCTTCAAGCAATACTTGAACCATGGTCGACCATGTGGAAATCCAGCACTCTTAACCACCATACCACCTGCTGGCCCCAGTTATACTTTTTTTTAAAAACAGAATTATGTATTCAATTTTATTCATTTATTCATTTATTTTAATTTGATCAGACACACATACACACACACACACACACACACACACACACACACACAGAAAGAGAGAGAGAAAAGAGGGAAAGTGGGAAAGCAGTCCACCAGATCCGGGACTTGAACCATGGTTGGCATCTGGGAGTGTCCAGTGCTTTAACCACCATGCCACTTACTGGTCCCTATACTTTATTCTTTACACCATGAAGTTGAGAACTGGAGAAAGAAGTAAGGGTGGAGTCACACTGTAAACTCTCTAATCCTTTGTAGTGTCAGTTTGTTTACTGTATTCAAACACACCTTTTGGGGCTAACAGGTAGCATAGTGGTTAAGGCGCTAGACTCCCACCTGGCCAACCACTGTTCAAGTCCCAGACTTGGTGGCTTGCTTTCTTACTTTCTGGTGAACACACATGCCCTACAGCAAATTTTAAAATAATAATAAAATTAAATAAATAATTCTAAAAACAAAATGCCTTTTGGGCACAAATTCTGATGGGTATGGTGCATAACCTAAATCTTAGGCTCCTGTTTACTCAATATTTAAAGTTTAAATGTACACCTTGAATTTCACAGACTGCTCTCAACTGCTTTTCTTTCACATTGTACTCCATAAATATGTACAATGATTATTTGTCAATTAAAAATAAATCTAGTGGAACCAGCAGGTGGCATGGTGGTTAAGTTGTAGGACTCCCACATGACTGCCTACAGTTCGAGTCCCAGATATGGTGACTTGCTTTCTCACTTTCTCTCTCTACCCCTCTTTCTCTGTCTCTCTCCGGTGAGCATATTGTCTATAGCAAACTATCAACAATAATAACTAATAAATAAAATTAAATAAATAATTCTAAAAATTAATTCATTAATCTAGGGACAGCTCTATGGCACAGCAGTAATGCACTGCTCAAAAGAAGTTGAATCTTGGGACCAGCAGTTAGTGTAATGGCTATGTCGCTGGACTCCCATGTAGTCGACTGCAGTTCGAGTCCCGGACCCGGTGACTTGAACTCACGCCAGGCACGTGTGCGTGCGTGCCCAAGATCCTGAGAGGAGAGTGGAGGAGAAGGGATTGCAGTGTGGCCATCCCCCCTGGGGGGTGATTTCTTGCTTTCTATCTCTCTGTCTCTGTCTGTCTGTCTGGCGAGCACACTTGCTCTATAACAAAAACCTCTCTAAAAAAAAGAAAAGAAGTTGTTGCATCTCTGGCTCAGTCAGACTGAAACATACCAGACAACTACTCAAGTGTCCCAGGTCCAACTGGCCTAAGGACTGGAGAAGGGGATCCTGTCATGACCAGACCCTGTGGAAGGTACTGTCTGTTGGATAGAGAACTGGGGAGTGTTGTGATGAGATGCATGGTTCTTGAGCCAAGATCTCTAAGATTAGAGACCCATTCCAAGATGCAAATAAAGTCACAGCCACAAGAAAAGTGTGGAAAACAGAAGCTTTAATAGTACAGTACACCCAGGAGAGGTACAGGCAGGCAGGCAGGCTGCCAGGCAGCAACTACAGCAGGAATGGTTCAAGTCCCAGACTTAGAGGCTGGCTTTCTCACTTTGCCCCTCTCTTTTTCTCTCTCTCTCTCTCTCCCCTCACATTTTAAAAAATAATGATGAATAAAATTAAATAAAATAATTTTAAAAATTAAACTAAAGACAGTACTACCAAAGAAAGCTCTTAAGTGTTTTTTAAATAATTATTTCATTTTATTTATTATTATCATTATTAGTATTATTTTAATTTGAGCAGAGAGAGAGAACGAGAAAGTGAGAAGGCAAGCTACCAGGTCGAGGACTTAAACCATGGTCAGCCATGTGGGGATTCAGTGCTTTTAATCACCATGGCCCCGTTAAATGTTTTTCTTTTGTTTTTTATTTTTTTTAAAGAATTATTTATTTAATTTTATTTACTTATTCATTCATTTATTCCAATTTGACGAGAGAGAGTCACAGAGAGAGAGAGAGTTGGAGAGTGAGAAAGCAAGCCACCCAGCCTGGGACTCTAACCATGGTCGGCCATGTAGGAGTGTCCAGAACCTTAACCACCAAGCTACCCGCTGGCCCTAGCTGTTAAGTGTTTTTATTACCAAAAAAAAAGAAAAAAAAATTGATAACTAGTGAAGTGAAGAAAAAGTTCATTGTTTTCATTTATTTTTTTAGATAGTTTTTTTTTTTTTTGTTCGTTTGTTTTGCTACAGAGCCTGTGCTCTCACTGGAGAGACAGAGAGAAAGTGAGAAATCACCCCGTGGGGGGATGGCCATGCAGCAATCCCTTCTCCTCCATTTTCCTCTCAGGATTGTAGGCACGTACACACATGTACCCAGCGTCAGTTTTCTAAGGCTCTGGGTCCTGGACTTGAACCAAGGTCAACTATGTGGGAGTCCAGTGATGTAACCATTATTTCATCTGCTGGTCGCAGAAGTGTTGTTTTTATTGAGGTTATTATTTTACTGTATTATTCACACTATATATATATATATATATATATATATATATATATATATATATATACACACACACACACATATACATATACATATTTTATGTGTATATATGCATGTATATGTATATACATATATACATACATATACACATACGTGCATATAACATATAAATCAAAATATTAAGTCTTAACCTGGAACATATATACCACTTTTATTTGAAAATTATACCTCAACAAAACTGAGAAGGGACCAGCAGGTGGTGGGCATGGTGGTTAAGGCAGCTGGATCCCACATGGCTGACTGCATGGTACAAGTGCTAGACCCAACGACTTGAGAACACACCAGGTGCCTGTGTGCATGTGTCTGTGTGTTTGTGTGTGTGTGTTTATGTGCCCAGAATCCCGAGAAGAGGGTGGAGGAAAGGAGATTGCTGTGTGGTCATCCCGCTCTGGGTGATTTCTCATTTTACATCTGTGTCACTGAGGAGTGCACACACTGCATAGCAGAGTTAAAAAACTGGGAGGAGAAAGGTATTAGAAACAACTAAAGAAGTTTAAGCATAGGAAAAAGCAAAACTTCCTTCTTAGCCTCTTATTTTAATATTTTTATATTCATAGCTAATAACTAAGCCAGCTGTTTTTACTTCTTACAGTGTAAGTTATATGGATGACATGTAATAGGATCTTACTGGTCATCATCCCAAGTGACAGATGCTACCATGCCAAACCTTCACTGGGCCGAGACAGGGTCCTTACAAGTAGCTGTCCGAGATAACTCATGTGGACCTGGTGATAGAAATCCGTGTGGGATACAGACAGTGAGAACGTATGTTTTCCTCTTTGTGGAACTGTGGAAAGAAGAGTTGGTAAATCAGCAAGGTGTGGTCAGATATATTATATTGTGTGTTTCATTTCTAACTAATAATCCTTCCTGAGGGTGAAGATTTTATAAAACAGTTATATAGGTGAGGGCTGCCCTTATTGTTAGTCTAGCTTTCTAGGACAGTGGCCAAGAGTCTTTCAAAGAAGGCTCACCAGTTTGCTCCGAAGACCAAGAGCTTCAAGTGACTCTGGAGGAGCCCAAAGTGAGCCTGACAGGCTAGCTCATTGGCTGCCAGCGCCTTAACAACCCCAGGCAGACCTGTCAGTCAGGGAGGGGTAGGTCAGTAGACCACCGCTGTGGGGAGAAACTGGATAGTGTCGTATTAGTGTCTCCCAGGGGAGGGCAGAGAGGATATTCACCACAATCCCTTCCCCTCCATATCCTCTTGGGATTTTGGGCATGTGCCTGGCATGTTTTTTCAAGCCACCAGGTCCAAAACTCAAACCACACAGTTGGCCTTAACCACCAGGCCACCGGCTGGCCCTTGAAGTTATCATTTTTAACATACGAGAGAAGAAGTGTCAGTGAGTCAGCCTTCTTCTCTGGTGAGTGACACAAATCCATTTTAGATCAGCAGAAACAGAAACAACAAAAGCAGAACTTGTGGCTCATGTACATGACACGCCCAAGGTCCTGTCTGTTTTAGTCATAGCAGGAATCACATGCTCAGAAGTTCATCAAATCTCATGCAGGGACTCTGGATGGCTGTTGTTAAACCATGTGCCTGACTGTCCTGGAGGTCCTCAACTCTGGGGGACAGGGGGTTTTGCATGATGTTTACCTATTGCAAAGGGAGCAACCAGAGGTCCAGCAGAAAGACGTGAGTTTACTTACTAAGGAAGCTCTACTGATGGCTGGATGAAGAATGGTCCCTGCCATCAGTGAATATAGGCTCAGGTGATATACTAAGAACAAAGCAGGGACCAATAGCTGGTGTGGTGTTTTGTTTTGTTTTGTTTTTTGGAGAGGTTTTTGCTATAGGGCGTGTGCAGTCACCAGAAAGACAGAGAGAGACAGAGACAGAAAGAGAGAAATCATCCGCCGGGGGAATGGCCACACCACAGTCCCTTCTCCTTCATTCTCCTCTCGGGATCTTGGGCACACACTCACATGCACCCAGCGTGAGTTTCAGCCATGGGTCCGGGACTCGAACTGTAGTCGACTACATGGGAGTCCAGTGACATAGCCTTTACGCCAACTGATGGTCCCAGGTGTAGTGGTTAAGATACTGGACTCCCACATATCCCGGACCTGGGCAGCTTGAAAAATCATACCAGGTGTGGGACCAGCAGATGGCATAATGGTTATGTCTCTGGACTTCCACATAGTTGACCGCAGTTCAAGTCCCAGACCTGGTGTCTTAAAACTCACACCAGGCATATGTGCATGCATTCCAGAAATCCTAAGAGGAGAATTGAGGAATAGAGATTGCAGCTTGGCCATCACCTCAGGGGATGATTTCTCACTTTCTGTCTCTCTGGCAACTGAAAACACCCTATAGCAAAAAGCTCTCTAAAAGCAAAAAAAAAAGAAAAAAAGAAAATCACACCAGGTGCATATGCGTGTCTGAAAGAGGAGAAGGGATTGTGGCATGGCCATTTCCCCCTCCCCAGGAGGAGTGATTTCCCACTTTCCTTCTCGTTGTTGATCTCTGTCTCTGTCTAGTGAGTACATGTGCTCTATGGGGGGGGAGGGGGGGGGGGACAAACCGCACATAAATTAAGTGAAGATGTACATTGTTTGGAGGTTAGAATACCAGATCAGTGAACAGAATCAGCAGAGGATGTCTAGGGTTTAGTGCTTCTAATCTTGTGATATTCATGTGAGGGGTGTGCAGTGTTCATGCTTCCTTCCAGGAGGTAAGGGAGTGGTCCTGAGAGGCATACCTCTGGAGCGGCCCGAGCCACAGGCCAGTTTCATGAGGTAAGGGAATGACCACAAAAGGCTCATGAGTTTCAGGCAGGCAGCAGCTGGATCTCAGGGAAAGAGGGGGGAGGGAGGAGGAGAGCTCCATGTATGGAGCTTGTCTTCACTGACCCAGAGGAAGGAAAGAAGGGCCCATGCACCACAGTCACAGGAAAGGGACTCTCACCAGAAAGAGAGTTCTTTTCGTAGTAGGAGGAAGGACGGAGTGCTGAGCAGACAAACTGTGGTACCACAGTCTATTATTTATTTTTAAAGTTATTTTTCTTTTCTTTTTTTTTAATTAGCTAGAGGGTATGTACACTCGAGAGAGAGAGAGAGAGAGAAAATGGAGAAACCACCTCTCGATGGGGAATGGTCATGCTGCAGGCCCTTCTCCCCTGTTTCTCCCTCCTTTAAGGGCTTCGGGCATACATACACATGCTCCCAGAATGTTTCTCAAGCCTACAAGTCCAGGACTCAAACCATGCAGTCAGCCATGTGGGATGCAGGCACCCTAACCACCATTAGCTGGCCCTTTGAAGGTTTCTTTTACGATTTTATTCTTGATAGCACATTCACACAGAGAAAAAGAAGCACCTTTGACAGGATCTCATTATACCATGATCCTCTTTCCCCAGCCCTCAGGAACCCTCGCACGTGCTAACACGCCTAGTATGTTTTTAGGCCAATCTGGGGATCTGAACCTGCTATTGGCCTTGTAGTTTCCAGCTCTGCAATTTAGTATTCTGCCAACTGAACCCTCAGGGTGAGCCCACAGTCTATTCTGCCATATTTGTTTGATAGATAGTCTTGGGTTTGCAAGAGGAATAATTATACTTTATTGTATAATGAGACACTAACTAGCATGCTCTTACTTGCTAGTACAAACAGCAATTTTGCTTCCTCAAGCTGTGGTTACGGTTGTAGCTGTAGTTGTAGGGCAGGAGTGCTGGCTTCCACCTGCCTAATTGTGCTCGGTTATCCTGTCGCAGGTGCTAATGTGCTGATTCAACTCCTAGTAGCACCGTGTAGTGGGTTGACTTCATTGAGTCAAGTGTTATTGGGCCTGACGTTTGTGTAGTAATTAAATTTAAGCTCAAGACAATATTGTAACAAAATGATTACCTGATTTTATTTTTATTTTCAGAAGTCAAAGAATTCCAAAGCTGAAAGTGATTTTTGAACTTCTCAATAAGCCTTAATTAGCAAATGATAAGAGTACTGAAAAGCTGAGTGTTTGGATCTCTAACTAGTTTGGTTCAGTCCGGATGAACACGGTGTACATAAATCATGGTACAGAATGAGGCTTCAGAGGATACATTTTCCTCCACCTATAGCTTCTGTGCATGCCCTGGGTGTGCAGGCTCCGAGGTATAAACTTGGGAGAGAAACATCTGATAGGTGCCACACACAGTATTCTGAGTGCTGGTATATTGCAGGAAACAAAGTGAGCAGGGCCTCAGCCCTTTGGGGCATGGGAGAGATGATAGTCCAAAAGTAAACTGTTAGAGATCTCTTTGCTGCTCTTCTACAAGTCTAAAATTATTTCAGAATAAAAAGACAGAGGGGATCAAGGGGGAAAAAAGAAGGAAAACATTTAATGGATACAAAACCGGAAAATTATCTGTTGATTATATTGTGTATGATATCTTTGATTGGACTAATATATACTATATTCAAGTTGGGAAGGTTCATTTTGTATGTGGTAAAGATGTACAGTGATTGGATGTAAAAAAAAAAACTACAAGAAGAAAAAAGTTATTTCTATTGACAAAAGTACATCACTAAGAGAATTTCAGGTAGTATTAAGTACTGTGTGGAAAATGAGAGAAATTGATAAGGGGTGACAAGGAGTGGGGAGAGTCACATAGACATTACAGAACATGTGTCCAAGGACAGGGTCGCTGTGCTAAGAAATGATGGAAAGGGAAAGCCAGGTAAAGGTCTGGAAGGCACTGTCCAGATGTGATGGCAAGTCCTGGAGGTCAAGTGGCCCGAGGCAGAGAACCTGAAGATCCATGTGGTTTCAGACACAGGATGGGGACTGAAGATTGGAGAGCTTGACAGAGGGTATGACAAGGAGCCTGAATCTCATTCTGCTTGTTGTGGGAAGCTATTGAAGAAATTAGAGCATTAGAGCAGCAACGTGATTTTATTAGATTTTTTTTTTTTTTTTTTTTTTTTTTTTTTTGGAGAGGTTTTTGGTATAGGGCGCATGCGCTCACCAGAAAGAGGAGAAGGGATTGCAGTGTGGCCATACCCCCTGGAGGGTGATCTCTCGCTTTCTGTGTCTCTGTCTCTCTCTGTCTATCTGGCAAGTGCACGCGCCCTATAGAAAAACAAAAAACAAAAAACAAAAAAAACCTCTCCAGAAAGACAGAGACAGAGAGAGACAGAATCACCCCCCAGGGGAGATGGCCACGCCACAGTCCCCTCCATTCTCCTATCAGGACCTTGGGCACGCGCACACACGTGCCTGGTGTGTGAGTCTAAACCACTGGGTTCGGGACTTGAACCTTGGTGGACTACATGAGAGTACAGCGACGTAGCCATTATGCTAACTGTTGGTCCTAGATTTTATTAGATCTTTTTTTTTTTTTTTTTTTTTTTTGGAGAGGTTTTTCGCTATAGGGCGCGTGCGCTCGCCAGACAGACAGAGAGAGACATAGAGACAGAAAGCGAGAAATCACCCCCCAGGGGGGATGGTCACGCCGCAATCCCTTCTCCTCCATTCTCCTCTCGGGATCTTGGGCACGCACGCACACGCGCCCGGCGTGAGTTGTAAGCCACCGGGTCCGAGACGCGAACCGCGGTCGACTACATGGGAGTCCAGCGACATAGCCATTACGCTAACTGCTGGTTCCAAGATTTTATTAGATCTTTAAAAAAAAACTTCACTTTGTCTGCTGTGAGCAATACAGATTCTATTATATTAGAGCAGAAAGTAGAAGTCCAGTTAAAAGGATTACACAGTGGGGCCAGCAGATAGCATGGATGTGGACTCCCATATAGTTGACTGTGGTTTGAGTACCAGACCTGGCAGCTTGAAAATCACACCAGGCATGTGTGTGTGCATGCCCAAAATCCCAGGAGGGGAGTGGAGGAGAAGGGATTGTGGCATGGCCAGCTCCTCTAGGGGGGTGATTTCTCACTTTCCGTCTCTGTCTCTCTGGGAAGTTAATGCATCCTATCGCAAAACCTTTAAAAATAAACCTCGGGGGAACCAGCAGTTAGCGTAATGGCTATGTCGCTGGACTCCCATGTAGTCGACCGCGGTTCGCGTCTCGGACCCGGTGGCTTACAACTCACGCCGGGCACGTGTGCGTGCGTGCCCAAGATCCCGAGAGGAGAATGGAGGAGAAGGGATTGCGGCGTGACCATCCCCCCTGGGGGGTGATTTCTCGCTTTCTGTCTCTATGTCTCTCTCTGTCTGTCTGGCGAGCGCACGCGCCCTCTAGCGAAAAACCTCTCCAAAAAATAAATAAATAAATAAAATAAACCTCGGAAAAAAAAAAAAAAAGGATTCCATAGTCTTTTGAGCAAGCAATGGTAATGGCTTAGAGGCAAGACCAGTAGAGAGAGGAGGGCTGATACAGGACTTGCTGATAAATTGGATGTGATGATTTTTTTTAAAATTCACTCAAAGATGACTTAGATTTTTTTACCTAAATGATTGAGATGAAGAAGATTGGGAACCAGCAGTTAGCATAATGGCTATGTCGTTCGACTCCCATATAGTCGACTGCGGTTCACGTCCCGGACCCGGTGGCTTAAAACTCACGCTGGGCGCGTGTGTGTGCGTGCCCAAGATCCTGAGAGGAGAATGGAGGAGAAGGGATTGCGGCGTGACCATCCCCCCTGGGGGGTGATTTCTTGCTTTCTGTCTCTATGTCTCTCTCTGTCTGTCTGGTGAGCACACGCACCCTATAGCGAAAAAACCTCTTCAAAAAAAAAAAAGAAAGAAAAGAAAAAAGAAGACTGTTGGAAAACATTTTGAAAGGGAAGTTGATCTTGATTTTTGCACATAAAATCTGAGATGTCTCGAAAAGAGAAGGAGCGAGCAAAGATGAGTAGGCAGTTACTGGGCTAAGAGGGAAAATCAAGAGAGCATAGCATTAGGGAAACCATGAGAAAAGCCTGTTCTGGGACTAGCAGTTAACGTAATGGCTATGTCGCTGAACTCCCATGTAGTCGACCGGGGTTCGAGTCCCAGACCCGGTGGCTTAAACTCATGCCAGGCACGGTGCGTGTGTGCCCAAGAACCCAAGAGGAGAATGGAGGAGAAGGGATTGTGGCATGACCACCCCCCCCCGGGGGGGGGATGATTTCTCACTTTCTGTCTCTCTGCCTCTCTCTGTCTTTCTGGCAAGCGCACACACCCTATAGAAAAAAACCTCTGTAAAAAAAAAAAAAAGTAAAAAAGAAAAGGAAGGAAGGAAGGAAGGAAGGAAGGAAGGAAGGAAAAGAAGAGAAGGGAAGGGAATGGAAGGGAAGGGAAGGGAAGAGAAAAAGATTGTTCCAAGGAGAAAGGAGTGGGGCCTTATGGTGGGACAGCTGGATCCACACGGGCAGGGTCCTGAGTTCATGTCCCTGAGTACGCGCTAAGACTATGGATTGCAGTGTGGGGCCCTGTCAGGGTTGCTTTCTTTCTCCCCACCACTCCTCTCTCTGTAGCTTCCATTAAGTAATCACTTATTTTTTAAACTTGAACAGAAAAGGAGAGAGTAGTAACACAGTTGATCTGCTGAGAACTAGAGTGAGACAGAATAGGGACCCTCTGGATTTGACAGTGTGGAAGTCATGAGGGAAGGCAGTTAGGATGACGGAGAGGATACTGGATGGAGTAGGTGGGATGAGGAAATGGAGATGGTGAGTAGATAACTCTGAAGCCTAGTTGCCAATAGGGCAGGAACCGTGTGTGGGACTAAGGATCGAAGCATGTTTGTTGGTTTGATTTGTTTTAAAATGGGAATCTACACGGTCATGAAGCAAAAAAGGGAATCTAGCAGGAAGGAAGAAATTAATATAAGAAAGAGAGGATAACTTGCGAATGAAGTCCTCAGTGGCCATAGGGCCAGGATTGATACCATAAATGGGATTATTGTTGTTTGATGAGATCTGGGGTCATGTCTATTGAGGTAGGAGACAAGGCAAAGAACCTAGATTTAAATTCTCTGGGTTAATACTCATAGTGACCAAGTGGAAGTGGGGAGGGTTCCAACTAGAATTAATTTTCTCAATGAAATGTGAAGTTATTAGCTGAGTAGGGGAAGATGGTAATGGGTATCAAGGGAGGACCTAAAAGGATCACGCCGGAGAGTGGAAACCCCAGCATATGACTCAGGCGCAAGTGTAGGGTTGCCGGTAGCATCGAGTTTTTCTGAGAGCTGTGGTCATGAAATAAAGCATTGTGGCATGGTTTTCTCCAGAACACATACCTACACGGAAGACATAGGTCGTTGAGCTTAGCCAGCATTGTGCTTTCCTAGGTGAGTCCTTCAGAGAGACAGAAGAGGTAAGGCTATTTGTTGGAGAGATGATGGGCCACAAGCATAGGTGGGGAGGCAGCGGTGAGTGAAGAGCTATAGGAGCTGCCGGGTGGTCTGG
The DNA here is from genome assembly GCA_026018925.1 of Tupaia tana. Taxonomy (NCBI): domain Eukaryota; kingdom Metazoa; phylum Chordata; class Mammalia; order Scandentia; family Tupaiidae; genus Tupaia; species Tupaia tana. The sequence continues at coordinate 143,531,183 of JAKSZU010000001.1, read as the reverse complement.
GAATTGGAGGCCAATGCCAGGATTTAGGAAACTGCCCAGGTGGTAGTTGGAGTGGGTTACTGGAAATAGAGATTTGGGATGTAGGGTGTGGTGGTTCTGGCAATGGGTGAGGTCTGGGGTGTGATGGTGAGTGCGTGGCTGAGCTGGGGCACGTGAAAGATTATTCAAAGAGAAGAGGACAGAGGTTTGGAGGCCATAATGTTAGATGGGTCACCCAAGCGGATATCAAAAGTTCCAAAAATGATGGTAAGCATAGAAATGAGGAAAGGGCCATCCCCATTGCGTAGTAGTTAAGGGATCTGGATACTACATGGCCAACCACAGTTCAAGTCCAGCCCTGGTGACTTGAAAAACATACCGGGCTTGTGTGTGCATGTCCAAACTCCCAACAGAATGGAGAAATGGAAGGGAAGGGATTGTGGCTTGACCATGCACTACTGGGGAGTGATCTTTCCCTCTTTCTCTCTGTCTTTCTCTGGTGAGCACACATGCCCTCTGGCAATTAAAAGAAAAAGAACAGAACCTGGAGAAAGATAGTGAGTCAGTGGTAATTTATGAGATCAAAACATCCAGGTTTGGGGCCTGCAGGTGGTATGATGGTTTAGCCACTGGACTTCCCACAAGACTGACCGTGGTTCAAGTCCCAGACCTGGTGGCTTCTCTTTCTCATTTTCCCTCTCTCTCTATCTCTGATAAACTCATGTTAAAAAAAAAAATCCAGGTTCTTAGTTGCAGAAGTTGAATGTTAACAAGCATATCTGAGTTGCATAGTCAGAGTCAGTGTGAAAGGCAGGAGCCCGTGACTTAGCTTCATGTGCTGCTTTGGGGGTGGGGGCAGTAAATGTTGACCCACTCATCACAGTTAAACATGATCACCTCCTTCTAAATCAGATGCTGCTGCAGCGGCTTCAGCAATGGTGTCTGCATCTGCCCCTTCGGTGTACAGCGTGCAAGCCCTCTCTCTCCTGGCAGAGGTAACTACCCCCCAACTTGACACCCCGTGTGGATGTGCATGCTCTCATCAGGCCTTCATTCATTCTCAGGTGCCAGTGAGTGTGGCCTGTGCCCCCCTGGTGAGCCTGGGAGTCCAGGTGGGCTTCCAGCTGCACCATGTGGTCTTCTTGTTAGGTCCTGCTTTGAGGACCAAGTGTCATTGTCGCTTGCTTCAAGAGGCTTCTGTGTCCTTGTGGTCTTATATTTTCAGGTTCTGGCTTCTCTTCTGGACATGGTTTATCGCAGTGATGAGAAAGAGAAGGCAGTACCGTTAATCTCCCGTCTGCTTTACTATGTTTTTCCGTACTTACGCAATCACAGGTAACACCCTCCTCTCCATCCCCACTCATATGTTGAACAGTGTGTTGAGAAATGAATCAGGTGATTTTCCTTGGATGGTCTTTGGTCGTGACCCTTTGCTCTTCCCACCCCCATGCAGTGCCTACAATGCCCCGAGCTTCCGGGCTGGAGCTCAGCTGCTGAGCTCCCTGAGTGGCTACGCCTATACCAAACGAGCCTGGAAGAAAGACGTCCTCGACCTGTTTTTGGACCCTGCCTTTTTTCAGATGGATACTTCTTGTGTTCAGTAAGAATTGCTGGCCTGGTAAAAAGTGCTCTAAATCTTCACATGGGAACGGTTTTTTGGTTACATAATTAATTCTTCCTGAAATGGAAGGAGACCCACAGGTAGCATCAACCCGGATAATAGGACATTGCTATCATAGGCTTACATGTGAACCACGCGTTCTCTGCAAAAGAATGAGCTATTAAAATACACAGGTACCCTATTTATCAAAGGAAGGATTTCACTTAATTCAGAGACTTTATTCTAAAGAGTGTGTGGACTCCAGTGATACCCGGTCTAGTGCTCTCTTATAATCACGTGATATTGGACTGACATTAAGATGACAGAGCCGCGGGTGACCCTGGTGGCATCGCGACCCTGCAGCGGAGATCTACCAAGACAGAAGAGAGGTGTATCTGCTGTGCTTTTTCTCCAGAGATAAACAGAACCACCCAGTACCCTCCGTTGGCTGGGCTGAATAGTCTTTATGAAGCAGGGGTGGAGGGTGGAGATGAGGGGAACCTCTTTGCATGGCCTGAAAGTCACCCTGCCACTACCAGCCAACTACTGGCACCTTGTGGTTTCCATCAGTGTGATCTGCTGTCTGCTGGGCAAGGCTAAGCTAGCTCAGGAGAGTAAGAGCTAAGGATAGCAGGACCAGCAGATGGTGTAGCAGTTATGTTGCTGGACTCCCACATGGCTGACTGCAGTTCAAATCCCAGACCCAGTGACTTGAAACTCAGGCCAGGTGTGTGTGTGTGTATGTGCCTAAAATCCTGAAAGGAAACTGGAGAAGAGAGAGCAATGTGGCCATGCGCCCTGAGGGGCAATTTCTTGCTTTCTGTCTCTCTCTCTCTCTCTCTCTCTCTCTCTCTCTCTCTCTCTGCCACTCTCTCTGTCTCTCTCTATGTGTCTCCCTAGCGAGTACACACGTGCTATAGCAAAAATCTGTATTTTTTTAGACTCCCACATGGGAGTCCAGTGACATAACCACTATGCCATCTTTTGGTCCTGCAAAAATCCCTTTTTTTAAAAAAAAAAAAAGTTAAGGATAGTTTTTGTTTTCATACCTCCATTTTTAAATGAAATTCTTTGAGTTTCCTTATTAACCTAATTGGCGCCTTCTATCCCCACTAGCCAGCAGAGGCCAGGACAGAGAGCACAACGGGCCATCCACTTACATGTATCCCTACAGCTGGCCATCACCCTCAGGGGTCTGATTGCAGGCACCACTTCAGTGACACAACCATAGTGTGAAAGTTTAGAGTTTTTATTTGTTTGGTTTGTGTGTGTGTGTGTGTGTGTGTGTGTGTTTTGGAGAGGTTTTTGCTATAGGGTGCATATGCTCACCAGAAAGACAGAGACAGACAGAGAGGTAGAAAGCGAGAAATCACCCCCCAGGGAGGATGGCCACGCCGCAATCCCTTCTCCTCCATTCTCCTCTCAGAATCTTGGGCACGCACGTAAACGTGGCATGAGTTTAAGCCACTGGGTCCGGGACTCGAACCGCGGTCAACTACATGGGAGTCCAGTGACGTAGCCATTACACCAACTTCTGGTCCTTATTTGTTTTTATGAGAGAAATTTTTACTATAGGGTAGTGTGAGCTCGCCAGAGACAGGGAAGACAGAGACAGAAAAGAAATCATCCCCTGGGGGAATGACCACACTGCAATCCCTTCTCCTCTGTTCTTCTCTTGGGATTTTGGGCATGCACATGTAGCTGGTCCTGATGTGTTTTTTAAACTGCAGGGTCCAGGACTTGAACCACAGTCGACTGTGGGAATCCAACAAGGTAAACATTAAGCCATCTGCTGGTCCCAGAGTTCAGGGTTTTTTTATAACTTACAGATCCCTACACTGGGCAGGGCAACCAGAGAGAGGCAGATAGCAGTCCTCCATGCCAGGTGTCGGGTAGCAACAGCAATATGCTCAAAGGAAAGGACTTCACCTACTTAAGGTCGTCTGGGGTGAGGTGTCTGCACTCATGTGGTTAATCTCTACAGGGTATTTGAAACAATCTGGTGGTAAGGGCAGTTGAGCAGTTTGGCAGGAAGCAGGGGTCACAACAGGGCTCCACAAAGGGCCTTCTCTGACTGGTCAGCCTTGCCAGGCCTAGGCAGTAGTGAGCTGTGGCTTCTCCATTACCCCTAAGGCAGCCCTCATGCCTTTTGATCAACACAGCTGCATGAACATCATCCTTTGTGAACGTGTTCAAGGGCAACCCTTGAAAAAACCAGAGTATCTTGTTAACTTTGTTAGCTAAGAAACCTCATTATTCATTCTGTATGTTAAGAATACAAAGAGAAGCTTTTTCTTTAGGTGTCCTTATTTAAAAAAAAAAGAAAAGAAAAAAAAAAACCTCTTTATTTGTGTCACTAACTTCTTTTTAGAAATCAATTATTGGGACTAGCAGTTAGCATAATGGCTATGTCGCTAAACTCCCATGTAGCCGACCGCGATTTGAGTCCTGGACTCGGTGGCTTAAACTCACACCAGGCACTTGTGCGTGCATGCCCAAGATCCCGAGAGGAAAATGGGAGAGAAGGGATTGCAGCATGGCCACCCCCCTGGAGGATGATTTCTCGCTTTCTGTCTCTCTGTCTCTTCTGGCGAGCACACATTCCCTATAGCAGAAACCTCTCAAAAAAAAAAAAAAAAAAGTTATTAATAGATCTTAAGGGAGCATTTTTTGATGCTTTTAATCAAACTATCCATAGCATATTTAATTTTTAAAATTTTGCCTTTTTTATATCCAGTTGGAAGTCCATTATTGACCATCTCCTGACTCATGAGAAAACAATGTTTAAGGACTTGATGAGTAAGTTCTATGTTATTTGCATATAACACTCTTTATAGGGCCAGAGCTTCATAATGAACTTTTACCATGGATTTCAGATCCTACTCAAATCTTCTATGGTGCTAAGCTACAGACTGTCATGGAGTTTGCTAATATGTCAGAACTAAATGAATGAGTCTTGCCAGTTATCGTCTGTTGGCAATAATACCTTGACAACCTTTCTTACAGCTTTATAGTGACAAAATAAATACTGCTGAAAGCAGTCAGGCTTATATCTTGACATTTGTATTGAAAATATGTTCCTTAATTCATTTTAACTTATTAGGATGGTATCCTTTCACCTTAGATCCTCTTCTAATGCTCTGTCATTAAGTGTCATTGAAGAAATAAGTATTTTAAAAAATACACATGGGTGTAATAGTCACATGCCCTCACATAGTCAAGGATGTGACTTTCACCAGGGAAGATAGGAATTACACTAGTATGAATTTCCTGTCACCTACCTCTAATTGTGGTATTTCTCTCTAAGTGTAACTTATTTCCTGCATTTATCCTAGACATGCAGAGCAGTTCTTTAAAACTGTTCTCCAGTTTTGAGCAGAAAGCCATGCTGTTAAAGCGCCAGGCTTTTGCTGTCTTCAGTGGAGAACTTGATCAATACCACCTTTACCTACCGCTGATACAAGGTAAGACAGCCATCTCAGTCTGTTTTGTGCTGCTATCACAGGACACCTACAACTGGGTGATTTATAATGAATGGAGGTTTTTTAGCTCATAGTTCTGGGACTGGGAAGTTCGATATCTAAGGGCTGGTGTCTAGCAAAGGTGTTCTTGCTGCATCATCCCACAGCGGAAGGCAAAAGGGCAATGAACTCACCCTTTGATATGGGCACCCGTCCTACCAGTGACAGTGGGGCCATTATGACCTAATCACTGTGCAAAGCCTCTACCTCCCAAAACCATTGCTTGCAATTAAATTTCAACAGGAGGTGCCAGCCTGTAGCCTGGTGGTTAAGTGAGCCAGATCCCACTTAGCTGACCATGCTTCAGTCCTGGTCCTGGTGACTTGAAAAACATGTCAGCAGTGTATGTGCATGCCCAAAACCCAGTCAGGGTAGAGAGCATTGGAGGAGAAGGAATAGAATCGAGATGACCATTCCTCATGGGGGGTGCTTTCTCCCTCTCCCCCTCTGTTTCTCTGGTGAACACACACACCCTCTGTCAATTGAAATCATTGTTCAGTATGAGTTTGGCGGAGATAAACATTCAGGCCACACCAGTGACCAGCCTTCACCACCAGTCCACCCACCCCTTCTCCCAAAGACATAGATGGACCCATGAATGGCATGTCTGGCACAATGATCAGATGTGCTGTGCAGGGGTTATCCAAGAAAATCTTCAGAAATAGGTTAATAAATCTGGGGACCAGCAGTTAGCATAATGGCTATGTCGCTGGACTCCCATGTAGTCGACCGTGGTTCGCGTCCCGGACCCGGTGACTTAAAATTCACGCCGGGCCCGTGTGCGTGTGTGCCCAAGATCCCGAGAGGAGAATGGAGGAGAAGGGATTGCGGCATGGCCATCCCCCCGGGTGGTGATTTCTCGCTTTCTATTTCTCTGTCTTTCTCTGTCTGGCGAGCGCACGCGCCCTATAGCAAAAAAAAAAAAAAAAACTCTCCAAAAAAAGACAAAAGAAATAGGTTAATAAATCTGAAACTCTATTTTAAAAGTAAATTATTATACTTTTATTAATTTTGTTAGGAAGTTTTTACTAGTCTGACTGTTCAGCATGGGAATATTTTGTCAGCACTGTCTCCTATAGCCAGGACACTCTATGTTTATGATCGTCCCTCTAATAGCTTCAGCTGAGACTAGGAGTGATTTTTTTTTTTAAGAGAGTTTTTTGTTTTTAAGAGGTTTTTGCCTTAGGGTGTGTGCACTCACTAGAGAGAGAAACAGACAGTGAGAGGAAAAGTGAGAAATCACCCCCTGGGGCGATGGCCACGCCACAGTCTCTTCTGCTCCACTCCTCCCAGGATCTTGGGTGCACGCACACACACACACACACAAGTCCAGCTTGAGTTTCAAGCCATCGGTTCTGGAACTTGAACCACGGTCAGCCATGTGGGATTCCAGTGCCTTAATTACTACACTACCTACTGGCCCCAAAGGAGCAAGATTTTGGAGAAGGGTCCCATATTTCTTCAACAGTTTTTTATTTCTTTCCTTTGTGCTTAACTATATTCTTTGCATCATAAATTTTCAAAGATATAGGGGAACTTCATAAAGTTAATGGAAAATTAAAGTATGAATTTAATTCATAATGGCCTAATGGATAAGAGAGCTAGATCTTACATGGAAGTTCGAATTCTGGTGTTGGCGGTTGAAAAACACACCAGCAGTGTGCGTGTGTGTGTGCGTGTGCGTGTGCGCGCACACACCAAAAACCCTGGCAGGGTGGAAAAATGGAGGAGAAGATATTGCAGCATGACTACATCCCACTGGGGGTGCTTTCTTTCTCTTTCTCTTTCTGGGGACACACACACCCTCTGACAATTAAAAAGAGAAAAGTATGAATTTATTTTGCTCTAAAATTTTTTTTGAAATTTGTCAGAGGAGGACTCTGTCCATGACACTAGGAGGGGGAGGGACAGCTAGGGCTCCTGCCCATTCCCTTCCCTCCAGTCCTTTACCTCCAGATCAGTGTTTGAGCCTCCTTGTTCCCCCTTTGCGCCCCTTGATGATGATTTTGGCACCTTCAGGAGCAAGTATTAATGTTAGTTGTATATTTACTACTATTAAAGTAAGAAATACTAAAGTGGGACCAGTAGATGGCATAATGATTACCTCACTGGACTCCCTCATAGTCAACCCCGGTTCGAGTCCCATACCCCACAGCTTGAAACTCACACTGGGTGCATGTGCATGCATGCCCAAAATCCTGAGAGGAGAATGGAGGAGAAGGGATTGTGGCATGACCATCCCCCCGGTGGGTGATTTCTTGCTTTCTAAAAAAAAATAAATCTCTCTTAAGAAAATAAGGTAAGGGACCAGCAATTAGTGTAATGGCTATGTCACTGGGCTCCCATGGAGTTGACCGCGGTTCGAGTCCCAGACCTCGTGGCTTAAACTCACGCCGGGTGCATGTGCATGTGTGCCCAAGATCCCAAGAGGAAAATGGAGGAGAAGAGATTGCGGCGTGGCCACCCTCCTGGGGGGTGATTTCTCGCTTTCTGTCTCTCTGTCTCTCTCTGTCTTTTTGGCGAGCGCACGTGCCCTATAGCGAAAACCTCTCAAAAAAAAAACAAAACAAGAAGGTAAGAAATATTCAAGTAATATATAGTAAATATACTTAGTTCTATATCGTCATATAGTAAATATTCATATAGATAATAAAGTCAGCATAATGCCGACCTAATTAGGAAGTAAGTTTTGGACTCTGAGGCAAAAAAGAAGTTCTAAATGAGTAGTACTCTCCACTTTGGATAACTTGGGTGCTTTATTTATACAAAAAGACTACATGTTTTTAAAATATATACATTTAACCACATTTTCATTTTTGATCAACTAACAATTTACGAAGCATTTCCTGTATATTGTCATCGTCCCCTGAGAGGCCTCTGTGAGACCTTGCGGTAAAAGCGTCTCTGACAACTTTTGTAAACTTAACTGGCCTTGAGATGCCCTCTGGAGCAGCGATGTCCATGACTCCCTTAAAGGAGAGATGCACCAGAAGCTTCCAAGTCACACACCATAGTGAATAGTTCTGGCCTAATTGAAAAGTCAGGAATAGAGCTTGTCTACTATTCATCTTCTGGGAGGCCCTCAGGGGTCCTTTTTTCTTATTTATAGCACTAGCTGGCATTGAAAGAGGTCAATGTCCAGCTCCAAAGAGTGACATAAATCTTAGGTTGACGAGGAGGACAGGAAGATATAGGTTAATGGGGACACAGGTACAGTTATAGAGGATGAGTAACACTAGAGAGCTGTAACATGAGGACTGTAGTTAATATTGTGTAGAGGTAATTTGCCAAGAGTAGATTTTAGGTACTCTAAAAAGTAATTATATAAGATCATTTGGTTGTTAATTTGCTTGACTGTAGTGATCACTTCACCATGTGCATGTGTACCAAGATGAGTATAGCTAAACATCATGTTGTGTATCTTAAATATATATAATATACATATTTTTTGGAGAGGTTTTTGCTATAGGGCGTGTGCGCTCACCAGAAAGACAGAGAGAGACAGAGAGACAGAAAGCGAGAAATCACTCCCTGGACGGGGTGGCCACGCCGCAATCCCTTCTTCTCCATTCTCCTCTCGGGATCTTGGGTGCGCATGCACACGTGCCTGGCATGAGTTTAAGCCACCAGGTCCAGGACTAGAACCGAGGTCTACTACATGGGAGTCTAGCGACATAGCCATTACACTAACTGCTGGTCCCAATATATACAATACTTTTTAAAAGAATCATTTTCTTTATTTATTCTTTACATTTGACCAGTGAATAAGAAAGAGAGAGAAGGAAAGTGAGAAAGAAAGCCACCAGATCCAGGTCTCTAACCACAGTTGGCCATGTGGGAGTCCAGCACCCTTAAGCACCACGCCACCTGCCAGCCTATACAATCATTTTTTTAAATTTTACATTGATCAAGAAGAAACATAGGGAGCCAGATGGTGGTGCAGTGGTAAAACGCAGTGCTGTGAGGCGGTCCCATAAAGGAAGTTTCCAGGTTTGTATCAAGACCCTATTGTGGGGACCACCAGATGGTGTAATGGTTATGTCACTGGACTCCCATGTAGTTGTCCACGGTTCCATTCCTGGACCTGTTGGCTCAAATCTCATGCTGGGCGCATGTGCATGCATGCCCAAAATCCCAGGAGTCGTACAGAGGAGAAGTGATTGTGGTGTGGCCATCCCCCCGGGGGGTAATTTCTCACTTTCTACATCTCTGTCTCTCTCTTTCTCTCTGGAGAGCACATGTACCCTATTGCAAAAATCTCAAAAAAAAAACACAAAAGACTCTTTTGTGGGTTCTCTTATGCACGCACATGCATGCTTATGGAAGAAATAAGTAAATAGAATTTTTTTTAAAACTACAATAAACCTAGTGATTTTTTTCCTACAAAAAGGGCAAAATGCCATTTTTCTAAAATGAGGTGAGGCTAGACTTTGCCCCTCAGAAAGGCTTCTTCCTAGGAGAGCAGAAAGATCTAGAGGAAACACCTCTCCTCTTTAAGCAGAATGAATTCTTTTTGTTGTTGTTAGAGAGGTTTTTTTTTTATTTTTTAGCTATAGGGCGCTTGCACTCGCCTGAAAGACAGAGAAGAAAGCGAGAAATCACCCCCCAGGGGGGATGGCCACGCCACAATCCCTTCTCTTTTCTCCTCTCAGGATCTTGGGCACGCACGCACGTGCGCCCAGTGTGAGTTTAAGCCACCGGGTTCAGGACTCGAATCGTGGTCAACTACATGGGAGTTCAGCAACATAGCCAATACACTAACTGCTGGTCACTAAGCTGAATGAATTCTCATCAGCAGCTGCTGTCTTTCAAATCTTCCTATTGTCGTGTACATATGTGTCTCTATTTTTACACTGGAAACTGATACTCAGATTAGCACCTGTCTAAAGTTTTGTTGCCACTGACTGGCAAAACGTGGTCTGCAGTCTGAGCATTGGTCAGTAGCTATGGTCATCAGCAGGATTTGTGCCCTTTGGGGTGAACAGGAGAGGAACATCACTCTACATCTCAGTCCTTTACTGCATTGCTAACAGAAATCCCTGAGCCTGTGTGATTTATAAAGATAGAAATGTATTTACAAACCCACGATTCTAGTGGCTAAAAAGTCCAGAGTCCTAGCTGAGGGACGATCCATGACTGACGGAAGCTCAGAGGATGGCAGGCATGTACAGAAAGAGACAGGTCCTGACTGATCTCTCTTTTTCAACGCCAGGTTTCACAAGGCCTACCCCTTCTCACAAGCGCTAGAACACATTGGGTTTCTATGAGTTAATCAATTCATGAGGCCATTGCCTTCATGACACAGTCACGGTAAACCAGTCACCGCCCATGAGGTCTTACCCAGGGGCACCATGAGGGAATTCGGTTCTCACTTAATACCTTTACAGTCGAATCCCAACCCATGAATTTCTGGGGAGACACATTCAAATGACAACATTCTAGTTTCACAAAGGAGAAACAAAGACTTTGAGAGATGAAGTGGCCAGCTGGTGTGGGAACCCTTCCCTGTCACAGTAGGACTAGGACTCTGGCTAGATTTTCTCCAGCTCTTTGCTCTCCAGGCATGGTTAAGCATGGAAGGTTCATCACTCGGCTAATAAAGAAATAAGAAAATTCTATTCTAAATTAGCTCATCTTGGCCAAAAAATAATCTTATGGAATTAGCTTTTTTTTTTTTTTTTAATTTGCTAGAGGGCACGTGCACTTGCCAGAGAAAGAGCTGGTGTACACAAGAGAGCAGCCCCGTGGAGAACAGTCATGCTGCAATCTCTTCTCCTTCCTTTCTCCTCTCTGAATTCCTAGTGTGCTTGCATACACGCCTACTGTGTTTTTCAAGTCTCTAGGTCTGAGACTTGACATGTATAGTTCCAAGTGGGGTCTAGCCTCCTTAACCACTCCACCACGGGCTGGCCCAGATTTAGCTTTAATTTGGAGCATGAGTATGAAATATTCCTATGTATACAAGCCATTTTATAAAAATACCTTTTATTTTTATTTTATTTTATTTTTCTTGGAGAGGTTTTTGCTATAGGGTGTGTGCACTTGCCAGAAAGACAGAGACAGAGCCACAGAAAGCGAGAAATCACCCCCCCTAGTGAGATGGCCACGCCACAATCCCTTCTCCTCCATTCTCCTCTTCCGATCTTGGGCATGCATGCACACACGCCTGGCATGAGTTTAAGCCACCAGGTCCAAGACTCGAATCTGTGGTTGACTACGTGGGAGTCCAGCCATATGCCAAATGCTGGTCCCAGAAATGCTTTTTATTTTGAAATAGAAGTTTTTAGTTTTTTGGGGGGGTTCTTGTTTGTTTGTTTTTAGAGATTTTTGCGATAGGGCACATGCACTTGCCAGAGAGGTAGCGACAAATCACCCTCCCGCCACCAGAGATCATGGCCACACCACAGTCCTTTCTCCTTCATTATTCTTCTTGAGATTTTTAGGCACACATGCACATGTGCCCGGCATGAGTTTTAAGCCACTGTGTCCGGGATTTGAACAGTAGTCAACTACATGGGAGTCCAGCAATGTAGCCAGTACATCATCTGCTGGTCCCTTAAATAGATTGATATTCACAAGAAGTTAGAAAAACAGGACCAAGAGTTTCTGTGTATCATTTGTATAGCTTCTACTGTGATAACATATGTCACCTCTCACCTTGTAACCATAATTCATTATCTAAGTCAGGACATAAACATTAGAACAATGTCATTAACTCAACTGATGTCTTTTCCAGATTTGAACATGTTTTACACACCCACTTTTTTGTGTGTTTGCCTATGTGTGTCTAGTTCTATGATGGGTTCACATATACAAGTACTAACATACATGTTCTTTTATTTCTGTGATAATAATTTTTTAGTTCTAAAATTTCTATTTGGCTCCTCTTTGTATATTCTGTTTATTTTCTGAGGCTTTCTAATTTTTTCACTTGTCCATTATTGACTGTTGTATTATTTTGAGATAGCAGCTTTAAAATCCTTGTCTAGTAATTCCAACTTCTGTATCATCTCAGCATTGGTGTCTTTTTATTACCTTTGCTCATTCCACCTGATATTTTTGGCATTCTAGGTTATACAGTCTTCTCAGATACCCAGGTCTGATCAAATAAAATATTTAAAAATCCTAGAAAACTCAGGGCTAGCTCTGGCCTGAAAGTTCAGTCAGCTTGATCTCACGTTTCCAACCATGCGGTCAAGTCTCAGATCCAGCAGCTTGAGAATCACACTGGGCACATGTGCATGAATGCCCCAAATCCCAAAAGGAGGTAGAGATGGCAGAAAAGGGATTGCAGCATGACCATGCCATATGGGAGGTGCTTTCTCATTTGTTCTTCTTCTCTGTCTGTCTCTCTGTAATGAGCACACATGCCCTCTGGCAAAATTTATTTTTAAAAATCCTAGAGAGGTCAGCAGGTGGCATGGTGGTTATTAGGGCACAGGACTCCAATGTGGCTGATTGTGGTTCAAGTCCTGGATCTGGTGGCTTGCTTTCTCCTTCTCCCTCTCTCTCTCATTCTCTCTCTGGTCAAATTGAAGAAGAATTATAATAAATAAAATTAAATGAATACTTTTTTAAAAAGCCTAGAGGAACTGACTGCCAGGTCATTCTTTAAATCCCCCCAAGTTTCCTAGGCCAGTTTTACCTTCTTTTCTCCACCTTTCAGTTTTTAATAGTCAGTTTATGTATTTTTCTCAAGGTTCTTTTTTATTTTAATTAAGGAAGGAATAGATTGTAATATATTTACTCCATCTTGTCCAGAACCGTAAGTGCATACCACTTTTAAAAACATCAGCTTGTTTGTCAAGTGTCTGAGCTGAGTATCATCTTTCATTTGATCAGAATACTTTTAAAGGCAAGAAATAAAAATCTACGTAAAATCACTCAAATAAAGAAAAGTTTTGCTACTGGGCCAGCCAGTGGTATGGTGGTTAAGGCTGCTGGATACCACATGGCCAGCAGCACAGTTCAAGTCTAGACCCAGTGGCTTGAAAAATATACCAGATACATGTGCATGTGTGCCCAAAATCCTGAAAGGAGAAGGGATTATGTTGTGACCATTCCCCACGAAGAGGATGAGTTCTCATTCCTTTCTACCCCAGCTCCTGTTTGTCTCCACCCAATGCATGGATTCTCTTGCAAATTGTTTTTAAAATAAACTATTGTTACTAATATACTTGAGCAAGTCTTAACTAGCATGACCATTCTGCTGTTTGCTATAGCATTTTGTTCCATGCTTAAGCTGTGGAAATGAAAAAGCACACAAACAAAACCGACCACATTCTACAATTAGTTTAGTGGGGAAGTAGGGAAGCATGTTAGGGCCCTAAGTTTCCCCTTGCAGAAATGAAATTTTTTTGTCATGACCATCAAATCTAAGACTCACTGAATAAACTGTGTTATTACTCATCCCTTCCCACCCACACCCCGAACGCAAGGTGTCGCTTCTCAGCCTTCTTTATGGCTGGCTTCACTCACCAAGGGCTGCCTGGTTTCTATATCTCATAATTCCTATTCTTATAAGAAAATGTCAGTGGTCACTGGCCACCCGGTGGGTTTCTGGGATTAGACATTGGTGCCATTCTGCTCAGCTGTGGGAGAGGAATGAGTTATTTGATTCACTTCCTTGAGCAACTGCTATGCTTCACAAGGAAGAGGGCTGGGGATAGACTCTGGGACAAAATATTTTCCTGCACTCATTTCTTTTCTCGTCCCCCCCCCCTTTTTTTAATCGTTATTTCTACCGAGAGAGAAAAGGAGAGAGAGGCATTCCCCAGCCGTTTTCATACCACACCTCAGCTGGCCAGGATCACCAATGTGACCCAGCTTGGACACGAAGATCTCAGGTCACAAACCTGGGACTTTCCTGCTGGCCACAGGATTGTGGAGCATTGTTTATCTGCCACGCCACCAAGGCTGGCATCCACATTTCTCGCACTGGCTTGTTAAACAGAATGCAAAACAGTTATCATTTTATTTTTTGTCTTTGAATAATGAGAAACTGCAAACTGTATATTTGTGTGACATCTTTAAAATCTTCTTTCCTTAGAACGCCTGACAGACAATCTCAGAGTTGGACAGACATCCATAGTTGCTGCTCAGATGTTTCTTTTTTTCAGAGTTTTGCTGCTAAGAATATCTCCTCAACATCTGACTTCATTGTGGCCCATAATGGTCTCTGAATTGGTAAATACAAGTATTTTATTCTTGAAAGCGAGGTTGGAGCTTTTAAAAATGCTTTTCACTAACAATATAATACACAATATAATGTGCTGTTTCTTATGTATCTAACTTTATCTAGAAGTTGTTAATCAGTTTGAACATAGGTTGGTAACACCTAGTCAACTCTTGATTAAGTAGAAAATATTTTATCCTACAGTGCAAGCCAGTGGTATGGTGGTTAAGGTGGCTGGATCCCACATGGTCAACTATATGATTCGGACCCAGTGGCTTGAAAAATGGGCCAGGAGTATGTGCTTGTGTGCCCAAAATCCCAGAAAGAGAAAGGAAACAGAGGAGAAAGTATTGCAGCATAATCATTCCCCCATGAGAGGTGCTTTCTTACTTTGTCTGTCTCCAGAAAGTGCATGTGCCCTCTGATGATTTTTCTTAAAAAGAAAATATTTTATTTTATAATAATTTCATTTATTTTTAGAGAGAGATTTTTTGCTATAGGGCACATACACTCACTAGAGACAGAGAGAGAGACAGAAAGTGAGAAATCACCTCCCTCCCCCAGGGGAATGGCCATGCTGCAGTCCCTTCCCTTCCATTCTCCTCTCTGGATTTTGGGTATGCACTCACACATGCCCAGTATGAGTTTTAAGCCACTGAGTCCGGGGTTCAAACTGTAGTCGACTACGTAGGAGTCCAGTGCTGTAACCATTATACCATCAGCTGGTCCCATCATTTGATTTCTTGCCTGTTAGTTGTTTCAACTAATTTTTAAAAATAATTATTTATTTAATTTTATTTATCATATATATTTTTTGTATTTGTTACAGGGAATGTATGCTCACCAGAGACAGACAGACAGAGAGGGAAAGGAGCGGGGAGGAGTGAGAAAGCAAGTCACCAGGTTTGGGACTCAAACTGCAGTCGGCCGCATGGGAGTCTAGCGCCTTAATCACCTGCTGGTCCTATTCCAACTAGTTACTACCATTTCATATTTCTTGCTAGTTTTTTTTAATAGACATGTAAATGTGGCATAATCTCTCTCAGATAGTAACTTGAGTGCATATTTTCTTTTCAAGATTCAGACATTCATACAGCTTGAAGAAGATCTGAAAGAGGAAGATGAATCATTGAGGTAAGTGACACAAGGTCTCTTCTCTGTGTGAAAGGTGGTCCAGACTGGGCAGGCCCAAGTGTAGCAACTGCCACTGCACATGACCAACCATGGTTCAAGTCCTGGCCCTAGCAGCTTGCAAAACACTCTAGGTATGTCTACATGCATGTCCCAAATCCTGAAAGGATTGAAAAAAAGGGAGGAAAAAAAGATTGTGGTGTGACCATGACCCATTAAGGGGTGCTTTCTTTCTGTCTATTTCTTTCTCTGGTGAGTACATATACTCTCTGGCAATGAAAAGAAATTTTTTCAAAAACATATCCAGGGGTTGGCAGGTGGCATTGTGGTTAAGGTTCTGGACTCCCACATGGCCCACTGTGGTTTGAGTCCTGGACCTGGCAGCTTGCTTTCTTACCTTCCCTCTCTCTGTCTCTTTCTGGTCAAATTAAAATAATAATAATAATAATAATAATAATAATAATTAAATGAAAAAAAATTTTTTTTTTTTTTTTTAAAAAAAGGTGATCTAGGGATCAGCAGATGGCATAATGGCTATGTCACTGGACTCCCATGTAGTTGACTGTGGTTCAAGTCCCAGACCTGGTGGCTTAAACTCACACCAGGCACGTGTGCATGCATGCCCAAGATCCCGAGAGGAGAATGGAGGAGAAGGGATTTTTGGCGTGACCATCCCCCCTGGGGGGTAATTTCTCACTTTCTGTCTCTCTGTCTCTCTCTTGTCTTTCTGGAGAGCGCACATGCCCTATAGCAAAAACCTCTCCAAAAAAAAGGAAAGAAAAAAAAAGGTGATCTAGATCAATGCACTCACTTGGTCATGTAGGGTTATCTAAGGCTAAATACCATTTTCTTAAAGTACTTGTGAAGAGACCAGCTATTTTTGAAAAATTCTTAAGAAGAAAATTCGTCTTGTGGACATTTCATAGGTGAATGGACCACAGAAGATGTGAATGAGTTTTAACAGGAATTTCTTTGCAAATTTATAGAAATAGCAACAAAATGAACAGAATGAAAGTTTCAGTCCCAGATGGAAACGGGCTCTCGATGGGGGAGATACCCCAGAGTGAACTCATCTTATATCTCTCTGCTTGCAAATTCTTGGACACAGCACTTTCATTTCCACCAGACAAGATGCCATTATTTCAAATGTAAGTCAGAGAAGACCACGTGTCTTTTTTGAAGTAGGTGATTTTCATTCCTTTTAAGCACTTTCACTTGTTCTTTCATGTGTGCTGTGAGAAGCCACAGTGTGGGTTTCTAGTGTCCTATGAGCCAGCTCAGAATACCAAGTTTCAGATTACTCGCAACACCTGTGCTTTTGTCAGTCTGGTTTACAGCCATGTTTATGAATGTGTTTCTCTGGGTATATCTGTGTGTGTGTGTGTTTAGGTGACTTTTGCTGTTGAGCGCTTCTAAAACAAGGATTGCCAATCTGTGGTCCTCCATTTATACAGATTTTTCGTCTGTTTAGTTTAATGTGAATGCTTTTCTTTGGAACGTGCCACCATCAATTCACTTTGTCCTTTAGGTTTGTGTTTCCTGTAGGCCTAACACAGCTGCCCATACATTTGATTTTATGTTGCTCGTCTTTGTTCTACATGAGTAATCGTGTAGAAATGTTTGTGGTTAAAAAGTAGGTTTTCTTAAATGCATGTTGCTAAGTGAAAGAAGCCAGTCTGAAAAGGCCAAATACTGTATGATGCCAAATATAAGATATTCTTGAAAAAATAAAGCTATAGAGATAGCAGAACAAAACAAACCAAGGGTTAGAGAAGGAATCAGACACAGAATTTTTAGGGCAGTCACATTGTTGTATGACACTCTAGTGGTGGATACATATACATTTGCCCAAACCCATATTACGTATAGCACCAGCGTTAACCCTAATTAATGTGAATTAGGGACTCTAGGTGATAATGGTGTGTCATGTAGGGTCATTAGTTGCAACAAAGGTCCACTCTGGGGTGAGATATCAATAGAGAGGGAAGCTGTGCATGTCTGGGGACAGGAGATAGATGGGAATTGTCTGTACCATCTGCTTCATTTTGCTGTGAACCTAAAACTGGGAAAAAAAAGTCTGTTAGGAAAAAGAGGGTCCTGCTATATGTAAATGTGTATGGTAGCATTTTTCATAATAGGCAAAAAGTGAAGACAATTCAATGGCCACCAAATGATGACTGAATAAATAACATGAGGTCTATTTATACAATGAAGTACCTTTCAGCAACAAAAGATGATGTACTGGGGCCAGCAGGTAGTTACGGTGCAGGACTCTCACATGGCCAACCACGATTCAAGCCCCAGACCCAGCAGCTTGAAAGTCACTCCAGGTGCTTTGCATACATGCCAAAAATTCCAAGAGGAGAATGGAGAAACGGTTATAGGGTGGCCATTCTCCCTGTGGAGGGTGGGCGGTTTCTCACTTTCCTCGCTGGTGAACATACACACCCTGTGGCAAAAACCTAAAAAGAAAAAAAAAAAGATGAAATGAAGTACTGATACACACTACAACATGGATGAATTTTAAAAACTTAAGCTAAAAGAAGCCAGCCACAAA
Source organism: Tupaia tana (assembly GCA_026018925.1). Classification (NCBI taxonomy): domain Eukaryota; kingdom Metazoa; phylum Chordata; class Mammalia; order Scandentia; family Tupaiidae; genus Tupaia; species Tupaia tana. Next base: position 143,513,220 of record JAKSZU010000001.1, on the reverse strand, counting down.
GGAACACATATTGTATGATTCCATTCATATGGAAGGTCCAGCATGAGAAAAATCTGCAGACAGAAAGGAGATAACAGCAAGGGGACATGGAGGGTTGGGAGGTGATGGCTAAGGGAAGCAGGGTGTTTTGGGGGGTAATGAAAAATACTCTAAAATTGATTGAGGTGATAATGTACAACTCTATGAATATATAAAGCCAGTAAATTGTATTAAGTTGGAATGGCATGTGAATTTTATCTGAAGAACACTGCTTTGAAAAATTCTTAAATGAGTTCTGATCCTTCATGCCTGACCTTGGTTATTTTTCCTTCAGTTATAGGTGGGCTTTTGTTCCGGAAGTGGACACAGAGGGTCCTGCTTTCTTCTCTGAGCTAGAGGAGAATCATCAAGAATGCAAACCCCACACCGTTAGGATTCTAGAGCTTCTAAAAGTAAAATATGGGGTAAATACTTGTTTTCCTTTTTAAAAACTATATTCACGGCAAAAAGGAGAAAGGGCATACTGTAAGTACTTCATGTATCACTGATATTACTTAGAATAATTTTCAAAATACTTCTTAGTTTTAAAATGAGATGGTCATAAACTCCACCTCCATATTCTTATATATCACACAGGTGCCACTTTCTTATACCAGTTGCTAAGAGGCAAAGCTTCTGGATAATACAGTCACATAGTTTTACTCCCCAAATTGCTCTGCTTCTTAGAATCCAAAAAGAGGGTGCTGGGAAGAACGCTGGGAAGAATGTACAGGCCTTGAGTTGGATTGGGCTCAGGGTGAAATCCTGATGGAAAACATTACTTGACCTAGAATTTGTGTTTATGCCCTTATCATTAGCGCTGATAGTGAACATTCTTAAAGAATGGAGCTTAAGTTTTGCAGCCTACATATGCTTCATGGGCATCTCCAGCCCTAAGGAAAGGCATTTCATGTTTATGGTTTTTGATTGTTTTGCAGGAAATTAGCAGCTCAGATGAGATCACTGTGAAGAACGAATTCCCCCTTCTGCGCCAGCATTCCATTTCCAGCATTAGGCAGTTAATGCCATTCTTCAAGACTCTAAACTGTGCTTTTAAGACCCAAAGTCAGCTGCCTGCTGATAACCCAGGAACTCTGTTCTTAGAGCTTCCTGTCACAGGGAGCCCAAAGATCTTGAAACAACTGGAAGAATGTGTGGAATATGACTTTTTGGAACACCCAGAATGTTAACCTTTTAAGAGAGAATTTGTTCATTCATTCACTGATATGTTAATGAAAACCAGAGTGGGTTCTAACTGAGAAAGGAGCCTGGATAGTGCTTTTAAAGAAGTCTGCTTCAATTTTGAACATAATTTCAAAAAAGTAACCAGATCATTTTTTTGTTCAGGAGCAAAACACACCTCCCTAAATCCTTGTAATATATTTGGATCTGATTCTATGTTTCTTCCTCAATTTATGTAATGAAAATAAAATTAATATATCATCTAACAATATCACAAAATTTGTAATATGCAGTGAAGTATGAAGAAAAAGAAGTAGTCATTTCCTTTGTTGAAGAAGACATGGGTCTTTCTCAGTATATTTCTCTAAAAATTTACAGTTATTAAAATATTATTTTTAGTCTTTCACAAAAATGTCCTTTAAAGGGTTTATTTTGGCATTGCATTTTAAAACAAAAACACATTGTTTTCTGAGAATAATTGCTCGTTACCTATTCAGCAGAGGTGAGCACTGGAAATCGCAATGTATTCAACTCTTGCCTATTAAAATCTCACGTTTGTATGGTCCGACTGCAGGAAGAGGACATAGTTTTAAAATCCCGACAGCTGCAAGCTGAGTTACATACCATGCTGCACCCTTCGAGTGTTTTCTAAATACAAGTCAGTTGGCACAGTCATGGAACCCTGACCCCTGACTCTGCTGTCAGGGACACTCACTCTCTGGACCTTCCCTTTTCTGCCCCCTTTCTGGGGTCTCTTTGCTACTTTGCCAACATCAGTGTACATTAAAATAATCATTCCCTAGGCAAGGATTCTTTGACTTGACAGAATCTCATCAAATGCTTCCCTGAGCCTCTGCGTGGTCTGCCAGCTACCCTATTTAGCATCCTGGATTGGAGCCACATTTCCACCAGAGAGCATGGTTCGCCTTCCAGACCTGCCTGTCTCAGGTCCTCTCTGCTACCAGAGCCCAGCGTGTCTCATTTTCCAGGCCAGGTGATGCCAACTGTTCTCATGAGTCTTCTTGTATCTAACCCTGTTGTACACGGTTTTTTTTTTTTTTTTTAATTTGACTATTATTGGTTAAGCGTCTCTCAACATCCCACAACTTGTAAGTTTTTGTGCAGTGCAAAAGCAGCTCTATCATTAGCCCCAGTATAGCACTTGGGAACCACAGAACCACCTGATTGCCCAGATACAGACTAAAAATAAGAATCAAAAAACACTACTAGACATTTGGGTGAGTACACCTATCTGTGGGAAGATATGTGGAAATTATGTCATTTGTGTGTGCAGGGGAGTATCCTTCAAGTAAAAACATTTGCAAATTTTGGTCACTAAAATTGAAAATATATTAGCATGTGGAATTATAATTCTGTGTATCATAATTGCTTATGAGTCATCTGTAATTCAAGTTGAGAAGATAATATTAATAGCTAATATCAAGATAGGTATATATGTTCATTTACCAAAATTTTCACCAAATCAATAACTTATTTATAGCATAGCTATTATGCCATGAAAGATAGTTCTTTATCATGAAAGGTAGTTCTTTGTATGTAGATTTACAAATGTAGCATTTTATTTTTTTCTCTCTTTTTTTTGGAGACTTTAGCTATAAGGGCATATATGCTTGTCAGACAGAAAATGAAAAATCAACCCCCAAGGGGGATGGCCACATCACAATCCTTTCTCCTCCTGGGACTTTGGGCATCCTTGCACATGCATCCAGTGTGCATTTGAAGCCACCAGGTCTGGGAACCGAACCATGTTCAGCCATGTGGGAGTCCAGCCACATAACTGCTGAGCTGTCTACTGGTCCCTATTTTTTTCTCTTCTATCTATAACAACTTACTATTTTCTTGATACTATGTATAATTTAATCCTTATTTGTAGATATAAGATTTATTTATAAGCAAATATCTGTAGTAGGGGGGAGAGATTTTTGCTGTAGGATACATGCACTCACCGGAGAGATGGACAGAAAGTGAGAAATCACCCCCGGGGGAATGGCCATTCCGCAGTCCCTTCTCCATTCTCTTCTTAGAATCTTGGACACACATACTCACCCGACATGATTTTTAAGCGGCCAAGTCTGGGACTCGAACCATAGTCAGCTATATGGAAGTCCAGGACGTAACCATTATGCCATCTGCTGGTCCTTATAAATAGAATTCTTAAAACACAGGGTTCAAGGTCAGCAGGTGGCATGGTGGTTAAGGCACTGGAGTCCCGCATGGCCGACTGGTTCGAGTCTCGGACCTGGCCGTTTGAAAATCACGCTAGATGTGTGAGTGTCCAAAATCCCAAGAAGAGAATGGAGGAGAAGGGCCCTCCCTGGGGGGAAGGGAGTGATTTCCCACTGTCTTCGCTGTCTCTCTCTGTCTCTGGTGAGTATACACACCCTATGGCAAAAAAAAAAAAAGATAGGGTTCAATAGTACTCATATCTTCATGTTTGTCAAAGAATACTCAAGAAGAACTTGGGTCAGCCAGGGTAGTGGTTAAGTCGCTGGATCCCACATGGCCTACAGTGCAATTCAAGTCCCAGAACTGGTGACTTGAAGAACATACTGGGCTGGGACCAGAAAGTGGCGTGGTCATTAAAGTGCTGGACACTCCCACATGACTGACCACGGTTCCAGTCCTAGACCTGGTGGCTTGCTTTCTCACTTTCTCTCTCTCTGTCCATTCTCTGGTCAAATTAAAATAAAATGAATGAATAAATTGTTAAAATAGATGTCTTTATTAAAAAAAGAAAAGAAAATGGAAAAGAAGGATTTGTGGAGTGGTCATGCCCCTAGGAGGTGATTTCTTAGTCTCCTCCGCCCCAAGAGCACACATACCCTATAGCAAACAAACAAAAAGCCAAAAAGTTCATGGAAAATATATTATGAAAAAACTACCCATGAATGGCCAGCAGGTGGCATGATGGTTAAGGCTCTGGACTCTCACATTGCCAACCATGGTTTGAATCCCAGGCCTGGCAGCTTGCCTTCTCACTTTCCATCTCTTTCTGTCTGTCTCTGGTCAAATTTAAAAATTATAATAATAAATAAAATAATAATTTAAAGAAAAAACAACAATGAATTTCAATATTTTTGCATCAAAATAAGCTTCTACTTTAATTCTATTTTTCATGAATGTTTGAAGTACCCTGTACTTTATAAATTAGAAAATAGAAATTTTAAAAATATGAGGAAAAAAAATTAGCAATTTGGTTTTTTCTTCTTCCTCTTCAATGGATGAGCTTCTGTACCCCATTCTGGAAACAATTTCTCTGGCTCAGTTCTTCCCAGAAGTACTGCCATACATGAGCCAAAGACCAACAGTCTCTGAGAGCAGGCAGAAGTTGGGAGAGGTGGTGCCTGCCAAGGGTGGCCATGACAGAGCAGAGCTGGTGTTCTCTTAATGCAGATAGTTTTGGACAGGTGGAACTTTCGGGTGTTGGTGAGAGTGTAGCCGTGTGTGTAGGCCTGAAATGATCCCTACCACAGAGACCAGGCATGACGCCCGGTGCCTCACATGCATGATTTTACTTCCCATCACTTAGGAGCCAGAGACTACTAACCACATTCTCCGAAGCCTGTGGAACTGAGGCTCAGAGAGGCTGGAGACCTTGGTCTGTCTTGCATTGCTGAGAAAGCTAAACAGCAACAGCACTAGATGGCCGCGGCTGCCTGGTCATGTGTGAAAGACGCTGAGATTACCGGTTGTGGTTTCCTTCAGAACCAGTTCCTCCTAGGGCCTCAGCCCAGAGGAAACCACACAGAGTGAGGTGGTGAGGTGGCTCTTCATGTTCAAGGAATGGTGGTGTGGTTTTTGTGTTTTGTTTAGTTTTTAAATTTTGCTATAGGGTGCATGTGCTTGCTGGAGAAAGACTGGAGGGTGGTGGTGGGGTGGTGAGAAATCACTCCCCAGAAGGGGATGGCTATGCCACTATCCCTCCGCCATGCTCTCAGGATTTTGGATATGCCTGCACATGCCCCTGGCATATTTCTCAAGCAGTTAGACCCAGGATTTGAACTGTGTGGTTGGCCACGTGAGATCCAGCTGCTTTACCCACCATGCTACTAGCTGGCCCTGAAGTGTGTTTTGAGAGGGAAGCTTCATTTTTCAGTATTTGTACATTATGTCCAGTTGAAATTTAGGAGAAGTAGCTACGATTATGGGAATAGTTGATAAAGACCACATTTAAAAGTTTTGAAATGGCTGGTGTGTGTTGGGGGAAGGGTCAGCAGGGGGTGTGGTGGTTAGGGCACTGGACCCGCACATAGCCAACTGACCGCAGTGACAGTCCCAGACCTGTGGCTTGCTTTCTCACTTTCCCTCCCTCTCTTTCTGGTCAAATTTAAAAAATAATAAATAAAATTAAATAGATAATTCTTATTTTAAAAAAGAGTTCTGAATGGGGTCAAGCAGGTGGCATGGTAGGTAAGACAGTCCGAGTCCTGGACCTGGCAGCTTGCTTTCTCTGCCCCTATTGCAAATTATAAAATAATAATAATAATAATTTTTTTTTTTTAAGTTTGAACTGGCACAGCTGCTAAGACACTGTGTTGTGCAGGCTGGGACCAACATGGGAGGCCCTCTCAAAAGTAATACTAAAAAAATAAAAAGATGACTTAATAAATAGTGTTGAGGGGACCAGCAGGTGATGTTGACTAAGGTTCTGGACACTCCCACATGGCCAACCACGGTTCGAGTCCTAGACCTGGTGGCTTGCTTTCTCACTTTCCCTCTCTCTGTGTTTCTCTCTGGTCAAATTAAAATAAATGAATGAATAAACAAAATTAAATAAGTAATTAAAAAATTAGTGTTGAAGTATTGAAGTCAGCAGGTGATGTGGTGGTTGAGGCACTGGACTCTCATGTGGCTGACCATGGTTTGAGTCCTGGACCCAGAGGCTTGCTTTTTCACTTTCCCCATCTCTCTTTGGTAAGTGCACATACTCTATAGCAAGTTAAAAAATAATTTAAAAAATTAAAACAAAAATATTGTTGAGATATTTGGGTTCCCAGTAGGGAAAAAAGTAAGTTGGGTTTATACCTAACATTTCTCAGCAAAATAAATTCCACACAGAACAAAGATTTACATATGAAAAGTGAAAGTATGAAAATGCTAGAAGGGCTGGCCAGTAGCCTAGTGTCTGGGAGAGTTGGATCTCACATAGCTAACCACAGCTTGAATCCTGACCCTGGCAGCTTGAAAACGTGCCAGCCATGTGTGCCCCAAACCCAACATGAGGGAGAAATGGAGAAGAAAGGATTATGGCATGACCACGCCCCATGGGGGTATCCTCTTTCTCTCTCTGTCTCCAGTGAATGTTCATGACTTCTGGCAGTTCAGACAAAGAAAATATTAGAAAATTTTAAGGAAAAATGTATAAACCAAGAATAGGGACAGTCTCTCCTAGATGAGCATAATTTCCACAAGCCACAAAATTCTGTAATTTTGACTATATATTTTCCCTTTTTTCAAGAAACAGGATATCACTATGTTGCTGAAGCTCCTACCTCAGATTTCTGAGTAGCAACTGTATAGGTGCATACCACCACACCTTACTTCTTTTAAAAATAATGCATTCAAAAATTAAGAGGCCAGCAGGTGGCATGGTTAAGGCGCTGGACTCCCACATGATTGATCACAGTTTGAGTCCCAGACCTGGAGGCTTGCTTGCTCGCTCGCTCGCTCACTCTCTCTCTTTCGTGCATGTGCCCTATATCAAATTTTAAAATAATATAAATGACTAATTCTTTTTTTAAAAATTATTTTATTTAACTTCATTTATTTAATTTATTTTACCTTGATCAGAGAGGGACAAAGTGTGTATGTGTGAGAGAGAGTGAGAGAGAGAGAGAGATGAAAAGTAAGAAAGCAAGCTACTAGGTCTGGGACTCTTAACTGCGGCCAGCCATTTGGGAGTCCAGAGCCCTTAACCACCATGCTACCTGCCGGCCCCTGAATAACTTATTCTTAAAATAAATAGGGAGCCAGCAAGTGGCATGGTGGTTAAGGCACTGAACACTCCCACATGGCCAACCACAGTTCAAGTCCCAGACCTGGTGGCTTGCTTTCTGATTTTCTCTCTCTCTCTCTCTCTCTCTCTCTCTCTCTCTCTCTCGCGTCAAATTAAAATAAATGAGTAAATAAAAGTAAATAATTCTTTAAAAATAAATAAATAAAAATAATACATCATTTAAGGGGCCAGAAGGTGGCATAGTAGTTTTTTGTTCTGTTTTTTTGAGAGATTTTTGCTATAGGCTGTGTGTGCTCACAAGAGAGACAGAGAAAGTGAGAAATCACCCCCATGGGGGATAAAGAGAAAGTGAGAAATCACTCCCACAGGGGATGGTCATGCTGCAATCCTGTCTCCTCGATTCCCCTCTCAGGATTTTGGGTACATATGCACACATGCCCAGTGTGAGTTTCCAGCCTCCAGCTCTGAGACTTGAACCATATTGGCCATGTGGGAGTCCAATGCCTTAGCCTCTACACCATCTGCTGGACCCCTGGTAGTTAAGGTGCTGGACTCTTCCCTGACTGGCCACGGTTTGAGACCCAGACCTGGTGGCTTAAAAATCACACCAGTGGGACCAGCAGGTGGCATGGTGGTTGAAGGCACTGGATTCCCACATGGCCAACAGTGGTTCGAGTTCTGGACCTGGTGGCTTGTTTTCTCACTTTCCCTCTCTTTCTCTCTCCCTCTCTCTGCTCAAATTTAAAACTAATAAAAAAAATGAACTAACTAAATAATTCTTTAAAATAAAATAAAATCACACTGGCTACATGTGCACACATGTCCAAAATCCCAGTAAGAGAATAGAGGAGAAGGGATTGTGGCATGGCCACTCTCTGCTGAGGAGTGACCTCTCGCTTTCCCTCTCTTACTTTTTTTTTTTTGAGAGGTTTTGCTATAGGGCAAGTGCGCTTGCCAGACAGAGAGAGACATAGAGACAGAAAGTGAGAAATCACCCACCAGGGGGGATGGCCACGCCACAATCCCTTCTCCATTATCCTCTCGGGATCTTGGGCACGCACGGAGTTTAAGCCACCGGGTCCAGGACTCGAACCGTGGTCGACTATGTGGGAGTCCAGCGAAATAGCCATTACGCTAACTGCTGGTCCCCCCTCTCACTCTTTATCTCTCTCCAGTAAGTGCTTGCATCCTATGGCAAAGTCTTAACAGTTTTTTTCATTTAAAAAGTCTATTATGGGAGAACCAGCAGTTAGCGTAATGGCTATGTCGCTGGACTCCCACGTAGTCGACCACGGTTTGCGTCCCGGACCCGGTGGCTTAAAACTCACGCCGGGCGCATGTGCATGCGTGCCCAAGATTCCGAGAGGAGAATGGAGGAGAAGGGATTGCGGCGTGACCATCCGCCCTGGGGGGTGATTTCTCGCTTTCTGTCTCTATGTCTCTCTCTGTCTGGCGAGCGCACGCGCCCTATAGCGAAAAACCTCTCCAAAAAAAAAAAAAAAGTCTATCATGGGACCAGCAGTTAGCGTAATGGTTATGTTGCTGGACTCCCACCTAGTCGACTGCGGTTTGCGTCCCGGACTCGGTGGCTTAAAACTCACGCTGGGCGCGTGTGCGTGTGTGCCCAAGATACCGAGAGGAGAATGGAGGAGAAGGGATTGTGGCGTGACCATCCCCCTGGGGGGTTATTTCTCGCTTTCTGTCTCTATGTCTCTCTCTCTCTGTCTGGCGAGCGCACGCGCCCTATAGCAAAAACCTCTCAAAAAAAAAAAAGGTCTATCATAAGGGGGATAGTAGCTGGCGTGGCCGTTAGGGGCGCTGGACTGACCAACTATGGTTCAAGTCCTGGACCTGATAGGTTGGCTTCTCACTTTCCCTTTCTCTCTCTTTGTCTCTCTCTGGTCAAATTGAAAGATAATAGTAACAAATAAAAATAAATAAATAAATCTTTAAAAAAATCTATTATAAGCAAAGTGAAAGATAAATTGCAAACAGAAAAATATTTGAGACTCATACCACAAAATACTTAAAGAACTAATGGGCCTTCAGATGGTGTGACAGTTAAGGCACTGGAGCCCACATGACTGACTCCAATATTCAAATCCTGTACCCCGTGACTTGAAAACCACTCAGGGGAGCTGGCAGGTGGCATGGTGGTTAAAGGTGCTGGACTCCCACTCCCACACAGTTCAAGCCCTGGACCTGGCGGCTTGCTTCCTCACTTTCCCTCTCTCTCTCTGAACAAACTGGAAAATAATGATAATTAATAAAGTAAATTTTTTTAAAAAAGAAAAGCACTCCAGGAGCATGTGCATCTGTGCCCAAACTCCCGAGAGAGGCGAATGGAGAAGCAGGGACAGTAGCATGGCCATTCCTCCCCCACCCCGTGGGGGTAGGGGTGGGGATGATTTCTCCCTTTTCCTTTCTAGCTATCTTTCTTCAGCGAGTACACACATCCTACAACAAAAATTTAAATACACCCACACAAAATGCCTACCAAAAAATAAAGGGCAAAAGTGAATAGAATTCACAAACAAACAAATACAATTGGCTATTTAAAAAAAAAGAATTACTTATTTAATTTTATTTATTATTATCATTTAAAAATTTTTTTTTCTAGAGAGAGAGGGAAAAAGAAAGCAAACTGCCAGGTCTGGGACCCAAACTGCAGTCAGCCACGTGGGAGTCATGACACCTGCCGGCCCCACAGCTGGCTCTTAAACATATAAGGAGATGCTCAACTTTATGCCATGAGAAAAAAAAATTTAAATTGCTGAGATACTATTCACTGCACATTTAGCAGATATCAGTAAAAAGGAAAACAGGATCCTTCATACATCACTGTAGGACTATAAATTGTTTCAGCTTCTGCAGGAGAAATTTGATAATTTCTATCAAAATTACAGATGAATGCATCTTTTTTCCTCCTTTTTAACATTTTTGCTTTTGGGGCTGGCAAGTGACATGGTAGTTAAAGGGGCTGGACTCCCACTTGGCTGACTGTGTGGTTCAAGTCCCAGACCTGACAGCTTGTCCTCTCTCTCTCTCTCCCTGTCTTTCTCTGGTCAAAATTGGAAAATAATGAGAAGTATTTAAAATTTTTTGTGTGTGTTTTTTCTGGTACATGTGCTTGCCAGAGAGGGAGAGAGAAAGCACCCCCAATGGAGTGTGATCACACTGCAATGCCTTTTTCATTTCTCCATCCCGTTAGGATTTGGGGCATGTACACACATGTGCCTGGCATGTTTTTCTTTTTTTCTTTTTCTTTTTTTGGAGAGATTTCTGCTCTCAGGTGTGTGCACTCACCAGAAAGACAGAAAGCAAGAAATCACCCCTCTGGGGAGATGTCCACGCCACAATCCCTTCTCCTCTCAGGATCTTGGGTATGCACACCCACGCGCCCAGCATGAGTTTAAGCCACCGGGCCTGGGACTCGAATCATGGACGACAACATGGGTGTCTAGTGACAGCCATTACACCAACTGCTGGTCCCTGCCTGGCATGTTTTTCAAACTTCCAGGCCTGGAATTTAAACTGCATCGTTGGACATGTGGGATCTAGTCTCCTTAACCATTAAGCTATGGGGTCTGCCTCTTTTTTTGTTGTTGTTTTATCTAAAGACAAGGTTTTCCTGTTCCCTCCTGCCTCAGCCTCCCAGCTAGATCCACAGGCCTTCACCATCACATCCAGCTCTTTCAGGTAGGGTGTCACTATGTTGTCCAGGCCAGCCTCAACTTCTCAATTCGCTGGAATTTCAAACCACCTGGGGCTAGAATTCCAACCACAGTCAGCCATGTGGGACTTGGCTCCCTTAACCACTAGGCTATGGGGACAGCCTCCAAATAATCTTTATAATTAAAAAACAAAACAAAAGGCCAGCAGGTGACATGGGTTAAGGCATTGGACTCCCACATGGCCTACCATGGTTTTAGTCCTGGACCCAGCAGCTTGGAAATCACATGAGGCACGTGTGCATGCCTGCCCAAAATCCCAGAAGAATGGAGGGGAAGGGATTGTGTCATGGCTATCTCTTGGTATGTGTGTGGGGGGTGACTTCTCACTTTCTCTCTCATTCTCTCTCAGGTGAGTACACACTTCCTATAGCAAAAAAACTTTTAAAAAAGTCAAATTCAGCTTGATTTTTTTTTCTTTTTTTGGAGAGGTTTTTGCTATAGGGCACGTGCGCTTGCCAAACAGACAGAGAGAGAGACAGAGAGACAGAAAACGAGAAATCACCCCACAGGGGGGATGGCCACGCCACAATCCCTTCTCCTCCATTCTCCTCTCGGGATCTTGGGCATGCACGCACACGTGCCGGGCGTGAGTTTAAGCCACCGGGTCCAGGACTCGAACCCCGGTCGACTACGTGAGAGTCCAGCGACATAGCCATTATGCTAACTGCTGGTCCCCAGCTTGACATTTTTTAAAGAAAGATTTCCGGGGCTAGCAGATGATGTAGTGGTTATGTTGCTGGACTCCCACATGGCTGATTTCAGTTGGAGTCTCAGCCTCAGTGGCTTGAAGCTCATGCCAGGCCCATGTGCATGCGTGCCCAAGATCCTGGAAGAGTGGAGAGGGGGTTGTGGCAAGGCTATCCCCTTTGGGGGGTGATTTCTCACTTTCCCGCTCACTGCCTGTGTCTCTCGTTCTCTCTCTGACAAACGCACATGACCTAAATCATAAGCTCACAAAAAATAAAATAAAAAAGATTTCCAAGTTACCCAGTTTGTCTGATCAGAGGTATATATCAAAACATTCACTTTCCTAGAAAGCCTCTTTTGTATCCACCTAATGTGAGTTCAGCCACGTTTGCTTTGCATGTCTTCGTCATGAGTAAGCCTCACGGATATATTAATAGAATTCTGCAGAATGTTCTTATTAAAGTAGAATGGAGTGACTAAGGATGAGGATTTCAATGTACAAAGATGTATTTGCGTGAACATGAACAAACTATTACCTATTCACAAATTTAGTGGCTTAAACTACAGAAATTTAGGCCAGCAGATGGTGTCACATGGCCGACCATGGTTCAAGGCCTGGACTTGGTGGCTTGAAACTCATGGGGAATGTGTGCCTGTGAGTCTGCTCCTCTCCCAGGAGAGAGTGAAGGAGAAGGAACTGCAGCATGGCCATCCCCAATGTGGGTTGATTTTCCACCTTACCTCACTGTCTCTCTCTATTTCACCCCACAGTGAGTACACATGCCCTAAGGCAGAAACTTCTTGGTGGAGGGGCGGGGAAGAAACTACGGAACTTTTTTCTCTTCCTAGAATGCGTTTCACTGTGCTGAAACTAAGGTCTCTGTGGTGTCTCATCTCTCAGTAGGTTCTCAGGTTCTAGAATGGAGTTTCCTTGCCTTTCCGCTTCTGGAGCTGCCCTCCTTGGCTCACGGCCACTTCTCCACTCTCGAAGCCAGCAGCATAGCATTTTCAAGCATCTCTGCTTCAGTGGTCAAATAAGCCCTCTGACCAAATCTCTCTGTGACTCCCTCTGATTAGGATGCTTACTTTTTAAGTTTGATTTTTTTTTTTTTTTTTTTTTTTTTTTTTTTGCCATAGGGCACATGTTCTTGCTAGAAAGAGAGAGAGAAAGAGAACAGGGAAAGCAAGAATCCCCAGATTGCCTGGCCACAATATCTTCTCCTCTATTTTCCTATCAGGATCTCGGGCACGTATGCACACACACCTGGCATGATTCTCCAGCTGCCGGGTCCAGGACTTGAACCACACAGTCAGCCATGTGGGATCTAACATCTTAACCTCCATGCCACCAGCTGGCCCTTATTAGGACATTTTTTAAATGTAATTATTTTATTCATGATAGTGCGTGCATATGCATGAGAGAAAGAAGCACCCTTATTCGGGACTGGACGCACCACGATTGTCTTTCCCCAGCCCTCCAGCTCCAGGATCTTGGCCAGGTACACTCCTAGCTGTGGCATGCTTGTGAGGTTTCAAGCTACCAGGGTCTGAGCTGCAATAAGTCACATTGCTTCCTGCACTGCAGTTCAGTTTGCTACTGAATGCACCAGGCTGGGCCAGGACAATTTCGATAGCACCTAGGGGCACCTGGATAATCTACCCAAGGTGCTAGGAAGGCCAGACTGCTTGAGCCCCCGCAGGCCTCACTGCTGCTTCTCCTCAGTTGTTGCTCTGAAGTTGGCATGTTCAGACCTGGGAGACAGCACTATGCTTCCTTCTGCTTGCACCTACACAGACACTGATGGCTATCTCATAGGCCTCGTAGCTGTGCGGGCTTGTTCCACCTGGCCCTGTCTTGGGGTTGATGATGTCTTCACTTGGTTTGTTTAGATGCCACCCGTGAATCTAGGTTTTGCTTATATGTTCTGCAAGGTGGTTGGGGGTAAGTTTTACAATTTATATCTTTGTATTACTTGAACTTTTAAAAAATTATTTTTATTTATTTATTTATTTATTTATTTATTTATTTATTTATTTTAATTTGGCCAGAGAAGGACAGAGTGAGAGAGAGAGAGAGAGAGAGAGAGAAGGAAAGTAAGAAAGCTGGCAGGTCCGAGACTCGAACTGTTGTCAGCCATGTGGGAGTCTAGTGCCCTCAATCACCACACCACCTGTTAGCGCCTGTTATTTGAATTTTTATGAAGAAAATGTATTATGTTTACAATCATAAAGTCATAATAAATATTTTTGAAAACTTTCAATCCTTTCTTTACCTGCAGAATTTGACAACCCTTTCTTATTTCTATATTCTGTTCACTTAGTCCCATGCAGGGCTCAAAGTCTTCACTGCTTTTGTTAAGGTTTTTGCCATAGAGCATGTGCATTCACTGGAGAGAAACAGAGACAGTAAGAGGGAAAGTGAGAAATCACCCCCCAAGGGGGATGGCCACTCTGTGATCCCTTCTCCTCCATTCTCCTCCTGGGATATTGGGCATGCATGCACCCACACCCAGTGTGATTTTCCAGCTGCCAGGTCCAGGACTCAAACTGCTGTAGGCCATGTAGTAGTCCAGTTGTCTTAAACACCATGCCATCTGCTGGTCCCAAGTCCTCACTGTTTTTAGTGGAAGAATGTATGTGGCAGTATTATATTTAGGAAACTTTCCCTCCACACCATCTTTCCAGCATCTGTTAACCTTAAGAAAATCTGAAGACGTACTCTATTGCACAACAGGTTATTTCATCAGTTCATCATCCTACTCCACTGCCTCCACTGTGAGACTGTAATCACACTCATCCTGTTTCAGTTCCTCACGTGTGAGTAGTCCTTTCCAAACCTCTAGGCCGTCGCAGTGTTTGTTTCTCAAATTGCAGCATCCTTGGAATGGTTTCCCCCAAGTTCTTCAGAAATTTATCTCTATCTTGGTTTAAAATGTATCTCCTTAGTGGGACCAGCAGTTGGCATATTGGGTATGTCGCTGGACTCCCATGTAGTTGACTGTGGTTCTAGTCCTGGACCCGGTGACTTAAAACTCATGCTGGGTGCATGTGCATGTGTGCCCAAGATCCCGAGAGGAGAATGGAGAAGGGATTGCAGAATTGCTATCCCCTCTTGGGAGTGATTTCTTGGTGTTTCTCTCTGTCTCTCTGGTGAATGCACAAGCCCTATAGCAAAAAACCTCTAAAACAATGTATCTCCTTAGATAGGCCTTCCCCTTGTACCTGGTCTAAATGAGACCCTCAAATTTGTAATTTATCTATTCATTGTCTCCTTCTGACTTTTTGACCATAATTCATAAAAAGATACTTTAGGATTAGCCAGTGGCATGGTAGTTAAGGTAGGTGGATCCCACATGGCCACCTGCACAGTTCAAGTCCTAGACCAGTGGCTTGTAAACTGCCAGGCACATGTCTGGGCCCAAAATCCTGAGAGGAAAAAGAAGAGATTGTGTTCTGGCCATCCCCCTGGGGGATGATTTCTCTCTCTCTCTCTCTCTGTCTCTCCTCAGTGAGTACATGTACCCTATAACAAATAATCATAAGACACTTTATATCACCCTCCAGTACCTGGTATATACATCTGAGGGGTCTTCAAAACGTTCATAGAAGATGCATATTATGGGAAAAAGTATACATAATTTTCAAAACTTTTTGCACCAAAATAAACATATATTAATTCTATTTTTCATGAACTTTTCCAAGTCCTTTCATATATCAATATACATGTGAAACAGCATTACTCTTACTCTGTATTTTACTTACTTAACATTTATATAGCCCTTGCTGTGCACCAGACACTGTTCAGTGCACTTTTACAAATCTTGAGTCATTTAATCCTTGTAACTCTATGAGGAAAGTACTGCTATTACCCCCATTTTACAGGTGAGGGCACGGAGACATGGAGAAGTAAAATAACTTACTGAATATCACATAGCAAATAAGAAGAGAAGATTTAAAACCAGGGAGACCCTGCTCTATACCATAAATTTAAAATTCTATTGTGTCTTACAAAGTGCTGTGAGACTCACTAAATTGACTGCACAGCTAACAGGCCCAAACCTGGTTTTTTTGTTTTAAGAATTATTTTATTTATCTTTATTTATTTATTTATTTAAATTTGACCAGTGAGGGACAGAGAGAGAGAGAGAGGAAAAGTGAGAAAACAAGCTGCCAGGAACGAGACTTGGACCATGGTCAGCCATGTAGGAGTCCAGCACCCTTAACCACCATGCCATCTGACCCCATTTCTGGCCCCCAGAGCTGTTTTTTAACACAGTCTTGACATGTTCTGTGAGAGCAGAAACTATTTTTATTGCCAGAGAGTGTGTACACTTGCCAGAGAGAGAGAATGAGAGAGGAAGCACTCTTCTAATGGGGTGTGGTTACACTGCAACCCTATGTCCTCCACTTCTCCACCCCGTCAGGATACTGTGCTGCAGGGGTCAGGATTCAAACCTCAGCTGGCCATATAGGATCTGGCTCCTATGTACTGCCTTTACCCCCCACAGCAAGGGGTAGCTGAAACTCTCTCTTTTGGTCTTCACTGTAACCTTAGCACTGTCCTTGCCGGACGGTAGGTTCTGTATAAACAGTTGGTAAAAGAGGCTGACACAGAACAGTATAATCTTTTCTTTTTTAAGTTTGCTATAGGGTGTGTGTACTTGAGAGAGAGAGAGAGAGTGAAAGAGGAAAGTGAGAAATCACTCATCAGGGGGTTGACCACATCACATTCCCTTCTCCATTCTCCTCTTGGGATTTTGATCATACACACAAGTACATGTGTTTTTCAAGCTGCTGGGTCTAGGACTTGAATTGCCACTGGCAGTGTGGGATCCAGCCACCTTAACCTCCATGCCATGTGATGGCCCTAGAACAGCACAGTCTTAAAGCTGAAGGAAAACTAAGAAATTCCGTGCTGGAGAGCATTACAACTGGTATTAAGTAGCACTCCAGCTTAGGCGATTGACATTATGCCATTTACCCACTAGTAACAAAGGTAACGTTTTCCCAGTCTGATGTGTGTGAAATATACCTGGTTTTTTTTTTTTTTTTTTTTTTTTTTTGGAGAGGTTTTTCGCTATAGGGCGTGTGCGCTCGCCAGACAGACAGAGAGAGACATAGAGACAGAAAGCGAGAAATCACCCCCCAGGGGGGATGGTCACGCCGCAATCCCTTCTCCTCCATTCTCCTCTCGGGATCTTGGGCACGCACGCACACGCGCCCGGCGTGAGTTGTAAGCCACCGGGTCCGAGACGCGAACCGCGGTCGACTACGTGGGAGTCCAGCGACATAGCCATTACGCTAACTGCTGGTTCCCAAAATATACCTGGTTTTAACTGTAGTTTCTTGAGTTGGTCAGTGGCAAAGGTGATAGGGGTGTTTTTGTTTGTTTCCTCATTCTTCACTGATTAATTTTAAAATGTTGGGCATTTACAAGCCTCAAACTAAAATATGTAAGATAAATTGTAGGGGCTGGCAGGTGTGTGGTGGTTAAAGTGTTGGACTCCCACTTGGCGACTGTGGCTCAAGTCTTGGGCCTGGCGGCTTGCTTTTTCAATTTCCTTCTCACTCTATCTCTCTGGTCAAATTAAAATAATAATAAAATTAGATAAATAACTTTTAAAAGAATTTAAAAATTTGTATTCATTATCATTATTTTATTTTATTTCTTTATATTTTTGAATGTGACCAGAGAGAAAGACAAAGAGAAGGAAAGTGAGAAAGCAAGCTATCAGATCTGGGACTCGAACCATGGTGACCCATAGGAGAGTCCAGCAGCCTCAACCACCACACTACCTGCGGCCCCAATAAATAATTTTTTAAATAATTATTTTATTTAACTTTATTTATTTATTTATTTTATAATTTGACCAGAGAGGGAGAGTGAAAGAGAGAGAGAGAATGCAAGCTGCCAGGTCCGAGACTCAAACCATGGTCGACCGTGTGGGAGTTCAGCACGCGCACACGTGTGCACACACACATACACGCTGGCAAATTGCAGGGTATGGGACTGAACCTTAATGGGCTATGTGGCACGTCACCTGCTGGCCCCAATTTTTTTGAAAGAAAAAGATAAAGTGTAATTGCAAAAGAGTATGAAAAGTAGAGTCCCAAAATATAAACAATATTTAGTATGTAGTAAGTCTGGAGTAATGTACACCAAATTATTTATTCTGGTGAAGGAGATGGAGGTAAATTTTATGTTTAATATTTCTGTATTATTTAAATTTTTACAAAGAAAACATTACTTTTACAATCATAAAATTGCAATAAATGTTTTCAGAAATTTCTATTCCTTTTTTCTTTTTAGTTTTCTAGAGGTGCATGCCCAGAGAGACAAGAAAGAGGGAACGTGAGAAAGCACCCCCCCCATGGGTAATGGTCACACCACAATCCCTTCTCCATTTCTCCTTTTGGGATTTTGGGCAGGCGGATACACACACACACACACACACACACACACACACACTGGCAAATTGCAGGGTGTGGGATTGAAACCCAATGGGCTATGTGGCATCCAGGTGTATGTACAGGATAAAAGTTCCTTATCAGGATGAAGGCTGATCACTTTCAGGGTGAGGAAAAAAGTCTGACTGCTTTTTCCTATTCCAAAATTCTTTCTAGAGGGCGTGGAGCAAGTCCCACCTACAAACATTAACAAACCATTCTGGCCCATTGATAACAGGCCTCTTCCTACATCCAGTTCCTGATATAGTAAGCCTTTTTATTTCCATAAAAGTAAATCACAGACATTCTTTTGCTGATTTATTCCCAAGACAAAGACCTTCCTTTCCCACCGCCAACCTAAAACTTTGTAAACCCACAGGTATACACAAGGCCAGCAGATGGTGTAATGGCTACATCGCTGGACTCCCACGCAGTCAACTGCAGTTTGAGTCCCAGACCTGGTGGCTTAAACTCACGCCGGATGCAACGTTTGTATTTCTCCAGGTCTGGTTACTCAATTTCCTGTTTAGAATTACACCACATTAATTATTTTGAAGAGTCAGTTATTCCTGACGACTAGGGCAAACCAAAACAGTACCAACTAGTTTCTGTTTTCCCCTTGTCAGTAAGGTTTCAAATCCCACCTTGACACTGCTGGGTATGGGATTACTATTTTCACTGAAATGCACATCTCTCCAGGTCAAGTGCCTCATGTCCACCATCCTTGCTACACAGCACATGGCGCCAGGATTCAAACTCCGGGTTGTCTTGCTCCAAGCCTAGCTCACAGCTCAACAGTCTTCCACCAGCCCAGAAATTGACTTTCTCACAGTCCCAATTAGCTTTGCCTGGAGGCGGAAGTGGGTGGGCGTGACCACGAGAGGTTCCGCCCCGGAAGTGGGCGGAGCAAAGCGCACCCCACTGTTTTCCCGACACCTCCCAGTCTGATTGCGGCTGAGGCCGGTCCTGGCTTTGTAGCTCGCTCAAGATGGCGGCGCAGCCACCCAGCGGGATCCGCCTCAGCGCGGTGAGCAGCCGCGAGGGGTGGAGCGGGCCGTGTCCCAGGAGGGCGGGCAGGCGGGCAAGCGAGGGGGGGCCGCCAGTGGGCGGTGGCGACTCGCGGGCCGGGCGCGGCAGCGAGGGCCGCGGCAGGGTCCGGGGACGGGGCAGCCATCTCGCTCCCGTCGGCGGGGTGGCTTGGCGGCGGGCAGGGCCGAGCCGGGCCGGGCCGGGCCGCGTTCCGTGGCCTCTACGTTGGGTTTCTGTTTTGCCCCCGCGGCTTCGGGGCGGGCCGGGCCTGCGGCCCCTCCTCCCGGAACCCTCCTTGCAGCCTTGCAGCTGTCGTCTGAAGGCGAGGCCTCGGCGGCCGACCCCCTGCCCCTTGGGCCTCGCGGCCCCTGACCCTCCCCTGTCTGTGAGCCCGCGGGGCGCCCCGACCGGTAGGGAATGACAGCCCACGGCTAGAAGCGCCGGCAGCCTTGTTGGGCCGCGAGACCGGGCTCTGGGCTCCGCTCGGGGTGAACGAGCGGGTCCAGTCTTGCACTTCATTTCAGTTCCTGCCGCTTCCTTTGCAGTGGGAGCCCTCAGGCCGGGTTCGCAAGGTCCCCGAGCTCTCCTGTTTCTCCGTCGTCGTGTCTGTTTCGGGGAGTTTCGGTTTCTTGCAAATCATTTAAGCTCTTCCCGGATCTTAAATTGTAGGGAGCAGTCAGATAATGTGGCTTAAAATTTCACGTCCTAAAAATGTGGGCGTGGCTTCCTCATCTGGTTAGCCTAAAAAAGTTTTTGATCGCCCTGAGTGAGGTTGGTGTTGTGATGCAAAAATGGACCTCTGCTCTTAAGGCTGTTGACTGTTGCCAAAGAAAGGCTCCATAGCTACTCTTGGCACCTTAAATTTAACATTCGAATGGAAGCCATTGACTGTTAGGTTAACGCACCTTGGGTGTAAGCAGTACTTTTGTACTGCGACTTCGCTTCTTTAGCCAGGTTCTTGTTAACACCTGGTGTTGTCGGACTTAAGCATTTTTCCAATCTGATGTGTATGAAATTAAATACATATATATATATCATATATATATATATACATATACTGATATATATATATATATGATATATATATATATCTGTCTCCTTGACTATTTGTGAGACTGAACATTTTTACATTTATTTTTTGTATTTTAAAGACTGTTTATATTTGTCCATTTTTCTTTTGGTAAGATACATATTGACTGGTAAGAATTTACATATTCTGAATGGAGGTCCTTTGGTTATGTAACTGTAAGGGTTTATTGAATGAAATAAGTCTTAAGCAGTTTGAATACAGAGAGCAACTTTATTCTTCTTCCTGGCTTTAAAGATTATTTGTTAATTATTTTGTCCCACAACTTTGTGAATCTGGGCAGATTACGATGCTTTCAGTTAGTTTTGGGTATTGAAAAATAGGGCCTCTTGGGGCCAGTTGGTGGCATAGTAGTTAAGGTGCTGGACTCTCACATGGGAGACCGCTCTTTGAGTCCCAGACCTGGTGACTTGAAAATCACAGGGTTCATGAGTGCCCAAAATCCCGAGAGGAGAACAGAGGAGAAGGGATTGAGGAGAATGAAGGAGTAGGGATTGAGGAGAATGAAGGAGTAGGGATTGAGGACTGGCCACCCCTTCCACCTACCACCCCAATGATTTCTCACTTTCTCTGTCTTTCTGGCAAGTGCATGTGCCCTATAGCAAAAATCGCTCTTAAAAAAAGAAAAATATGGTCTCTCATCATCTACTTTAAAATCTGTATTCCATTTAGAACCTTTTCCCTCTTTTTGTCCCAGTTTGGGTTAAGTTCAGGAACAGAAATCATAGTGGAGAGAAGTACTGAGTTGGTTTCTTAACTGTTTTTGTACTTTGAGTCTCTTCCCTTGTCCCTGTACCTTCCCTTGTTGTAATCTGACTTCAGGACTGAGGTAAGTAAGGGAGCAGAGATGAGGGTCAGAATAGTCTTAAGAAACTAGTATTGTTGGGGTCAGTGAGTGGCATAGTGGTTGAGGCCCTGAACTCCCACATGGCCAACCACGGTTTGAGCCTCAGACCTGGCGGCTTGAGGATCGTGCTGGGCATGGCTTCATGTGTGTGTGCCCAAAATCCTGAGAGAATGGAGACGAGATTGTGGTGTGGCCAGGAGTGGGGGTGAGGGTGTGATTTCTCACTTTCTCAGTGTGTGTGTGTCTGACTCTCTGGTGAGTACATGTGCCCTGTGTCAAAAAAACTTATTAAAACAGAAAACTAGTATTGGTAACTGGATGTAACTGTCCATGTGCTTGGTTTTTGCGTGCATGAATGGGTAATATAGACTGTTTGGAATTTCTCCCATCTTCAACTTCTGGACAATCTGCATCAGCCTTTTTGCTTTCCTTTAGGACAGGGGTTAGCAGACTACATTTCATGTGTCAAATCCAGCCTGTTTTTGAATGGTGTACAAGCTGAGATGATTTATATAATCATAAGTTGTTTTTCTTTTTTTTTTTTTTTTTTTAAGTTTTTCTGTAGGGTGTGTACACTCACTGGAGAGAGCCAGAGAGAGGGAGAAAGAGAGAAATCACCCTCCAGGGGTATGGCCATGCCACAGTTTCTTTTCTTTCATTCTCTTGAGATTTTGGGCATGCATGCTGGTGCTGGAGTGTTTTTCAAGCTCCCAGTCCTGCACTCCAACCTTGCATTCAGCCATGTGGGATCCACATACCACCTGATTAGCCTAGTCATAAGTTTTTTGTTTTTAAATCAGAATATTTGCAAATTTCAATTTCCATAAAGCTTTATTGGAACATAGCCATGTGCTTTCATTTTGTGTACACATATCAAGTAGCTTGCATTAGAAGAGTGTCTAAAAATTTTTTTAATAATTGTTTATTTTATTTTATTTATTAATTCATTTATTTTTTTAGTTTGACCAGAGAGAGACAGAGGGTGAGAGTGAGAGAGAGAGGAAGTGAGAAAGCA
The DNA here is from genome assembly GCA_026018925.1 of Tupaia tana. Classification (NCBI taxonomy): domain Eukaryota; kingdom Metazoa; phylum Chordata; class Mammalia; order Scandentia; family Tupaiidae; genus Tupaia; species Tupaia tana. The sequence continues at coordinate 143,491,197 of JAKSZU010000001.1, read as the reverse complement.
AGCCACCAGATTCAGGATTTGAACCCTGGTCGGCCATGTGGGCGTGTCCAGCGCCTTAACCACCACGCCACCTGCTGGTCCCAAGAGTGTCTAAAAATTAATGAGGTTATGCATTGTCAAAAACCATAGAAGGCCCAACCTAGGTGATGCAGTCCAGAGTGTACTTACTGGATTATAGTCCTGGAAGCTGCATGGTTAACCACGAGTTGGATCCTTGGATTGGCCTGAAAACAGGCCTGGTGCTTGTCCAGGTGCCCAATATCTAAGGAGCTGGAGAGTTAGGGAAAAGTGATTACAAGTGTGAGCAGACCCTGTGAGAGTGCCTTTTCTCTTAGATCATACTCATGTTTCTGTCATCACTAAAAGAAAAGTCATAGAATTTAAGGCACAATGTGTGAACCTTATGCAAATTAAAGGAAAAATCATTTAGAAGATCCCAGGAGAGAATACACAGTGGCTAAAAACTTTGAAGTTTTTGCTTTTTACTTGTTTTTCTAAGTTAAATGCTGATTGTTGTTATTTTCTTTTAAGAAACTCTTCTGCTGATTTAGCCAGTACACATTCTTTTGACCGCCTCCCATCTTTCCAGTGCTTATATCACTTTTTTTTGTTGTTTTAAATTACTATATGGCTTGTTATCATAATTACCTTTATTTAAATGGGCTAACCAGTGTACTCTGATTGCATTTCTTTCCCTAAAGAGCTTTTTGTTTTTCCTGATGTTAATAGTTGATTTATATTTTGTTTGCTTAATTTTACTCTGTACTGAGCACTAGTTTGTGCAGACTTTCAGATAAGTGGGAAATCTTTTCCAGATGTGTCCAGACACACCCACTGTTTTGTCATTTGAGAGTCACTTGAGAGTCATTGACTCAGTTGTGATTTGGGGACTTCCCTTTAACATCTTTCTGGAATTTTCCTTTTTTCATATGTCTTAATTCTACATATTCCTCTTCTTGGATTTATTTCCTTGGCAAGTGCTATAGCTTGGTGACTGACAGCATAAGCCCTAGAGCCCACTCTCCAGGGTTCAAGTCCTTACTGGTAATTGGCTGTGTGACTTTGGACAAGTCACTTTGTACCCAGGTTTTGAATCTGAACAATGGGAATAATAATATTACCCACCTCAACAGAGTTTTTTTAAAAAAATCAAATGAGCAGGGATCAGCAGGTGGTATAGTGGTTAAAGCACTGGACTCCCACATGGCTGGAGTTCCAGTCCCAGATCTGGAAGCTTGCTTTCTCATTTTCTCTCTGTCTCTCTTGTGAGCCCAAATTAAAATAATAATAATAATAATAGGGCCCAGCAGGTGGCATGGTGGTTAAAGGTGCAGGATTCCCACATGGCCAACCACGGTTTGAGTCCTGGACCTGTGGCTTGCTTTCTCACTTTCCCTTTTTCTGTCTCTCTCTAGTCAAATTAAAAAATAATAATAAGTGGAATTAAATAAATAATTATTAAAAATAATAATAAATAAGTAAAATTAAATCAATAATTTTTTAAAAAATTAAGTGAGCAGGGACCAGCAGTTAGCGTAATGGCTATGTTGCTGGACTCCCATGTAGTCGACCACGGTTCGAGTCCTGGACCCAGTGGCTTAAAACTCACACCGGCCGCGTGTGCTTGCGTGCCCAAGATACCAAGAGGAGAATGGAGGAGAAGGGATTGCGGTGTGGCCATCCCCCCGGGGGGTGATTTCTCGCTTTCTGTCTCTCTGTCTGTCTCTGTCTGTCTGGCGAGCACACACGCCCTATAGCAAAAACCTCTCCCCCCCAAAAAAAAAAAATTAAATGAGCAGATGCAATTGTGCTGTATATGACATTTCAGTCAAAAAACACCACATATACAACAGTGGTCCTATAAGATAATAATAGTCTATAGCACACAGCCTAAATAGTAGTAGGCGTTATCCTGGTTTGTATAGTAAACTCGACAGTGTTCATGTAGAGGAAATCCCTTAAAGATGCATTTCTCAGAACACATCCCCATGTTAAGCAAGACATGATTAGATACATGAAGGGCTTGTTCTGCTGTAGATGGTCAGTAATATTTGCTATTTTTGTTACCATCAGTGATGGTGTATATACATCCTCCTAGAAACAGGTCGCTTCCTGAGAAAAGAGTACATGGGAAGAGAACATTTATCTGTCATTTCTTCAAAATATGTTCATGCAACCCCTTATTCTTTCTTATAATTTGGCTGGGTTTGAATTCTAGATTACAAGTTATTTCTGTTAGGGTTTTAAAGATGTACATTATTATTAATACACATATTAATGTTATTAATACAATATATGAATCATATTGACACAGGAACCCAGGGGAACAAGAGTGATCATGCCCAGCATTCGCAGTGGGACATGGTTCTTATCTCAAGCTCACAAAATATCAGAGATGCAGACACACCAGATATAGCAAAGTGGAGAGTTTATTGAAGGTGAGGGAAGAAAAGCAGACCTCCCAAGAAGAAGGAAGGGGTCCTGGTAAATGGGTAGCCACCTCGTGATTTGGGTTCCAAGTTTATATCCCATCTGGGAGGTTCTTGCCTCATCAGGGAGTGCCTCACCCTATTCTGGTCTCTGAGATAATGCTTTTACATTATCTTCTTGTCCTGGAATATATCCATTTGGTTGTTTGGTCTTTTTCTAATCAAGTCCCATTATAAAGGGCCCTGAATTCTTTAAGAATAATATCTGCATGTGTAAGGGTAAGGACTGTGGTAACTTGGAGAAGAGAGGAATTGTCAGGAGCCACACAGCATGGTGACTCTTTTCTGGGGGTGAAGGTGGGGCTGCCCTATCCACCTGTAAATGAAGTCTAACTCCAGTCTTGGTCCCCTCTCTGAGGAAGTACCCTTAACTACCCTTACAGGAGAGGGCCCATGATTATTTTGGTTGCTTCCTGATGAGGGGGGATGATGAGGGGGTACAGCAGTCAGAGAATTTTCAACAGAAGTCTATCTAGCCACACACCCCACCCCCCCATTGAATTCATGAGGGACATTCACTGGAGACCTTGTCTGGACCACATATATAACTTGATGGGTTCTTAACAATAATTACATGATTACAATAATGATGTAATGGACAAAGAAATTTAGCTGTTTCTATTGCATACAGCACTTAAAGTTAACATCCAGAATTGTGACTGACAGCATCATATCAGTACAATCAGCTTTAGAACATTTATCAACAAAACCTTCATTTTATCAAATTTTGTAACTCTTAGACTCTTCCCTAGTATTACTCAAACCTTTAACAACATGCTTTAGACTTGTAGTTTTTGTCTTCTTTTTTTCCTTTGCCATAGCCATTTTTCTGAAAACGAAAACTTTACCATGCAATTTTTTTCTATATTAAAACCTTTCCTTTAACTTTTTTTTACTAAAACTATTTTTGCCACTATAAACTACATCACCTTTTCCTGCTTACTATTATTTCCCCTTGTTTTTTCTTTTTTTAAGAGTTATTTATTTTTATATATTTAATTCCATTTGTTGTTGTTGTTATTTTAATTTGACCAGAGAGAGAGAGAGAGAAAGGGAAAGCGAGAAAGCAAGCCTCCATGTCCAGGACTCGAACCACGATCCGCCATGTGGGAATCCAGCTCCTTTAACCACCATGCCACCTCTCGGCTCCTGTTTTTTCTTCTTATGAGTGTACTTTTAGAAGCAACATTCACTTCTGATTTAGACAGAAATTATTATTTTAAAAAAAGCGTAATTCTTATTGTCACCTAAAGCGCTACCTGAGACTTGTCCAGTGAGAGTTACAGATGTTCAAGGGGAGCTTTTAGGGTGTCGGACCCCATCTTCAGTTTCAGAGGCCAGCATAGACTCAGAAGTCCCAAGCTCCTTTCGGAGTTCCAGCATTCCCATCTCTAGTGACCAGCTCCACACTGAGGACAAGGCTCCAGTGGGAGAACATGAGGATACCAGGCATGGGCATTCCCTAGTGCTCAGGCAGCCCACATTGGAAATATCAGTCTCTTCTGAGGTTTTCCAAATCCTGCCCTTGGGGGAAGTTCTCAGTCATGTGACTCTTGGGTGCTCCCTTTTTTTTTTTTTTTAAGAAATATTTTATTTAGCTTTATTTATTCATTTTAATTTGACCAGAGAGAGAGAAAGAGAAGGTGAGAAAACAAGCCTCTAGGTCTGGGACTTGAACCACGGTCGGCCATATGGGAGTCCAGTGCCCTTAACCACCACACCACCTGCCAAGCCCCTCTTGGGTGCTCTTTAAGTAAAAGTTAAATCCAAGGTTAAGGTGAATTGCCAATTTGTTGTAACACTTTTCTGAGTTATCTAAGAATTTTTCCAGATCTGTTATGATCTGTGAGAGATCTGCAGTGAGAAACTCCAGTAGATCCTGTAAGGAGTGCCTGAGTACTGGAGTGACTCTGTGAGGAGGGTGAAACCCAGTTTGCAGTTTTCACAAAGCATCTGCCTTATCCACTATACAAAAGCTCTAGCTAGAGAATGCAATCCCCTCCCCCCCCAGAGATTTTTGCTATAGGGTGTGTGTGCTCTCCAGAGAGGCAGAAAGCAGGAAATCACCTCCCAGGGGTGATGGCCATGCCACAGTCTCTTCTATTCTCTTGGGATTTTGGGCATGCATGCACACGTGCCCAGCATGAGTTTTAAGTGGCCAGGTCTGGGACTTGAACCACGGCTGACTATGTGGGAGTCCAGCGACATAATCGTTACGCCTTCTACTGGTCCTGCAAATGGAGTTTTTAAACAGACTTGAATACGTTTAGCAAGCAGAGGGGAACCTGTAGAGCTGAGAATATTTCATATTTTAACTCTGTAATTGTAGGTGTTGGATTATTCTTGCTTTAGCATCTGCTCAAAAGCCAAGGAAACATTGGGAACCTGCTGGTTAGCGTAATGGCTATGTTGCTGGACTCCCATGTAGTCGACCGCGGTTCGTGTCCCGGACCCGGTGACTTAAAACTCACGCCGGGCGCGTGTGCGTGCGTGCCCAGGATCCCGAGAGGAGAATGGAGGAGAAGGGATTGCGGCGTGACCATCCCCCTCTGGGGGGTGAGTTCTCGCTTTCTGTCTCTCTGTCTCTCTCTGTCTGTCTGGGGAGCGCACGCGCCCTATAGCGAAAACCTCTCCAAAAAAAAAAAAAAAAGCCAAGGAAACATGATGAAACCAGCTATATGTTTGTCAGCATTGTCAGGAAAATGATCTTCCAAGTCAGTTTTAAGAGAAAAGGCTTTTGATACAGAGGAAGAATAGGTGGGGCAGCCTTTGAAGAGCTGCAGGGCTGAAAGTCTTAAGATCTTATATCAATCTGGGAACCAGCAGATGGAGTAATGGTTAAGTTGCTGGACTCCCACTTAGTTAATCGAGGTAATCATGGTTCGAGTCCTGGACCTGGCAGTTTAAAACTCAGGTCAGGCGCATGTATATGAGTGCCCAAAACTGGAAGAGGAAAATGGAGGGGAAGGGACTGCAGTGTGGACCTCCTCTTGGGGGGGGGGGGGGTGATTTCTTGCTTTCTGTTTCTCTCTGTCTCTCTGGTGAGCACAGGCGCCTTATAGTAAAAATCTCTCTTGAAAAAAATAAATAGGGGCCAGCAAGTGCATGGTGGTTAAAGGTGCTGGATTTCCACATGGCTGTCCACCGGTTTGAGTCCCAGATCTGGCAGCTTGCTTTCTCCTTTTCTGTCTTGCTGTGGTCAAATTAAAAAATAATAATAATAAATGGAAATGAATAAATAATTCTTTTAAAAATAAAATAAAATAAGACCTTATATCAGTTTGAGGTGCCTGGCAGGCTTGGAGCCAGAGGAAAGCATGAAAAACACTGTCCATTTAGAATTTTATTTCATATTTCTAAGCATTTACAAAGAAATCTAACTGCTGAATAGTATTATCTGCCAATTTGTATTGAGGCCAAGCCTGGGTACAAAAGAAGATAAGGTGATTTTTTTTCTTTAGACTGAGAGTCAGAGGAGTCCTAATGCGTGAAAATGTATTATAAATTTGTACTGGTGCCTGATAGGCAGTTTTCCATCCAGACAAAAAAGAGAGCTTGAAAGACATCTTCAAATACCTCTGAAAATATTGGGAATGTATTTTCTGCTGTGGGTCCAGGAAGGCATTCCCCTCTTCCCATGTGGACCAGATACCTCTGAATTACCTTCTAGCATGTAATTCAGGAGCCAGTGGGCTGCTAACTGGCTTGTCCAGGCTTACCTACGCTGAGGCAGTTGTTCTCTGCTTGCCTTTTTGTCTCTTTATATGAAAACCAGCAAAATCATTTGAAACGTGCTCTAAGCTTAGAGCTCTGAGAATGTTGGAACCTCCGCTGAATTTGGGACTTAACATCATTCTGAGATGAGCTCTTTTCCATGTTCATATAGCAGCAGTGGTATCAAGTTTAAAGAAACTACAAGAGAAAAATACTTAAAGTATGTTTAGGTATAAGCAAATGATGTGTCTCAAGGTAGAGATCCAGAGATCTGAGTAAAGCTCCAAAGATAGGAGTAAAGCCTCAATAATTAAGTCTGAAGTATTTGAGTGTGGGGACCAGCCAAGAGAGAAAGTTAGTTTACAATAAAGGCAAGGAGAGAGGGCTTTTTGGAAAACTGTCAATAAGTTTGGCCTTAAAGGGGCTGGGCAGCATGGTATAAACAATAGAAAAGGGCTCCAAGTATTGTTGTAATTGCATGTTTGCAATTAATCAAACCATTGAAAAAGTGCACCTGCCATAGGTTTTTTTTTTGGAGAGGTTTTTGCTATAGGGCGCGTGTACTCTCCAGACAGACGGACAGACAGAGAGACAGAGAGACAGAAAGCAAGAAATCACCCCCCGGGGGGATGGCCACGCCGCAATCCCTTCTCCTCCATTCTCCTCTTGGGATCTTGGGCGGGCACGCACGCACGCCCGGTGTGAGTTTAAGCCACCGGGTCTGGGACTCGAACCGCGGTCGACTACATGGGAGTCCAGCAACATAGCCATTACGCTAACTGCTGGTCCCTGCCATAGGTTTTTTTTTTTTTGTTTTTTGTTTTTTGTTTTTTTTTTAATATGGAACGCTTCACGAATTTGCGTGTCATCCTTGCGCAGGGGCCATGCTAATCTTCTCTGTATCGTTCCAATTTTAGTATATGTGCTGCCGAAGCGAGCACCCTGCCATAGGTTTTTAATATGAATGGCCTGTGAGGAGGGGACGAGCCTTTATATGATTGGATTGGGTCATTAAGATAAACAGTAAAGAATAGTCAGCTTGCTTGTATGTATTATCATGAAGACTGAGAGGATTATGTTGCTCTTTCAACCCATGAGAAAAGAATTTAAAAAACACTTTCCAGAGCCATCATGTCAGTGGACAGAGACTTGTTTAAAATAGAGAAGGGGAACCTGTTAGTTCAGAATGTCCAAGGGTGAGAAAACTGCTGTAAAGCCGTGGATAAAGGATACTGGGATGCTTTCCAGATTGGATTTGGATATTGGAAGAAGTCTGTATCAGGAGCAACTTTGAGTAAAGCCAAGTCTGGAGAGGGAAGCAGCAGCACAGGTTGAGAAGATGAAGATGCAGGTGGAGGAGGTAAGGGCACTGGTCGAGAAAGTGGAGGCATAGGTTGAATTTCTGTCAATAAGGACAATAGAGATGAAGGATCTATCTGACATGTAGTGCATATAGCTGGATTGTCATGGAAAACCCAAAAGGTTTGAATGTAAGGGATCTCAACATATTTGTCTTTTTGTTTGCAAAATAATTTTAATTGTAGGATAGTTTTGGGTCATTGGAAAGGTCACGGTGTATTTTTCAGTGCAAAAATGTGTCATGACTTTTCTGACATCCCAATATTATAATCGATACTTTTTCTGAAGGGCATGCTTCCCTGTCCTTAACACTCGAGGACCCAAAGAGTCCCAATGTTTTACATGGTTGAAAAGGGAATTATAAACTGAAAGAAGGGGAAACAAAGAAACCTTCCTCTGCTGTCCCTGTTGTCCTCTTTCATCTCTATTCTCTAAACCGTCTAGTGGAATAGTTGGACTTTCCACTATGCTTGTCAGGAGGAGCGTATGGGTGACATCCATACCCCTGCACTGACCCCAGTACCCCACACCTACAATCCATAGGGAAATGAGGGAACAAACCAAAGAAAGCAGCCAAGGTGAACCATGCATAAATGCTTATTCCCAGCTGGTCTTTTGACCCTGTTTGGGAATATACATATAATGGATGAGCCCATGAGCAGACCTGGCACTGCCAGCTTCCTAAGGGCTGCTGAGGGCTGTTGGGATTTTCCTGTAATAAATTCAGATGTTCCTGTCCTCCATGCATGTTTACCCAATGTGCTGTTGGATTGTTGGAAAAATCATGATGTACTTTTTAAGATGTTTTCCAAAGGTCATTTGTTTATGTAAAGAACAAAGATCAATCAGTGCTATATTACCATTTTGTTCAATAACATTTGGCCATCTTTCAGTGAGTTTCATAATTCTTCATTCATAGAAGGACTTGTTTTTATTGGTGAAAAACTGAACAAGGTGCTGATTTACAGTCTCATCTGAATTGAACTTTATACCATGTAGGGAATTTTGAGGAGTGTGAAACAAGTGGAAGTCTTGATGGCTCAAGGTCAGGCGAGTACAGTGGGTGTGGCAACACATCCCATCTAAGCTCCAGTCATTTTTGATGGGTGATCAGACTTCTGTGTGGTCTTCTGTTGTCGTGATGGAACACAACTCTTTTATGATCAACAAGCTCTGGACATTTCCATATGTTGGATTTGTTTAGACTGTCCATTTGCGGACAGTACACGTTCTAATTAATTGGTTGTTCCTTGGTAGGAGCTAAAAAAACATGATACCTTTATAATACCACCACACTGAGAGCATAACCTTCTTTTGAATGTCTCCTTTTAATGTCATTCGAGGTGAATCATCATCACATCGGGACCAAGACCATTTGTACACCACATTGTTGTAAACAATCCACTTCTCATCACCAGTTATCAGTTACTTCAAAAAAGAATAATTTTCCTCATGTTTAATGAATATATCGCAGATATTTATATGTGCCATCAATTGAATTTGATTTCACAAGGAACCCAAATGTCAAGCTTGCTTACTTATCCCAGCTTCAGGCGGTGGTGAATGCGTGAATGATAGATGTTTAATGTTTCTGCAGTCTCTTGTGTCTTGTAACTTGAGTTTGACTCAGTGTCTTTATTTTGTTGTCAACCTCAGTAGGTCTTCCTGACCAAAGAGTGTCGTTGAGATCAAAATCACCAGCACGGAATTTTGTGACCATCATTGGCACTGATGTTTTGTAGAGCATTGTCACCATAAACTTTATGCAACTTTTCACAAGCTTGGTGCATGTTGTGTTCCCTTTATGGAAGTAAACCAGTAAAATACAGCAGAAATGCACAGTCTGGTCTTCTGTCTTCAACTTGTAAAATCTCCAGAACTTAGTAAATTGCTTTTTTTTTTTTTTAATGAAGCTAGAACTGTCAGCTTTCAAATGACATAATAACATAGATGCAAATGACTCTGGTACTTCCAGAAATGAACTAGCGCCATCTGTTGCAAAAATGCGTCATTACTTCTTCTTCTTTTTTTTTTTTTTGGAGAGGTTTTCGCTATAGGGCGCGTGCGCTCACCGGACAGAGAGAGACATAGAGACAGAAAGCGAGAAATCACCCCCCAGGGGGGATGGTCACGCCGCAATCCCTTCTCCTCCATTCTCCTCTCGGGATCTTGGGCACGCACGCACACGCGCCCGGCGTGAATTGTAAGCCACCGGGTCCGAGACGCGAACCGCAGTCGACTACGTGGGAGTCCAGCGACATAGCCATTACGCTAACTGCTGGTTCCCTGTCATTACTTCTGACAACCTAATAGATGGTTTTGGGCAAATATTCCCATCCATTGTCCCATCTGTTTTAAGGAAAGGGAAATATTTAATTCTAATAAGGCTAAGAAGAAAAATGCTCCATAGGAAAAGAAGGTGATTATTCTCCCCCAGTTAGGTCCTCCCCTAAATATTTACTGAGCCAGTAGCTGAAATTGGGAGTGAACATTATCAAGACTTATCTCAAGGGTGGGGTAACTGGGAAAAGAATTCAAACGAGAGTTGCTCAAGCTGGTGCATGAGAACTTGGCTCAGTGCATCTAGAGGGGAGGTGGCCTGATTAATTTACATAAGGAGATTAATGACCAAGACCAGAGAAAAAGGGTCTGCCTATTGATTTTGGATATCTGAGAGAGAGAAAAAATAAAGGCAAAAAAGGGCTACTAAGTTCCTTCAGATTTTAGTGTGTTTCTCATTTTGAAGAGACTTAAAGTTTGATCTGTGGAAGTTCCTACCTAGTAGAAAAATTTGGGACCAGCAGGTGGCATGGTGGATAAGGTGCTGGGCTCCCACATGGCCAACCATGGTTCCAGTCCCAGATTTGGCAGCTTGCTTTCTCACTTTCCTTCTCTCTCTGTTTCTCTCTCTCTCTGATCCAATTAAAAAATGATAATAAATAAAATTAAATAATTCTTTTTTAGAAAAAAAAAACAGCTTTTGTTAGTGGAATTGAAAATTCTTGTAAGGGGCCAGCAGCTGGACTCCCACATGGCTGACCAGAGTTTTGTAAAATTTAGAAGTTAGCCATTAAGACTTAACTTTGTCCTTGTCAGGAGACTACTTATCACAGATTCAATCTTCCTGCTTGTTTTGGGTGTATTGAGGCTTTGTTTTTTTCCCAGTTCTATTTAGGTACATTTATTTTTTATTTACTTTTTTTTTTTTTTTGGAGAGGTTTTTGCTATAGGGCACATACTCTGCCCAGAAAGACAGAGAGAGACAGAGAGACAAAAGTGAGAAATCACTCTCCCCCCGGAGGGGGGGGGGGATGTCCAAGCCACAGTCCCTGCTCCTCAATTCTCCTCTTGGGATCTTGGGCACGCACACACATGCACCCAGCGTGAGTTGAAGCCACTGGGTCCAGAACTCAGACTGCGGTTGAGTACATGGGAGTCCAGCAACATAGCTGTTACGCCATTTGCTGGTCCCTATCTAGGTACATTTATGTGTCTAGTAATTTATCCATCTTATTCAGATTTTCTGGATTTGGTATATGGTCACTCATAATATTCTCTCATAATTATTTTTATTTCTGATACAAGCAAACCTTTGTTGTGACATTACTAGGTTCATTCTTGATCTTATTTATCTGATTCTTCTCTTTTTTAAAATTATTATTATTAATCTAGTTTATGGCTTGTCAGCTTTGGTTATCTTCTCAAAAAAACACTTTGGTTCTGTTGACTTTTTTGATATAATTCTTTTTTTCAGTATTTCATTTATTTCAGCTCTAATATTTATTATGTCTTGTGATATTTTTGTGGCTTTGTTGTTGCTTTTTTTTTTTTTTTTTTTTTTTTTTTTTTTTTGGAGAGGTTTTTCACTATAGGGCGCGTGCGCTCGCCAGACAGACAGAGAGAGACATAGAGACAGAAAGCGAGAAATCACCCCCCAGGGGGGATGGTCACGCCGCAATCCCTTCTCCATTCTCCTCTCGGGATCTTGGGCACGCACGCACACACGCCCGGCGTGAGTTGTAAGCCACCGGGTCCGAGACGCGAACCGCGGTCGACTATGTGGGAGTCCAGCGACATAGCCATTACGCTAACTGCTGGTTCCCTGTTGTTGCTTTTTTAGTTCCTTAAGATGCATCTCTGGGGAACTAAAAAAAAATGCATCATCAAGTTATTTATTTGTTTCCTTCATATTTTTTTTTTTCATGTGAGCACTAGGTGCTTTGGACTTCCCTCTAATGATTGCTTTTGTTGTGTCCCAAAGATTCTGAGAGTTGTGTGTTCATTATCCCGGGCTTCAATAAATTTTTTTTAGAATTATTTTATTTAACTTTTATTTTTTTGGGAGAGGTTTATGCTATAGGGCGCATGCGCTCGCCAGACAGAGAGAGACAGAGAGACAGAAAGCGAGAATTCACCCCCCAGGGAGGATGGCCACACCGCAGTCCCTTCTCCATTCTCCTCTCGGGATCTTGGGCACGCACGCACACGTGCCCGGCGTGAGTTTAAGCTGCCGGGTCCGGGACGCGAACCACGGTCGACTACGTGGGAGTCCAGCGACATAGCCATTACGCTAACTGCTGGTCCCTTATTTAACTTTATTATTATTATTTTCCAATTTGACTAGAGAGAAAGAGGGAAGGTAAGAAAGGAAGCCACCAGGTCCGGGACTTGAACCATGGTTGGCCCTGTGGGAGTCCAGTGCCTTTAGCCACCATGCCACCTGCCTGCCCTAGTTTCAATAACTCTTGATTTCAGTCTTAATTTTTTCAGTAGTTTTGAAGTTGTTTTAGGAGTAAGTTGTTTAGTTTCCATATTTTTGCAGGTTCTTTCTGTTGTTGATTTACATACTGGTAATTTTAGCTAGTTGGTAGCTGAGGCAGGAAGATTGCAGCCCTTCAAAACTGTGTCAAAAAGTACCTGTTTGTATCTTTCTCTTCTTTCCTCTAAACCCTCTCTCTCTGCCCCTTTCTTATTTAGTAAAGAGGCAGAGGTGGGATAGTCAATGGTGTGGTGGTTAAGGCAGCTGGATCCCACATGTCCAATTATGCAATTTGAATCCTGGATGGCAGCTTGAAAAATACACGAGGCACATGTGCTTGCATGCCCAAAATAATGAAAGGAAGAATGTAGAGGGGATTGCTGCATGATCATCCTTCATGAGGAATGCTTTTTCACCTTCTCTCTATGTCACTTTCCAGCAAGCATATGTGCCCTTTAGCAAATTAAAAAAAAAAAAGCTGAAAATAATTGCTTATCTTTAAGTACCTGAAAAGCTGCTGTTTAACATTTATTATTCCTTACTGAGGCTCTCTTGGTTTTGCTTTTACCAGAGTCTTGCTCAAGAGCAATGTGTACCTTGTAAAGTTGACTCAGTGTATAAAATGAAGTCTTTTACATGAAAATAGAAATTCCTATCCCCTACTGTACTTTAGGTATAAATCCACAGCATCGTAACATATATCAATATGCACCATTCTAACTCAACCTAACTCCTATCAGAAATGTATCTAATGGAGCAAATACAGAAATTCTGAGGCTTTATGGTTGTTGGCTAATCATTTCCCCTTGTTTGGTAGCCATGCCCCATCATAGTAAAATGAGTGAGGAATAGGCCATTATGGGAACCAGCAGTTAGCGTAATGGCTATGTCGCTGGACTTCCACGTAGTCGACCGTGGTTCGCGTCCCGGACCCGGTGGCTTAAAACTCACGCCAGGCCCGTGTACGTGCGTGCCCAAGATCCCGAGAGGAGAATGGAGGAGAAGGGATTGCGGCGTGACCATCCTCCCTGGGGGGTGATTTCTCATTTTCTGTCTGTCTGTCTGTGTCTGGCGAGCGCTCGCCATATAGCGAAAACCTCTCCAAAAAAAAAAAGGAATAGGCCATTATGAATGATAAAGTAATGTTTGTGAAATGGGGTAAAGGCGAGATAGGAAGATGTTCCCCTGATGGCTCACTGCTGGCATGTTCTCAGGTAGGTAATTTTAAGAAAAGACTTCTTGGGGCCAGCAGGTAGTGTGGTGGTTAAGGCACTGGACTCTTACATAGCCGACCATGGTTTGAGTCCCAGACCCAGTGGCTTGCTTTCTCACTTTCCCTCTCTATCTTGTCTCTCTCTGGTCAGTTTAAAATATCAACAAAGACAACAACAACAATAAATAAAATAATTCTTAAAAAAAAGTCTTCTTGTGCAAGATAACTGTGGACCTAGCCAGGATAGTGTGTGTTGGATGGTGCTGTTTGATGGGTGGAGGTCACAGAGTAGGCTTAGGTTTGATTTCTGGCCCAACCTCAAAATGCCAGGAGCTGTGGCACTGTGCTTGTTAGTTCAGCTTCTTGGGAAGCTGAAACAAGAGGATATCAACACAGTGAGGCTTGCTGTCAGAAAAACAGTCCTTTTCTATACACACACACCACACAGAAACTGTGATGTATTCTTTAGGAAGTTTGAATTACATACACTACTTATTACGTGGTTGTACATAATGTGTATGCGTGCTGTATCCAAATCGCATTGCTCTAGTTAAGACTACTCTGCTACAGAACACCTTTTCTCACATATATACATCAATTTGACTTGGGGATTGAGAGCAAGTGTGAATAAAGGGAAAGTAGGCCTCCTTCTGACACCTTATGGCAGTAGTGGAGTACTGCAAGTGCTGTGGGGCTTGATTTAAAATTTAGTTACATTTCTAGGACTCTCCACAAGAAAAACTTAACGAAGTGTCCTTTTCTTTCTTCTTCTTTCTAAAAGTTATTTGTTTTATGTATTATCATTATTTAAGTTTACTATAGGACATGTATGTTCACCAGAGAGAGACAGAGGGAAAGTAAGAAAACAAGCCAGCAGGTCCAGTACTTGAACCACAGTTGGTCATGTGGGTGTCCAGCACCTTAACCACCATGCTACCTGCTGGCCTCTCATTTCTTCTTTACATATGAGAGAATCTGTTCAAAATTGCAACACAAAAAGTCACATAGTAATTTTCTGCATGTTGAAGTTTCAAGCCTCAGCCTCAGCCTTTATTTTTTTCCTAAGAGATTTTTGCTATAGGGCGCATGTGCTAGACAGAAAAGACAGAAAGCGAGAAATCACCCCTTGGGAGGGGTGGCCACACTTCAGTCTCTTCTCCTTCATTCTCCTTTCAGGATCTTGGGTACGCCTGCACACATGCCTGGCATGAGTTTTAAGCCACCAGGTCCAGGACTCCAACTGCAGTCGACTACATGGAAGTCCAGCGATGTAACTGTTATGCTATCTGCTGGTCCCAAGCCTCAGCCTTTTAAAACCATTCATACGTTTTTGATTTCTATGATATTCAAGAATTTGGAGAGTTCCCTATAGCATGAGGTTGACTGGTGTACTCCTCCATATTGTATTAGTATGAGTAAAGCTGACATAAAATCCATGGAAATCAAGGCAGCTTGTTGCATTAGACCTGTTACCCAACATTGTTTGTAGAGGTTATAGATACAGTTTACTTCTACAAGTTCAACTATAATGAACTTGGAGTAAATGGTTTAAACAACTTAAAATGTGAAATATGCTCCAAGAAACCACCAAGAAAGGCTGTTGGTCAAGTAGTGCTTAAGTGTATTGGGCCTAAAACACTAAGAAGAAAACATTACACACCCTTGACAAGCTCTTACTTGTGTTTTAAAGTAGATCAGGAAGTGTTGGATTTTAGGGCTTTGGCTGGGTCTGTTTATACTTTAGCTTTTTTTATTTCTTAAATTTGGTATAGGGTATGTGTACTTACTGGAAAGAGACAGAAGGAGAAATTGAGAGAGAAACAGAGAACGTGAGAAAGCACCCCCCTCCCCCTGCCCAGGAAAGATGACAATGCCACAATCTCTTCCCCATTCTCTCAGGATTTTGGACATGCATGCACACACATAACCAGCGTGTTTTTTTTTGTTTTTTTTTTTTAGAATTATTTTATTCACCTTTATTTAGTTATTATTTTCCAGTTTGATCAAACAGAGAGAGAGGGAAAATGAGAAAGCAAGCCACCAGGTCCAGGCCTCTAACTGCGGTTGGCCATGTAGGAGGCCAGAGCCCTTAACCACCACTCGACCTGCCAGACTCCCAGCGTGTTTTTCGAACGACCAGCTCTAGGACTGTACAGTCGGCCATGTGGGAGCTAGGCACCTTAGCCACCATACCACCTGCCTGGGTCATTTAGAGGTGGATCTTGCAAGGCAATTACTATTTGAAACTGGGTAATTTTATGACATTGTGGACGTGAGGAAGCAAGTGTCTTAGAAACAGGTCTTGATAAATAGGCTGTTTTGTTGGTCTCCAGCCTTATTTTCCAGGAATCTTATCTTTTAGGTGATATCTTCTATTCAAGGGGTCCTGAAAAAGTTAACGGAAAATGAGCGTTAAGAAAAAGCTTTGTGGGGAACCAGCAGTTAGCGTAATGGCTATGTCGCTGGACTCCCACGTAGTCGACTGCGGTTCGCGTCCCGGACCCAGTAGCTTAAAATGCACGCTGGGCGCGTGTGCGTGCGTGCCCAAGATCCCGAAAGGAGAATGGAGGAGAAGGGATTGCGGCGTGACCATCCCCTCTGGGGGGGTGATTTCTCGCTTTCTGTCTCTATGTCTCTCTCTGTCCGGTGAGCGCACGCGCCCTATAGCGAAAACCTCTCCAAAGAAAAAAAGAGAAAAGAAAAAGCTTTGTGGTACCAGCAGATGGCGTAATGGTTATATCGCTGAGCTCTGGCCTAGTCAACTGTGGTTGGTCCCAGACTTGGCAGCTTAAAACTCTTGCTGGGCGCATGTGCGTGTGTGCCTAAGGTCCCGAGAGGAGAATGGAGGAGAAGGAATTGCTCATGGGGAGTGATTTCTCACTTTCTGTCTCTGGCAAACACATGTGCCCTATAGCAAAAATCTCTCCTAAAAGAAAAAGAAGAAAAATGGGGGACCAGCAGTTAGCATAGATGGCTATGTCGCTGGACTCCCATGTAGTGGACCGCGGTTCGAGGTCTGGACCCTGTGGCTTAAACTCACGCTGGGAGCATATGCGTGCATGCCCAAGATCCCGAGAGGAGAATGGAGGAGAAGGGATTGCTGCATGGCCATCCCCACTGGGGGGGTGATTTTTCGCTTTCTGTCTCTCTGTCTCTGGCGAGTACACGCGCCCTGTATCAAAAGCCTCTAAAAAACAAAAAACAAAAGAAAGAAAGAAAGAAAGAAAGAAAGAAAAAAGTATTGTATGGGTTTCAAAAATTTTTTTAACCAAAATGAACTCCTACTTCCATTTTCCGTTTATTTATTTTATTTTATTTATTTATTTATTTATTATTTTTTTATTTTTGGAGAGGTTTATGCTATAGGGCACATGCGCTCGCCAGACAGACAGAGAGAGACATAGAGACAGAAAGCGAGAATGGTCACGCCTCAATCCCTTCTCCTCCATTCTTCTCTTGGGATCTTGGGCACGCACGCACACGTGCCCGGCGTGAGTTTTAAGCTACCGGGTCCGGGACACGAACCGCAGTCGACTACATGGGAGTCCAGAGACATAGCCTTTATGCTAACTGCTGGTTCCCTTATTTTATTTTTTATTTGAGAGATTTTTGCCATAGTGTACATGTACTTGCTGGAGAGACAGAGACAGAGAGATGGTGAGAAATCATCCTCCAGGGGGATGGCCCTTCTCCTCCATTATCCTCTCAGGATCTTGGGCATGCACGCACATGCACCCAGCATGAGTATTGTGTTGCTGGGCCTGGTACTCGAACCTCTGTTGACTACATGGGAGTCCAGCAATGTAACCATTACTCCATCTGTTGGTCCCTCCTTTGAACTTTTAAGTCCCTTTACATGTATTGCAGCAAACAGCTAACTCATTTTTTTTTTTTTTTTGGGTCAATGGGGTTTAACACAGGGACAAAAGTTATATTGGTTTCTGTTCTTAAAAGTAAGGCTTGAATTAATATACGTGAATCACTGGTCTGTTTCAGCTTTGCCCGAAGTTTTTACATACAAATTCTACTAGTCACACTTGGCCATTCAGTGCAGTCGCTGAGTTAATAGGTATGTAAATTGATTCTTCATATATTATCTATTGCTTGCAGTTGTAATTTTAAAAACTTTATTGAAAAATAATATACAAATGTACTTTTAAAAAGTTTATCTTGAGTGATAACGTTAGTGGTAAAGGTTGCCTAGCATAACAAAAATTCAGATGGATATAAAATCAAAATTAATTACTGTTCAACCTCCCCTATAATAGGATACACATATTTTATAATGTTTAGGATTAATTTGCTAAGTTTACAAAGCATTTGTATTAAAAATATTTTTATCTGATTATAAACGTAAAAAATGAGAATTCAGTTTATTAATAGTGCAAAAGTGTCTGTAATGTACAGAGTAAGTTCATTTTACTATCCTGGAGAGGTTATATTAGATTTGGGATGATTTCTTACTTCCCTTAATAATAGGATAATCAAGGTTTAGGATTATGTTTTTAGCAGTGTTTTCATGAACTTGAGAAGAGACAGTTGTACTCAAATTTGCATTTGGTAATGATTTTTTCTTGGGATTATTCACATACATGAACGTTTTTAAAAATTGGGTATATGGGGACTAGCAGATGGCATAATGGGAGTTGCTGGACTCCCATGTAGTTAACTGCAGTTCAAGTCCCAGACCCGGTGGCTTAAACTCACGCCGGACGCGTGTGCGTGAGTGCCCAAGATTCCAAGAGGAGAATGGAGGAGGAGGGATTGTGGTGTGGCCATGCCCCCTGTGGGGTGATTTCTCACTTTCTGTCTGTCTGTCTCTGTCTTTCTGGCGAGTGCACGCGCCCTATAGCAAAAACCTCTCCCAAAAGAGAAAAAGAAAAAATTGGGTTTATGTTTGAACAATAGAAAATAAAGGGAAATTTTATTCCTAGGAATTTTTAAATATACTTTAGATTTTTTTTATCAAGGAAAGGCTCTATCTTAGATATACAAGAAAAAGAAAAAAAAATTTTAAGAGTTTTTTTTTTTTCTTTGCTATAGGGCACGTGCGCTTGCCAGACAGACAGAGACAGACAGAAAGCGAGAAATCACCCCCTGGGGGGATGGCCACGCTGCAATCCCTTCTCCTCCATTCTCCTCTTGGGATCTTGGGCATGCACGCACACGCGCCCGGCATGAGTTTTAGGCCACCGGGTTTGAGACGCGAACCGCGGTCGACTACGTGGGAGTCCTGCGACATAGCCATTACGCTAACTGCTAGTCCCCCAAAAAAATTTTTTTGAGCACCCTTTTTTAACTTGTTACAGTTATATTTTCCAAATTATCTTGCTAACATAGGATGTACTGGTACTTTTTAAAAAACTCTGCAGTGGCTCTGCTATATAGTAATCCTAGCTATTCACATACATTTTTTTATGGCAAAAAGTTGAGTAACCAAAAGAATTGCTTAACCTGATCTTTTTTTTTTTTTTAAACAAATGTAGAACTTTCCTAGCTTTGGGTCAAAGCAACAGAAAGTAATAGTGCTCTTTTTGTTTCTGTTTTTAAAAAGAATTACTGTATTTAGCTATTTATTTTGTTATAATTCGACCAGAGAGGGAGAGAGAGAGAAAGTGAGAAAGCAAGCCGCCAGGTCCCGGACTCAAATCACAGTCAGCAATGTGGAAGTCCAGCGCCTTTAACCACCATGCTACCTGCTGGCCCCAGTATTGTTCTTTGTAATACATCAAATTTAATTTTTTTAATAAGAAACTGTCTTCCCAAAACAGGTGAGAAAGGACTATTTCTTTCTATACTGTCTTATGGAATAATGGTTTGAGAAACATTATTTATATTACAATAATAAGTACTTCAAAATATCCCTCAAAAGGTGTTTTTGTTCAGTTAGGGACTATTCAGATGTATCTTGGTTAATTCATAAGTTGATTTTATTACTCCTACCATTCAAATATTTTTCATTTTTTAAAATGTATTCTTTCATACTGACCTAAGAGAAATAAGTATGCTAAACAAATATCTTAGGGGAGGGGAATCTATGCAGAGAGAAAAGTATGAAAGCCACTGGAGACTTTGATTACATTTTTTGAAAAGGGGCCACAAGATGAAGTAATATGGGGCCGGCAGCTGTTGTGGTGGTTGAGTGCTGGACTCCCACATAGCTGACCACAGTTTGAGTCCTGGACATGGTGGCTTGCTTTCTCGCTTTGTCTCTCTCAGTCTCTGTCCTTCTCTGGGCAAAATTTAGATAGATAAATAAATAAGTAAATAAAGTTAAACAAAATTATTCTAAAAAAAAAAAAAGATGAAGCAATATGTAGAAGGTAAATCCTGTCAATGTATGTAGATTAGCAGAATATAATACTGCCTTGTTTATTTAATAACTATTGTGTACCTACACTGTCATCTTATAGTTCAAGTTGATGCTCAACATTGAGTTTTCCTTATCACAGTCATGCTGGTCTCTTAATTATCTCTGTAGTGCAGTGATTTTTCTTAATACCTCTTCAATGTAGTAGGTACTAGTCTTTGCTCTCTATCATGGAGGGCTTTGGAAAGGGTCAATTCTGTAATAATCAGTGAATAATATAAAGGAGGATATAGTTTAGTTTTGTATTTTCAGATCTTAGGAGTTCCTAAAATTACTTTTAGAGTCTTGTTAAAATACAGTATTCTGTGGTTTGTTGCAGGATTATTCTGAACTAATTTCCCTTCTTGAAAATGCAAAATGAAAATTTCTCACAACTTTTGTTTTTCAGATAATGCATATGATCCTGATGTGAATGCTAAACAGATATGGATTGACAAAACAGTAATAAATGACCACATATGCTTGACATTCACAGATAATGGGAATGGTATGACTTCAGATAAATTACATAAAATGCTAAGGTATGTAAAACTGTGCCACCCTTCTTTTTTTTTTTTTTTTTTTTGAGAGGTTTTTGCTATAGGGCGCGTGCGCTCGCCAGACAGACAGAGAGAGACAGAGAGACAGAAAGCGAGAAATCACCCCCCAGGGGGGATGGCCACGCCGCAATCCCTTCTCCATTCTCCTCTCGGGATCTTGGGCACGCACGCACACGCGCCCGGCGTGAGTTTAAGCCGCCGGGTCCGGGACTCGAACCGCGGTCGACTACGTGGGAATCCAGCGACATAGCCATTATGCTAACTGCTGGTCCCATGTGCCACCCTTCTTAAAGTCATTGTTTTTTTACCTAATTGAAGGGTTTTATGTGTCATACTTTTTGTCATTAGTTTGTTTTGTTTTTAAAATATGAAGTGTTATACTTCTGATCTATTTTCTAAAATTTCCCCCTTTTTTTTTTAAAGAATTAGTTAGTTTGTTATTGTTTTTTAATTTTGCTACAAGACACATGCACCCACCAGAGACAGAGTGAGAGAGAGAAAGTGAAAGAGAGAGAGAAAGAGAGTGAGAAAGCAAACTCTCAGGTCCAGGACTTGAATCATAGTTAGCCATGTGGGAGTGTCCAGTGCCTTAACCACCACCTGCCACCTGCTGACCCCGTACCTATTTTTTTTTTTTTAACTACTAGTATATTATTATTTTAAGAATTAATCTATATAACTTTATTTATTTATTTATTTAAATTTGACCAGAGAGGGACAAAGTGAGAGAAAGAAAGAGAGGGAGAGAGAGAGGGAGAAAGCAAGCCCCCAGGTCTGGGGACTTGTACTGCGGTCAGCCATGTGGGAGTCCAGCGTCCTCAACCACCACGCCACCTGCCAACCCCTGTGCTATCCCTTTAGTATTGCTTGTGCTGCCAGAAAGTTGAGTTGATCCCCCTCGTTATCTGTACCATAATAGCCTTGCTAAGAATAGGAGAATTACTCATAACTAGAAGAAGAGATACTGAAGTCCCAGGAGCCCAGATTATAACTTGGCTGTTTAGCTAGGAAGTACCAGGCAATGAGCTCCTCTTAGTTCCTGTAATCCTAATATCCCAGGGGTGTAGAATTGGGTTCTTTTATTACAAAAATGGGGAAACACATCAAGATATGTTAAAAGTAATTTGCCTAAGAATTTATAGCTAAGACATGTGAGGCCAGCATTTGAACCCAAGCTTTTTATTTAGTGTTACACTTTTCTTTTCTAATAAAAGAAGAACATTTTAAATTTGACAGAGGGTGTGTGCACCTACTGGAGAGAGACGGGGGAGGAATGGGGAAGGATGGGGAAGGAGGGTGAGAAAGCATCCCCCATGGAAGATGGTCATGCCACAGTCTCTTCTCCGTTTCTCCCTCCTTTTAAGATTTTAGACATGCACACACTTGTGCCTAATGTGTTTTTTAAACTGCCAGATCCAAGACTTGAACTGCATAGTCAGCCATGTGGGAGCCAGCTCTGTAACCACCATGGCACCAGCTGGCCCCCTGTTATTATAATTGTTGAATGAAAAAAAGAAGATTATAGGTATTTATTTTTAACATCTTTCTTTTCTTTTTAGCTTTGGCTTCAGTGACAAAGTCACCATGAATGGTCACGTCCCAGTTGGATTGTATGGGAATGGCTTCAAGTCAGGCTCTATGCGTTTGGGTAAAGATGCAATTGTATTTACCAAAAATGGAGAAAGCATGAGTGTAGGCTTCTTGTCTCAGACCTACTTGGAAGCCATAAAAGCAGAACATGTTGTTGTCCCGATAGTGGCATTCAACAAGCACCATATCCTTTGATTTTGAAATGGAAGCTGTGGAGAAACTGAAGAAATATTCCGAATCATTTCATCCCTTTGCCTCCCTCTGAATTCTTGTTTTGACATCACACCTATTCCAGCTCTTATCTCTGTCCACTGCCTTTTCTTAAACCTGATGTGTCCTTTACTCTTTCTGTTAGAGTTGTCCCATAGAAAGCCTCAGCATAAAGTGGGTGTTTTTTACATTAAATTGTCTGTAACTTGCCTCTTTATTTCAGGCTTTTTTGGAACATTAAGACTTTCGTGCTTGAAAATTTCATTAATAATCAATGAAAGACAAAATAGCTTTAGGGAAATGTTTTATGTATAAACATATTGAAATATTAGAAAGGATTAAATTAGTTATAATAGTAAATGTGGGGAACCAGCAGTTAGCGTAATGGCTATGTCGCTGGACTCCCATGTAGTCGACCACAGTTCGCATCCCGGACCCGGTGGCTTAAAACTCACGCCGGGCGTTTGTGCGTGCGTGCCCAAGATCCCAAGAGGAGAATGGAGGAGAAGGGATTGCGGCGTGACCATCCCCCCTGAGGGGTGATTTCTCTCTTGCTATCTCTATGTCTCTCTCTGTCTGTCTGGTGAGCGCACGCGCCCTATAGCGAAAATCTCTCCAAAAAAAAAAAAAAGTAAATGTGCTGATTTTTTATACTTGTTCCCTTGAAATCAAACTGGCATTTTAAAAGTTAAAAAGAATTTAGGAGGGGTCAGCAGGTGGCATAGTGATAAATGTGCTGCACTCTCACGTGGCTGACTGTTGTTCGAGTCCCGGACCTGAAGGCTTGAAATTTACATTGGGTGCTTGTGCAAACATGCCCAAAATCCCAAGAGGAGAAGGAGGAGAAGGGATTGCAACATGTCCACCCACACCCCACCCCCCACCCCCCACACACACACCTGCCCCTGGGGGTGATTTCTTACTCACTTTGTCCAGTGAGTGCACACTCCCTACAGCAAAAATCTTTCAAAAATAAAACAAAATAGGAAATAGTTTTTCTGTTAAGTTTATTAGAGTTGGTTTCCATTATTGTGATTGTGAAAAAATGTGTTGGTGATCAAAGTCTTTAACTGAAGGTATACGACAGATGATTAATTTAGCAGAATCAAAAGCAAGCCTTGCTGCAATTCTGGAATATTCTCTGTTTTCTACGGAACAGAAATTATTGGCAGAACTTGATGCTATTATGGGAAAGAAGGGGACAAGGATCATCATTTGGAATCTTAGAAGGTAAATGTGTGGACCACAGCTAATTGTTGACCATTTGAAAAGTAAAGGTCATATGCAGGATAGATTTCATTATGTTTCTCTCTCGTTATCCAAAGTAAAAGAACATACAAAGATAGTTTCTCAGCAGAGTTAAGGGTGTATCTTTATTATTTTTTTATATATATTTTTTTACATATTTGCCATAGGGCACATGTACTCACCAGAGAGCCAGAGAGGAAAAGTAAGAAACCACTCCTCAGGGAGATGGACACCCTGTAGTTCCTTCTCCTCCATTCTTCTCTTGGGATTTTGGACACACATCCACATGTGCTTGAGTTTCAAGCCACTGGGTCTAGGACTCAAACCATGGCCGTTGGCTATGTGGGAGGCCAGCACCTTAACCACCATACTACCTGCTGGCCCCAAGATATTTCTTTTCAAGGGATGTTTTATTGAAGTAACTTTGGCTTCAATTTGAGAAGTATTCATTTTGCTAATCAAGGGGAAAAAGGAGCAAAACATTTACTGGACACAAAAGTGAAAAATTATCTATTGATCATAGCATATAAGAAAATATCTTAAACTGGACTAATATACATTGTATTCATGCTTGGAAAATTTATTTCGTAAGCTGTAATGATATACATTGATTGAATGTATAAAAAAGATATCAAAAAAATTTTTCATTTTGCTGAAGTCCCTGTTCCTGCCATTTACTCTTCATTAGCAACTTTCTGTTGTACCACTCCCCTCTCCAAAAGGAGAAATGAAGAAATGGGGGGACAGAAATGAGAAGCCCAGCTAACAAGTCTAACTTGTGAAAGTTGGGAAAAGAAACCTTTTGTAAATTTTTTCATTACTTAAAGCTAAGCATGATTTAACATCTTGTGAGGAAAATAATGTATGTGAGTTTTTTAATGTTGATGAAATTTATAGTCCTTTATCCTTGTGAGGAGAAGATTATTTGCAATAAAAGCTTTAGAATATGGGATTAATTTGTAATATTAAGAGATCTAAGATATATTGAACCATAGGAATAAAGCACAAATAGTGGTAAACACAAAAAACTGAAGCACATGTTTTTCTGACCTCCTGGATTTTCTCTTTTCTTGTTTTCACCTCCGTACTCCCCTTCCTCTTAGAGGTTTTGGCTTTATTTTTGTTTGTAATAACAGTTAAACTTTTCCTTTGGAGATGATTGCAGATTGATGTCCAGTTGTAATAAATAATATAGAGACCTCATGTACCCTTTATTTAGTTTCCTCCAATGGTAAAATATTTAAAAACTGTAGTATAGTAATACTAGTGATATTGATAAGACATTTACATTGATACAGTCAATATACTGGATAATTTCATCATTTCAAGAATCTCTCATGTTGCCCTTTATGACTGGGTCCTCTTCCCACAGATCCCTACTGCCTCCTTAACCCCTGTTAATCTGTTCTCCATTTCTATTATATTGTCACTTCAGAAATGTTATATAAATGGAATCATACAGTATGAACCCTTCTGGGATTGATTTTTTTCAATCAGCACAGATCTCTAGCTATTCATTCAGGTTCTTGTGTATGTGAGTAGTTTGCTCCATGTTCTAAGTAGTGTTGCATTTTATGGATGGACCACAGTATGTTTTAAAATTCACCTGTTAAAGGACATCTGGGTTATTTACAGTTTTGACTATTACAAATAAAGCTACAATATTCATGTACAGATTTTTGTGCGAATAATATAGTCTATTTTTCCTAAAATACATGCCCAGGAGTGTAATTGCTAAGCCTTATGTAGTTGCATTTTTAGCTCTTAAAAAAAGAGAATTATTTATTTTATTTGTTATTTTTATTATTATCATTTTTTATTTGACCAGAGAGGAAGAGAAAGGGAAAATGAGAGTGAAAAAGCAAGCTGCCAGGTCTGGGACTCGAACTGTGGTTGGCCATGTAGGAGTCCAGCACTTTAACCACTGTACCACCTGCCAGCCCACATGTTTAGTTCTTTAAGAAACTGCCAAACTGTTTTCCAGAGTTGCTTTACTGATTCCTACCAGCTATGTATGAGTGATACAGTTTTTTTTTTTTTTTTGCATCTTTCCAAATTCTTTTTTTATTTGTTTTGGAGAGGTTTTTGCTACAGGGCGCCTGCGCTCGCCAGAAAGCGAGAGACAGAGACAGAAAGTGAGAAATCACCCTCCAGGGGGGACAGCCATGCTATAATTCCTTCACCTTGCATCTTGGGCACGCATGCACACACGCCTGGCGTGAATTTAAGCCACTGGGTCCGGGACTCGAACCACGGTCTACCACATGGGAGTTCAGCGACATAGCCATTATACTAACCTCTTGTCCCATATCTTTCCAAATTCTTTTTTCCCTGGCATTTGCAACCTCTTATTTACCACATGTAGGCTTATTTTTGCAGTTTTTGAAAACAGTTATAATATTTACATGCTTATCTTGCTGTGAAGCTAAATTTTGGTTTCTTCTAAAAATTATTTTTATAGTTACAAAAATGCAACAGAATTTGATTTTGAAAAGGATAAATATGATATCAGAATTCCTGAGGATTTAGATGAGACATCTGGGAAGAAAGGGTACAAGAAGCAAGAAAGAATGGACCAAATTGCCCCAGAAAGTGACTATTCCCTGAGGGTACGTATTCAACTCTTTGAGAAAATCATCAAGAAATGGAACTGCTGGAGCTTAGTTATCTACTTGTGTTATGAAGGGTGCGTGATCTCTGAACCAGAACATCTCACACATTAACCAAATTATTAAATTTTTCATTAGTACACTTGTAGTATTTGCTTAGAAAACCCCTTTTTTTTAACTTTAAAGTTATCAGGTATACCAGTGTTTATAGTTACTTTACTGTGTGCTTAGATTATTTAAATCAGTAATATTGGAATCAGTGTGTTCAATGATAGCCAAATGGATTAATTAAAAACACCAAATTTAGAGTCTTTTATTTTAAAGTACTTTAATATACATAACTAAGATACCTTAATTACATTTTCTTTTTTTAGAGAGAGATTTTTACTATAGGGCGTTTGTGCTTACCAGAGATACAGAGAGACAGTGAGAAATCACCCCCCAGGGGATGACCATGCCACAGTCCCTTCTTCTCCTTTCTCCTCTTGGGATTGATCTTGGGCACATGCGCACAAGTGCCTGGTGTGAGTTTTAAACCGCTGGGTCCAGGACTCCAACCATAGTTGACTATGTGGGAGTCCAGCTACATAACCATTATGCCATCTTCTGGTCCCAGACCTTAATTATCTTTTTAAAGCAGGGAATTATAATAATACAGATGATATTCATTAGTATAATTTTGCAGTAAATATCTCAGAGATTTCACCTTAAAAATGGATATGTTTTTAAAATTTGAAATAAATATCAAGATAACAATGTCAATATCATTCATTGAATATTAAGTTTCTTAGTAACTTTGATAAGACTTGTGATACCTTTTACTTTATTTTTTGTGTGCTAAAATCATTCCTTAGCCCTAAACCTGAGGGAATACTTAATATTTGCAGTTTCCCATGTAACTCTCTGAAGTCCTAGTAGTTAAAGTGGCAGATATTCACTTTTAATTCATATTCACTAATGTATTTATTGGGTATATCTTATGTCTTAGCTTTTAAGAAAATCTTGCTGAAGTATGAAACATGTACAGAGGCAGCCAGAGCAGATGGTGTGGTTTTAGTGCACACTTCAAAGTACAGTATCATTCATCAATTTTATGTGATGACACACCACTTCTGTTGGAATCAGGAGTCAAGATAAAAAGTTTTTAAAAGATGTTTAAATTTCAGTTTGCTGCTAAACCATTCATCTCTCCTTTGAGTTATTCAGTGCATTTCCTAAAGAGACTTCTGATAGTGTGGCAGAGGCATAGAGTACATAGTTTAATGTGTTTTAGGTTGCCAAGTTTGGTCAAGTTTCTAAAATATCTCAACTTTCATGCAATAAGAAATTAAATGAAGCCAGCCTTGTAGCACAGCAGTTAAACTCTCTGTATAAGAAGCTGAATCCTACATGGCCGACTGTGGTTCAGATCCTAGCCCTGGCAGCTTGCAAAAATGCTGGACCCGTGTGCCACAAATCCTGACAGAATGGAAAAATAGAAAAAAAGGATTGCTCTATTGGATGAGCAGTCCCCTTTTCTTTTTTCTGCCCCCCCCGCCCCCACCCCTGTCTCTGGCGAATGCAGATGCCCATTGGCAATTAATGAAAATGTATGTTTTGGTGACTAATTTCCTTTTTCTTTTTTATTTCATTTTTCTCTTTCGTTCTTCGTTCCTTTCTTTCTTCCTTCCCTCCTTCCTTCCTTCTCTCCTTCCTTCCTTCCTTTCTTTCTTTCTGTGTGTGTGTGTTTACTGGAGACCCTCTGGGGGCGTAGTCATGGTTCAATTTCTTCTCTTCCATCTCTCCCTCCTTTTGGGATTTTGGGCATGCGTGCACTGGCCCCTAGTGTGAGACTTGAACTGCAGGGTAGGATCCAGTAACCTTAACCATGAGGCCATGGGCTGGCACTTTGTTTTTTGCTAGTTTTTCTTTTTCATCATGTAGTGTAACACATGAGGGAGAGAGAGTACTCTGTTCATTCCCCTCCTCTAGTCCTCCAGACCACTGGATCCTGGGCACTTGGACATGTGTATGTTTTAGGCTGACCAGACTGGGGATTTGAACCTCATTTTGCCATATGGGATCCAGCTTTTTTTTTTCTTTTTTTTTTTAAAGAAGTATTTGCTATAGGGTAAATGCACTTACCAGAGAGACAGAAAACAAGAAATCACCCCCCGGGGGGATGGTCACATCACAGTCTCATCTCTTCCATTCTCCTCTCGGGATCTTAGGCACAAACGCACATGCAACTGGTGTGAGTTTCAAATTGCCAGGTCTGGGACTTGAACCATGGTTGACTATGTGGGAGTCCAGTGACATAATCATTGTGCTATCTGCTGTTCCTGGGATCCAGCTTCTCTTGAGTGCTTTGCTGTTGCACCATGGAGCCTACCTGACAACTGATTGTTAAAACTGAATTTTTAAAAAGTGCTGTGCTTGTCTGCTCTGCTTAAGTATTAGTGCGTTAGTTAGAATATTTTGCCTTGTTAAGCTTATGTAATAGTATCTTGTTTGTGTTAGAGCCTGACCATTATTTTTGCCTAAATAAGATTGATTTTCTTTCTGTCCCCCCATCCCCAAAGGTTTTTGCTATTGGGTGCACATGCTTGCCTGAGAGGGACAGGAAAAGTGAGCAATCACCCCCTATGGAGAAGGCCACAGCACAGTCCCCTTTCCTCCATTTTCCTCTTGGGATTTTGGGCAGGCATGCGCACACACGCACCTGGTCTGGTTTTCTTTTTCTTTCTTTTTTTTTAGAGAGATTTTTTTCTATAGGGCGTGTGTGCTCACCAGAGAGAGAGAGACAGAAAGCAAAATATCACCCCCCTTGGGGGGCGGGCCACGCCACAATCTCTCCTCCTCTCAGGATTTTGAGCACACACGCACATGCACCCAATGTTACTTTTAAGCTGCTGGGTCCAGGACTCAAACTGCAGTCAACTATGTGAGAGTCTAGATGCTGTACCATCTGCTGGTCTCCTTGGCATGATTTTCAAACCGCCAGGTCCAGGACTTGAGCTTTTGTCAGCCATGTGTGAATCCCGCACCTTAGTCACCATGCTACCTGCTGGCTCCTTCTTTCTGATTTTTAAATGATAGCAACATATTCTTGACAGGGAAGTTAGAAAATAAAATTAAAATGATATTATACCATACACACTGTTTTGTCATTTTTTTTCAGTCACTAATATGTTAGTATTTATATAACCCAGTGGGTTGTTTTCCGCAAATGCCACTATAGTATACTGTGTTTATTTTCGTGAAAAATAATCAAATCAGAAGAACTAGTACTGCTTTATAGTCTATATTGTTTTATTGAAGAGTTAATGAGTCTTTTATCAATACCAGGTGATAATTTTCTATTTAAATTGAGAGTTAAGAAATGCTGAAATGCTGAAAAAATTAGATCATGTTTAGAAAGGACAGCTACTATTATGTTTTTTTGCAGGCTTACTGCAGTATATTGTATCTAAAGCCAAGAATGCAGATCATCTTACGTGGACAGAAGGTGAAGACACAACTAGTTTCGAAGAGTCTTGCCTACATTGAACGTGATGTCTATCGACCCAAATTTTTAGTATCCTTTATTTTTCTTTTTATGATGCCAAATAGAGATGTCAATTAAGTGTATTTTCTTTTGTCTCTTTTCCCTTTTATCCTGATAGGGATTCTGATCCTTTCCAACTTTACCCTTTATATACTTTAGTCCTGATTAAATAATGAAATAGGGTAACTGGAAGAGAGTGAGGTTTGCGTTTATATTTTTCCTTAACATTTTAAGACTAAAACAGTGAGAATTACTTTTGGATTCAACTGCAGAAATAAAGATCATTATGGGATAATGATGTATCACAGAAATAGACTCATCAAAGCTTATGAAAAAGTTGGATGTCAGTTAAGGGTAAGCTTTATATTTGAAGAAAAATTGTGTATTTTTTTTAATAAAAGCTAGAGTAATTTATGTTATTGGGTCAGATGTGAAATAGTTTTCTTTCTTTTTTTTTTAAGAACTATTATATTTGGGGCAGATGGCGTGGTGGTTGGGGGTGCTGGACTCCCACATCGCTGACCATGGTTCGCATCCCGGACCTGGTGGCTTACTTTCTCTCTCTCTCTCTCTCTCTCTCTCTCTCTCTCTCTGTCCCTCTCTGATCAAAATTAAAAAATACATATATATATATATATATATATATATATACACACACACACACACACACACATATATATGAAGTTAAACAAAAATGTTTTTAAAAAGAATTATTTTATTTAACTTTATTTATTTATTTTAATTTTACCAGAGAGGAACAGAGTAAGAAAGAGAGAAGGAAAGTGAGAAAGCAAGCTGCCAGATCTGGGACTTGCACCATGGTCGGCCATGTGGGGGTCCAGTGTCCCCAACCACCATGCCACCTTTCAGCCTCCAAATGTGAAATAATTTTATTTTGCTTTTGCTTATGATTTTTACATGTCAGTATTTAATAACATTGATGTGGCCTTTAACTTTTGTCATTTGATTCTAAACAATCCTATGAAGACTTATTTTATCCTTTTTTTATAGATAAGGAAATTGGGGTAATTCAATCTGCCTAAGACCTAACAGTAGGTATAGATCTCAGACATGGGCACACATTTTTGTTTTGTTTTGTTTTAAAGAGATGTTTGCTGTAGTGTGTGTGCACTCACCAGGGAGACAGAGAGAGAGAGAGAGAGAGAGAGAGAGAGAGAGACAGAAAGTTAGAAATCACCACCATCCCCCCCCACCACCACCCCCTCATGGGGGATGGCCACACTGTAATTCCTTCTCCTTCATTCTCCTCTTGGGATTTTGGGCATGCATGCACATGTCCCCCAGGTGAGTTTTAAGCTGCTGGGTCCTGGACTCAAACTGTGGTTGACTACGTGGGATTCCAGACATTTAGCCATTACACAATCTGCTGGTCCTTAGATGCACATTTTTTTTTTTTTTTTAACTGAGTTTGGATATAGATTCAGTGAATATTTCAGACAAATAAAATGGGTTGGTTTTCAGTAGTACTGACTAAAGCAGCCTGAAAAACTATCTGATTGACGATTCACTTTTCTGGATTTAATTTTTAAATATATTAAAACTGTCCTAAACAATTTCCACTGTTGAAGAATTCACTTCAGTATGATGAACATAGTCTACTGTGTCAGGCTATATGTCTTACATGTTTTCTCAGAGAGGCTTTTTGGGGTGGAAAGTACATTTTTATAAAGATTCGAGCAGTAATTATGAAAATTAACTTTGTTAAAGGGTTTTAAGATTAGGTATATTAATCCTCAATTCTCTTGTTCTTCTTATCTTATTCTAAATCTTTGTATTATGATCTGTGCTGTATATATGTATACATATACTTAGTAATAGTGAGGGTTTTTGTGTATACTTTTTAACATGCGTTGTAAGTAACTCACCTATTTAACATGGCATGAGTCTAGAACAGAGCATATTTACAGAAGTAAATGAACTTCATTGTGCTTTTTGTTTGCAACTTCCAGATTTAGTTAAAAAATAAGCACATCTGACAACCATGATAGGAGGTATCAGTGACATTTATTACAAATGCTTATTTGGGGGGCCAGCAGGTGGTGTGGTGGTTAAGGCACTGGACTCTGACATAGCTGACCAAAACTTGAGTCTCAGACCCAGTGGCTTGAAATCACCATGGCTATGTGTGTGCGTGCCCCAAACCCTGAGAGGAGAATGGAGGAGAAGGGATTGCAGTGTGGCCATCCCCCTTTGAGGGCGATTTCTCTCTCTCTCTCTCTCTGATGAGTGCAAGTGCCCTGTAGAAAAAAACCCTAAAAACAAAAAAGGGGATAATTTTCATTTATAATTGAAATGCTAATTTCTTCCAGGAGTATTCTATAATGAATACTGGTAAAGTTAATGAATTTCATTGGTAATTAGAAGTGCATTTTTGACAATAGACATATTTTTCAGGTGCTTTGGGATTCAAGAGAAACGGTGTATCTGCTGCACAATGTAATTCTTTTTTTTTTTTTTTTTTTTTTTTTTTCTGGAGAGGTTTTCGCTATAGGGCGCGTGCGCTTGCCAGACAGACAGAGACATAGAGACAGAAAGCGAGAAATCACCCCCCAGGGGGGATGGTCACGCCGCAATCCCTTCTCCTCCATTCTCCTCTGGGATCTTGGGCACGCACGCACACGCACCCGGCATGAGTTTTAAGCCACCGGGTCCGGGACGCAAACCACGGTCAACTACGTGGGAGTCCAGTGACATAGCCATTACGCTAACTTCTGGTTCCCTGTAATTCATTTTTTAAATAGATGTGGTCTCCCTTTGTTGTCCATGCTGGCTTCAAATCTGCCTTCCTCCTACCTCCACCTCCTGAGTAGCTAAGATAACAGGTGCATACCACTATACAAGCTCTCTTTTTCTTGTACCACTTATGAATCTTAATTAACTAAGCTATATAGCCCATTCTTCTTAATTTTATGTTGTATGTAATTTCTGGTTAAGCTTGAACTTGTAAAAATAGGCTGTAGGGGCCAGCAGGTGGTGTGATTAAGAGCGTTGTACTCCCACATGGCCAACTGTGGTTTGAGTCCTGGGCCTGGTGGCTTTCTCTCTCCCTCTCTCTCTCTCTCACTCTCTCTTTCTCTCTTTCTCTCTCTTACTCTGTCCCTCTCTGGGCAAATTAAAATAAATAAAGTTAAATAAAATAATTTTCTTTAAGACTGCTACAGCAAAGTTTTAATGTTTTTCTTTACCAAGTGGTAGATGAGGTCTAGTGTTTGCAT
Source organism: Tupaia tana (assembly GCA_026018925.1). NCBI lineage: Eukaryota > Metazoa > Chordata > Mammalia > Scandentia > Tupaiidae > Tupaia > Tupaia tana. Next base: position 143,458,335 of record JAKSZU010000001.1, on the reverse strand, counting down.
TTTGTGGATTAAATAGACATTTTATTAAAGCAGTGTCAGATTCTCGGTTTAATTTGCCATGTTAGATGCTTGTATGTGGAATTATAAAATACAGAGCATGCTGTTAGAGCTCTGTTTGGGGAGGGGATTATGGAACATCCCTGCAGTATCAGAAAAGGCATATAGGAGAAAATGGTGATGAGAGGAGTCTCAGCTAACTTCACGGTGTTGGAAAGTCTGAGAATGACTTTCCAGAGAGAAAGAGTATCTGCAAAGGAAGAGAAACAGGCTTCTGAGATTATGATGTAAAAGGAGTAATTTCTTGTAGCTGGACCACAACATAAATGAGGAACAGGAAAGTGGGAGAGAAGCAGGAATATAAGACTAGAAAGATGGACAAGAATGGGACCAGCAGATGACATAATGGTTATGTCACTGGATCACACATAGTCAACTGCAGTTCAAGTCCCAGACCTGGTGGTTTAAAACTCACCCCAGACGCGCATGTGTGTATGCGCGCGCGTGCATGCGTGCGTACCCAAAATCCTGAGAGAGTGTAGGAGAAGGAATTGCAGCATGACCATCTCCCTGGGGAGTGATTTCTCACTTTCTGTCTCTGTCTCCAGGTCGCTCTGGTGAGCACACATGTTCTATAGCAAAAATATCTCTAAAAAAAAAAAACCAACCAACTAAATATTTATTTCATCATTATTAGTGATTTGATGTGTTAACTTTGGGTAAATAACTTTAACCTTCATTTAGTGAACTTAGGGAATGTGCCTGAGTCCATTCTACACATTGCACATTGCACGTGTCAGAATGAATTACTATTATTTTCTAAATAATAACTTATTTCTTTATTTTTATTTGTTATTATTTTTTTACTTTTTAATTTGGCCAGATGGAGACAGAGTGAAAGAGAAGGTGAGAAAGGAAGCTTCCAGGTCCGGGACTTGAACTATGATCAGCCATGTGGGAGTCCAGTGCTTTAACCATCATGCCACCTGCTGGCCCCAGGATGAATTATTAATATTTGTGGTTTCTACTTTAAGAAATTATTTCTGGGGCCGGCAGGTTGTGTAATGGTTAAGGCGCTGGACTCCCACATAGCCAACCATTGTTTGAATCCTGAACTTGGTAGCTTAGTTTCTCATTTTCCCTTTCTCTCTCTTCCTCTCTCTCCGCATCAAATTAAAACATAAATAATAATAAATAAAAATTAAAAAATAAATAACTTCCTAGTAGAGGTGGTTCTTTTCCTATATATAAAATTGAGGATGATACTAATTCTCTAAATGGGTCTTTAGCAAATGTGGAAGTTTGGAGGAAAAGCTCAAATATATTTTGGAATTAACTCTTAGAAAAATAAATCACTTTGCAGACTGATTTTTTTTTTTTTTCAAAATAAATCACTTTGCAGACTGATTTATTTTTTTCAGTCTTAGTCATGAGAATTATATGAGATAAAATGTAGGAAAATAGGGGCCAGCAGGTGGCGTGGTGGTTGAAGTGCTGAGCTCCCACATGGCCAATCATGTTTCGAGTCTTGGACCTGGTGGCTTGCTTTCTCATTTTCCCTCTCTTTTTTGTGTCTCTTTCTGGTCAAATTAAATAATAATAAAATTAAATAATTCTTTTAAAAATGTAGGAAAATATAGAAGTTATAAGTCTTTGTTTAAGGACATTTTGTACATTATGTTGTATACTTATAGTGCTGATTTCCTTTTTTTTCTCTTAGGCAAACAATATGGGTGTTGGAGTAGTTGGAATTATAGAATGTAATTTCCTTAAGCCGACTCATAATAAACAAGATTTTGATTATACAAATGAGTACAGGTATGTAACCTATTTAAGTTACTCACTGAGATTCATAGGGAATGGACTGCAAAGAAAGCAGGAACTTGCTTCATTTTCTACAGATCTCAGAAGTATCTCATCAATAATGAAAGGGTAGAATATACTACTTGTGATGAAGTAGATAACAATATTTAGGATGGTTAAATTTTTTTTTTTTTTTTTTGGAGAGGTTTTTTTTTGCTATAGGGCGCGTGCGCTCGCCAGACAGACAGAGAGAGACAGAGAGATAGAAAGCAGGAAATCACCCCCCAGGGGGGATGGCCACGCCGCAATCCCTTCTCCTCCATTCTCCTCTCGGGATCTTGGGCACGCACGCACACGCGCCCGGCGTGAGTTTAAGCCGCCGGGTCCGGGACTCGAACCGCGGTCGACTACGTGGGAGTCCAGCGACATAGCCATTACGCTAACTGCTGGTCCCAGATTTATTTTTTATATAAGCTACTCAGCCTCTCATTTTCTGAAAGTTCCATAATGTACCTATGATTTTATAGTTAAATATAAAACTACTTACAGTGTTGTAAACAGTTGTAGCTCAGAAAAATGTTGTAAAAGCATTCCTAAAATAAACTATAGAGAAGTTAAGGGTTGGATTGGCAAAATGGTAAAACATGATCCTCTGTGAGACCGATCTGAAAATATTACAGGTTTACATCTGGAGACCTCCCCAAGTACATCAGGCATGTGTGTGCCTGTGATCCAGGCCTGACTAAGTTAGGGTGGATCTCAGTGTTAAGACCCTGTGGAGTAGTTTGGATCCTGGGTTAGTGTGAAAAACATGTCAGTGTGTGCATGCCATCCAGGATGCTGAGAACTAGAGGGCTGAGAGGAGGGGATCACAACATGATCCTATTGCTGACGCCTTCTTCCTCCATGGCTTTTTTTCTCTCTCTCTTTCCCTCTCTCCCTTCCCCTTCCTTCTCACTTGACTTGAACTTTCTATCATTAAAAAAGAAGACACTGTTGGAGGTGCAGTGTGTCTTTCTCTGTCTCATGGGAAAAGCAATAAATAATCAAAAGTTAGTAATTTAAAAAGATAGAATGCCTTAACAGATTGGTCTGCAGAAATAACCTGCTATTGTCAAAGTGTGTGGGTGGGCTGGATGGAGCTGGTCAGTGCCCGATATTGTAAAGGTTGTGGGCAGCTGGACTCAGTGGCATATTGCATAGGTACAAGATTCGAGGGTATGGCTGGAGCACCTCTGGGGGGCCATGGGTTCCAGCCAAAGAGTAATTAGAGTCGCTGGAACCTGAACTGGAGAGACAAGTTGGCAGCTTAATCCGTCAAAGCCAAAAGTCTGTTGTTCAGTAAGATTAATAAAGGGGTAAGGGTCTGGCATGACTGACCAAGAAAAAAAAGAGGACATGCAAAACATTAATACTGGAAATGAGGTAGCATGGTGGTTAAGGTGCTAGGCTCCTATGGCTGACTGTGGTTCGAGTCCCAAACCTGGCGGCTTGCTTTTCACTTTCCTTCTTTCTTTCTCTGTGTTTGTCTGTCTCTCTCTCGTAAGCACATGTACCTTGTAGTAAAATTTAAAACTAATAATAATAGTAAATAAGATTTAATAAATTTTTAAAAAAATATTGAAAATGGAAGGGAGGACATTATTGTGAGTGGATTTTAAAAGTTCATGGAAAAATAGAATTAAAATATTATTTTATTTTGCTATGGAAAGCATTTGAAGGGCCAACCCTTTAGTACAGTAGTTAAAAGAGCCAGATCCCATATGACTGACTATGGTTTAAATCCTGGCCCCAGCTCCTTAAAAAACATGCCAGGCACATGGGCATGTGTGCCTAAAATCCTGATGGAGTAAAGAAATGGAGGAAAAAGGATTGTAATGTGACCATACCCTCTTGGTGGTGTTTTCTCTCTTTCTCTCTGGAGAGTGCACATATCCTTTGACAGTTGAAAGAAAAAAAAAATCCTTGCATAGTTTTTTCTTTTTTTTCAAAACAGACCAAAAAATTTAGTAGGACATGGCTCATAAAATACAGGAAGTAGGTGAACAGAATAATATATACCATGTTTAAGAACTGGAAACAGAAATTTGGTATAAGAAAGGGGAACTGAAGTCTCCATAATCATCTGGCATCTGGTCAGTGTTTTATCTATGGTTAGAAAGGACGTGAAAAGTTTTCAAATCTTGGATCCTTGGCAATCCTTAGAACTACTCAGTACTTTTGCCCTTATTTCTCAGTTTTAGCCGTTATACTGTTATGCAGGGGATACACTTTACATATAGACAGATCATCATAGACTGCACTAAATCCTGTGTGGCTTTAATGATCAGGTTGGTATCAACCAGAATGCGATAAGGTGGCCTTAGATATGTATATTGAAAGAATAAGCAAGAAGGGTGTTGAGGGACTTCGTTCCTTCAGTGTGCTGGGATCTCTTTTCACGTTTTAACCTATCATTTACTTTAAGTCTCTGTCCTCTGAGACTAAGCATTCACATCATGGTTATATACCTCCTTGTTTTCTTGTGCTTCTTTGTGCTCATGCCACAGTATTGTTGCTTCTGGAATTTAATTCTTATTTTCTGTGAACTTTTTGAAGACAGCCCCCTTCATAGATCCTATAGTTATGGAGACATCAAGGGAGTGACTCAATTTCTCATCATTTTAGATGCACACATTCCTTTCAAAGTGTATTAATTTTTAGAAAATTTCCCACATGGGCCAGCCAATAATATTGCGGTTAAGGTGGCTACATCCCACATGGCTGTGTGGTTCAAGGTCAGACCTGGCAGCTTGAAAAACACACCAGGCACCTGTATATGCCTGCCCAAAATCTCTAAAGGAGAATGGAGAAGAAGATTGGGGTGTGGCCATCTCCCCGCCCTCCTGGGAGGTCTGCATTCTTTCTCTCTCTCTCTCCCCCCTCTCCTCTGCCCTTTCTCTGGCAAGTGCATATACCCTATAATAAATTTTTTAAAATTTAGAGAACTTGCCCACATTATTAAATTTCAAACATTTGAGGAAGAAGTGGTATAAGTTTTACATAAAACTCTCTTAAAGGTTAAATGAGGCCACACAATCTTCATATTATAATTAAACTCAAGACTACACTACAAGAAAGGAAATTTATGTCAATTTCTCACATGTTCATAGATTTAAAAATCTTAAAATAATAGCAAATACCATCCAGTAACAAGTAAAAAAAAATAATGTCATAAAAGCTAAGTGAATTATATTCCAAGATAATATGGATGCCTTTAATAGTAAAAAGTTAACATAACGTATCACATTGATGTTAAAAAAAGAAAACACTTCCAAAAATTATTATTTATTTAATTTTATTTGTTATTATTTTAAATTTGACCAGAGAGAGACAGAGAAAGTGAGAAAGCAAGCTACAGGATCCAGGACTCAAAAACCGTGGTTGACCATGTGGGAGTCTAGCACTTTAACCACCATACCACTTGCTGGCCCTGAAAAAGAAAACTTTTTTTTTTTGAAACTTTTGCTACAGTTTGTGTGTGTGCACTGGAGAGAAAAAGAGAGACAGAAAGCAAGAAATCACCCCCTAGGGTGATGGCCACACCACAGTCCCCTCTTCTCCATTCTCCTCTCGGGACTTGGGCACACACACCTGGCGTGAGTTTTAAACCAGCAGATGCAGGACTTGAACTGTAGTCGACTACGTGGGAATCCAGTGATATAACCATTATGCCATCTGCTGGTTCCTAGGCAGGTTTCGTAAATAGGAAATAGAAAGTATTGACCATATGGGCAAAAATAGAACGTCTTCTAAAATGAAAAAGACAGCAAGTGTTTGCAATGCACTGGGCAGTTCAGACTTTCATAAATTGCTGGTGGGTGTGATAATCGTTAATCATTTGTGGAAACTATTAGACTGTATTGAGTAAAATTGAACATCATTCTGTTTTCAACAGAAATGAGTATAGTCTCATGGATTGAGGTATAGAGATGATGAGAAAATAAGATGAGGAAGAATGAAATTTCATTTGTACTATAAGTAATGTGATAGTAGGATTTACTGATGGAGAAAATAAAGAAGATGGGGGAAGGCAGAGTGGGGATAAGCTACAAGGTGTTGGTAATATCTAGTGTTAATCTGCCAGAGTATAAAATGTGATGTTAAACTCAGAATGTTACACTGCCTGTGTCTTAGTTTTTTTGTACACTGTTCCTGGCACAGTAGGTGCTTACCACATTAACAAATGGTTGTTCAGTATTGCCTTAGTCTTAATTTCATTGATATAATCTTTATCAACATCTTGCTGTGAGAAAAATGAAAGTCTTAAGTGTGGGACAGAATTATTTTAAGATGTACTTGCTGGTAGTGATTGTTTACTTTTGTAAACCAAAAGTTTTGATTTCCAACTTGAATTGAAGCTTTGAGGTTTACCAGTTGGGGTTGAAATGCAGGGAGTCTTGAGACCAGCAGATGACGTAATGGTTATGTTGTTGGACTCCCACGTAGTTAACTGTGGTTGGAGTCAGGAACCCAACGGGCCCACGTGAGCATGCCCAAAGTCTTAAGTCGAGAATGGAGGAGAAGGGATTACGGAATGACCATACCCCCAGAGGTGATTTCTTGCTTTCTGTCTCTCTGTCTCTCTGGTGAGCACACACAACCTATAGCAAAAATGTCTCAAAAAAAAAAAAAAAAATGCAGGGAACCTTAGTTCTCAGTAAATCCTGTACAACTTTGTCAACAGAGGGCCCACCTTACTATTTTGGGTATTGTTTCCTAGATCTTGGTTATGTGCTAGGAATTTGTAAATGCCCTCATAGGATATTGGCATTACTTGGAACGAATGTTTTTTTTTGTTAATTATACATTTTAGATTCTTTTTCTCTTTACAGTGCCCATATAATCACTACTATTTATATTTTCTCTTATGTTCGAAAGATTTAATACTAATATTTTTTTCTTGAATTGTTCTATAATTTACTTTTTGAAGGCTTACAATAGCAGCCCTAGGAGAAAAGCTGAATGATTATTGGAATGAAATGAAAGTCAAGAAAAATGCCGAATATCCTCTAAATTTGCCTGTTGAAGATATACAGTAAGTTTTTAGGAGCTTTTTAATTTTAATTTTATTTTTTTTGCTATAGGATATGTGTACTTGCTGGAGACAAAAACGTAGGGGGGGAGGGCCAGCAGGTGGCATGGTTGTTAAGGTGCTGGAATTTCCACATGACCGGCCATGGTATGAGTCCCGGACCTGGTGGCTTTCTCTCTCTCGCAAGACTCATGTGAAAAATAATATTAACAATATCAATAATAAAAAATAAAAAATTCTTTAAAAAAAAATGTAGGGGGGAGAGAGGGAAAGTGAGAAAGCACTATCCAGAGGGGATTGCCCTGGTGCAATCACATCTCCATTCTCTTCTCAGGAATTTTGGCATCCAGGCACACATGACCGATGTGGTTTATTTGTTTGTTTGTTTGTTTTTATAATTCTTTTTTTTTTTTTTTTTTGGAGAGGTTTTTGCTATAGGGCGCATGCGCTTGCCAGACAGACAGAGAGAGACAGAGAGATAGAAAGTGAGAAATCACCCCCCAGGGGGGATGGCCACGCCGCAGTCCCTCCTCCTACATTCTCCTCTCAGGATCTTGGGCACGCGCGCACACACACCCGGCGTGAGTTTTAAGCCACCAGGTCTGGGACTCGAACTGCAGTCGACTATGTGGGAGTCCAGCGACATAGCCATTATGCTAACTGCTAGTCCCATGACTAATGTGTTTTTGAAGCCTCTGGATCAGGAATTTGAACCACACAGTTAACTATGTGGGATCTGGCTGCTTTAACTGCCATACCATCAACAACTCACTTTAATATCAAGATGTAGTATTGCAGAGTGTAGTGATTGTACAGGGTTTTGTGACTGTAGGACTCTAACTTGTAGTAAGACATTTCTGGACTGACCTCATTGCCTAGTGGTTAAGCGAACTGGATTGTAGTGGTTGACTGAAGCTCAGAAACATGCTGGATGTGTGCATGTGCATGCCTATAATCTTTTTTTTTTTGGAGAGGTTTTCGCTATAGGGCGTGTGCGCTCGCCAGACAGACAGAGACAAAGAGACAGAAAGCGAGAACCCCCCCCAGGAGGGATGGTCACGCCGCAATCCCTTCTCCTCCATTCTCCTCTCGGGATCTTGGGCGCGCACGCACACGCGCCTGGCATGAGTTTTAAGCCACCGGGTCCGGGACGCGAACTGCGGTCGACTACGTGGGAGTCTAGCGACATAGCCATTACGCTAACTGCTGGTTCCCCATGCCCACAATCTTGACAGGATGGAGAAAGGATTGCAGTGTGACCATGCCCCATCGATGGGTGTTTTCTCCTTCACCCCCTTCTCTCTTTGGTGAGCACATGAACCTCTGGCAATTAAAAAAATAAATAAATAAATAAATAAAAATTGGGACCAGAAGATGGCATAATGGTTATGTTGTTGGACTCCCATGTAGTCAACTGTAGTTTGAGTCCCAAACCCAGTAGCTTAAAACATGCCAGGCACATGTGCGTGTGTTGTTCCGAGAGGAGAACAGAGAAGGGATTGCCGCATGACTATTCCCCATGGGAGATGATTTCTTGCTTTCTACCTCTCTGTCTCTGGTTGAGCACATGTGCCCTATAGCAGAAATCTGTCTTAAAAGAAAAAAACACAACATGAATCAGCATCTAGGAAATGAATGAATGAATATATACATATACATACATACAAAAGATTCATGAGGGTCCAGGAGGTGGTGCAGTGGTAATATTACTGGACCTAGATGGGAAAAATCCTAGGTTCCCATCTCAGGACCTCCTTGAGCATTCTGGGTGTGCATGCAAGTTGTATGGGGCAACGGAGACTGGGAGGGGATTATCATGTGAAGACCCTATTGAGGGTGCCTCACCCTTCTCTCTAAAGGAAGAAAGGGAAGGAGGGAGGTAAAGAGGTTAAAAAGACAAAGATTCATGAAATAGTAATTTACCCATATGTGTGATTATGCATGTTAATATCATTTATTTTGTTTAAAAATGCTAATTTTGACCCATTAAATTGATTCCACTACTAATAGATCCGTTTGCAAAACATTGGTCTAATGTAATTGTTTAGATCATGGATCTAAAATCCACATGAGTTCAGACTCTAATGCTGCTGCTTAAGTGGCCATGTGATGTTGAGTGTGTCATTTTGCCTTTTGTAAGCTCCCATCTTTTCATGCACATAATGGGAGTATTTGTATCCCCCCCTTTTTAGATGTAAGAATTAAACAATGTAATGCTGTCTAGCACTTAATGACATATATAGCACATAATAAATGATCCATATATACTGATATGGAAAGTTATCCGAGATAAATAAGGAAAATAAGACAGATACAACCCAGTATGCAAATTTCCCATTATAGTTTGTTCAGCTATCTATTGGGTCGTTGGAAAAGTCATGATGCCTTTTTGTACAGAAAAAAACTAGAAAAATACATCATGACTTTTTTGATCACCCAATATATACACATGTATACTTTTAAAAAAAGCTTATTTTTCTTTTATGAAGGAAAGAGACAGACAAGTACCCTCCACAGGCTTTTTTTTTTTTTTTTTTTTTTTCTTTAAGATATTTTTGTTGCAGGGCGCATGTGCTCGCCACAGAGACAGGAGAGAGGCAGAAAGCACATGTGTCCTATAGCATATCACCCGCCTTGGGGGATGGCCATACTGCAATCCCTTCTCCTCTATTCTTTTCTCAGGATTTTGGGCATGCTCAGCCTGAGTTTCAAGCTGCCCAGTCCTGGACTTGAACCATAGTTAACCACGTGGGAGTTTAGCCTCTTTACCATTCTGCCACCTGCTGGCCCCCTCCACAGACTTTTATTTATTTATTTATTTTGAGAGGTTTTTGCTATAGGGCGCATGTGCTCACCAGACAGACAGACAGACAGAAAGCGAGAAGTCATCCCCCAGGGGGGGATGGCCACGCCGCAATCCCTTCTCCTCCATTCTCCTCTCGGGATCTTGGGCATGCACACACACGCGCCTGGCGTGAGTTTAAGCCACCGGGTACAGGACTCGAACCATGGTTGACTATGTGGGAGTCCAGCGACATAGCCATTACACTAACTGCTTGTCCCCCTCCACAGACTTTTAATGCTGCCATTCACCCCTAGCTTTACCTAGCCTGGATTATGGGCATGCAAGCACTCAATGTGTTCTGGGAGGTTTCTGGATGTAAATCTGTAACTTTCTCATATGAGTTAGCCTTACAGAGCCTTTTGTTACTGCTCTCCACCTGGTGGTCCATTTCCATGTATACTTACTTTTTTTTTTTAGCCCTTGTATTGAGGGCTGATTCTCAATAGATTGCAGTGAGGGAGCTCCTCTGATAATGTTCAAAATCCTGACCCATAACCCATTACCTATATACACATGTATATTTTTATAAGAGTAAGAAAATTACACCAGAATTCAAAAAGTTAACACTGGTAATCTCTTAAGGGGTTTATTTTTACTTTATAAACTTAAGATTATTTTGAAGTTTTATATAAATGTGTAATTTCATTTTAAAAACTAGGTTTACAAGTACTGTCATCGGGCTGGCCTCATAGTGCAGCGATTGAGTGTGATGTGTGGTAAGCCAGATAGTACATGGCTCACTACAGTTTGGATCATTGCCTGTAGCTTAAGAAACATAGCAGCCAGGCTTGAGAGACGTAGCAGACACATGCATGTATGCTTGGGATTCTGATGGAGTAGAGAGGTGGAGGATTCCAGCATGGCCAGGCCCCCTTGTGGGGGTGCTTTATCCCTTAGAATTCATTTTTTCACATTAATATCTTCTTGTTTTATTACAGGAAACGTCCTGATCAGACATGGGTTCAATGTGATTCCTGTCTAAAGTGGCGAAAATTACCAGATGGGATAGATCAACTTCCAGAAAAATGGTATTGCTCCAATAACCCTGACCCACAGTTCAGGTACCATATAGTTGGTAGTACCCTTTTGGAAAGGCAGAAAGTACTGATGAGTAGGCGCTGGTGACGTATTATTCCCATGTGATTTTTCTGACTAGAAATTGTGAGGTTCCAGAAGAACCCGAGGATGAAGATTTGGTACATCCCACTTATGAAAAAACCTACAAAAAGAAGTGAGTATTGTATGTAGAGTGGGGAAATAATGCCCAAGTCATGGACAGTGTTGAGTGGTAGCATTAGTTGATGCTTTTCCCAGAAAAAAAAAATCTCATGTAAATAGAAAAGATTATGATGTGGAGTGCATACTACTACCAACTGCTTTTTTATTTTTTTAAGCTTATGCTGTAGATACCTGCCATTTATTTACCTTTTGTTTATTGTCGTAACTATAAGATACTCTGAATAAGGGTAGTTTATCTTTTTGAGCTATATACAGATGAATCTTAAGTGAATACTCTCCTTTATAAACAGAAGTAGTAGGGCATATATATTACCCAATAGAGGTTGATGAGTACAAAAATGGTGTGATCCTGAAGAAGCTCATAGGAGAGAAGCTTCTGTCTGTGGGGACAGAGAAGGCAGAAATGGATCAGGTAACTTCATGAAACAAGTCCTTTTTATAATAGGCTGTGAAGGATGAGAATGTACAGAAGGCAATGATTTGTTCAGTTTAACTAAAGTAAGTGGAATAATGGCAAGTAGTGGTGGGATAGATAGGTAAGCTAGAGAATAATAGTCAGCCAGGGTGAGCTTGCGGCGAATGTACCATACACAGGCCATGTTCACTAAGAGCATTGCACATGGTTTTTATAGTGTAATGTTCTTAACTAAAGCCAGCATCAGTACTAGAAGTAAAAGTAATCCAAAGTCTTTGAGATCTACAATTCATGTTTGTGGGGATGGAAAACTTCAGGCAGACATTGGGGTGTACTGAGAGAGCACAGAGGAAGTGTTCCCGTACATGGTTACCGAAGATTATCATGAAATCAAAGCGAAGTTCGGGATGCATATCTGAGTAACTTGCTCATGAAATGGCAGGTATTTCTTTAGAAGATGGATTGAGAGATAATGATGTTTATTTTTTTTCATTTTTCTTTTAAAGCAACAAGGAAAAATTCAGGATCAGACAACCAGAAATTATTCCTCGGGTAATTAAGCTTTCTCTTTTGTAGCTGGGTCTTGTATTAGGTAGTACTTAGTTTAACCAGTACTGAGTTTTAAAGTTCAGGACTTAAGTAACAGATCAAAGGGCTCTTATTTATTCAGTTCAATGTCTCCTCTTTTTTTGTACTCCTGCTTGCCCTCCTTTCCAACCCTAATTTCCTAACCTAATAACCCATTTAAACTGTTCAGTTTTGTTGTTTAGTTGGGCATCTTTTGAAGAAAGGCAGACAATCTTTTTTTTTTTGGTAGAGGTTTTTGCCTTAGGGTATGTGTACTCACCAGAGAGAAAGACAGAGACAATGAAAGGGAAAGAAAGAAATCACCATTCTCCTGTTGGGATACTGGGCATGCACACACACGCCCCTGTTAGGAGTTTCAAGCCACTGGGTCCAGGACTCGAACCACAGTTGGCTATGTGGGAGTCCAGCAACATAACCCCTATATCATCTGCTGGTCCCATTGATCTTTTAAGACTCTTTATTGTTAAAGGAACCACTAGTTTACGTAATGGTTACATCACTGGACTCCCACATAGTCAACCATGGTTTGAGTCCCAGACCCAGCAGCTTAAAACACGTTGGGTGCGTGTATGTGCACATGCACAAAATCCCAAGAGGAGAATGGAGGTGAAGGGATTGAGGTGTGGCCATCTCCCTGGTGGGCGATTTCTCACTTTCTATCTCTGTCTTTCCACGAGTGCACGTATCATCTACTAGAAATCTCTCTAAGAGAAAGAAAAAAAAAAAGACTCTTGTTACATACACAGTTAAGGACCAAGGCACAGAAACACCCAGGGAGCCACGTCTTAGTGCTAACCTGGACAAAGGCTATAGTGTTAGTCTTTTCTTTTACTTGTTGACTACTCTTCCTGGCCTTTCTATTTTTTCTTGGTTTTTAAGTTTATTTCATTAATGAAAGTGAGAGAGATACAGGTATTCTCAATAGGGTTATTCTGCAGTCCCCTTCCCCCAGCCCTCCAGTTTGTCAGGACCATGGATGCTTGTGCAGCCAGCCTATTTTCAGGTCTGCTTGGCATCCAGGCCCACAGTTGGCGATGTGGCTTTCAGCACTGCAGTTGAGTGTTACTGCCTGTACCACTGAGACTGGGGCCCTGATTTTTATTTAGCATTTGATGGTATCAAAGAGCTTTGGCTGAGTGTATGAGTAGATGGTTATACTTCTTGTATAAGAAGTTTTGGCTCACTGTACATATGTATTTTTGCTTTTAGTTAGGTCAAAGGGTCTGCTAGTATAATGCTGAGGGTCTGATAGTGAGAACAGAACTGAGGGGAAAGAGTGTGTATTTTTACTTTTAAAGGCTGTATCTTCGTGACTCTTATTTTCAGTCTCTTAGATAAATAAGGTTTCATTATTTCTTGATAAGTCCAACATTACATGAGTCACCACATAGTAAATATTTTTTGTTTTTGTGGCCACATAATAGTCTCTTATGTATTCCTTGTTTTGTTTCCATCCTTTAAAAACATAAGAGCATTCTTAGCTCACTTGCAGCCTAGATTTGCTCATTGGTCTATTTGTTGATTCCTGATATTAAGGTAACTCTGTGTCTTCTGGGATAAGGGGAAAAGAGAAGATATATCTTGTGTTTTGGGCATATCACATTAAAATATTGCCTATAAGATCAGGTTTTTTTTTCTGTCAACAGATTAATGCTGAACTTTTATTTCGGACAACCCCAGCTTCAAGTCAGAGCTTTTCTCCTGCAAAGGAAAGTGTTCCAAGAGGACATCATTCAGAAGTGACAAATTCTTATGCAACAAGACTTATGAATAATCATCGCGTTTCAGCCCAGTCTGAACCAGAGAGCAGCAGGTTAGTGGCTAAGATGTGTTTTTCTTTTTTTTTTTGGAGAGGTTTTTGCTATAGGGCGCGTGCACTCGCCAGACAGACAGAGAGAGACAGAGAGACAGAAAGCGAGAAATCACCCCCCGGGGGGATGGCCACGCCACAGTCCCTTCTCCTCCATTCTCCTCTCAGGATCTTGGGCATGCACACACACGTGCCTGGTGTGAGTTTAAGCCACCAGGTCCGGGACTCGAACCGTGGTCGACTACGTGGGAGTCCAGCGACATAGCCATTACGCTAACTTCTGGTCCCTAAGATGTGTTTTTCTTTTGGGAAATAGTAGTCTTTACTTGACACTTCTAAGGCAATAATGTGGCTCTTTTTTTTCTGCTAGAGGGCACATGTGCTCATTAGTGAGTAGCAGAGGGAGAAAGCACCTCAGTGGGATGTGGTTACACCAAAGTTCACTTCTCCTTTTTTTTCTTTTTAAAAATTTTTAAGAGTTGTTTTTTTGTTTTGTTTTGTTTTGTTTTTAATTTTCTTTATGGTGCATGCACTTGCCAGAGAGAGACAGAGATAGAGGGGAAGTAAGAAATCACTCCCTGGGGAGATGGTCATGCTGCGGGTCCTTTTCCATTCTTCTCCCAGGATCTTGGGCATGCATGCATGCACACTTGGCATGATTTTTCAGGCCACTGGGTCTAGGACATGAACCATGTTTGGCCATCTGAGAGTCCAGTGACGTCACCACTACACCATCTTCTAGCCCCTCCCTTATCCATCTTTTCCATCCTTCTGGAAATTTTAGTACATATATACATGTTGACTTATTTTTCAAGCTGCTGGGTCCAGATTCAAGCTGTGTTCAGCCATGTAGGATCCTGCTGCCCTTAACCACTGGCCATGGTGCCCTCTCTTAAATAATTTAAAAGTCTGTTTATTCCCAAATTTATAAAACCAAAGTCTGTGGAAAGGTAGTATCTAAACTAAGTATTAGGAAAGACAAATAGGAATTCGCTGATTAAAAAAAAGAATAGGGTAACTTCAATCAAATGAGGCAGAATTGATAAATAAGAGGTAATTGAAACACTAGAACAGAACAGAGAATGATAAAACCTAAGCCTGCTGGAGGGGAGGTGGAAATCTGACAAGCAAACTAATTTCACAGATCTCCAGAAAATCTCACAATTGGAAACTGGGTAATGCCGAAGGTGGAGGTAGGGGTGAAAATAGGTGAGGCTCCCTGGGAAGTTGAAAGGAAGAGAAGTTCCTAGACCTCTTTCTAATCTTTAATGCCTTAACAACTGCTGCTTCTCTTTATTTGTTAAGAGAGAGATTTGCTTTCTGGAGCTGGTTTTTAGTGATAAATATGGAAGTGAGCCATTGTTTTGAAAAGAGAAGTAAGGAGTAAAGGAAAATTTGAATGCTAAGTGGTGAGAAATCCATCCTCCCTTTTTTTTTCCTCCCTGGTCTCCTAAGAGAGGAGCCCTAAGTGATGATGGCAATCTGAGCACTCTCTGAATCACAAGTCCAGACTTCACTGCTTCTAGTTTGTTTTCCACTTACATATCGCCAGATGTGTGATCTCCAACATGGGACAGCAATGAAAATAGAGGGAGGGAAAAGAAAACATGAAATTTATTGCGATTTGGGTAGATGTTGATTAAATAGATCTCTTGGAACAAAAAGATAAACAGAAGATAGAGAAAAGAAAGGTAAAATATTAGTATAGGAGGGCCAACATCTGAATAAGGGACTTTCATAATGGGAAGTCAAAGGTAAGGAGATAATACAGTAAAAACTTAATTTCTGCTAAATGTCTGGAAAAAGTTCCATTACAAGATCTATCATCATGTGTTTTTTTTTTTTTAATGTAACTTTATTTTCATTCATTTGTTTATTTTTACATTTTTCCACATTTACTTTACATATTAAAAAATTTCAAAATTTTAAATACTGAATTTTAAAGATAATGTTCAAAATATTTCTTTCTTTTTTAAAAAATAAATACAATACAGGATTTATTAAAAATCAGGCCTCCCCTGCTGTGACCTCCTGGCACTAAGGAAATAAATAACCAGAGGGAGCACAGCTGGGAAAAGGGGAAGAAAAATGAGATCTCAAGACAGATTCTTTTAACTACCCCTCCTTTTCCCAACTCCCTCCCCACTATGGCTCTTAGCAGGCACCTCAGTCCTGTTGAGGATGGCTGGTACCAAGGCATGTCTGCCCTGCCCAGGAGTGGAGACAGGCCCTGGGATCATTTGTTTCCAGCCCTTGAGGACCCTGAGACCTGCTCCTCCGAGGGCCCAGGGCTGAAGCACCAATCAGAGGCACCTGAGAGTGGAGTCGGCAGGGGAGAGAGAACAGGATAACAGAACCTGGGCAGCAGAAAAGGGGTCCAGCCAGTGCCTGACTGAGGCCATGGGGCGCCTCATCTCCCCTGGAGCCAGGCCTGCACTCAGCTCGCTCAGCTGAGGATCTTGCGGGGCAGCTCGACAGAGGCACGGATGAAGATGGCGTCAATCCCGCACATAGTTTCTCTTTCGGATGTCCTGGTGGGAGATGAACTTGGGGTAACCAAAGCCCAGATAACTTTCATCCAGGGAACCCCGCTAAGTGCCAGGCCTTTGAAAATTCTTCCAGTTTGGGTTGGGTGGAAAGTCTCAGTGACATGCTTTGGCTTAGCCAGCCCAGGGTCGCTCTGATCCAGCAAGGAGAAGGTGACATGGCGGGCAAAGGGCCATTTGAGGAGATTGTCAAAGGCTCCTGGTAGCGAATGTAGAGTGAGAGGTGTGTGCCTTCGCCACTGCCATTGCCGTTGAAGAAGGCAGACACCTGAAGCTTGTAGCCGTACTTATGTGTATAGAAGGCTGGGCTGAAGCACTCGAGGTTGGGCTTGACCTTGGCCTCCTGGAGTTGCCGCCCATAGCTGCCAATCTTCCAGATGAGGACACCATCACTGCCCACTGACAGCTCCTCTAGCTCTCGCTGCAGCTTCTGCCTGTCGACTCACCAGGGCACACATGGCCAGATGTGGCTTCACACTCTCTTCCACATGCTGCGCCATTGCCAGCTTAGGACACCTGTGCTTGCAGCTGGAGTCTTTGAAAGGGCACAGCACCAGGGCAGTGCTACTGCTGTCCTTGAGGTGGCCTTGCAGGTCCTCCCGAGCCACAGTGCCCATGCAACACTGGTTGGGGCAGGGCACAGGCAGCCTTGGGCACTGGTACTGGTGGCTCTGGATGGTGTCGAAGATAAACTCCTTGGTGCAGTAGGTACAGGCCTGGGTGCGCTTTGGGAACTCGGAGGTGGCATGCTGGACCAGCAGCCGCCGCATCATGCAGGCACCACACTTGTTCTCACAGTACACACTCTCTTGGGGGACACATGCCCTCGTGGCTCTCATAGGCCTCCGCACTGAAATCACATCTACAAAACTCTCACTTGAGGCGCCGCTTGGGGCAGTCGTGCTGCAAGTGTGCTGGCAGATCACAGCGACTCAGCTTGGTGGGGCAGCGTTTGGGGCAGGGGACCACGTTGAAGCTGCAGGTATTCAGGTGGCCCTGCAGATGACGAAGTGGCCCACTCCAGCGGCAGCCCTCCTCGCTATGGATGCAGCGGATGGGCAGGCCTAACACCTGTACTTCCAGCTCTGGGTCTGGGTAGATCTTGGCATAGTCCAGGGGAAGTTGGTCTTCGGGGCATTTGAAGACTCCTTCACTGAGGAACTCCTGCAGACAGGTGTCGCAGAAGCGATGGCCGCAGGTAGAAACCTGCACGGGCTCGTGCATGGGCTTCCCACACAGCGGGCACAGCAGCCGCCACTTGGGCTTCTTCAGGAACTTGTAGTCAAAGCCGGGCATGGCAGGCGGGCGGGCGAGGGGGCAGCGGGCATGGGTGCAGGGCCGGGCACGCGGTGGCCCCACCTCCAGTGCCTCGCTCCGGCTCAAAATATTTCTTATAATTCTGTATAATTTTGTTTGTGACTCTATAACAACAGAGACGGTATGGTTTTAAATATTTTTGAGAAAATATTTACATGTCAGCTACTCAAAGTATTGAAAAAGAAATGCCCAGCACACAAGTCACACATAAACCTTCTCAATTCAGCCCTGCATACGAAGTATTTTGTGATATACTATCTACTAACAAAGATCAGTCTCTTTTTCTTCCTTCAAAGTCTATCACAAGATAATTCTCTGGTGTGATTGCTCTTTTGCAATCTCTACTGATTACAATGCTGGGCTGGAAAAGTCCAGGTTATTTTATGCTATAAATTCTTTCATATATCTTCTCTAATCTTCTCTGCCAGGCAGAACTATTTATGATGCCAGGCCATCTTTCTAAGAGCTTCTGTTGGCTTACTTGAGATCATAATGTTTTAGAACACTAAGAAAATATTTGTTTTAGAGAGGAAAAGCAAATTTATCTGTTTGGGACACATATATATTGAAATATCTGGAGAACATCAAATGAAGAGATGATACTCGGTGCATAGATCTGATATCTCAAAAAGATCTCAGTAGTCAATTGTTTTCTATTAATAAAAGATAATCCCTACATCATTAAATCAGTGGTCAGCATTGTACAATGTGTCATTTAAGAAAGATATAAACATGGGCCTTTCTCAGAATTTCAAGATAGTTATAAAACTTACAATAGTGCATTTGTTAGAATGTGTACGTCACATCTATTTGTCCACATTCATATTTTATAATCTTATCTTTTCCAGCCTGAAACGGAGACTTCCTACTCGTTCCTCAATTTTGAACGCAAAGAGTCGAAGATTGAATAGTCAGGCATTTGAAAATTCACCTTATAAAGATGATGATGATGATGATGATGAAGACGTCATTATCTTAGAGGAAAACAGTACTCCCAAACCTGCAGTAGATCATGATATTGAAGTGAAATCAGAGCAGAGTCACGTTGAACAAAGTGGTGTTCAGGTTGAGCGTGTAGGTGATAATGAACCTTGTGGCCAGATGAGCTCAGCAAGCAGTTCATCATCCAAGTGTGATCAGGGAACTACTGCAGCCACTCAGACGGAAGTACCAAGTCTAGTTGTTAAAAAGGAAGAAGCTAATGAAGATGAGATAGATGCAAGAAATGACACAGCAATACTACCCTCCTGTGTAGCAGCTGAAGCAAAGATACATGAAACCCAAGAAACTGGTGATAAACCTGCAGATGAGGCTAGCTGCCAATTACATGAACTAAGAAATGAGCTACTTCTAGTCACCCAAGAAAAAGAGAGTTATAAAAGACAGTGTCATATGTTTACTGACCAAATCAAAATGTTACAACAGAAGATACTAGAAATGAATGACAAATATGTGAAAAAGGAAACTTGCCACCAATCTACTGAAACTGATGCTGTGTTTTTACTTGAGAGTATTAATGGTAAATCTGAAAGTCCAGACCATATGGTGTCTCAGTATCAGCAAGCTTTGGAAGAAATAGAAAGGCTAAAAAAACAATGTAGTACTTTGCAACATGTGAAGACTGAATGCAGTCAGTGCTCCAGTAATGAGAGTAAAAGTGAGATGGATGAAATGGCTGTGCAGCTTGATGATGTGTTTAGACAGCTGGATAAATGCAGTATTGAGAGGGACCAGTATAAAAATGAGGTGAGTTATATCATTCCGCATATGGTCATGGGTGTCCAAGGCCATTGAAACCTTAAAGAATTGCCAGTTACCAGATTGGAATATGTTCACTTAATGATTCTATTTTTTAAGAATCTGTTATTTCACTAGTTTTCAACTGGGAAATGGGTATCCTAAGACATAAGGAAATGTGCAGGAGTGGTTTTTTTGGTTATTAACAATGTCTTGAGATGTGCATTGCTGGAAAATAATGGGTGGTGACCAGGTATAGTAAATGTTCTGTATTGCATAGGATATTACTGTACGGTGAAAAATCACCCTGCTTAAAATACCAGTATCATCCCCATGGAGACACTCGGTTACTCAGTATAGTAAACACTTTACACCCATTGTTAATAGACTCTAAAATAACTGTATGAGGTAGATGGTAGTATTTTATAGATCCACCCTGTATTAGTTAGGATTATGTTGTTGTGTACAAGTGACACAAGATCCTGCGGGGCCGCATCCCCTGGGGAGGGTGATTTCTCACTTTATGTCTCTCTGTCTCTCTGTCTCTCTGGTGAGCACATGTGCCCTATAGCAAAAACCTCTCCAAAATAAAAAAAAAAAAAAAAAAAAGAGAAGGGGTGTGGTTCCTGAAAGTTGCTTGTTTTCCCTCTGTCAAACCTTAGTCACCTGGCTAATAGGTGCTTCAGAAATAGAGTCTTTTCTTTTTTTAAAGTATTATTTATTTAATGTTACTTATTCATTTATTTTATTTTAATTTGACCAGAAAGAGACACACAGAGAGAGCGAGAGAGAGAGGAAAAATGAGAAAGTAAGCCACCAGGTCTGGGACTTGAACCGTGTTTAGCCATGTGGGCGTGTCCAGTGCCTTCACCACCACACCACCTGCTGGTCCCCGAGAAAGAGTCTTTATTCAGTGTTTTGTGTGTGTGTGTGTGTGTGTGTGTGTGTGGTAGAAGGAAAAAAACAAGATATCAGGAGATTATATTTTGCTCTCACTTAAAATTCAAGTATCTCTTTTTAAACCTACTTTATATATTATTTTTATGTGGAGTGTGAAAGTATTTTCCTGCTGAAAAATTAGGAAACCACAGTATTGTGCTGTATAGCCTCTTCTTGGAAATATTGCTGATATAACTGCTCATTCAGGTACTCATCTTGCCGTGTTGGCTCATGAGCTATATGATAGAGTAGATATAGAAAAGCCAATATTAGTTTGCTGTTCTAATTTAATAAGTTCTAGTTAGTGAATGTGCAAGAAATGAAACCCTTTGTGACATCAACATAATTTAGGCATTGGTATCTTGGCTTTTCAATTCCTAGGTAGCATCTATTTTTGGTCAAGTGGTAATTAACAGTTTGTATTCTCTCAATGTGGAAAGATGAAGAATTAAACTAAACACATTAAGCTTTGTCTGTAGGAAACTATTGGTTTTTGTGTGCGTGCTTAATTTTTTTTAACAGTTGTTAATTTTATCAAGTCTAATTATTTAGACCAAACTTATACTTTGACAATAATAGTATATTACTATGTTATAAAATTCATTTTTATTTTTCGTCAGGTTGAACTATTGGAAATGGAAAAATCACAAATCCATTCACAGTGTGAAGAACTCAAAACTGAAATTGAGCAGTTAAAATCTGCAAGTCAACACATAGGAACAGTTGTTTCAACTTCAAGTAGCATTGAGGATTCTGTTAATAATATGGATGGGGAAAGGTAATATTTAAATGAGGCATTTTCCAGGGCCTGCATGTATGGCTCACATTTTATCTGCTAGCACACATCAAATAGATATTCTACAAAAAGAAGTAATTGATCCAGTGTGATCCCAGTATTCTGATAGATACAAAACACACCAGCATCCTTCCTTCAAGTTGCTCTTAGTTAGGTTCTATTGAAATGAAATGGGAATTTAGAAGTATAAGGCATTTGATTGGTCAGAGTAGTTTGGAATTTTTTTTTGTGTAAACTAAAAACTGAGTTAGATTTTAAAGAATGGGGTGAATTTGAGTATGACTAGAACAAGAAACTTACTGAAACTAAACTTTTTCAACTGAATTTGTTTTTTCTTTTACTTTTGTATTTGGGGCACTGTTTCTATATGGGTTCACTAATGTCCTCTGTAAGGATCAGCCAGTGGGATGGTGATTAAGGTGGCTGGATCACATATAGCCAACGGAGCAGTTCAAGCCCAGGCCTGACTGCTTGAAAACATGTGCATGTGTGTGTGTATGCCCAGGATCCCTAGAGGAGAGTGGAGGAGAAGAGATTGCAATGCAGCTATCCTTTCTCATTTCCGCTCACTCCCTGTCTCTCTTTCTTATCTCTTGCTGGCGAGTACATTTGCCCTATAGCAGATGAAAAAAAATCTTCTATAATACTAACTTTTAAGAAATCACAAAATTAATAAAAGTTTCCATGGTACAGGTAATAGTAAGAAGCCCTTGGGACCAGCAGTTAGCGTAATGGCTATGTCGCTGGACTCCCACGTAGTCGACCATGGTTCGAGTCCCGGACCCGGCGGCTTAAACTCACGCCGGGCGCGTGTGCGTGCGTGCCCAAGATCCCGAGAGGAGAATGGAGGAGAAGGGATTGCGGCGTGGCCATCCCCCCTGGGGGATGATTTCTCGCTTTCTATCTCTCTGTCTCTCTCTGTCTGTCTGGCGAGCGCACACGCCCTATAGCAAAAAACTCCCAAAAAACTCTCAAAAAAAAAAAAAAAAAAAAAAAAAAGAAGCCCTTTTAGGGCTGGCCTCATAGCCTTAAGTAGTTAAGAGAGCCAATCCCGAATGGCCCACTATAGTTCAAGCCTTAACCCCAACAGCTTGTAAAACATGCTGGATTCATGTGTTTGCATGACCCAAAATCCCTACAGGGTGGAGAAGCGGAGGAGAGGGACTGTGGTGTGACCACTCCCCACTGGGGAATGCTTTTTCCCTCGCTCCCCTCTCTGTCTCTATCATTCTGTCTCTATCAGGTGAACACATGTGCCCTCCAGCAATTAAAAAAAAGAAAAATGAAAAAGGAAGAAATCCGTTTAAAACAAGGAAGCAAGGGCCAGTCCATGTTGTGGTAATTAAGGCACCTGGATCCCACATGGCCAGTTGTGTGGTTCGAGTCTTAAACTCCGTGGTTTGAGAAATGTGCCAGCCATAAGTCTTTGTGTGGCCAAAATCCTGAGAGGAAAATGGAAGAGAAGGGATTACAGCATGCTATCCCCAGAAGGACATTTTCTCATTCTCTCTCTCTCTGGCAAGCCCACATGCCCAGTAGCAAGTGAATAATAATAATAAAAATGAAAAAACTTGAGACCCAAAAGGTACTTTTTTTTTTTTTTTTTTTTTTTTTTTTTAATTTGTGTCAGAGGGCTCATGCACTCACCAGGGAGAGAAAGAGGGAAGTGAGAAAGCATTCTCCCTCAGCCCCACTCCCATGGGGGATGGTCACATTGCAAATCTGTTTTTTTCATTTCTTCCTCGGGATTTGGGGCATGCACGCACATGTGCCTCATGTGTTTCTCAAGCTATTAAATCCAGGACTTGAACTGCCTAGTTAGCCATGTGGGGTCCAGCTGCCTTAACTGCCAGGCCATAGGCTGGCCCAAGGTACTGTTGTTTAGAAATAACTCTGGCCTGCCGCAGTGTGGCAAGAAGTAGGGTCACTCCCATGCAATTCTGGAAGCTATGTATGTCTTAGGTCTTCTGAATATACCAGGCACAGCTAGGATTCTGGCTGGCTGCAGAACTAGGTAGGGGGTGCAGTGTTCCTCCTTTTTCTTTTCCTCCTCTCCTCACTTGAAGGAAATACACTTCTTTTTTTTTTTTTTTTTTTGGAGAGGTTATTTCGCTATAGGGCGCATGCGCTCGCCAGGCAGACAGAGAGAGACATAGAGACAGAAAGCGAGAAATCACCCCCTAGGGGGGATGGTCACGCCGCAGTCCCTTTTCCATTCTCCTCTCGGGATCTTGGGCACGCACGCACACGCGCCCGGCATGAGTTTTAAGCCACTGGGTCTGGGATGCGAACCGCGGTCGACTACGTGGGAGTCCAGGGACATAGCCATTATGCTAACTGTTGGTCTCCCACTTCTTATTTTTTTAAAGGAAGGACAGAAAGAAAGCGGTATCTTGACATCCTTACTTGAAAAATGATTGGTTTGTCTTTCAAGTTTTTTTCCCTTTTTTTTTTTTTTTTTCTTTAAGAGAGATTTTAACTATAGGATGCTTATGCTCACCAGAGAGACAGAGAGATAGAAAGCGAGAAATCACCCCCTAGGGGAGATGGCCATGCTGCAATCCCTTATCCTTCATTCTTCTCTCAGGTTTTTGGGCACACAGGCACATGCATCCAGCATGAGTTTTAAGCTATCAGGTCCAGGACTCGAACTGTGGTTGATTATATGTGACTCCAGCAATATAACCATTATACCATCTGCTGGTCCTAGCTTAAGTTTTTAAAGATTTTATTATATCTCTTGATGGAAATAGAAGAGAGCAGTACATGTAATCATGGAGACCAAGGGATCAAAATAGAAAGCTTGCCTACTGTTTTTCAAAATGGGGACCACAGACAACATCTCTGGTTCTTGGAGAAATGGGCCCTTCTGCATTTTAGAGAATTAACAACTGGTTTTGTTTTAATGAGCCTAAATGGTTTTATTTGTTATTCTAGAATCTGGTAGTACTTCATTCCATAAAATAGAGTAAGTTTCCCAAAAACTGTTAAATTTTATTTCTTCCATGAAAAAAGAGTGAGGGAGTACACCCCACACAGGGTCTCAAAACTGAGAACCTCCTAAATCCTTTGCCAGCCCCAGATCATGTGCAAGCATGTGCCCTGTGACTCAGGGAGGTCTCTGGATTTGAACTGGTAACATTTTCATGTGGTATTGCTTCACACAATGTTGCATTTTATGCTGTGCCGGCTACCATCTGCTCCTCCAGAAACTTAAAAACGTACCCATATGGGACCAGCAGTTAATGTAATGGCTATGTAGCTGGACTCCCATGTAGTTGACCTCGTTCAAGTCTCGGACCCTGCGGCTTAAACTCATGCTGGGCGCGTGTGCGTGAGTGGCCAAGATCCCAAGAGGAGAATAGAGGAGAAGGGATTGTGGCGTGGCCATCCCCCCGGGGGGTGATTTCTCGCTTTCTGTCTCTCTGTCTCTCTCTGTCTTTCTGGCGAGCACACACGCCCTATAGCAAAAAAAAAAAAAAAAAACCTCTCAAAAAAAAAAAAAAGTACATATGATTCTCTTTTTTTTTTTTTTTTGGAGAGGTTTTCGCTATAGGGCGCCTGCGCTCGCCAGAAAGACAGAGATCGAGAGACAGAAAGCGAGAAATCACCCCTTGGGGGGATGGCCACGCCGCAATCCCTTCTCCTCCATTCTCCTCTCGGGATCTTGGGCACACACGCATACATGCCCAGTGTGAGTTTAAGCTGCCGGGTCTGGGACTCGAACCGTGGTCGACCACATGGGAGTCCAGTGACATAGCCATTACAGTAACTGCTGGTCCCTATATGATTCTCTTATAATCTAAACTTTGAGTAACTGATAGTCTTTTTTTTTTTTTTAAGTCTAGAATGTTGACACTCATAAACTTGAAGGAATAATCATCTTAATCCTGGGTTACCAATGTTTTGGCGAAATACCATTTTCTTTAAATGAATGGTGAAATGGATAGTCAGTGAACTTGAGCATATCCTAGGCTCATAAAGTCCTATAACTTAATAAGGTTGTTTTATTTAACTCAAAATTTTGTAAACTTATTTGAAAACAGAATCTTTTTTTCCTTTTTACACATTTAGGATAGCTGAAAAAACATGGATCTTTCTTTTGCTTTTTTTTTTTTTTTAAAGAATTATTTATTCAATTTTATTTATTCATTCGTTTTATTTATTTATTTTAATTTGACTAGAAAGACACAGAGAGAGAGCGTGAGAGAGGGAAAGTGAGAAAGCAAGCCACCAGGTCTGAGACTCGAACCATGGTTGGCCATGTGGGAATCCAGCGCCCCTATCCACCACGCCACTTGCTGGCCCCTCTTTTGCTTTTTTTTTTTAAGCGAGATTTTTGCCATAGCGTATGTGCCCCCACCGGAGAGACAGAAAGAGACAGAAAGCAAGAAATCACCCCCCACCTCCCGGTGGGGAGGGTGGCCATATCGCAATCCCTTCTGCTCTATTCTCCTCTCAGTATTTTGGGCATGCTCATACACATGCCTGGCGTGAGTTTGAAGCTGCCGGGTCCAGTACTCAAACTACAGTTGACTACGTGGGAGTCCAACAACGTAACCATTACACCAACCACTGGTCCCTCAAAAAACATGTTTAAGAAACAATTTTGTTCAGTCTGTTTTCCTCAAAGGAAAGTTGAGGCACAGCTCTAGTGAATAGTGCTCTGCAATGCTGGAAGCCATATGGAGATAATAGGTTTGGTTCCTGGGTTAACCTTTACACACTGGGCTTACACATACGTGTTTATGATCCTGGCTGGCTAAAGGCAAGAGGGTTGTCACTGCGAGACTGTAGAGGTGCTTGTCTGCTTCTCTTACGAAAGAAAAACTTGGAAAAAAGTGGGGAGCTGAAGTTCAAAGAAATACATTCTTATTCTCGGACCATTCTTCTCACTAGAATATCACTACTGGTTTCCTGATGATAACAATATTTTATTTTATTTTTTTAAAGAATTATTTATTTGGGACCAGCAGTTGGTGTAATGGCTATGTTGTTGGACTCCCATGTAGTCAACCGTGGTTTGAGTTCCGGACCTGGTGGCTTAAACTTACGCTGGGTGCGTGTGCGTGCATGCCCAAGATCCCAAGAGGAGAATGGAGGAGAAGGGATTGTGGCGTGGCTATCTTCCCTAGGGGGGCGATTTCTTGCTTTCTATTTCTCTGTCTGTCTCTGTCTTTCTGACGAGCACACAAACCCTATAGCAAAAAGAAGAAAAGAATTATTTATTTTTATTTATTCATTCACTTTTTATTTTAATTTGACCACAGAGAGAGAGAGAGAAAGCGAGAAAGTAAGCTACCAGATCCAGGACGTGAACCGTAATTGTTCACGCGGGAGTGTCCAGTGCCTTAACCACCACATCACCTGCTGGTCTTGATAACAATATTTTAAATTATATAATAACAGCTTCTGATTTATGTATTTTGCGAGTCCATATTTTCTTCAATCTGCAAGTACATAAGTAGGAACTGAACAGAGCCATTCCATGAAAAAGTGTTCTTGGATTTAGGCTGGTATCTGATGGACAAGATGAATTATAAAATAAATGAAGTATCTGATGAAAGTTTTGCTTTTCACTTAATTGTATATCATTCTACAGAGATTTTATTTTTCACTTAATATTTAACTCTATGTGAATATTAAGCTGTATTGTAATGCCCATCTAACAAGTTTAATGTTTGTATTGCAGCCTCAAACTTCGATCTCTTCGAGTGAATGTAGGACAGCTGCTGGCTATGATTGTGCCTGATCTTGATCTTCAGCAAGTGAATTACGATGTTGATGTAGTCGATGAGATTTTAGGACAAGTTGTCGAACAAATGAGTGAAATCAGTAGTACTTAAAGTACATTTTGTGTGAGCTAATAAAAATATTTGCGCACTTATTTTGGTTGTACAGCTTTCCAAATGTAAACAATTTTGTTTTATAGGTATGGTAGGTAACAGAATGAAGAACCATAATTTTGACTGTATTCTATGCATTTAAGTGTGCTCACAAATACTGTGAACACACGGTCACATCTTTTGAAATACTTATGTATTGTTGGTATTGAGCAGCTGAAAAGCTAACTCATTATTCTGTTTTGAATGTAAATATTTGTAATTAAATCTGCAGATATTTTTTTATTGCCCTAGAGTACTTAAGGGTTTTCACCAGGAGCTTTTCAGGTTGTCTCTAACCTTTGTGCAATTTTTTTCTGGTTCCCCAAATGTATTTTTCTCTGAATCTTGAGGGCTGTGCCAAAATACATAAGGAGATATTACCTTTGATTTTCTTATAAAGGAATTTAGATAGACTTTTTAAATAATGTATTGACAGTCCTGATACAACTGTAGTTATAAGTGAATTGAGCGTTGGTGTTTCTTTTCTATAAATTTCTATTTTATTTCCTGAAATAATTTCTTCATGAAAATAAGGTAAGCAGAAACTGACTCCATTTTGCCAGGATTTTTGTTGTGCTGAGATTGCCAATCGTGATTAAACACGAGTTGTTTTTATAGAACAAAGAAACAGTCTTTACTATAAAAAGAATATTGACCACCAAGTTTACTTTAAAGCCCATTTTTGGCTGTTTAGTCAGAATGGAGTGGGCACAATAATTATTTAATATTTCTTTTTGTGAAATTTTCCTGTACAGCCTTTTGTAGAATTACTACAGATGGGGACCAGCAGATGACGTAATGGTTTACGTCACTGGGCTCCCAGGTAACCCACCATGGTTCAAGTCCCAGACCCTGCAGCTTCAGACTCATGCCAGGTGTGTGTGCATGCCCAAAATCCTGAGAAGAGAATGGAGGAGAAGGGATTGCAGCCTTGCCATCCCTCCTAGAGGGTGATTTCTCACTTTTCTGTCTCTGTCACTGGTGATCACAGGTGCCGTGTAGCAAAAATCTCTCTTAAAAAAAAAAGGATGACTACAGGTTAGTGAGTTGAGGAAGACAATCTTTCTCAAACAGTACTAGAGACATAAGTGTTTTATATCCTGGAGTTAAGGAACAAACTGCTCTAGGATTATAGTATTACATGCCATTAAAATATTGTGCTTTATTGGTCACACATTTTGTGCAATTTAAAAGAGATGGCTTTCTATTAAGTATAACTGTATATATAATTAAGAATCATATTTTCCACACCTAAAATGTGCATTATTTTTTCCAAAGTTTTATCATTGCTATTTATTTTTACTTTTATTTCTGAACATTCAGTATGTGTTCATTTTGTAAGTATGCTTAATTACTGTCTGTCATATTCAATATTAAACTTTTACTGTACATTAAGTTCTGGAAGAGCAAATAAATGAAGATTGTTTTTATTTGCTTGATAAAGTAACTGAAATTGTATTTTTGGTATGAAGCTGGTTTTCTGTCACAATTGTAACGGCTCAAATTTTAAAATATCTTGTTATAAAATAAAAATGATTGCTGACTCTTCAGATATTACTTCTAAAGAGTTCAATATTAGCTTCAAATTATTTAAGTTTATGTCTTTTTTCTTTACTTGGCCATTTTTTTCCTTTGTTCAGCTTCTATATTCTTGCCAGAATGTATTTTATATGACTGTTCCTTGACTTAATGTGAAAATTAATCATAGAAACCTGCTTGCTAAACTGATCTGGAAGTACCGTTTTATATATTTTACATATTCACTCTTTAAGAAAATATTGCTAAGATATAAAAACTTTGAAAATGTGGCTAAGAAGAAACTTAGAAGAATAGTAACATGGGCTTTCATGTTATTTATGAAGTGATACCTGTCTCTCTTGTTGAATTACTTTCATTAAAAAAAGGCAGTATGGGAGGGCAGTATTGTTTAAATTAATATTTATTTTTTTAAAACAAAACAAAGCATGAGGAAGTAAGCCCAATGGTATGTAGTCTTTACAAGCAAGACTCCAAAGTCAGTTAAATCTAAGTGACCTCACAGAGCAGGAATGATGTCTCCTATCTCCTCCTTTTGGGCCTCAGTTTCCGAATGTGGCAGGTCCTGCTGATGACACTGCCTGTGATCTCAGATACTTGGTTCTTGCTATCACACAGCCTTCTTATGTTTGGATCATTGAGTAATCATTTAAGTGGTTTGCTCTGGTGGGTCTCACTATCATTACAGTCACCTGGGGGTTTTTAAATCGCCCCAAGTGAGGCTACATTCCATACTAATTAAGTCAATGTCTTTGGGAGTTGGACCCCTGTAAGAATCTCCAAAAGGTGCACTTGCTAGAAAAAGAGGGAAAGGAGTAATAGACATGCCGGGGGGCATCATACTGAAATCCCTCCTCTATTTCTCCCTCCTTTCAGGACCGTGCACATATACCTAGTATGTTTCTCAAGCCATTGGGTCCAGGACTCAAACAGCACAGTTAGTCATATGGGATCCAGCCGCTTTAACCACCATGCCATGGTCTTGGCTTGCGAGGGTATGTTTTAAGATCTCCCAGATGAAATTTCTTAAATGATAAAAAAGTTAAGATATTTGCAAATATGTAAACTATTATATGATTAGTATCTCAATATCATTGTTTCCTAATCTTAGGAAAATCTTAATTTTAACTACATGGCAACCAAATAGCCTGGGTCTCATAAAATAAAAAATTTAATCATGAAAAAAAAAAAAAAAAGATCTCCCAGATGAATTCCAATGCCTCAGCAGAGGTGAGACCCATTGACCTGTGCTTTCTGGTGATGACTTTACAAATGTTGAAATCAAGTGGTCCATGAAACAGAACTCACCACTACTGCGACTTTCTCACTGGGTGTGAGAGGGCAGAGTAACACCACTGAGTGGTGGCTTGGGCCATGTGGGAGGTCCTGTGTAGGCCTGTGTGCTGGCACATGCCTCTAGTCTAGGCTGGGGTAGGAGGAATGTGCCATGGGTAAGATCCTGTTAGGAATGCCTATCCCAGCTTTCTCCTGTAGAAGAAAACAAAAGTAAATGGAACAAAATGTTATAAAATAAAAACATTTCTCCCACTTTGGGGTATATACCCAGAAGTTAAATTGCTGAAGTATGTAGGAATTCTATGTGTAACTTTTTGAGGCATCGCCAAGCTTCCACAAGACTGTATTATTTTAGATACCCACCAGCAGGACAGAAAAGTTTCAATTTCCTCACATTGGTATTTTTTTATAGTCTTTTTTAAAAAGAATTATTTTATTTAACTTTATTTATTTGTTTTAATTTGACCACAGAGGGACAGAGTGAGAGAAAGCAGGAGAGGGAAAATGAGAAAGCAAGCCACCAGGTCCAGGACTAGAACTGTGGTCAGCCATGTGGGAGTCCAGCGCCCTTAACCACCATGCCACCTGCTGGCCCCTTTAGTAGCCATATTAATGGGTATAAACTGGTATCTCATGTTTTATTTACTATTTCCTATCTTTTTGTTTTGTTTTAAAGACAGTCTCTGGGCAGGCAGGTGGCATGGTATTTTTAATATTGGACTCACAATATTCGAGTCCCAGACCCAGTGGCTCGAAAATCCTGCTGGACACGTGTTCTTTTTTTTTTTTTTTTAAGAGGTTTTCACTATGGGCGTGTGCGCTCGCCAGACAGACAAGAGAGAGACAGAAAGCGAGAAATCACCCCCCAGGGGGATGGTCACGCAATCCCTTCTCCATTCTCTCGGGATCTTGGGCATGCACGCACACGTGCCCGGAGTGAGTTTTAAGCCACCGGGTCCAGGACACGAACCGCGGTCGACTACGTGGGAGTCCAGCGACATAGCCATTACTCTGACTGCTGGTCTCCTGGACACGTGTTCTTGTGTGCTCAAAATTCCAAGAGGAGAATGGAGGAGAAGGGATTGCAGTGTGGGTGTCCCTCTGGGGGGGGGTGATATATCAACTTTTATTTTCTCTGTCTGTGACAAGCGCACACACCCTATGGCAAAAACCTTGAAAAAAAAAAAAAAGACAGGATCTCTTTCTGTTATCCTCCTGCCTCAGCCTCTTCTTTAAGTGGGTACAGGTGAATGCAACCACACCAAATTTTTAGGGTAGGCTGAGAACACCTAGAAATCCCATGTGGCTCTAGTGGTTCTTTGGGCATTTGTATGTCTTCTCTGCAAAAATGTCCAAGATCTTTCTCCTTTTTTGATCTATGTTGATTTATTATTGAATTAGAGGGTTTTAAAAATGCATATACTGGGACCAGCAGTTGGCGTAATGGCTATGTCGCTGGACTCCCATGTAGTCAACTGCGATTCAAGTCCTGGACCCGTTGGCTTAAACTCACGCTGGGCGCATGTGCGTGCATGCCCAAGATCTTGAGAGGAGAATAGAGGAGAAGGGATTGCAGCGTGGCCATCCCCCCCTAGGGGGTGATTTTTTGCTTTCTGTCTCTCTGTCTCTTTCTGGCGAGTGGCACACGTCCTATAGCTAAAACCTCTCCATCAAAAAAAAAAAAAAAAAAAAAAAAAAAAAAAAAAAAATCCTTAAGACCAGCAGATAGCATAATGGTTATGTTGCTAACTCCCATGTAGTCAATCACAGTTCAAGTCCCAGACCTGGTGGCTTAAAATTCACACCAGGTGCATGTGAATACATGCCCAAAACCTCAAGAGGTGAATGGAGGAAAAAAGACTGGCATGGCCATCTCCCCTAGGAAGTGATTTCTTTTTTTTTTTTTTTGGAGAGTCTTTTTGCTATAGGGCGCATGCGCTCGACAGACAGAGAGAGACATAGAGACAGAAAGCAAGAAATCACCCCCCAGGGCGGATGGTCACGCCGCAATCCCTTCTCCTCCCAGGATCTTGGGCACGCACGCACACGCGCCCGGCGTGAGTTTTAAGCCACCGGGTCCGGGACGCGAACCGTGGTCGACTACGTGGGAGTCCAGCAACAGCCATTATGCTAACTGCTGGTTCCCGTGATTTCTTACTTTCTGTCTTTCTGTCTCTGGCTAGCACATGTGCCCTATAGTAAAAGTCTTTCTTAAAAAAAAATCATGTATATTTTAATTATTTTTTAAGAGATCATAAATATTATATATATGTAAATATGTATGTGTATAATGCATATACATCTTTGTGTGTGTGTGTGTGTATTCTGAGGGCCAGGGGGTGGTTTGGTGGTTAAGGCACTGGACGCCCTCATCAATCCACTGACTGACTAACTGCAGTTCAAGTCCTAGATCTGACAACTTAAAAGTCATACCGGTTGCATGTACATGCATGCCTAAAATCTCAAGAGGAGAATGGACAAGAAGTGGTTGTGATATGGCCAACCCCCTGAGGAGTGAGTTCTCACTTTCCCTCTCACCATCTCCGTCTCTCCAGTGAGTGCACATGCCCTATAGCAAAACTTAGAGAAAAAAAAAAAAAAAAAAAAAAAAAACTCAGATAAGTACTTTGCAAATATTTTCTCTGCCTCCCCCCTTTTTTTGAGAAGTTTTTGCCATAGGGTATGTTTGCTCACTAGAGAGAGGGGAAGTGAAAAATCACCCCCTCAGGGGGTAGGCCACACTGCAATCCCTTCTCCATTCTCCTGGCATTTTTGGCACGCACAGACATGCCCACCATGAATTTCAAGCTGGCAGGTTCAGGACTCAAACCAAGATCAACTATGTGGGAGTCCAGTACCTTACCCACTAAACCACTTGCTATCCCTATTTTCTCCCATTTTGTGGCTTGTCTTTACACTCTTGATAATGATCTTTGATCACTAAAATTTTTGGTCAAGTCCAATTTATCTTAGATTTTTGTTGCCTGGACTTTTGATGTTACATCCAATAAGTCATTGACTAATCTGGTGTCATGAAGTGTTTCTCCTGTTTCCTTCTAAGAGTTTTGTGATTTTAGCTGTTAGGCTTATGTCTTTTATCCATTTTGAGTTAGTTTTTGTATATGGTATAATATCCCAACTTCATTCTTTTTCATATGGGTATACAGTTTCCCCAGTACCATTTATTGAAAAAGACTTCTTCCCCATTGAATGATCATGACATCCTTGTTGGAAATCAGTTGACCACATATGTGAGGACTTCTTTCTGGGCTCTCTATTCTTTCTGGTCTATACGTCCTTATGGCAGTATCATACTATTTGATTAAGTTTCTAGTACGTTTTGACATCAGGATGGGACCTTCAATTCTGTTACTTTCCAAGATTGTTTTGGCTATTTGGGGACCCTTGAGATTTCTTCCATATGAATTTTAGGATGGCATTTCTATTCCTACAAAAACAGGATTTTGATAGGGATGGTATTGAATATACAGATCCTTTCTAACAGTGTTGTCATTTTTAAAAAAAATAATTATTTTATTTAACTTTATTCATTTATTTATTTTAGTTTGACCAGAGAGGAGACAGAGTGAGAGAGAGAGGAAAAGGGAGAAAGCAAGCCATCAGGTCCGGGACTACCCGCCATAGGCCATGTGGGAATCTAGCACCCTTAACCACTACTCCACCTGCCGGCCCGATAGTGTCATCTTAATCGTTCTTTGAATCAATGAACGTGATGTCTTTTTAAGTTTCTTTCATCAATGTTTTGTAGTTTGCAGGATACAAAGTCTTTCACTTCCTTGCATTTATTTAGTTCTTTTTTTTAAATTTAATTTTATTTTTTTAAGTTTATTTATTTATTGAGAGGTATCCTCAACCACATGGGGATTCCCCCTGCAGCCCTCTAGCCTACCAGGAACACAGGCACACCTGTGGGTGTGCTTGGATTGTTCAAATTTACCCGGGATCCAAACCCTTAACCATTCCATATGGCTTTGGTATCACACAGCAGTGCTCTATTGCTTGTGCCGCTAAGTATTCTGTTTGATGTTACTGTAATTGGGATTGTCCTTAATTTCCTTTTTGGAAGGTTCGTTTTTAATATCTAGAAATGCAACTGGGCCAGATGGTGGCGCAGTGGTAGCAACACTGATGCTGAACCCACGTTCAGGAGGGTACAAGATACTAAGCTGAGTCAGCTTGGCTCTCCAGAGTATCTGTTCCGCAGCCTAGCCCGGTCTTGCGTGCGCAGATACTCAGTAAATGCTGCAAGAACGAAGCAACAAAGGCAGTAAGTGATTGACGAATGAACCGAAGACCTCAACTCATTGGTTTGTCCCACCCGGGACCGTCAGAGGGCGGGGCTATCACAGCTTCGCAGCAGAGGGCTGGGCGGGGCGTCCTGTGGCTCCATCCACACCGGGGTAGGGGTGGGGGGGTGGTGTCCCTGGAGCTCCACCCACATGGGGCGGGGCCTGCGGCGCGCGGGAAGCAGAGCGCGCGCGGGCCAGAGGTAGTGGCGCGGGTGACTGACACTGTCTGCAGGTACGGCTTTCGGGGCTGGTCCCGCAGTTCTCCCAGTGGACCCGGGAGGGGCGAGGGGTGCTCGCTAAGGGCGGGCAGCTGGCGCCCAGCATGGCTTTGGACCGGCGTGCGGGCGACGCACTCCCGCCCAGACCCCGGCCCTGGGCGGCCTCCGCTCAGGCCAGGTCCGGGTTTTCTGGGCCCCGCGCCCGGTCCCTAGAGACAGAGGAGGTCTCTCGCCCGGCGACCCTGGGCCCTGGTTCTTGCAGCTCCTACTCCGGGAGACCCGTCCCCCTCCCTCTTCTTGAAGAACCCCTGCCCCCAGCCACACCCGCCCCGACCACTTCTCTTCTCCGGGTTCCCACTCTCGCTCCCTTCTCTGCCACTGGTTCCCCCACTTGGGTCTTCCCTTCCCGGGGCAGTGACCTCCCGCCGATTTTCTCCGACTGTTCCGGAGCGCCTCCCAACGTCCACTAAGCTGAGGCGGGACGTGTAGCCGTTCCCGCAGGCCCCTGGGTTGCCTCTACCTGAGTGCTTCATTTTGTTTTTCGCGTTTTAGCAGGAGAATGATGAACCACCCAGCGGGACACTTTAGGTGGAGCTTGAAATGTGTTCAAGTCAGAAGGCAGCTGCCATCTTTTCCCAATACAGCATGCATTTTTAAATGGCTAGCAGAGTTCCTGCTTCATATGACCGCTCAATAAAGTTATTGCTACTTAATTCATTACCGGTAGCTTTCCTTTGCCTTTAGAAAGGGAACGCTGCCTGGTCAAGACTCAGGAGGATGAAAGTCATCACGTGCGAAATAGCCTGGCACAACAAAGAGCCGGTGTACAGCCTGGACTTCCAGCACGGGGCTGCCGGGAGGATCCACAGACTGGCATCTGCGGGGGTGGACACCGCCGTCAGGGTGAATTGGGGCACAGACAGACGGGGAAGCCTGCATGAAGCAGCACTTTTCATTCTTTTATTTAAAACTAATGCCAGGGCCAGTCGCATAGCCTGACTATTAAGGGAGCCAGATCCCACATAGTCAACCCTGGTTAGATTTCTGCCCTGAGGCTTGACAAATCTCTAGATTTTTGTGTACGGGTGCTCCAAATCCCCACAGGATGGAGAAATGAAGAAGGGATTGCAGTGTGACCATCCCATTGGGAGTACTTTCTCTTTCTCTGTCTCTCTGGCAAGCACTGGTGGCCTCTAGCAAATAAAAAAAACTAAAACTAATGCCAGCTTGTCATCCAGCCCAGAATGCCACACCCTCAGGGATGACCACAGAAGAGATGAGTCTCTTGACTAGTGTTCCCTTGCTGGTTGTAGCAGTGTGACCATTATGGTGCATCCCGGGCTGGGTTCCTGTTAGATGACTTTGCTTTAGAAAGAAGTAGGAGGGAGCACAGCAGGCAGTGGGCTATTGGTTTATGTTTTAGATAGTAAAGGTTCCTTGCTTTTATATTTCAAAAGAAAAACTAAATTTTCTTCCTGAAAATAAGCGAGGTGTAATTTGAGTACAAACAATCTACTAGGTCACTATGCTTTCTCAATGAATGTTTTTGGTATCACAGATTTGGAAGGTAGAAAAAGGACCAGATGGAAAAGCCATTGTGGAATTTTTGTCCAATCTTGCTCGTCATACCAAAGCTGTCAATGTTGTGCGTTTTTCTCCAACTGGGGAAATTTTAGCATCAGGAGGAGATGGTGAGTATTGTATTTCTTTTCTTTCTTTCTTTTTTTTTTTTTTTTTTTTGCCAGAGGGCACATGTCCTTGCCAAAGAGAGGAGGAGGGAGAGGATAAAGCATGCTCCCTATGGAGAATGGTCACGCCACTATCCTTTGTCCATTTTTCCCTCCTATTGGAATTTTTAAAAATATTTATTTTATTGTTTTATTTTATTATTATTATTATTATTTATTTTTATTAGAGAGAGATGCAGAGAGAGAGAGACAGAGA
Organism: Tupaia tana; assembly: GCA_026018925.1. Taxonomy (NCBI): domain Eukaryota; kingdom Metazoa; phylum Chordata; class Mammalia; order Scandentia; family Tupaiidae; genus Tupaia; species Tupaia tana. The sequence continues at coordinate 143,422,040 of JAKSZU010000001.1, read as the reverse complement.
GGGTGAGTGAGAAAGCAAGCTGCCAGGTCCAGGAATTGAACCACAGTCAGCCATGTGGGAGTCCAGCGCTCTAATCACTATGCCACCTGCCGGTCCCCCTCCTATTGGGATTTGAGGCACACCTGCTACTTGTGTCTGGCTTTTTCTCAAGTCACCAGGTATTAGACTTGTACTGTACAGTAAGTAGTTCATGTGGGATCTGACTACTTTAACTGCCTGGCCACAAAGCCAGCCCTAGAATTTCTTTAGAAAAGAAATATTTCTATGTCTTATATAAAATAGTGAGGTTTGAGCTGGGCATGAATTTTTATTTTAGATATCACTGAAGTGCTCAGTGTTATTTAGATGGTTTATAAAATAATATTTTGGGGGAGTCCATCAGAGTAGGGGGATGGAGGCTGGCAGGATTAAACTTGTTTGACAACTGCTTCTTTCCCACTAATTCCCATCTTGCTCCTTTCAGTACAGGTAGGAAAAGTGCTTGCTGTTCTGTCAGCATCCCCAGGCAACTGATCATGCTTGTTAGTTGAATGTTTTGGCAATGAGAGTCAGCTCTGTCTTTGTGTAATTAATTAGTTGGTTTTGGGAGTATTTTGAATGAATGGCCATATAATTTGTGCCTGTTTAGTGAGGATAGATTAATTTATATATATATATTTTTTGAGAGGCTTTACCTATAGGGCACGTGCACTTGCCAGAAAGACAGAGAGAGACAGAGAGATAGAAAGCGAGAAATCACCCCCCAGAGGGGATGGTCACGCCGCAATCCCTTCTCCTCCATTCTCCTCTCGGGATCTTGGGCATGCACGCACACGCGCCTGGCGTGAGTTTTAAGCCACTGGGTCCAGGACGCGAACCGCGGTCAACTACATGGGAGTCCAGCGACATAGCCATTATGCTAACTGCTGATCCCACTAAACAATTTTAACCATACTTTTAAACAGTCTAGAAACCAGTACAAAGTAAAACAGAAATCTCAGTTTTTGTTCATAGAAAGAAGAAGAGGCCTGGTTGAGTTCTGTGCCATTATACCTAGAGACTGCACATGTGCACACATGTGTGCACTCGTGTGTAAATGGTAAGGCAGAGAATAGGAAAGTCACCAGGGGAGGCTGTAGGCTGTCTTCTATGAGTTGCCCAGAACAGCCGTCGTTTTGCAAAATCTTTTGGCCTTGAAGGCCCAGGACCTTGCTTGTCAACACGGAGAATATACATCTGTCAGGGCCTCTCATTCTAGCTGAGCTCCCAGACTGGTGTGTGTAGCCAGGAGCCCAGTTCAGAGGGGGAAAGCCTATGTCCATATGACCTGCTCATTGGTTCACTCTCCACTCTCTTCCTGTGGACATTCCTAAAACGAAAGCCACGCATTTTAGAAGGTTAAATGTTAAGCATGGAGTCAGAATGTGGGGCATTAGTGGACTCAGGCAACTGACTGTTGACATCAGGCTGCTGTGTCTGACGTGTTCATAGTGGTGTTAATATCAATGCTAACATTGGGACCGGCAGTTGGCGTAATGGCTATGTCGCTGGACTCCCACGTAGTCGACCGCGGTTCGAGTCCCGGACCCGGCGGCTTAAATTCACGCCGGGCGTGTGTGCGTGCGTGCCCAAGATCCCGAGAGGAGACTGGAGGAGATTGCGGCGTGGCCATCCCCCCTGGGGGGTGATTTCCTGCTTTCTATCTCTCTGTCTCTGTCTGTCTGGCGAGCGCACGCGCCCTATAGCAAAAACCTCTCCAAAAAAAGAAAAAGAAAAAAAAAAAATCAATGCTAACATTTACAAGGCTTCCTGTCTGGCATCATGTTATAAGTGCATTGGACATGTAAGTCCATTTAATCCTCACAACAGCCCTATAGAGTAGGTATATTGTTATTATCCCCATTTATAGGTGAGGAGACAAGAATCCGAATATTAAGTGACTTGCTAAAGGTCACAAAGCTGGAAGCAATTTGCCAGCCCTTGCATTGGTGGCTCTTTGGTGGTTTATTTACCTCTTATTCAACCATTTTTAGGTTATACCATAAGATTTGTTAATGTAGTCAGCGCTTTGCAGTGGTATTTTGCTGACTCAGGGACCTTTCTATTTAATATAACTTTGTATAGATCTAATCTGTTATGAGTTTGATTTTGGAACTTTAGTTCAGAAAGCAAACCTATTTTTCCTGTACAAATACCTAGAATCATCATGACCATAATGTCCACTAAATAACATAAATTGTCTAGTACCCTAAAAACCCAGAAAAATAGGAGTATGCAGCAAAGCATGGCTTATCTTCCATTGACTCACTCCACAGATGCTGTCATTCTGTTATGGAAGGTGAATGATAATAAGGAGCCGGAACAGATTGCTTTCCAGGATGAGGATGAGGCTCAGCTGAATAAGGAGAACTGGACTGTTGTGAAAACCCTGAGGTACAGGGAGGGACAGTGGGAGGAGTGATTTATCCTCTCAATTTAAATGTGTTAAACAGTTCATGCCTCTTGACTTTACTGTCTCTCTAAAAGCTTTTGCTTAGGTGAGATAGTCATAAGACAGAACTTTTAAAGGGTAAAAACATGATTAAGATGAATCTTCTTAGTTTCTGCAGTAAGATTTTTCGTTTTCCTTAGTAAAAATGAACTCACTGTACACATACAGAAATATTTTTTTAAAGTTTATTTCTCTGTTTTTCCATGAGTGAGAGACAGAGACAACACCTCCAACAGGGTCCTGATGCCATGACCCCATGGCCCACCCCTAACCTAAGCTACCCCCAGATCATGGACATGCATATACTCAGGGAGGCCTGTAGATGTGGACCTGTAACCTTCCCTTGCAGGTCAGCCGCACAGAGTGTGCATTTTACTGCTGCACGATCATCAAGCTCCCCAAATATCCTTGGAAGTAAATGTTTGTAGCTATAGCTGATATAGTGGAAATTTCTAGAATCCTACTACAATGCAGATTCTTTGAATTTGTCCTTAAGTTTTTGAGAATTTTTCCCTTTTGGAGAGAATAATTTTCTTTTCCTGTTTGTACTCTTTGAATTCTAGAGGCCACTTAGAAGATGTATATGATATTTGCTGGGCAACTGATGGGAACTTAATGGCTTCTGCTTCTGTGGATAACACGGCCATCATATGGGATGTCAGCAAGGGTAAGTGGTATGTTTTTTGTTATTAGGGCAGGGGTTATTGTAAGTGTCTTGAAAATCTAACCTGCTTTAACATTTTTTTTTTTTTTTTGAGAGTTTTTCGCTATAGGGCGTGTGTGCTCACCAGAAAGACAGAGAGAGACAGAGAGATAGAAAGCGAGAAATCACCCCCCAGGGGGGATGGCCACGCCACAATCCCTTCTCCATTCTCCTCCCGGGATCTTGGGCACGCACGCACACGCGCCCGGCGTGAGTTTAAGCCGCCGAGTCTGGGACTCAAACCGTGGTCGACTACATGGGAGTCCAGCGACATAGCCATTATGCTAACTGCTGGTCCCTAACCTGTTTTAACTTTAAAACCACAAAAATTCTTTAGTGAACTAAAATAAGTAGTTGGCACAACAGGGTAGGAATTAGTATGCCTTGAATCGAATTCAGTATTTAGGGCCCTGTTTGGAATTTAGAAGGCTTAGCAATGGTGTGAGTTATTGGCTGAAGCAAGGCTAATTTCATGTGTTTGGAGAAGCAGATGTGAAGGGACGGGCCTAGTCTCTGTTTTGTGGAGCTGAAGGTCTTGAGAAGATTAACAAGCTATTTTTTTTTTTTTCTTTTTTTGGAGAGGTTTTTTTTTGCTATAGGGCGCGTGCACTCGCCAGACAGAGACAGAGAGACAGAAAGCGACAAATCACCCCCCAGGGGGGATGGTGACGCCGCAGTCCCTTCTCCATTCTCCTCTTGGGATCTTGGGCACGCACGCACACGCGCCTAGCGTGAGTTTTAAGCCACCGGGTCTGGGACGCGAACTGCGGTCGACTACGTGGGAGTCCGGCGACATAGCCATTACGCTAACTGCTGGTTCCCAAACAAGCTATTATTATTTATTTATTTTTAGAGAGATTTTTGCTATAGGGCACATGTGCTCGCCAGAGAGACAAAGACAGAAAGCGAGAAATCACTATCCCCAGGGAAGATGACCACGCCACAATCCCCTCTCCTCCATTCTTTCTCTGAGATCTTGGGCACACACACACACACACATGCCTGGTATGAGTTTTAAGTCACCGGGTCCAGGAGTTTTAAGTCACTGGGTCCAGGACTTGAACTGTGGTTGACTATGTGGGATCCCAATGACATAACCATCACATCATCTGCTGCTCCCCCATTTTTAATTTTTTATTTTAAAATTTAAAAAAATTTCTGTGTGCACGTGCTTGCCAGAAAGAGACAGAGATACAGAGGGAGAGGGAGAGAGAGAGGAAATACCCCCTCAATGAGGTGTGGTCATGCTACGGTCTCTTCTTCCTTTCTCTATCCTATCAGGACTTTGGACAGTCATGCACATGGCACTCATCATGTTTTTCTTTCTTTTTTTTCTTTGAGAGATGTTTTGCTACAGAGCATGTGCACTTGCTGGAGAGACAGAGACAGAAAGCAAGAAATCATCCCCTGGGGAATGACCATGCCACAATTCCTTCTCTTCCATTCTCTTGGGATTTTGGCACACACACCTGGTATGAGTTTCAAGCCACTGGGTCTGGGACTCGAACCACTGTTGGCCATGTGGGAGTCCAGCAATGTAACCATTACACCATCTGCTGGTCCCCTTCAAAACTAGAGGGCTGTAACTCAAAACAATTGACCATGTGGGATCTGGCTCCCTTAACCACTAGGCAATGAGACTGGCCCATCATTTTTTAAAAAATAGCATTTATACATCCATGAGAAGAGAGTGAGAGAGAAAAGAGAGAGAGAGAGAGAGAGAGAGAGAGAGAGAGAGAGAGAGAGGTTCTTTATACCTCAATCAGCCAGGATCATGGGCATACACTTGCACCCAACATGCACAGGAGGGTCTGGCCTACAAACCTGGGACCTTCTCATATGCATCTAGTTGTGTTACCACTGTACCACCATCTGGCCCCCAGAAGTCATTATTTTTTTTTCCCCAAAGAATTATTTTATTTAAATTAATTAATTAGTTTATTTATTTATACATACATACATATATACATACATACCAGAAAGGGACAGAGTGAGAGAGAGAGGGAAAGTGAGAAAGCAAGCCACTAGGTCCAGGACTCGAATTGCAGTTGACCATGTGGGAGTCCAGCGCCCTTAACCACCATACCACCTGCCGGCCCCCAGAAGTCATTATGGTGGGTCATTAAATGCTAGTTTATAGGGCAGGTAGGATCCGGTTTCCATTTTAGGAATCAAGGAAAGTCAGGGACATTTCATTGCTTTTAAGAACCAGTCTTTAGTTGGGGAGATAGTAGACATGTAAGAAGTAGTAGTGCTGTGAAAATAGCAGTGGAATGGCACAAGCTAGTGATTAACTCCTGTTTGTACCCCCTGCAGACCTTTGCCCAAACTTTTTCTTTCCCCGACACCTCCCTCTTTCTCTATTCTCTGCTTACTTGTGGACTAATTCTCCCACCTGCAGTGCCTGGATAGGGGAGTTGCTCTTTGCCACTTCTGCAGCACTGCGTCAGTTCAGTTTTCATCTACCTCATCAAGATCTCTATTGTCTTTAGTTCCATGCCATCCAGCTAAGCCATCCTCCATCCTGCCCTGACTCTGATATTCTTTCTGATCAGTCCTCAGTGTCACAGTCTTCTTGCCTACCCCACATCTGGCCATTGTCCTGGATAATTTCACTGTCCATGTGGACAATCCATCTCATACCCCCAGAAGCCAGTTGTAGTCCCCTTGCACACTGCCATCCTGTTGGGATCTACTGCAGGGAGTGGACACAGCAGGAACCAAATGTCTGTGTTCCAGTGCGGATGTCTGACAAGTAGGTCCCTTACTGCATTTCCAACAGAAATACCTGAGACGGGGTGATTCATAAAGAGATTAAGATTTATTAACTCACAATTCTGATAGCTGGAAAGTCCAGAGGTGTCGGCTTACAACATGACTGAGGGAAGCACAGGAATGCAAGTGTGTGCAGAGAGCCAGTGAGCTGTGGGCAGTTCTCTCTTTTCTGACAACCAGCTCTTGGAAGAACTAACCCCTTTATAAGAGCTAGAATCCACTGGGTCTTACAAGGTTCCATTCATCTATTCATGAGACTGTTGCCTCTGTGATGCAGTTGCTATGATCCAGTCACTAGCCACACCACCCAACATCAAATTCCAAAGCGTGAAATGGGTTCAAACCATCATCCAATCATCCAAGTCATAACATAACGTCAGGTAGTGATAAATGCTTTGAATGGGCCATTAGGGAAAGCTGCTCTGAGCATTTGTCATTTGAACTGAGGCGAATGAAGTCAGGGAGCAAGCCATGTGTATTGTTTAGGGGAAATGTGTGACAGCCTGTTTGAACAATTGGTGCAGAGGTCCTAAGGCAGGAGCTGCTTCTGTGCCTAAGGAGCAGGATAGACTAAATGAGGGACGGGTGGAAGTGCTCTCTAGTTTATGCTCGAGTAAGTTTTGGTAATGCTATTGTGTGCTTTTTTTGTAGGACAAAAGATTTCAATATTTAATGAACATAAAAGTTATGTACAAGGAGTAACCTGGGATCCTTTGGGTCAGTATGTTGCTACTCTGAGCTGTGACAGGTACATTAGTATTTGTATTTCCTTCGAATTTTCTGCAGAGATATTTTTATCACAACTTAACCGAGATAAATCATAGTCTAACTTTGATTCTTTTGTTCTTGTATTTTATACTCATATTATTACAACATAATAAGAAATTGCAAACTAATTAGGGTACGTGCCTTGTATGAAGTTAGTAGTTTTATCAAATTAATATTAGTGAGTGGGTGAATAAATATAGAAAGAGCTTTCTAACAGCAAATAAACTCTTGGTTACGTTTGATTTCCGGAGAGACTTAAAGTCTTTTTTTTCCCCCATAAGAGACCAACATTGGGGCTGGCAGGTGGCGTGGTGGTTAGGGGTGCTGGATTCCCACATGGCCAACTGTGGTTTGAGTTCTAGACCTGGTGACTTGTTTTCTCACTTTCTCTTTCTCTCTCTCTGTCTGGTCAAATTAAAAAATAATAATAACAAATGGACTTAAATAAATAAATAAATAAGTAATTCTTTTTTTTTTTTTTTTTTAAAAGAGAGAGACCCACACCAAAACATGGATAAATCTTTTTTTAAAATAATTATTTATTTTATTTTATTTATTATTATCATTCTTTATTAATTTGACTAGAGAGATACAGGCAGAAAAAGAAAGAGGGAAAGTGAGAAAGCAAGCCACCACGTCCAGAACTGAACCATGGTCGACCATATAGGAGTCCAGCACCTTCACCACCATGCCATCTGCTGGCGCCAATAAGTCTTTTATAAATATGACTTAAACAAGAAGAGGTAGTAGGAGAGTTGGACTATTTATTTCATTTTTTTTTTTTTTAAGAGAAATTTTTGCTATAGGGCACGGGGCTCACTGGAGAGACAGAAAGTGAGAAGTCACCCCTCAGGGGGAAGGCCCATCGCAATCCCTTCTCCTCCATTCTCTTGCTAGGGTCTTGGGCACACTCGCACATGAGCCTGGTGTGAATTTTAAGCCACCAGGTCCCCCACTCAAACCGCAGTCTACTACATGGGAGTCTAGTGATGTAAGCAATTACTCCATCTGCTGGTCCTAGTTTAATTTCTTGATGGTAGTTTACTGATACAGTGATTTTAATAACACCACTTAAATTTATATAAAAATAAAATCATCTTTTCTGAAAGGAGGTCTTAGCTGCGTTTACTGATATAATTTCATTTAATTGTATTCTTGGAACAGAGTTTAAAAAAAATTAAGGTATACTATACCAGGTATACTATTTAACAGAATATTCCTTTTTGAATATTTATCTGCTTGCTTTTAATTAAGATATAGTGAATTTAAGATGGCCCTGGGATAAAAGCAATATGGGACAGTTACTGTTTCATAGAGCCTCCTGTCATATTCTAAATGCCATTTATTTTCTGATATGTGTGTTTTATTTAGTAATCAGAAGTCATATGGCTTCTGGGAATCATGTGGCTAAACAACAATTTACTTGCTGATGTTTTCCGTATTGTAAATTTTTGAGAGAGACTGTTCAACACAAAGTACGTTTCACTGCAGTCACAGATTGCTACTGGGCAGATGGCCTTGACCTGAAAAACAAGGCCAGGCCTGAAGTAGGTTTTCCTTGAGAACTTGAAGCATTCAATGAAAAATGAAAAATAAATAAAAATAAAATTATGACGTATTTTCCCACTGCAGTATCCTTTAGGTTATTTATTTATTTATTTATTTATTTATTTATTTTTTTGAGAGGTTTTTGCTATAGGGTGCGTGTGCTCGCCAGACAGATAGAGAGAGACATAGAGACAGAAAGCAAGAAATCACCCCTTAGGGGGGATGGCCATGCCGCAGTCCCTTCTCCATTCTCCTCTCGGGATCTTGGGCATGCATGCACACGTGCCCGGTGTGAGTTTAAGCCGCCGGGTCCGGGACTCGAACCGCGGTCAACTACGTGGGAGTCCAGTGACATAGCCATTACGCTAACTGCTGGTCCCTCCTTTAGGTTATTTTTAAAAAATAATTATTTTATTTAACTTTATTTATCTATTTATTTACATTTGACCAGAAGGAACAGAGTGAGAGAGAGAGAGAAAGTGAGAAAGCAAGCCTCCAGGCCCAGGACTCGAACTGTGGTTAGCCCCATGGGTATTCAGTGCCCTCAACCACCATGCCACCTACCGGCCCCTCCTTTAAGTTATTAATATTTGCTTCTGCTGTCAATACTCCATGAAATCTGAATATCATTGGTAAACGGTTTTGCAGGTGAAAAATTGCTGAGGTGGTCTTCAATTTTGGTAATAGAATGTTTCCGTGTGAAACATAATTCATATAGCAGAAGTGACAAATGAGACTGTTCTTTCTATAGGGTGCTGCGGGTATATAGCACACAGAAGAAACGCGTGGCTTTCAACGTTTCCAAGATGTTGTCTGGAATTGGAGCTGAAGGAGAGGTATGGGATATTTGGACATCCCCTGTCATGTGGTCTTCTTACACTCTTCCAGCTAAATCACTGACTCCTGGACCTAACCCGTGAACTGCAGTGAGGCTTCCTCTGGCCAGCCCAGGGTCAGTTGGTGTGGTGGGCTGGTCTGTTTGGAATGGGCCATCTGGGACCAGGGGAGTGCTAGTGATAGAGGATGAAAGGTTCAAGGTTAGGAACCAGTGCTTCTAACCCTGGCTACGTTGTGGAATTGCCTGGGAGTCATTAAAGATGTGGTACCTGGACCCTGCCTTCAGTGGTGTATTCACTTGGTTTGAGGCAGGCAGGGCCTCCATGATTACCCAGGTAGCAGGAATCAATTACTATTGATCTGGAAAGACCCCTGCACTAGGCAGCAGAAGACAGGGAGGTCAACCACTAGATCTGTCTGGCAGTAGGCAGTATGCCTTTTTGGCAAGTAAATAGAGCACCCTGCTGGTGGACAGTTAAAGGGCTGGTGTTCAGGAATAAGAAGGATTTTGATCTTTGAGAGAATTGGCAATGGAAAATAGGTCTCTAGTCCTGGAAGGACTGAAGCGACTGAGGCAGACGCTTAGGTGAAAGGGGACCAATCAGTTACTAGAGCAACTGAGGGACCTGGTTCAAATCAAGACCTGGCATGCCAGGACATGAGGTTTACCTGTGAGCTGACTGGCACACTATAGAGGTCACATCTGTAAAGTAAGAATTCCTGGTTCCTTGGGTTCTGGAGAACTACGTGCTTATAAAATGTAAATGATAGCAAACATGCCACAGAGGTGTTCAAGAAATGTTAAATTACCCATTTAATAATCCTGTGAGGTTTTTTGTTTTTGTTTTTTTAAGAGAGTTTTTTTTTTTTTGTTTTTTTTTTTTGTTTTTTTTTTTTGCTATAGGGCATGTGCACTCGCCAGAGAGACAGACAGTGAGAAATCACCCCCCAGCGGGGATGGCCACACTACAATCATTTCTCCTCCATTCACCTCTCCAGATTTTGGACACACACACACACGTGCACCAGTGTGAGTTTTAATCCGCTGGATTCAGGACTCGAACCACAGTCAACTATGTGGGAGTCCAGCAACATACCTATTATGTGATCTGCTGGTTCCTCAACAATACTGTATTCTTTTTTAAAAAGTGTTCATTCAGTTGGAAATTTTAAATGTATATACAGGTAAAAAGCAGAAGTCTCCTAGTCATCTTCCTGCAGTCTCTCAGTCTTAACCCCTAGACAAACCACTGGTGACAGTTATTCTTGCAGAGTGTTTAAAAATAATTATAGAGGGGCTGACAGGTGGTGTGGTGGTTAAGGCACTGGACTCCTACATGGCTGACCATGGTTCAAGCCTCAGACCTGGAGGCTTGCTTGCTTTCTTACTTTCTCTCTCTCTCTCTCTCTCTCTCTCTCTCTCTGGAAAAATAAAAAAAAAAATAGTAATAAATAAAATTAAATAAATAATTCTTATAAAAAATAAAAATAGTTGTAGAACCACACACAGAGATACATACATATAGCTTTTATCAAAAATGGGTGATAAGTTCTCATGAGTGATTACTGTTATAATCCTGCATAATTATTTTATTTGTAATATGTTACAGTTATTATTATCTCTAATAAATGGTAATATTTTAAGAAAAAAATAGGAATTGGTTAGCCTTTATTCTGAGTATAAAGATTTGATATAATATTTAAACTTTGTGTATTTCAGGCAAGAAGTTACCGGATGTTTCATGATGACAGCATGAAGTCCTTCTTTCGTAGACTCAGTTTTACTCCTGATGGATCTTTGCTCCTCACTCCAGGTTTGTTTAATGGTTTTTAATTTAAGAGCGCAGTTGAGGAATGGGAACATCTGTGTTCATGTTTTATGATGCTTCTTTTTAGCTCTGTGAATTATTTTTTTGTTATTTTTAGTTGCTAGAAGGTGCATGCATATGTTGGAGAGAGGGAGATGAGAAGAGTGAGAAAGCATCCACAGTGGGGTTGGTCACAATGCAACCCTTTCTCTTCCATTTCTCCATCCTGTTGGGATTTGGGACACATATGCACATGTATCAAGTGGCTTCCCTGAAAAAAAAAATGATTAACCCAATTAAAAGATGGAAAATGAGCTGAACAAAAAACTCTCTATGGAAGACATACAAACAGCCAAGAAGCATATGAAGAAATGCTCAACATCCCTCATCATAAGGAAGATGCAGATTAAAACCACAATGAGATACCACCTAACCCCTGTCAGAATGGCAAAGATTAAAAATACAAAAAATGATAAGTGTTGGCGGGGTTATGGTGAAAGGGGAACTCTCCTACACTGTTGGTGGGAGTGTAAATTGGTCCAGCCACTGTGGAAAACAATATGGAGGTTCCTCAAAGACCTACAAATAGAACTACCACATGATCCAGCCATTCTACTCCTGAGTACCTACTGAAAGGACAGGAGAATGCTCAGTCAGAACAGTGCTTGCACATCTATGTTTATTGTGGCATTTTCACAATTGCTAAGGCATGGAACAAATTCAAATGTCCACGAACAGATGAATGGATTGTAAAGATGTGGCACATATACCCCATGGAATACTATTCAGCCAGGAAAAAAAACAATACCCTGGCATTTGATAGAAAGTGTATGAATATGGGAGATTTATTGCTGAGTGAAGCAAGTCAGGCTGTAAGAGAGAGACATTATATGTTTCCACTTAACATGTATCAACTGTCTGCACTCTATGGTAGAGACTGAAAGATTGGAGGACACGAAAGTATTGAAAATAGTTATGGACAGTGGAGACAGTGTGGAAGGAGGGTGGGAGAGGGGAAGAGTGTAGGGAAGAAAAGAAGGGATTAAAAATAGAGAGGTAAGACATTTGTGGGACACAAATTATTATTTATTTATAATGTGTATAATATTCTCAAAAAGAAAGAAAAAAGGATTCGATACAGTAGTTTGGGACCAGCAGGTGGCGTGGAGATTAAGGCAGCTGGATGCCACATGGCCAACTGCATAGTTCGAGTCCTGGACTCAGCAGCTTGAAAAACATGCCAAGTCTATGTACAAGCATATCTGAAAATCCCAAGAGGAAAATGGAGGAAAAGAGACTGCAGGTGACCAGTCCCCCTAGGGGGTGATTTCTCAGTTCCCCTCTCTCTCTCTCTGTTGAGTCTATATATCCTCTAGCGAGCTAAAAAAATATTTTTTTTGATAAGGTAAATTGATATTACATTGGGTTGTCAAAAAGTTATGATGCATTTTTATATAGAAAAATACGTCATGACTTTTTTGACAATCCAATAAGATATATACAAATCTGTTTTCTTTTCTTACATGTCGGGGGGGCTCTTTAAAAAGTTAATGGGAAATTTATATTATGAAAAAATTATGTATGAATTTCAAAATGTTTTACACCAAAATAAACTCATACTTTAATCTGATTTTTCACTTTTTATAGTCCCCTTATTGGGACCAGCAGTTGGCGTAATGGCTATGTTGCTGGATTCCTATGTAGTCGACCATGGTTCAAGTCCCGGATCTAGTGGCTTAAACTCATGCCAGGTGCATGTGCGTGCGTGCCCAAGATCTCGAGAGGAGAATGGAGAAGGGATTGCAGCATGGCCATCCCCCTGAGGGTGTTTTCTCGCTTTCTATCTCTCTGTCTCTCTGTCTTTCTGGCGAGTGCATGCACCCTATAGCAAAAGCCTCTCCAATAATAATAATAATAATAATGATAATAATAATAATATAGTCCCCTTATAATAGCAGTTAAGTACTTAGAAATGGAGAGAGGAAAAATTTCCAATTATAGTAGTATAAAGGTGTGAAATAGATGAAAGTACTTTTAAGAACAAAGATGCAGGGTCTTTTTTTTTTTTTTTTTTTTTTTTTTGAGAGGTTTTTGCTATAGGGCATGTGCACTCGCCAGACAGACAGAGACAGAAAGCGAGAAATCACCCCCCAGGGGGGATGGCCATGCCGCAATCCCTTCTCCTCCATTCTCCTCTCGGGATCCTGGGCACGCACGCACACGCTCCCGGCGTGAGTCTCAAGCCACCGGGTCCAGGACGCAAACCGCGGTTGACTACGTGGGAGTCCAGCGACATAGCCATTACGCTAACTGCTGGTCCCTGCAGGGTCTTAATGAAGAAGGCTAGAAGGTATATTAAAGGTTGTAAAACCAGATCTGAATAAATGGGAAGATGTATTATGTTCTAAAAATTAACTCTGGTGCTGGAGGTGATGTGGTGGTTAAGATGCTGGTTAGAGTCCCAGACCTGGTGGTTTGTTTTCTCACTTTGTCTTTCTCCCTCTCTGTTTCTCTGGTCAAATGAAAAAAAAAAAAAAAACAAATTAATTATTCTTTTTTAAAAAATTAACATACTAATTTAATTTTCAGTTAAAATCCCATTAGAGACTTTTTAAAAAATTGAATGAAATCTTAGTTTCGTTAGTAGAATAAGAGCTAGAGAATAGCCAAGGAAGTATGAAAAATATAGAATAGGGACCTGCAGTTAGCGTAATGGCTATGTCGCTGGACTCCCATCCCGGACCCGGTGGCTTAAACTCACGCTGGGTGCATGTGTGTGCGTACCCAAGATCCTGAGAGGAGAGTGGAAGAGAAGGGATTGCAGCGTGGCCATCCCCCCTGGGGGGGGGGGGTGATTTCTCGCTTTCTGTCTCTCTGTCTCTCTCTGTCTTTCTGGTGAGCACATGTGCCCTACAGCAAAAACCTCCCCCCCCCAAAAAAAAAATATATATATAAAAAATAGTACTTGAGAGGCATTTGCCTCACCCTGTGTCAGAAGACACTAAAGCACAACTGTTTTTAAATCACTATGGTGCCAGCATAGGACTAAACCAACTGATGAGTGACCCAGGGCAGAGACCTAGACATAGGTCTCAAACTATAAGACAACTTAATATGTAACCCCAGATGGTATTTCAGTAGGAAGATGTATTGCAATTATTATTTTCATTATCTTTAATTTTATCCTTTCATCTATTTCTTGAAAGAGAAAGAGAGAGAGAATACAAATCCTCGAGTGTTGCCATGCCACAATCCTCCCTGTCACCCCTCCAGCCAACCAGGATCATTGGTGAGCCTGCAGGCCTGGCCAGCGTGTTCAGATCACTGGGAATCAGAACCCCACGCCTTCCCAGATGGCTCCAGTGTTGTGTAGTGGCATCCTGAAGCCTGTGTCACTAAAGCTGGACCTAATTTGTGATTAATTGTATATCACTTAAATAATTTTCAAGAGAATTATATACTCCTGGCGAATAGGACAAGAATATATTATAAAAGAGGCTGGGAAATATTGAGGTTAGCCAAGACTATTCACATTTTTTTGTTTGTTTTTAAATTGACAGATAAAATTGTATACACTGTGGACAACATGATGTTTTTCAAAGTATATATACATTGTAGAATGAGCAAATCTAGCAAATTGACATATGTACGACCTCACATATGACGATTTTTTGTGATGAGAGCACTTTCTATTTACTCTCCTGGCAGTTTTTAAGAGTACAATATATTATTATTAACCATATCACCATGTCCTATGATAGATCTCTTGAAGGGAAGGGTATATTATTGCATGATTGGTACTGCCTTAACCAGTTGTATGGAAGAAGATAAAATTGTACCTGTAACTTACATATATATAAAAGTAAATATCAGGCAAATTCAATACTAAAATATGAAAGATAAAAATATAAAACTCTCAAAATCTAGGAGGACATCTTAGGAATAGGGAAGATGCAGCTAACCCTAGAAAATTGGAAGCTCTTAAAGGCATGACAGATCTGTTTGATTGTATTTGAAGGTAAAGCTTGTGTGTGGCAAAAAGTGCAGTAAGCAAAGTCAGTAGACCAGGAACCAGGAAATGTTTGTAGTGCAGGGAAGAGAGGGATAATGTACGTCCTATACAGCAGTCCCTTCCAAATCGACAAGAACAACAGCAGCAAAACACAACAAAGGAAAGACCCAGGAGAAAAAATAAGTGAAGGATACAAAAAAAGGCAGTTTGTAAAAGAGCAAATCTACATGTTCAAGAGGTACAGGAACATTCTGAAAGCCAGTAATAGATAACTATGAATTAAAGTGATGTAATACCGATGGGTGACAGATAATGCAGAACGTGGATATTGTTGTTGGGAATGTAAATTGTTTTGTTTTTGCCACATGTGCTTAGAGGAAGACAGAGGAAGAGGGAGAAAGCACCCCCGTGGGTGTGGCCACATCGCAGTCCTTACTTTTCCATTTATCTGTCTGTCCTGTTGGGATTTTGAGCATACATGCAAATACATTGTGTTTTTTAAGCCGCCAAGGCTGGATTTTGAATTGTATGGTCAGCCATGTGGGATCCAGCTCCCTTAACCACTGTATCTTGAGGCCAGCCTGGGAATGTGAATCGTTAATGGCCTTTTCGGAGAGCAATCTGATAGTGGTTAAATGCACATATTGTCCAAGCCATCTGTCCCTCAAATGAGACCCAGGTCCTTAAAAAATGAAAGCATAGTATGTAAGATCATACGTTTAAGGCTGTTTATCACAAGCATTTTTTATAGTGGTAAAAAACAAAGTAATACTTTTTTTATTTTTTACATCCAGTCACTGTATATCTTTGCAACATTGAAAATGAATTTTTCTGGATCGCATGCCACTGGGATTGGTGAAAGATTGCAAGATGGCTGGGCGAAAACTTGCCCTAAAGACTATTGACTGGGTAACTTTTGGGGAAATAATACCCTGAAACCAAAAGGCGATTGCTAACTCCCTGAAAACATGGAACGAGCCCTCACCTCCAGGTTGGCTGCACTACCTGAGAATCTACCAGCTATCGACTGGGCGTACTACAAGGCCAGCATGGCCAAGGCGGGCTTCGTGAATGACTTTGAGAAGTTTAATGCCAGAGGATAAAACACTGTCCATGAGGTCGCTAAAGAAAAGGAAGATGTGGGGAACCAGCAGTTAATGTAATGGCTATGTCGCTGGACTCCCACGTAGTCGACCACAGTTCGCATCCCAGACCCGGTGGCTTAAAACTCATCGCCGGGCGCGTGTGCGTGCATGCCCAAGATCCTGAGAGGAGAATGGAGGAGAAGGGATTGCAGCGTGACCATCCCCCCTGGGGAGTAATTTCTCGCTTTCTGTCTCTATGTCTCTCTGCCTGTCTGGCGAGCGCACGCATCCTATAGCGAAAATCTCTCCAAAGGAAAAAAAAAAAAAGAAAAGATGTGAAAAGTTGTGCTGAGTTTGTGTCACTCTCAAAGGCCAGGATTGAAGAATATCAGAAATGGCTGGAGAAAATGAAGAACATAATTCCATTTGATCAGATGACCATTAAGGACTTGAATGAAGTCTTTCCAGAAACCACATTAGACAAGAAGAAATACCCCTATTGGCCTCACCAGCCAATTGAGAATTTATGAAATTTTTCTGTCTGGAAGGAAGCTCTGGCCTCATCTTACAAACTCTGGACATCAAAAATAAAAGTAATGACATTAAAATTTTTTTTTTTTCCCTATCATGAAAACCTTGTATGCTACTCCATTCAAAGAAATTACCATACACATTGTCATCAACAGATACTTTCGATTTTTGTGTCTGTTCAATGTTTTTTTTCCTTCCCTTGATCCCTCCCCTCTCCAAACTAATAAGACATGTAAGTAGATTATGGTATTTTCATACCAGTAAATATTCTGCAACTACTAAAAGTACTTAAGGCTTTCAGGTGTACTTGACTGAGATTACCAAAATTAGGGAAAGTGTAAGTAATAACCCATTTTGTAAAGTAGACTAAATAATCTATATGGTAGGGTGACCGTGTAGCCTGGTGGTTGAGGAAGCCAGATCCCATATGTCTGTCTGGTTCAAATCCTGGCCCTAGCAGCTTGAAATACACACCAGGCACATGTGTGTGTGTGTGTGTATGCTCCAAATCTTGACAGAATGGAGAAACAGAGAAGGGATGTGTGACCCTACCTTTCTGGGGGTGTGCGTTCTCTATCTCACACTGTCTCTCTCTGATAAGCGCACTTGTTCTTTAGCAATTAAAAAAATATATGGGGCAGCTGGCAGTGTGGAGGATAGGCACTGGATCTCACATGGCTGATTTTGCGGTTCAAGTTGACCATGGGGCTTGAAAATCACACCAGGGCATGCACGTGTGTATGTATACATATATACCCATGTATATATGTGTGATTGAGTTCTGGCTGGTTGTAATGATTATGTGAACATGAAGGAGATACAGAAATGTTATTTTGTTAAAATGAATTATTTGGGAATGGAAAGATTAGGGAATGTAGGTATGCAGAAACGTAATAGTAAAAAGAAAAGACTACTGATACTATGTAGTACCCCCCACCCAGCTGATACTGAATGTTCCATGTAAAATTGATTGTGTATTTCTGTATCAAGAAACATGAACATAGGACTGGCCCCATAGCACAGGGGTTGGGCACTGTGGAAGGACCTGGATCCCTCATTGCCCACCACAATTGTATTCCAGCCCCAGTGGCTTGAAAAACATGCACATATGTGCACATGCTCTGAATCCTCATGAGATGAAGAGATTGTAGCATGACCATACCCCATGGGGGTGCTTTTTCTCTTTTTGGCAGGCATATATACCCATTGATATTAAAAAAAGAAAGGGGGAAAGGAAATACCAACAAAACGGGAAGATGTTTTCAGGAGCTGTGTATGACAGTCACTAACAGGCTCTGACCTAGTTTTAAGGGTGTTCTGGAGAGGTGTGTAAGAGCTCTCTTGTGGGGACTTTCCTGGATCAGAGTCAGTGTTGCGGAGCTGGAGGTTTCAGCAGAGGGCCAGGTCTCTGCCAGCCCCGTGGCAGGATCAGGCAGGCGGGAAAAGGCCCGAGTTTCAGTCTGTAGATGACAACTGCTGTCAGTGTCCAGGGCATGGAGAGTTGGGGGTCCCAGGTAGAACTGTGACTGGATGTGGTCACAGCTCTTCCCCAGCAGGAGTTGCTGAGTTCTCAGGCTAAGACGCTTCATAGCAGGGACTCTGCTTTCCGCGCTCCCTGCCTAAGATCGGGACTGGTCCCAGGGGCTGCCGAGTCCCAAATGGAGATGACAGGGAGGTAGAGGACTGAGGCCAACCCATGATAGAATATTCAGACTTTGTCCTCAGTCACTAAAACCTTGTTCAGAGACTGCATCTTTTTTTTTTTTTTTTTTTGAGAGATTTTTGCTATAGGGCGCGTGCGTTTGCCAGAAGGACCCAAGAGAGAGACAGAAAGCGAGAAATCACCCCCCAGGGGGGATGGCCACGCTGCAATCCCTTCTCCTCCATTCTCCTCTTGGGATCTTGGGCACGCACGCACATGTGCCCAGTGTGATTTTAAGCCACAGGGTCCGGGACTCAAACTGTGGTCGACTACATGGGAGTCCAGCAACATAGCCATTACGCCTGGTCCCCAGAGACTGCATCTTTAGGGAAAAGTATTTTACAGACCAGAATGGCGGTTTTGTCAGTGAACAGTTTATAAAACACTAACTCTCCCTCCCTTCCTTTCTCTGCCCCCCAGCTGGCTGTGTGGAATCTGGTGAAAATGTAACAAATACAACCTATGTTTTTGCCAGGAAAAATCTCAAAAGGTATGTACATGAGGAAATACTTGAAACATTTACCCTTTCATTTTGCTTTCCCTGCATAATTACCTTTCTCTAAAACTGTGACTAATCTTTTAGGCCTATTGCTCATCTTCCATGTCCTGGAAAAGCAACACTTGCTGTCCGCTGCTGTCCTGTCTACTTCGAATTGAAGCCGGTAGTGGAAACAGGTACGTCAGAGTCACAGCGACTGTGAGCTTTATTTCTCTGCGGCAGGTCACCAGGGTGGGGGTGGTGATTTAGATTTTCTCTTTTGGGGAAAGTGAGTATGTGGGTTTCGTTTCATTTAGTTACTGGAGTAAAGACTGACTTTACCAAAGTATTTGTCAGTTGTTTTATTTATTTATTTATTGAATATTTTTGCCAGAGGGTGTATGAACTCACAGAGATAGACAGAGAGGGAGAGGAGAAAGCACCCTCCATAGGAAATGGTCACATCATAATCCCTTCCCCATCTCTTCTTCCTTTTGGGGTTTTGGGCAGGCACACAGACATCCTGCGTGTTTCTCAAGCTGCTGGATCTGGGGCTCAAACCACATATACTCATGTGGGATCTGACTGTCTTAGCCATCAGACTATGAAGCTGGCCTGTCAGTTTTCTTATTATACAAAATACACTTTCTTACTTAAAGCAGTTTGAAAGGTATATAAGAATTAGTTTTGTTTTTCTACTGGTTGAATGCCATTAGTTTTTTCTTTTCTTTTTTATAATGCCAGAGGCATGTGTGTATGACAGAGAGAGAAAGAGTGCCTCTACAGTGGACCCTGGGCCTGTGACAATTCCTTTTCCTCCATTCCTCCCTCCCGTCATGATTCTGGGCACACATGCTCATGGGTCCAGTGTGTTTTTGAAACCTTCATGGGCAGTATTCAAACCACAGTTGGCCATGTGGGACCTGTCTCCTTCCGCACAGCACTTGACCATTATGCTGGTCTGCTGGACCCGTAATTTTGTATACAGTAAAATCATGTATGAATTGGATTAATTTGAAAGAATTACTTATTTATTCGGGACCAGCAGTTAACGTAATGGCTGTGTTGCTGGACTCCCATGTAGTCGACCCCGGTTCGAGTCCCGGACCCAGTGGCTTAAACTCACGCCGGGCGCATGTGCGTGCGTGCCCAAGATCCCAAAAGGAGAATGGAGGAGAAGGGATTGTGGCGTGGCCATCTCTCCTGGGGGTGATTTCTCGCTTTCTGTCTCTCTGTCTCTCTCTGTTTAGCAAGTGCACACGCCCTGTAGCAAAAACCTCTCCAAAAAAAAAAAAAAAAAAAAAAAAAAAAAAAAAGAATTACTTCTTTATTCTATTTTATTTGTTATTGTTACTATTTTTAAAAATTTGACCAGAGAGAGACAGAGAAAGAAAGGGAAAATGAGAAAAGCAAGCTGCAGGTCTGGGACTTGAACTGTAGTCAACCATGTAGGAGTCCAGCGCTTTAGCCACTATGTAACCTGCCAGCTCCTGGATTTATTTATTTTTTTTAACTTTTTTCTCCCTCTGGCTGCTTTAAAGATTTTTTTTTTTCTTTATCCGTGGCTTTAGATAAGCTGATTACCATTTATTTAGTTACAGTTTTCTTCATGTTTCTTGTGCTTGAGGTTTACTGAACTTCATAGATCTCTGGGTTAATAGTTTTCATCAAATTTGAGATGTTTCAACTATTATTATTTCTTTTTTTTCCTGTCATCCCCTATGTTTCTTATTTTATAAATCTAATTACACATGTATTAGGTTGTTTGAAGTTATGCCATCACTTACAGATCCTCTGTTTACATTTTTTTAGTTTTCTTCCCTCAGTGTTTTATTTTGAAAGTTTTCATAGCTATATTTTGTGTTCACTAATCTTTTCTTCTGTGTGATCTGCCCTTGGTCCCATCCAGTGTAGTTTTCATCTGCGACATTTTAGTTTTCATCTCTAGAAGTTCAGTTTGAGTCTTCTGTATTCCATATCTCTACCAAATATCCTCCATTTCCCCTCTTGATTCTTGAACATATGGAATACAGTTACTTTTTTTTTTTTTTAGGTTTTTGCCATAGGGTGTGTGCATTAGCTAGGAAGAAAGAAAGAAGAGAGAAAGTGAGAAATCACCTCCTAGTAGGGATGGCTGCACTGCAATCCCTTTTCCTCCATTCTTCTCTCAGGATTTTGAACACACATGCCCAGCATGATTTTCAAGCCACCAGGTCCAGGACTTGAATCATAGTTGGACATGTATGTGGGAATGCAGTGCCTTAACCACCATGCTACCTGTTGGCTACAGTTATAATTCTGTTTAATGTCCTTGTGTACAGAAGGTTGGTTTTGTTTGCTTTCATTCTCTTCATTGTGGGTCATATTATCCTACTCTTTTATATGTCTTGTATTTCTTTTTTAAGTTTATTTTGTTTATTTCTTGAAAGAGAGACAATATCTCCAACCGAGTATTGACTCTATGAACCATACCCAGCTTCAGCTAGCCCTGGATCATGGGCACATGTGTGTCCGTGATGTCTTAGGGAGGTCTTAGGACCTGAACTCAGAATCTTCCAGTGTGAGTCAGCTTTACAGAACATTAACTGTTTGTTTATTTAAGGACTGTTATGTCATTGTCCAGCATCTGGTAATTTTTGGTTAGGTGCCAGACATTGTGAATTTTACCTTAGCAGATGGTGGATGGTATTTTCATTCTTATAAATGTTTTTGAAGTTTATTCTGGGATATAGTTACCAAGAGACTTTCTAATTCTTCTCAGTCTTGTTTTTTAAGATTTGTTAGGTCGTATCACAACAGCATTTAGTTTAGGTCTAATCAGTGCCCTGTGAAATAGGTGGGTTTCCACTCTGGTTGCTGGGAACATGCACTGTTTCTGGCCTGTGTCATCTTCAGGGATCGTTCTTCCTTTCTGGTAGTTCTTACTCCAGCTTCAGGCAGTGTCCTCACATGTATGCACTGTTTAATACTCAGCTGTCAGCTTGGAGGAATCCAGAGGATCTCTGAGGTGCTATCTCTGTAGCTCTGATGCTTTCTCTGCTATCTCTGGTCCTCTGCCCTATCAACTCCAACCATGTTGGCCTCTTTGGACTTCTAGCTCTGTCTTCTCAGCTCAGGGTGCCTACAAGTCTGAGTTTCCCTTTATTTCTCCTAGATCTGGTGACTTCCCAGGGCAATGACTAGAGGTAATTATGCTTCATCTGCCTCCTGTCTCTCGGGGATCATTGTCCTCAGTACTGATGGCCAGTGTCTTAAACACCCTTGGGGCCAGCAGGTGGTGTGATGGTTAAGGTGCTGGACTCCCACATGGCTGATCCGGACCCAGTGGCTTGAAAATCATGCTAGGCATGTGTGCATGTGTGCCCAAAATCCCAGAAGGAAAACGGAGGAGAAGGGACAGTGGCATAGCCATTCCCCCTGAAGGATCATTTCTCACTTTCCTTTTTACTGTCTCTCTGGCAAGCACACACACTCTATGGCAAAAACCTTCAAAAAAGAATGATTGTTTTTTATGTTTTCCTAGTATTTCAGTTTTTTTTCAGGGATGGTAAATCTAGACTGTTACTTTATGGTTGAATGTAGAAGCCTGTTTTTAACTTTTTAATGCTTTATATAAGTGAACATAATTACCTTCACAGAGCATTAAACTATAACTTGATAAAGTATTTTGAAGAAACCTTTGTTTTCCCTTGTCAGAAAATGACATCTTTGATCAACTTGCCTTATTCCACTTCTTTTCTTTTCCCTTTTTTGGATTTTGGTACTTAACGATTCTTGGCGTATGACACGCTGTCCTCACTGGTTCTTGCATGGTTCTCTTTGATTCACACATTCATATGTAAGGAAGCATAAAGAGGACCAGCCGATGGCATGGTAGTTAGAGTGTCTGGATCTCATATGGCTGACTTTGTGGTTCAAATCCCAGACCTGGCGCCTTGAGAAACACATTGGGTGCATTGGACATGTGCCCAAAATCCTGAAAGGAGGGAGAAATGGAGGAGAAGGGATTACAACAGGACCAGTCCCTCTGGGGAATGCTTTCTCATCATCTTTCTCTGTCTTTTTCTCCAGTGAGCACATGCCCCTACTGGGAAATAGAAAACAAAAACCTAAAGAACTGAATTCAATTATTTTTTTAATTGCCAGAAAGTGCATGTGCTCATCAGAGGGATAGAGAGAGAAAGCATCTTCCACTGGGGCATGGTCATGCCACAATTCTTTCCTCTATTCTTCCCTTCTGTCGGGAACCTGGGCACATATATGCATGTGCCTGATGTGTTTTTCAAGCCACCAGGCCAGGGGTTTGAGCCACAGTTGACTATGTGGCTCTGGCAGTCTATACTCTGTGCTTAGCCACTGTGCCATTGGCTAGCCCAATAGCTGAATTCGTTTGTAAAGCATATAGCAAACTGGTTTTTAGTAAAATCTCTATGGGAAAAGGCTTTTTGGGAGAAATAGTAATTCACGTCCTTCAGGGTTTTGTATTTGTCGTTTCACCTTGTCCCTGCTTCCCCTTGCAGACGGGACACCCCATGAGCGAGGCCCGGAGCTAGTGAGCCTGCCCTACCGCCTGGTGTTTGCTGTGGCTTCAGAGGACTCTGTGCTCCTCTATGACACCCAGCAGCTCTTCCCCTTTGGTTACGTGTCCAACATCCACTACCACACCCTGAGTGATATTTCCTGGTGAGTAGCTGGTAGTGTTGGGGTCAGGGTGCGCACTGCCTTGGGATGGACCCTGGGGCTCAGGGTATTTTATCACTACAGATGACCTTTCGGCCTACTCATCAACTTTTTAAAAGGAATCAATATTAAAAGGAAAGCCATTTCTAGTTTATCACAGTATGTGCATCCTACTTTAAGACCAGGGGGCTTTCTTTCTTTTTTTCTTTTTTTTAAGAGGTTGTTTGCCTTAGGGCACATGTGCTTGCTGGAGAGTGAGACAATGAGAGGGGAAGTAAGAAATCATGCCCCAGAAGGGATGGCCACACCATAATTCCTTCTCTTCCTTCCTCCTCCTGGGATCTTGGGCACACATGCACAGGCGCCTGGCATGATTTTCAAGCCACGAGGCCTGGAACTCGAACCGTGTTCGGCCATGTGAGAGTCCAGTGGCATAACCACTACACCATATGCTGGCCCCAAGACCAGTGGGTTTTCATGCCTTTCAGATTGCTGTGGGATTAATCTAACTGATAAGCTGAGGGAGTCCCTTAGACTCCCTGGTGGTTTAGGAACTCATCAGGCCCCTTGGGAAGAAGCCTTCACCTGCCAACCCCTGCAGCCCAGAGCGTGGAGAGGTGGCCAGAGCCGAGCCTGTCCTGAGGGTGTCATTCAGGACTCTGCCCTGCTGCTGGACATTCTTGGCCACCTTTTGTTGCCAGTTCAGTTTCCTCTAGCTGCGTGGCTTAGCTTGAGTTCTGGCTGAGGCCTGGTCACCCACCATTTCCTGCTCCTTGTAACTCTCTTTTTATTTTTTAATTTTCTTTTTACCTTAGGGAGTAAAAGTCGATAATAGCACAGATATGTTGTGGTAACTTAGAAAACCAAGGTAGGACTAGGGGAAGGAACTGCACAGGGAGGAGGTTGCAAATCTTTTTTTCCAACTTGCCAAAGGGTACGTGTGCTCCCCAGAGACAGAGGAGGGAGGCAGGACTCCCACTGTGCAGTTGACCATGTGGGATACAGCTCCCTTAAACACCAGGCCATAGGACCTGCCCAAGCTGTGGTTTCTGTAGACATTAGTAAAGTGTCTCACTTTTTTCCCTGTTTGGGAACACAGGTCCAGCGATGGGGCCTTCCTGGCCATTTCTTCCACGGATGGTTATTGTTCGTTTGTGACATTTGAGAAAGATGAACTTGGAATACCTTTGAAAGAGAAGCCAGTTTTGAGCCTGAGAACTCCTGACACAACAAAGAAAACCAAGAGTCAGACACACCCAGGGTCATCACCAGGACCCAGACTAGCCGAGGGAACCCCCACCAGCAGAGCCCAAGACCCCAGCAGTCCCTGCACAACGTCCCCACAGGCCAGACCACCTCTAGCCCCCACAGCGATCAAAGACACTCCCCCGACTACTCCTGGAGCCAAAAGCTGCTTGCCAGGGCCTTCAGAGGAGAAGACGCTTCAACCCAGTAGTCAGAACACAAAAGCCCACCCATCCCGCAGGGTCACTCTGAACACACTGCAAGCCTGGAGCAAGACAACACCCCGGTAAGAACTTCGGAGTGAACAAGAAATTGTCATTGCGAAATACAAGCTGAACACCCCCAACCTGTTATGCCTAAATTCCATGCAGCAAATATTTTATAGCGCTTCCAGAGAGAGCTTAATATCACACCCAAGAATGGTGCTTTCTTGCTGGTAGGCCTCTGTTGGTCCCTCCATTTCCTGCCTGTCAGGTAGATCCCAGCCCCATGAACACAGGGCTGAGGTGGTTGCAGCCTATCATCTAGGACTGGCTGCCACTTCCTCAAGTCCCAGGTACCTCAGCCTCTGGCCCAGCCTAGAGAGTCTTGTTCCCAGGGCAGACTCGGTCCTTTGAGGCCTCTGTGCCTACCATTATGGGAAGCCCTGGGTAAGTGATCCCTGTGGTGACATCTCAGTCCTTAAAGACCATTTTCTTTTCTTTCCTTTCCTTTCCTTTTCTTTCCTTTCCTTTTCTTTTTTTTTTTTTTCTTTGTTTTATTGCCTTGAGGGCGTATGCATGCACCAGAGAGAGACAGAGAGAGGAGGGGGTGAAAGCACCTCCCAATGGGCCATGGTCACTCCGCAGTCCTTTCTCTGTTTTTCCATCTTGTCAGGATTTGGGGCACACACACTCTCTCCTAGCCTGTATTTCAAGCCCCTGGGGCCAGGATTCAAACTATGGTCAGCCATATGGGATCTGACACTCTTAACTACCAGACCACAGGACTGGCCCAGGGCCCCTTCGAATGTCCTTTTTCATTCTTACTCTCTGTGACCATTCAGCTCTTTTCTGTCACCACATTTCCCTTTACCTGTATGGTTTTCCCTGTTAGATTAGGAACCCCACTTCTTACCTATGCCCAAGACAGTATCAGGCACTTCCTGGTAAGTATGAAATCAAAGGATCATCCTCTTGGGACTGCTTGACGTTTCCAGCAGGAGGTTGGGTCTCATAATAGCCTCCGGGGTGAGTCTGCAGTCCTTCCACCCTGGTCACATCGGTCTGGCTGGTATAGGTGCCTGTTCCCCCAGCTGCTGTGGGTGTGGGGGTTTCACCCCCTCCTCTCTCTGTCTGTCTCTGGTGCATGCAGAGTTTGGGGCATTTTAATCTGGAATTTCTTTCTGTAGACTATCAGTGTTTTTAGTTTTTTTAAAGAATTATTTTTATTTAATTTTATTCATCGTCATTATTTAATTTATTTATTTATGTATTTTTGAAGTTGACCAGAGAGAGAGAGACAGAGAGAAGGAAAGTGAGAAAACAAGCTGCCAGGTTTGGGACTCAAACCATGGTCAGCCATGTGGGAATCCAGCCGCCTTAATCACCACGCCTCTGCCAGCCCCTGCTTTTTTTCTTATTCTTTAGAGAGAAAATTTTTCTATAGGGGATGTGTATTTGCGGGAGAAAGACAGAAAGTGAGAAATCACCTACTGGGGGGATGGCCACACTGCATTCCCTTCTCCTCCATTCTCTTCTTGGGATCTTGAGCATGTATGTGCCTGGCTTGAGTTTCAAGCCACCAGGTCTGAGACTTGAACTACAGTCAGCCAAGTGGAAGCCCAGTGCCTTATCCACTATGCCACCTGCTGGCCTCTGTTTTTTTTTTTTTTTTTTTTTTTAATTTGCTGGAGGGCATGTACCCTTGTGGGGGTTGGGGTGAAACAGAGAGAGAAAAAGTGAGAAAGCACTCCTCATGGGAAATAGCCATGCCACAATCACTTCTCCATTTCTCTTTTTGGGATTATGGGCACACAAGACACATGCCTGGCATGTTTTTTGAGATATTGGTCCAGGATTTGAACCACAGAGTTGGCCATGGTGGTTGGCCAGCTACCTTAACCACCATGCCATCAGCTGACCCCTAGCAATGTATTTAAATTTTTTTTAATTTCTTTTTTGGTGGAATGGTACTCTTTGAAATGTTTTTGTTATTAAATTGATTTTCCCCTCTTGTTTTCTTCTAAGGTATTTACCAACCTTTATGCAGTTGTAATTAAAAAAATAGTTGTTGAAAATTAAGACTTGATTTAAAAAACAGTTATTTATAGTTTGGCACCTCTCATATGTAGAAACTATGTCTGATAGCTATATGTGTATGTGTGTGTGTATGTGTATATATACACACACGGAGACATACATACATACACACAGCATCCGGCGGATGAATATCATTAGTAAAAGATAAAACAGAGTTTGGAACTTTTAGATGACTGGTGTGGTTTAACCTGACTATTATAAATGTGATGGTTTAGCTGTGTACGTGAACATAATCCTTAGTTACTAAATAAGGGAGCACATTGTTATGTTTAATGCTTTGAATGTTATGATTGGCTGAAAAATGTGTTTCCTTTGATAATTTTGTAACTTGGGTATCATACATAAACAACTCCTGTGCTACTAATGAGCCATCCATCCCTTTACTTTTTTTTTTTAATCAAGGAGAATAAACTTAATGCCCTTAAAGACAGATAGCCCACCAAATTCTGTACCAGCCAGTACAATTTCCAGCCCTTCCACAGAAGATATTCATTCAGGTAAGTGATATTGTTACTGTTTTAATAAAATTAAGAATAGAATATCTTTCTTGTTCTTTTAGAAACTTGTACCACTTAAAAAAATTTTTATTTAATTTTATTTGTTATTATTTTTTAAGATTTGCTATAGTGCATGTGTGCTTACTAGAGAGAGACAGAGAGAGAGGGAAAAATAAGAAAGCAAGCACCAGTTCCAGGACTTGAACCTTAGTTGGCCATGTAGGAGTCCAGCACCTTAACCACCATGCCATCTGCTGGCCCATACACCACTTGTTGCTTGGACCAGCAGGTGGTATAGTGGTCACAGCACTGGACTCCCACATAGCCAACCATGGTTTGAGGCCCAGACCTGGCTTGAAAAATCATGCTGGTTGTGTGTGCGTGCATGCTCAAAATCCCAGGAGAAGAATGGAGAAGGGATTGCATGCACTACCCTCCTGCCCCCTGAGATTTCTCCCTCTCACTATCTTTTTCTCTGTCTCCTATTGACAAGCACACATGCCCTATGGCAAGAACCTTAGAAACAAACAAACAAAAACACTCACTTGCTGCTTGTCCCTGTCACATCGTAGACTACCTTGCCCATAGAAGCAGTCCCTGTGAGCTAGGTGATGGGTTTAGGAGGAGACAGTGTAGATCAGGGTTCTCAACCTGATGCCTGGACATCTGGGGCCAGATAGCTCCTTGTTGTGAGAGGCTATCCTGTGTGTAGTAGGACGTTTAGCAGCACCCCTGGATGCCACCCCTTGCCCTATGATAAGACATTGACCACTGTCCCTTGAGAGGCACAGTCGTCCTGGTGGGAACTGCTGGTCTGTGGCCCAGCCGTGTGGCACGGTGGTGGTGTCATTTGGAAGACCAAGCTTCGGTTCCCAGGCCGACTTGTATGTGCCACGTGTACATGAGCGCTCAGGCCTGTGATCCTGCTGTCTGAAAGCTGCGGGAGGTCGCAGCATGAGACCCTCTGGAAGGTCCTTGCCTTCCAGTTTCTCTCTTATGAAATAAATTTAAAAAAAGAGGAAAAAACCCCTTCTCTAGATCCTTCCCTTGTTTCAATCTAAGATTTTGCCAGGCAATTTAGTTCCTTGTCTTAACTTTGTTTGTGAATCTCAGCCCTTACCTTACAGACCTCTTGGTTTGCTTGCCAACCTCTGGTTGTTGCAGTTTCAGAGATGCCTGGAGACCCTGAGGACATCCCCCTAGAGCTGAAACGGCCCAGACTCGATGAAAACAAGGGAAGCATCCACAGCCTGGACCCTTGATGGTGCCATGACTTCTACTACAAGGCCTGGCAGGTGCCGGGACCCTCATGTGTACAGAGGAGGCCAGGTTGAGACCAGCGGCGTCAGACCAAGCGGAGCAGACACTCATCTGCTGATTTCTGGAACAGAAGATGCAGGGGACTGATTTTTCTCCAGACTCTATGTACTCCTTTATTTAGTATCCATTTTTAACTTGAGGATGGGAACAACTTCACAGACTAAATTATGTTTTTGATGAATTTCTGAAACTGGAATTACTCAACATTAGATAGTATGAGATTCAGTAAATCCTCCCAGAAAATACTTACTTATGAAAGTATAGCTACTTTATGGGTGGACTCCTTTGAAGTTAGACTTCAAAAGAGGAGAAAGTAATTTGAAGTTTACTCTGTTGAATTTTAGGCTGTTTCAAGTGATTATCAGAATTGGTTTTTAGTTGGTTAATTAAACTCTGGAATTTTTGTTGTTTTTGTTTTTTTCCTGACTTTAGAGGTAACAGTGCTCATTCTGGGAAGTTGGTGAAATAAGAACAAAGGTGGAGGTAGGCTCACCTGCAGTTTCACCAGCAGCAGTCACCCTTACCCTTATTAATGTAGTATATTTGCTTCTTACCATTTTTATGGATTTTTTTATTCTTCCAAAAGGGACAGAGACAGCACCCCCAACAAGGTCCTGATGCCATGATGTATCCCCAGACTCAGCTCCCTGAATCATGGGCACTTGTACCAGGCATGCTCAGGGAGGTATCCAGAAGTGAACCGAACCTTCCTACATGGGTCAGCTTTGCAAAACATCACATTTAACCACTGTGCTACGTCTGCCCCACCTCCTCTATTTTTTTTTAAGAGATACTTTACTTTGGATACAATTTGGTATCCAATTAGGTTACTTTTAAGATAATTTGTTATTTTTCAATTTGCCAGAGGGCACATGTGCTTGCCAGAGAGGGAGCGAGGGGAAGCAGGAGAGCATTCCCCATGTGGAATGGTCATGCTGCAGTCCCTTCTCCATCTCTCTCTTTCGGGATCTGGGACACATGTGTGCCCAGCTTGTTTCTCGAGCCACCAGGTCTGAGACTTAAACCATACAGTTGACCATATGGGATCTAACCCCTTAATAGCCAGGCTGGCCCTAGATTATTTTTTCAAAGCAAAAAATAAAAATGTTGGGACCAGCAGTTAGCGTAATGGCTATGTCGCTGGACTCCCATGTAGTAGACCGTGGTTCGAGTCCCGTACCCAGTGACTTACACTCTCACGCCAGGTCCTCAACCTGGCCTCCTCTGTACACATGAGGGCGCGTGTGCATGCGTGCCCAAGATCCCAAGAGGTGAATGGAGGAGAAGGGATTGTGGCGTGGCCATCCTCCCTGGGAGGTGATTTTTCGCTTTCTGTCTCTCTGTCTCTCTCTGTCTTCCTGGCGAGCGCATGTGCCCTATAGCAAAAACCTCTCAAAAAAAAAAAAAAAATTGTATTTACTTAGCAATTTGTATTTCTATTTTTCCTTTCTCTAGGCCCTAGGATGATCATGTTTCTATTTGTTATTTGTTTACTTCTTTCATAAAAGTGAGAAAGACTAGCACCCTTAACAGTATCACACTGTTATCACCCCTAGTCTTCCCAGCCAGCTGGGGTCACAGGCATGTATCTGGAGCATACAGGTGGGCTGGGGGAACTGAACCCCTGATCTTCCACTTGGAATCAGCATCACTTGGGCAGTAAGCTAATGCTGAACCACTGAGCAAGCACTGTTCCCTGCTAGGAGTAAGGGAAGATGTGGGCTAGGTACACGGAGTGATTGTGCTGGAAGGCGGCCATCACGACTGGATGGCGTAACTGAGAGGTAGTTAGGGATCCTGCGGCAACTGGTTCAGCTGCATTCACTTAATTCATTACTTTATTGGCTGGAGGGTATGTACCTTCTCCAGAGAGAGATCACCCTCCAGTGGGGCCTGGTCATGCAGCAATCCTTTTCCTCCATTCTTCCCTTCAGGATTTTGGGCATTCATGCACACCCATCTGGTGTATTTTTAGTCACCAGGGCTGGAATTTGAACCACAGTCAGTGCTGTGGGATCTGACTCTCTTAATGGCTAAACTATGGGGCCAGGCTTGAACTGCAACTTAGAAGCTAGTGCTACTGCCTCCTTTTAGAAGAGTTTCCACAGTTAAGTTTCATAATGCTCAGTGCCTTCACTATGATGTGTGAACATGAAGGTAAGCATGTGGCCTGGTCCCTAATTTGAAATAGCAGAGTGTTAAAGTTCAGCACCTGCCATTAGTCCAACAGGAGTCAGGTTGAAGACTGGGAGAATGCATTCTTTTTTAACTCAGCAACAAAGAAAAAATTGGAAACACAAATGTGTTGCCTAATCTACAACCTAGTAAACCAGAGAGTCTGTCTCCCTTTTAGATGGGAAGGTGGTAAGCTGCAGCTAATTCTCAGTACGGAGAATTGAAAGAATGCACACACACCCTTGTCATAGTGCAGGCATGGGTCACGTCAGCATGAAAGGCTTTAAATGTCAAACACTATCTGTTTAGGCCAATGCCTCTCAACTACAGTGGCACATTGAAATTGCTGACAGACAAATGGACAGACATACTGAGGCCAGGTCACCCCGCCAGAGGGTCCAGCCTAATTGGTTTGAGGCATGGGCTGAATGTCAGAACCCTTAAGAATTCTTGGAGTAGGGCCAGCAGGTGGTGTAAATGTGTTGGATTCTTGCATAGCTGGTCACAGTTCAGGTCTTGAACCTGGCGGCTGACTTTCTCGTTTTCCCTCTCTCTCTCTCTCACTCTGTGGTCAAATTAAAAAATTAAAAGATGAATAATTAAAAGAAAGCTCTTGGAGTGGGGCCAGCTGGTAGTGTGAAGGTGCTGGATCCCCACACGGCTGACCATGGTTCAGGTACCAGGCCCAGTGACTTGAAAATCATACCAGGCATGTCTGTGTACACACAAAAATGAGAGGAGAATGGAGAAGGTATTATGGCATGGCTACCCCCTGGGGGATGATTTCTCACTTTGTCTCTGGTAAGTGCATGTACTCTATGGCAAAAACTTAAAAAAAAAACCTATTGGAGTAGTGGCCATGCACAGCCAACACCGAGAAGCCACAGGAGAAGCAGCTTCTGCCCTGCCCTGCTCTGATCCAGTATATTTCCCCGACCTTTGTCGAGCTCCACACCGATGTCAAACCTCCTCTTCAACCCGTGCTGCTGATGGGAGGGCAGCATCCGGAGATGTCCTTAGCTCCTCTCAGAAGAGGTAGTTTTAACGTCACGCGGCTGGCCGGGGACATAGTATGGGGTTCCTGATCCCTGTACTAACAGTTGTGTGACCACAAGGCTCCTGTCCTCAATGGGTGGCCTGCTTCCTGGTCACACCCAGGGGAGGAACCGTGTTAGTTTTTTGTTTTCATTTTAGGTTTATTTATTCCATGAGAGAGAGAAGGGGACCCTCCAACAGGTCCCCATGCTGCAAGCCACCCCTAGTCTTAGCTGCCCCAGAACACAGGCATGTGCACATGCTCAGGGAGGTCCCAGGACACAAACCTGTGACCTTTCCCACTTGGTCCAGCTGCATTCCCACTGCACCACCACCTGGCTCTGGTTTTACAAATCCGTCTTGTGCACAGGTACTGGGAGTGTCAGGGATGGAATGCAGGGTACACTTTCAGCCTGAAACAGGTATTTGCCTGTAGGACTGACTACCTGCGACTCTGAATATGAGTGACAAAATGAGCAATGAAAGGTGCTCTAAAATTGCCTGCTTCTCTTGGGCAATTTACTGGGAAGCCTTTTGCAAAAGGAAAAGCCTGATGTGAAGGGCCTGTGTACCTGCCCTTTTCCGCTGTTTGTCAGCTCTTATCCACCCTCACGACCTGTGCTTGAACTGGGTTTTGTCTGTTTTGAGCAGTGTGTCCAGACACGTGGCTGCTGTTTTGTGCATGAAGTGGGATCCGGTGTCCATACGTCTCCAGCAGCTCTGCTGCTGACTGTTGGTCCCCACTGCTGGGTAACTAGAAGAGAACGAGGCCCAGGGAGGCTGGAAGAACTGGAGTGTATCCCCTGGCCTCTGGGAGAGTGACAGTCAGACATGCTGTCTGAAGGAAGCAAGCTGGCAGAGTGGCCCAGACAGCAGAGGGTGAGACCCCTATTCCATACCAGGCATGCATGGCAAGCACAGGTGCATGCTGCCAGGGCAAGGGCACTCTGGAGGCGTGCCCCAGGGAGCAGGAGCAGGTGCTCACTCAGCCCTTTGACCCGCTTGCCCCCTCGCAGCCACTCTGTTTGCTGAAAGCACTCACACCTAATCTTTTTTTCTTTTTTAAGAAAAAGGATATTATCTTGATTTGATCACAGATTTTAATGAATATTGTTTATAAAAGTTTTATAAACATAGGCTGGTCATCTTTTTTTTTTTTTTTTTTGAGAGATTTTTGCTATCGGGCGTGTGCGCTCACCAGAGAGAGACAGAGAGACAGAAAGCGAGAAATCACCCCCCAGGGGGGGATGGCCATGCTGCAATCCCTTCTCCTCCATTCTCCTCTTGGGATCTTGGGCACGCACGCACACGCGCCTGGCGTGAGTTTTTTTTTTTTTTTTTTTTTTAATTTCAGTTATTACATTTAGTCATTGCATCTCTTCACCGTGTATAGCATGGTTCTTCCCAGCATGAATACAGTGCACATAAGTCAAGACAATGATATTACCATGTACATCATCATCAACAGACAACTTTTCATTTCTGTGTCTACCGAGCGTGCTGTTTGTTCCCTGAATCCCTCCCCTCCACCCTCAATTACTCATTCCCATTACCTCTCCCATACTGTCTCTAGCATCCACAGTTGCCTTCCTTGCTATTATACCCTCCAGTTCTTTCAGTTTTTTTTTTTTCTTTCCAATTATCAGCTCATAAAGTTTTTAACAATAGGGAGCATAGATTCTATTCAGGGTTGGACTAAGGGTGGGTCTCGTGCAGTTCCGCAATTGTAGGTGAATCTCCATGTAAGACAGTTTCAGGAAAGCGGTTCTTGAAGGCAGAGATGATTATCAGTTGATGCAGCACAGCATCCATCTTGTGGTTACCGGGAATGGTGTTGTGGGGATCTGCAGCATGAGTCATCCTCGGGTATCTGGCTTCCTTAAGAATGGTAGAGTAGTTCTTGTTTTTCCATGAGGTAATGCAGGGCTGGTGACCATCATCTTCTCACTGTCCATAGGCGGAGACAATCCTCCTATACAATATATTTCTCAATTGGTTTAAGACAGCTAAAGTTTCTTTCTGTTGTTTGTAGTTGCAAGTTCTTAGTCCTAGTTTTCGGCCTCAGTTTGTCGCCTGAGGCCGGCGGCCACGCACAGGCGCAGGCCCGGCGGCCACATGCAGGCCCGGCGGTCACGTGCAGGCGCAGGCCCGGCGGCCACGCGCAGGCCCGGAGGCCACGAGCAGGCGCAGGTCCGGCGGCCACGCCCAGGCCCAGCGGCCACGCGCAGGACCGGGGGCCATGCGCAGGCGCAGGCCCGGCGGCCACACTCAGGCCCAGCGGCCACGCGCAGGACCGGGGACCTCGCGGAGGCCCGGCGGCCACACACAGGCGCGGGCCCGGTGACCACACGCAGGCCTGAGGGCCACGCGCAGGCCCGGCGGCCACGTGCAGGCACAGGCCCGACGGCCACGCATAGGCCCCCGGCGGCCACGCGCAGGCCCAGTGGCCACATGCCAGCCCCGAGCGCACGAATGTGCGCGGGATCCAGCGCCACCCCCCGCTCGCCCGCCCACCCTGAGAAAGGAAGGTCGGCGAGCTCGGCCGGTCTGCGCCGCCGGTCCGTCTCGGCGCCGAGCACGGGACATACCCAGCGCCGGAGATGCAGCGTCGCGGTGCGCAGGCCCGGCGGGTCCACCGCCGCCGCTGCCGCGTGCGCTGGCCCGGCGCGGGGCGTGGGGCGCGGGGCCCTGGTGTGAGTTTTAAGCCACTGGGTCCCGGACGCGAACCGCGGTCGACTACATGGGAGTCCAGCGACATAGCCATTACGCCAACTGCTGGTCCCAGGCTGGTCATCTTTAAAGTCTCGTAAAGCCATATTAATATAAAAGACAGGAAATAAATTTCATTGAAAAAAGTTATACCGTCGTTATTCTACATGTTATGTGGAATCACGGAAAGAAGAATCATTGTACTCATTACTCAAGGCGACATTAAAGACAACACAGCATGCCTAATCTTTTATGGCCTATTCTTTTATGGTACCCTTGCCCCTTACCAAAATGGCCGCCAGTGCCCATATAAACAGCACAGGTCCCAAGACCCCAGCCCTGGCAAGGTGGTGGGGAGCAGGAGGTGTGGAGGTGAACAGCCCTTCCCCGACCCTCAGCAGAGCCCCTCCCCGTGTCACTTAGCTGCGTGTCCACATCTGCTCCTCTCAGCTGGTGTGTGTGGCAGAGGGGCAGACTTTGGACAGATCACTTCATTGATCTGTACCTTCATTTCTTCATCTGAGAAAGTCTCTTTACAGTTCTAAAAACTTGGATGTGGCCAACCGTGGAAGGAGAAGTGGGTGAAGGAAAAAGACAAGTCTATGCAGAAGTGAAAACGGCTGGAGATGAACCAGATCCCTTCATGGTGAAGCTGCAGCCACGTGTTCATGCACCAATTCCCAGTGACCACCGGAGGTCACTGTCCCCGCAGAATCCGCTCAGTGGTGTGCTTCCTAACCGGGAAGGCTCTGTCCGCCCATCCTCTGGAGATTCGCATCCCTAGCCTCTGGGGCAGGCTTGGCCACAGCGGCCTTGGACGGTACCTCCCACCCCTGGTGGCCAGACCTAGAGCGGAGTATTATCCAGCAAATGGAGTGGGAGAGGATTGTAAAAGTAACACGAGAATGGGCATCCCTTACTCGTGTGTTCATTCATCCATTCACGTAAACATTTATCAAACGCTTTCGAGGGACCAGAGGACACACAGGGAACACAGTAACCAAGCCTCGGTCCTGGCAGAGCTGGCGGCTGGGGAAACCAACGACGACCTAGTAAACACGTTAGAAAGTGACTCTGGGATGAGCCAAAAGGCAGGGAGCCTTAGGAGAGGGAGTTGGATGGCGGGTGCAGTTTGAAGTGGAGAGGCCCTTCCTGAGAAGATGAACACGAGAACACAGGAGGGGTGAAGAACGTGCTCAGATCGGGAGGCCCTGTCATCTCGGGCGCCCCCTAGTATATTCTATGTGCAGTCTGGGTGCTGTGGGGTCTCCCAGACCAGCATTCCTGGGTGATGGCGGGAAGACAGACTGCAGCCTCCCTGTGGCCTCACCAGCCCCTCGGCCCCCCTCTCTCCTGCTCAGAGAGCACAGCCCCTGGGGTGTGGTCCGGGCAGCCCACTGCAAGCTGGGCTGAACGTTGCAGCAATTCTGGTCGAGATCAAAGGCGCCCTGCTGTGCCCCCACCGGGCGTCACCCTCCTAAACTGCACATTGGGCTCAGCACTGCCCACCCTGATGGCGGGCAGGGCCGCACATCACCCAGCAGTCATGTCCTGGGCCTGCTGTGAAGCAGAATCTGGTGGTTTCTATCAACTCGGCTGTTGGGGACAGGGCTGGTGGGCACCATTTCTTCAGGCTGGCCTCACACCTGGGTCCTGCCTTAGTCGTGTACACAGGGTCAGCATGGAGGAAGGGGTTCTCCCCAGGGAGGCCTCTGCAGAGTCCTCGGGGATGGTGTAAAGCCACAGGCGTTATCTCTTCTGAAGACACGGTAGCAAATGCCAACAGTACATGGGGGTTGGTCCCCTGGCCCTCCTTATACCCAGAATGACTTGCCATCTGCTTCTGTCAGAGAACATTGCCTGGGAAACGGGAAAATTTCAAGGGTGACAACTCTGAAATAACCCTGAGTCTCTTTGCCATTGGTAGATCCCGGCAGCCTGAGGAGAAATGCCAGCATGGGAAAGATGAAGCAAGTATGGGGCAGCTTCTTGCCCTCCTGCCTTAGTCTTTTTTGTGTTGCTAACAGAAATACCTGACAGTGGGTGATTTAAGACAATAGGGCTTTATTTTGCCTCAGTCCTGGTAGCTGGAAAGGCAAGGGCGAAGGCAGAACCTTGAGCAGAGCATGGGGTTCCCACCTGTGCTCTCTACTGTTCTGGGCTCATCCCCTCTGCTTAGAAAACACACCGAGCACAACCATGGGGGCCACCTTAATGGCCTTATTACACCAGAAGGCCCCGCCTTGGGACACCATGGAGGATCTGAGTTTCCACTTTACTCCTTTACAATATAACCCAAGTTCCAGCACATGAATTTTTGGGGACATCCAACCACGCCCAGAATGGCTGAATTCTTTTTTTTTTTTTTTTTTAGAGAGGTTTTCGCTATAGGGTGTGTGCGCTTGCCAGATAGACAGAGAGAGACAGAGAGACAGAAAGTGAGAAATCACCCCCCAGGGGGGATGGCCACGCCGCAATCCCTTCTCCATTCTCCTCTCGGAATCTTGGGCACGCACGCACACATGCCCGGCATGAGTTTTAAGCCACGGGTCCGGGATGTGAACCGCGGTCGACTACGTGGGAGTCCAGCGACATAGCCATTACGCTAACTGCTGGTCCCGCAGAATGGCCGAATTCTAAAACGTGAAACTTTGGGGGAAAAACCATTGTCCAAACCATAATAACTCTTCTCTCCTTGTCTCCTCCTACCCACCAGGTGTACAGAATGGCACCAAAGGTCTCCAGCCCAGCTGTGCTTAAAACCAAAACCAAATAGAACCAATTCCAGTCGACACCTTTTCTAGACCACTAGTGTCAGCTGCCAGGAGATAGCCAGGCACATGTAGGTTAAAAAGCTCTCCAGAGCCAGCCCCATAGCACAGAAGTTAGGTGCTGTGTGGAGGAAGCTGGATCATACATGGCTGACTAGGGTTCAAATCCTAGCCCTAGCAGCTTGAAAAACACTGTGTATGCATGTGCCCAGGCTCGTGACGGGATGGAGAATTGGAGGAGAAAGGATTGCGTTGTGACCATACCCCTTTGGGAAGTACCTTCTCTTTCACTGTCTTCCTCATGCATGTGCACACACCTTTGGGGCAAATAAATAAATAAGCAAATCTCTTCCAGGAACTCAGTGGGAACTCAGCACTCGGGGCCACTCGGTGGGGAGCTGTAACATCTGGAAGGTAACCCAGCAAGGGCAGTGGCTACTTTGCTTTCAGAGAAAACTTTGCCACCCCTACTCCAATGTTATTCTGCTTTTATGTGAAAGGGATAGGAATGAGAATATGTTACTGGAGCTGCTCCCAAAGCCCACTCCACATGGTGCTGGCCCCAACGCTGCCTGTGCACTGTGGTTGGGGAGTGATGGATTGGGGCTTTGAATGGAGTTGTACATGAATAATCTGCTGGGGTGAGGTATCTCTGGTCCTCCACTTCACTCTACTCCTGCCTCCCTGTTTTCACCTCAGCTCCTGCTTGCTCCAAAGAGCCCTGTTTCTCTCTCCTTCCCAGGCCTAGGCCTTGTCGCTGCTACCTCTGCCAGGCTCAGCTTGTGGAAACTGCTGCCCATTCCTAGCTGCCCCTCTCAGAGCCCATCCTGCCCCTCCAAGAGTGACGTGTGTCTGCAGGAGTGTGGATAGTCATCTGAGGAGTCCTGATTTCTACGGAATTCTCAAGGCTCAAGACTGCTCTGGACTCAAGACATCTCTCTTTTTAAAAAGAGTACTTTTTAAAAAGAATTCTTTTTATTTAATTGTATTCATTATCATTAAAAAATTTTTTTCTATGGAGCACATGTGCTCACCAGAGAGAGAGAGAGAGAAGGACAGTGAGAACACAAACTGCCAGAGCTAGGAGTTGAACTTTGGTAGGCCATGTGGGAGTCCAGTGCTTTACCACCATGCCACCTGCCAGCCCCCTCAAGCCATCTCTTAATCCTGGATGTTGTGAGCCACTGCTCTGCCGGTGCTGGGGGCCTTGCCCATCCCTGCGTTGTGCCCCTCTCAGCCCACACACTTTCTGCGTCAGAGTTGTGTGCGTATTTGTTTTGTTTTTTCAGCTTTATGTTATTCTTTTATTGCTGGAGTGCTTTTGCACGAGAGAGAGAGAGAGAGAGAGAGAGAGAGAGAGAGAAAACAACCTCCAATTGGTCATGGTCACATGGCAACCTTTCTTCAATTCCTCCACTGTATCAGGCTTTGGAGCATGCATGCACACACAGCTGGCCTGTTTTTCAAACTGCCAGAGCCACGATTCTAACCACAGTCAGCCATGT
The DNA here is from genome assembly GCA_026018925.1 of Tupaia tana. Taxonomy (NCBI): domain Eukaryota; kingdom Metazoa; phylum Chordata; class Mammalia; order Scandentia; family Tupaiidae; genus Tupaia; species Tupaia tana. The sequence goes on along the minus strand of JAKSZU010000001.1, from coordinate 143,383,086 downwards.
AGGATCTGGCCCAAAGCACAGCACCTAACTCTTCACTGCACTATTATTATTTTTCGATGTTGTTTATATATAAGTGAGAGACACACCTCCCCAACAGGGTCCCAACTCTGCAATCCAACCCCAGCCTCAGCCACCCAATGGCAGGCAGAGCCATGCATCACCCAGCCGTCATATTCCAGTCCTGGTTTGAAGCAGAATCTGGTGGTGTATTAGCTTGGCTGTTAGAGGCAGGCCCAGTTGACTCAGTTTCTCCATGGACCCTGGATCATGGGCACATGTATGCCTGGCATACTCAGGGAGGTCTCTGCCCATGAACTGGCAGCCTTCCCCTGTGGGTCTACCTTACAGCATTGCTTTATTGCTACATCACTCTCTGGCCTAAGTTTTGTTTTCTTTAATTTTTTATTTTTGCTATAGGGCATGTGTGCTTGCCAGAGAGAAACAGAGACACAGAGAGGGAAAAAGTGAGAAATCACATCCCCTAGGTAAAATGGCCACACTGCAATCCCTTCTCATCCATTCTCCTCTTAGGATCTTGGGCACGCACACACTTGTACCTGGTGTCTTTCACAAACCTCTGGGTCTAGGACTTGAACCATTCTGTTGGTCTTGTGGGATCTAGCACCTTAACCTCCACACCACCTGCTGGCCCCATTTTATTTTTAATTGACACATAATAATTACACATATTTATGGAACAGTGTGATATCCTGATACACGTATACATTGTATGCAGTGATCAGGTCAGAGTACTTAGCACATCCATCTCCTCAAACTTCCCTCATTCTTCTCACGTCGGCAACATTCAAGCTTCTCTCTTCCATCTATTTTGAGATATATACACACACACACACACACACACACACACACCACAGTATAAATATATATATGTTAACTGTAGCCATCCTACTGTGCTCTGAAATCCTATAACATTCCTCCTATCTACCTGTAACTTTGTACGTCTCCAGCCTCTGGTAGCCACTGTTTTACTCTCTGTGAAACCGACTTCTTGGCTTCCACATATGACTGAGATCTTGTGGTGTCTGTCTTTCTGGCCTGGCCTCTTTTATTTAATATGATTTCAAGCCAACTGGTGGCATGGTGGATAAGGCGGCTGGACCCCACATGCTGACTGTGAGGTCCGTGGCCCAGACGTGGCTCCAGGTGCGTGTGTGTGCATGCCCAGAATCCTGAAAGGAGGGAACGCTGGAGAAGGGATTGCATTGGGACCATTCCCCAAGGGGTGCTTTTTCACACCACAGCCGGTCCTGACGGCACAGCGAGCTTAAGCTTGCTCAAGGTCTTAACATTACAGTGCGGACCGGTTTGGAGTGGGCTCCCAAGCCTGCACCCTTGCCTGCCACACTGCCTCTCCAGATGCTGTCTGTACATGAGTGTGGTCACGTGTCCACGTAACAGCAATGGAGCTGGATTCGCCTGTGTGGAGGAGAGGCCAGGAGACCAAGTGGAGCCAGTCCAGGCTCAATTTATCCATCTCTAAGCTCTGGATTTCCTCCCATTAGTGAAAGAATAAGAGAGACATCCTCCAGGCAGTGCGATCAGAGTGACAGGCATGGTGGCTTAGCTTTCCCAAGCTCAAATACAAACGTGAGGTTGGACTGGGGGTCAGTCTAACTCACAGTGGACATGGAGACTCAGCTTGTCACAGCGCCCTGAGGCAGAAAGGAAGACGGGCATGTGCAGTGAGAGAGGAAATGGTTTCTAAGCTTGGGTCTGATCCCATCAAAGGCAGCAAGTGGTCCCAGAGAGCAGCCATGGAGAACAAGGTCCAGGCAAGAGCAAGCTAACCTGTTTCTTTTAAAAGAGAGGTTTTTGCTATAGGGCACGTGTGCTCACCAGAGAGACAGAGAGAGACAGAGAGACAGAAAGCAAGAAAGCAGCCCCCCAGGGGGGAGGCCACACTGCACTCCCTTCTCCTCCATTCTCCTCTCAGGATCTTGGGCACGCACACACACACACCGGCTTGAGTTTTAAGCCACTGGGTCTGGGACTTGAACTGTGGTCAACTACATGAGAGTTCTTTTTCTTTTTTTTTTGGAGAGGTTTTCACTATAGGGCACATGCGCTCGCCAGACAGTCAGAGAGAGACAGAGAGACAGAAAGTGAGAAATCACCCCCCAGAGGGGATGGTCACGCCGCAATCCCTTCTCCTCCATTCTCCTCTCGGGATCTTGGGCACGCACGCACACGCGCCCGGTGTGAGTTTTAAGCCACCGGGTCCGGGACGCAAACCGTGGTCGACTACCTGGGAGTCCAGCGACATAGCCATTATGCTAACTGCTGGTTCCCAACATGAGAGTTCAACAACATAACCATTACACCATCTGTGGTCCCAGATAACCTGTTTTGTTTTTGTTTTTGTTTTAAGAATGATTTTTGCTATGGGGCGCATGTGCTCACTGTGAAGACGGAGAGACAGAAAGTGAGAAATCACCTCCCAGGGGAGATGGCCACGCTGCAATCCCCTCTCTTCCATTCTCCTCTCGGGATCTCAGGCACGCACACACACACACACACACACACACATGCAGCCAACATGAGTTTTAAGACACTGGGTCCAGGACTCAAACTGTAATCAACTGTGTGGGAGTCCAGTGATGTAACCATTATGCCATCTGCTGGTCCCTAACCTGTTTTTAAGTGTGTTCACCTAAGGCTGATTTGAAGGACTACATTTAAGCTGAGACTTAAAATATGAGGGGTGGCTGTGGGCATTTCAGGGACAGAGGCAGGAAGGCCCTGAAGAGGAGGGAGGCCTGGCCTATCTGAAGAGTGAACAGACAGAAAGATGGACACTGCTGTGTCTGGAGCTTCATGACCCAGTGGGTAGATGGTGTATGAGGAGGGTGGGAGCCTGAATGCACTCCCTACACAGAGCGGGGTCCTCACCTGCATCTTAGGGGCTCACCAGATGCCAGGCAGGCAGTGGGCTGTGCAGGAAGCCCAGCCAGGGAGTTCCTACATGGCTAGAGCAGGCTCGGGGACCCAGGGACGTTCCAGCTTGAGGAGCAGAGGGGTAGGCACATTCGAGGTGAAGTTCAACTCTATCATTGGAAAGCCTTAGGGGTTTGAGTTTCAGAGCTGAAAGCTCTGGAATCCAGCAGGATCCCCCATGTCTGTGCAACTTCCCTAAGCCCCACTCCTGAGGCCCTGGGGAGGGGCAGATGCCAACTTCACTTCCAGCTCAGAGCCCAAGGGCCAGCTCTTGGCCACCAGCGATGGTGCTATGCACCTAATCCTCCTCCTTCCCCGGCAGAGGTGCACCCTTCTGGTGATGGGAGCTCACCACCTTGGGGAAGCCTACTCCATGTCCTCACCCTAGGCAGACAGTTCTTCCATGTACAAAGTCCAGCGTTAGTGGTGTGCTTGGAGCCCTCCTCCCTGTATTCCAGACAATGCTACTTCTCGTTTAGGGCTTTCTGTTCCAGGCCAGCCATCCTCAGGAAGAGGGAGGCCTCCAAACCTGGGAGCTGCCAAACCACTGCACCTTCCCGGGTGGAAGAAACCACTTCATGGAGCAGCCCAGCCTGAGGGACAAAACAGGGTCTGTGTGGTTGGTTCCGGCCTGTGAGTCGCTGGCTGTGTTTTCTTCTAGGGCCAGCGCTTCGGATTCATCAGGAGCTCGTTTCCTGGCTGATGAAGCAGATGGAAGAAATGCAGCCTGGCCATCCAGAGGTCTGTGTAAAGTGCCAGACCCTGCTGCGACGTCCCAAGCTCAGCTGGGCGGGACGCGCGCCACCTCGGTGCTCTCGTGAGTCACAGTACCAGGAACCTCAGCCCCGTCTCCTGTTTGGCTTCTTGTACTTACCTGCTCAGACCCGGGGAACTGTGCAGCTGGAATTATATCCTCCAGTGTAACCAGGGGTTGTTATATTGAGCTCACCTGAACTGGAGAGCTGAAAATGGAGCCCGAGTTGAGATGTCCCAGTGCCGGCTTCGGGTGGGAGGTTGGTCACTCAGAGCATGTACCTTTCAGTCTGTTTTAGGGCTCAGTTCTGCAGTGCGACAAGTCAGGATTGGTTCTTCTTCACAGAGCCTTCTTTAAGTCCCCTTCAGACCTCAGTGCTGTGGAAGGGTCCTGTGGAGTTCCCAGAGTGACCTCTGCAGAGTCCAGACTGTTTCATGAAGGCTCTCAGCCACAGCTGGCAGGGTGACAGGAGGGCCACTGAGCTCACCACCCCCCACTGGCCTGGCTTAGCCAGAATTCTTCCTGGCTACCACTGGCAGGAAGGAGACAGTCCTGGACAGTGGCCGTGGGCAAGTCCCCTGCCTCTGTGGCTTAGTTTCCCATGGGACAGACAAGGGCGTGGCAGCCCCTCCCTCCCAGGGTCGTGGCGGTGCTGAGAGCTGCATGCAGCAAGTGCTCCGAGCACTTCAGTGTCCACCTTTGCTTTTCCACTAGTCGCCCTTGTCCACGGTTCCACTCCCACGATTTCAGTCATCCATGGCCAACCCCAAACAGGTGAGTACAGTGCAAGAAGATATTCAGACAGAGACCACATTCATGAAATTGCATTACAGTATATTGCTATACTTACTCTAGTAGTGTTATTGTTAACCTGGCCCTATGTCTTAACCTACAAATTAAAAAAAATCACAGGTACGTATGTATAGAAAAACACATTGTGGCTTCAAAAATTTGTGCAGAATTGAAGTACGAGTCTGTTTGGTGCAAAAATATTTTGAAATCAATGCATGGATTTTTCATAATACACATTTCCCATGAATGTTTTGAAGATTCAGGGCCGTCTGCAGTTTCAGGCATCTCCTGAGAATCTCAAAAGGTATCCCCTGTAGATAAGAGGAGAGTGAGCATGTCGTAAATTTGAAAAATATTGATAGGAAATCTAAGCATCATCCTGGTCTCTTTAGATGTCGATTATTGACACTAGTGAAGCATGAAGGCTTGGAGTGTCCTCAAGGTGGCCCTGCCCAGACCTGGAGTCCCCAGGAGCACCTTTGAGCCCTTCCTGCCGTCGGGTGGCTGTCAGCACCAAGCCAGCCACCAGGGGGCATTCTGGAAAAGAGCGAGCCCCTCCCAGCTTCTTTGGTCCAGTTACCCGCACCTTAATCACCAGTCGGTGAGGTTATTATCAAAAGCAGGGACTAGATCTTTTTTATATTTACTTCGAGAGATTTTTTTGCTATCAGGCTCGTGCACTCACCAGAGAGACAGAGACAGAGATACAGAAAGCAAGAAATCACTCCCAAGGGGGATGGCTAGGCCTTGATCCATTCTCCTTCATTCTCCTCTCGGGATTTTGGGTGCACAGGCACATGCACTTGGTGTGAGTTTCAAGTCTCCGGTCCAGGACTTGAACCAGTCAATCACATGGAAGTCCAGTGCCTTAACCCCTACACCACCTACTGGACCCAGGATTAGATCTTCTTTTTCTTTCTTTTTTCCTCCAAGTTTATTTATTTGTTTTGAGAGAGAGAGAGAGAGAGAGAGAGAGAGAGAGATGCCCTTTAGCAAATTTAAAAAAAGAAAGATAAATAAAACCAAGCTATATGGATTTCAAAATTTTGCACCAAATAAATTCATACTTTACTTTCATTTTTCGTTAAATTAGTTGAAATTCCCTCAAATAGTGGAGTGTTTTTTTTTGTTTGTTTTTGTTTTTTGTTTTGTTTTTTTTTTTGAGATTTTTTTTTTTTTTTTTACTATAGGGTGTGTGTGCTCACCAGAAAGAGAGAGACAGAGAGACAGAAGGTGAGAAATCACCCCCCAGGGGGGATGGCCACGCTGCAATACCTTCTCCTGCATTCTTCTTTTGGGATCTTGGGCACGCACGCACAGGCGCCCAGCGTGAGTTTTAAGTCACTGGGTTCAGGACTTCAACCGCGGTCGACTACGTGGGAGTCCAGCGACATAACTGTTATGCCATCTGCTGGTCCCGCTACCTTTTTTATTAAACCACAGTTTGGAGCTTACTTGATCAATTATCATTTGTCCTGGAGATCAGTCTTAGCTGTCCTCACGTTACCACATTCCAGGTCCAGCCTCTGACACTGAGTATTTGCTGCCAACAGATTTATGGACATCCCCGAAGCTCAGCAAGCTATGGTTTCTCTCTTGTTCTCTTAACCTGTCCAAATCCTCTGACTCTGGAGCTGGAAAACAGGCTGGCAGCCAATAGCAGACACATCCAAGAGAGATTTCAGCCGCAACTGGCCGTGAGCCCCTTAAACACTCACGTCCAGGCCCCATGGGAGCGGGCGGCAGGTGAGATCAGGCAGCAGTCATTCGGAATGTCATTGTAAATGGGGCCCAGTTGTAAAAACACTTTTCCCACTGAGCATTAGCACTGCCAAGAGGGTAGCCTGTCAATCCCTACGAAGGAACAAAAGAAGGACTCTTTCAAAATAGGCATTTTATGGACTCATAACACACGCCACTCACTGCCTTTTTTTGGTTGTTGTATTTCCACTGCTATTTCCTCTCTTCACTGCACTTTTTATCTCCAACGGTACCGTTTTTCTAAATGGACTAAATAAGTCTGTGAAAGGCTGACTCCCTAGTGGGATATGGAGAACACGGAGGGCGTTGGGGTGGGAAATGTCCTTGCTGGGGAGTCAATAAAGTTATCTCTCTCCTGGGATGTGCTTTGAACTTGGGAAATAACCTGATTTGTCAGGCACAAGGAGTAACATTCGGCGGAAAGCTTTCTGCAGGCCTCTTTGACGCAGATGCCAGTCTGAGCAGAGCAGCCTGGAAGGTGTGAGTGATACGCAGAGAGGCTGCAGGGGTAGTCCAGGGTAGAGATTACTCTCTGTCATTGGGACTTGGGCCCTGAAACCACCTGGCTTGTTCTTGGCAACCGCTCTCCCTGAACTAGGGCATTGGCTCCCATCTGACAGTGGCTCTTCCAGATGGGCTATCCAGGGATAATTAGATAAGCTAGTGCAAGCTAAAAACCATGTATGCTCACCAGAGAGAGACAGAGGGTGAGGGAGAGAGAGAGCGGATGCACAGCCCATGGGGCATGGTCATGCTGAAAACCCTTCCCCATTTCCCTATTCTGTCAGCGTTTGGGGCACACTCCTCATGCACCCAGTATGGTCTTCTAGCTGTCAGAGCCAGGATTCAGATAAATGTAGTTGGCCATGTGAGATTCAACCTTCTTAATCACCAGGCCATGGGGCTGGCCCAGTGTGAAATTTTCAACAGAAAAAGTCCTTGCGTTTCAAACACGATAAGCCCTGTTAACTCCGGCTAAATGTTACGCGGGCACGTGCTGTTACTAGTTGAAAGGTGTGTGATGTAAGGGCAGAGAAGCTGCACAGGCAGCAGAATCATGCCTTCTGAGGTTGTGTTACTACTTCCACCTGGCAGGGTCCCCAGTCTCAGGCTGATTGCTAACAGCAGCTCCCAGCTCAGGTGGACATTAAGGTGCCGGGGCTCAAGTTCCTCCTCTGTAGATGAGGGCTTGGCCAGAGCAGCTCTGAATGATGGCCCTGCCAACCCTCAGCATTCTGGGGCTCCCAACACTTTATATCTCATCATCCGGCAGCCAGAAGAGCAGCAAGGGTGAGGCTGTGAGGGCAGAAACAGCTTCAAGAGCCCTTTGAGATTCTCTGCAACGCTTTCCCTGCACAAGAGATTTTCAAGCACAGCAGCACTGGGTCCAGACAGATGCAGGGGCTGACTGTGACAGCCAACAAGCCACCCTGCTTGCATGCCTGGATCTTCCTACACCCCTCAGTCGTCGAAGTCTGGAGCAAATCTCAGACACCCCCAGTGGGAAGTGCCCTAAGTACACTACTGCGCCCACTGGACAGAGCCCACAGGGGCTGTGTGACCATGCAAGCACCAGGGATGGGTGGATGGGGCGTGGGGGATGGGTGGTAGGTGGTGGTGGCTTCATGGGCAGGTTGGTAGTCAGCGAATGGATGGCTTGTTATATAGAAGGTAGGTAGCACCTGAATGGATATAAATTGGGTGAACTAGTGGGTGGGCGAATGGGTGGACTGTGAGTGGTGGGAGGTGACTAGGTGGTGGGTGGATGAGTAGCGAAGATAAACAAGGTAGGAGCTGTAAAAGTCCCTTTCCATAACAGCTTTCAGAGAAAAATGAGCAGTGTTTACAGTGAGTCTAACACATCCTCTGGTTAAAGGGCAATTTGACAGACAGCTGTTCCTCATCGGCCTAAAGCGTTCCAGCTTGTGCCTCCCTCGTGCGAGAATACAGATCTTCAGCCAAGTTCCATCAGTCCTCAGCTGCCGTCTGTGCAGTCACACGACAGGGCCTTTCTTACCTTAATGAATAATTCATTCAGTCAACAGCTATTCATTTGTTGTCGAGCTTTTGTTTGGCACCATGCAACATGTTTGTTCTATTGCTTTTCAAACACAAAAATAAGTACTTACAGTCTAGAGTGAGCAGACCACAAGCATATAGGCAAATGGATTTATAATCATAAACAACGATCAATGCTAGGAAGAAAATAAACACAGGGCACGAGTGAGCATGACATGTCAGCTAGACAGGGAGATCAGCCGGGATGCCCTGAGAAGGGGACGTTGAAGCCAGACCCACAGGTGGGAAAGAGCCAGTCAGCAGAGCAGGAGAGGGGCCAGCCCGCAGTGCAGAGGTTCTGTGCTGTGCATACGAAGCAGGACCCCACAAACCCCAGCCTGAGCAGCTTGAAAAACATGCTGGGTACGTGCGCACATGTGCCCCAAATTCCAAGAGAATGCAGAACTGGATAAAGGACTGTAGTGTGACCCTGCCTCACTGGGGGTACTTCCCCTCCTCTCCCTGAGGCAAGTGCGTGAGCCCGCTGGTGGACAAAAAGCAAAAAGAGGGTGTTTAAGGTGAATGAATCCACGTAGTCAATTGCGCGCGACACCCAGATCCAGCAGCTTGAAAAACATGCCGGGGCGTGTGTGCTTACAAGCCCAAATTCTCACGAGAATGGAGAAGGGATTGCAGCACGGCCACCTCTCTCTCCCGGGGAGTGATTTCTCATTTTCTTTCTGTTTGTCTCAGCTCCTCCTTTCCCTGGCTCTCTCTGGCAATAGCTCCCACTCTGTTGCAAAAACAAAAAGCAAGAGCAAGGGTATCTGGTCACGAGAAGCAGCCCGTGTAAAGGCCTTGAGTGGGGAAGAGCTCGGGCATTCGAGGACAAACAGAGGCCATGTGGCTGATGAGGCTGATCAAGCTGTCCTCACATCTGGGAGTGCTCGGGATAGCTCTCGTTGATGCCTGCAGACCCAGGATAACTGTTTTTTTTTTTTTAAATTTTTTTGAGAGATTTTTGCTATAGAGCATGTGCAGAGAGACAGAAAGAGACAGAGCAAGAGAAAGCAAGAAATCACCTTGCAGGAGGAATGACCGTGCCACAATCCCTTCTCCTCCACTCTCCTCTCAGGATTTTGGGCACGCACGCATGCACGTACGTGCACCTGGCATGAGTTTCAAGCTGCTGTGTCCAGGACTTGAACTATGGTTGACCAAGTAGGCGTCTAACGCCTTAACCACTGTGCCACCTCCGCCTCCTGGCCCCACCAACATAACTTTTTCTTTTTAAAAATTATTTTATTTAACTTTATTTATTTCTCCACTTTAATTTGACCAGAGAAGGACAGAATGAGAGAGAGAGAGAGAGAGAGAGAGAGAGAGAGAGAGCTGCTAGGTCCGGGATTTGAACTGTGGCTGACCATGTGGGAGGCCAGCACCCTTAACCACCACACCTCCTGCCAGCCCCAAATATAACTTTTTTTTGGAAGAATTATTTTATTTAACTTTATTTTTTTCTTCTTTTTATTTTTAAAAATTTGACTAGAGAGGGACAGAATGAGAAAGAGAGAGAGAGGGGGAAAGTGAGAAAGCAAGTCACTAGGTCCAGGACTCGAACCGTGGTTGACCATGTGGGAGTCCAGCACCCTTAACCACCATGCCACCTGCTGCCTACCCCCCCCCCCCAGCATAACTTTTTAAAGTATACTGGTGGTTAGCCTTGGTGGTGCAATTGGTAACTTACTGACCTGCAACACTGGAAGCCATATGGCAACCACAGATTCAGATCCCCAGTCCAATTGAAAAATGCCAGATCCTCAAAATCTGGGGGGCTGGGAAGGAAATTTCAGCCTGACGAGACCCTGCAAAGGTGCCTGACTGTCTTTCGTGCATGAGGTTGCTCTCTATCATGAATAAAATAAACATTTTTTTAAAAAGCATCCTGGCTTGGACAATGTATGTCAGGGTCACCCTGATCATAAGCAAGTGAGAAATGTTAAGAAACAAGATCGGAGGGGCGTGTGGGAGCCAAATGTGAAGGCCATGCAAGGAACCCTGGAGTTCATCCTAAGCCTGCTGTGAAGTAGCTGCTTGGGGCCTCTGAAAGGCTCCCAAGGTACTGTCTGCACTTAGTGAAGGCAGTTGGGAAGTTCAAGACTGTGGATTTTCATCTGTTAATAAATCAAACAATATTTATTGAGCATACCAGACATTACGCTACACACTGGGGATTTAAAAATGAAAAAGAGAAGATACGCAGATGGCCAGCAAGCACGTGACGAGAGGCTCAGCGCCACCGCTCACTAGGCAAATGCAAATCGAGACCACAGTGAGAAATTGCTACGAACCACGAGGGTGGGTATACTTTTTTTAAAAAGGAAAATAACAAATTTGGACGAGGATGCGGAGAAATCGAAGGCCTTGCATATGGGCCTTGGTGGAATGTAAAATGGGGCAGCTGCTGAGGAAAGCAGTTTGGCAGTTTGTCAGAAAGCTAAACATGGGGCTGGACAGTCTCATGACAGTGAAGTATAGGACTCTGCAAGGCAGTGCCACGTGGGAAGGTCCCTGGTTCATGTCCAGAGATCTTCCTAAGCACTGGGCACACACTCGCCAGTGATCCGGGCTGGCTGAGGTTGGATTGCAGAGTCAGAAGCCTCTATGGGTCGGTACCAGCCAATGGTATAATGGTTACATTGATGGACTCCCACATAGTCAGAAGCGGTTCGAGTCTCAGACCAGGTGGCATAAAACTCATGCCAGGCATATATACATGTGTGCCCAAAATCCCAGGAGGAGAACAGAGGGGAAGGGATTGTGGTGTGGCCATCCCCCCAGAAGGCGATTTCTCACTTTCTGTCTCTCTGTCTCTCTGGCAAGTACACACACCCTATAGCAAAAATATCTCTCTCTAAAAAAAGAAGCCTGTAGGGGTTTCTCTCTCTCTCTCTCTCTCTCTCTCTCTCTCTTTTTCTCTCTATCTCTTGCTCATAAAGAAAACGAATGAATAAACTATTTTTAAAAGATAAATAGAAAAGTACCATATGTTTTAGTTTTTTAGAACTGTCATAACAAAATGCCATGAACTGAGCAGCTTAGACAAAGAAACCGATTGCCCCACACCTTGGAGGCAATCCAAGTGCCAGCAGGTTGGCGCCTGCTGTGAGGAGAAGATCTGGGCCAGGCTCTTCTCAGGGCTTCTGGGAATCGTGGATGCTCCTTGGCAGGCAGATGTTGTTTCCCCCTGCATCTTCACGCTGCTCCCCTATATTCCTGACTGTATCTGAGACCTAGTTACCTTTTTTCAAAGGCACACTAGTCATATTGCATTAGGGCCCACCCCAATAATCTCATTTTTATTGTCTGTGTCTATAAAGACTCTATTTCCAAATAACATTACATTCTGAGCTACTGAGAGTTTGGACTTCAATATGTGTGTGTGTGTGTATATATATATATATATATATATATATATATATATATATATAGAGAGAGAGAGAGAGAGAGAGAGAGAGAGAGAGAGAGAACTCATCCCCCAAGAGGAAATAACCATGCTGCAATCCCTACTCCTCCATTCCTCTCTCAGGATTTTGGGCACAGATGCACATGTGCCAGCATGATTTTTAAGCCACTGGGTCCAGGACTTGAACTGTGGAGTTGGCCAGGTGGAATCCAGTGCCTTAACCTCCACACCACCTGCTGGCTCTCAGCATAGATTTTTTTTTTTTTTTTTTTTGGAGAGATTTTCGCTATAGGGCGTGTGCGCTCGCCAGACAGACAGAGAGAGACAGAGAGACAGAAAGTGAGAAATCACCCCCCAGGGGGGATGGCCACACCGCAATCCCTTCTCCTCCATTCTCCTCTCGGGATCTTGGGCACGCACGCACAGGCGCCCAGTGTGAGTTTTAAGCCACCGGGTCTGGGACGCGAAGCGCGGTTGACTACGTGGGAGTCCAGCGACACAGCCATTACACTAACTGCTGGTTCCTTCAGCATAGATTTTTGAGGGTACTTAATTCAACTCCTTACTCTGTTTGAGCCAGGAATTTGACTCCTATGTATACACCCCAAAAAACTGAAACTGGAACTCAAACATATGCTAGCCCACCAGTTCACAGCAGCATTATTCACAGTAGCCAAAAGTGGACACAACCCACGGTCCATCGACAATTGAATGGATAAGCAAAATGTGGTCTATCTATCCAATGGAATATTATTTGGCCATAAGAAGGAATGAACTTTGGATACATGCTACAACTTACAAACATACTAAGTGAAGTGAATCAGGCAACAAAGGGCAGGGATTGCATGACTTCACTTATATGAGATATCTAATTGGATTGCAGTCGGAAGCCTGTATGGGTCGGTACCAGCCGATGGCATAATGGTTATACCAATGGACCATTATGTAACCATTGGTCAAAGAGATGGAGAGTCGAAGCATGGTTTCCGGCAGCTGAGGGGAAGGTGAGGAGGAAGGTGTTTCTTCCTGGGTTCAGAGTCTATCAGGAGTGATAAAGATCCGGAGCTGGATGGTGGCAACAGGCACGCAACACTGCAAATCTAATGGGTGCCATGGAGTGCACACCTAAAAATGGTTAAAATGGCATATTTTATGTTATATGTATGTTACCACAAAAATAAAAACAAAAAAGAGGAAGAAAGGCGACAGCCGGTCAGTTGCAAAGCAATAGCACTGCTCAAGTGAAGCTGGATCCGTATGGAAGATTGTGGGTTCGGTTCCTCAGACTGGCCAGGAAGGCTGAGCTGGGAGCATGTATGAGAAGTGCTCACTGGAGAGAGACAGAGAGAGAGAGAGAGAGAGAGAGAGAGAGAGAAGGAAAGTGAGAGGACACTCCCAAGAGGAGATGGTCATGCTGCAATCCTGTCTCCATTTATCCTCCTTTTGGGATTTTGGGCACACCCACACATCTGGTGTGTTTATCAAGCCACTGGATCTGGGACCATATGGTCAGCCATTTGGGTCCAGCTGCCTTAACCACCACACCACTGGCTGGCTTGAGCACACAAACACACACACACACACACACACACACACACATGTGTGTGTGTATATATATATATATATATATATATAGATAGATAGATAGATAGAGAGAGAGAGAGAGAGAGAGAGAGAGAGAGAGAGAGGGGTTTTTGGCCTTAGGGCACATGCATTCACCAGAGAGAGAGAAACAGAGATAGTAAGAGGGAAAGTGAGAAATTACTCCCCAGGGGTGATGACCATGATGCAATCCCTTCTCCTCCATTTTCCTCTCTGGACCTTGGCACGCACACACACATACACGTGCCCAGCATGAGTTTCAAGCCACCAGATCTGGGACTCAAACTGCAGTGCACCATGTAGGAGTCCAGTGACATAACCGCTACACCATCTGCTGGCTCCTGTATATAGTTTTTTATAATACACATTTTCTGTAAACATTTTGAAGCTCTTCCCCATACACACAGACACACACACACCAGATGAAGAATTAAACATAAAAACCAACTATGTCAGGGTGTTGCCTCATGGCCTTGAGGTGTGCTGCACCCTTCCAGCATCATATGTGTTCCGGGCATCATTACAAAGCTACTAAGGGCCAGCCCATGGCCTAGTCACTTGGCTGACTGTGTGGTTCGAATCCTGACCCTGGTGGTGATTGAAAAACACACTGGGCACGTGTGTGTATGTTCCAAAATCTCAACAGGTTAGAGAAGTGGAGGAAAAGGGATTGCAGTATAGCCACACCCGACTGGGAGTTGCTTTCTCCATCTCTCTCCATCTCCTTCTCTTTGTCTCTTTCTCTCTTTGATGAGTGCTTGTGCCCTTTGGCAAAAACAAAAACAAACTAACCAAAAAAACCCTGCTATAAAAGGACTTTCTAGAAGCCTTAGAAATTTCCACTCAGGGCCAGCAGGTGGTATGGAGGTTAAGGTGGCTGGATTCCACATGACCCAGAGTCCCAGAACCGGCAGCTTGAAAAACTCACTGGGGGAAAAAAACAAAACAAAACAAAACAAAAAACAAAACAAAAAAAACAAGAAAAAAACTCACTGGGCACCTGTATGTGTCCAAAATCCCAACAGGAGATTGGATGATAAGAGATTGCAGTGTGGACATTCCCCTGGGGGGTGATTTCTCACTTTCCCTCTCTGTTTCTCTCTAGTGAGTGCATGCATTCTAGACCAAAACAAAATTGAAAAAAAATCCAATTATATTTGCTATTTAAAATCAAGTTGTAAGGGAGGCTGGAAAGTAGAAATGGCTTTAATTGGATACATCGTTACCACCAAACAAAATGGGAGTTTTCTCAGGAAGAAAAAAAAAATTATAGGCCTCTGGCAGGTGATGTGGTGTTTAAGGTGCTAGAGTCCCACATGGTCGACTGTGGTTCGAGTCCCATACCTGGAGCTTGCTTTTTCACTCTCCCTCTCTCTCTGTCTCTCACTGGTCAAATGGAAGAATAATGATAAATAAATAAAATTACATAATTATTTTTTAAAAAATGGCAGAAAGGACAACTGGGGCACCACTAGTATCATCTGCCCAGTGTCTCACTAGCTGATTACTGTGAGATGTGAGGGGAGGAGGGGAGGAGGATGACAGCTAGGTCTTGGACCAGAGGGCTGCCATCTGCTGAGTCGAGGGAACACAGGGTTGTAGCATCAGGTCTTTTCTTTTAGCCACATTCAGTCTGAGATGCTTACGAGACTCGAGCCGAGAAATCAAGGAGGTAGCAGAGCATGTGTAGCTGGAGCTCCAGGACGCACAGGTGTGAGAAAGCAGCAGATGAATGAAATTTTAAAACCACAGGCTGGGGACCAGCAGATAGCGTAATGGTTATATCCCTAGACTCCCATGTAGTCAATCGTGGTTTGAGTCCCAGACCCGGCGGCTTAAAACTCATGTCAGGTGCATGTGTGTGCATGCCCAAAATCCTGAGAGGAGATTGGAGGAGAAGGGATTGCGGTGTGGCCATTTCCCCAGGGGGGCGGTGGGGGATTTCTCACTTTCTTTCTCTCTGTCTCTCTAGCGAGTGCATGTGCCCTATAGCAAAAATTTCTCTAAAATAAAAATAAATAGAAAACACAGGCAGAGAAGAAAAGACAGTCTAGGAGACGGACCTGGAACTTGGAGGGAATAAGGCACGGGTGGTGTCCCCAGCCCCTAGAAAAATGTTTCCAGGATGAAGGGTGGTCCAATGTGACATGTCTGTATGGTGGTGAGGAAGAGGAGGAAGAAAAACAACTATGGTTTGGGAAAAATATGGTTTTTTTGTGACCCCGATAAGAGCTTTTAATCCATATTTAGTGGAATTCGTGCACCGCCTCTAACCACTCTTCTAATGATGCACATGGGTTGTATCTCTTTTCTAAACAGGATTCTTGCTGTCTCAGACCTCCTGCCTCATCCTCAGCTGGGACTATAGCTACATGCCACCACATTTAGTCTTTATTTCCCTTCAGACAGGGTCATGCCAGGTGGCCCAGGTTAGCCCTAAACTCACAATCCTCCTGTCTCTGTCTCCCCAAGTTGCTGGGATTATAGGTTTAAGCCACCCCACCTGGCCTTTAGGTGACCAGGTATTGAACCTCCATGTTCCCAACCCGAGGAGCACAGTGTCTGAGCAGAATGTGCCACCATGGCTGGACCCATGTTTTCATCCTTTTGCTAATTGCATACATTTAAAAAAATAAACAATTTGCCAGAGGGTGTATACTCTTGCCAGAGAGAGACAAAGGTGAAGGACCACAATTTCTTCTCCTCCATTTCTCCCTTCTTTTGGGATTTTGGGCATAGGCACACGTGCATCCACGGTGTTTCTCAAGCTGCCAGGTCCGGGATGTGAACTATGCAGTTGCAGTTGACCATGTAGCACCCAGGACTAGCCAGCCTTCGTGTGCATATAATATTGCTAAGACATGAAAGTATCTCCTTTGGATAAGGCCTAGAAACTATTGCATAAAAAGAATGCAGGTGCTAAATTGTAATCCAGGTTGCCAAATGTCTAAGTGCTGACACAGACTGACACTCCTGTCAGCAGTGTAGGTGGGTGTTAGTGCAAAATTCAATCTTTGCTAATCTGGTAGTTGAAAAATAGCATTATTTTC
The DNA here is from genome assembly GCA_026018925.1 of Tupaia tana. Lineage (NCBI taxonomy): Eukaryota > Metazoa > Chordata > Mammalia > Scandentia > Tupaiidae > Tupaia > Tupaia tana. The sequence continues at coordinate 143,366,708 of JAKSZU010000001.1, read as the reverse complement.
ATTTGAATTTTCTTCATTGGCTATTTGTATTCATATATTTTCCTCATTTTTCTTGCCAATTCTTTTTTCTTACTGATTTATCAGAGTTCCTTTATACATGTGTTACATTTTTTTTTCCAATTTATGATCTATCTTTAGATTTTTAAGTGTTTTTTTGCCAACTTTAAATTTCATATTTACTAGATAGCTAAATTTCTTATTTTTTCCCTTTCTGCTTAGAAAAGCCTTCATCACTCCATGATTATGAAAACATTCTCTCCTTTTCTTCTAGATTTTTTAGTTACTTTTAAAGATTGAATCTTCAGTCTATAAGGAATTATTTCGGTGTCAAAAATGAGATTTAAAGCCAGACTTTATTTTCTAAGTAGCCGGCTCTTTTAACGTCAGTTCTTGAACAATTTACTGTTCCTCAATTGGTTTAAAATGCCATTTTTATTATTTAATACTTTTCCACATTTTGGTGAACCAATATTCCCATTCTCTTTTGTTCCATGGAGTTATTCATGCATTTGTTCACTTGTGGCACCAGGACCATACTGTTTTTTTTTTTTTTTGAGAGGTTTTTGCTATAGGGCGCGTGTGCTCACCAGACAGACAGAGAGAGACAGAGAGATAGAAAGCGAGAAATCAGCCCCCAGGGGAGATGGACACGCTGCAATCCCTTCTCCTCCATTCTCCTCTCAGGATCTTGGGCACGCATGCACACGCGCCCGGCGTGAGTTTAAGCCACCGGGTCCGGGACTCAAACTGCCGTCGACTACGTGGGAGGCCAGCGACATAGCCATTACGCTAACTGCCGGTCCCCAGGACCATACTGTTTTAATGATCATAGCTCTACATATTAGTCAGGATGATTTTTCATTGCCAGGGACAGAAAATCCATCTTAACTTGATTGAACCAACAGAGGAATACACTGACTCCAGTCCATGAAAAGACAGAAGAGTGCTGAAAGTCACCAGGACCCTTTCTTCTTCTGTCAGTTTACCTTACACTCATCCTAGGCCAGATGCCAGGCCTGAATCTCCTCAGGTTCAAGTCCAGCTGCCTTGCTCTGGCAGCTGCACAACCCCCAGGGCCTCTCTGGCCACTCATGGGGTTCCATGGGTAACTCCAGTCAGGCCCAAGTCAATGTCAGAGGTGGAGTCACCTGGGGGGAGAGAGGAGGGAACATGGCAAAAGCAAAGTGGGCATGTCACCAGAGTAGGAGGGTAAGGGGGAGTGGGTGCAGGGTGGCAAAAGCAGGGGTGTTCCCCAGGCACAAATTGTTTTCAGTACCCTGTAGTCCACGGGCTCCCTGTTTCTCTTCATTTCCAGAAATCTCCTGGCTATTCTCATGGGTCCATTTTTATGGCTGAATTAAAAAATAATTTTTTCCAGTCCCCAAAAGAAAAAGAGTGAAAGTGAATTTTATTAGATGTATTGAATTTATGGACTGATCTCAGGAAAAAAGACACCCTTCCTGTATTAAGCACATTGAGTCATCCTATCCAAACACATGGGGTAATACTCTTTGCCTTAAGGGTTTATTAATTTGTCCCAGGAGTGTTTGGAAACCTTCATATAGATCTTGCACATTTCTCAGGCTCATTCCCTGGCTTTCCCCAGATTCTCCTATTACGGAGAGCTGGCACTTGTGTGGGTTGTTTGTTAGCATTGATGAGCCACTTTCAGTACGTTATTACTGAGTCGTTTACTCTTGGCTCTGCTCTTGGCTTCCCACATTCTGTGGGTTTGGACACGTGTCTAATACCATGCACCCACCATGGCAGAATCATATGGAATAGTCACTGTCCTAAAACCTCCTGCGCTCAGCCCTCCTTCTCCACCCTTTCCCCTGGCAGCTACTGATCCGATGGTCTCCACAGTCTGGCCTATCCAGGGTGTCCCCGGGTCAGAACCAGAGTATGCAGAGCATACAGGATGGTTTCCTTCACTGAGCAGTTTGCACTTAGGGTTCCTCCATGTCCTCTTGGGACTTGACAGCCCGTTTCCTTTTATTGCTGAATACTATACCATTGTAACGTTGTAGAACAGTTTTTATTCAGTTAGTTTATTGTTTGTTTGTTTTTTGGCCATATGGCACAGGAGCTCGCCGGAGAGACAGAGAGAGACAGAGACACAGAGAGAGGGAAAACGAAAAATCACTCCCCCCCCCAGGGGGATGGTCATGCTGCAATCCCTTCTACTCTGTTCTCCTTTTGGGATCTTGGGCACACGTGCACTCTTGCCTTGTGTGTTTTTCAGACCACTGGATCAGAACCTGAACCACAGAGTCAGTCATGCAGGATTCAGCATCCTAACCACTGTGCCACCAGCCGGCCCAGGATGTATCTCAGTTTATTCATTCCTTAGGATTTAAAAATATCTTTTAAGGTTGATCTATGAATAATTTTTTAAAGTGTATTATTTTATTCATGAGAGAGAATGTGCACACATGAAAGAAAGAGAGGGGGAGATAGAGAGAGAGAGAGAGACCCATGACAGGATCTGTCATGCTGCGATCCTCTACCCTAGCCTCCTGGTGCCTCAAGATCTTGTGCCTGTATGCCAGGTTTCTTTTTTTTTTTTGAGAGGTTTTTGCTATAGGGCACGTGCGCTCGCCAGACAGAGAGAGACAGAGAGACAGAAAGCGAGAAATCACCCCCCAAGAGAGATGGCCACGCCGCAATCCCTTCTCCTCCATTCTCCTCTCGGGATCTTGGGCACGCACGCACACGCGCCCGGTGTGAGTTTCAAGCCACCGGGTCCGGGACGCGAACTGCGGTCGACTACGTGGGAGTCCAGCGACATAGCCATTACACTAACTGCTGGTCCCTGCCAGGTTTGTTTTGAAGTTCACTCAGGATTCGAACCAGCTGTCAGCCACTGGCTTCCAGCACTGCAGTTCAGTACCCTGGGAACTGTGCCATCATTTGGGGATGAAAATATTTTTTCAGCAGTGATTTCTGTGACACTAGTCAGTTGCTTACTGTGATCTCTTAGCTCCAGACTCACTAGTTTTGTGGTGCTGGGGCTGGGCCTCTAGAAGTGACATTCACCTCTCTAAAAGCTGACTGCACATCGAGTTCTGCCAGCAGAGCCCTAGAGGGAGCCTGTAAGACTGAAAGAGTGTGGGCTAGCCTCCTTGTACCCTTCAGAGGAACCCAATGCCCCAGCTACTGCCAGACAGTTTGCTGTCTCAGGGTGAACCCTGGCTCTGCAACCCTGTCTTCTGAATGGCTAGATCTCTCAACCTCTTCCTTTGCTTGCCCAGTCCTCAGGTAACAGTTGCTTCTGCAATTACTTTCTCTATGTCCCTGTAGCAGTTTTCTGTGGCTGCTGTAACAAATCGCCACAAATGTAGTGAATTAAAACAGCATGAAATTATTGTCTTACAGTTCTGGAGATTAGAAGTCCAATGCTGTCTCACTGGGCTGAATCAAGGTGGAGCCCTCTGAAGGCTCTTGGAGACAATCATTTCCTTGTGTTTTCTAGTTTCACCTGCTAGTTTCCTTGGTCACAGCCCCCTCTATCTTTGAAGTCAGCCACACTGGCCAAGTCTTTCTCACACTGCTATCTCTCTGGTTCACCCACTCCTGCCTCCTTCTGCACTTATAAGGACCTTTTCTTTTATGACAATACTGGTTCCACCTAGAAAACCCCAGAGCTATGCATCTGTGTATCTGTCTATTATCTATTCTTTTTTTTATATATATGATCAGCTATTTAATTAGGTTCTTGGCAAAAAATTTAGAACACCAATTTGTGAGGATAAACTCCATTTGTAAGGGCAAACACGGATCGCAGGTAGCCCTGGAGATGAGGAACAACTTTGATTTTTGGTAAAATTTGTGAGTCCACACCTTTCTGATTGATCTTGTGCTGCTCTGAAATCTCGTATTTCTCCCTCTCTGTGTGGAAGATCTCACCTTCCTGGTGTCTGGGCTTCCGCAGTTTCTTTTTCTTGAAGTAAGCATCGGTAAGGTGCTTTGGAATTTTTACTCTGCTAATATCAATTTTCGTGGAGGTGGCAATGACAAATTGCTGGTGTGTTCTACGCAGTGGAACTCGATTGAGAACCAGCGGTCCAGTTACAAGTAGCAAGCCACTGCTCAGCCGCTTCAGGAAAACCACTCTCTTGCCTCTGTGGCATCCAGTGAGGGTGATCAGAATGGTCCCAGGAGTGATGCTGGCTCGCAGCTTTCTCACATGCTGACTGAAGGGTTTTTGCCGTGGCTCAACAGCTTTTGAGGCACCTCTTCAGTAGGATAATACCTAGGCATTTTACACAGTTTAACCACCCGGGTACCACCATTCTTGTCTCCACCAACTGGTTTTGTGACAGTCACAAGAACCTTCTCCTTCTTTTTCTTTTTGATCCTGGATTTAGTGGCCAAGTGTTTCCCCTTGTACATGGCCTTCCTGGAATACATGGCAGACCGGGACTACCTGCCGACGCCCGTACTGGGACGGGGTTTCAGTTGCAATGGGGCTTCCCCTTCTTGGGCTTTTTAGCCTTGGGGTCTCCCTTTTTAACCTTGCCACTGGCATCAGCCTTCTTGGCTTCAGGTTTCTTCTCCTTAGTATCCTACTTTGCAGCTTTTTCACCTGCCATCTTGTATAGTGGGGAAAAAAAAAGCTATCATCTATTCTTTAGCCAGTCACCTCAGTGAACTAGATTTTCTAGGCATACCACTACATTATCAGCAAATAAATATAATTTCTCCCCTATTTTCAGATATTTATTTCTCTTACTGATTCTTTTGTTTGATTTTATTGCCCAACACTTTCCGAATAATGTTATGAACAGAGGAGGAGGGCACCCTTGTTTTAGTCCTAATTTGTGGATAGGTGCACATGAAATATATTATCATCTTAAAGACATCTCAACCTAATCGTATTTTATTCAAATGTATCTTCAAGCTTTTAAGACAGTTTTACTTTTTGATGTTAAGCTTATTGATCATTTCTTGAGTATTTAATACATTCCTATGGGTCAATATTCAAAAAGTACAAAAGGCTGCAAGAAGGTGTAAGGAACAATCTTCTTCACCTCGTCCTCTGCACTCCTTCCCTGCAGGCAACTGAAGCTTCAGTTTCTGCGTATCTTTCCAGTCATATTTTATGCGTTCTTCTACTGACCTCTTCTTTGCTGTTTCCTTCTTTTAACTATAGAAAAAGCAGTGGCCACTTATCAAATACGTCTTTATGGCTCTCCTTGTGATGGTCATTTTCTTTTTCTTTCTCTTTGGACCTACTGAGACCTCTGTGGTCTATTTTGAATGAACTTATTTATGGTACGTATTTATCTTTAAAAAAAAATTGGGGCCAGTAGGTGGCATGGAAGTTAATGTTCTGGATCTCACATGGTTGTCTTTGTGGTTCAAGATCCCAACTTGGTGGCTTGAGAGTCATGCCAGGCATGTGTGCATACATGCCCAAAATCCTGAGAGGAGAGTGAAGAAGGGATTGTAGCATGACCATCCTCCCCAGGAGTGATTTCTCAATTTCTCTCTCTCTCTCTGCCTCTCTGGCAAGTACACGTGCCCATTAGCAAAAACAAAGCAAAGTTGTACGTTAGGCAGTCAGAAAAGTCAAGATGCATTTCGCATAGAAAAACAGAGAAATGCGTCATGACTTTCCTTACAACATAGTATATGTGTGTGTGTGTGTGTGTGTGTGTGTGTGTGTATATTAATTTAATTTTTAAATTTGCATAGAGTGTGTGATCTAGGCATAGAGAGAGAAAGCGTGCGTGAGAGAGAGCAAGTATGCCTCATCGAGGCGTGGTCACACCTCAACAATTTTTTCTCCATTTCTCTGTCCCAGCATTTTGGGCACATACACACGCCTAGTGTCTTCTTCAAGCCACTGGGGCTGGAATTTGAACTGCGGTTGACCATGTGGGGCCCAGTTCCCTTAACCAGTAGGCTATAAGGCCAATCCAGTGTATATTTATTTTTATGTAATCTATTCAGTAATATTTTATTAAGCATTTGTATTAGTATTTATAACTGAGTTTACTCTGTTGTTCCAGCATGTGTATGTGCGTGTGAGAAAAAGACAGAGAGAAAGAAACAGTGAGAGGGAGAAGAGATTTAAAAAAAAAATTATTTATTATTATTATTTTCCAGATCGATCAGCCAGAGAGAGAAAGAGAGAAAACAAGCCACCAGGTCCGGGACTTGAACCATGGTCGGCCATGTGGGAGTGTCCAGCGCCTTAACCACCACGCCACCTACTGGTCCCAGGAGAAGAGATTTTTAACTGGCTTTAAAAAAAAATCATTTACTTAATTTTATTTATTCATTCACTTATTTTTTTATTTTTATTTTTTGACCAGAGAGAGAGAGAGAGAGAAAGTGAGAAAGCAAGCTACCAGGTCCGGGAATTGAACGATGGATGGCCATGTAGGAGTATCCAGTACCTTAGCCACCGTGCCACCTGCTGGCCCCTTAACCGACTTTTTGGCTTTGGTATAAGTCTTTATACTAGTCTGACCCAGTAAAACAGAAACTATACTAGTGCTGACTCTGTGGTACAGTGGTAACTTCTCTGCTTAAGAGGAGTTGGGGGGCCAGCAGCTGGTGTGGTAGTTAAGGTGCTGGACTCCTACATGACAGACTGCAGTTTGGTCTTGGACCTGGTGGCTTGTTTTCCTATTTTCCCTCTTTCTCTTTCTCTCTCTAGTGAGTGCACATGACCTATATCAACCTATAGCAAATTGACTAATAATAACAAATAAAATTAAATATATATATGTATGTGTGAGTATCTATCTATCTATCTATATATATAACTTTCTTTTTCTTTTTGGAGAGGTTTTTGCTATAGGGTGCATGCGCTTGCCAGAAAGACAGAGAGAGACAGAGAGACAGAAAGTGAGAAATCACCCCCCGGGGGGATGGCCACACCACAATCCCTTCTCCTCCATTCTCCTCTCGGGATCTTGTACACGCATGCACACATGCCCGGTGTGAGTTTTTAAGCCACTGGGTCTAGGACTCGAACCGCAGTTGACTACATGGGAGTCCAGCGACATAGCCATTACACTAACTGCTGATCCCTATACTTATTTTTATTTTTTTAAAAAGAGAAGTTGGATCCCACATGATGACCACAGTTCACATCCCCTGCCCAGTCTGCCTGAAACATGCCTGGCACTCACACAAGTGCACAGGATTCAATAGGCTGGAGGACTCCAGACCCTGTGAAGGATGCTCCTTTCTCTCCCACACCCTCACATATGTGTGCACATGTTCTATTACGAATAAAGAAAAGAAAAAAGAAACCATACTAGGCATGACAGACAGAAGGGACTAAATACACGGAATTATAATACAGTGTGGAAGGGCTTGAAGAGCAGCCAGGGGCACCAAGATAACCCAGAGTGAATGACTTCAGGAAGCAGCCTTACCCCTGGGCTGAAGGAATAAAGGGCAGTGGAGGGCACCGAGGAACAGAGGGCCCCAGGGAGCGAGTGCATGGACCTCTGGCGAGGGCACTCCCAGCTCTGCTGGTCTGTTGAAGAGGTACAATGTGGCTCAGACGGGGCGGGGCGGGCGTTACCAGCAAGAATGGGAGGCTGGACCAGCTGCAGCTGCTGCAGCTGACCTCCCTCCAGTGTCCCTATCCGAAAGGCAAAGGGGTCCCAGCACCAGTCTCTGACTGACAACAGAAGGGTAGTTTTAGAAGGAGGAGACTAGCACATGGAAGTATCAGGAAGAGTTCCTTCTTTCTTTTGCCTTTGAATTGTTTAAACAGTAAAGAAAGCATCTGTTTTTTGAGGGACCAGCATGTAGTCAACCGCGGTTCGAGTTCCGGACCCGGTGGCTTAAACTCACGCCGGGCGCATGTGCGTGCGTGCCCAGGATCCTAAGAGGAGAATGGAGGAGAAGGGATTGTGGCGTGGCCATCCTCCCGGGGGATGATTTCTCACTTTCTGTTTCTCTGTCTCTCTCTGGCTTTCTGCTGAGCGCATGCACTCTATAGCAAAAACCTCTCCAAAAAAAAAAAAAAGAAAGCACCTGTTTTTTTGAAAGTTGGGAAATGTTGCCATCAAATCGTCTGAGCATGAAGATTTGGAGGGGGGTGATGTGGATAGTTCACTGGATTTTCCCTCTTTTATCAACGTTACTGAGTTAGTATTTCCATTTTTTCTTCAGTTAGTTTTAGCCATTTTTTATTATTTTGCCAGAAGGCACTTGTGCTTACCAAAGAGAGACAGAGAGAGAGGTAGAGGGAGAAAGAACTCACCAATGGGGTGAGGACAAGCCACAATCCCATCTCTTCTATTTCTTCATCCTGTGGGAGTTTGAGGTGCAGACACACACACACACACGCGCGCGCGCGCGCGCGCGCGCACATGCCTGGTATGTTTTTCAAGCCGTCAGGACTGGGATTTGAACAGCACAGTCAGCCATATAAGATCCAGCTTCCTTAACTACTAGGCCAATAGGACTGGTCTTAGTGAGTTTAGTAAGATGTGCTTTTTTTTTTTTAAGAATTATTTATTTAATTTTATTATTATATTTTTTAAATTTTTACCAAAGAAAGAGAGGGAAAGTAAGAAAGCAGGCCACCATGTCTGAACCACGGTCAGCCGTGTGGGAGTCCAACACCTTAACCACCATTGCCACCCGAGTGGACCCCTAGTAAGATACTCTTTTCTAGAAAGTCATTAACTAGTCCAGAGTTACCTGAGCTTTGTCTTGTACTGATGTCCCTCACTTAATCTTAATTTGAAGTATTTGTGCTCCCCTATCTCTGCCTTTAAACAAAAATGATAGAACTCGTTTGTGGTCTTTCTACTTTGTTTTTCAAGAAGAGCTAAATCTTGAATTCATTATCAGTTCTTCTGTTTTTCCTCCCTTCTCTTTTCCTTAAGTTTTGTATTAATTTTCCTAAGTTTTCCCCCCAGAATACTTGATTAACTTTTGCATTTCATGAAGTGTTTAAGGATATGGTTATTATTTTGCCTTCGGCTTTGACCCTATCCCTTGGGGTTTTGATATATAATATCCTCATTATTGTAATTTCCTAGATAGGTTGCAGTTATAGTTTGATTTCCTCTTTAAAACAAGGAAAAACATGATTTTTTTCATTTCCAACAGATTACTTTTTTTGCATCGACTTTATTATTTTTAGTTTTATTATAGCTTGAGAATGTGGTTTCTATTTCACTTCTTGAAACTTTGTGATTTAATATACTGTAAAGTTGTGTAAGTCTTCTATTGTTTTTTTAAAAGACAGTGTACTATATTTTCTCTTTCTTTTCAGGACAGAGAGTTAGCTAGACATGTGTAAGATCAACTTGTTTATTTGGTTATTCAGACCATCAATGTCTTTTTTTTTTTTTTTTTTTTCCCTTATTTGATGACAGACTGGAAGAAGTGAGCTAAAATATCTAACTATTTCTGTGTTTCTGTCATTCCCCCCTCCCCAGCTTATGAGAAGCATCTTCTCACTGTGGGTTATAAAGTTCATCATGGTGAAGTGATCCTTGAGTTAACTCACAGAGGGCAGTCCTGGCTTACTCAGGGTGCAAACTGGTCCCCCTCCCATGTGGGTCAGCCTCACAGAGCATTACGTTTTCCTGCCATGCCAACATTCAGCCCCGGGTACACCGTTACTTACATCTGGTCAGTAGTTTTCAGAATTGATAATAATAGGTTGGGACCTTTCATAATTTCAGACTAAACAGGTTTCCTCCTTATAGGACTAAATCATCAATTGTCCCCTTGTCTGTTCACTCCTATGTCTCCCTGTGCGTTCCCTGCTTGCCAGCCCAGACATAGAACTGTGTTCCTTCAATTTCCCTCCCACATTCCCAACAGTCCAAAGGCATTAGTGATTTCACAAACTTCACAGAACTGTCTGTAGGGTGACACGGCAGGGAGTTACATCTTGTACTAATTGCAGACAACTGTAAAACCCTCTTTAGATGTCTAGGCCCTCTTTGTTGGTGCTGTCACCAAGGGCACTCAACCCCTTCTCCTCTATTTCTCCATCCCTTCAGTATTTCTGGGCATGCATGCATATGTGCCTGGTATATTTTTTCTTTTCTCTTTTTTTCCATAGGGCACATGTGCTCACTGGAAAGCGACAGAGAGAGATGGAGAGAAGGAAAGCGAGAAATCATCCCCCAGGGGGGATGGCCATGCTGCAATCTCCTCTCCTCCATTCTTCTCCTAGGATTTTGGGCACACATGTACATACACCTTGTGTCATTTTCAAGCTCCTACGTCCAGGATTCCAACTCCGGTTGGCCATGTGGGAGTTCAACACTACCTCCTGGTCCCAACCTGGCATGTTTGTTCAAGACACCAGGGATGGGATTCAAACCATGGCTAGCAGTATGGAATTCAGCTTTTCTTAACCATCAGACTACAGGGCAGGTCCAGACACTCCATCTTTTTAAAGACCAGTGTTAACATTGTGTATTTTTCCATCCTTTAACTTGTTGTATCTTTTTTTTTAAAGCTAATTTTTAGACAGGCTGCATAGACTTGAATCTTGCTTTATTTAACCCTGTTTGATGCCTCTGCCTTTACTGATGTATTTAGATCATCAACATTTAATGTGATCACTATACATTTACAAGAGGAAATAATGATCAAGTTTAAATATAAATCAAGAGGACATAACAATTCTAGGTTATGCACCTAACAACAATACTTTAAAATACATGATGTAAAAGCAGAACTGCAAGGAGAAATAGATGGATCCCCAACTTACAGTCTGAGGTCTCAGTACTCCTCTCTCAATAGTTGATAGAAAAATAGAAAAGCAGGATGGATACAAAATAATTGAATAACATGGAATGGAGGGAAATGGAGGAAAGCAGTCTGGAGAAGTCTGGAGGGGATGGGACATTCAGTCTATGCAAAGGATTTTAAAAAAGACATTTATTTATATTTATTTATTTGTCATGATTTTCAAGCTGACTGGTCTGGTACTTGAATCATAGTTGACCGTGTGGGAATCTGGCACCATGCTGCTTGCTGGCCTTGACTGACTTTTTTTTAAAAAGAATTATTTTATTTAACTCTATTTATTTATTTATTTATTTATTTATTTATTTATTTATTTTAATTTGATCATAGAGGAACAGAATGAGAGAGAGAGAGGGAAAGTGAGAAAGCAGGCCACCAGGTCCGGAAACTGCAGTTGGCCATGTGGGAGTCCAGCACCCTTAACCACAACACCACCAGCTGGTCCCCCATTGGCTTTTTGACTGGGAGAAAGGGATTAGGAGAAGACACAAATAAACACAAGTAGGATTTAGAGATCAGATGGAGGCTTAAAGTCTTTTCTTTAAATATGACCTGATTGTGCAGATGTTTTAGAGCACCTAGAATATACTTCAGAGCTTTTCCCAAAGACCCTGATTCAATGGTAACCCTTACCAAATTTGAGCCTGGCTGGGGAACATGTCTGTCTCTGTTGTTTGTTATTGACACTCCTGGTAAAATGAGATTCAGTCTCCACTAAGAAGTAGGAATGAGCTCTTGGGCACTGTACAAATGCATTTTCTCCTGTCTTTTAGCTTTAGTTAAGCCCCTTGCCCCATTTCCAGTTATAAAATAACCTACAATGCCAAGAAAACTTGTTTTCCATATAATGTAGTCCTAGGAAGCTCTGTGTAAATAGATTTTTAAAATAAACTTGTGTCACTGGACTTGAACTTTGTTGACTACAGTTTGAGTGCTGGACCCGGTGGCTTAAAGCTCACGTCAGGAGGCAGGCAGGTAGCGTGCTGGTTAAGGGTGCTGGACTCCCACTTGGCCATCTGTGGTTCAAGTCCCAGACCTGGCTGCTTGCTTTCTCACTTTCACTCACTCTCTCTCTCTCTCTCACTCTGTCAAATTAAAATAAATAAATTAAAACAAACAAACAAGCAAACAAAAAACACCTCATGCCAGGTTCATGTGTGAGTGTCCAAACTTCCAAGAGGAGAATGGAGGAGAAGAGATTGTGGCTATCACCCCTGGGGGATGATTTCTCGCTGTTTGTCTCTCTGTCTCTCAAGCGAGTGTGCACACATCTTATAGCAAAAATCTCTCAATAAATAAATAAATAAATAAATAAACAAACTAAGTCATACATAAAATATATTAGAGAAAGTAAATATCTAAAGAATTCAATGGTTACATTCTTTTGTAAAGCACAAATACACGTCTACCCACAATCACTTGTTGAGCAACCACCATGTGCAGAGCCATGAGCACTAGGACTGTAAGAGCCACCCTCTAGTGAGGAAAAGAGATGAGCATAGGCGAGGTGAAAAGAACAAAGATTAAAAAAAAGATATTTACTTATGTACCCACCTGGCTAGGTGATCATATACCCGTGTAACTGCTCCTTGGTCAAGAAAGAAAACATTACTAGCACCCAGAAGTCCATCCCCCCATATTCCCTCCCAATGACCAAAGTCAATGTACCAATTTACGCTCTTCCTGGAAGGTAAGTCAGTTGCTCCACCTCCTTGTCAACATTTGATATTTTCGATGTTTTTAAATATTTTAAAAATTTTATTTATTTATTTTTAACATTCAATCTCTGTGTATCAGTACAGCATACCAGGTAAATTTTCCCATCATGAACCTGGTGGGCATGTAGTGGTATCTCATTGTAATTTTGATCAGAATCAGGTTTGATTTTGGAAAAAATAAAGGTAGGTGATATTTTTATGCTTGAGTATTATAGAGCGATTCATAATTGTTATAAAGGTAAATACTGAATTAACTATATTTATTTTATTTATTATTATTATTATTTTAATTCATAAGAGAGACAGAAAGGGAAAGCAAGAAAACAAGCCACTAGGTCTGAGACTAGAACTACAGTTGTCCATGTGTGAGTCCAGCATCTTAATCACCACCCCAACCTGCTGGCCCCAAATGCTGAATTTTATAATAGAAGTATCTATGGAACTATCGATGGAAAAAGAGGATACTCCTACCACTCAGAGGGTTATCTGGGATGCCACCCCACGTGTGCCGTATCAGGAAGGGCTGGGGATTGGATCCTGTCCACGCTCAAGAACTCCCAAGTGTCACCACCCCATCACTGTGCTGGGCCCCCACCCCAATGCATGTTCAGCAAGGTCACAGTGAGCTCCTACCCAGGGTAGGCATCAGCATCCCCAGACACCTGTTGAAGCCACTAGACCAAAACTCTCCTGTGTTTTCCTGACCGTTAAATCCTACCTTCTTGCTATTTATTATGCTGGATGGGAAACCTATGCAAATGACTTATTTTGGAAAAATGCCTGGGATAACTAAAAAAAATCCCAGACCTCCCCAGAGCTGAAGGCAGCTGATGCTCCCCACAGGAGCTAGTAGGCTGCCCGGGCAGGATGGAAAGCTTGAGCCAGTCAATCATTCACCCAGCAGGGATGGCGAAGGTGGTGAGCTTTTAAACAGCAAGCCCCTCAGGAGATGGGCTTTGTGTACATTGTGTTGGGCTTCCCTGGGATCAAGCTGGCAGAAAAAGAGGGTGTGAGGAAGAGGCAGGTGATTATTCTCCCAGGGGCCAGCCCTCCCTGATTTATGGGGTGACCTCCACTGGCCTTTCCCAGGCAGGAAATGGGCTGTTTACTAATGCCTTTCCCCCTGCCACACACCTGCACAAGCCGGTAGGTAGTATTTTAAAATAATTTACTAGAATGAAGTTTCTGTGTTTTCCTTTGGATAGTTGCCCAGTAATTGACTTTGTGCTTATTGATTCAAGAAATGGCTTAAAATCTATGAGACCTCAGATTTCAATATCTGTCTTTGTCTGTCTGTCTTATTGTCTGTGTTTTTCTCACACATCCCTCCTTAGGTGAGTAGGAGTGAGAATACTATAGCAAGAGGTATATAGGAGCTATCCTCCAAGTCTTAGTTAAATCTATTTAGATCACTTGCCACTTCTCCTAGAGCTTCTCAACATTCTCTTTCTTCTCACAGTGACCTTCCAGCCACAGAGCATTGCCAATTCTAATTGCACTTGTCTAAGACTGGTGCTCGCTGTGGAAGAAATGTATAATTGGCTTGCTCTCGCTTTGGCCTGACATGGTACAGCAAGGCCCCTCCCAGGGACCCAACCTTCTCTCTGCCTCCCTCCAGTCTACGGGCCTGAGCCATGAGTTCAGGTGGTTCTCCGGCCACCATGAGTTGAGTCCATGCTATTCACAACAAATGGAAAAACCACCTTTGGGGAAATTGTGACTTGTTCCTTTCAAGGCACTAAGATGGCCCTTACAGCACAGCAATGACAAACCATCTTCTAGGTTTGTCATTGGGTTCTCGGACAAAGAGGAGTGGGGACACCCTGAGAACTAATGATGGACTCAGCTCTACCCTCCTATTCTGTTGCCCTCCCTTCCCTGCGGACATACACATGAGTGCCCCTTAAGTCTCCAAGTAGCTCTCAGGGGTTATTTTACTGAATTCTCACATGTAGTAGGAAATTTGAATTTCTGGTTGCATGATGCCTTCTTACAGTGAAGGGCCTTTAAGCACCTCTTCAAGTCTCTTGAGCAAATCTTTCCTAAGCTGGTTTTCCCTCCTGTGGAATAAAGGTGATAGTAGGGCTGACTTCTTACATTACTATGAAGAGTGGAAGAGGCAACGTGGCACTGTTGATGGTGTCCTCTCCCTGAAACGGGCTCTGCCCTCGACTTCCAGAACATTTTCCTTTTGGTTCCCTTGCTCACTGGACTTCCTCATCTTCTCCTTTACTGGATCCCTCTCATCTTGCCAGCCCCTAAATGCAGAGCTCTAGTTCCTCATCTGTATTTGTCTCCGATTTGATCATTTCTAGCTGTGTGGTTGAAATGCTACCTTTCAGGGGCCAGCAGGTGGCATGGTGGTTAAGGGCTCTGGACTCCCACGTGGCTGACTGTGGTTTGAGTCCTGGATCTGGCAGCTTTTCTCTCTCTCTCTCTCTCTCTCTCTCTCTCTCTCTCTCTCTCTCTTCTCTCTCCCTTTCTGGTCAAATTAAAATAAGTAAATAAACAAATAAAGTTAAATAAAATAATTATTTAAAAAAAAAAGAAAAGAAATGCTACCTTTCAGCTGATAATACCGAGATCGCTCCAGCTAGGGTCTGTCCCTGAATCCCAACTTTATATATCTAAGTATCCACTGAACATTTCCACCTAATGCAGTTCATTTCAAACACTTGTAAAATAAACTTGATCTAGCTCACCAAAACTGATTTCCAGAGAAAACGGTAACCCCCTTCTTCCAGTTGATCAAATTCCAAATCTGAACAGCATCCTTTAAGTCTCCTTTTTTGTTTGCACATCCCACACCAGGCTGTCGGGAAAAGCTCTCAGCTCTACCTGCAGACACACGCCTATCCATCTCACCTCTCCCCTGCAACACCTGGTCCACAGCCTGGACCAGACTAACAGTGGTCATCTGGGTTGTCAATACCTATGCTGTTCCCCCTGCCTGGCAGCGAAGGAACGAGGGACCAAGGCAGGGAGAGGCCTCGATACAGGCTGAACTATAGCCAAGCATGGGTGGGGGGTGAGGGTATTAGGGTGCAAATCCTGGCTCTGTCTTTGGTTTATCACTATTGAGTCATTGGCAGTTATATAAAATTTGAGTTTTTAAAATATTTCCACTTAGGACCACAGTGGTGGGCAAGACACAAAAGTAGGATCCTTTGGGAGATTTCAGAGTTCTTTGATTTTAAAAAGGTGAATTCACAGTGCAATTAGGGGATGGTCAGGGGCTGTGAGTATGGCCACGAACAGCCCCCCTCAGGAGGTGGCTTCCCTAGACCAACTGGGGAAAGGTGATTTTCCCTCTGCGGGGTGGAACACTGGAGCCCCGACTCATGCTTCCTTTTCATTCTGAAAT
Source organism: Tupaia tana (assembly GCA_026018925.1). Taxonomy (NCBI): domain Eukaryota; kingdom Metazoa; phylum Chordata; class Mammalia; order Scandentia; family Tupaiidae; genus Tupaia; species Tupaia tana. Next base: position 143,350,871 of record JAKSZU010000001.1, on the reverse strand, counting down.
TTGTAATTTTGTGTCGTACCTCCAAAAGCAGACTATACATTTGTCAAAACATCCTTGGTTAAGGCCTCCTAGTCCTGAAGATTTGGGCAGAAACAAGCATCTACCTGACGGCTTCTTATAACATGGCAACGGGCGGGGGGGGGGGGGGGGGGTTTAGTGGACCTGAGGTACTCCTCTCGGAGTCAATGAAAAGAGAAAAACTGGGGCGACTGCTTTCTTACATCCTGACACCTGCGGCAGGGGATGGAAGGCTGTCTCAGATCAACTTCCGGTTTTGGCTGGCTCTCACGTGTCACTCCTGTTTCCCCCGGGGTTCAGACTTGGATCTCAGGGTCTGATCTCACCTCTCATCGAATCTAGTCAAGACCTGCTTCACAGGAATTCTGTGGAGTGATGGTTTTGGAAAGAGCCAAATGGCCATGAAGCACTTTGCCAAATGATTGGGATATAGTCTGGATATAAACTTGATTAGACACTAGGTCATGCCTCTACTTGAGCTAAAGTACTGGGTTCAAATCCTGTGTCTCTTACGTGCTCTGTGACCCCTAGCAAGTAACTCGATCTCTTTGTGGTTTAGGCTCCTCCTTTGTGAAAGGGGGCTTATAGTAGTATTCCTCTTACTGGTTCTCATTTACCTTGCTGGATTGAATTGATAAATAAAAAATCTGTCCGGCCCACAGTAATGGCTCACTAGGTGGTAATCACTGTTATCCATCTTTCACCTGAGTAGGACAGAGGCATTTTTAGAGCGCCAGAATTCAGAGAGTTTGGGAAAGTTATTTTTTCTTTCATTTGCAATAGATTTATTAACTAGAGTAATGTCACCAGACACGTTCTGGACTTGATCATCAAATAAGGACTGACAGAATATCATTCTATTTGTGGAAGATTTCCTCTTCTTTATTAATTCAAATTTATTCACTTTTTAAAAAGTTTCTTTCTTTCTTTCATGAGTGACAGAGACAGAGAGAGAAAGAGAGGGGGGGCATCTCCAATACGGTTTTCATGCCATGAGCCACCCCAGCTTCGGCCACGAGGACCACGGGCATGTGTGTGCCTGGCAGGCTCCAGGAGATCGCTGGATCAAACCCAGAACCTTCTCCCGTGGGCCGGTCTCTCAAACAGTTTCATTACTGCTGTGCCACTCTCTGCTCCCCAGATTTGTTCCTTTTTATGGAGAGTAGATTAAAATAGCTTGTTTCGTCCTCACTAAATGATGACCTTCCTGATCTCAGTGCCTCGCCTACACGAGAGGGCAGATTCCAGCCTTCTTGGCTTCTCTGTGCACAGATATAGGCTGAGATGCAGGGCGTGGGCCAGGACGAGATGTTGGCAAAGTGCTAATGCAATGGTCTGTGAGGATGATCACTTGCAAGGGTCAGGTCAGCATGCAGGGAAGGTGAGGTGGGCATGCAGGGAAGGTGAGGTGGGCATGCAGGGAAGGTGAGGTAGGTATGCAGGGAAAGTCAGGTGGTCATGCAGTGAAGGTGAGGTGGGCATGCAGGGAAGGTGAGGTGGGCATGCAGGGAAGGTGAAGTGGGCATGCAGGGAAGGTGAGATGGACATGCAGGGAAGGTGAGGTGGGCATGCAGGGAAGGTGAGGTGGGCATGCAGGGAAGGTGAAGTGGGCATGCAGGGAAAGTCAGGTGGTCATGCAGGGAAGGTGAGGTGGGCATGCAGGGAAGGTGAAGTGGGCATGCAGGGAAGGTGAGATGGACATGCAGGGAAGGTGAGGTGGGCATGCAGGGAAGGTGAAGTGGGCATGCAGGGAAAGTCAGGTGGTCATGCAGGGAAGGTGAGGTGGGCATGCAGGGAAGGTGAGGTGGGCATGCAGGGAAGGTGAAGTGGGCATGCAGGGAAAGTCAGGTGGTCATGCAGGGAAGGTGAGGTGGGCATGCAGGGAAGGTGAGATGGACATGCAGGGAAGGTGAGGTGGGCATGCAGAGACCTCCCTGAACAGAATGGGTATGGCTATGCCTGTGATCATGGGCTGACTGAGGCTGGGCACACGAGTGGATCGTGATAAGAAGGACCCTGTTTGGGGTGCTATCTCTCTGTTTCTTGCTTAATGGAAAAAAGAAAGAAAGAAAAAGAAAAGAAGGATTGAAGAAAGGAGAAAGAAAGGGAAAGAGAACAAGAAAGAAAAAGAGAAAAGGAAAAGAAAGGACTATCAGCATTCAGAAAGCAGTCAGGCCTGACCCAGCCCTCCCCTCACTTCTTTCCTGCTGAAGGAGCAGCCAGCAGACACCGGGACCTCCTTTGGTGACAGCCGGGACCAGCCACCCTACAAAGGAAACCAGCAACTTCCTGCAGGGCCTTAGGGCTTCTTTCCAATGCCTAGAAAGCCAGGCCACCAGGCATGTTTGACTTTGTTTTTCCTCTAACTCTTGTTTTCTCACTGGCAAGGATCTCATACATAGAAAACATCCTTTCTTGGGGGTGATTTATGGCAACTATATTTTCTCCAAGGAAGCCCCTTCCCCCCTTGCCCTGCCTCTGGGATTACTCTGGACATGGTGACTGTGTCTGTAGGTGTAGCTCAAGCATCTTTTGGACGGATGTCAGCTCTGTTGTCTTCTGATTTTCCCATCAGGCACCAGGTGGCTGCTCCCTGATGCTTGTCAGCACGGCGCTGAACCCCCTCACCTGAGCCCCAGCAGACAGAACAGTCTAGAAACAGAAACACTGCTGTCCATCACATAAACCACCCCGTCCAAAAGGTTCATTCCTGTATCACAAACAAATCCATGGGCCAGCTCCCAAGTCACTTTTTATTAACCTGATATTAAATCACCCACATAAATACATATAATAAATAAAAAAACAGTAGAGATTTTTTAAGTGTCTTTGGTATGTAGAGCTTCTCTCCTCTGTCTTCCCCCCCACTCTCCCTGTGTCCTGGGAGCACTTCCGGCGTTCACATTCTTTCCCTGGAAACAAGAACCGTCCAGAAGTGAACTCTACTGGAGCCGGCATCAGTGCGCAGCCTCGCGGGCCCAGTGGCCAGACAGTGCCCCAGAGGGCAGGCCCTGGGGACTCACACGTAGTCGTTCAGCCTGTACCCGCTGTGCGAAGCCGAGGTCACCGACGGCGCCCGGTTGTCCTTGTAGGCTGCCGGGGGCTGGTAGGCAGGTGCGGTGGCCGCCGTGGTGGTGGCTGCCCGGGGCTGGGGCTGGGAGGGCCTGTAGGGCACTTCGTCCTGGCAGGACAGGCAGAGCAGGGTACCCCCGATGAGCGAGAGGGACGAGGAGATGAAGCCCAGGTACAGGGCCTGGCCGAGCTCGAATTTCATGCCGCTGGGCAGCAGTGGGTTGTAGAAGTTCGCCACCACGTCGTTGGTGGTCCAGGAGACCGCCACCATGCACAGGAGGCCGGCCAGGAGGAAGAGCACGCCCCCGAGGATGGCGAAGGTGGTCTTGGCCGGCGTACCCTTGGCGCACCGGGTGCACTTCATGCCGATGACGGCGCAGGCGCAGGCCACCCCCGAGAGCAGGCAGGAGATGACCATGAGCGCTCGGGCCGCCTGCAGGTCGCGAGGCAGTGCCAGCAGGGACCGGTAGATCTGGCACTGGTAGATGCCAGTGCTGTGCCACACGCACTCCATCCAGAGCCCCTTGAGGTAGGACACAGCTGTCAGGATGTTGGTGCCCACGTGCGCCGTCCTGCGCCAGTGCGGCAGGATGGTGGTGATGAGCGTGCCCACCAGGCCCAGGAAGCTCAGCAGGAAGCCCAGGAGCTGCACAGCCGTGCTGGCCATGCCCGGCTGCCCCAGCCCTGCCGGGCGCTGCCCTGGTCCCTGGGGATTGCACCGCTGCTCAGGCGCCCGCCGAAGTCCTAATAAAGTGGAGGGAGGCAGGGCAGGGAGAGAAAGGAAACCGGTTAAATATTATCTCGATGCATTTATTTCTGCCCTTGAGTTTTCCATAGGCAGTTGGTATAACAACTAGCACTTGCTGAAAAGCAGTTTCTGAGAATTCACAGTGTGAGGCATAAACTGTTTCCCTGGGAGGAAGGAGATAGAGGGATGATAGCACAAGTTCCTGGGACTTCAAGCGAGAGCCCTCCAGAGCCCGTTTCTGACTCCTCCCAGCGCCAGCACTCACCAAACACCGGCGGGAGGTTCTACTGTGCATCTGCCCACAAACACTCCTGCTGCACCTGAGGCTCACTTCTCTTTCCCCAGTGGCAGTAACAGTTGTTAAATCAACAAATATTATCCCGGGGTGGACTGACAAGTGTTACTGTACAGGCCGGCTATGATTTAGGAAATAGCCTTGAGCTGCCTGTCAGGATGAAGCATTTTCTGAAGTGGCCATTGCCCTGAGACCCAGGTACAGAGAGGCCTAGCCCTCACAGGCAGGCTGGATGCTGCCTTCAGGATTTCAGAGCTGGATGTGACCTAGTGGTTGCCAGCTGTAGAAATTGCTGAGGGGCAGGCATGCCATGACCAGGACCAGGGGCCTCTGGCCAGGTGTCTTCCCTCCACCATGTTGCCCCACTCACTCCAGTCTGCTGGGGTCAGTGAAGACCCTTACCCCAGCAGACGGAAGACCTTCAGACGGTAGCTTGTTACAAAACAAGGGCTTCTATTTGGCCTTCAGAGATATGGGAATGTGGAAACATGGCAGTTTTTTTTTTGTTTTAATTGCCAGAGGGCACGTGCATTTGTCAGAGAGAGAAGCACCCCCAACGGAGTGTGGTCATACAACGATCCCTTCTCCATTTCTCCATTCCATCAGGATCTTGGGCACATGTGTCTGGTGTCCTCTTCAAGCTTCTAGGTTGGGGACTTGAACCACAGTAAGCCATGTATGATCCAGCTGCCTAGCACTACAAGGTGGGTCCTTGGACTTCAAAACAAAACAAAACAAAACAAAACAAAACAAAAACAAAACTAAGCATAGCAAAATCCAGATCACTGGAGTACTTCTTGGGGGTAAGGATCTAGTACCTATGTAGCGACAGGCCTGGAGCAGACAGTCACGAAACATCAGAAGGAAGGAAGGAGCAAGAGAGGAAAGGAAGGAGGGAGAGGGAGGTGGGAAGCAAGTAAAAGAGGGAAGAGGAGGGTGGGAGAGTGGAAGTCTCTAGAGGGTGCCATTAGCTCCTCTCCCTGCCTGGGGCAAGGCAACGAGCAAAATCACAGAATCGGAGTCCTGGGCCCACGTGTGACCCTAGCTGCTACACGGCTTGGGGCCTCTCTCTGGAGCTCATCTCCTCTCTTTAAAATGAGGGCACCAACCTCATTCATACCCTATAGCGTCTTCTGGTTCTGAAGGGAGAAAAAGCAAGTGACTCTGCTGAAATCACTTCACCGTCCCAAACGAGCAAAGAATTTAGTCGGCAAAATCCGTTCTTCCCTAGAGCAGAAGAACGGGCTGCAATTACCCACCTGAGGCTGCAGAAAGTGACAAGTGGGGCTTCGGGGCTTCTCAGATACGGCACCGGTGACGTTCCTGGCCTGAGCACTGGACGAACACTGCATACCTTACCCGGTTATTCCCCACAACCTAATGGAGCAGCAGCGGGGCCTATCCCAACTTCACACCTGGGGAAATGGGAGCTGTGCAGGGGACGGAAGTTCTACCTGTGACCTGGCTAGCGTTGCCCTTGCTTTCATTCTTCCGTGAAACACTATCTTGCTCAATTAAATAGGACCTGCGTTAGCATGAGGGTTTAGGGGTAGGACCACCAACAGACCCTGGGGAGTTGGATCTCCTCCCCAAAGTCGTGCCATCACAGTGGCCTTGCTCCTTTTGCAGTTTTTAGGTAGCCAGGGTGACCAGCCATACTGCCTTGTTGGGACTGAGAGGTTGCCAAAGACCAGTGACTGTCAGTGCTGAACTGGGGACAGTCCCAAGGAAACTAGGTCTAGTTGGCTCCTCCAGGTATCCAGATCTTCAAATGACCTCTGAGATGTCTTCTGGCCCTTTCTTGAGACTGCCTTTAGGCCCATGGCCAGACAGGCTGTCTCTGCAGGCATTCTGGGGCTTCTTGAAGCTCTCACTTGTTAAGGTCGATCATGAAGTATACTGATCTGAAGAATGTGGCAAAGCTAAGCTTGCTTGACCCTATTAGGCTAGGTAAGGGACTAGAAGTCTACTGGCAGCCTGAATATTTATGGAGAGCAATCATGGCTATTTTTAGACATCATTAGGTTGCTATTTTTAAACTTGTGCCATAAGGACTTACTAATTTAAGAAGTGAGCATTAATGAGCCCCCAACTCCCAGACAACGACTCTCCACTCCTTTCCCCCTCTAACCAGCAGCTGCTTCTGGCATTAGGTAATAATTCAGCTTTCCAGCAACCACTTTTCACTCTGGGGCCATTCAGTAGAAAAATAACTGGAACTGACCGCATCTCCCTGGAAACCACATAAAACTCCTCCCTGATGCTCCGGAAGGGCCCTGCCCTGTAGGGTTGTTTGTCTAGGAAGAAACATGCCCCAGTCTGGCCTCCCAGGAGTAGTGGTGCATGCAGGGCTGAGCTGGCATATGGAAGGCCTGCGTTCACTTCACCCATGGGTTCCCCTTTCCCTGCAGATGCATTTGTGCACATGGAAATATTTGCTAGAAAGACATGGCTCCTAAACAAGTACGATCCCAAGCATCAAGTTCCCAAAAGACTTTGACAGGCTGGGTGTGTGGGGCCGAGCCTAATGAGATACATATCCCAGTAATCAAATCTGAGTCTTGCATTTGGGTTTACAAAGCCCCCAAAGCACAGTGGTGGGTGGGCAGCATATTTGCTTGGCCGTAGTGTGAGCAGGAATGCTTCTTGGGGTGCTGCCTTTGCAGGAGGTCTTGTGCAGGACATCAAGTGTTGGGGAAAAGCTGGTGACTATAGATGGCTCAGAGCACAGATATGCGTGTGCAACCTGTCTCTCCCAGGAAAGGCCTGCTGTGTGGCATTTTCTAAATATTTGAGCAGAGACGCCCCAACCCTCTTTTGCAAAGAATAGCTTGAAGTAAAATTTCTTTGGCCAAATCACTTGGATTTAGATGGGGACTTCAAAAAGATTGTGAGAAAATGGGATTAAAGTATGAGTTTATTTTGGTGCAGACAATCTTGAAACCCATGCATAGTTTGTCCTCCCCTTGTCCGTCCTTCCTTCCTTCCTTCCTTCCATCTTTCTCTTTATTTCTTCCTTCCTGCTTTTTTTGGTGAAGGTTTTGCCATAGGGTATATGTGCTCACTGAAGAGAGGTGGGAGAGCAGAGAGAGGGAAAGCGAGAAATCACTCCCAGGGGTAATGGCCACATTTGCAATCTCTTCTCCTCTGTTTTCCTCTCCTGCTCAGTATGATCTTCAAGAGACCAAGTCTGAGACTCAAACCACCGTCAGCCGTGTGGGAATTCAGTGCCTTATGACCACCACACTACCCTCTGCTCCCTTTTCTGTCTTTCTTTTTCTTTTTCTTTCCTTTCTTCCTTCCTTTTTCTTTCTTTCTTTCTCTATCTCTCCCTTCCTTCCTTCCTTCCTTCCTTCCTTCCTTCCTTCCTTCCTTCTTTTCTTTTCTTTTCTTTTCTTTTCTTTTCTTTTCTTTTCTTTTCTTTTCTTTTCTTTTCTTTTCTTTTCTTTTTTTTCACTGCCAGAGGGCACATGCACTCACTAGAGAAAGACAGAGAGAGGGAAAAGGAGAAAGTCTCTCCCAGTGAAACATGGTCACAATCCCTTCTCCTCCATTTCCCCATCTTGCTAGGATTCTGGGTTTAGACACACAGGCCTGTTGTATTGTTCAGATTCAAACTGTGTTTGGCTATGTTGATTCTGACTCCCTTAACTACTAGGCCACGAGAGGGGCCAGCAGTTAGCGTAATGGCTATGTCGCTGGACTCCCATGTAGTCGACCACGGTTCGAGTCCCGGACCCAGTGGCTTAAACTCATGCCGGGCGCGTGTGTGTGCGTGCCCAAGATCCCGAGAGGAGATTGGAGGAGAAGGGATTGTGGCGTGGTCATCCCTTCTGGGGGGTGATTTCCTGCTTTCTATCTCTCTGTCTCTCTCTCTGTCTGTCTGGCGAGTGCACACGCCCTATAGCAAAAACCTCTCCCCCCCCAAAAAAAAAAAAAAAAAAAACCTACTAGCCCATGAGGCTGGCCCACGTTTTTCATAATATGTATTTTCAGCGAATGTTTTGAAGACCTTGTGTAGAGTTCCTTGAAAGTTTTATGGAGGTAAATTTGAGATAAGGTTGCTTCAGAAAGAAAAAGAGAGTTGCTTTTAAAAAAAGCGAGATAAGGGGCCGGCAGGTGGCGTGGTGGTTAAGGGTGCTAGGTTCCCACAATGGTCAGTTTGAGTCCTGGGCCTGGAGGTTTGAACGTTGTGCCAGGCACATGTGTATGCATCCCAGAGATCCCAGGAGGAGAGAGGATTGTGGCATGGCCAACCTCCCTAGGGGGAGAGTTTTCACTTTACCCCTGACTGTCTCTGTCTCTTTCCAGAAAGCTCATGCACCCTATGGCAAAAACAACAACAGAAAAGTAAGATAATTCAATTTTTGGGAGGGCGAGTGAGCAAACGGGAGGACCAGGATGATGCTCTGATTTGCCCTCAGTAGAGCAACAGAACACCCCAGGTAAAGTGTGAAAATCTGAGAACGGTGGCTGTGAACACCATGGCTGCCGTGGAGCCCGTCCCACTGCCTGTCTTATGAACACCAATTCTGAAGAGTGAGCTTTTCTTTCCTTTTCCATATAAACTTTTATGTTGTCTCCTTCCTCTGTCGTCAGTGAGCTACAATTTTCTTTTTTAAGAAAGACTTTTTTAAAAGGCAGGAACCTACCTCCTTCTGTGCCTCCCAGCCTGCCTAAACCCAAGTTGTGTCAACTTCGGAGTTTTGTCTCCAAACTCAGTGACATTTCAACAGCAGTGACCAGTGGGGATAGCCTGGCCAGGACTAAGGGACACAGATGTGTTGTTTGTCTGGTCCCTGCCCCTGCTTCTTTCTTTCTTTCTTTCTTTCTTTTTTTTTTTTTCTAATTTAAAGTTTATTTCTTTTTCCCATGAGAAAGAGAGTGAGAGACAGAAATAGAGAGACAGAGAGACTGCATCCTAACAGGATCTAACACTGTGACCCATGCCTAGTCTTAACTAGCACAGCATCATGGGCACACGGGTGTGCTCTTACTGAAGGAGGTCTCTGAATGCAAACCAGAAACCCAGAACCTTCCCATGTGGGCCAGCCTCACGGTGCATCAAGTTATCACTGCACCAACTCTGGCCTCTTCTCCTGCCTTTTTTTTTTTTTATTAAAAAATGTTTTTTAATGACCAGAGGCTGCATATGCTTGCCAGATAGAGAGAAACAGAGAGGAGGAGAGAGAGAGAGAAAGAGAGGGAAGAAAGCACCCTCAATGGGGAGTGGTCACACTGCAATCCCTTCTTCTCCATTCTTCCATCCTGCTAGAATTTTGGAAATGCACACACATGTACGAGGTTTTCAAGCCACCAGGATTAGGATTCAACTGAGGTTTGAACCCCAGCCCTGGTGGCTTGAAAAACATGCTGGGGAGGGGGCGCTCTCTCGCTCTCTCCCCTTCTCTGGTGAGCACTTTCACCCTCTAGCAATTAAAAAGAAAAAAGAAAAAGAGTGGAGCATTGCTTCAACTTTGATGTTCAGTATTTTAAGAAAATGCCCGGTTCAAGATCTCATACATCCCCTGCATCACCCCAATCAAATGCTATGTGACTGTTTAGGTATTTCATAAGTGCCCGGATTTGGAAACTAAGAGGCAGGGCCCAGAGTAATGCATCTGCAAGCCAAGCAATGCCATCACTTGCCAGCAGCACACCAGGAGCTGGGAGAGAGGCCTGGAACAGGTTCTCCCTCATGGCCCTCGGAAGAACCAACCACGCTGGCATCTCAATTCGAGACTTCTAGCTTCTAGACTTGTGAAAGAATAAATTGCTATTGCTTAGTCTTCTCAGTTTATGGTACTTTATACCCAGGAAACTGAAACAAAAGCACACGGAGTGACAGAAAACGATTCGTATCTGGATATGGTCAGCAGATTTCCTTCCAGAGTAAGCACTGAGCATAATCTGCTGGCTTCTTGTTTGTCAGTGAAAAAAATAGGCAGCGGTTAGCTTCATGTCCCAAAGTGTGGAGTACAAAATCCAAGGAGAGGTAGAGGATGTGGTGAGGGAAGAATCTGGAAAGCCTTCTAGATCTGCAAATTCAAGAGCAAACACCATCTACACAGAGTATCCCATACAGTGATCAATGACGCGGCTTCTCTGAATTCAAAAAGCGTGAGGGCCAGATGGTGGCACAGCCGTAAAGTGCAACGTTCCGCAAAGCTGAGCCCCGTGGGAAGGTTCCGACTTTGTGTCTGGTGACCTCCCTGAATATACCAAGCACTCGCGTGCCCGTGGTGTGGGGCCGGCTGGGGCTAGGGAACTCAAGACCCCATTGTGGGTGCTGTCTCTCGTTTGTAGAAGAAATAAATAAATGAACTTTAAAAAAAAGTATATGCATTTACTTAGTCCATCAAGAGTTTGGGGGGGCTCAGTTTCCCGGTTTGTATGCTATTGGCTGGGCTGCACTCAGATTGGTGGCTGACCTTTTCAGGCTGGATGTTTGGTTTTCTTAAATCAACATGTCTTGGTTTCATAGACCATAAAAATCCAAATCTGGGGTGCAGGCCAGGTTTAAATAAGGTGACGCAGAAGGCTACCCAGGCTTTACCTTGGAAATCCAGCAGAGCTCAGCCGGGCCTCCCTTTAGTTAGGACTTACATCAAAACAGAAAAAAATAAACAAGCAATAGGACATCGTCACAGCTGCACTGGAAACCTCCATGAATAAGACAACTATCCTGTGAAATTTTTAAGGCTCTGAAAATTATTTATTTGAATGTCAAATGGAGGATATAGTGCCATGCTTAAAATGTGGTGTCAGATAAAAACATAAGGCTAAGATTTACTAATACTAAATAAAATACTATTAAAAATGATGTTTAAAGCTCATTCTTTATAAATTTAGCCTTTCAAGCCCAGGTGTTCAAAAGCTGTTGGTTATTCCTGATAAGAGTAAAAACAATCATAGCTAAATGTACTGAGTGTTTACAGTATGTCAGATAATGTGCTAAGTGCCTCCACTGGCATTCATTTAATTCTAAAATCCCAATGTATATGTTGTCCTCATTTACAGATGGGGAAATCAAGGCTTTGAGGAGTTAAATAATTTGACCAAGGTTGCGCCTAGGCTAAATCAAGGAGACCAAACAGGAGGCCACTGTGCTCATCCAAGTTAGAGATGCCGGTAGACTGGGCCAGGGTGGTAGTGACAAAGATGGGTGCTAAGAAGAGGTCAGTTTCTAGATATAGTTTGAAGGTGAGACTGGCAGGATTTGCTGATATTTAGATATGGGGTAAAAGAGACCGATGTCAAATATGGCTTCAAGTTTATTGTCTTATAACTGGAAGGATGAAGTTACCATTTATCAAGGGGTGAAAACAGTAGGAGGTAAAGAGGATCTGGTTTTGAGGGTGTAATGGTCAATGTTATGTATGTAAGCTGGACTATACCATGGGGAGGGATGCTCAGATACTTGGTCAAACATTATTCTTTGTATTTCTGTGAGAGTGTTTTTAGATGAGCCTACCATTTAAACCACTAGCCTTGGAGGAAGATTTACTCTCAATAATGTGGGGGGGCCTGTCCAATCAGCTAAAGGCCTGAATATTGTAGAATGAGGAGGCCAGCTGTCTTAGCTCTGACTGACATAACAAATACTTGGTGGCTTAACTTACAGAAATTTACTTTCTCACAATTTTGGAGGTTGGAAAGTTCAAGATCAAGGCTCCAACTCATTTAGTCCCTAGCAAGGTCTCTCACTGTGTGCTCACATGACCTCTTCTTTGTTCATACGCAAAGAGAGGTCTTTCTCTCTCTCTCTCTCTCTCTCTCTCCTTTTATAAAACTTAGTTACTTCTTTTTTTAAAAAAAGAATTCTTTATTTAATTTTATTTATTCATTCATTTATTTTAATTTGACCAGAGAGAGACACACAGAAAGAGAGAGAGAGATAGAAAGTGAGACAACAAGCTACCAGGTCCAGGATTTAAACCATGATCAGCCATGTGGGAGTGTCCAGAGCCTTAACCACCACACCATCTGCTGGTCCCCTCTCTCTTCTTTTTTTATAAGACCACTAATTCCAACATGAGGGCCCCACCCTCATGACCTAATCCAACCCTGATTACTTCCCAAAGGCTGTATGTCCAAATACTATCACACTGGGGAGGTAGAGCTTCAACATATAAATTGGAATGGGGGGGAGAAAACAAAACATTCAAGAAACCTCTTTGAATGTTTGCAAGCAAGAAATGATTATCCAGCAGACTTCCTTTGGACTTTATTGCGTCAGCTCTTCCTAGCTCTATAGCAGATGGCCTTCTGCCTAGAACTGCAGCATCAGCTCTCCTGGGGCTCCAGCCTAGCAGCCCACCCTATGGATTTTGGACTTATTGGCCTCCATAATTGTGTGAGCCAATTCCTGATACACTAAGTCCCTTTCTATATATGTGTTCAGATCATATTGGTTCTGCCTCTTTGGAGAACCCTGACTAATACAGAGGGTGTTTGAATGTATTAACTTTGAGGTATGAATCACCCCCAGGTGTGGACAACCATGGCTAGATTATACAAGTGCAGAGTGGGGGTTGGGGGCACTGAGCTAGAGAAGTCTATTTGGGACTCAATGGCTTAGAGGTGGGATTGAAAGTCACGAGACTGAATCGAAGTGCTTAAGAGGTGAGTATACACAGGGAGGAGCAGGGGCCCGCTATTGCTTTCAAGAACCCTCTAACATAATAGATCTGGGTGATAAGGGAGTGTCAGCTCTGGGATATAAGAAGTGGCCATGAGGGAGTGGTCAACCCAGAGGGTGAGTGGTGAGTGAGGAGAGAGTTCCATGTTGGAGACAGCAATCCACTGCATCAAGCATAGTCATGTCTCTCTTAACGACAGGGAATGTTCTGAGAACTGTGTGGAACATCACAGAGTGCACTGCACAAACCCAGATGGCATAGTTGACCACACAGTTTGCCCTTGACCGTAATGGCATTATGTGGAGCAGACTGTAATCAGATGAATCAGGTCATCTGAACACTGAAGAGCGTCTGTTGGAAATAGCAACATGAAGGATATTGGAGACCTTGATAAGAGCAGGTGGAGTGATTGGAGTAGGTTCAGGAGAAACTAGGGAAGATGGACAGGAGAGAATGAGCCCAGAGAATTTTTGTAAGGGTTTGGACCATTGAGGCAAACCAGAAAGTGAGGCAACAGTCGTAAACAGGGTCTGAGGCTTAGAGAATTCAGGGTATCTGTCAACTAGTGTGGAAGAAAAAAACCATCTTTTTTCTTTTTTAAAGTTTTTTTTAAGGTTTTTGTTATAAGGTGTATGCACTCACCAGAGAAAGGCAGAGAGCAAAAAAGTGAGGGAAAGTAAGAAAGCATCCCCACTCCAGGGAGGAGGGCCACCACAGTCCCTTCTCCTCCATTCTCCTCTTGGGATTTAGGGCACGAACACACATATGACCAGTGTTTTTCAGGGTGTGGGGTCTGGGATTCAAACTATGCAGTTGTCTATGTGGGATCCAGCACATTAATGTCTGTGCTTCTTGCTGGCCCAAAAGATGCATCTTTGATTTTATCACCTTCTCTTCAATAATCAGCCTTTTCTTGCATTGTGAATGGAGACAGCCACCTACAGCAGCATGGCCAGTGCCTCTGACTATCACGCTAGGAATCACCGACGTTCTGCCTTGCATTGCAGGTGTGTCAGTACGAGAAGTACCACTTACACTGTCACTATTTCAAAATTGGGGTTGTTACAAAACTTCTGCTAAATCTTGTAATAGAATGTGTTAGTAGACAAGCACATAAATTATTGTTAAAGCAAATTAAAATGGGAGACCAGGCCTGAAGACTCTGAGCAAAGACTGTTAGGTCTCATAAGTGCCCTCCACCTTGCATTTTGCAAATGTAAGTGAAACGTAACTTGAGCTACTTATCGTAAATGCCTATATTAAGGAAAAACAGAACTCGGGCCCAAGCATTCGGGAGCAGCCAACAAGCTTGTAATTGTGTAACTAGGGACTTCCAAACGGGCTTGACCACGTAAGGCAACAGCATAGCTGTGCCGGTCACAGATCTCCTCCACCTCACTTTCGTGTTCCTCCGCTGAGCGCCTTCCCCGTCCGTCTCTTGGGGGAACTCTTGGACCACTTCTGGTTTGGAGTGGCTTGATTCATGAATTGTTGTTTGCTCACATAAACACTTTCAGATGTCACTGTACCTCAGATTACTTTTTAACACTATGAATGAAATCACCTTAAAATATTTAGATAATTGGCTTCCTTTGTAATCCTGTGTGTTATTTTACACATTTAAAAGCATTGTGCTGAGACAGACCTCGCAGGTTGCTGAAGGGATCCAAAGTTAAACAAACAATCCCCCAGACAACATCGACAAAAAGCAAAAACAGGAAAGAATGTCTGCCAGGGACTATGTGGTCAGGAGTGCACCTTTGTGTTATTTTGTTATGAAGATGAGAGAAACAGAAGCATGTTTGTAAGTTTTTAGAAATGATTCAGTGAGAAGGGAAACATGAACGATGTTGATGAGACACCCTGGGGACCAGCAGTTGGCATAATGGTGCCATCACTGAACTCTCGTGAAGTCGATCGTGGTTCAAGTCCTGGACCCAGCAACTTAAAACTCATGCCAGGCACATGTGTATGCCTGCCCAAAATCCCAAGAGGAGAATGGAGGGGAAGGGATTGCAGCATGTCCATCCCCCACCCCTGGGAGGCGATTTCTCTATTTCTGTCTCTCTGTCTCTCTGGCTGGAGAGCACATGTGCCCTGTAGCAAAAATCTCTCTCTCTCTCTAAATAAAAGACAGAGACACCCTGGAGTAGGAACCAGTAGGGGCCCTGGTTTGCACGTGCATGTGCATGCCTGCTTAAAGTGAGAGACTGGCTCAGACTGGAGTGTAGACAGTTCTTTCCAGAACAGGGAGGAGGCTGTAGAAGGGATCCTGGGAGACATGGCCATGGATACTCGTAGATATTCTCAGATTGCTCCAACTTTCTCATGGAGGTAGCAAGCTGATGTCTCGAGCAGGAAGATGGGCAGCAGGTGTCAAGGGCCAAGTGTAGAGAGCAGGGTGCCAAGGTCATCCAAGAAAACAAAAATGTAACTGAATAAGACACAGGGTCCAGCCCACGTGAGGTGAGCTGTTAGAAAGTACAAAGGGACCTTGGACCGTTGGCAGCCTTCTCCAGCACAGGCAGCTGCACTGTGTCCCTCAAGTGGACACAGGCTGGGCTGAACTCAGTGGGGGTGTTCTAGGGGACACTGATGGGGAGGTGAGGGAGGTGAGTGTGTGCACACAGGAGTGAATCCAATGGTGGGCTGTGGAGTTGAAGCTGGGTAGGAAGGAAAAGAGGACAGAAAGGGGGTGAGGACAGTGAAAGGCTGGTAGGACGAAGGGACAGCAGACTCCAGGGAGGTCGGAGGAAGTTCAGGGACAGCTTCCCAGGAGGAGCGAGGTGGAAGGACAGGCAAGGGTGCCTGGAGACAGGGACACTTGTAACTGTGATGGGCAGGGTAACGCAGGAGTAGAGTGAGACTACGGGAAGGGTGGACCACCAGGGAAGAGGGAAGGAAGGCTAGGAAGAGAGGAGGTGGAGGGACTGGAGGGGAGGACCACCCAGTACGGAGCCGTGAACTGCTCAGAGCAACTTGGCCTGCAGCTGCTCCCCCATGGTGTGAGAGGGTACGTGTCCCTGCTGTCCTTGATTTCTGCTTGTGCAATGAGGGGAAGAGAAGCAGGGCTAGGGAGAGAAGGGGCACGGAGGTGCAATGCTTACTAAGAGCTCTTCTTGCTTATGAGACAGTAAGGACCTCAACTGTCAGCGGAAGTCTTTATTTTGCCCCTCATGTCTTTGATTCTCAGGTTGCCATGTGAAAAGCATAGTCTCCAGCTTCTTTTTTGCTCAGCCATTCCTCTTTCTCAGTCACCTGACACACCCCGCTCTTCTCTGTAAAGTGAGAGTAAGGAAGAACAGTAGCTTTCCCACTTTGAAGGCAGGATTTAAGGCACAGGGCGGGGAAATGATGTCCGCGCTGAGCGGACATACCTTACATGTGCGACTTGATGACTGGGCAGATGAACTAAGTGGCAGCTCAGTTTCTTTGCTTTCCCATCCCGCCCCCTCCACCACCACCCTTCCCCAGGATGGAAAGGAATCGCTTAGGAAAGGGACCTTAGCCTGTGAGTAAGGAGAGACGGCTGGTCCTATGCAGACCGGGCATTGTTCTGCTCTGGTTTCACTGCTCAGCTCCCCCTGCTAAGCTCTGAATATCCTGGCCAAGTAACCTAAATTCAGGGATTCAGTTCTCCACCTTCCTGGTGTACTGACACCTCTTGGAGAGTTTTCGTTTAATTTTCTTTTGTTTTTACGTTCTTTTTCTTTCTTCCGAGAGAGAACATACCCCCCACCCCAACAGGTCCTGGCACTGTGATCCACCCCTAGCTTCAGCCAGCCCTGGGTCATGGGCATGGAGCATGCCTGGCATACTCAGGGAAGTCTCCAGACACGGACCTGGAGTCTTCTCACATAAGCCGGCCTTGCAGAACATTGTGTTTTACGTGATCCAGAGAAAGTACTTGCAAAACACATTATCTTCTGAAGAACTTGTGCCCCAAATATACAAGAAATCTTAAAACTCAACAGTAAGGAAAGGACCCAACTGAAAAAGAGTGCAATACCTGAATGGACACCAAAGATATCACACAAATGATAAGCAGGCATGTGAAAAAATGCACATCATATGTCACCAGGGATGTGCAAACCAGAAGAACAGGATGTGCACCTGCACATCCAGAATGGCTAAAGTTCTATGAGAATGTCTAACACACCAGCAACATCAAATTTGAAAAGGACAGGGAACAACAGGAACGCTCATTCACTGTGGTGGCAACCAAATACAGTCCAGCTGCCCTGGAAGATGGTTGGCAGTTTCTTACAGTGCTAAGCATGGTCTTACCCTGAGGTCAGCTATCACTCCTGGGCACTTACCCGGCTGAACTGACAACTCTCGTCCACACAAAACAAAACAAAACACTGCACAAAAATGACTATAGAGACTCTTCATAATTGTCAAAGCTTGGAAACAACCAAGATGTTCTTTAATAGGGAACTGGATAAACAAAATGCAAATTGGAGTATTACTAAGTAATGGAAAGAAATGGACTGTCAAGCCACAAAAAGACATCGAAGAACCTTAGATGCCTATTGCTAAGTGAAAGAAGTCAATCTGAAAAGAGAACACAGCATTTGATTCCAACTGTATGGCATTTTGGAAAAGGTAAATCTATGGACATAGTAAAAAGATGAGGGGTGTTTAGTGGTTAGGGAAGGAGAGATGAACAGGAGGAGTCCAGGAGATTTCTGGGCAGTGAAACTCTTCCATGCGACACTGGAGTGGTAGAGCGACAACATGTATCTGGCAAAATCCACAGAATAAACAACTCGGTGTGACCTCCAATGTTAACTGTGGACATCAGTTAATAAGAATGTATCGACACGAGCTCAACAACTCCAACAGATGCATGTCACTAAATGCAAGATGTTAGAGAACTCTGGTTCTTGTTCAATTTTTCTGAAAACCTAAAACTTCTCTAAAAAGGATGAAGTCTATTAATTAAGAAAAGAACTGATTTTTATTTTCAAGCAATAAAAATATAATATTCATGAACTGAAAACTAGGGAAATGGCACTAGATCTGAGCCAAGGATGCCTGGGCTACATAGACTTCCCTTTCCAGGCAACATTGGTAATAATAATGATGCTGGTTAGTGTGCATTTAAAAAGTACCAGCACTGTGCTACAGACTATACATTATCTAATTCATCTTCACATAATCTTATGAAATGGGTGTTGCTCTTCTTGCTTTCTAGAAAAGGAAACAGGAACTTTTTTCCAACTCACATAGCTAGTAATAGCAAGCAGACTCCACCATGTGCTCTTAACTGCAATGCTATATGCCATTTTACCGACAAAGTGAAGATCTACAAAATTACATGAACATCACATATGGGAAATTTTGTGACCCCACTACCCCCATTGCCCAGGGTGATTCAGATGTGCTGTCAGGTTCGAGAACCACTGCCTTAAGTGATTTTTTTTTTTTTTTTTTTTTGTATAGGGCACATGTGCTTGCTAGAGAGAGACAGTGAGAGGGAAAGTAAGAAATCATGTCCTGGGGGGATGGCCACGCTGCAATCCCTTCTCTTCTATTTTCCTCATGCGATTTTGGGCATAAATGCACGTTTGTCTGGAATGATTTTCAAGTCGCCATGTCCAGGACTGCAGTGGGAGTCCAGAGCTTTAACTACCATACTACCTGCCGGCTTCTTGATCTGACTTTTCAAGACCCAGTCAGGAGCTTTAAAAGAGTTTGAAACTGTTTGACAGTGCGAATGTCTGCTATGCTGTGCCTGCCTCCTGACTGGGCTGTCTCCGGACTCTCTGGAAATGGAAATAGCTATGCCCAGTATGCTCTTTTCTCTGTCCCCTAAATAGTGTTTGATCTAGCCGTGAGCCCTCAATCACACATTCCTTCTGCCTGAGAGCCTCTCACGCCCCTATGGTCCTACCTGTGCTCTCCCCCCATCCGAGACCCTGCGCCTGTCACCAGTTCTTCTTTGATGACCAAGCACTTAGGTAAGAGGGGGTTGCCCTGTTTGCCTCACTTCTGTCTGGCTCCCACCCTCATAGCACCCCATGGAAGCCTGTTTTTACCATCTGGGTCCTCTCCCTGAGACCCCAACCCCCTTAGGCACTCAGCCTACATCGCTTATTGACCTCGGCCAAGAAGTTGCCCCTCAGGCCTTCATATTTTCATGGATGACTCTTAAAAACAAACCCAAAGAACAACAGTTACAGTGGTGAGGGTATCGTTGGATCAGTCCTGGGGGTAGCCAATGTTACTTTGATGCCTGCATTTTAAAGATACTTCAGTCTAGAATTAATTGAGGCAGGTATGAGATTTCAGATTGCAGAAGTCTTGGAAACAGCAAAGGCTTTGCAGACGAAGCAGCTCATGGCATTTCTGGCTTGGCCTTCTGTTAGCTGGTGGTACACTTTTTCTGAAAAGTACAGGGTGCTAAGGGTGACATTTGTCTGCTCTCGGACCAGCTACATAATTTGCAGAACACAGTACAAAGTGAAAATGCAGGGCCCCTTTTGCAATAGTATTGGGTCTTCAGAAAAGTCATGATGTATTTTTTCTATGTTTTTCTATGGAAAAAATGCGTCATGACTTTTCTGATAACCCAATGTTAAGAATTCCAAGACGGCAACCACAGTGCAGTGACCTGAGTGCAGACCCTCGCTCAGAGTGTTCCTGTGACCGCCCAGGTCCTGCTGCCAGTTAGGGGCATGCCCAGAAACTGGACACTGGGATCTGTCTATCCTTAAATCTATTCGCACATATAATTAGGATGTTGACAGGAATAGAAGACACTCTTACAGTGTTCTGTAGAATAAAAAATATGGTTTCCTACTTTCATTGATCTATTTTCATTTATGCATAGTCCAGATGCCTCTGTGAATACCTGCCAAAGGGGAACTTCAGAAAGCAAAGCAATTGCTGGTCTCCTGTGCATAAGAGTGCAAACAGACCTGGTGCTCTAAGCCTTAACTTTTCATTTCTTTCTCTTCCAGGGAGCTGCAGGCCTGTGTGGGTGTGCATGGTAACTTCCAAGTTGAAGGGGCTTTTGAGTGGCTTGCTGCTTAGACAGACTCTACTCCAAGCCTCCCCCTCCCCTGTACTTGCCTGAGCGTGAAGAGAGTGAGTGACGGAGTGGCTGAGTCCCAGCTTCTCCCTTCCTTCCCCACAAGGGGAGATGGAGGAGGCTCTCAGGTCAGGCCCTGGAGCCTGCCTGGCTAATGGCTCCTGGTGGAAAATTCCCTATTTCTGTTGGCTTCCCAGTGAGAAGCCCTGGCCCCCAAACATCCGAGGACTCACTGCTTGAGTGGGAATTGCAGATCAGCTGGAAGGAGGAATGTTTGAGTTAACAAGGGCCAAGAATCACTCTTGAACTGGAAGGCTGACAGTCTGCATTTAAAAAAGACATTATATAGCCTTGAAGACAGACATTGAGACTTCTCATTCTGTATAATGAAAGATATTTCTGATATAAGAAAGAAAATGATTTAAAAAAAAAAAAACAAAAATGAACATATTCATTTCATTGATGCTTACCTAAAAAATAAATAAATAAATAAAAAGGCAACTAACAGGAAAGCAGGAGCTATCTGTTAGCATTTTCATAGCACCAAAGGAAGAATCTGTTTCCTCCTAGGTTCCTCTGCAGATGCCTTAAGAAGCATCAATCCCATCATACAGACGGGTAAGTAAAACACAGTAAGCTTAGGGGAGCTGCGAGTCGGATGGAGCCAGAGAAGGAGGGCAGCTGGTGCTGGCTTCAAGCCTGATGGTCTTGGGCAAACCGCACGGCCTGTGTGACTCACCTGGCTATCTGCACTGTAACAGCTGCTTCCCAGAGCTGTCTAGAAGATGCTGTGATAATATATGTGAAAGCCCGAAAGCCCAGTAGGGCAGGACACCAGCAAATGCGAGGCATGTGCTGTGAAGTTTCGTCATCCTTACAGATCAGATAAGTCCGTTCAGACTCCTATGAACCACCCAGAGACAAAGGCGTGAGCCCTGAGCCAGACGGCAGCATCTTTACCCATCAGACCAGCAGAGATGCAGGGAGAACGCAGTGATGGGGCTGTCCTCTGCTTTGCCAAGACTTCAAAATGAAACCCAGTGATTAAAAGATTTGAGGCCTTGAAAAATGAAGGAATTAAATTGCTCTGTTGGAATGTGCAGCCACAAGCCAGTGCCCAGAGTGGCTCCAAGGTTTGGGGACCCTTTCCGGGCACTAATCCCGGTTCCCTTTCTACTTTGCCGGGAACCTTCCCCGCCATCCTGGGAAGCCCATGGCAGCTGTTGGGGATGGTTGTGAGGCTCATGGTAGTCGAAGGATTAACTCACGTATCAGATTGCCTGGAATGTCCCCTCTTCAGTACTATGTTTTACCCATATTAAGGGAGATCTATAACTCCCCCGCCCCTCCCTCCATGCGCCGCGTATGAACTGGGGAGCAGTAGCCCGGGCAGGGTAATGCTGCCACGTCCGGGAACTCCGAACAATGTCTGGGCCTCTTTGTTGGAAACGAGTGAGGGCGTTACAATGGACAGAAGCGGGCAGTGACAGTGAGCTGACACTTGGTCTCAAAACTCGCAAAAAAACAGTCCTTGCTCCCAAACTGAGCCCAGGCCAGCAATGACGGACTTGTGCCCAAACACTCAGGAACCAGATTCTGTTTTCCTGGCTCCCTCCTGGCTGCTTAGGACCCCCCAGCACCCCAGAGGCCCAGCCCACAGTTGCCTTTCCTGCAGGGCCCACCATGACCACGTCACCGGAGAGTGCTGTCCTCTGGCCGGCTGGCCTGCCTTCTAACCTTCTGCCACACACCTGGGAGCTTCTCGGCTCCCAAGACAGATCACTGTCCGCCCCTTCCCTTCCCCCAATTCATAACTTCACCCCAAACTCACATGCAGAATATTTTGAGTCCCATCTGCTTCGTCAGGTCTCCAGCCAGCCTGGGCTGCTCTGGAGCCCTCTGGACACCAACTCAGGTATGGAGTGAAGACTCTGCAGGGACACTGTGGCTTTCCTGTCTTCCCTCTTCCACCAACGGGAAGCCTCCAGGCCGGAGTGTTTGAGAGAAATTCATCTACACGATCACGGCGCTCTCTGAGGGAGGTCTGCGTGGGCACACGAGCTTTGATTAGCAGGTTAACTAGCCCGTGCCCGGTGAGGTGGCTTGGCTGAGCAGACATTCAAGACCAACCGGAAAGGTCATCTCCACACGTTGGAAAAGAATCCCTGACACAGCTGCACGTGGTCATCGTAAAGTGCCCTCCAGGGCCTTGCTGAGGCTGGCAGGATAGAGCCGCCCCTCCCCACCTGGAGTCGGAGGCCGTCAGGGTCCACCCGTGCTCCCTGTGCTGGGTCCCCTGGCTGTTCACACTTGCCGCTCTGCAGCCTGTTGATGGCTTGCCCAGGGAACCGTCCAGTTCCTGTGAGCACTACCATCCCACGGCTAATCCCTGCTGCGTGTGACCACCCTGCCCCAGCGACTGTGTCCCTGCGCTGCTCTCCTGGCAGCTGTCCCTGCACTGCTCTGGACTTTTCTCACATTGGGCAACTCAGTTTCTCAACCGAATTCTGATCAATGAGCAGCTTTCCTTTTCGCTTGCCTCCCCCCTTCCCTCCCCTCCTCTGTAACCTCCTCCTTCCCCCTTTGCGACGACTACAGAAATGTCTGTGGGTAGACTGTGGAGCTGGGTGGGGCGAGGGGCACAGCGCAGGATGAGTTGGAGATTAGAGACGGCGAATGTAAAGCCAGCACCAGAGGAAGGAAGGGGGCTCCCCTGGGGGTACAAGGTGTTAGCCTTGAGAGCCGGGAGGGCTGGGGATAGTTCTGCTGGGAGGTTAGGACAGCACCCAAGGAAGTCCAAGGGAGCTGGACCAGGCTGGCGATGCCCCCTTCCCTCTCAGGGCCGCTGCTGGCAGTTCTGGAAGGCAGAAGGCTGTCGAGAAGCACTGATTTCTCTTGACATGTACAACTATCCCTTCCTCAATGACTCCATTGCAGATGCTCCCAGAGACTCAGGTTTTTGCATATTTTGACAGCACCCATCCATCTGCAGGGCTTTGGTTGGTGCTTAAAAGTATGTAGCAGGTTGACTTCACGGTGCCAGGTGTTCTGCTCAAGAGAAGCCGGATCTCATGTAGAGACCACAGTTTGATCCCCAGCTTGGTCAGCCTGGAGCGTGCACAGGCATGTGTGCAAATGCCCAGTACTTGACAGGCTAGAGGACTGGAGGAAGGGGATCCTGGCACGACCAGACCATGAGGGATATGCCTCTCTTCTCTGTCTCTCTCACTCTTATGTGAGTGCACATACCCTGGAAAAAGAATCACGAATAGAGAAACACATTTTAAAAAGAAAAGAAAACATATAGTGAAGGAACTGTGGTGTGGGCAGATGCCCTGGGTGTGGACCAGAAGCTGGTCCCTGGCCATGGGATGGGATGGATGGAAAGTGTGTAGGGGGGTGGCGGAGCATCTGGTGGCAGCGCGTGGAGCTTGGAGCAGCGTCGGTTAATTGTCATTGCTTGAGGTTGATTAGTAACCCAAATCTGCACTTTTTTTTTTGGGGGGGGGTCCCCTTTTCTGGAATAAACAATCATAAACGAAAATGTCCTTCCTTAGTTCAGGGTCACTCACAGGCCCAGGACCCCTTATATTTAGAGGTTTCCCACCAGATTCACAACTTCATTGTCTGTGCAGGATACTGAAATGAAACCACAACAGTCTTACCTGACAGCACCCTCTACCGCTAATGAATTTATGCAAGGTGATCCCTGAAGTTGTGGAAGGAATGAACTGACCTGGAGATACAACAACTGCTTTCGCTAAATGACAGTATTTTAAGAAAGCCAGAATATGCAAAGTGTACTGTCATAAATAGTAAAAATGCACCCACATTATTTATAACTTTGTACTGTAAGTTTTTGGAAATATTTTCTTTTAAAAATTTCCCCCCATATGGCAAGTGCAGCCGCTGGAGAAAGACAGAGAGAGGGACAGTGAAAAATCACCCCCTCCTTGGGGTGGGTAATGGCCATAGTACAGTCTCTTCTCCTCCATTCTCCTCCTGGGATTTTGGGCACACATGCACACATGCCTAGCGTGGTTTTCAAGCTTCAGATCCAGGACTTGAACAGTGGTCAGCCACGTGGGAATCCAGCACCTGAATCACCACGCCACTTTCTGGACCCTGAAAGTCATTTTTTATCATCTTGCCTTTGGGATCATTGGGCTATAGATAATTACAAGCAATGAAAACACATTTTGTTTTCTGGCTTTGATTTCTTAGTAGTGACTGTGTTTTCTTGGGAAATGTAAAACTCAGATTGTTTTAAAATCCCATAATATTTCTAGGGATACTACATTTAACAATGAGTGAGGTAGACATAATGGTATGTGTTATAGTCGTTTCGTTAAACCTTTCTTAGTCTTGATTTTCTTGGGAACAGTTTATTCCTATATGAAAGCACACAAGCCTGTGGCCCTGGGCCAAGGCTTCTGGTGGAGGAAACAGCCTTTCCTGGGCCGGAGGGCAAAGTCACAGGGACACTACGTGATGCAATCTAAATATAAGGGTATTGATTTGTTTTTTTGTTTATCAAATTCTTATTGAACTCTAGCATGTGTGAGCATCGGGGTGCTTGGTGAAGGGACAGATACTCCTCTGCCTGCTCGGAGCACAGAGTCACAGACACATGCAGAGCCACCCTCGTCAGGAGACATCAGGGAGCAGGAAGGTTGGTCTTGGAGATTCCGGCCCTTCTCTCCCAAACCTCTGTCTGAGCAGGCGGAACTCCCACACCCAGGAACTCATCTTTGCGCCTTCCACCTGCCGTCAAATCTGTCTTCCAGAGGCTGGACCTCTGCACAGCAGTAAAACATGACATTCTGCGAGGCCAAGCAACATGGAAGATTCTGGGGTCATGTCTGGAGGCCTCTCTGTGTCCTCCATGATCTGGGGCTGGCTGAGGCTGGGGGTGTGTTGTGGCATGAAGAACCTTTTGAGGGTATGAGGGTATGAGGGTACTGTCTCTGCCTCTCTCACTCATGGAAGAAACAAACAAACAAAACAGAAGCCTGCTTTTGTAACTGTCTTTAAGTGTGTAAATAAGTCACGATGACTTAGCCCTTTATTCCTCCCAGGAATTATTTCTAAGTCTACGTGATAAAGATATAATAGTGAAATTACAAGCACCAATCAGGAAGTAAAGGAAGATTTGGAGAGGGAGTCTTGAACATCTTCCTAACACACCTCTAATCATTCCACTGAGTTGGGGCAACATCTGCCGTATGGGTACAATGGATGCTGATAGGTATTATGGGTTAGACAGATGGATGGGTAAACTGTTGGATGGATGGATGATGGATGGGTAGGTAGATAATGGATGGATGCATGGACCACCTTTATTCTGACCTCAACTGATCTTCTTTTTTTTTTTTTTTTTTTTTTTTTTAGAGGTTTTTGCTATAGGGTGTGTGCGCTCGCCAGACAGACAGAGACAGACAGAGAGATAGAAAGCGAGAAATCACCCCCCAGGGGGGATGGCCACGCCGCAATCCCTTCTCCTCCATTCTCCTCTCGGGATCTTGGGCACGCACGCACACGTGCCCGGCGTGAGTTTAAGCCACTGGGTCTGGGACGCGAACCGCAGTTGACTATGTGGGAGTCCAGCGACATACCCATTATGCTAACTGCTGGTCCCACCTCAACTGATCTTTGAAAACAGATTCATTTTTTGATTTCTCATAGAAACAGACTAAGTCTGACACACATTAGGAAGTTGGTGAAAGTGTGTTGAATGAAAACATAACAGGATGAAAGGAGGCTTATGTATGCAGAGAGACCTGTGAACTTCAGTGACTGTTCTGGGGGCCCTCTGATCTGATCAGCACGCACACAGGCAGCTTGACCCTATAGTTAGCTAACTTGCTGGGGTGAAGACCATTGTAAAACTTGACCTTGCTCAATTCATCAGCAGCACATCCTGTCGAAGTCACTAGGTTTCCATGGAAAACTTTCTTCAAGGTCTCATGTTAACTTTGCAAAGATCTGACTTTAGCAGATTCTGCAAATTAATAAAAATGGTACCGAATGCTAATATAGCACTTCTTGTGTGCTAGTCATTGTTTTAAGCACACATGTATATTTACTAATTTAATCCTTAAAATAACATTTGTTTTAGTTAACCCTATCTTATGGATAGGGAAATGAGGATCCAAGAAGTTAAATAACTTGCTCAAAGTCACACAGCTATAAGTGATAGAGGTGGGGATTGAACCCAGGCAGACTGGCCTTGCCATGTGGGCTCACATCACTACGCTCTATCACGTTTCAGAGTAAGATGGCAGCTGCAAGTTCTCCCTGAACCCTGTGTACAAACCTCACACTGCCGTCGCTGTTTAGCCCATTTGCCACACTGCCAGGAAGACCTGCTTCTGCCTCAGAGTCTGTATCCAACTCTTGCTGGGATTGGAGGCTGGTGAACAGACAGTCCTGGGGCTGCACGTGGGCACAGAGGCATCCCTGGCTTTCAAACCTGGTCTGAGAGCTTGAGACCTTTTTTTTTTTTTTTTGAGAGGTTTTTTGCTATAGGGCGCATGCGCTCGCCAGACAGACAGAGAGAGACAGAGAGACAGAGAGATAGAAAGCAGGAAATCACCCCCCCAGGGGGGATGGCCACGCCGCAATCCCTTCTCCTCCATTCTCCTCTTGGGATCCTGGGCATGCACGCACATGCGCCCGGCGTGAGTTTAAGCCACCGGGTCCAGGACTTGAACCGCGGTCAACTACGTGGGAGTCCAGCGACATAGCCATTACGCTAACTGCTGGTCCCATAGAGCTTGAGACATTTTAGGCTCCTGGATTTGATGACAGCATTTTCTGGGAAGGAGGAGACCATTTGGTAAAGAGTCTCCTTCTCTGCCTGTGGGCAGCTTGTGCAGGATGAGAAACCAGGACCAGCCTAATTGTACTAAATGAGGAAGCACCAACTCGCGGGTATCCTTGCACTGTCGTGGGCCCAGGGAAGGGGACAGCTACATGCTCTTTGCCGATATGGGCAGTCTCTTCATTGAGGAGGGCTCAGGACTTAATGTCACCTCCACCTTGCCACCAGAGTAGATGACTGGGGGGATCTAGACCAATCCCTCACAGACTCAGTCTGGACTTACATCTGTGGGCCCTGGGGCTATTTAGGAAAAAAAAAAAGAAAAGATACTTTCAGTAGGAAAATTTTAGAGAAGTGTCCCAAAGACAAGTGAGGTAAGAAGAGGGTGAGACTCAGTTTCTGTTTATGTGGGAATGTCTCTGTTAGATCCTGGATTTGAAAGCCCCATATTCTTGGGTTTAAGATCACACTTTTCCGGCCAGCTTTTTACCAAGTAAATAGCCCTGAAATTTGGCCAGCGATTAGTTTCTTGGGCTGCCATAACAAAGCCACACAAACTGGCAGGTTTAAGACAACGGAAATTTATCATCTCGCAATTCTGCAGGCCAGAAGCCCAAAGTCAAGGGGTCGGCCAGGCCATGTTCCGTCTGACACTCTGGGTAGCATCCTCCCTTGTCCCTTCTAGTTTCGGGTGGCAGCTGGCGATCCATGGTATTCCTTGGCTTGCTGCTGCTTTGGTCCGACCCTCCCTGTCTCTCCCTGTGCCTGTCTTCACATGGCATTCCCCATTATGAGGACACCAGTCCTAGTGGATCAGGGTCCACCCTAATGATTTCATCTTTACTTCTGCAAAGACCCTCTTTCCATTAAAGCCACATTCACAGGCACCAGGGGTTAGGGCTTCAATCTGTCTTTTTGGGGGACATAATTTAACCCACACAGCTAGTCATGGCTGCAGCTCCCCACTGACTACTATTTCTGTAACATGGAGTAAGACAACAATTTTCAATAGCAAAGGAAAGGTCCCACCTGTCGCCACTGATACCTGAATTAGGTTAATAAAAACAGCCAAAGATGCTGTACAATGATTGCAGAAGTCAAGTTCACTTCCAAATGCAGAGCAAGAGCAAGGAGCCCCAAGTACTCCCCCTCCCAACCCTATGCTTTGCTTTGCTCCTGAGCTGTCCCTTTGCCTGCCCACCTCAGGACATTTTCTCATCCTGAGATAAGGGACAATGAAGTGACAGTGAAGGCAAACCAAGTCACCATCCAGAGCCACACAGCCCACCATGGAGAACCCCTCATTTCCCATAAAGTACGAATTACGTGATTTGCCCATTTTTTTGGAAATAATCCTTCATAAATAACGTGGGTTAACAGTGCCTCATAGTCTACTTAGAGAGTTAAAATGTTGTTTAGTAAGGAAGTTTCCAATTAGAAAAGTAAGTTGATGGCAAATATATTTACTAAGGAAGACCAGTAGGAAAGTGAATGAAAAGTTTCCTGCTTGGGGAGGTCCAATGGTGGCGCAATGAGAAAACATGAGGCAATCCCATGTCAGTAGATTCCTGGCGTGCTGGACACGCACCCACCCATGGTCCAGGGTGGCTGAGGCTGGGCTGGGTCACAGCATAGGGACACCTGGGGTGCTGTGCATGTGCCTTTCTCTGCCTCTCTGTTCAAGGGAGAAATAAATAAACTTTTAAAAAAGCTCCCTGCTTGGTCCAGTCATAGTGGCACCGGCGACAGGGCACTGCTGTGCTATACTGAAGCCACGTGGGTTCAGACCCGGAGTCAACCTAGGCATGCCTGTGGTCCTGGCTGGCTAGAAGGCTGGCGGGGTTAGGAAGGAGTGAAGGTGGGGGATGATGGTGTGACCAAACCTTGACTTGTCAAGAATCTCTCTCTTTCTCTCTCTCTTGCTCATGAAAGAAAGAAAGGAACTTTAAAATAAAAGTGTCCTGCTTATGCTTTTTCTTCAAAAGCTGGGTATACCTGAGTTCAGATGGGACTTCTTCAGTGCTATCACACAGACGTTGATTAATGCTGGTGGTTGGTACGTTTCACACAACACAACCTCACTTTTTGGTGTGTATGAGTTAGCTGAGGACAATTGTTTTGCTGCAGGCCTCTGTTTGATAATAGCTTTTGTATGCAGGACACTGAAAGATTTAACTTTTTTTTTTTTTCTATAGGACACATATGCTGGCCAGAGAGAGATAGACAGAAAGAAAGAGAGAGAGAAAGAACAGAGACAGAAAATCTCATCCCCCAAGGAGGGTGGCCACACTGCAATTCCTTCTCCTCCATTCTCCTTTTGGGATTTTGGGCACATATAAACACATGCCCACCATGATTCTCAAGCCACTGGGTTCAGGACTCAAGCCACACACCCAGCCATGTAGGATCTAGCCACCTTAACCTCTATGCCACTTGTTGGCCCAACATTTGACCTTCGGAATAAAATGGATACCAGTTATGTCCCAACCAAAGTTTCAAGGGACCATCTGACAAGAAGTGACATCAAAAAAGCATGTCTTAGAATGTGAAGAGATCTGGCTGGCAGGTGGCATGGTGGTTAAGGTGCTGGACTCCCACATGGCCGAATGTGGTTCAAGTCCTAGACTTGGTGGTCTGCTTTCTCACTTTTCCTCTCGTTTCTCTGGTGAATTTAAAAGTAGTAATAATAAATAAAATTAAACAAATAATTATTTAAAAAATGTGAGGTGATCAAAAGAATCACAAGTGGGAACTCAAGCAGATGTGAAGGGGTCTTCAGAAAGTTCATGGAGAGTACCTATTATGAAAAAAACTGCATGAATTTAAAAATCTTTTTGCACCAAGATAAACTCATACTTCAGTTCCTTTTTTCCTATGAACTTTCTGAAATCTTCTACTTGTATACTCACATTCACAGCAGCACTACTTATAATAGCCCAAAGGCGAAAACAACCCATATGTCCATTGGTGGATGAACGGGTCAACAAAATGTGGCATATACATACAGTCGAATGTTATTTCACCTTTAAAAAGGAGTGACATTGATACCTGCTACAACATGGATAAACCTTGGAAACAGATCAGGTGAACAAATGTTCTCAGAATTGAAACTTCACTTTCCTCCCATCTCTATTCTAGCTAGTGCTGACAGCCAGATGGCCAATCCTGATCCCGGTCCACTGTGGGAAGATGGACGGCTGCCAAGTTCAGGCCACTGGACACTGAGCCTCCTCAGGCCGGCCCTTTTCTTAAGATTGTGCTGTTAGACTCCTTCAGCCCAGGTGCCAGCGGGCACAGGGAGGGGCAGCTGTGTGACCCACAGCAGGGCCTGGTGGGCAGCAGGAGCACCAGGTGGGTTGACAAAAGACTGTTGAATCATCTACCTGCTCTTCCAGATAAGGGCTGAATCTGTCCTGGACGCCGCCTAATTACCACCCCATTACGCGCGGGCCTACTGTGACTCTTGCAATTTCCTAAGCACATCTACACAGGCTGTTATTTAATCATGCCGACTCTGCGAGTAGCTGTTATCCTGGCCAGGCATCTTGTCCAGTCTTCATGGCTGGTTGTAAAGATCTGGGCCTTGCCTTGGGCCTTCCATCTAATCTCCAAGACCTTTCCTCCACCTAGTGCCAGTCCCGAGTCACTGCCCTCCCTCCACCCGTCGGCCATGGTGGTGGTTATGAGGAAGCAGGCTGGAGGTGGGACTCTGTGCACAGGCACTGAGCACTTCGGATTCCTTGACCGAGCGAATGTGGGTCTTGAGCACCACTTTCTGAAAGGTCCTTTTATCCACTCTTAGTCCCAGCTCGTGCTCATTTTAGCTAGGGGACCAGGATGACTTTGCTGGGGCCTAGCTAGAAATACCCTCCAAGTATCCTGGCTGTCACAGATGGAGTTGTTCAGGGATGAAAATGTCAGAGCCTGGCGAGACACACCAGGCCTCATCAGGACCTTTTCCAGAGGGAGAGGAAGACTCTGAACATTCCTTTTGATGTGCATGGAGCTAGGTTTGTTTGTGACTCCCTCCTTTCTGCCTCCCAAATTCATGCAAACACATGAACACACAGGTGTATGTGCATGCACACACACACACACACACACACACACACACACACACGGACACACCGAGACACACGTACATGCTTTCTTGAAATGAATTTGACAGCAGCAACGCCAAATCTTTCTAAATTCTCTGTAAATAAGGAAAAGGGGGAATAACTCTGAGCTAGAGAAAGGCTTCCTTCGCATCAGGATAAATTAGGAGGTAGCATATCGTTCACCATTTTCAGCCCCAAATGCTGGTCAGTGGCTTCCCTAAGCCTTTACTCAGGGCAAACCTGAGTCTCGTGTGACTGCAGAGCACGGTTCTGCTCCATGAACTAGGGTCCCCAGGTACCCTGGTGAACTTCACTCACCATCTCCCTCCTGAGGTCTATGCCTGAAAACAAGGCACTAATCACCATCTGCAGCTCTTAGTGGTTCAGAATCTCCCTTCTCAGCCAGAGGCCTCTCCATAAAGAGGTTAACCAGAAAACAAGAAACAACACACAAAGCTTTCAAAAGCAGAACAGCCAGGAATGTGGTGTGTTTCGGTGAGTCAATGAAAATAAGAAAGGAGCCCAATGTCAAACTCAACATGATCATTTTAATTTCCAAGTGCTTTTGGGTCTTTTCATGTTGCCTTCATGGAAATTTATGTTTGCTGAGAAGACTGTATTTGCTACAAGATCTCACTGTGTTCATTAAGCCTGGTAATAAAAACCATCTGCTGAAACCCTTTTTGGAACAAGAAGGGGCATAAACAAATAAGCAAATGGTCATAAAAGATCAGGAGAAGGGGTAGGGCTGTTTCAGAAAGGGGGAGTGTGGGTGAGCCCAGGGCACACGCTGCAGGCCAGGGTTTGCAGAACTCAGGATTTCTGAAGGTCATGTGTAGGCTATTATGTGGGGTCTTCAACAAATTCGCGGAAAATGTCTATTAGGACAAAACTATACATGGGTTTCAAAAATTTTTGCAGCAAAATAAACTTGTACTTTAATTACATTTTTCAGGAACTTTTGGAAGTTCCCCACATGAACACACAGAGAAATTTTAAATAAATATGGCCTATGTTGGGAGGATGGTGGAAATAGACACCACTCTCCTTCCCAGAGCCCAGTCTGTGCTTGGAGTTTCACTGCTGGAGTAAGAACAATACGATGAAGCACTAACTGGTGAGTCCCTGCAGGGTGGTGACTAGTGCCCCCGTCAACTCATGTCCACCTAGGACCTCAGAAAGGGACCTCATTGGCCCAGCCTCTGGTGTAGTTGGTAGCATACTGGACTGCACAGCTGGGAGCCACATGCTGAGTGCAGCTCAAGTCCCTGCCTTGGTCGGCTGAAAACATGCCAGCTGCGCGCCTGTTGGTGCCCAGAATCCAGGTAAGCTGGAGGGCTGGAGGAAGTGGATCACATTGGAACCAAGCCCTGAAGGGTCTCCTCCTTCTCTCTCTCTCTCTCTCTCTGTATGTCTTGGGCTCATACATACACTCTATCATGAATTTTTTTTAAAGGAACATGAACTTATTTAGAAATAGTCTTTTACAATGTAGTTAAGATGAGTCGTACTAGAGTAGGATGAACTCTAAATGCAAAGGCTAGTGTCCCTAGAAGAGAAGTCACTGAATAGAGAAGACAGCCATGTGAGCCAAGCAATGCCTAGGAGTGCTGGGTGGGAGGATGGGGGCACCAGAGTCTGGGAGAGGCAGGGAAGGATCCTTCCCTAGGACCCTCAGAGGGAGCATGGCCCTGAGGGCACCTTGATGTTGGACTTCTGCCTCCAGAACTGTGAGAGAATGAAGTTCACTGTATGCGGAAACTCAGACAGTCCCTTTTCTGGCTGGAAACTCTGGGCCACTGTCCATTTAGAACCATTAAATGCTCCTTCTAATTCTTAGCCTTTGAGAGTTGAGGCCCAGGAGAAGGATGGAACTGATCTTCAAAGAGTTCTTGTTGATGGGACCAGCAGTTAGCGTAATGGCTATGTCGCTGGACTCTCATGTAGTCAACCACGGTTCGCATCCTGGACCCGGTGGCTTAAAACTCATGCCGGGCGCGTGTGTGTGCGTGCCCAAGATCCCAAGAGGAGAACGGGGAGGAGAAGGGATTGCGGCATGACCATCCTCCCGGGGGGTGATTTCTCGCTTTTTGTCTCTCTCTGTCTGTCTGGCGAGCGCACGCGCCCTATAGCAAAAACCTCTCAAGGGACCAGCAGTTAGCGTAATGGCTATGTTGCTGGACTCACACATAGTCGACCGCGGTTCGAGTCCCGGACCCGGTGGCTTAAACTCATGCCGGGCGCGTGTGCGTGCGTGCCCAAGATCCCGAGAGGAGAATGGAGGAGAAGGGATTGTGGCGTGGCCATCCCCTCTGGGGGGTGATTTCTCGCTTTCTATCTCTCTGTCTGTTTCTGTCTGTCTGGCGAGCGCACGCGCCCTATAGCAAAAACCTCTCAAAAAAAAAAAAAAGACTACTTGTTGAGTCTTTTTTTTTAAAGTATTTTCTTTTTCTTTTTCTTTTTCTTTTTCTTTTTCTTTTTCTTTTTCTTTTTCTTTTTCTTTTTCTTCTTTTAAAAATTTGCCGTGGGGCACATACACTCACCAGAGACAGATGGCAGGGGAATGAGAAAAAGCACCCCTCAGAGGGGATGGCCACACCGTACTCCCTTCTCCTCTATTCTTCTCTTGGGATTTTGGGTGCACACATGCACCCAGGGCATTTCTCAAGCCACCAGGCCTGGAGCTGGAACCACGCAGCTGGCCATACGGTATCCACTCACCTTAACCTCCATGCCAGCTGCAGGCCCAGAGCCCATTTGTTTGCTGGTTTGTTTTCCTGCCACCTAAGAGGACATTGGGACTCTCCCGGATTCAGGGAGGAAAGAAGGCAGCCTGTAAGTGAGCAGCTGGGCAGAAGCTGAGGAAGGGCCTTTGTCCTGCCCTCCTGGCCTCAGGCCCAGCTCCACAGAGGGGAGAGATTACACAGAGAAGCTGACTTGGGGCCTGTGATTAATGAGTGCTGCTCTTTTGTCTGCCCTGGGAGAGACAGGAGAAATGGCAAGAAAGACTAGGATTTCAGCTTGTGACTCCAATACAGAATGTAATGATCTTAACAAGACAGTGTTCCTATATGGCAAGCATTGGCAAGAGACACGTTTCCAAATTTCTTTCATTTCAATGACCATATAAAGATCCAGGCTTGGAGATCTGAACTTTGAAGTTCTTATAATCTGAAAACTCAGGGACTTTGCTTACAAGTTTCTGCCCACATAGAAGAAGGGACGCTGGATTCTTCTAGGCCTGGTGCATGAGGAGGGAAGGGAGAGTGTGGAAGGGGACCCAGTGGTCACATGTGTTTGCCCCAGTGTCCCTAAAATCTTACATCTGAGAAAGAGAGCCCAAAGAAAGGGGGCTTTTCTTCTGCTCTCTGCTTGGAGTCCTTGGAGAAGACTTCCTCTTTTAATGTGGGAGTTTGGGGATGGTTGGGAGTGAAATGAATGGCACAAGTTGGATTCCTGGTGGCCTTCATCACCTCTGTAGCATGGAAGGGACCCAGGGATTCTCATACGTCCAGAGTAGGTATAGCATGTAGCCAAGAGTCCAGCTGGAAGCCAATGGCTACAGGAGCCCACACTGACCAGAGACCAAGTGGGCATCCACCAGGCCTTGAGAGAATCACCAAGGTGGGCTTGGTCACATATGAGAGCCCTCACTACAGGCTCCCTGTCCCTGGTCTTCAGCAAGGATGCAAGCTGCATACCTAAAAGGCTGAGCCAGGGTGGCACACTCAGGACCAGCTCAGCAGAAGAGCCCAGTGCAGAGGACTGATGCAGACCAGGGCATCTGACACCTCCCCATGACAACCATGAGCTTCAGCGCATTAACCACCATTTTGGATATGAAATGGGAAAGAAAGAAGTAGCACTTTTGAGGGCTGAATCTGTAAATAAATATTTATCATTTTAATATTTACTCATCCCATTAAGGAGAATGTGTTGACCAGTGTGGGTAGAGAGAGTATTAATGACAAATCAAAGTTTCCTCTGCTACCTGAGGGAGGGGAATCTCAAGAGGAAGAGAGCTGAAGAAGCTCCATGGCCATGTCCACAGGAATGGTGGAGTGGATCTGGCTTTCACTACCTTGGCAGGGAAGGAGGATTGCTGGGAGCTGAGCTGAGTGCCCCTGCCGGTTCATACGTCAAGGCCCTAACCTCCATACCTCAGAATGTGACCTTATTTGGAAATAGAGCCTCTAAAGAAGTAACTAAAGTAAAGCTAGGTCTCTAGGATGGGCCCTAATCCAGTATGACTGGTGTCCTTATAAGGAGAGACATTAGGACACAGGCACACAGAGAAATGATGGTGCGAAGACCTGGCGAGGACCTGCGGAGAAGACACCGGGTGCAAACCAAGGAGAGAGGCCTCTGGAGAAAACAACCCCGCCACACTTGGGTCTTGAACTTCTGGCTTCCAGAACTGCTGGTTAAGTCCTCTAGTTCATGGAGCTCTGTTACAGCAGCCTTGGCTAGCTAATACAAGATCATGCTCAAGGACCACAGGAGGCAACGCACCCCCAGACGTCTGTGTCTGATTGAGGACCACACCGGTGGCCTGCGTGTTGCCTTGGTTTCCCTGTAACACCTGGAATGTGTAAGTCCCAGGGCTAGGGAACTAATCTCCAAGTCAGAAAGCCTCATTGGATCAGTTTCATCCTGAATGGACTGAGTTCTGTGGAGTTGTCAGCTTTAAGAACTCCCTTATGGGATAGGATAAAAGCTTGAGGCAGATACCATAGATAGTTACCGGCAAGTCAATTTACTCTTTGGCTCACCTGAGTTTTATTGCCTGAGGAACTCACAGTGAAAACACAAGCTTTGTGTGACTCACAGACACGGGAGCTACTCAGCTCATTTCATAAATGCGGGAACTAATGTTTACAATGAGGGATTTAGAGACAACTTTAGTCTTGACAGCTTGGATCTAGAGACCCCAAACCACAGACTAAGAGGCAAAGAGAATTTTTGTAACCACATGGACTGGGCTGATGAGTGCCTATTCCTCCAAATTTTTGTCCACTTGGAACCTTGGGATGTGATCTTATTTGGAAAAGGGGTTGTGGTGGCTGTAGACAGTTCAGGTAAGGTCATGCTGGAGTAGGGTGGGTCCTAATCCAACGGGGCCAGGGTCCTTGTAAGAAGTGGGGGTGGGGGAGGGCCGTCCATGCCTAATGGTTAAGGGAGCTGGATCCCACAGGCCTGACTGTGCTTCACTGGGCCCCAGTGGCTCGCAAAACACGCCAGGCACGTGTGCGCGTATGCCCCGAATTCTGACAAGATGGAGATGGAGGAGAAAGGCTGTGGCATGAGCACAGCCTGTTGGGAGGTGCTTTCTTCCTCTCTCTTTCATCTCTCCCTGGTGAACACATATACTCTCTGGTAATTAATTTTTTTTTGAGAGAGAGATTTTTTTCTATAGTTCACGTGTGCTCACCAGAGACAGAAAGCAAGAAATCACCCCCCCAAGGGGGATGGCCACACCACGATCCCTTCTCCAGTCTCCTCTTGGGATTTGGGGCATGCACACCCATGTGCCTAGTGTGAGTTTTAAGCCATCAGGTCCAGGACTCAAACCACAGTCGACTACGTGGGAGTCCAGCGATGTAACCGTTACGCCATCTGCTGGTTCCTTTTTTTTTTTTTTTTTTAATGAAGAAACAAGAAGAGGGGAGGAGACACAGAGAGATGGGCATATAACAACAGGGGCAGAGATGAGGTGAAGCTACCACAAGCCAAGGCGGGCCATGGGTTGTTGAAATAACCAGAAGCTGAAAGAGCCAAGGAAGAGCCTTGAGAGAGTGTGGCCTTGCTGACAATGTGGGTTCAGACTTTCAGCCTCCAGACTGTGAAAGAGCACATTCCAGTTGCTTTGGGCCACTCGATTTGTGGGCTGTGTTTGGGCAGTCCTCGGAAGCCCCGGGTTTCTGAGGACTGTGCTCTAAGGTGGTTCAGACGCCTTTCTCCTGGGGACAGCTTCCTCCACGTTCGAGACCAGGCAGGGGGCTTGGACACAGCATGCTCACAGTGCCTCTCATGGAGCATCGCAGAGCCCCTTCCTGGTTTCCATGCTGCTGTGGTCCCCGAGAGTGAATGCTGACGAATCACTCAGATTCATACACACGCACACACACACACACACACACACACACACACACCCAGCCAAGGACGGAAGGGAGAGAGGCAGCAGGGGCACTGGTTTTCTTTGTTTCCCAGCAGAAAGCGGCATGGTCTGCTTTCTTTTCCCTTCCTTTCAGATCGATCTTCCATATCTCCAATAACTCTTATCTGTCAGCAAACTCAAGTAGGCCCTGCACAAGCTGTGAAAATAATGAACTTCAAAGGTTTTGTATGAATCCTTCACAGCCTGACCTAAGCCTGGGGAAGCCAGGACGAGGCCCAGAAACCACTCCAGAAATCGCTCCTATCTCATCACAAATGGAGACATTGTTCCTCTGCGCAGGTCACATATGTCACCCTAACTGCACCCCCACTCAGGGCCTGCCCATCTGAGACACAGGCATTATCTACCCTCAAAGGTGAGTGACAGCCCAACCCACTGCCCGTGGCTTCAGTGTTATTCCGGGGGGTGTTCGCTGAGGCTGCCCTGCGGGGCTGTGGTTTAATTTCCTTTGCTGCTTACAGGGTATTATTGAAGAAACGGATGGAAACGATGGCTTTTAGTGGAGGTGGCTCTTCCGTCTCAGCCACCAGTGGTGACAGCACAGAGTGGCATTGTCGACAGGGAGGGGATGCCTTTGTGAACCCGGAGAATCGTTAGTGGAGACAAGAATGCCTCTCTTTTTGGTCCTGGGAGATCTCCACCAAATTTTACTTTACATTTCTTGTCTGGACTTAGCTATTAAAGACCAGCAGAAAAAGTGAGGGGAAAATCCCTGTCTGGCAGCTGGTCGGTGGAATAAAACAAAGCATTTCCAGTCCCAAGCTGGATATGCGCACTTTACTTCCGAGACACGGTGTGCGCTCGTGTCCGTATGAAGTGAGCCCTGTCGTAGGTGGCAAGGCTGTGAGAATGGCTAAGACTGACAAGGCTTTCTTCTCCTCCACCCAGGAGGGGACACGTGCAGGAACTTGAGCGGAAAGCGGCCACTGAGAGGAGGGCGTGGCTCTTAGCGGGGCCTTCTGCTCCCACAAAGGCTCCATTAAATGAGCACTAACTGTCGCCTGTGCAGCATCCGTCTGCGGGCTGCTCTCCAGCCAGGGCGCAGCGAGCCAAGCCATGGTCCGTGCCCAGGGCTGACGGTCCTGTCCTTTTCTTCTAAGTGGTTTCCTCAGTTGGGATGGGTTTGTAATTCAGTCACTGAAGCAGGAGTGCCTTTTTGCAACTCATCCCCTGGATAAGGGCTCCCCTCCCTTTTTTTTTCTGTAAGATTTTTGCCACAAGGCACGTGTGCTTGCTGGAGAGAAACAGAGAGAGGCAGAGAGAGGTAAAGTGAGGAAATACCCCGAGCGGGGGTGGCCTGCTACAACCCCTTCTCCTTCACTTTCCTCCTCTGCAAATTAGAAAAATAAGAGGCCTCTATCTGGCCAGTAGCCTAGAGCTTAAAGCAGCCCAATCCCACATGGCCTACCACAGTTCAAATCCTGGACCCAGTGCCTTGATTTTGGACACCCATGCTCACGCACCTGGTGCGTTTTTCAAGCCTCTAGGTCGGGCACTTGAACCACATACTTGGCCATGTGGGATTCAGCACCTTAACCACCATGCTCCCTGCTGGTCCTGAGGCCCCTTAAATTTTTTTTTTTGGAGAGCTTTTTGCTATAGGGCGTGTGAGTACGCTTGTCAGAGAGACAGAGACAGAGAGACAGAGAGACAGAGAGACAGAAAGTGAGAAATCACCCTCCAGGGGAGATGGTCATGCCACAATCTCTTCTCCTCCATTCTCCTCTCAGGATCTTGGGCACGCACGCACACGCACCCAGCATGAGTTTAAGCCACCGGGTCTGGGACTCGAACCATGGTCGACTACATGGGAGTCCAGCAACATAGCCATTACACCATCTGCTGGTCCCTTAATTAAAAAAACTTATTATTATTTTTCTGTATAAAGTTGTAAGCATGTACCTAGCAGAGAGAGTGCAGGCAGGAGAAGGGGGAGAGAGAACCCCAAATAGGGTGTGGTCAAGCCACAGTCCCTTCTCCATTTCTCCCTCTTCTTGGGATTTTGGGTTTACACACACATGTGCCCGGTATGCTTTTCTTTTTTTTTTTTTTTTCCTTTATTTTTTGGAGAGGTTTTCGCTATAGGGCGCGTGAGCTTGCCAGACAGACAGAGAGACAGAAAGCGAGAAATCACCCCCCGGTATGCTTTTCGAGGCACTGGGTCCAAGATTTGAACCGTAGTAGGCCAGGTGGGATCTGGCTGCTTTAGGCACTAGGCTACTGGCCAGATAGAGGCCTCTTATTTTCCTAATTTGCCGAGTCTCAGGGCACATGGGAGCCTCTAGCATGAGAGAGGGGCAACCTTTGTGTGGTTCCTCTTAAGAAATTGCACTGGGGGGAAGAGGATGTCAATCCGGCAAGCCTAGAGAAGTGAGCAGCAGGGGCCACGGTGGTTTGGGGGACCCGTGGACCTACAACCCATGGGAAAGCGGCTTTAGAGTTTTCATGTTGATCAGCTTTGTTTCTGCGGCCAGCTTTCCCCAGTTGTGAATTCATAGGGGAAGGCCGGGGTGAGGATCTAGTGAAGGAAGTGGGACTTGGTGTTTTCTCTTCGAAACTGCCGAATACCTAAGAGGCAAACTAGGCCTGCTCTCAATCACTTGGTGCACTCAGTAACTGGAGAAATCCCTCCATTTCTGCAGGAGATTTAGCAGCCTCACTAAGTAGCAGCCCTGTGGTGTCTATTCAGAAACACGTGGACGAGAGTATAAGAGGTCCAGGGAGGACGGGTAGAGGGGGACAGAGGGGGCTGGCCTCTGGCCTCCTCATCTGAGTGCCTGGCCTCCTGTTGTCCACTGGGCACTGTTGGAGGTAGATGTGGGCCCCAGCCCAGCCGCAGGGACCCTTTCTACTGCCTCACCATCCATCACTCCTTGGTTATGTCTTCCTCCTTCTGTTCTCCCTCAAGCCCCAGATCTGAGTCCTGTGCTGCCTTAACAAATAGCCAGTTATCCTGGTTTAGGGTCCACTTGCTCCGGGAGGACCTACAGAAGCCCCAGCCATGCAGCCCAAGTTTCTGACTATGCAGATCCCAGGGACTCCCCTTTCTGCTCCAGAAGAAGTCCCTCTTCATATCATGTTCTGATTCAGAAGTGCAGCATCCTTTCACCTGTTTACTTGAGACTAAAGACTGTACCCAAATCTCTCCACTCCTGAACACGCACCACCCTGCTGTCCCACGGGGCTCCATCCACCCTCTCCAGCCTCTGTCCTTTGTGGCCCTTCTGGTCACCATGCAGCCCATGTTCCCCTCTTCCTCCTCTCTTTCTCTCTCTCTCTCTCATTTTTTCCTAGGGTGCGCGCACTCACCATTGAGACAGAGAGAGACAGAGAGACAGAAGGAAAAAAAATCACTGCCTGGGGTGATGGCCACGCAATCCCTTCTCATCCATTCTCCTCTCGGGATCTTGGTCACGCACGCACATGCACACGCACCTGGCGTGAGTTTTAATCTGCTGGATCTGGGACTAGACCCATGGTCAACTACATGGGCGTCCAGCAATGTAACCATTATGCCATCTACTGGTCCCCCATTTCCTCCTTCCTTGCATGCGGGCCCGCACCTCCCTTCAGTGCAGCTTCTGTGTGGTCCAGGTGGCACCAATGTCCTTGCTTTCAGTCCCCAATGGTGACGACATAGCGGGAGCCCTTCCCCCTGAATTTCTGGCTGCCTCTGTAGGTCACTGGCGTGTCTCTAACAGGCCATCTTCCCAGCTAGAGTCCAGGCTTTCTGCCGGCCAGGACCAGGACATATCGAGGCTTCTTCCCCCATGGCACAATCCCCAAACTAAGAGCATTCATTTCATTTTCACTTAAATCTTGCGAAAATGTAGACCTTTATAGGCTGGGTTCCACAGAGTTTTATTTATGCAAGGCTGAGTCAGTTTAAGTTAATTTAAAGAAATGATTGGAGGCAGCTCGAGAATGCAGTAACACTACTCAGCTGAAGAGGATCCGTCTGGAAGATCTGGGTTTGGCTCCTGGCTGATCTGTGCATACCAGATGAGCACACCCTAACCCTGGCTGGCTGGCAAGGTGGGGGCACTGCACTGGGGGACCCTGTGGAAGGTGCTTCTCTCTCTGCCTCTCAATCTCATTAAATGAATAAACATTAAAGAAAAAACGATCAGGATTATCATAGAGTAGCATGTCTTTGGACTCTCTGAAGGTGTGCCCCAAGCCTGCCTGCCTTGAGTCTGCAGAGAGCTGGTCAAAATGCATGTTCCCGGGCCCCAGCTCAGACCACATCAGAATCTCAGGGGTCAGAGCTGGCGATGTGTGCTTTTGTGGCCCAGATCCAACTCAGGTGACTGTGGTGCATCATCAGGTTGACAGTCACTGACCTACCTAGGCAGACAGTATTGATTCCAGACGAGCTAGTGGAGTAGCAACCCCCAGCCCTTGCTCATCCAGCTGGCTGGGCCAAGGCGACATGACTTGTTGCTTCCCAGCTGACCACACACCTCAGGGGTTGTGACGGTCTCACAGGATCCGGGGGCCGGTGGGGAAAATCTAGGGGTCTGCGGGGCAACCCTTATGAGTGCTGAGCTCAGAAGCCTGCCCCAGCCGCACACACAGTCTCCCTGTCTGCCTGGCCTGGTCCCCCACACCCTGCAGGCAGGAATTAGAGCATGTTGTTCAGTTATAATGTTTGCTTTGCTTTTGAAAACACCTCAGGGCAACTCGGGATAGGTTTTCACAGGGCTGTTTGGCCTGGCGTAGCTGCAAAGCCCCCCGTGTCAGTCTGTTTATTGCAAGTTAGCACACAGCCCATATCCAGGAGGCTCACACCAGATCTGGCAGGAATCAGGGATGGGCGAATGGAAGGGAACCTCAGCAGGGCTGCATCGGGCTTCCCCGTCCCCACCCTCCTGGCCTGAGGCTGAGCTGAGGTCAGGCTGGGCCTGAGGCCACCGCAGACCTCGCAGCCCTGAGGAGCCCACGGTGTGCATGTCTAGCTACAGCCTGACCACCACCAGAGGCCGATCTCCAGGAAGGAGGTCACCCTGTTCTTGTAGCTCCCATCTTTCTTACAGACTGTCATTTCTTTCTAAGAAGTCCACTAACTTCCGACAGTCAATTGCTGACTTTCCATGTTATGAAGTTTCAAATAGAAGTCACATGACATTTTCATAATAATTGTCCTCACTGTGCTACGTACTCCATTCACATTGTTTCATTTAACTCACACAGAGAGGTTGAGCGAGTGGCCCAAGGCAGTCCAGCAGGGAGCAGGGATCGCCACTCAGCAAAGTGGTAGCTCTGAGCATGGTTGATGGCCTCCTATATCCCGAGCCCTTCCAGGTCACCTCCAACTCTCTTCTTCTTGAAGAGGGAAAGAACAGCAGCTTATCTGAGGGCTGAACAGTTTCACCTAAGTCAAGCCCCTGTCTGCCCAGTTTACCTCAGCTAAAGGAGAAGTTGGAGAAAGTTATCCATTTACAGGGACACATTTGTGGGGCACTAAGATACTTTTTTTTTTTTTTTGTAAATTTTGCTGTAAGGCCTTCATGCTCTCAGGAGAGAGTATGGGAAAACCCCCCTCCCCCGGGGAATAGTGATGCCTCAGTCCCTTCTTCATTCTCCTTTCAGGATTTTGGGCACACATGCACATGCACATGCACATGCACCTGGCATGTTTTTCAAGCTACTGGGTCTTGGGTCTTGCTCTCGAACCACATAGTCAGCCATGTAGGATTCAGCTGCCCTAACTATCATGCCACTGGCTGACCCCTATAATACATTCTTTTTTTTGAGAGGTTTTTGCTATAGGGCGCGTGCGCTTGCCAGAAAGACAGAGAGACACAGAGAGATAGAAAGCAAGAAATCACCCCCCAGGGGGATGGCCACGCCACAATCCCTTCTCCTCCATTCTCCTCTCGGGACTTGGGCACGCACGCACACGCACCCAGTGTGAGTTTAAGCCACCGGGTCCGGGACTCGAACCGCGGTCGACCACGTGGGAGTCCAGCAATATAGCCATTACGCCATTTGCCGATCCCCTATGATACATTCGTAATAGGAATTTCATGTTCCTTTTTTTCATAGAAGTGAAAGCATGATTAAAACACACTAGCGTGGCTGGTAGACACAGGCTAAAATCCAGTGACGGGGCTGACGGGCAGTGGAAGACTGAGACACTCTGTGAGTTGGACCCACGCAGGAAGGTGGTCGGTTCAAGGCGTGCACGTGCCTATGATCTAGGTTGGCTGAAGCTGGGGATGGACTGTGGCATGAGACCAAGGCGTGCTGTGTCTGTCATTCTCAATCATCTTATAAATAAGTATACTTGTAAAAATTCCATCGAGACCTCTGGAGTCTGGCCACTATGGTCTGACACTAAGAGGGTCATGCCCAAAGGCCTGAGTGTTGAGGGGACTGTGAGGGGACAGACTGAAATCTGTGGGACATTTGGGCTGAGAATGAAAACTCATGGTCTTTAAGGAACTCTAGAATCCTCACACGGGTACCTCAGGCCCTTCTCGCTATTTCTTTCCTCTCTTTCTACTTTATTTTATTTTATTTTATATTTTTTTGGGGGGAGATGTTTTTGCTATAGGGTGCATGCGCTCGCCGGACAGAGAGAGACAGAAAGCGAGAAATCACTCCCCAGGGGGTATGGTCATGCCATAATCCCTTCTCCTCCATTCTCCTCTCAGGATCTTGGGCACGCACGCACATGCGCCCGGCGTGAGTTTTAAGCCACCGGGTCTCTCATGACTCAACCATGAGAGACTCTTAGAAACAAAGTCCTGTGGATTTAAAAAGCATATTTATCAATCAAATCTAAGGAACCCCCAAAGGGACGAAGCTATTGTTTTCAATGGACCCCCTGTCTGGACCCTGCATAGAGGTGGTGCAAGGCAGGCTGGGAGGGGTTAATGGTGCTTTTCTACCTTGAATATTCTGGAAAGCACTGGGTGAGCTAAAAGCAGGCGGTGAGCTAAAAGCACTGTAACAGCAATTGCTACTGTACTGGCTAGCCCCGCGTGCCCCTTACTTACGTATGCTAACTCTCACATCCCCATTAGCCAACCTTGTTATTATTCTCCTGATTCTGCATAGGTGGGGTGAGAAGGGGGAGAGACTTGACGAGTTCAGTAACTTGTCCAAAATGACAAAATTCTCAAGAGCTAGGGCCCAGAAATGATCAGAGGCCCTTCTGTAAGCTGACTCCCGCGAAACACTATTCCCAGGCTGCTGTGGTCCGACGCGGTATCGCATTACACTGCCACACTAGGGGGAAGGTCAAGAGCAGTTATGCCATCCCTGCAGTGTGCTTACGGGAGACTCCGGAATTGGCAGGGTTCACTCTCAGCCGAGAAGAGTGTTCCAAGGAAACAATATCTTACATTTCCCCCTCAGTGCAGAGACATTACTTGAGAGGGTTATGGTATGTTAAAGATTCATTACTGTGACATCTCGTAAATGTTATAGCTACCGTTTTACACTTCATCAGCATTCCTGATCTTCTTGTGGGACGCACTTCAAATAACAGTGAGCAGGGATCAAATGCAAGTTATGCATTACTGGACACGAAACTAAAAGTTCTTTGAATATTATGACTCCAGTGTTAAAAGTAGAGTTTCTTTGCATTCTTAGCTATGATAGTAATAAGAAATATGAGTGGTTAAGGGAGCAGGATCCCACCTGGCTGGCTGTGATTTGAGTCCTGTGCCCCA
The DNA here is from genome assembly GCA_026018925.1 of Tupaia tana. Classification (NCBI taxonomy): domain Eukaryota; kingdom Metazoa; phylum Chordata; class Mammalia; order Scandentia; family Tupaiidae; genus Tupaia; species Tupaia tana. Next base: position 143,306,274 of record JAKSZU010000001.1, on the reverse strand, counting down.
AACCCTGATGGCATGAAGACATGGAGAAGGGATTGCAAGGTGATTACATCCCACCGAGGGGTGCGTTCTCTCTTTCTCTTTCTAGCAAGTGCATACACCCTCTAGCAATTAAAAACTGAAAAGAAGTAAGTTGTAAACTATAAAGCAAAGCTGTTTCCCACCTAATAAAACATCTATATTGTCTTGGGCTAGCTCCATGGCCTGCAGTTAAGGCAGCTGGATTCAACGTGGATGACCGCGCAGTTTGAGCCCTGGACTGGCTGGCTTGACAATCATGCCAAGTGCATATGAGGGCATGCCCAAAGAATTCCCAAAGGAGAGACATGAAGGAGAAGGGATTATAGAGTAGTCATTCCCCATAGGGGGTACTTTTTCCCCTCTCTGTCTCTGTCTCTCTGGCAAGCACACATCCTCTCTAGCACAAACAAATAAAAAGAAAAGAAAAAAAAAAGAACATCTATAATCTCAAATGCATCTAACCTAAATGAAGGAGATGTTCTCAATCAAGACAATACACGAAATCACTTGGGAAGCACTGAAAAATTCTTAGTGCATGGATTCCAGCCTTAGATGAACTAGTTCAGCTTTCTGAGAGGTGCAGGCTGGGAAGTCGTCTAGACAACACCACAGATGATTCGAACCTGCAGCCAGCATTGAGTACCGCCGAGTCTAGGCAATGACCGATTTTTAAATTATGAAGCTTGATCTGGATAATAGCAACGTATGATGTAAATGTATCATAATTGAAAAGGGTCTCTTCCATGCATTATAATTAAGGCTTTCGAATCTAATGCAGCTGACCCATATGCAATAGATACACTACATTAAATCAGTTTCAGATACAATGTAGAGCTTCAATAAGTATTACTGAAAGAACAACATCCTACAGCTTTTCATATGAAAACTTACATTTTGATGAAACTAAGATGTCATCAGAGGCCAAGTGCTGGTACAGCCGTACCACAATGCCCTGTGAGCCTGGACCTATATAGAAAGGGCCAGGGTTTGTTACCCGAGACCTCTGTGACCACCAGGTGCGTGTCCATGCCCGTGATCTGGGCTGGCTGAGGCTGGCGGTGAATCAGTAAGGACCCTGCCGGATGCCTCTTCTCTCTCTGGGTCTCTCTCTCATGGAAGAAAGAAATAAATAAACTTCAAAAGAAAAAAATGTCGGGACCAGCAGTTAGTGTAATGGCTATGTCGCTGAACTCCCATGTAGTCGATCACGGTTCGAGTCCCAAACCCAGTGGCTTAAAACTCACGCCAGGCGTGTGTGCGTGCGTGCCCAAGATCCCGAGAGAAGAATGGAGGAGAAGGGATTGTGGCGTGGCCATCCCCCCTGGAGGGTGATTTCTCGCTTTCTGTCTCTCTGTCTGTCTCTGTCTTTCTGGTGAGCGCATGCGCCCTACAGCAAAAACCTCTACAAAAAAAAAAAAAAAAAAAAAAAAAAAAAAAAAAAAAAAAAAAAGAAAGAAAAAAAGGTCATCTTGGCTTTTTTATGGATTTGGAAACATCAAATAAAAATGGAAAATAAAGATGTCATCAATTATGAGAAAAAGTTTCAACGATAAAAAAGTAAACTATGACATGTCATACATTATATGCCACAGTCCAATTTTTTTTTAAAGTTGAAAACAGGAAAGCTATGAGTCTTGTAATCAATGAAGTGCAGTATTTTTAAATTACCATTTTCCTTTTTTGCCTTTTCTACCACAACTGTTATACTGTTTATTTCCACTAGATGTCGCTGTGACCTGCTACTTCAGGTTCCAAAAAGGAACTCGGAAAGGTAATTTTCTCAAAATATTTAAAATTTAAAGACAAAAGGCTTTACAATGTCATATTTTGGGGGAGTGTGGGGACTTGTGGCTCATTACTTCTCTATACAAAATATCTCAGAAAGCATAAAATTATTTAAAAAGTGGGTTGAAAGTGTTTTCTTGACAGAAAACTATTGCTTCTGTTACCCACATGTCCAGAGTTCACATCTCACTTGTAACTCATGACTAGCCTGCAGTGGGTTATAGAGAAGGGACGGTAATGCAGACAGGAAGTCTGAGGTTTGATTTATGAAATAAAAAAGAAAACTTGGACTGGTTCCATAGCCTGATTAAGGGAGTAGAATCCCACATGGTCAACTGTGGTTCAAATCCCCATGCTGGCAAGTCAAAAGACATACTGGGCACATATGTGTATGCCTAAAATCCTGAAAGGATGAAGAGAGGGAAGAGAAGGGATTGTAGTGTGATCTTGCCTCATTTAGGGGTACTTCCTCCCCCAACCCCTACCCAGCGAGTACATGCACATTCTAGCAATTAAAAAAAAAGTATAATTTGCAGGAAAGAATATGATCTCTTTTAATCTGAAGTCAGCAGGACATGGTACCCTGAACACATGTGTTGGTGCTTCTGCTCCAGGAAAAGCTGGTGGAAAAGGGAACCCAGGATGGATGGGACAGAACCCTGAGTTTAATCCCAAACCTGCATTAACCCTGGGTACTGACCAGGGCCTCTTGGTTGAAAACCTGAAAGATTTTCTCTTCCATTGAGACCCACTCTTTCTGCAAAATGATACAAGCTTTAGGGCCAAAAGGAAACCTAAGAAGCTTCTGGAGACATGTAGAGAGCAGCTCTACTCAGACTCCCAGCCATCTCCCCTGAGAGGAGAGCAGAAATTGAGAATAAGCATTTTAAAACTATTATAGCAAATGAAGTAATTTTTAAAAGTTTATTAGGGCCAGCAGGTGGCTTAGGGGTTGAGGCACTGGACTCCCATAAGGTTGATCACATTTGAGTCCCAGACCAAGTGACCTGAAACTCACACCACATGTGTGTGAGTGTGCATGCCATAATCTGGAGAGGAGAATGGAGGAGAAGGAATTGTGGCATGGCCATTCTCCCTGGGGGGTGATTTCTCACTGTCACTCTGTCTTTCCAGCAAGTGTACCCGCCCTATAGCAAAAAAATCTCTCTCTCTCAAAAAAAAAAAAAAAAAAAAATTTTTTTTCTTTCTTTCTTTCATGAGTGAGACACAAGACACACACACACCAGGTGGGGTGGCAGGGAGGGGAGTGCGCGTGTGAGAGAGAGAGAGACAGCACCTCAGTAATGCATACTGCCTCATGAACACATACCTGGTGTATTCAGGGAGGTCCCCAGACTTGAACCAGGAACTTTCCCATGTGGGTCAACACCACAGAGCGTTGCATTTTATCACAGCACCACCATCTGGCCCCCAGCAAATTAATTGTATGTCTGTTAGATCTAAAAGCAAAGTGACCTTGTACTTTGCATGCATTTATCTTTCCTTTTTCTAGTAATTCAAATTTTCTAGTATTTATAGAAGTATCAACCCTTAGTGGATTGGAATTCTTTTTTGAAAACAGCCCTTCACCCCTAGTTAGCTTGTGAAGTGCTACAGAGAGCCTGCGCTGAATTTCTGGAGGAGGGAACCCCAGAATGATAAGCATAAGTAGATAACATGGGTAGGAAAGAGCTGAACACAGGGGCGTTTTGATGGTGGAAGACAAGATGACTGAGAGGTGAAAAGAAATGGTAGGAAGAGAGCACCTCTGAGCCAGTCTGCAGCTCACCCGGAGCCGGCCGCTCTGCAGAGGCTCAGAGACTCCGGGCAGTAGCCCGCCCAGCAGCTGGCCTTGCCCAGTGCACACAGCAGCAAGCCTAGAACCGAACTGGGGGTAAGAGGAACTCAGGTGGTCACAGTTGGGGTGGCAGGAGGCAAAACCACGACATTGCTGACCTTGCCGAGTCTGGGGTATTTAGCTTCAGAGGAGAAAGGCAGAGCAGAGTCCACAGTTAACTCCTTCGCGGGTGGCTCGAACTAGTCCAAACTGGCTGACTCTGCTGGAAGGAAAACGCAAGTCCCCATAGATTTCCATTCACGGAGCTGGTCATCTTGCATCTCTGAAAAAAATGCCCTGCTGCATTATCATACTGTCACTGCCTTTTTTGGAAAGCAATTAGGTAATAATGTTCAAAATGTAAACTGTGCATACACTTTAACTGGGCAGTTTCTCTGCTAGAAATTCATCCTACAGTTACACTCCTCAAGTAAATAAAGTCCCACGTAATATCCAGTACTCATGGACTGTTTGTGAGAGGAAAGAACTGGATAAACAGAAATGCCCCTCTCTGGGAACCAGCAGTTAGCGTAATGGCTATGTCGCTGAACTCCCATGTAGTCGACAGCGGTTCGAGTCCCGGACCCGGTGGCTTAAACTCACGCCAGGCGCGTGTGCGTGCGTGCCCAAGATCCCGAGAGGAGAATGGAGGAGAAGGGATTGCGGTGTGGCCATTCCCCCTGGGGGGTGATTTCTCGCTTTCTGTCTCTCTGTCTTTCTCTGTCTGTCTGGCGAGTGCACACGCCCTATAGGAAAAAACTCTCCAAAAAAAAAAAAAAGAAATGCCCCTCTCTAAGATATTAAATACCTAACGGTATGTCCATACAGTGAGATGGTACGTACCATTAAAAGATTAAATGTTTCTTTAGGCAATAATATAAAAAGAGTCAAGATTTTTTTTTTTTAATTGCCAAAGGGTACCTGTGAGACAGATACAGAGAGAGTGAGGGAGAGAGTACCCCAATGGGGTGAGGTCACATCCACAATCCTCTTTCCTCTGTTTCTCCTTCCCATCAGGATTGGACACGCACGCACAGGCACCAGGTGTGTTTTTGCAGCTGGCATGGGTGGGATTTAAAATACTGTCAGCCACATGAGGTCTGGCTCCTCGTGAACAGGATAGTGCTTAACTGCTGTGCTTCAGGGCCCCCCAGTACACAACTCTAAGTAAAGGAAACAAACTGAAATGCAATGGGTACAGTATTCTATTTGTGTAAAAGGAAGCATATGTGTTTGATGGCACGGTTCTCAAAACTAGAGAAGCCGCTCGCAATGATCAGGGTGGGAAGTGGAGTGAAGGGTCAAAGTTGGAGAGAAGGACTTTCACCTCTAACATCACATCCTGCTATGGATTGATTTTTTTTTAAGTGAAATATGTGTTAACTTAAAATGGAACAAGGTATGTATTGTGGAGTATCAAGAGCTACAAGAAACAACAACAAATACCACTTGGGCAAAGATGAAAACTGAAACGAAAACTACATCTCCTAGTTACTCTCACCCTGGCTGGCTAATATATATATATGTATATTTTTATTTATTTATTTTTTTTGGAGAGTTTTTTTGCTATAGGGCGCATGTGCTCGCCAGACAGACAGAGACAGAGAGACAGAAAGCGAGAAATCACCCCCCAGGGGGATGGCCATGCCGCAATCCCTTCTCCTCTCAGGATCTTGGGCATGCACGCACACGTGCCCGGCGTGAGTTTAAGCCACTGCGTCCGAGACTCAAAATGCAGTCGACTACATGGGAGTCCAGTGTGGGAGGCTGCGCACCAGTGAGTCTGCCGAGGTTGGTTGTAAACGGTGGGCTGTGATTGGTTGTATTGGTTAGTTTTGAACCAATCATGAGGTGCCGGATATGCAAATCTGAGGGATTCTAGTGGCCAATCAGAACAAGGTTTTGAAGGTCAGGTTTTTTTGAGGGAACCAATCATGGCAATTCTTTGCTCTCTGAGAAACCTTGGCAGACTCGCTGGTGCGCAGCCTCCCACAGTCCAGCGACATAGCCATTACACCAACTGCTGGTCCCCTGGCGAATATTTTTTATTAACCAGAAATAACCTTGAGGAACTCCCCCTGCCCATAAAGCCCAGGCCAGGGGCCCCCAAGTCTTCCAGGATTATACATCATCAGGTGCAAAAGCCTGGAGCAACTGCCTGAATATTTAGCAAATGCAGCGAAAAGCAAGTAGATTGGGTTTGGCTATTTAGATAGAGTCTGGCTGCCTGTCCCTGCTTTTGAACCAGAGGGAGTATCTTGGCTACTGGCAATGCTGTTAACCTTTACAAACTGGACACACACATTTCCTGTTTAATTCCACCCTGCACAGTGCTGATTCATTCCTATACCGTCAATTTCAGAAAGAGTTTTCTTAGAAGGAGCATGTAATCACCTTACAAGGGACTCCAAAAAGTTAGTGAAAATATACAATTAAAACATGAATTTCTTTTGTTGCAAAAAAATTTTGAAATACATAGTTTTTTGTTTGTTTGATTTTAGATTTTTTTGCAATAGGGTGTGTGTGCTGGCAGAGAGAGACAGAGAGGGAGGGAAAGTGAGAAATCACCCCCCCCCCCCAGGGGGATGGCCATGCTGCAATCCCTTCTCCTCCATTCTCCTCTCAGGGATTTGGGGTATGCATGCACATGTGCCTCGCATGCTTTTCAAGCCACTGGGTCTGGGACTTGAACCACAGAATCATCTAGCACTTTAACCGCCATACCATCTGCTGGCCTGTTTTTTGTTTTTGTTTTTGTTTTTTTTAAATAGCATTTCTGTGAACTTTTTGAAGACTCCTTGGAAAGACACATAAGCACACACAAATACAAATAAATACACACTCACATACATATGAGTACTCATATATGCATGCTACACTCTGTACTCTCAGCCAGAGAGAGCTGAGGAAGGAGATTGTCTTGTCTCCTTTGGAGCAGTCAGTACTATGAACACTCCCAGCCAAGGAGTATTTTTTTTTTTTCCCTTTCTTTGGGGAGGTTTTTGCTATAGGACGCGTGCGCTCGCCAGAAAGACAGAAGGAGACAGAGAGACAGAAAGTGAGAAATCACCCCCCAGGGGGATCGCCACGCCACAATCCCTTCTCCTCCATTCTCCTCTTGGGATCTCGGGCACACACACACACACATGCCCCGCGTGAGTTTAAGCCTCCAGGTCCTGGACTCGAACCATGGTCGACTACATGGGAGTTCAGCAACATAGTCATTACGCTAACTGCTGGTCCCCCAAGGAGTATTTTTGGTGCTTTCCTGCATCGAGTAAGTTCTGCAAAACATGTTGTTTACTCCACTTATTTTTCTTTTTCTCTACCACTTATTTCATGTTCTAGGGAACAGTTTTGACCCACAATTGTAGACAAAAGGTGCTTGCTCATTCTGGATTTGCCTTAAAGAGGGAAAGGAAGAATACTATGCTGGGTGTCAAAAAGCCAGTCTACAGGCAGCTCAAGTAGCCTTCATGGAAATGGCAGAGTAAGCAAGGGTAAGGGTCAGCCAGCCACGTGGACAGGTGGAAGTCCTTTGTGATTATCACAGGCAACACTACAGCACTGTGGGGCTGGGAGAAATGACCAAGGGGATTTGTAAGGGCATCAGAATTAAGCATTAAACACTCAAGCAGTAAACAGTCCTTCTTAACTTTTGCACACCCTCTATGTCATGGTCTACTCAGTAGATAAGTTGGAGGGGCCCCAAGTTAGAAGTGGTGAGCAAGGGGCATGCAGGCACAGAACCACCGCTAAAAGAAAACCAGAGTGCTCAGGCCTGCCAGTGCATTTGGAAAGAAATCATATCTCCATTTCAGCCAAGGGGGTCTAGCTTAACAGCTGCAACATCATTAAAAAAAAGGTTTGAGATGAAAGACAAAGATCTTTTCTAGAACTCCCCTTGGGGGAAGTAGTGTGAGAGTGGAAGGACCAAAGTGATGTGTTATATCCCTCAGGGGCCTGCTCCAGGACATAGCCCTGAGGGACAGGTAGGCTCCCTGGGTTGTCTGGTTTTGTTTTGCTGACAGCAGGCTACTAATTTGAGGCTGGAAATGAATTCTATGGAGGTAAGGATGAAGTTGAGGCTGCCTCCACTCCCACTCTCCTCACCCCCCCCCCCCCACTTTTCTTCCTGCTGAGCACTTCCCTTATTTATTTAGAGCCATTTCTCTAAGCAGATAAAATATTAAATAAATATTTTTAAGCCACTTGTTTAAACAGTGTCAAGTTATTATCCCGTCTCCACCTGGCCTTGGGCATGGCTATTGTGCATTGTGTAACGTCCTGGTTTTCTCTGGCTGAGCAAGAGCCCTAGCCCGGGGAGTGGAGATTGCCAGCCACTCCTCTGCAGTGACGGGCACTTCCCATGTCAGCCATCTTGGGAGGAACTCAGTCTGGAAGCCTAGGGCAAGCTGAATAGAAGGTAACGGAATGGAAAGCCAGGACGCATCTTTGTCTTACTTGGGGCTGAATGGGGAGAAGGTACATGTGTGGTGTGGTGCTGCCCACAGGGAACCATGAATGGAGCTGGGAAGCTGAAGAGGAGCGGTAGGGAGGGATCTGTTGAGGCACTTCTGTGAAGAAGACTAATATGGTGGAGGAGAGTCCCTGGTGAGAGGGAGTGCTGCCCCTACAACACAGACTTTCTCTCCCAGATGACCTCAGTGTCTTAGAGGCATTGATACCTTACAGTTCAAGTCTGTTTGCTGACCACCTGGCAACCTGTCAGTTCCCAGAGAGCCTAAAGGTTTAGGGCCTACATGCTTATTTCCTGCGTGTTCACGGCTAACAGTGTAAAGACCCAGAGCCGGTTTACACCCAAGGCTCGATAGATTCTTGGCCCTCACATCCTCACATGTGGCTGGCACAGTTCTGGGCCAATCAAACCCTGAGCTTTCCCGGGACATTCTCCCACCAGCCAGACTGGAAATTCCGGAAAAGCAGAGGCAGCTGCCCTCAGAGGCACTGTCAGGATTTTCTTTCCTTTTGGTTTTGACTAGAAACTGGAATAATAATTATAATGATACATGTTTACAGATTTTAACTAATTAATCCCTTGGAGTCCTCTTTTGAGGGAAAAGCATTCTACCCACCTCATACATCAGGAAAACAAGAGGCCATATGGTGTGGCTGGGCTGGGTGGTCGCTGGTGTCAGTAGAAGAGTGGAAACCGGGGCTTCAGCAGTTGTTGACTTCCTGGCCTGTGTCCAGATCACTGGGCTTTGCAGCCCCTGGAAAGGTAACACATAAGAACCTGAAGTGAATCAGACCATAAACTGTCAGGAGCAATTGCCTCTAATCAGGAGGGCAGGCTCCATGGCCCTGCCTGGGCCTGTTTCTCTTAGAAGGAAAGGCTCGGAGAAGAGGAAGCCCATTACTCTAGGAGTGCTGTGCCCACCTTTAATTACCAATTAAAACATTCTATGCAGAAAATTCTCCTTGAAAGGAACTGTAGGTTTCATCTTTCTCTTTTGAGTTTCAAGGTCTGTAGTCATGGAACTCTAGGTTGGTCTGGGAAAACATTTGTCTACTGACACACCTATGCTGGGTGTTGGGGACACCTCTAACAGAGCAGGGGGTGCACCCTGTATAATAACTCTGAGTTAAAGCCTTCAAATTGGGCCCTTACCTACTCATGAAGAACCCTCTTAACCCTTTTTAACAAGAAGTAACAAATGTTCTCTTGATTCTCCCTTCTCTACTGCCAGCAATGTTTTTTGTTTTTGTTCTTGTTTTCCAAAAAATTAGGGTGAGTTAGTGGGATGGAGGTGAGGGGAAAAGGGTTATCAAGCTCTTTGATGAACTTGGCTATTTCAAGGTAAGGGAAGTGATAGAAACATAGAGGAAGGCAAGTGGGGGGTGCTCCCAACCCCACCAGTGAAGACAAACATAAAGGCAAGCAAGTCAGCAAAGAAATGCAGGCTGGGTTCCCACAGACAACTGCTTGTATTTTTAATAAGTGAGCAGGCATGGTCTCACTTCTTTCATGGAGTGTCAAGACAGATTATCAGCCATGTTTGGAAGCTCAGTGTTGTTGTCTTGATAGGTTCTATCTCTAAACCCACAGGAGGCATTCATTTAATCCTGATTCCATGTTACCTGTGTGGTTGTCCAGCGTCTCTATACAGATGTCCTACTTTCCCAGTTCAATGGTAAACTTCTTAGTAGTAGCAACCAGAGTTTTTATAATCAATATTGATTAAAATGATTGATCAAAATGTTTTCTCTTGTGTGTTATCAGCTGAGAAACTCATAAGCTAATTTCAGTCTCATTTCTATTGCTTGACTTTTCCCCCACTGTTCCAGACTTCCTGTTGTGGCCCAGACTTTGAGAGATCTCCCTGACACGGGGACCACATCTGTGAACCATGTGTTTCTTCTCTTTGCTCATGTAAAATGGTGATTTTTTTTTTTTTTTTTTTTTGACTACCACAGGAAGCTTGGCAGATTCAAAGGTTCAAGGAGTCACACTAAGACCCGAGATGATATTCATTGGCATTATGAGCAAGTCTGACCACCAACATCTGCTTAGAGAGTGATTGTCTTGAGAAGGTCATCCCAGTCCTAAATTGGCTATTATATTTTGAGGTGACAGTTTCATATTGAAGTAATTTCTCTCCTCCAGAGTCTAGAATAGATTCAGTCTATTTTACGTAATTGTGACTGTCTCAAGCACCTGGAAAGGGTTATTCTATTAATAACCCTTATGTGTGTGTGTAGGCATATGGATAACTTCCAATTCAACAGTCTATGAGCACCATTAGCAGCCCTTGAAATGGTTCTCTTGGAAGTGCTGGCTGTTAATGACTCTGCCCCCATGCTCCCGTGAGAGCTGAACAGAACGATAATGTGTAACTTTGCAAGCAGCCAAGTGCTCGGAATTGATGGCTTGCTGAGGGAGATGGAGTTGGTGTCCCGTTCTCAATCTGGAAAACATTCCCCAAGGAGCAGTGGAAAATTAACAACTGTCCAGTACCCGTAGGTTGCCTTGTCCCTCAGTCGACAGATGAAAGAGCAACGAACTGATAGTCTATGGTGCTGTATCCCTTCTACTGGTTGAGAGGATGCCACCTGAGGCACTGAAATGTGTGAAGACAATTTTAGGTGAGAAGGGAAAGATAATTTTTCTATCAATAGCTATTAACTGACTTTCACTTTGTAAGATTGCATTAAAGTGTTTGGAGATAGAGAAATATTCCCTTGGAATGTTTATAACATAGCTTAGGGGAAGAAGTTACAAGATTAAAAAAGCGAGTTATAGTACAAGGTCGTGGAATATCCCCTCTCTAGAATAATATTCTGCCATTAAAGTGAATAAAGTGGCTCTATATGAGCTGAGAGTTAAGTGAAAAAAAGGGAAAGAGGTCAGTAGCAGAGCAAGATACTATCTATGTAAAAATTAAACCAAAGCACATAGGTGTGGATGAACATCTGTGTGTTTATATGCAAATCTGTAACCAGCACTAGAGGAAAATATACCAAGAAAGAAGCAGAGCTTTCTTCTAGTCAGGAAAGTGAGACTACAGAAGGTGGCAAAGGGTACCTTTCATATTTTTATCCCATGTTTTTCAGTATTGAATACGTTATTTAGAATGAGAAAATATTTACATATTTCTTATGTAAAAAAGGAAGTGTGAAAAACAGCACCACAAAAAAAGCACATGATAGATGCCAAGGGGTGACCCCAAAGGTAAGTATGGTGGCTTGCCTACCACCTCACAAACTCTACAACTTCTCTTCCTTTTTGTTACAGAGTCACTATTCAACTCAGGAATCAATCCATATCTGTGCATGTCTCAGGAGATGACTGGACAAATATATTAGATCTGAAAAGTCATGACATATTTTTTTCTATGCAAAAATGCATCATGACTTTCCTGACCCAATAAAATCATGGTGGTCACATCCCTCTACAGTGATTTGTTGTGCTTGGTCATGTGATGCAATTACGGCAAGTGGGATTTGAGTGAGTGTCCAGGGGTGACTGGGTAAAGCTTCTTTGCTCTCAAAAAGAGAAATGAAGAAGATAAAACATATTTTCTTCCTCCTAGTGGAGAGCAGAGTTTTTGGATATGATTACCGGTGATGTGGCAACCATCTAATGACTTCATGAACTACCCTGGTGTTCAAGCCAAATTCTGAGGTGTTGGTAGAAAGATGGAAAAACCCAAGTCCTTGAAGACATTACTTATCTCCTGAATCAATCTACCCTAGAGCCACCCTACCTCAGGTCTTCTCTTCCAGGGAGAGAACACAGTTCTTTTTGCATAAACCAGCTGAAGTGAGAACATCTGTTACTTGCAGCCCAACACAGCCCACCTCACCTACCAGGGACTGGGAGCCCTTTGTGATCATGAAGCTTCAAGCCCCTGGTTGCATTTGAGGGGAAATATGGGTCTTCAGAGACATGCCCCTGGGAACCAGAATGTACTCTAGAATGGAGACAGGGCCATGAACCCTTTGTGAGTGGGAGGAGAGGGAGAGGCCTGGGGAAGCAGAGGAGTCATTCTGAGAAAGGGGCAGGCATTGCTCTGGCATCTGGTAGTGAGAAGGACTGGGAGGATAAAGTAGGGAGATATGCATCAGCAGCCCTGGGGTATGTGATATGAGTTCTTTCTTTATTTCTTTTGTATTGCTGAAAGCCATTTGTGGTCCCTATAGAATGAGACAGACAGAGAAAGCACCCTCCAATGGGGCATGGTCATTCCACAATCATTTTTCCTCTATTTCTACTTCTTGTCAGGATTTTGGGGGGAAATGTACCTAGTGTGTTTCTTAAGCCGCCAGGGCCAGGATCTGAATTGTGGCCAGCCCTGTGGAATCTCCTGATGCACAGCATTTAACTGCTGCACTGTGAGTCGGCTTATATGAATTCTACAGAAGCAGGAGTTTCACTCAGGAGGCCAAGAGAGCCATCACGACTTAAGGTTATTTGGAGGGAAATGTCCTGCCCTGGGAGTAGAAAGCACCAGAGAGAGTGGGAAAGGAGGACACTGGCAGTCTCCTGGGAGGGGGAGTGAGTCTGGGATTTGGGCAGCAGAGGCTCTGAGCAGAGCAATGGTAGGCTTCAAGGCCTAGGTGAGTGCCAGCAGGCTTGGGATGGTTCAAAATTGCCAGCTAGGGGGAGAGGCAAGGCTGGCCAGCAGAGTCCTGCAGGTGTTCCCATCCAGCAGAAGACTGAGCCCAAACTGCTATTGATTTAAAACATTTTTTTGAGAGGTTTTTGCTATAGGGCGCGTGCGCTCGCCAGACAGACAGAGAGAGACATAGAGACAGAAAGCGAGAAATCATCCCCCAGGGGGGATGACCACACAGCAATCCCTTCTCCTGCATGCACGCACATGCGCCCAGCGTGAGTTTCAAGCCACCGGGTCCGGGACGCAAACCGCAGTCGACTACATGGGAGTCCAGCTACATAGCCATTACGCTAACTGCTGGTCCCTTGATTTAAAACATTTTAAACCAGGATAATCTCTTGCAGTTTGTTAGGGAAATGAAGTCTTACTGTGGTGGCTCCGGAAGGGGGAGGGAAGGAGAGGAAGGTGAAGGAAGAGAAGGCAGGAAAGGAGAGGAGAAGAAGGGGTAGGGCAGGGGATGCTTTCTCATTTAACCTACTCCTAAGAAGAGGGCATGGCTAGTTTCTCCAAGGGCTCTGGACTCAGCCATCTCTTGCCCTGAGATATCTGTTTCCTTCACTGGTCTCTTTTCCAGCTTGAAACCAATCACCTCACCCTCTCTTTGGAATGAAGTCAAGGAAGGCTCACTCTGACAACGCAAACCCTGAGAAAGGGTGAAACCCAGCTCCGAGGAGGTGATATGCAGAACCCTGCAGTGACCTAGAGTGACTTGAAAATGCTTCTGGGGCCACCAATGCTCAACTCTAATCTTATTTTAAAACTTTCCTACTTAATACCGATTAAGATAGCCTTTCTCAAAAACAAAAATGAAAACAAAAAACAAAAACAAAAACAAAACAACAAAAAACAAAACAAAACAACAAGAGAAAACCCAAAACCCAAGTGTTGGTGAGGATAGGGAGAAATTGCAACCCTTTTAAATTGTTAGTGGAAATGTAAAATGGTGAAAATTGCGGTGCAAAATAGTACAAACTTTCTTCCTAAAATTAAACATAGAACTATCAGATGGGCCAGCAATTCCACTTCTTGGTATATGCCAGAGAACTGAAAGCATATACTTAAGGAGATACTCATGTACCAACAGTGCAGTATTCACAGCAGCCAAAGAGGGAAATAACCCAAATGTCTACTGAAGAATGAAAGCGTAACCTAAATGGGATACAGCGACACAATGGGATGTTATTAAACCTAAAAAAGTAATAAAGTTCTGATACATGAACTTTTCTCATTTTTAGTCTTTTTCCCCCCCATAAGGCTCATACACTTGCCAGAGAGAGACAGAGAGAGTGTGAGAGGGAAAGTGAGAAATTACTCCCCAGGGCGATTGGCCATGCTGTAATCCCTTCCTCCTCCCTTCTCCTCCTGGAATTTTGGGCACACATGCACATACACCCGGCAGTGAGTTTCAAGCTGCAAGGTCCAGGACTTGAACTATGGTCAGCCAGCCATTTGGAAGTCCAGAGCCTTAACCACTATGCCACCTGCTGACTCAGTACGTGAACTCTTCTGTTTTTTAGGTTTCAGTCATAGGGCATGTGTGCTCACCGTAGAGGAGACATAGAAAGAGAAAGTGAGAAATCGCTCAACTCTAGGGGAAGTAGCCGTGTCGCAATCCCCTCTCCTCCATTCTCCTCTCAGGATTTTGGGAATGCACGTACATGTGCTTGGCATGATTTTCAGCTCACTGGGTCCAAGGCCCAAACTACAGTAGGCCATGTGGGAGTTCAACACCTCAACCACCATGCCACCTGCTGGGCCCAGTACATGAAATTTTGATCATATGTGGACGAACCCTGACAGCATCATGTCCTCATATAAAAGGACAAAAGTGTATGTATGATTTCGCTTATATGTGATGCCTAGAATAGGTAAATTCATAGAAGAACAATGGTTCTTAGGGGCTGTGTGTGTTAAGGTGGGACAGTTACAGTTTAATCGAATAATGAAAAAGTTTTGGAAATTGATAGTGATAATGTTGTACAACATTGTGAATGTACTTAATGCCACTAGATTATAAACTTAAAAATTGTTCAGTGGCAAACTTTATGTTATGTATATTTTACCAAATTTTTAAAAAATTAGTTCTTACTATTAAAAATGGTGGGGTGGGACCAGCAGTTGCGTAACAGCTATGTCGCTGAACTCCCATGTAGTCGACCGCAGTTCGAGTTCCAGACCCGGTAGCTTAAACTCACGCCGGGCGCGTGTGCGTGCGTGCCCAAGATCCCAAGAGGAGAATGGAGGAGAAGGGATTGCGGTGTGGCCATCCCCCCTGGGGGGTGATTTCTCACTTTCTGTCTCTCTGTCTCTCTCTACCTTTCTGGCGAGCGCACATGCCCTATAGCATAAACCTCTCAAAAAAAAAAAAAAAAATGGTGGTCTGGCTCTGTGGCCTGGTGGTTAAGGCAGCTGAATCCCACATGGCTGATTTTACGGTTCAAGTCCCAGACCTGGTGGCTTGAGAAACACCCAAAGCACATGTGTGTACATGCCCAAAATCCTGAAAAGAGGGAGAAGAAAAGACCATGGTGCAACCGTTCCCCATGAGAGTGCTATGAGAGTGCTTTTTCCTTCCCTCTCTGTCTCTCTGTCTCTGGCAAGTACATGTGTCCTCTAGCCAAAAAAAGAAAAAAAAAAAAAGTAATGAAACAGCACAAACACTCACCTATTCAAACTGTTAACACATCAGAAACCGACCGTGTATTAGACTGGGTTCGTCTTACTTTCTATTTGTGTCAAGCTGGAAATCGAACTTTTTCCAGCACTTCTGCAGCGAGTTTGCATACATTGCAGATATGCCAGTGGCTAGGAAGTTTGTATCTCTTGTATTGATTTATTAAAGGTTCAGATTTGCTATTATCCACTCCCATAAAATTTTGAAAACAGCTATGACGTGCTCTTGTCACAGCCAAAAGAGCCAGTTGTGTAAAAACAGCTCATGATAGACTGAACCATGATATTTTTCATGTATCATGAATTTTTTATGTTTCTTGTCTGACTTTTATATATATCAATCAGAATATAAACTAATGTTGAATACTGTTGATGTTACATATACATATAAACATATACAAATGTTATAAATTTGAACTTATAAAATTTTACTAATAAAATACGACATTTGTTTCAAACACTGGGATTTCTATTAGATTTGAATTCCAAATTTTCTGATAGTTAAAAAAATAGAAAAGTACTGTATTTGTTCACTTCCCATTTGATTCAATTAAATGGACACTCTCTGAAGCATTTATGGAATTCTTACCTGGACACACACAATGAGTTCACGAAGGCTGAGACAAGAGGGTGATTTCTTGCTTTCTGTCTCTCTGTCCCTCTCTGTCTTTCTGGCAAGCGCATGTGCCCTATAGCAAAAAACAAAACAAAACAAAACAAAAACAAAAAACTCTTGAAAATAAATAAATAAATAAATAAATAAATAAATATGTAAGTATTTCACATTTGGTTTTCAGCCTATTCCTGTGCTTTGCAAATTCTACCTCAGTTTCAAATTTCAAAAATTAAAAAAAAAATCACACTTTTGTACCTAGGACTTTAATTCAACTAATGTAGAGTTTTATTGAACAAATGTGTATTGAATTCCAGTACCACATTGGGTAGATGCCACTAGGGAATAGTGCAAAAATAAGATACAGTCACTGTCCACGTTTACCCAAAACTTGGAGGAGAGCTTCCGGTACACAGTGAATATGGACACTAGGCCAGTCCTGAGAAGCCTCATTGTAAGGGATGAGTCAGTACCTGGGGGTTTACTCATAGCGAGAGAGCATAATTCCAGTCAGTCCAGCCCTCACACTAACAAAACCTATTTTTCTTTTCCTTTTCCCTTTGCACTATGTCTCTCCCAGTCAGTATCAGAAAAGCCATTAGCTTCTCTGGTTTCCCCCTCAAATTCAGTGAGAGATAAACCCTGGGTCCAGATTCTTATCTCCCCATCGCTACCCTACGCCATGAGGCCCTTGCTCATTTCACCTAACAAACAGGATGCTGCTATCTGCGTTGGTTACATACCCTAGTTTTAACTGGATGTAGGTTTTTTAAGACTCATATATTAGTTTTTGTTTTTAATTAAAAATTAAAAAAAAAAAATTCTAGTGGGCATGTGTGCTTGCCAGAGACAGAGAGGGAGAAAGCACCCCCAATGGGGCATGGTCATGCCACAATCCCCTCTTCCATTTCTCCATCCTGCCAGGATTTGGGGCAAATACATAAATGCATATGGCATGTTTTTCAAGATTCCAGGGCCAAGATTTAAACTGCAGTCGGCCATGAGGGAACCAGCTTCCTTAGCAGGCTACAGGACTGGCCCTCTTTCTTATGTTACTTTTTACTCACACAAAGTACCTACACTATTGTACACTCATTGTAAAGATGTAAACATGGGTAGCACAGGAGTAAAATGCTAGTACAGGGGCCAGCGGGTGGTGTGGTGGTTAAGGGCACTGGATTCCCATGGCCAACCATGGTTCGAGTCCCAGACGACCTGGTGGCTTGCTTTCTCATTTTCCCTCTCTCTCTCTATCTCTCTCTCTCTCTCACTTTGTCCCTCCCTCTCTGGTCAAATTAAAATAAATAAATAAATAAATAAATAAATTTAATGCGATAATTTTTTAATAAAAAAGAAACTTCCTGTTATATACATTTGCATGTATCATCTCATTTTTATGGAAACATCCTTCCATCCAGTCCAGTCTTCTTTCTTGCCCCAGAGAAGAAAATCTGCTTTTGGCCACAGCTTCTCCATTCCTTCCAACCACGCAGCTTGGGACTCACGTGAGAGTTTATTGTGTGCAGAGTTGGGTGAAGGTGTGTGATCCAGAAGCACAAGCTGTGGACATCAGAGATGGTGTTTTATTTTTCTAGGGCGGCTTTAACCACAAACTGGGTGGCTTAAAACAACAGACATTTATTCTCACAGCTCTGGAAGCTGGAATCTGGAGTCTGAAATCAAGGTGTTGGCTGACCCACACTCCGTCAGAAGGCTTGGGCAGGAGCCTTACCAATGTCTTCCAGCTTCTGGTGGTAGCTGGCAATCCTAGGCATTCTCTGGCTACATCATTCCAGTCTCTGCCTGTCTTCACTTGGCCATCTTCCTTCTGTGTGTCCAAATTTCCAAATTTCTCTCTCTCTTTTTTTGTGCTAGAGGAGCATCCTCTTCTCAGGAAGAGACAGAGAGATGGGGAGAGAGGGAAAGGAAAAAGCACCCTGCATTGGAAAAAGTCACGCCGTAATCTCTTCTCCTTTATTGTGCCCTCCTTTCAGAATTCTGGGCCTCCATGCACATGCGCCTGGTGTAGTTCTCAAGCACGGGATTCGGGACTCAAACGGCACAGTGGTCCGCACAGGATCCAACTGCCTTAACCACCGGGCCATGGATCAGGCTCCCAATTTTCCTCTTCTTGTAAGGACATTGGTCACTGGATTAGAGCCTACCCTACTCCAGTATGACTTCATCTTACCTTGGTTCTATCTGAAAAGATCTTTTTACTATAGGGCACGTGCGCTAGCCAGAGAGACAGAAAGCGATAAATCATCCCCCTGTGTGTGTGTGTGTGTGTGTGTGTGTGTGTGTGATGGCCATGCAATCCCTTCTCCTCCATTTTCCTCTTGGGATCTTGGGCACTCACGCACATGCGCCTGGTGTGAGCTGACCGGGTCTAGGACTCGAACTCCGGTCAGCTACACGGGAATCCAGCGACATAGCCATTACGCCAACTGCTGGTCCTCAAAGATATTCTTTCTAAATATGGCCACATTCTCATGTACGAGGGTTAAGATTCCAACACATCCTTTATGGGTACACAATTTAATCCATAACAGATGGAGACTCCATACTTCCAAACCATCCATCAAAACTCACAGTGACCCCAGGTGAAAGATAATAGCTTTCCAAGGCCTGGCCAGCTCACCCTTCCTCCACTCACATGCACGGAGATGCACAGAGGTGCTTCCGGGGCACTGGGCGGAGAATGGAAATGAGCGCCCACGTTTTCCAGATCTCGGCCATTTGTCAGGGGGGCAGGATGCCTTTCAAAGCACACACTCCTCTAGACACACTCGTAGGGTGGGCTCACCACTTTGCACAGCGACTCACTGGGGACCTTGTAGAGACCATACTCTGCAACCTGCACAGCTACTTGCTTCAGTTCACAAGCCATGCAGAGACACGGCCTGAAATGACAGTGGCTTGGGAAAAAGCCAGACTTTCTTGAAAACTGTCATTTCAGAAAGGTAGAAAATAATGCTTTTTTTTTTTTTTTTTTTTTTTTTGTTAAGCATTGAGTATCAAAGATGAAACAACTTGGTTCTGACCACAAAGTATCTGAAACTGGAGGCTGGTTTATAAAAATCAACTTCTTAAACCACCAGGCCATCTCACAGGCTCCTGGGGGTACCTGAGCTACTGTGGCAAGTGGCCAGAGGACTGCGAGGGCCCTGGGAGAGGTGCGAGGGTACTGCACGGTTCCTTCTGGTACCCGCAGGCAGAGACCTGGGGAACAGAATAAAGGTAGGGGATGAGTGAAACCATTTCTGAAGTGCTTTCCCTCCTGTACCAGAATCACTGACTCATGGGAGAGGCTGTGGCGTGTCCACTTAGCTCAGAGTACAGTACACCTGAAGCTGGAGCTGCACGAACCTCTGCTTCCGAATGTTCCCATGGCAAATACACAGATTTTTCACAACATTCTAAGAAAATCTTCAGTTGAGTCTTTTAGATGGCTTGGTTTTGTTTGTTTGTTTGTTTGTTTCCAGTGAAATAACATTACACACATCAGAGCTATATCTGGGTAGGCAGATGTCTTGGGAACAACAGAGTGAGGCCTGAAGCTGGCAACTGCTGCTGAGGGTGGGGGCTGGAATACAGGTCGGAGAGGCCAAGCTGTCCCTGATGCAGTGGTAATGTTGGCCCCAATGCCAGCTGACAGAGGCATGATGATGAAGGAGGAAGTTTCAGGAAGCTGTCCACCATTCTAGTTCTCTATCCCTATGTTTCAAAGAAAATGGCAGCTTTGCTGTGATTACCCAACAAAAATCACACTGAATGGGCCAGTGGTGGCACAGTGGTAATGCCACTGGACTCCCATCAGAGAGATCCTGGGTTCACATCCTGGGACCTCCCTGGGCAGGTGGGATGCACATGTGCCCACCATCCAGGCTGAGACTGGGAGTGGATTGTGGTTTGAGGACCCCATTAGAAATGGCTGTGTCACTTTCTCTCTCTTATGGGATAAATAAATAATCTTTTTAAAAAATCACACTGCAGAATATTTAGTGTTTTATATGAGAAGGCCAGATTCTGACATAGTACCCTTAGTTTCTAGAATTTTCTATCAGTGGCAACATGCCAGCTAAAAAATACCTCTTGAGTTATTATATAAAGTCTATTCAGACCTTAACTGTATAAATAAAGGCCTACATCTCCAAGCAGAAGTGCCTGGATTCCTCTTAGTGGTTAAATAGGTGCTCCCTGGCACCTGTTTCTATTGTAAGTCCATCTTCTCTTTATGTCCAGTCTAACCAAGGCAGCCACATCCCAGCACAGCCGGTCTGGCCTTTGTTCCCCCAATCCAGAGCCTACTTGATGCAAAATGCATGTTATTACTCCTGGTGGACTTGGAGACTATCTTGAAAGAAAGCAAAAGAATCAGGGAGGAGTGACTCAAACTGTGTTCCCTGACTTGATGCAGATGTTTGTCCTTGTCCTTGCTTATTAACTTGGGGAGACACTGTAAGCCCCTCAGAATGGGCTGGGGGCCTGCAAACATTCCTGCCCCAAGCCCTGCAAAGCCTAGAGTACCAGGCAGCCAGGAATTCCCTCCATTCCACCCCCTCCTGAGCCTGTCCCAGCTGCCTTTGTTTCCACAAACCACACACACCCACTGCATTTGGAGGGCCCAGTGATATATGGCGCCTTCCACAGAACAGGAAGCAGGTGCTGGGGAGGTAACCCGAGAACAGCACACGAGGATGTGTCTGTTCCCAGAGCCTGATACATACACTAAAAGCCACAACTTTGCATTTGAAGGAAAGTATTGACACTTCGCTCACAAATTTTGGCCTTTTTGTGCTCGAGTGTGAGAGGAGAGTAGCCTTTACCTCAAGGTGACTTCTTCCCATCCCACTGGAATGGTCGTCTGGGTGCCCAGCACAGTGAGTGTGTCTTTCCTGGTGACTGAGTCATAAGCAGCAAGGACCTTTGCCTGTGGCGCCCTGGCATCAACCGGCCAAGATCCACAGCGCTCACTGTGGCCACAGTTTTCTGGGAACAGAGGAATCTGGTTTGGAAAGGGAGAGTAGAGCTCTTCCAAGAGAGCAGCTCTCTCACCAAGGCAGGCAGCCATTCGTGTCACTGCAGAGGCTAACCCTGAGACTGGCTTACACTCAGCACTGGCCGTTCCTCCTCACCTAGCTCCTCCCAGGGCCACTCACTGACTGGGACACACCCCCTCCTCCCTCCCAGCTCCAGGGAGCAAGCAAATGAGCTTGAACACCCCCAGGAACCTTACAAAGTCAAGGGGGCTACAGTCCCTGTCACACTTTGTGTATACAAGGGGA
Organism: Tupaia tana; assembly: GCA_026018925.1. NCBI lineage: Eukaryota > Metazoa > Chordata > Mammalia > Scandentia > Tupaiidae > Tupaia > Tupaia tana. The sequence continues at coordinate 143,284,920 of JAKSZU010000001.1, read as the reverse complement.
AGGGGGATGTCTTCTGAAAGTCCATGGAAAATGAGTATTATGAAGAAATTAAACTTTTTTTGCATCAAAATAAATTCATACTTTAATTCCATTTTCTGCAAACTTCTTGAAGCCCCTTAGTATTTTCTTCCAATTGCCTTTTGCACAAAGCAAACAGATAATTGGAAGAAAATTGGCTTCAGAAAATAGGTTGGTTTCCTGCATATCTGCTTCAGCATCCCAGATTTTAGAAAGCACCAATCCATCTCTTCCTGAATCTTCTATCATCTAAACACAGATAAATGGTGTGAATGTATTTAAAAAAAGAAACATTTACGCTGCATTTTTAGATTGGTCTGTGTTCACCCAAACTTCCTACAAATAAGGGTTTGTACTCTAGACTTAAACTTTAATGATTAGAAAAGTAATCTAGGAAGTTTCCCAATACAGGTGGGAAGCAGATTGGGCACCATCCCTAGTGACAAGCAGTGAGGGCCATCCTGCCCTGCTGGCCCTTGGAGCATGGCCTAGGACACTGGGGTACAGCATCATAGCTTGACTCTTGGCCTGCTCCTGGCTCTCAGGACCAGTTCCAAACACAGAATTGAGACACAGGCGACCTCACCCCTGGGACCTAGCTGCCCTCCACAAACACAAAGAACTCCCTTTTAGATCCACCCCCGCAGGCAGTGCAAGCTGCAGGCCATGCTCATCTGCCTCACAGTTTAACCTGCATGGGGAAAAGGAGAGGCTACAACGGTGAGAAATTAGCTCCTCTGCACAAAGTGACATAGACACATGACCTCTGCTCGCATGATGGGAATGAGTGTGTGGCTGCCACGTGATAGGCAGGATCATGTGTCTAGAACCTTTGGAGTTGGGCCCACTAGGGCAAATGTAGCCTTCTGGAATTCCCATGTTGCATTCTGAGACAGCCACTGGCCACTTTCCAGCAGGGCTGCCACTGGTGAGGACAGGAAACAGGATGCCTGTGGACATCCTACGTCCTCTGCACCTGGCTGTGACACAGAGAGGGGCTGACGCTGTGGGCCAAGGTGATGGGAGAGTCCGGGGAGACGCGTCTTTCCCCACATCACTCAGCATATGCTATGGACACAGTGAACGGATACAAGTGCTTTCTGCTCTGGGTCTTAGGCCATCTGAGAGTCTTCTCTGTCACCAGCTGCCCACGGAAGCCATCCTTGGACTTTTGTACAGCTGGCATCCACACGCAGGAGCTCTTTGAAATGTGCCAGTCAACAATCATAGATGATAAATGCCAATGCATGCCTTGGCAATGTTGGCTAAACCTCTCAATAATCAATCAAGACTTGGTCCAATCTAGTGGGACAGTTGGTAGCAAACTGAACTGCAGTTCTGGAAGCCACGCAGCTGACTTAGGGTTTGGATCCCCAGGCTGGCCTGAAAACAAGCCTGATACATGTGAGTGTGGCCAGGATTCTGAAGAGCTAGAGGGATGGAGAAAAGGGATTGCTATGTGACAAGACCCCATCGAAGTTACTTCCTTTACTCTCTCTCTCATGAACACTATCACGAATACAATAAACTCTTAAAAAAAATCAAGGATCAATCCTGTGTCCTCAAGAGAAGTATAAGACAGGGACCCCAACATGAGGAGCACGTGGTTGTGCCTGCAGCCAGAGTGGAAGCACACAGAATGAGGGGCTGGCCTATTGGCACATGCTGGGGGCTCATGCAGGAGAGGCCAGTGGTTTCATGGCGAAGGTGAGCACCAAGATGAGTCTTGAAGCTGGCAGTGTGGAGAAGGAGACGTTTCTGAGGCCAGGGAACAGCACAGTGCCCAGAGAGGAAACTATTAGAGGAGTCGGAGGGTGGTGAGGATCCCCCTGACCCAGGTGGGGAATGCTGGGGACAGCAGAGGAGTCAGGTGTGAGGCTGGAAAGATAAAGGAGGTCAGTGAGAGGGAATATTTGGAAACTGGGCAGAGGCTTTCATGGTGACTTCCTGAACTGGTGAGTAAAGGCTGGAAAAGGCGGGTGACAAGATGGCATGCCATTTTTGTTGATGAAGTACCACTGACAACAGTCTGACTCCACCAGCTGCACAGCTACCTTCCCAGTGGGAAGGCCAACTTCTGAGTGGCACTGAGAAGCCTGTGCGGGCATCAGTTTCTCACTGGGAATCATATGCTGATACCAGTGATAGTGTCTTTAAAACATGAGCTGGGGGAGCAACTGGTAGCACAGTGTAAAGCAACTCTCTGCAGGGCCGATTGTGTGGGAGAGTTCCAGGATCATGTCTGGAGGTTTCCCTGAACATGCCAGACGTGCAGGTGCCAGCAGTCTGGGGCTGGCTGGGGCTGGGGTGTGTGTCACAGCATAGGGACCCTGTGGGAGTTCTGCCTCTCTGTCTCTGTCTTTCTTGCTCATGGAAAATGCATATATATATATATATATATATATATACATATATATATATATATATATATATATATTTTTTTTTAATTATCTGGGTCCCCTTTTCCTGCCCATCACATTTCCTATCATGGGTCCCAAAGCACAGCCCACCAGGCCAGAGGGAGACAACTCCACAGGGAGAAAGGTCCGTTTTACCTGGCCCACACAGCCCCTTCCTCTTTCCAAAGTCACAGAATTCAGAGTTGGAAAGAACCTAATGGGGTCCTCTAATCCAGGGATCAGCAAACTTTTCCTGTAACAGGGGGACAGTATTTTTTGGCTTTGCTATGTGGTTTCCACTCTGTTGTTATAGCCTGAACACAGCCATAAACTACATGTAAAGAAATGTGCATGACTGTGTGCCAATAAAACTTTATTTACAAAAGCAGACAGCAGGCCAGGCTTGGCCCACAGTCCTAGATCTAGCGTTCAGTTTCCCCCTTTTACAGATAACGAAGCTGAGCCCCACAGACATCGAACTGCACCAACACAGCACAGCCACTAGGACCAGACCAGATCACAGTGCCACCCCCTCCACCTTAAATGCTCTTTTGATGACTCATATGGCTCCTTCCTCTCTGCCAGGTTGGGTCCCGGAAAAGACTATGAATCTTATTGACTCAAGAGAGCAGAGAGTCCAGTAGAACTTGCTGAGATGTTTGTGTTTTCACTGAGGTAGAGAAAATAAAAACAGATGAAGGACTGTATTTATTTATTTTTTAAGATGTGTTCATTCAAAGAAACTTTAAATCCCACCCAGCAACTACCAGCACTTCACACTCAAGAGGTTGACTCGGTCTATAATACTTGAGACAAATATCAACCCTTTTAAATTATAATTAATCTTTCCTCCCACTTTTGCCATCACCTGCTAAGTAGCACCATTCATCTGGCTACTGAGGTCAGCGGCGCAGTGTGGTGAGAGATCTCCTCAGCAGGGAGCTGCTGCTTCTCTGTATAATGGGTCCCATGTGCCGCCCTCCTGGCTGGGGTATTGATTCTGACGGCACAGAAGCACTAGGGTTCCGAGGTTTGTGCCAAGCTCAGTAGTAAGAGCCTCTGGTCATTGTTATTTTCAACCACAGACACCATGCCCCCAAATAAGAAAAATCAAACACCTTAGAAGGGAAACCTTGGGGATCTGTGATAAGGGGGTAACGCACAAATGGTCCAATGCAATGACGTTTGACTGTCCTTTCTCTCAGACGCAATCATTTCATCTGTTTGGACCACCCCGTCAGCATGTCAGATTTAAAATATTACACGTGGAATAATGAAAAATTGCCAACATCTCACCACCATCTTTTGATTAATGGGTAGTTCCTTAGAGATTGATCGGTTTGTTTGATTTTGTTATGGGGAGTGACGGATGGCGATTTTAAAAAATACTTAGCTTCGGAGTTACCCTACATGAGATAATTTTCATCTGCCTTGTGTAGCCGCATCCAGAATAATTGGACTTTATTACCTTCCTTCCATGCATGAACTGAAGTTCCCTGGAGAAGCAAAACGGCTTCAGACTTTGTTACTTGAATGTTTTTATGTAGATCAGCTGCTGTGCTCACAGAGAGGCTGCGACCAGATGGCCAGCAGCCTCGCAGTGACAGTCCCCATTTCCCGTCCATTACTCACCGGTGGAAAATAATGTGACGTGAATTCCCCACTTTGGATAAGATGTGGTTATAGCCTTGTTGTACCTGCATTAAAGATAAATTACTTACCATGCAACAATCTATGAACTCTCCAGGGAGAAAACAGGAGAGACAACAGGTCGCTGGTGTGTGGCAGGAAGAAGGAAGCCATCACCATCAAGGCATTCGCCAGCACATCTCAGTTTAATTCCCCCATTTCTTTACAGATGATTGCTGAGTCCTCTGTTCTTCAGAGGGAGATGTATTTTGGATGCTTAATGCTTTAAGGTTTTAGGAGGAGTCCTTCAGTCATGTCACCTGGATGTCCCTTCTCCAAGCACAGTCCTGATGCAGAGCTGAAGTGACAACGTCAGTGGGAAAAAATGGTCCAACTTTATCTTCAGAATGGACTCAAACACAACTAACTCTTGTTCAAAGTCATTTGAGAAGTTTTACTTTTAAAAATAGTAGTTGTTACTCTTCCATGTTTCATACAACATTGTCAAGCCTCTAAGGTCACCATTGTTTTCCAAGTTTTCCATTTGATCTCAGCCCTTGGAGGCAAATTTATTAGAGCTATCTACTCTAATTATTGTTGAAGATGAGTAAGTGATAACACATTTGCACAATCACAAATAGCATTTATTTACTCCTTCCCATGTACGTGGCAGTGTGGGGAGAGGAGTCCATGTTTTACATCATTTCATTGTTACCTCTGTGGGGCCAGTGTTAATATTATCATCTTTTTCCAACTGAAGAAAAGGAGGCTGTCCAGATCCCATGGACAGAGTGGGATTTGAATCCACAGATCTGATTTTAAGATTTTAACCTCTGTACATTGGGGAAGCCAAGCGTTAAGGAAACTCTTCTTTCTGGAATGCTCCAACCTTGTCCTTCTCAGAAAGAAGGTCAACAGTCACTACCCAGTTTCTGATCTTCCAGCCAGAGCTACAGAGCTGGGCTGGGGTTCCTTCTACAGTCAGCAGATGTTGAGGAATATGAGTCCCTTGAACTTTCCGTCCACATAGAAGGCATCTGTTTCTGTCCTGAAAATGATTCGCCGGGCCCAGGCTCCTGCTGGAAATGGCGTTTCCCCAGTGAAAAGAGTCTGCATGTTGGAGGCGGCAGAAGGTTCTGGAAATGGCTTTCTCTCCTCCCCCCACCCCTTCCCCATCTCCACCTCAGGCAGCAGAATAAGCTGCAAACTTGCATGGCCCTTTAAGCTCAAAAAGAACGCAAGCCAGGCTGTGGTTGACAGTATTCGGCAACAGAACTCAAATGAAGAAGGTCACCTACCTGAGAGTTTACCCCTTCATAACTCAACTCTTTTAGAAACTCATTTATATTCATCCAGACGGCTGTTTTGACTAGAAAGAAATACTTCCTCCTCACTAGAATTACAAATAATTTGAGCAGAAAGCTACAGGCAAGACATGTTAATCATGTTTGAAAGGATGTATCTTTCCTAAGAAGAGTTTTCTGAAATCTAAAACACTTTGCCCAATCTATACTTACATCTAATGGTGGTTTTATATAGGTAAAAAAAAAAATACGTAGCTTGATTGTTTCTTTCCTTCATACCTATCTCTTCTGCAGATGAAAATGTCAAATCCCTATGTATATATGAGGGGACTTCTAAAAGTTCATGGAAAAATGAAATGTTGGAACCAAAAAGTTTTGAAATCTATGCAGTTTTTTTATGAAATGCAGTTTCTGTGAACTTGCTAAAAACCCCTTGTATACGATCTTTTAACCACTGTGTTTCTTAGTAACTTATGTGAGAGTCCAAAGAATGAACTATTAAGAATTTAAAAAATAATTTCCCTTAATCCTCATTAGTGTTTGTTAGTCTAAAAAATGATCATGATCTGACATCTGAAATATGAAATACGGACATTCTCCCATAATCTCTTCCTTATCCCTGACTTATATTTGTTAGTCTAAAAAAAAATCAGCGTACCTGACATGTGAAAGAAATGTAGAAAAGTTGCTGCTTTATGTAGAACAATGTACAGTTGTATATTTGTGGTATCATGTCAATGGCAGAGTTAGCATTCTTGCCTGCAGTCTCCATTCCTCCTGGTGAACTCCAAATAACAGGTACCCCAGTGGTCAACTCCTGGGTAGGTGGCTTTTAATAGGATGATTTAAAAGGTTAGCATTTCCAAGATTAGCTTATGCTTCACCCTGCATTTCAGTTAAAGATTAAGTCTTTGCATTGGATTTTAGCTCAAAGGCAGGTTTGGAAGGGGTGTGGGATATTTTCCTTATTTTTAAAAAACAAACCCTTGCAGATAGAGTTTGGTTTATTTTTAACAGGGACAGAAACGCTGTGGGAAGCTCGTTTCCACATTCCATTTCAGCCACAGACTTACTCTGCTAATGAAGACACAGCCAGTCTCCCTAATGAAATGAGAGTGTCTGGAGCTCTGCGTGGGTGATGACCCCCGCACAGCGATCCTGGCCACAGGCTGGTCAAATCCTTGTGCATTTACGGGGGAACCTTTTCTCTGTCCTTACCTTTATACAGCAATTCCTTAGACAAGCTCTCTTGCTCTGCCTCAGGCAGCTCAACCAGACTTTACTGAGCATCCATCATACACCAAGCACAGAGATAGGGTACAGGGTAGACCAATAAAACGAAACCTGTTCTTCACAGAGGTCAGCTGGTAGATGAGACAGATGTAGAAACAAGCAAAGATAATTACAGGAAGACCGTAAAACTGAAAACATTAAGTGAAATTCAAGCAACAACAGATACAAGTGCAGTTTAAGGAGACCATGGAGAGAAGGATCACTCCTAAGAGTTACAGGGACAGAGACAGCTTCAAAGCAAGAACAGGTAGGAAAAGGGTGACTTTCCAAAAAATGGGAGGAGGTTGTACTTCAGATGTACTTGGAGAGATCTAAGAGGAAGAGAGGGGACCAGGGAGACCAGGAACAAATCTTCAAACAGATCTAATAAAAGAAATAAGGCAGGGGTGCTGACTCTGGCGCAATGATAATGGGCTGTTAGGAGAAGCTGTATCCCACATGGTTTGAATCCTTGTGGACTGCATTCTTGGCTCTTCCCCTCAAGTCTGAGAGAGAGAGAGAAAAAAAGAAAAAAGGAGCCTCCTCCTTAGGGTCTGCATGCTGTGATCCCCTTCCTCCAGCCCTCTAGCCCCTTGAATCTTGATCACTCATGTGAGTGCCCCACGTGTTTCAGGTGGACCAGGCCAGGGATTCTAACCATGAGCACCATGTGGGATCCAGCTTTTCTTGAGCAGTGCATTCCTGCTGCACCATGGAGCCTGCCCTGTTTTTGTTTTGTTTTGTTTTACCTTTTAATTAAGGAGACTATATTCTATATTACCTATATAATAATAATAACAACATATGTATTTAAAAATCGAGTTGATACTCCTTACGTTTCATTGTAGCACTTGGCACTTCAGGATATGACGGTGAGTCCATATACAGCTCTATTTGTATTTCAAAGTCAAATGGACTCAGCAGAAACAGAATCACTGATCCTTAAAACCTAGAGCTCACTGAGCCTAATTCCCTTATTTTACAAATGAGCAAATTCGAGTTTCTCTGGGTCTTGAGAGGCACAGGCAGAAGTATGTAAACTAGTTCATGAAAAAGTCATTGTGGCCTTTTAGTTTTCCAGATAACCATGAAAAGCTACATTAGAAAGTTTGCTCTTTCCCTAATAAAATTTACTTGACTGACTGCAAAACACATTTTTCTCTACAGCAGGTATGTTCTACTGCAGATAATGCTGAAGTGTAACATACTAGCAAGAACGCTGGGTTAGGAGTCAAGAGGCTGAAACTCCAACAAGAAGCCGCCTCAGGAGCTTGACATAAGCCAATCTCTAGGCACTTTCAGGGTCCTCATTACAGAACCAGAAATTGTCCAAGTTTACAGAAAATATTACTACCTACAGTGGAGGAGGGAGACTCATCTGTGAAGATAGAGAGCTAGCCTTAAGCAAATGTATTTCAAATGTGAGAATGGACTTCAAAAAGTTCATTTAAAAAATGGAATTAAAGTGCAAGTTTATTTTGTTACCAAAAAATTAAAATCCATGTTTTTTAAATAATACGTTTTCCACTAACTTTTTTGAAGACATTTCCCCCCATCCCCCCTGCCAACCCCTATATTACAAAGATGAGAGTCTAAGTCTCACAGAATCTCTAATAAGAAGTCTAGTTTGGAAAACGCTTCTTTGGAGACTGTGGCAAAAAAGCAAAATCAGTATTTTGGCTAAAGAAAATATTTAAATTATAACAAGAACTATATTTGTATAAAGATAGAAAAGGCTTTTTTCTCCTTCCTTAAATATTCACAGCTGGCTCTCCAGCCTCATAAAGTTGCTATGCTGCCATGTGACCCAGCTTGCAGCATGTGAACTGGTGATTGACATAATGTCTTCAGGGCTATCTACTTCTTTGAGTCACAACACCCCTGTTTGATTAAGGTTTATTTTACTAGCACCAAGAGACTCCCCATTTAACATCTGTGGTGCTGCTCCTGAAATTCCTAGCCATAAAACAAGTAAATTCAGCATAGTCTGAGACTGCAGAGCGTAGCAATGGACTTACAGAAAACACGTTCAGGGGGCCTGCTTGGCTCAGATGGACTGCTCTTCTGGTGTTTTCCTCTGAGAGTGGGGAAGAGGGAGTGGGGGTGCGAGAGTCTTGCTGGACCCTTCCCTAGTCAGTAGGGGCAGAGGTCACTCCATGCAGCGCCCCCTTGGGTAGCGGGTGGGTAAGATTGTGCAGGATCAAAGATAACCCGCTTGGCCCCATCCATGGTGGCCTTTGTAGGCCAAATGCTCCACAGACCTGAAGATGACCACAGCTCTTGACCCTGGAAGTAGCTTCTGTTTCTAGCACCAAGAGTTCAAGTGAGACTCTCAGTTGTCTGAACTAGCCCAGAGCTGTCAACAGCAATGGCTACGAGGACATTGTACCAATGCAGGAGAACACTGACAATCAAGTTAAGTGGGGGAAAATGAGGTTGCCTACCACCAGCAGCACCAATGCTGGGGTGATCAACTGTAAGACCTGACCACACACATAGCTGAGGGTCAAAACCAAATACGGGAAAATAGAAATGGTTCGATTCACTCAAGTGTTTATTTTTTAAACTTTTTTCATTCTATTAATAATTTAAAGGACATAATTATTGCTTTTTGAAGTCCTAGAGTCCCCAGGATCGGATGGCAGTGGCATCTGCATACAACACAAGGTTGACAGTGAAAAGGGACATAGAAGCACAAGACGCCTTGTGGGTCCTGGAGCCCGAGTCATTGTCTTCTTCTTCTTCTTCTTTAGTTTCTTTTTTTTTCCCCTCCCTTTCTTTCTCCTTTCCTCCTCTCCTTTACTTCTTCCTTCCTCCCCTCCTACCTCTCTCCCTCGACTTCTCTTCCTCCCTCCCTTCTGTGAGTGAGACAGAGACAGAAAGACAGTTACCCCAACAAGGTCTTCACAGCATGATCTGCCCTCAACCTCAGCCAGCCCTGGATCATGAACACACCTGAAGTGTTTAAAGAACTCTCTGAACTTAAACCCAAAGCCTTTCCATGTGGGTCAGCCTTGCATAGTGGTCCATCACCCCTGACCCACTATCCAGCCATGCCCCACCCCCTATAAACTTCAAAGCTCTTTGACAAGTACAGGGTGATATAGTGTATTCATGTTGGGAAAATTTATTTTGTATGCTGTAAAGATGTACAAAAATTGAATGTTAAAAAAATAAGGCAATTGCCACAAAAAGGGAGAAAAATGGAGTTGCAGGGAGTTCGTAGATCACCTCCTACTGCACTCCTCTGAATGCTCAGATTGAACTTCAAGTATTAGGAAGAAATGTATAACCTATCAGATGACCAGAAAACACCACAGAGGCACAAGAAATATGAGAAACCAAGAAAATACCTCTTCCCCAAGGAAAAATTCCTCTTCATACACAGACAGTACAATGGAACTCACAGAAATGTCTGATAAAGAATTTAGCATATTCACAGTGGCAAAGCTAACAGAGATGCAAGAGAAGAGAGACAATGAACTCCAAAAGATGCAGGAGAAAAGAGTCGACGAGTTGCAGGAGGTGAGAAAGTTTTTGCATGATCTGAAAGAGGAAATACTCACCATAAAGAAGAATCAAATGGATCTGATAGACATGAAAGCTGTAATACAAGAAATCAAACTTCCATTGAAAGTATTAAGAGCAGGCTAGATCGTACAGATTGAATCTCAGATGTAGAGGACAGAATCACTGGACTAGAAAAATCCATCACAAAGACTGAGAAAATAGCCCCCAAAATGAGAATAATATATGAGAAATACTAGATACCATTAAATGTCCAAACATCCAGATAATCAGTATCCCAGGTGGTGAAGAGACCAATAAGGGCATTGATAATCTATTCCATAAAATCCTAGGAGAAAAGCTTTCCAAACCTAGAGAGGCATTCAAAGATCTAAAACCAAGGTCTCCAAATAAAATCAACCCAAGAATATCTTCTCCAAGACACATTATAACCAGATTGACTAAAACCACAAAGACAAGATAGTAAGATTGACAAGAGAGAAACGTCAAGTTACCTACAAAGGATATCCCATCAGGCTAACAGCAGACCTCTTATCAGAAACAATGTGAGCAAGGAAAGAATGGGAAAATATATTCAAAATGTTGAGTGAAAAACAATTTCAACCAAGAATACTATACCTGACTAGATTATCCTTCATATGAGAAGACAAGAACATTCTCAGATAAACAAAACCTAAAATAATTTACCAACACCAGACCAGCTCTCCAAGAAGTTCTGAAGGGAGTACTGTATTAGGAAAACTAAAATATAGACACTCAGAAATAAGAGTTCAAAAACAACTAAGAAAATGGCCAACTTAACAGTAGGGTAGGAACAAATCTGGAGTTGAATATTATCTTCCAGAACTTGAATGGAAAGATCAGACCACAAGAGAAGATAGATTAAGTACATGAGACCGAACTGGTAAAACAGAATTTTATGACTTCTGACTAAAACATTACTGATTTTCTTCTATGCTTTTTCCCCCCAGATTTGGGGGTTTTGTTTTCTCTTGAGCTGCCAATATTACCTACTATTTGAACAGAATCCTAACCTATTTCCTGGCTTTAAGTCTTGAGCAAAGTACTCAACATTTTTTTGATTTTGGCTTATTAAAGTTAAAACTGCCTTTCTTGAAATTGAAAATATATTTAAAAATATCTGTTTAATGACCATGGTAAGCTATATAGCCTCAGCCAGGTGCTATTTTATAATGTATCCATTCTACTCACAGAAGTCTCATGCCTAAAGTCAGACTTGTGTTTACAGATATCTATATATCAGCTGAACTTTCTATTGAAAGTAGTTGGACTAATTAAGATATTTTACGAATCAATTAAATGTAGGAAAGAAAAAAGGAATGGAAAACAACTGTAGATACCAGATACTGTGTGGGAGGAGGGTGGGAAATGGCAGAGGATGAGAAACAGGGGAAAAAATACATACATACATAAATATATTTAAGAAACAAGAAATGGAGGGGCCAGCAGGTGGCATGGTGCGTAAGGGCGCTGGACTCCTACATGGCTGACTGCAGTTCAAGTCCTGGAACTGGCGGCTTGCTTTCTTGCTTTCCCTTCCTCTCTCTTTCTCTCTCCTGCTCTCACTCTCACTCTGCCCCTCTGGTCAAATTAAAATAAATAAGTAAATAAAAAGTGAAATAAAACAATTAAAAAAAAAGAAACAAGAAATGGAAAATTATTTGTTGATGATAACGTGTATGATTAAGTCACTATACAGTGTATTCTGGATGGGAAATCACATTTTGTATGCTGTAATTAGATGTTCAGTGAATGAATATAAAATAAATAAATTTAGGGAACCAGCAGTTAGCGTAATGGCTATGTCGCTGGACTCCCACGTAGTCGACCGCGGTTCGCGTCCCGGATCCGGTGGCTTAAAACTCACACCGGGCGCGTGTGCGTGCGTGCCCAAGGTCCCGAGAGGAGAATGGAGGAGAAGGGATTGCGGCGTGACCATCCCGCCTGGGGGGTGATTTCTCGCTTTCTGTCTCTAATGTCTCTCTCTGTCTGTCTGGCGAGCGCACGCGCCCTATAGTGAAAATCTCTCCAAAATAAATAAATAAATAAATAAATAAATAAATAAATTTAAAATAAAAAACTAAATAAAGAAGAAAAGAAAACATAAGAATACATCAATAACAACAACAAAATTAAAACACCTGGCTTCGGGGCCACTAACAATAGCATGTCTTTGGTGTGGTTGATACCCAGAGAGCCTTTTAGTTGCCTTTCCAAATCAACATGCAATGTTCTTTAGGAGAAAATGCAGCAGAATGGGGCTGGAAGAACCAGTCACTGCGTCAGTGGCCCTCCAAGACAAGGCAGACTCCTCCACAAAGCCTGGCCTGACTGTGCAGCATCCCACACTGGGAGCAAGCAGCCTCTAAACGACCTGCCACTGCCAGCCTTGGCATCCCATTTTCGCAATGCCACCCAGCTCTAGGTTCATTTATACCTCACTTACTCTTCTGGGGCAGGTGTCAGTCTCTGGCTGTGTAAAGAGGCTGCGTCCCAGCCCCTCATGATTTAACAACACAACTTCCAGACAAACTGATGCCTCTTTCCCAACCAAAGCAAGAGGAAATGCAGCCAGCTTCCTCCCAGATCATGGCATAATTTAACTGTCTCAAGTCAGGAAGGGTAGCAGCAAGCCAACAATCGTACCGGATAATTGGGGCCACAGACATGTGATTTATGTAGGATGCAAAGGAAGGGTAGCTACAATAGATTTTGTCCCAAAACGGAACAACAGTTAGCTAGGTTAAAGAGCATTGATTCAATGTAGTCTCTTGTCTATTTTTTTAAAAAATAACTTTATAAACATCACGTGGTAATGGAAAAAAAAAGCATATGATACAAAATTAAATGAGGAAAAAGTACTATCCAAAATTCCTTACAAATTATTATCAATATGGAAAATATTACTAAAGACTAGAAAGGAATACACACATGTATGTGTGCATATCTATATATATCCAAATGTGGATATAAGGAGGATCTTCAAAATGTCCATGAAAACGTATATTATAAAAACACTACGCATGGATTTCACAATTTTTGCACCAAAATAAAATCATACTTTAATTTTATTTTCCAGGAACTTTCTGAAGTCTCCTCATATGTATAATCACAAGTCTTAATCTAGAAAAAAAATAAGTGGGTGCACCGACAGAGAATATGGGAGTCCACTGAGACTCCCTTATTTCATGGGAAATTTTTTTCTCTGTTGCCAATAATCTTTATAAGATTACACATAATATGTAATTAAAAATTATCTTAAAGAACATGATTTTGTCTTTTTTTGGAAGACATTTTCTGATGTTTGAACAGACATACACAGGGTCTTCAAAAAGTTCATGGAAATGTGTATTATGAAAAGTTGCGTGTACATTTTAATTTCTTTTTGCATCAGAATAAACTTATACTTTAATTCCATTTTCTCACAAACTTTCTTAAGTCATTTCATACAAAGTCGTGCAAGTCGGCAAGGGGCATGCTTGGCAGCTAACACCCTAGCGAGCGATAGGAGCAAAATCAAGATCCTCCATTCTCAATGAGAACAGAAATCCAGCCTCTCTGTCCTGCTTTCTCTAAACCTTCTCTAGGGGAGGGTGAAAGTCACCCTGTTGGGCTGTTCAGAGCTTTGGTTCAACACTTAACGTAGATATAAGACAAATTATTCAAAAATCTTGTCAGAGGGTACAAGTGCAGCGATGGCCCATCTCTGTGCAGAAAGTGTAGGATGGGGACTGTCCGTCTCAGTGAGCTCTCGGCTCTCGCTTTGCCTCATCCCTGAGGGCTGGCCTTGTACTATTTCTACCCTGGGCTCTTGTCCATGGTCCGGTGGGCATCTGCTTGCACCCAAGGACCTGTCCAGTGGAGGCCAGCAGAGACCTGGAGGATCGAGGACAAAAGTCAGGACTAGACTGTCCACCCATCCCAGGATGTGCCGCATTCTCTCCTCGTAACAGGTTGGATGCAGAAATCGACACTACACTGAGCTCACCTTTGAATTATAATTTCGTTACATTTTAATGTTTGTCACTGTCTTTAACCTTATGTATTAAAGCAGCTCAATGGAGAATGTTCCTGAATCATCTGTGAAGCTGTTAAAGAAACTACTCACTATTTTGTTTGATTTCATTATTTTGCTATCCTTTGTCTAAAGATCCATGAGATAAATTACTTTTATAATTCAAGTATGAGTAAAGCTCATATTTCTTTAAGATGATGTTTTTGACTTCTTTTCATTTTTGTGTTGGCAGCTGGCAAGCTCAGAGTTAAATTTTGTGTTCAGTTACTCTGCTGACATTAATAGATGTTTATAGCACGTTTCTCCCCCCCCCCCCTCCCACTCGCCATCCTTCTACATGTAAGGAACAATTTCTCTTTTATTCAACAGGTTTTCTAGTTTATTGTAAACTGCCTCAGATTCTTCTTAGGATTAGACAAGTTATAAGTGAATAGATCTGTAGAGCAATGCAACTTGGGGAAATTGACCATTGGCAGGGGCACACTTTCTTACCTTAAACAAGGCTGTAAGATTGCTTAGTTAAAAACAAAACTGAAGCCAGAATGAATCAAGGAGGTGGGACTTTCTACAAGACAAATGGACTAGGCATTTTGAATAGACAAAGCCATAACAAAAAAGGCTGGAGACTGCTCTGGATTAAAAAACATAAAAAGACATAATAATGAATATATTGACCTCTGTTTGGATCTTGGATTTTAAAAACAAAACAAAACAAAACAAAACAAAAAACTACAAAAGGCATATATATAGAGAGAAAGCCAGAGGGGTGTGTATGCTTGTCAGAGAGAGAGAGAGAGAGAGAGAGAGAGAGAGCGAGGGCCCCTAGTGTGCTATGGTCACACCACAATCCTTTTCCCTCCATCTCATCAGGATCTTTTTATTTATTTATTTATTTTTTTTTTTTTTTTTTTGAGTATATACGCACACATGCCTAGCATGCTTTTCAAGCTACTGGATATGGGACACTGACCATGGTCAGCCATGTGGGATCTGGCTCCTTGAGCATAAGGCTTAACCACTGGGGTACAGGACCAACTTATAAAAGACATTTTTGATGCAACTGGGAAAATTTGAATGGACACTGGATTGTAGATGTTAAAGCTAATTTCATTAGGTCTGATAATGGTATTGTGGAAATACAGGAGAATATCTTTGGGAGATATCAAATAAAATATTTATAATGAAGTATCATGGTTGTTTACAAGTTACTTCCAAATGGTTAAGGAAAAAAAAAAAGAAAACAAATGTGTATGTGTATACATGCATAGAAAGGGAAAAAATACGGCAAAATGTAAACAATTGTTAAATCTAGATGGACGGTCTACAGTCGCTCCTCGTGCTGTTCTTTGATCTTTGCTATGTGTTTGGAAATTTTCTCAGGAGGTGTTTTGGAGGTATACAAAAGCCCAACAGTTAACATAAAGATCAATCGCAGACATATTAAATGTGATGGTAAATCATTTTCTGGAAACCCAGGTATACCCAAACAATTTAAATGGTAGGGGTCAATGTTAATGGCTTTCCAGAAATAGTTGTGAAAGTTAGCAAGAAAAATGAAAAAACTCATTTTTAAATGAAAAAGCGACACCGATGATCACTGTAGCAGTACAATGTTAGACCACCACACTCCGCAGGATGGTTGTGGAGCTGCATGGCAGGATGGGACAGGGCTTTTGGGTGGGGGGAGATGCAGCCCAGGACCCACCACCAGTAGGAAGGGGAACTACCAATATGTGTGTGAGAACCAGGATGCTTCAGGTTAAACTGAAGTCGCCTTTACTAAAGCCCGTTTATTTCCATAGTTGGAGTGGGCAGATCAACTGCGCAAACACCATCTAGCCAGTACCAATGTTAAAGGAAGTCTCTCTCACCGCAGGGACACCTAACCAGGAACGGGTAGAGGTAAGACCAGGAGGAAGTCCCTGCTCCAGGTCATCGCACTGCCAGCACCACTTGGAAGGCCGTGCAAGTCCCAGCGGCATCCCTCCCTGTTCCGTCCAGCACACAGAGCTTGCTTCCGGGTCAAGCCTGATCATGCCTGGCTCTACAGTTTTCTCTGAGCGGTGCTTATAAATGGGAACTCGGAGCTGGCCCTTTCTGACCGTCCTCCAGACTGTTGGCTGAGAGGCCTCTGCTGCTGTCCGTGTCGATATAGGGGATGCAGAGAATTAACTTTGAGTCATTTACTCACTTAATTAAACATTTTTATTGAGCACCTACTATGTGCCAGTCACTGGGACTGAGAATGCACATTGGTGAATAACCCTGCAGAGGGCCTTGCACTCACGGCATCTGAGGCTTCGCGGGCTGTACAGGCAATGAAACAAGCCTTTGCGTGCTGTGTATGTATGAATCATTTGACCTTTGTAGACTTTCTAAGACATTTAAATAAACCTCACACACAACCCTCTCCCTGCCTGGAAAATTCTGACTGCCCCTCTTCTGGGGAGGACAAGTCTCACATAACAGGTTCCAGACCTTGTCCATGTCACCCTTAAAATAAAGGAAGACGCAGGAACTCCCTTGTTAATGTACTCTGGTCACTAGCAGCATTAAGGAAGGCAGCCCAGTGAGAGCCAGGGACCACCCTGACACCACAGCCTACTACAGGGGATCTGAGCCCTGGGGCTGGCCAGAACCAGGTCCCATTGTAACTGTCCCGAGTCTGGGAGTGGAAGGAGCTCTGGCTGGCTGAGAACTCACCTTGGGCGGCTTCACGCCAGCTCATGGTCGCTCAAGGGTCTGTGGCTGGAGCCCGGTGACTCCTAGATCCAGCCTCAGCTGGACCGACAAGCCTGCGAGCCGCCCCGAGCGGCCCCTTAGCGCTGGGGTACTCGGTGGCCTGCATGTGGTCACGCAGAGCCGGCGCGCGGCACGAAATGAATAATTGAGTCACCGAGTGGAATTACCGCTGTGGGTTCCGGCCCCTCCCGCAGCCCGCACCTGTCCTCCCCGGGAGCACCCGCGGTTGAGAACCGCCTCCAAGCCCAGCGCGCGCAGAGCGGATTGCTTTCTTGCTGGGAATGTATTTGCATACTCAATGTCAGGTTCAAACACGTGCGCATAAAACAGGATTGATTAGCACAATCTGGGAGCGAGTCCTCTTCCCGCCTGGCAGGAGGGCTGTGAAAGCTCCAGCAGTTTTCAACAGGCCCCTGGCACCCTCACCCCTATCCCAAAGGAGAGTGAGGGGACCCAGCTGCTGGGGCAGGGGCTGCCATCTGGGGTGGAGGAAATCCAATTTACAAACGGAGGCACTTGGAGAGCAACCAGCTGCTCTTCTCTTCTCTGCCTTTTTTTTGGTGTGTGTGTTTGTTTTTTCCATTCATTCTCCACCTCCCTCAGTAGGTATTTATTAAGCATCTACTATGTTCCATCACGGGGTTAAGGAGAATGACAGAGGGATATAGCAGTGACTAGAAGGAGTCCTTGCTCTCCCGGAGCCCACATTGGGTGGGTGGGGAGGAGAGAGACACTAAACGAAGAAACAAATAATACAGTTGTGTGTGGTGATTATAAGAATGCCCAGGGAAGAGGGGGATAGATGGCAGGGCTGTTCAAGATGCTGAGAAGTCTCTGTTTGGCTTATCTTAGACTCTTTCTGTACTTGAATAAATATGTTGCTGTTTGATAATAACACTTATCTAACAGCGTGTCTGAGGCGCTGCGACGGGTGCTTTAGCACTTTTGCCTTATGTAATTGTCACAGCATGTATGGATCCATCTCCCATGACACAAATCTTACTGTGCCCATTTTATGAAACAGGAAATTGAGGCAACGAGTCTCAAGGTCTCCTAGCTAAAGAACAGGCAAGCTGGGAACTGAGCCCAGGTTTCCGGCTCCAGGTCCCCGCTCTGAAATGCCCTGCTATAATTTTTATATATGCATTCCCACCCACCTTTCCAAATCTGCAGTAGGGCCAAAAATAAACCGATATGCATAAATACCATTTCAAACCCATGCCCCATTCCATGATGTTTCTTCCTGTTCTTGCTAAATTTCTAATTGATTCTAAAAGTAGAAGAATGGATTGGAGCCAGCATGTGGCATGGTGGCTAAGGCACTGGATTCCCACATAGCTGATCATGGTTTGAGTCTCAGACCTGGTGATAAGAATAACACGCTGGTACACGTGCATGTGTGCCCAGAATCCAGAGAGGAGAATGGAGGAGAAGGAATTGTGGTATGACCATATTACCTGGTCCGGAGGAGGTAAGTTCTCACTTTCCCTCTTTGTTTCTCTCCAGTGAATGCACACAATATATGGAAAAAAAAAAAAAAAAAAAATGGGACCAGCAGATGGCATAATGGTTATTTCACTGGATTCCCACATAGTTGACTGCGGTACAGATCCTGGACCCAGCAACTTAAAACTCACACTGGGCGCATGTGCGTGCATGCCTAAGATCTCAAGAGGAGAATGGAGGAGAAGGGATTTTGGTGTGGCCATCCCCCTGTAGGGCGATCTCTCACTTTCTGTCTCTCTGTCTCTCTTGGTCTCTATGGTGCATGCACACATCCTAGGCCACAGTCCAGGCCTCTCCCAGAGTGGGCAACACTAAGGACAATGGCCTTTCCCCGATGGAGAGGTGCAGAGCCAAGTCCCCTAGCCCAGAGCTCAGTAGCAGCTAAGACTCTCGGGCAGCCATGGGGCAGGACTGCTGAATTCTGGGAACCTAGAAATCTGGCGCATCCCCGAAGACTAGAAAAAGCCCTTCCCAGGTGTCAGAGGACCATTCCTACCCCAGCACTTGACTGTTTCCATGGAAGGATTAGAGGGGCTGGGGTTTGGATTTGGGAAGGAGCCACAGACTTGAGGCTGGGGAGAGTCTGGACTTTTCTGTGCACTAACCACAGGCAGCTATTTCCTCCTCTGGAGCCAACACGCAATTTCTCCTTTTTATCCTAATACGCGTAGACTTTGCAATGAACTCGCACTCCTCCTTCCTGCTGACCCAACTGCAAATCAGCTTTTGATGGAGTTGGACAGTTTGGAGAGATGGGCAGCAATCATGCTGAAATACGATGACGAGGCCAGACAGTGAGGACATCGGCAAAGTAAGACATGCAGAGAGCAGCCATGTGAAAACAATTAGGACAATAAATTTACTAATTGCTGAAAGTAACTTAATAACAAAACCACGATGCTCTCTGCTATTAATCCTGGCTACTGAAGCGGGTGCCAATTGCATTTGCTTGCTAGAGGGATTGTAAATATCAGACCAGAAAAGAGCTTTGCAATTGCTGTTGGTAAATTGAAAAATAAACGACTCTCCAGTCTTGTACCAATGCAGGGGGCCCAAGAGAGGGGGTGAGGCATTTGTGAAACAAGTGGACAGACAGAGGAGAGAGAGGCAGGATTTTCTGGCACTTTTGTAATTCTTTTGCAATTTCTTCACTTAAACCAGAACATGAGAAGTTACTCAGATTTTGGAGGTTTAAGAATTGAACCAAATAAATATTCCAATGCAGTATTTATTTATTTATTTATTTAATGCCACAGGGCTGGGGGAGTTCCCTCCATCAGGATCTGTTCATGCTACAGTCTTTTTTCCTCCAGTTCTCTGTCAGGATCCTGGGTGTGCACAAAAGTCTTGTGTGTTTTTCAAGTCAACAAGACAGTGACGCAAACCCTGGTCCACATGTGGCATCTGACTATTTAAGCAGCACTTAATCACTTAGCTATGGGAAAGTGACTCTCCGAAATGCAGTATTTTTAAAGAGTCTTGGATTTCATGTTGAAAGGGTAGATATTAAGTAAAGAGAAGATGCTGGAGCTCCATTCTTGGGATGGATGAGGAGCCTTAGTCTCTGGGTCCCCAAGTCTTTCCAAGGCTTGCTACAGATAATCCTTCACAGAAATGAAGAATGTTGTCCATGCTTCAGGAGTAATGCAGTATTTTTGGAGTCAAGGAGGCCCCTGTCCCTCCAGGAGATCAAAGAGCCACCAAATGTGTCACTTTCAACAATGCATGGAATGCAAAGGACTGTAATTTCTCTAATTTGATAGATGGGCTCACTGTGTTGCAGTTTTCTTAAGTTGCTCAAGTTTGCAAAGATTTGAGTCATTCACTTTTTCTCCTTGAAACACTCAGAAAAATGGATTGAATTATTATTTTTAAAATTATGTTTACATCTGGGACCAGCAGTTGGCATAATGGCTATGTCGCTGGACTGCCATGTAGTCGACCGCAGTTTGAGTCCGGGATCCAGTGGCTTAAACTCAAGCTGGGAGCGTGTGCGTGAGTGCCCAAGATCCTGAGAGGAGAATACGGGAGAAGGGATTGCGGCGTGGCCTTCCCCTTTGGGGGGGAGGTGATTTCTCACTTTCTATCTGTCTATCTCTCTCTGTCTTTCTGGCGAGTGCACACACCCTATAGCAAAAACCTCTCAAAAAAATATGTATCTGTCTCCACCCTGTATTTGAGTATTTTTATCTAACTGCCAGAGATAGCATATGCTCACCAAAGACAGACAGATGGGGCGTGATCATGTCACACAATCCTTTCTTTATTTCTCCATCCTGTTGGCATGTTTGAGTGTGCACACACACATGTGCCAGTATAGTTTTCAAATTTCTAGGGCTGGGATTTGAACTAGGGTCATGATTCAGGGTCATGGTCTGCCACGTGGGACTTAACTATAAGGCTATGGGTCTGGCTGGTATTTGCCCCATACGCGTGCACACTGTCGTAATTTTAAAAAAATGTTTACAGAAATAGTATTTCTGAGGTCATTCAACTTTTAGTTACTCTGAAATTTATTCTTGGATTAATCTAGCTCTTCAGAGACCTGAATATGGGTGTGCATTATTTTCACTCCTTGTAGATTTATTTTTACTAAATCTCATGTTAGTCTTCTCTTACTGACCCACTTCTGAAGAATACTGGTTAGAGAAGCAAATTCTCAGGCCCATCCCAGAGTCTGATTCAGCATTTCCAGGAATGTGCTAGGAAACTGTGGGCGTCAAACATCTCTACTGATTCTGTGCATCAGGGTAACTGCACTGAACTTTTCTTTTTAAAAATATTTTATTTATTCTTATTTATAAATAAAAATTAGTATTAAATTTAATTTAGGGGTTTACATATATCAATGTATATCTTTGTGGTCTATAGTATGCTTTTTAAGGTATGCATGCAGTGTATAGTAATCAAATCAAAGCTCTACTCATATTTATCTTCTTCAACATTGAACATTACATTGTGCACATTTGTTAATAATTTCATTATATGCATTAAATTGTCCATATTTTGGGCTCTCCTGTGACATACCATCCCATACATAGCCTCTTCTCCTTATTTATATGCATTCTTGTGTCCATCACAAATTCTCTCATGAACTTCCCCTACCCCAAGAAGCTCCTGGTCTCTACCGTTACTATCTCTGGTTCTAAGCTTTCAGGTCCTTTCGTTTCCCCCACAGAGTGTGGAAATTTGATAGAGGTTAAGTGAAGATGTGTAATATTTGTCTTTCATAGTCTGGCTTATTTCACATAACATTCTAAGTTCCTTCACTTTGTGTCAAATGACAGGAGGCAGTTGTTCGTTACGGCTGAGTAGTATTCCATTGTGCATACATGCCATATTTTCCCAGCTTATTCGCTGTTTTTTTTAGGGAAGTACTTAAGTTGATTCCATGACTTAGTTATTGTAAATAATGCTGCAATAAACATGAATGTGCAAATGTTTCTCTGACTGAGTGATTTTCTGCTCTTGGGGTATATAGCCAATAGGATTATTGGATCACACACACAGTAATTCTATTTTTAGATTTTTTGAGGGTTTTTTTTTTTTTGTTTTTTTTTTTTTTTTTGCTTTGTTTTGTTTTTGCTACAGGGTGCGTACATCTGCTGGAGAGACAGAGAGACAGGAAGCAAGAAATCACCTCCCAGGGCTATATATAGCTTATTTTTTAATCACTTCACTGCAATGCTTCTAACTGGTCATCTCCTTGGGTTGACTGTAGGAATCTCATATGAAATCCACCTCTAGCAAAAGTGTACAGGATCTTAGCACAGGCTTTTTTGCTCACCCCAACTGCCATTATTTCCCTTCTCTCAACAACCACTTACCTTTTTATTATAAAAAACAATTTCAAACACAACATAAACACTTACTTTTGTATTTTTAAAAAAGTTTAAACATAGGCAAGAATAGTCAATGTAACATAATAAACTCCTATCTATCCATCACCAAACCTCAGTATTTTCAATTTGTAGACAATCTTTAAACATTTATTTTGAATGTTATTAGACTTTTGAATCTTTGTAAGTCCCTCAAAGCTTTTTCTAATGAGATGGAGAATACATGATGAATAACTGCAATAAATCAGGGGTTTTCATCTGGAGGACATTTGGCAATACCTGGAGACATTTTCGGTTGTCATAACTCGGTGGGGGGTAGTGTCACTCTCGGCATACAGTAAGTGGGATCAGAGACACTCCTCAGCATCCCATAATACACAGGACAGCATCTCCTCCCAGCAAAGAATGACCCAGTCCCAAATGGTAAGGGTGCTGACTCAGGGCACTAAATGAGGATAATTTTAGAAAATTGACTTTAAAGCAAAACCTGTGCTTTCAAGTCTAAAAATGCTCTAAATGCCATAGGTTTCAAGTTTTATGCATTCATGGCGTAAGGCTCTAGTATCAGATGAGATAATGGAGGTGGTCTCTGGGGAGGGCCCCGGTTGTGTGGGTGGGATAAAGATGTTTTACAATGTGCCCATTTATATCTTATAATATAAGCAAGTCTCGTCTACTTGAAATAGTACATTTAAACAACACAGAGGAAATGAATGTTTTTATAGAATCAGAGAATAAAATTCTTTAAAAAGTTGTCCAAAAATATTTTAGAATAAAATTCCAAAAAAAAAAAAAAAAAAAAAACAAAAAAAAAAGGATGTCGTCTGTCCTGACATGACCAAAGCTAAAAAAAAGCTAAAAAAAAAGTTTATTTCTTCCAAGAGAGGAAGGTGTACCCCCAACAGGGTCGTCGGCTGTGACTCCCCCAGCCTCAGTCAGCCCAGATTGCGGGCATGCACCACTGGCAGGTACTGGGACAGCTCGTGATGTGAACCTGGGACCATACTCGGTATCTTCAGCATCACAGAGCACCGTGTTCCCACTGCACCACTACGGCTGGCTCAGAAAATGAAATTATTATTTTTTTAAATAGAAGAAAAGCTTTGAACTGGTGGTATAAGAAGACCAGAGGACTCTTATGTAAGGGCTTTCCAGAGTGTGGTAAGCCTTTCTGACACAGAGTACAGCCCAGCAGAGTCCATTAAGGGAATCAGAAACATGTGGAAGGGATGTCGTCTGTCCTGGCATGATGGATCAATTGTGGGAGACCAAAGCTAAATGAGATGGTTCCCATGCCAAGCCTCTGACACTAATGAGCCCTCAGCTCCAGGAAGTGGGTCTCCTGGCTGGGCAGCGATGTGGCTGCTTGGCAGCTGAACAAATCAGGTTGGGTGTGGCCTCCAGCCTTGCCAGGCACAAAGCAGGCAGAGAGCTGGGCCAAAGCCAAAGTTGCATCCTGCCCCTGCCAGCTGGTGGTCATGTCCCTCTGGAGGTCATCACCCTCCACCTAATCTTGCAAAGGATACAACTATAATGAGTTGTGAATGACAAGGAGGCCATGCCTTTTTGAAAAAGAGCAGCTCTCTGGGCCCAGCAGTTGATGTAATGGCTACGTAGCTGGACTCCAGTGTAGTTGACCATGGTTCGAGTCCCAAACCCAGTGGCTTAAACTCACGCTGGGCGCATGTGTGTGCATGCCCAAGATCCCAAGAGGAGAATGGAGGAGAAGGGATTGCGGCGTGGCCATCCCCCCTGGGGATGATTTCTCACTTTCTGTCTCTCTCTCTCTCGCAGTCTTTCTGGCGAACACACACACCCTATAGCAAAAACCTCTCAGAAAGAAAGAAAGAAAAAGAGAAAGAGAGAAAGAGAGAAAGAGAGAAAGAGAGAAAGAGAGAGAGAAAGAAAGCAGCTCTCCAACAGGCCCAGCAGAGGCATCTTTTCAAATGCTAGCTGACAGTGTCACTTCTATTCTCAAGACCACAGTGGCTTCCTCCTGCCCGTGGGAGGACAGAAGATGCACCTGTCCTAGGTGAGTCAAAGCCCCACCTCTGGATCATCCTCTTCCTCCAGCTCCCAGGCCTTACATCAGTTCCCCCACAGTCTTCGTGCTTCCTCTTCCACAGGACCTCTGCACATGCTGTTCCTTCCACCAGGCACACTCTTCCTTTCCCTGCTTGCCTGGCTCACACCCTTCCCTGCTTCACCTCCTGCAGGAAATGTCCCCAAACCCCCAAGAGGTCAAATCCCCTCAATGGGCTGTCTGGTCCTGAGGCCTCTCCCTCCTGGCTCCTGCAGAGACACATCTTCCTATTGTCTGTGCAATTACAAGATGAATCTGTCTCCTGGCTGGACTGCAGGCTCCATGGAAACAGGGCCTGCCACTACGTTGTTGCCCCGTCCTGGAGCAGCATCTGGCATGTGACTGGAACTCAGTTTGTACTTGGTGACTGAGTGACCCAGTGAAGGTCGGAAATGGTGCTGTCCCCAAGATGTGAGCGACAGCAGGTCAACAGGACATCCCTGGAAGAGGGGTCTGCAAGCACCGGAAGTGGGCTGAGAAGGCCTAGAATCCTGGCCCCTGTCAGGGCTCTTCTGATGGTCACCTGGATGCTCCGCAGCATCTCTCTTTCTTCCTCTCCCCACAGGTCTTCCATGGAGTGAGGCAGATCCCACTGGTGCTGAGGCATCCATGACCCTGAGGTGGGCCCAGGCAAGTGGGAAGCCCAGAAGCATGGGAGCTGAGAGCTTCTCAGGATGATCTGCAGAAAGTGGCACAGGCGAGAGGTGAGGGACTCTCTTCTCCACAAGGCAAGGCCTACCTGACTACTTGACTCCAGAGTGTACTGGATGCCCCTTCTCTGGGCTCCCGTGATGCCCTGGGCTCAGTCTTGTTGCCAACCAACTTGTGAGGATATCCTTTCTATATGCCTGGGGCGCACCTAGGCTCGGTGACCCCCAGGAGCAAGGACTGTGGCTTTTTCTTCCTTTTAATCTGAAACCTTGCACAATGCCCCTTGTAGCGAGGCACTCAACAAACACTTGCAGAATGGGCTTCCTACTTCGTCCTGTGTCCAGGGCTTGATTTCTGGTGTCCTGTTTTGTTTTTTCTATCTTGTCCATCTTGTTATGGTTTCTGTCAGCAGGAGTGGAAATGGAGAAAGTAGACTGAGGGAGCATTGTTGGCTTCAAGGAATTCTTCTATATTCCTTTATTCATCACACATACAGACCCACATACACACCCACATACATTCACACATACACATGCTCTCACACACTCAAAGGCACACTTCTCTCACCTCCTGAGAATCCTTGTTGAAGCCAACAGTGGTAGATGTGTAAGAAAATGCTGTAAAATGAGAAAGATGTATTTGGTGTTGAAAAGTAAATTGATGAGGAGACAGAACACGGGCTCCCGGGGTAGGCGAGGTGCCTCCCCACATAGTGCTGTTGGAGCCGCAGACCGCCCGGCAGGTGTGGGGCCTCCTTGGGACACCCCAGAGGCCTTGGAAGACAGTTTTTCTTCACTCACTTTCTACAGAGAGCAGGCCTCCTCAAAAATGCTTTCCAGAGGAACGGCAGGTGGGGCAGGAATTAGTTTTGGGGTGGTACCAACCATGGGCCAAGCAGAAGAGGTGGAAAAAACCCGCGTTTGACCAGAACCACTGCTAGGTCAGCGCACAACGGGAAGCACCTAGAGGAAGTCACCTGCCCAAGTGAACGGACTCGACCCGGAGAACTTCTCTTCCTTCAAGTCTCAGCTGGAGTGTCACCTCCCCAGGGACCTCTCCCCTGGCCACCTCCCTGGGATCAGGACACACACACTGTCCTTTCCTTCCATTCATGGCTTTCCCCTGAGCATGAACAGCTCCAAAGCCCACACGTGTGGCTGCTCTCCATTTCTACCCCTGGACTGTGATTGTACTGAGGGCAATGTCCTCGCCACATTGATTCCTGTTCTGTCCCCAAGGCCTACAACCTTGTCTGGCACTTAGAGCATGTGAAATAGTATTTATTGAATAGTAGAAAGGATGAATGGTCATTGAAGGTGGCTTTGGAATGGTGACTCCCCTGGTTCTGATTCATTTGCAGGTACTGCCGTTCTAAGCTCCCAGAGCACTAGATGATCCCAACCTACATTTAAATTTCAGTGAATTAAAAGCAATTTTCTTTGGAAATTATATCCGAAGAACTGTATCTCACAAGAGACCCTGAAATAGCCTAGACAAGCTGAGATTGTATGGTAAGGCCTGGCTGTTGTCATGACAATGACACCAACCTAGCTCTTTTCTCTGAAACCCAAAAAGTTGAATAAGCTCTTTGTCACCATTGATGTGGAGGTAGTAGGAAACAGCTGTAGCTTCATTTTATAGTTCTATGTCAGAGCACCTCAGAGCAGAGTTTTAATAGTCATATGTTAGGGGCTGTGATGGTGCACATTGCTAAGACACTGTGCCCTGCAGGCTGAGACTATATGGGAGGCCCAGGTTGGAATCCCAGCCCAACCTAAAGGCTGGGTATGGTAGTTTGTGTCTATAATTCCTGCAAATTGTGGAAACAGAGGCAGGAAGAGCTTAACATGGCAAGACCCTGTCTTTTTTTTTTTTTTTTTTTTTTTTTAGTTTTTTTTTTTTTTTTTTTTTTTTTCCCCCATAGGTATGTGCGCTCACCAGGGAGAGACAGAAACAGTGAGAGGAAAAGTTAGCCATACCACAATCCTTTTTCTTCCATTCTTCTTTTGGGATTTTGGGTACACATGCACACACACCTGGCAAGATTTTTGAGCCACCGGATCCGGGACTCGAACTGTGGTCAGCAACATAGAAATCTAGCACCTTAACAACCATACCACCTGCTGACCCCAGACCTTGTCTTAAATATTAATAAGATTATACTTTGGGAGAGAAGCAAGTTGGTCAGCTAAGAGTCATCTCATTGCAAAACTTTCTCTGGTAGTGTTTGGAAAGTTGAGTCCAGGGCATGTGAACGCCCAGGGCTTGCTAGGGGCTGCCCTCTGTGCACAGCTGACCCCGTCCAATCTGGTCTCCAGCACATACCCTGTGTCATCTCTCCCAGGTCTTGGTTCTTACTTCTGGGCTTCTGCATTCTTGGAGACCTATCTCAAGGTTCCTGGTTTACCCAGCTCAATTTAAATGCCCCAGATTCTCTCTGCTCCCAACAGCCACTGTTCTAAGCAAGAGACATACATGCCACAAGTCACAGTCTCTGTAATGCTTGCAGTGGGCCCAGAGTCCCAGTCTCAGAAGGCGAGTTTATTGGGACCAGTAGGTGGCGCAGTGGTTAAGGTGCTGGACTCCCATGTGGTGAATCAGTTCCAGTGCTGGATGGGGCGGCTTGAAACTCACCGAGAGTACGTGCATGTGTGCTCCAAATCCCAGGAGAATGGAGAAGGGATTGCGGCATCGTCATCCCCTCAGGGGGTGATTTCTTGCTTTCTGTCTCTCTGTCTCTTTCTATCTCTCCCTGTAGCAAAAAATCTCTCTCTCTCTCAAAAAAAAAGTGACCTTATTAGGAAAAAGAATCTTTGTCGATCTAATTGGCAAGGATGGGCTCACGCTGGGGTGGGGTGGACCTCACCCAGCATGGCTGGCATCCTTAGCGGAAGGCTAGGTAGATGCATGGGGAATGCTACATGCACATAGAGGCAGAGACTGGGGTGACACAGATATGAGCCAAGGCCGAGGACAGCTGGCAGCCACCAGAACCAGGAGAGAAGCATATAATGGATCTGTCCGCAGGGCCTCTGGGAAGAACCAACCCTGCCCACACCGTGATTTCAGACCTCGGCTTCCAGACCATGAGACAATACATTTATGCCATTACGCCACCTAGTTTGTGGTACTTTGTTACAACGGCCCTCGGGGAACTGGGCGGCCGAGACGGCCTGGCCTTCCTCTCGTGGGCCTCTCTACTGGGAAGCAGGAGGTCAGGGAGAATTCCAGGCAGACTTGCCGTTTTCCTCAGACGAGGTATCCCCTGAGCATCATTCTATAAGCCGGCCAGGGGAATTCGGTCCTGGGTCCATCCCGGCACATAGCACTCTTTTCTTCTTTTCTCTTTCCCTTCCTTTCCTTCTTTTATCCTTTTCTTTTCTCCCTCCTCCCTCCCTCCCTCCCTCCCTCCCTCCCTCCCTCCCTCCCCTTTCTTTTTCTTTCTTTCTTTCTTTCTTTCTTTCTCCTTCTTTCTCCTTCTTCTTTCTTTCTTTCTTTCTTTCTTTCTTTCTTTCTTTCTTTCTTTCTTTCTTTCTTTCTTTCTTTCTTTTCTTTCTTTCTTTCTTTCTCCTTCCTTCCTTCCTTCCTTCCTTCCTTCCTTCCTTCCTTCCTTCCTTCCTTTCTTTCTTTCTTTCTTTCTTTCTTTCTTTCCTTTCTTTTTTTTTTTTTGGCCTGAGTGTATTTTTGCTCACCAGAGAGATCGAGAGAGAAAAACTGGAAAAGTGAGAATGCACTTCCCATGGGACAGGATCATGAGGCAACCCTTCTCCTCCACATCTCCCTCCTTTTGGAATCGGGCACACACAACATGTGCCCAGCATGTCTCTCAAGTCGCCAGGTCAGAGACTTGAACCACAAGGTAGTCATTGGAATCCAGCCACCTTAACTGCCATGCCATAGGCTGGCCCTCTTTTTTTTTTTTTTAAAGTAAATATTCTCTCTCTCTCTCTTATATGTGTGTATGTGTGTGTGTGTGTGTGTATTCATGGTAGACTATGTGACCGCACACATGCATATGAGAGAAACACCCTCCAGAGCTTAGTCACACCGCAGTCCCCTCCTAACCCTCCAGTCCTCCAGGATCCTGGGAATCGGCATGATTCCAGTCCAGCCATATCAGGGACTTAAACTGCACTTGGCATGTGGCTTCAGCTGCACAGCCCTTCCATTACACACGGCACCTCAGAAGCTGGGCGAGCACGCAGCAGTATTTCCTATCTGATAGCTGTGCTTTCCTTCCTTCACCCCCAAACTCCTCCAAGCTTGAGCATCACCTCATTCTTGGCTGCGGGCAGGATGCCTGGCACTGGGTAGAAGAGCTGCAAAGAGCTGCTGGGGTGTAGGCAGTCCACTGCTCACACTGGAAGCAGGTCGTAACAGCCGAGGAAGCTGTTTTCTGATCTGGGTCTGAGTCACAACCTTGGGAGGGTGGGTGAAAGAGTAACTGCGATGGCTCTTGATACCCCAGGTGACATACTTAGCCTCGTTGTGCTAAAGGTACATTTTCACATGAAATAGAAAACATTAACTGAAATTCTCACTCTGCTGGAGATCAGTGAAACAGCCAGCAACTCCATTCCACTGATGCCGTCCTGCCGGCTGGGACGATTGTTCATTCTTGTGATTTCTAGCTGCAGACAAGCCATCTCTCTTGGCTGCTGTTTTAATCATTTTTTAAAGGACTGTTGAGGGTGGGAGGAAGTAGGGAAGAAGGCTGTCTCCTGTGAGATTTCTACAGTTTGCTAACAGTAAAAAATGGGAGAAGTGATAAAGTTACTACATTCATCAGTCATCCACCCCGAAACATTTGCAACTGATTATGTTCTTTGGAGCTGGCACTGACTCATGAGGTATTCTTGTAAGCAGCTTGCTGGCATGAGCCAAGTGCAGAAAAACGAGAAGGTACTTTTGAAACACGTTCAGAAGAAAAACTCTCCCAGGTAATACAAAAGATATGAAGACCAGTAGTTGCTTTTCTCCGTGGCAAAATATCTAGTTCTGCTTAAAATAAAATAAGAAGCATGGTTCTGGCAACCACAAAGCTGCTCGTGCCTGTGCATCACCTTCACGGACACGTGGGCTTTCGGGATCCCTGTCTTCATTGTAAGACGTCCTATGTGCAAGGGACTGATGCTGCGTCCAGTGGGTCAACTGGGGGGCTTGTGGGCTCAGGTTACGTTCATGACCACGTCACATCAACCTGCTGCAGGACTCAATATCCTAACAGGGTCCCTAGTGACGTTTACTGGAAATCTTGCCCTGAATGCGCTCGCTTTGATCTGCTAAAGATGGTCACATTTAGGTTGTTCTGAGACCATACCTGAGCCAAAAAATCAGCACTATTTTTGTCCAAACTAGTTTGTTCATTTATTTTAGCTGCCAGAAAGCATGTACACTTGCCAGAGAGAGACACAGTCATGCCACAATACCTTCTCTTCCATTTCTCAATTTGTCAGGATTTTGGGCACACACATGCACATGTGCCCAGCATAGTTTTCAAGCCACCAGGCCAAGATTCAAATTACAGTTGACCATGTAGCACCTGGCTCCCATAACCACTGGGCTATGGGGTTACCCAACTCAACTAGCTTTTACTGACCAATGAAGTGAGCTAAATTGGTATCCTAATTACAAAACAAAAACAAAACCTTACTGAATTGGAAAGGGCCTCTGTATCTTTTTAAATGAATGTAACACAATGCCAAGCTATTCTTGAAACAGCACAGCGTCTGTTTTGAAAATTTGATATCTCCATTGAAAAGAAGTCTTGTGGGCTGGCTGGTGGTGTGGTGGTTAAGGCAGCTGGATGCCACATGGCCAACTGCCCAGTTCAAGTACCATACCCACCAGCTTGAAAAAACAGTTTTGATGCATGTGCGTGTGTGCCCCAAATCCCGAGAAGAAATTGTGGCACAGTAATTTCCCCTGGTGGGAAGGAGGGGAAGGAGGTGCTTTTTCACTTTCCCTCTCTCTCCAGCAAGCACATATGCCCTATAGTATTTTTTTTGGAGAGGTTTTTGCTATAGGGTGCATGTGCTCACCAGAAAGACCGAGAGATAGAGAGACAGAAAGCAAGAAATCACCACCCAGGGGGGATGGCCACTCCGCAATCCCTTCTCCTCCATTCTCCTCTCAGGATCTTGGGCACGCATGCACATGTGCCTGGCGTGAGTTTAAACCACCGGGTCCGGGACTCGAACTGCAGTCGGCTACATGGGAGTTCAGTGACATAGCCATTACGCTAACTGCTGGTCCTAGTATTTTTTTTTTTTTTTAAGAAAAAGCAAGGAAGCCTTGTCTGAGCGTTTCCCTCACTAGTTCCTCACAATATTTATAGAAGGTAGATACTATCATCATTGCCATTTCACAAATGGGAAAAGTGGGGCAAAGAGAGGTTAAGACACCTGTCCAAAGTCACACAGCTGAGATTCTGGGTGAGAGCTGGTATTCCAATTTGTGAACTGCTACATGACAGAGTTGTAAGCAGTACCGGCTTATACATGTCTTAACCACCGCCCCCCCCCCCCCCCACTATATTTCAAGTTCTTTGAAGGCAGGGGATTCACATTGTCCCCACCTCCAGCAGGATGTCTGATCATGGAACAGGCACTTAATGAACACTGATTAGGCTCTGCTTTATCTCCACCACACTGAGAGACCCAGGAGAGATTCACAACATCTGATAATCCTCTCCAGTTCTCAAGGCTCCAGTCAAATCACCCCAGCAAGCCCCAATGATTGACCAAATCTTCAATGTTTACAGAATTATTTCCTCCATGGCTGGGCATCTCCAACATACTGCAGACCCTCCTCAGAGCTAACACAGCCTCTCTGACATTCCCCAGGATCCTCTCTGGACTAGCCAGAGGCCTGGCACATGGCAAGCCATTGTGGCTGTCTGTCAAATGAATGAATGAATGATACCTAGAACTCTGCCTGCCTCTGAGGATTTAAAGAAAGCTGCTTTTCTGGGACACCTATAGCCTGCCTAACTCTTAGAGAGTTACTTTACTAGTATCTGGAATGCATGAGGAGGGGTTTCAAACAAATCACGAAGAAACAACAGGCTAACACTGCCTTGGCTTTGCCAGATATCCTGTGAAAACACAAGCCAAAATAAGAAGCTGTGGGCCGAGTGACCCGCACTCTGTGCAAGAAT
The DNA here is from genome assembly GCA_026018925.1 of Tupaia tana. NCBI lineage: Eukaryota > Metazoa > Chordata > Mammalia > Scandentia > Tupaiidae > Tupaia > Tupaia tana. The sequence goes on along the minus strand of JAKSZU010000001.1, from coordinate 143,252,754 downwards.
CAGCACTCATGCTTCAAAACAGAACTTAGCAGCGATTTAGTCTCATTAAGTTGTAAGAAAACAGGCGGCGTGTTCCAAGGTCGTAAGTTTTCTCAGCATTCAAATGTTTCCAATGTTTTGTAAAACCAAAGAGTGCTGGGGCCCACTGGGGCTTGCTGGGGTGATAGAGATATGTGGAGGTTGCAAGAAAGTTTTTCCAGGCTGTCTTGAGAGCCAGCTCATTACAACTCCGTGGGCTCTGGGCGGTTTCTGTCTAAATGCAGGCTGGTTGGCGAATGCCGTTGGTGTGTGGAATGATGTCCAAAGACATCTAGGTCTACCTAGCACTGTTAGGTTTCCCAGAACTTAACAGGACTGCAAATGTGAACACACCCAGCCATCTGTGCCCTGATTTTCTGTACACCAGTGTATGTGTGTGTGTGTGTGTGTGTGCACGTGACAGGGGTGCACATCCCATCGTCCCCAGAACACTTTGCACAGTGAATCGGACTTTTGCTGCATTTCTCTAACACAAAGAATTTAAAGAAGTTCTACTTTGATCATTTCTTATTCAGCATTTCCATTTTTATCCCTAAAGAAGTTGCTCTGTAGGCCAACCCTCTAGCATGGTGGTTAAGGGAGCTGGATCCAACATGGCTGACCATGGTTCAAATCACAGCCCTGGTGGCTTGAAAAAGATCCCAGGTGTGGATACATGAATGCTCAAAATTCTGACAGGAAGGAGGGATCAAGGAAAAGGGACTGTGGCATGACCACGCCTCATTCTTTCTCTGTCAAGTGCATGCACCCTCTGGTGGAGGAGGGGGCGGGGGAGGGAGAACATCAGTTGGAATCACAGTTCTTCTGAGGGCACTTTACAGGGGGCTGAGCTGCCTGGGGGTTGGTGATTAATGTCATTACTTCACTTCCTGGTGCTCCATGATGCCTCTGGTTTATTGGCTGGCTGATGGAGCTGCAGCTACAGCCTGCCCAGGGGAACCTTTGATCTTCTAGTTAGCAGGTCTCAGAGCAAAGGGACATTTCATTCACTTCCCTGGAGTTCTCAATTACACAGTGTGTTGAATAGCAGCTCCTCACTCCAGCGCATGGCAACTGCTGTTCTGCTCTCTATTTCTACGAGTAATGCTAGATTCCTACGAGTAATATTAGATGAGCATATAAGTGGAATCAGCAATATTTGTCTACCTGTGACTGGCTTAGTTCACTTTGTTTATATACTTTAAAGATTTTTGCCTTGGGACTAGCAGATAGTGGAATGGTTATGTTGCTGGACTCCCATGTAGTCAACCACAGTTCAAGTGTCAGACCCAGTGGCTTAAAACTCATGTCAGAAGTGTGTGTGCGTGCGTGCCCAAAATCCTGACAGGAGAAAGGAGGAGAAGGGATTGCGATGTGACCATCCTCCCTCGGGGGTGATTTCTCACTTTCTCTCTCTCTCTCTCTCTGGCGAGCACATGTGTCCTAGCCCAAAAAAAAAAACAAAACAAAACAAAAAAAAAACAACTCTAAAAATAAATAAATACAAGATTTTTGCCAAGACAGGGTATTTAATAAAAATTAAAATGACTTCTATTTTTTTTGTTGTTGTTATTGCCTAAATGCTCTTGCAAGGACTTTAGTATTATGTTGAATAAAGTGGCAGGAACATCCTTGTCTTGTTCTTTATCTTAGAGGAAAATTTCTAGTTTTTCTTGTTGAATATGTTAGTTGTGGGCTTTTCATATAGTTTCATATATGACCTTTATTATGTTAATGTAATTCCCTTCTACTCATTGTTTGCTGAGAAGTTTTTTTTTCATGAAAGAGTCTTAAATTTGTCCTTTTTACATTTATTGTGAGATGATCATGAGGTTTTTATCTACCATTCTGTTAATGTGCCATAGCACAGTAATTGATTTTTATTATCAATTCCTTGCATCCCTGGGATAAATGCCACTTTGTCATTATGTGTGGTCCTTTTTAGTCTTTGTTTCTGATTGATTTTTTTAGTTGGAAAGCCTCTTTTTTTTTTTTTCGGAAAGGTTTTTGCTATAGGGCATGTGTGCTTGCCGGAAGAGAAATCACCCCTTGTGGGGGATGGCCATGCCACAATCCCTTCTCCTTCATTCTCCTCTTGAAATCTTGGGCATGCACACACACATGCCTGGTGTGAATTCAAGCCACCGGGTCCGGAACTCGAACCACAGTCAACTACATAGGAGTCCAGCGACATAGCCATTACACCAACTGCTGGTCCCAGAAAGCCTCTTACTCTATGTTCATGTCCAATGCTCTTTCTCACCTCTCAGTAATTAATTTAAATATTCTAATACATCATTTAAATGTATTTGGGGAGATCACTGTTTACAAGAACCTAAAGTAGATCTGTCTATAAGTGAAGATGTGTCAAAATTCAAGAGCATTTTTCTGTAGTGGACTGGTTTTGTAAATATGGATTTTTCTATATAGGATCTGCATACAGATATTTCTCTTTAAAGTGATCACCATTGACAAGGCAGACTATGACCATGGCTGCTCTGGAATGTAAACTTCATAAACCTTCTCTGTGTTTCGTGAAGTTGCCCACTGGGTGGGATGTTAGGCCTGTACGCTGCACCATTCTCCTCCACCTGGACCAGCTCTCTCAGATCAAAATCAAACTTTGCAGCTGTTCTGTCTTTAAGCCTGGAAAGCATTACTTCTAGATGACAAACTCTGGGGGAGGGGGAGTTTAGCATAGCCATGAGGGTGGGGTTGGGTGGGTGAATGATAGGCTCCTTAGAGGACAAAGTGCCAGGGCCTTCCTCTGAGCTACCCTGCAGATTTAGCCTAAATGTATCCCATGTCCTGGGGCCAAAGGAAAAGCTTGCTAGATACTGCAGGTATCTATTTTTACATTAAAAATGTAAAAAATCATTTTCACAACAATTCAGAAGTGCAGAAAACACTGCCTCTTTTTCCCCTGAAACTTAGTTGATCTTTCTTTACAGTCAAATGTTTAGTTTGGTTTAAAATCTAATTTCACCCATGAAGCAGTGTTTCTCAAACTGCCTGTGGTACATGAATGTCAGGTAGCTTGAGAAACACTGTTATTGTTTTTCATCTCCAACCAGTTGCAGATACTTTCATAAAGTCCATTGTAAATAAGTTAGTAGACAATAAAATGAAAAAATATATACAACATATAAACTTATATTCTTTATGATCAGTTTCTAGAAGCATTAAATTTATTCTTTTACAAGAGCATCTCAATGTTTACCTCAATTTTTGTACCTCTACCATTCTATGTTGGGATGGCTGAGGGGTCACTTAGCTTGACTCATTCTGAGAGGCACTGATACTCTCCAAAAGTTTAACTTGAGGGAACCAGCAGTTAGCATAATGGCTATGTCGCTGGACTCCCATGTAGTCGATGGTGGTTCGTGTCCCGGACCTGGTGGCTTAAAACTCACGCCGGGCATGTGTGTGTGCGTGCCTAAGATCCCAGGAGGAGAATGGAGGAGAAGGGATTGCGGCGTGACCATCCCCCCTGGGGGGTGATTTCTCGCTCTCTGTCTCTATGTCTCTCTCTGTCTGTCTGGCGAGCGCACGTGCCCTATAGCCTATAGTGAAAACCTCTCAAAAAAAAAAAAAAAAAAAGTTTAACTTGATCTGTCAGCTCCAGTCCCAGCCAGCTGTCCCTTAAAGGTTGCATCTGGGCATATGGAGGAAGGAGGGGAGCTTATGTGCCTGAAGTATTGGGTCATCAGAAAAGTCATGAAGTATTTTTCTATGCAAAAAAATGTGTCATGACTTTTCAGACAACCCAGAAGTTTCCTACAGTTTCCAGTTAGTCCCTCTGTCTCTTCATCTTTGAGTACCTTATATGTCCTCCTTGGTTATTCTTTTTATTTTTAAAGAATTATTTAATTTTATTTATTGTTATTATTATTTAAACTTGCTATAGGGCCTGTGTGCTCACCAGAGACAGAGAGATGGGGGGAAGTGAGAAAGCAAGCCACCAGGTCGGGACACGAACCACGGTTGGTCATGCGGAAGTCCAGCACCTTAACTACCACACCACCTGCTGGACCCTCTTCTGCTGTTAATATGTCAAATGCTGTCTTTGTTTGTGTCTGAAATTGTCTGAACTCCATTTATTTCAAATCTCAGGTGTATTTTACTCATGTTGGTTTGAGCAAAATCAGCTCAGCATCTCAATTACGGAGAAGAGCAGGAGAAAGATCAAGGTCTATCCTAAGAGAAGTCAATGTGGGACCAGCCCTGTAATCTAGTTGATTAAGGGAGCTGGATCCCGCTTGGCTAACCACAGTTTGAATCTCGGTCCCAGTGGCTTGAAAAACATGCCAGGCACATGTGCATGCATGCCCCAAATCCTGACAGGACTGAGAAATGGAGAAGGGATTACAATGTGGCCACACCCTTTTGGGGGTTGCTTTCTCTTTCTCTTTCTTGCTCTCTCTTGTTGCCCTGTCTCTGATGAGTGCATACATCTTCAAGAAATTAAAAAAAAAAAGATAAGCCAAAGTCATTTGTCATTTTTTTCACTAATTTGTTTCACTCAAAGGTATTTATTAGTATCTAGTATGTGACACTCAATGCTAGCCAAGAGACATTTGCCAATAAATAAGATTTTCCCTTTTTTTTCATGAGCTCCCAGTCTAATAAGGGAGATAGACACGAAAGTCAAAATTATAGTGGAATGAGAAGCCGAGAGGAAAGGCAACTAGGAAATGTTTCTAGGAGGAGAGGACCTTGAGGTATATGGGTAGGAGTGACCATTTGCCACTGAGGGGGTAAAATTGACTAGCTAATGTCCATGGCTGATGAAGCCAAAGGTGATTCCTTCTTGATCAATCAGGACCAAGTGTCCATATCCCATGACTTGGGCTAGAACAGATTACAGCCACAGACACCATCTGCTTCTGGACACCGTCTGATGGAGGTCACTTGGCTCTACCATGTTGGCTACTTGGTTGCCCCTCTGCCCGTCAACTTAACTATCCAGTGGCCTCAATATAGAGATGCTGGGGTCTCTGCCTCATGGCACCCTTCCATGCTCTCAGCTTCTCAGGGACCCTCTGTGTTGGTGAGAAGTCACACAGCAGTGATGTAGCCTCAATGGAGTACATGATATGAACACTTTTGCCTTCTGTATCCCCTTCAATTTAGCATAAACACTTCCCTCTCTCTGAGTTTCAGAAAAGAGAGGCATGAAGAGACTGTAAAAGTTGTCAAAATAAAAATAGCATCATTTGAGTCAACTTCTTCTAAACTCTGACTAAACTGAACTAGGGAAGACCATGGAGGAGATGTTTTATCATGCTGTTTGCCTGGTAACAAGAATTGTTACTTAAAGGACTCTGCCAGAATCACTACCTTGCAGAAAGACTACTGCAACCTGACACAGGGACGACTACTCCAAATATACCAGCCTAGAGACTGCCTGTCCAACCTTGGACTGAATGCTGTCTTTGTTATTGATCCTGGTAGCCAAAGATAATAGTCCTAAAACAACTAGTATAATCCCCTTTCTCCCACTCTTCTTGCTTGCAATTTCTGCCTTTAAGACCTGTTTGAAGATTTAAGACCTTGGTGGACAACTGGAATATGTTCATCTGGGCCATATGCCAGGTGCACTTCTCAGATTTATGTCCAAATAAACTATTTTGCTTTACATATTTTGCCTCAATTTACATTTTTAGATTGACAAGACTCACACACTTCAATGCTAACTCCTACTTGGGTCAGCCACCTTTTTTCCCAATTCTCCAGGGTTGGAAGGAGCAAGTATACTCTCTTTATTTCTGAATATAAAACTATAACTTAGTCCTTCAAGCCTGGATCTTAGTATGCCAGTGGCATGGAAAGACACTGAGGAAATCCCTTCTTTTGAAAAGGTCCACCTTTCAAGTTTATTATTTTGCTGCACAATCTTTTTTCTCATATAAAAAGTTGATTATTAGTTTTTAACTTTTTTGCATTCTTCCATAACACTCTTACGTTCATTTGTGCAAAAAATGCAATCAACGAAGGTGTTATTATTATCATTTTTTGAGGGATGACAAACCATCATGCTAATGTATTCATAAAGGTAAACCTCTAAGACACTCATATCCATTTTCAGGTATAAAAACAAAAATCCTAAAGGAATAAGATTTGGATAGGTAATGATGAAAGGAGTGGAAAATCTGGGAGAATGGGGCTTCTGTGCAGTCTGGTGGGCTTACATTTGGTCCTTTTTTAGCAGACACAAGTCACCAAGAGGGACCCAAGGCAGGAAGTAGGCTGCAGCAGAGGGGTGGGTCCCAAGGGGAATAGGTAAAACTCAAGGGCAAACATCCTCTTCCTAATTTTGCTTCCAGCTCACCCTTCAGCTAAACACTAAGCTTATTCCTATTCTCTAGCCCTCAAAAACATAACATAATTCTGGAATATTCCTGAGGAGAAGGACCCTTTCTCCTCCCTAATGTAAACCCCATCAAGTCTCCAGTGTTGATAGCTTCCAACCCACATGTCACTTCATATTTATGATTTCCTCATCAGATTTGCTTCCCAAAGTAATTTTCAATAACCTTCCAAGAAATGCATTCTACCTTATCTCTAAAATATTCAAACGACCCTTACCCATTCTGTGCTCTTATTTTTACATGAACAAATTGCATCTGGCCTCTCTCCTGCTTGGGGAGTAGACAGTGATCATCTGGGATGAAGACTTGGCTTGTTCTCATCCCAGTCTCTATTTGTTAAGCCGCGTAGTTTTGTGGTGAGCCCACTGGCCTGGGAATTCTAATAACCCTGGCTTCATGGGTAATGTGGGGTAAGTTATTCATTCTGTTCTTCATTTAGCTCCTCTGCAAAATGGGACAAGTAATAATACAGCATGATTTCGAAGCCATAACAAGATGATGGGAATGAAAGTGGTCACCTTCATCTACCCATGAACCTGGGTGATCCAAAAATGGAGAATGAAATGTTATCATTCTTCAGGAGCTTTACATGTCACGAAGAGCTCTGTGTTATAATCATTAGCTTAAAAATAAAAATAAAGTAAGTAAGTAAAAAAAAAAAAATAGCAACCCTACAGCACCCTAGCACGTATGTGTTACATTCCCTGTTGCTTGTTAGAATGAGAAAAGTGTTGCATTGTTTTAAAAGCTTATCACGAAAGATTTTGAAGGATTTCACTAGGTCTCATTGTGTTTACTATAGGGAACACATTGTGGCCAGAGTATCTCCCTGCATTATTGGGATTTTAAATCTTAAATCACCACGTAAAATGCATGATCTGGCTTAGGCTATCTAGCTAGATATGTTGGCTTGGTTCCTCCCTCTAGAGCTCTCTCCTAATAACCAAACATAAAAAAGCAGGGCTTTTTTCAAAGTTGCAAGTCAATGTTCTGTAAACATGGGTCTGCGGTTAGAATATTGAGTTCCATGAATATCAACAATCTGTCTTACTCCATTAATCAGAGGTTTACAATCTCTACAGTCTTATGAGCCACAGGGCCGTCACTGATAATTCTCTGTCAAAAAGAAATGTAATCATGTAGACATGTGCTTAAAGAGGAATTTTTCCCCTTGTTGATTTTATGTAGGAAATGATTATTAGAAAATGTTGGCTTGCATGGAGGTTCAGAGGCTTTGGGAGGAGGCCTCGTACTGGGAAGGGTGGGGATATGGGTGACACATGGAGTCCTTTGACAGACAGGGCTTGGCAAAAAGGGGTTCAGCGATTTGTTGGGCTAGATCTCTGAGTGATCTCCTCTGGGGCCTATTCCAGAGCAGTGAAACTAATAATCCTCAAATTCACTCTCTCTCCTCCAGGCGCCATTACACCATATCTGAATTATGTTATCAAGAGACAGACGTTGATTCAATTCTGATCCCCCAAATTGTTCAGAAAATGCACTCCTTCTCTGACAGGAAAGCACATTTGATGGCCTCGAAGTTCATGTTCCTTGAGTCTGGCCTCCCTGCTCCCCAGCTGGCTCTACCCCAGTTCTGTGGAATTCTTGGAAATGACCAAGATGAGGCAGGTTGGAAACATACCTCCTTGACCTGATGCCAAGGAGAGACCAGGTCAGTTCTGGCTGGGGATTACATTCTCCCTAACCTGGGAATTAAGTCGTCCCAAGGTCAGCAGAATTAGCCTTTTTTGCAACCACATACAACTTTCCATTGCAGAACTCTGTTGTAGTATGTGTCAGGGAGATGTGTCAAGAAGGTGGCTTAGGGAAACAACAGGTGGCATGATGGTTAAATGAGAGTCACTGGACTCTCACATGACCGGCCACAGTTTGAGTCCCAGATCTGGTGGCTTGCTTTCTCACTTTCTTTCTCTCTCTCTCATCTCTCTCTGGTGAGCACACATGCGCTAAGCAAATTTAAAAATAATACTAATAATAAATAAAATTAAGTAAATACATTTTTAAGGTGTGGCCTGTTTTCCAAAGTTAGTTGTAACCACTATGCACTCCACTTAAATGTGTGTGCAATGTACAGGCACCAGAGAACTACCAGCTACCCCCAAACCAAGAAGAACCATGAACACACTAGTGATTAAGACAACAGAACCAGCAGCAAAATCCATTCTCAGTATCTAGGACAGATATAGTTTTGCCTGCTGAAGGTCAGCTTTGGCTAACACTGTGAACAGAGGCTGGCGTTCACTCACTTTGCTTAGGGCCTTCCTGGATGTGATTCTAGAGTCACTCCCAGAGTGCTCCACCAAAGACCTCAAGTGGCATGCATTGCTGTGGTAGGCAAGATAATTTCCCACCCAAGATGCCTGTGTCTGAGTCCCCAGAATCTGTGACTATAGTAGCTCACATGACAAGAATCAATTGTGATTGCAGATAGAATGAATGTTGACAACCAGTTGACCTTATAATTAGAATATATTATCTGAACGTGTCGAATGTCACCACAAGCATCCTTAAATGGGGAAGAGAGAAGCAAAGAGTTAGAGTCAGAGCAATGTGGTATGTGAAAGGCAGGACTGCCCACTGCTGGCTCTGAAGTTGGAGGAAAGAGCCACAAGCCAAAGAATTTGGGCAGGCCCTAGATTCTGAAAAAGGCAGATTATACCCTAAAGCCTCCAGAAAGCAATGCAACCCTGCCCATACCTTATTTTTAACTCAGTGAGACCATTTCTGATGTCCAGAACTGTAAGATAATACATCTGTGTTGTTTTTTCTTAGAGAGAGATTTTTGCTATAGACCGTGTGTGCTCGCTGAACAGACAGAGACAGAAAGAGACAAATCACTGAAACCCCCCCCCCCCCCCCCCCGGGGAGGGATGGCCACATTGCAATCCCTTCTCCTCTAATTCTCCTCTCGAGGTCTTGGACACACACGTACATGCGCCCTGCATGAGTTTTAGGCCACTGGGTCCAGAACTCGAAATGCTTTGAAAGACTCCATAGAACTACGTGGGAGTCGACTACATGGGAGTCCAGTGATGTAACCTTATGCCATCTGCTGGTCCCAAATCTGTGTTGTTTTAAGCCACCCAGTTTGTGGTAATTTGTTATAGCTGTCACAGGAAACTCAGAGTTGCCTCAGTGTTTTCTTTTGTTTGACAATTTATAAAAGAACAAGTTTTGCTTTTCTCAAATCACTGGCCTCATAGCAGGTCAGGTTTAGACAGAAGTTGACTTTATCCAGTAAGTGCATAAAAAAAGGCACAAGATAGATTAGATGTACGAATGGGTAAGTGGTTTTGTCTGTCCACCTTTTCGCACTGCTGTAAGAATAGGCATGCAGGGGCCAGCATGTGGTGTGCTGGTTAAGGCACTGGATTCCCACACGGCAGACCAGGATTCAAGTCCTGGGCCCAGTGGCTTGAAAATCACAACAAATAAAAAGATAAATAAATAAATAAATATTTTCAAAGACAAATAAAACAACAAGAACAATAAAACAGGTATGCAGACACCATTCTCTTTCACAGGTTCTGCTGAATATTCTCTATCTTGAACACCAGAGTTTATTGTTCTGTCAGAACCAACCCTGCAATCTTATTAGAGCACTATGGCTCCCATTTTGCCTGACATATTTTTCTCTCTCTCTTTTTTCCTTTAACTATGTTGCCCTAGATCTTTCAACAACTATGTTGTTTGAAGGATCCATGAAGCTTAAGACTTGCTTTCCTGGTATCCTGCTGAACTGGGACAGGGTGGCAAAATGCCCTGCTATATAGCACTTGTCAGTTTCCATGGTGTAAATACTCACAGCATGGCTGAAGCCAAGCTATCAGCTGAACACAGTGCTGTAAAGAGATGTTCAGAATCCAAATTGTTCAAGCACCAGCATATCCAGAAGACTCTCTGAAGTCTCAAGGAGGTTGTTTAAGTTCAAGACATGGGACCTTCAGAAGTTCAGCCCGCTTGGATCACTTTGGCATTTACCATTAACAGGGCTGTGTATGGAGTCTTTCAAAGCAGTTGTACTCTGTTTTACAACTAGTCCTGTAACTTAATTCCCTCACCCCTCTTGCTACAGCTGCTAAGGACCAATGGGAATTCAGAAGAGCTGAAGAGCAGAGTCCCAAGCAGCCATGAGTTGATTAAAAACATTAGTCACTCATAGTCAAGGCCAGTTTTGACTCTGGGGTGTACCTTCCATAATTCTTTTTACAGCTATTTCTCAGTCTAATTTGATTCCATCAGGTTACTTGAAAACCATTGGAAGTTGAAGCCATCAGCTAAATGGAAATTGTTAACAGAACTTCTATCATATTAGCATGTCTCATTTTATATTCATCAAACCAAAGGGAATTAGTAAATCTTGTTTTTGTCACTGACTATAACAATGATAAATTACCTATTAGTAATTTGGTATGAAATGTTTAAAGCATTTGTTGGAGGAATCTTAGCACATGTATAGGAGGTATCATATGTATTTAGTAATATGACCATTTATTTGCCATCAAGGTATACGAGAGAGCTAATAATGGGATATTCTTATAGGGTTATTAGGAAAGATTAAGTGGGTTAATATTTGTAAAGCACCTAGGGACATAATAAGCAATTTATAAATGTTTGGCAAACAAGTATAAACAAGTCTGGTATGACTTTTTGTCTTTTAGATTTTTGCCATAGGGCGTGTGCACTTGCTGGAGAGAGACAGAGGACAGAAAGTGAGAAATTATTTCCCCCCCAGGGGGATGGCTATGCCACAGTCCTGTCTCCTCCATTCTCCTGTCAGGATTTTGCGCATGCACACACACATAACTGGTGTGATTTTCAATCTGCCAGGTCTGAGACTTAAACTGCGAGGTTGACTATGTGGTACTCAGCTGCCTTAACTGCTACCCCACCTGCTGCAGAATATGATATTTTTTTAAAGAATTATTTATTTAGTTTAGTTTTGTTTGCTATTATTATTGTTATTATTATTATTTTTATCTTAATTTGACCAGAGAAGAGAGAGAGAGAGAGAGAGAGAGAGAGAGAGAGAGAGAGAGAAAGGGAAAATGAGAAAGCAAGCTGCCAGGTCTAGGACTCAAACCACAGTTGGCCATGTAGTAGTCCAGTGCCTTAACCACCATGACACCTACTGGTCCCCAATATGGCTTTTAAAATTGAGGAATGAGGGAGAATTTAAAGGGAGAAATAGAAAGGGACAGGACTAAACATTAGGGATTGCTGCATTTGGAAATGAAGAGAGATTAGAGGAGCAGAGGAGGAGAAAAGAAGACATCTGAGGAACAGGTTAAAGAAATGTAGTGAACTAAAACAATCTCTGGAATGTAGTTTGGATCAAGAAATACAGGAAAATGGTGAATTAGAGAAAGAAATCATTGGATTAAAGAAATTCTTACAAATGACAAGAAAATTTTAAGTTAATATGAAAATGGAGAAATTCGTTTCCAAGGAGATTTCAGAGCCAGTCCATTTGAAATAGATATTCAAGTTAGTATGCTAAGCACATAAGATCAATGATCTTACAGCAAAAGTGGAAACTGCATCTTCAAAGCATGTATATTTAGATGCAAAGAATCAAATTCTTCAGCAAGAAGAATTGTCATCTATTGGAAACAATACAGAAGAAATGTGTAAAACAAGAGAAGAATAAACTGAAGTTAGAACAAGATGTACTAAGCCTCAAAAGTCATATGGAAATAAATATAGTAGAACGTGTTCCAGTAGGACAGTATAAACGGGAGATTGACGGAAGAGCAGGACAGGACATAGAAGTAAAATTAAAAGAAGTCAATCTGTTCTTTCAGGTTTATTTATCTGCACAAGCAGCATCTCAAGAAAACTTAGAGCAGTTAAGAGAGAATAAGTATGCTTCAGTAATAAGTCAGATGGAACTCAGAATTAGAGATCTAGAACCCGAACTCTTCAACATAAGAACTTCTCAAGAAGATTCTAAAACAGAATTGGAAAAATATAAGCAACTCTATCTAGAAGAATCACAAGTTAGAAAATCATTATCAGATAAACTGAACAAGACCAATGAGAAATTAGCAGCAGTCAGTGCCAAACTTCTTATGGAGAAACAGAATAGATCTTTACTCAGCAGTTTTACTACAAGACAAGTCCTAGAGTCACTTCATGTTGGAAATCCTAATAATAGTTTAGTGTACAACAGAAATCTTATTTCAAGAGAAACTTCGATGATTCCTACCTCAACCTCACAGCCTTCAAATAAGAGCACAGAGAACTTCTTGTTCCAGACACATCAGAAACTGGAAAGAAATGAAAGCAGAGAACTAAGAGAAGCTGCTACTGAATTTGTCTGTGTCTTGTAGAGCTTCTCTTAAAAGATCTACTAATGAGTCAAGTTTAACTCACGATCTACTCTTGAAAGCATCTCATGAATGTGTACAGATCTTGAAAAATTATATGATCTGAAAGATAAAATTTTACTGACTGGACTGTTGACATAACTTTTTAATTGTTTTCCATTAAATATATGACTTGAATTATTAAAGACTTTTTTAATAAACTAAATACATAAGATTGAGGACTGAGATCTTTGGTTTGGGAGACTTAGTCAAATATTATCCAACACTATCAATACAAAACACAGCATAACCAAGTTATTTCTCCTGTCTAACTTTTACGGAAGTTTCTTGGTGACTTTTCAGTGAACCTGGACTCAAGCAGTGACTATTCTCCAAGTTGGGTTCCTGGGCCCCACAGTCACTGCAGCCCTGCTGCCTAAGCTCTTGCTGTTACAATTTATGAGATGCTTCATGCAGCTGCTCCCTTGGAATGATTTAGATGGCCTTGGCTTGATCCCTCCCAAATGTGGGCACCAGCAGGCTGCCACGTGCAAAAGCATTTTCCTGTTCACACACCCACACAACCAAGTCTCCAAAATCAAATGGGAAGATCCATGCACTCTGGGCTCCACTTTCCCTTCAGATTAATTCTAAAGGCCAGGTGATAGTCTGGCCTCAGCAGGCCCTGTTTGTAGGGTTCAGGAGCATAAATCAGAAGTCACGTGTTGATGGTGAGGGGGCTGGAAGACATTCATCTGCCATCAGGAAGAAGGAGGTGCTGCAACCATTGGGCCGATTACAAATTCCTAAGCTCCTGGGAGTGTGAGAGTTGGGATAAAAGGAAAAGGCGAACATTAAAGATGCTGGACCTACATTTTCCAGAGCATATCTTCATCCCATTGTGAATTGATCTGCAGCCCTGGATTTCATCAACTACATAATTCCTCAAAGTCAGTGAGGACAGAAAGCCTGACATCCACTACTCAGCAACAATTAGAAGGCCTGATGGGAGAAGCTTGCCCGACCTTGAGGTGGGCCTTTGAGGGCATGTACATCCACATAGGCACACTCAGGGAAAGTTCTTGCCTAGAAACCGAATCCGGTTCTTTTCCTGTATTTGTTTTGCAATCTACCCTTGGAAAGGAAAGTTGATGTAGGAAAGCAATAATTCTCCTAGGCACACCGCTTCAATTAAGAGATAGAGAAGCCCAGAGGGGCCCAAGAACTTCAAGCAGAGCCAACCGCAGATTAATGGATGTTAAAGAATGCTGCCTTCGAAGATGGGGACTGGCTGATTTATGTCTGCTCACATATTACGAAGCGTTTAACTCATGGGCATTCCTTAATCATAGCACAATTACATGACCACTTTCATTTAGGGAGACCGGGGTGAGAGGGTCTGTGTATTTGGTTGAGCTTTAATAACTTTGTACTTTATTACAATGCTCTTGGTGAAAACGTCTCTGTAAACTGAGAGCAGATTCCGGCTAGTCTCCTCCATCTCTTTCTCTTTGAATCCCATATATATCCTCTTTGGCTGTTCTTAATATGCAAAATATTTTCTTCTATCAAGCCTGAAATTGACCAGGCTCCATTTACCTCAAAACCCAGGTGTATTTTACTCAAGTGGTTTGAGCAATATCAGTTCAGCCATTTCATTCATGAAAAGGGGAAGGAGAGAGATCAATATCTTCCCCAGGGTAAACCAAAGTCATTCATTATTTTCTTTTGCATTCCTTTGTTTCACCTAAAGGACGTGTATTAGTATCTACTTTGTGGCAGCTCAATGCAAGAGAGTCACAAATAACTAAGATGTCCCCCTTTTCTTTAACTATGGTAGAGTAAGAGGTTTAATGGAAAGGTACCTGGGAAATGCTTCTGGGATGTATTTCCAGGATGAGAGGACCCTTGAACTCAATGTTACACGGCAAGTGGAGATGACCAAATGGATGAGGTGTGCCAGCTTGACCAGGTGGGGGAACTGGCCAACTCAAGGGGCTAGAGTTAGTACAGGCTGAATGGAGCATGGGGTGGTGGGAATGGGGCGGGTGAGGTGGACAAAGTGTTCTATTTGCCAAGTGTGAGCAACATGGGTTATGCTGCTCAGAACCCCCTTCTATAAAGGCCCTGCTGTCCCACGTCCGGGTCTGCCTCAGCTTTACAGCCAGGTCGTGCTATTCTTGGGCTTGCCCTGGTCAATGACTGAGTTGGAAGGAGACACCGAGTCCCAGTCATTGGTACCTGGTACAGAACTCCTTTCTGGCAGTCTTGGCTCTGGAACTTCTGAGCTTCTACAGAGCCACTGGCATTGTAGGAGAAGAGAGGAGATTAGAACACAGTTAGCAGATGAAACGCAAACCTCTAAAATCCTAATACAAGAAACAAATACACCATTCCTATTCTTTTTAAAATTCAGACTGAGGCTGTATCTGTATGAAGATATAATGAGCTTTTTATGGCATTGATCACTATTTAAATCCAACAACTTACTCATTTAATCGATGGGGCTTTTTTCTTTTGCTTATTGCTGGACTGAGTGATTCTAGAATTTACTGGTGCTCTGGTGTCTTATAGACCTGAAGTTGTGAGTGTGATAATTTTTTCTTTTTTTTTTTTTTTTTGGAGAGGTTTTTGCTATAGGGCGTGTGCGCTCGCCAGAAAGACAGACAGAGACAGAGAGACAGAAAGAGAGAGATCACCCCCCAGGGGGGGATGGCCATGCCACAATCCCTTCTTCTCCATTCTTCTCTCAGGATCTTGGACACGCATGCATACATGCCCAGCATGAGTTTAAGCCACCGGGTCTGGGACTCGAACTGTGGTTGACTACATGGGAGTCCAGCAACAGAACCATCACGCCAACTGCTGGCTCCAATAAAATTTTTAATACCAATAAATCACAAAAAAATATGGCATTTATAAGAACAATGGATTATTTTATTTCAAAGCTTCCAGACATGAAGCAATATTTTTACTATAGAATGTGGTAAATAAAAAGAAAGTGTTAGGCTTTGTAAAATCAGGATTACACAGAGATCCGATTTTGAGGAAAAACTCTTCATTTTGAAGAATTTTCATAACTAGCTATGACAAATAAATGATCCAGTTAGAAAACTGCCACTTTGTAACCTTGAACGGAAAATTAGATTCAATCAAGGATCATCAGTAGATGCTAGAGCTATTCAGGGAAGAGTTGATGGGGAACCGGATAACCCACAGAACCAGATCTCACATGACTTGTTTGTCCTGAAGGCAGAAATATAACTTCTTAATGGAAAGAGAGAGAAATCCATGAGCCTCTTCTTAACCTAGAGATAAATCTTCCGATCACTGAGAGTGGGATGACCTGGCACCACTGTGATGTAATACGAAATGCACAGCATTAGCAGTCAAAGTTTCTTGGCAAAAAATGCTCAACCTGAATTCAATCACTCCTCAACTTCTAACTTGCAGTATACAGGAAGTAACAGGATAATGAATGGCCAACAAAGACAACACATGAAATGTGTGCCTATGAAAGAATGTATTCTTAATTTTTAGCGATGCTTACCATCATATATAGTAATGTAGTATCATTATCACGTGGCTAACACAATGTCTGTAATTTATTTCAAGTCATAACAAAAATAGACTGACAGATATACAGCAAAATATTAACAATTATGAAATCTAGGTGATGACTACACAGCTGTTAATCATTTATGTTCTCATCTGTATGTGTGAAGGTTTTCACAATATAAAATTTTACATGGGAGATGCTGGAGGATAAAAATATTTTAATGAAAACTTCTAGAGAACACGTACACTGTTAACGAATACTATAATGGGTCTGCATAGAAAGTTGCATATTCTTGAAGGTTTTGTGAAAATAGTAATGTTATTGGCTTGGTTCAGAAACCATTTAAGTTGGAAAAAGAGACAATTGGAGAACAGAAATGTACACTCTTACTGCAATATATTTATAGAAGCAGCTTGTCCTGTGTGGTTAAAAGTATATGCTATAGTTCGATTAGGGTATCTTTAAAACCTCCTTTTCTATGTCTTTTAGTGAGGAGCTCATAGTGTAATGTGAAGGTTTGCTCAACTGTTGTTTCTATGTTATGGTTTTGTTCACAACATGACCAACGATGTTCAGATTAAAAATATCCTGAGGGGGGCCAGCAGGTGGTGTGGTAGTTAAGCTGAGATGGATTCCCCACATGGTCAATCGTGGTTTGAGCCCCGGACTCAGCAACTTGAAAATCACGCCAGATGTGTGTATGTCCATGCCCCAAATCCCAAGAGGAAAAGTAGGAGAAGAGATTGTGGTGGAGAAAATGGAGAAGAGAGTGTGATTTCTCACTTTCCCTCTCCCTGTTTCTTTCTCTGGTAAGTGTATGTGCTCTATGGCAAAACAAAAACAAAAACAAAACAAAAAACTTTAAAAAGAAAAAAGAAAAGAAAAAAAAATTCTGAGAGCATGTCCTTCAAAGTTTAGAAACAAGTACTACTCATTCTCACCCTCACCTCTAAGGTGTAGACCCCAGGATTCAGAGCAGGTCTTAGAGTTGGAAGACTGCCAGTGGGCCAGAGGGAGAGATGCCTGTGAAGGAGTGAACTGCAGATCCACCCACAATCTGCAAAGATGGACGTTCTTGGAATGCAGTGCCTTTTGGAACTGAAGATGCTGTTACCTCCAGATGCCCTGACGGATGGAGATGGGCCCTGCCAAATTCCATTCTCCAGATTGGAATTCCAGGGTAGTGCTGGTACCAATGAGTGACATTTTCTTGGAATGTCACCAGAGGTTACAGAGAACTCTTCTCACCTCTGCATTTCCAAAGTATGAAGGGTAAAGGTCAACATATAGCAAATTTTAATTATCATTAAAACTATGTCAATGAATTTGGGGAGAATTAGCAAAGGCGAGAGTCCAACGGAATCGTCTCAAGCCTGGTTCTTAAGTACTCCCTCCTCCCTTGAAGAAATAAGAGCTAGCAATGGAATTGCCAACTTCAGCCGGCCCTGAAACACAACAGGCTTTATTTTACAAGCATGCTCTTTATGGTTCTGTAATCTGTAGCATACAGGAGAACCTTTTTGCAATTCTGGGGCCCGTGCTCTTTGGGCTCGTTATCCCAGACTTTTATTGCCTATAATTCGGTTTGTTTTGTTTTGTTAAAGGGTAGCTATGTAATTCCAGCCCTCGTGTAACCTGAATCTGTGCAGGGGGCTTATGTTAGTTGTGTGTGTGTAAACTATATGTACTGCCCAAACAGCAGGGAAGCCTTAGGGTGCACCATGAAACCCCCTGACTTGAGGATAATGTGGTACATTGCATGTGGTGCCCTGGGCAACCTGCCCTCAGTGGACTCTGGGAAGAGTCCTGTTTCTCCGGCTACCAATCTCTGCATCCTTCACTCAGATCTGTGTGGTGATCTGAGATTAGTGATGAGAACCTGGTGTTCATAGCACCACGCTTAGCCAGCCCTCAATCCATTACATGGTAATAAATGAAAGCTGATATCATTTCCTATCAGCCTAAGAATTTTCAGGACTAGCTACATTTCTTTTTCTATGCCCAAAGACTGTAGGAGACTATATTTGCTTTTTAAACAGATGTACTAAAAGGTACTGGCCAAAACTGTGGGCTCTGGAGTCCAAAAGTTTGTCTCAAAATTTTTTTTTAAATGATAGGACATATGAGAGAGAGAGAGAGAGAGAGAGAGAGAGAGAGAGAGAGAGAGAAAGTACTCTCAACAGGGTCTCATCATACTGCCATAACCTTTTCCCAGCCCTCCAACCCCTCAGAACCCGGTCATCAGCATCCATACCTGGCATGTTTTCAGTCAACCCATGGTCGGTCATATGGCATCCAGACTCGGAGAGCACCTGCATTACCAATTGCTACAGTGGCTGGGCCTGACTCAAATTTTGACTCTGCCACTTTCTAACTGCTTGGTCTGGCAGACAACTTAATCTAATACTCAGTTTCTTTGTCTATAAAATAGTTTCTTTGTCTATAAAATAGGTCTAACACCACAAAGTCTATGAGAGAAAAGAATAAAGTGATGCATGGTAGATGCTCCCAAAATGAGAGCTATTATTTCTAATCTTGCTCCTCCCTGAATCATGCCAAAACTGAGGATATGATTAACCAAATGATCATGGGGTGATATTTAAAAATAGTGTCTACCATGTAGGTATAGAAAGCAACTGTAAGAACTGGAGGGGGAAAAC
The DNA here is from genome assembly GCA_026018925.1 of Tupaia tana. Lineage (NCBI taxonomy): Eukaryota > Metazoa > Chordata > Mammalia > Scandentia > Tupaiidae > Tupaia > Tupaia tana. Next base: position 143,233,817 of record JAKSZU010000001.1, on the reverse strand, counting down.
ACAGTGCTAGATATTAAGACTGCAATTCAAAAAGTATATAGGCACGGGCATGGATTATAAATACTTACAAAGTCTTGGGACTCATTTAATCTGGGTGTTATGTAAAAGCTCAGCCATGCAGTTTTGACATTTTGCAGTTGATATGAAGATTTGTTCTGTAAACTTTCTTCTCTAATCATCCCCATCAAAATTATCACCATCACATCAATAAAACCTTTTGTAAGCAAAGATATATTCATACATCGTTAACTATAACACTTCAATTTCTTAATCTACTTACTATCTAATTAGCCTTAAATTGTTTATTGTGTAATGAGAAACCATATGAGGACCACCAGGTGACACGGTGGTTAAGATGCTGGATGCCCTATGGACTGCAGTTCGAGTCCTGGAACTGACAGCTTAAAAATGTGCCAGGCATGTGTGCATGCATACCCAAAATCCCAAGAGGAAAATGGAGAAGGGTTTGCACTGTGACTATCTCTCCTGGGGGCTGACTTCTGACTTTCACTTTCTATTTGTTTCCATCTTTCTCTCTCTGGCAAGTGCATACACCCCATAGCAAAAATCTAAAGGGAAAGAAAAACCTATAGATTTACAAAAAAAGTCAGAATGATGAAACTCAATAAAGTTATAATATATAAAGTCAATATACAAAAATTAATTGTATTTTTACATATCTATAATAAATTGAATATTATATCTACTATATATAGTAGATATTATATATAATATACTATATATAACGTCTACTATATATAGTATATATACTACATAATATATATTATATATGTTATAATATACTATATTAGTATTATATATACTACATAATAGTGTATATATACTATATTAATATTATATATACTATATAATACCATATTAGTGTTATATATACTATAACAGTATAGCATAATAGTATATATACACATTATAATATACTATATAATAGTATATATACTATTGGTACCATTTACAAGGGCACCAAAACTTCAAACACCCAGGAATAAATCTAATAAAAAATGTATAAGACCTCTACATGAAAACTATAAAACATTACTGAGGACAATGAAATAATAAATAAATATAAGGGTATACTATGTCCATTGATTAAAAGATTCAATATTATTAAGATGTTCATTTTTCCTGCACTTATGTATTGGTTCTACATAATCTACATAAAATTCCTGCACACTTCTTTTGAAGAAATAAGTGAACTAATTCTGAAATTCATTAGAAACAGAAAGGATGTAGAATATCCAAAATGATTTTGGAAAAGAAAATCACAAATTTGAAGGACTTAAACAGTATGATTTCATCTACTGTACTGTGATAATAGTCAAGACCATAGGGTACTGACATAACGACACACACAGAAATCATTTGTATAAACTAGAGAGTCAAGCAGTAGACTAATACAGCCAATTGATTTTCCACAGAGATATCTAAGTAATTCAATGGAGAAAGGAAAGTCTTTGCAATATGTTTTGCTAGAATTGGACATGTCCTATTCATACAATATGACATTAAGTTGTCAGGAAAGTCATCACATGTTATTTGATGTTTTTCTAAGCAAAAATTCATCATGACTTTCCTAATGACCCAATACTATTCAGCAATAAAAAAGAATAAACTACTGATACATCAGAACAATTTTGATGAATCTCACATACAATATATTAAGCAAAAGAAGCCAAATGCAAGTGCAAAAAGAGTGCAAAAGCACTCTTTTATTCTATTTACAGGAAATCCAAATAAAGACAAAACATACATATATGTGTGTGTGTGTGTGTGTGTGTGTGTGTGTGTGTGTGTGTATAATTCTTAGAGAAGGGAATATCTGTTTTTCCAGTTTGATTCTTCTTTTTTTATAAATGTGATTTTATTTCTTAAAACTGTCTCTCTCTGTAATGTGTGTGTCTGTATTAATAGATCATAAACTGAAAAGGGGAGAAAGTAAGGGTACTGACTGAAGGAGAAGGCTTGAGGGAACTTTCTGGTATAATAAAAATTATTCTATATCTTGGGGACCAGATGGTGGTACAGTGGTAAAATTGATGCTCTGACCCACATGGGAAAGTTCTAGGTTTGTGTCTCAAGACTTCCTTGAACACACACTGGGCTCAAACGTGCCCATGATCTGGGGCTGGTTAAATCTAGGGGTGAATCATAGTGTCAAGACACTGTTAGAGTGCATTCTCTCTCTTTCTCTCTCTGAACTGATAAACTTTTTTTAAAGTTGTGAATCTGTTTCTTGCTTTGAGTGGTAGCTACCAAAGTATATGTAATTCCTAAAGATTACTTCTTAAATTGTAGTTATATTTGAGATTCTCAGAACTCTGGTCATATGAAATTGTTCCAAATAATGAAAACACAATAGGATTCTTTATACTGTCTGTAGTGGAATCCATTTCTGAACACAAAGAAACCATCTTTTCTACTTAACTTAAATGACAAAGATTTGATTGAATTATTATTATACATCCCTTTGAAGTTTCCCAAAGACATAATCAATGAAAGCCTTTAAAGCCATTAACCCAATTTCCAATGCTTTGCTTCCTGTCCTTCTAGCTCATTTCCCACCCTCATCTTTACTTACCGGTAGTGACGGTTTTAAGACATAAGACCACATTTAGGAAAAAAAAAAATCAAACTGAAAAAGATATCCCTTTCTTTTCCTAAGAATAAAAATGGATAATGTCACTATATAATTTTCTAATAAAATTCTCTTTGTCATATTCTCTCTTCATAGAATTGAAGTTTCTACTTTTGCAAATAATCCAAATTATTAATTCTGGTCATGCTTTCTGTGGTCTCATTCCCCTCTGGGCAATGTGCAGGGTCCCCTTGGTTTACTTTTGGTGTCTCTCTTGAGTCTCTAAGCTCTAACTTGCCCTGATGTTTAGCGATGCCAAATTATGATAATAATTGATAATGAATAATAATTTATAACATGAGTTCAGCCCTTATAACATGCCAGGTACTAGTCTATGCAATTTACTTATATTAACTAATTTTTATTTCCACAACTTCTCTATGAGGCAGGTCTGTCATTATTTTCATTTTATGGATGAGGAAACTGAGGCATAGGAAGGTTAAGTAACATCTATCTAGAAGGGGAGAACTAGGGTTCAAATCCAAATGGTTTGTTCCAGAAGCCATGCCCTTAGCCACCATCCCATTACATCTTGCTAATGCAGAGAAAAGGAGCAGACAAAACCATAAGCAGGTGATGCTGCTGTGTATAGTGCTTGAAAATAGGGAGAGTCTTGGAGATGGGTACTTTGCTCGCAGGAAACACAAGCAATGTTTATCAGCATAAGTAGACCCTCTCATAAACGATTCATGTTCTCTCATAGATGTTCATCGTGTTCAATTTTATAACATTGCAGCTGTGAACAACATTCCTCTGGATTTAAGCCAGTTTCACTTACTCTCCAGCAGAAGTCATCTTGTTTTGGGTACATAAATAAGGACATCGTCCACCTTTTAGTGAGATGAGTTCTCAGACCGTGGGAATGAGCCTCTTCAGAGTTCCTTAATGGAAAATTATTCCAGTCTATTTTGTGACTAATAACAGAAAATACCTGAAACTGAGTAATTCACAAAAATGAGATTTATTCAGGAAAGTGTTTGGAGGTTTGAGGTCAGGGGCCCTCTCTGGTAGGGGCCTTCTGCTGTCTCATAACATGGTGGGAGATGGAAGAGTGTGGTCTGTGTTCCATGTGGGTCTCTATCTGCCTTAGTTTTACTCCATGTAAACCCACTAGGACTCAACCATAGGGGCCCTGCTCTAATCACCCAATCACTAACTTCCTCCCAAAGGTCCCACAATTCAACACACAATTGGATCAAATTTGCTCTCTCTCTTTTTTTCTTTTTTGAAATAACTATTTTATTTATTTATTTATTTTAATTTGACCAGAGAGGGACAGAGTAAGAGAGAGAAAGAGAGACAGAGAGAGAGGGAAAGTGAGAAAGCAAGCCACCACCAGGTCTGGGACTCAAACCACAGTCAGCTATATGGAGTCCAGTGCTCTTAACCACCACGTCACTGCTGGCCCCCAAGTTTGCGTTCTTGATCCCGTTACAATTAAATTTCAACACACAGTTTTGAGAAACACCATCAAACCAGAGCAAGAATATAATGGCACTTCAGAAGTAATTCTCTTACAAGTTCAGAAACACATTGGATTGTATCTCTTCTTTGGAAGCTAGTCTTGTCACTAACTTACTTGAAGACAGTCTGTGTACCCCAAATTATAATCCCATTTCCTTGTGCTCACACATAAAAAACTACCCATCCACCCTTCTCACCAAAGTAAGAATAGGTAGTGTTTTGCTGACATCTGCTCAAACCCAGATGCATAAACCTGTCTGATTTCTAGGCAGAGTCAAAGTCACTTAATAAAACAAGCTGGAGGAATTAATCACTGGCCCAATCTATTCATTAAGATACATAGAAGTTTCTCTTCCCTCTATCTTTCTTTCCTTCCTTTACCTCCTTGTCCACTTCCAGCTCACCTGCCTGCTCTAATTATTTTAACCTTCTACGGTTGGCAGAGATTCAAACCTCAAAATCAAATTAGGCAGAGATACAATTTACAAACTGTCAGCGCCACTTACCGTGGTGATGTCTCTGTAGCCAAGCCCCGTTCTGTATCCGAAAGTCGCTCCGGGGTTCCTCCTGAACATCTTACTCAACCTCATGCCCAGGTGCCCCTGACTCCTGACTTCCTGGCTGGCAGTGTGCCCTTGCAGTGGCTTTCCCTAGCTTGTCCTCACCACCAGTCAGCTCCATCTGGCTTCAGTCTGGCCTCGTTCTGCTTGTCCTTCCTTGGAAACTGAACTTTAGTGGCGAGTGCCCAGCCCACTCCTGCACGGGGTGTCTCTCAGGCCTCCCAACAATCCCAGGCTTGTGGCGCACCAAGTATCAGCTCTCAACTCTGCCTTTTTGGTACATACCATTCCAACTCTGTCCATTCTAAAAAGAGGCCAGTGTCTCTCTCAGGCTTGGCTCACAGAGTCACTATTCTCTTAACAAAAGGCCAATCAAATACTAAGATGGTTTCACTGACGTCTCTCCCAGCTCAAATGACCTGTTTTCTTAGGCTTCATTGTTGCTGGTCACCGCTGGTGCCTTTTGGTGTCCAAATTCAGAAAAAAAGCTCAGACAGAGGTGACATTAGGAAACGGGAATATCTAGAGGAAAAGCAAAGATGTGACGAGAGGGCCTATAGAAGAAATACATATGACAGACTGGTATTGAGGCCCAGATTGGAGAGTGGAGAACAGGCAAAAATGCTCAATGGGTGAATCCCACCAACAGGTGAGAAGAAATATCCACCCCCACAGGAGGTGACCCTTAAGCAAAGGAGAAGGTCAGGAAAAGATAAGACCTTTTAAAAAGAGAGAATAGAGGGACTAGCTGATAGCATAGTGGCTAAGGCACTGGATTCCCACATGGACGACCATGGTTCAAGCCCCATACCCAGCAACTTGAAAATCACACCAAGGGGACCAGCAGATGGCGTAATAGTTATGTTGCTGAATTCCCACATAGTCAACCACAGTTTGAGTCCTGGACTCAGCACTTAAAACTTATGCCAGGTATATATGCATGTCTGCCCAAAATTCCAAGGGGAGAATGGAGGAGAAGGGATTGCAATGTGGCCATCTTCTCTCCACTGGAGGGTGGTTTTTCACTTTCTGTCTCTCTGTCTCTCTGGCAAGCACACATACGCTATAGCAAAAATCTCTCAAAAAGAAAAGACAAAAGAAAGAAAATCACACAGAGCATGTGTGTGTTCATGCCCAAAATCCTGAGAGGAGACTGGAAGAGAAAGTATTGCAGTGTGGCCATCCCCCCTGGTAGGGGGTGGTTTCTCACTTTCCCTTTTCCTGCTCTCTGTCTCTCTCTCTGGTGACTGCATGCACCCTATGGCAAACAAAAAAAAAAAAAAAAAAAAAAGGGGGAGAGAGAGAGAGAGAATGGAATTTAAAGATAACTGTTTTATTATCTGGGAAAGGTGTAAGGAGAAAGAAATGTCTCCCTCCATGTGTTTTCTACCCACAACTTTCCAGAGCACATCTACCTCCATTTGCCCAAATAGGCCTTATACTAATGACAAAAACTAAGGAGGCATGATGGTCTCCATTGCTTAGCTGAAACCAGGAATCTAAGAAGCTTAGATATCTTGCCCATTGAAAGACCTCACATTTGGGACCAGCAGATGGTGTAACGGTTACATCTTTGGATTCCCAGTGACTGCTGTTCAAGTCCCAGTGACTTATAACTCACACTGGGCATACATGTGTGCATACCCAAAATTCTGAGAGGAGAATGGAGGAGAAGGGATTATGGTGTGGCCACCCTCCCCAGGGGGTGATTTCTTGCTTTCTGTCTCTCTCTTTTTCTCCAACAAGTGCATGTGCCCTATAGCAAAAGTCTCTCTCTCTAAAAAAAAAAAAAAAAGAAAGAAAATGTGGCACAAAGGGGTTTGGGGTACTGGGTTTACCTTCTGCTGCTGGAGGCCCTTTGGCTACTACGGAACACATCTAAGCCACCCTCCTGAGGGGTTAAAAGTCCAGTCATTCTAACCTTCCCACTGAGATCTCAGACATGAGAGAGGCCATCTTAGACCACCCAGTCCCAATGGAGCTGACTCAGACAAGAACTGATGACACTCAACCCAAAGCATCATGAGATTTAATAAATGTCTGTTATTTTAAGCATTTAAGTTTGGGAGTCCATTTGTTATGTAGCAAAATCTGACCAATATAGAGCCAAGTGGTAATACACTGGATCCACATGGGAAAGGTCCTGGGTTTGCATCCTGGGGCCTCCCTGCACTTACCAGGTGCATGTGCCCACGATCCAGCTGAGACAGGTGGGTCATGGTGCAAAGATCCCATTGGGGTTGCCAAGTCTCTCTAATTATCTTTTTCTGTCTCAAGGGAAAGAGGAAAGAAACTAATTGGTAAGCAACTAATACCTGGTGATATTAACCAACATGTATTGAGAACTTATTGACACTAGGCACTCTGCAAGGCACATCTCAATCACACAGGCTGTCTCTCCCTGGTACACAGGATAGTCTTCCCACCAGAGGTGCCCCGTAAGAATCATTTTAAGAATTTAAAGAATGTATTTTTATTGTGTCTGACTCCAGAAATTTTAAAAGTATACCAAAATACAATTGAGTATTAAAAAATATGTATATATGGGACCAGCAGTTGGCGTAATGGCTATGTCACTGGACTCCCATGTAGTTGACTGCAGTTTGAATGCCGGACTGGTGGCCTAAACTCACGCTGGGTGCATGTGCATGTGTGCCCAAGATGTTGAGAGGAGAATGGAGGAGAAGGGATTACAGCTTGGCTATCCCCCCTGGGGGGTGATTTCTCACTTACTGTCTCTCTGTCTCTCTCTCTCTCTTTCTGGTGAGTGTATGCACTCTATAGCAAAAACTTCTCCAAAAAAATAATAATAGGTATATATGAAGAGAATGCAAACATGAGAGACATAAAACTAAAGTAAGCACAAAGCGAAAGCCAAAAGCAAACATCCATACCTGTGTGCTGGTTGTAGGTAGGTGTGCATGTTTGCTAGGGCTATCATAAAAAAGTATCCCAGGCTGGATAGCATAAACCACAGATATTTGTTTTCTTGCAGTTTCAGGAGACTGCAAGTCCAAGATGAAGACTTGAACTTGGTTAGCAGTCTCTTCACAGCCTTACTGAATGATGGAGTAACCACCAGACATGGCAGCTATCAGCTTCTTTATCAATCTTTCCACTAAAATGATTCCATTTCTTGGACATCGAAAGTGTTTTTATTAAGAATTTTTCATAGAAAGTTTCATGAGTGAGAGCCAGTGAAGGTAAGAATGACCTTAGCATGGCCTATTGCAGAACTTAGAGATGAAGGGAGAGAGAGAACCTTCTAGACAAGAGATGGCATGTGCCAAGGACCAGTTTCCTTTATTGTGCATTTTAGGTGAGTTGCTGCTTAGCTCGCCAGCATCTTTCCCCCTTGTGTAGAGGACATGTGTATGGTGACTTGTTCCCATGATCTTTCCCAGGGGAAAATAACTTTGGAGAGGTCACCTGTTGGTAGCCATGTCATGTTTTTCAACATGCAATCCACCTCTTCCTGGACCCTGTAGTGTGTGGCCTGGTACAATAAAGTGCACCCAGCCAATCCAATTCCTTCTCTCTCAGAGGAAATATGAAAATGGACCAGTTGGTGGAAGCTGTTGGTATGAGTTGGATCATGGTTCAAGGATTTAAGCCAAACCAAAATTATAGGGAATCAGAAGCAGCTATGAAGCATTGAAAATAATAGCCACTACACATCCACCAACATGGCTATTGTCAAGAGAGTGGACAATGACAAGTGTTAGTGAGGATGTGTGGAAACTGGAACCCTTGTGCACTGCTGGTGGGACTGTAAAAGGGTGCAGCCACTGTAGAAAATGGCATGGGGGGGCAGCAGGTGACATAGTGGTTAAGACTCTGGACACCCACATGGTCAACTGCAGTTTGAGTCCCCGATTCAGTGGCTTGAAGCTCACACTGGGCATATGTGCATGCATGCCCAAAATCCCAGGAGGAGAATGGAGGAAAAGGGATTGTGGAGTGGCCATCCCTCCAGGGGATGATTTCTTGCTTTCTGCATATTTATCTCTCTGCAAACACATGTGTCCTATAGCAAAAATCTCTCTGAAAAATAAATAAATACATAAAAGAAAATAAAGAAAGAAGGAAAATAGCATGGTAGGTAGCTCCTAAAGAAATTAAACACAGAGGAGCTTGTGCCCCTCCCCATCTCATTAAGATACCCATTCCAGCGAAGGGCCTTGCCTGATGGCAGGCTGCCTATGGCTAGAGGGCTTAATGGCTGGGACTCATGGCTCATCCCCTCCCCCACTTGCCTTTGAACTCTCAGGACTTCAGTGTTTTGTATAGTGGGCCGCGGATATCTTTGTTACTGAGTTGAAGTTCATCGGCTCAGTTTCAGGCACACCTGATCTCTAGGAACAGAAAGGACTTTGGGTCACCCAGGACAAGTGACAACAGTGCAAGGTGCTGGTGAGCAATGGGGAGGCAGAGCAGAAGAGAGATCACCAATTGTCTACTCTTGCACACAGTTCAGAGATACCTTGGATAATTTAGGAATGAACATATAGCTCACCAGATGACTAGAAACCATTGCAGAAGCACAAAAAATATGAGCAACCAACAAAATGTCTCTCTCCCAAGGGAAAACATCAATTCCTCTTCACCCACAGACGACAAAATGGAAATCATGGAAATGACAAACAATTCAGAATATTTATAGTGACCAAACTAAATGAGATGCAAGAGAAAAGAGACTATGAGCTCCAGGAGATGAGGAAGTCCTTTCATGATTTGAAAGATGAAATAGACACCAGAAAAAAGAATCAAACAGAATTGTTAGAGATGAAGAATGTGATACAGGAAATTAAAACCTCCTTCAAAAGTATTAAAAGTAGATTAGATTACACAGAAGATTGAATCTTGAATGTAGAAGACAAAACCTCTGACCTAGAAAAAAGTATCAAAAAGACTGAGAAAGCAACCAAGAAAAATGAGGATAATATATGAGAAATAATAGACATCATCAAGCAGATGTTTGTTACCCAAACATCCAGATAATTGGTATCCCAGAAGAGGAAGAAAATAATAAGGACACTGATAATTTATTCCATGAAATCCTGAAAGAAAAATTTCCAAACCTAGAGAGGAGTTCAGATACCCAGACCCAAGAAATACAAAGGACCCCAAGTAGAATCAACCCAAGAAGATCCTCTCCAAGGCACATCATAACCAAACTGACCAAAAGCACAAAGACAAGGTATTAAAATTGGCAAGAGGGAAACGTTAAGTTACCTACAAAGGTTATCCCATCAAGCTAACATCGGACCTCTTGTTAGAAACAACGTAGGCAAGGAAAGAAAGGGAAAATATAGTCAAAGTGTTAAATGAAAAACAATTTCAACCAAGAATACTATACCGGCAAGATTATCCTTCATATGGGAAAAAAAGATAAAAAAAACATTCTCAGATAAACAAAATCTGAAAGAATTTACCAACTCCAGACCAGCTCTTCAAGAAGTTCTGAAGGGAGTACTATACCAGGGAAACTAAAAAGTCAGACATACGGTTGTAAGAGAACAATAAACTACCAAGAAAATGGCTTGCTTAATGATAGCAACATGTACAGAAATATCGATAATAATGTTGAATGTTAATGGATTAAATTCTCCCATCAAGAGACACAGACTGACTCAATCGATATAAAAACAGAAACCCTCTATTTGTTGCCTACAAGAAACACACTTTGTGGATAAAGACATATATAGACTAAAACTGAAGAGCTGGAAAAAATATTCCGTGCAAACAGAAATCAAAAAAGGGCTGGAGTTGCGATACTGATTTCAGACAAAATAGGCATTAAGACAAAAAATGTAAGAAGGACGACGAAGGGCATTATATAGGGGCTGGTAGGTGGCGTGGTGGTTATTCATTTTTTAAATTTCATGTTCTTTTATACATTCAATCACATTATTTAACTTACAAAGTGAATATTCCAGCATGTGTACATTTTTCCCTAGTCTAGTTGATAATACTATTAAATTATCTTCAACAGATAATACCACATTTCTTTGTCCCATTAATGCTTCGCCTCTCTATTTTTCTTCTAAATGTCCTTCCTCAGACTCTACTCTTTCACCCACATTATATCTGGTATTCATAACCAGTCGCTGTGTTTCTATATCCTTTAGTCAATTAGTTTCAGTCATAGAGCACAGATACTTGATATATGTTAAGTGGGGACATACAATGCCTCTCCTCCATAGCCTGGCTTGCTTCACTCAACAGTAAATCTTCCATATTCATCCACTTTCTGTCAAAAGCCAGGGTCTTGTTGTGTTTTAAGGCTGAATAGTATTCCATAGAGTATATGTGCCACAGTTTTTCAATCTATTCATCTATTCATGGGCATTTGGATTGGTTTCATGTCTTAGCAATTGTGAATAATGCCACAATAAACATTGATGTGCAAGCACTTTTCCAATTAAGAATTTTTCTGCCTTTTGGGTAGATATCAAGGAACTCAAGCAGCTGTTCCAAAAAAAGATGATCAATCCTATTAAAAGATGGGAGAATGAATTGAAAAGAACACTCACTAAGGATGACATTCAAATAGCCAAAAGGATGAGATGCCACCTAACCCCAGTCAGAATGACTTAAGATTAAAAAAAAAAAAAAAAATGATAAGTGCTGGCAGGGGTATGGTGAAAGGTGAACTCTCTTACACTGCTAGTGGGAATGTAAATTGGTCTAGCCACTGTGGAGAACAATTTGGAGATTCCTCAGAATCTACAAGTAAATATGTAGATCTATTTGATATGATCCAGAGAATAATATAAAAGGCATTCAAAGAGGCAAAATGTCTTTTAAATGTCTTTATCTGCAAATGATATGATGGTATACTTAGAAGACCCAAAGGTTTCCATGAAAAAACTTCTCAAAGTAATAAATGAATACAGTAAAGTCTCAGGACACAAAATCAACACCCCAAAATCTGTAGCATTTCTATATACAAACAAGTTGAATGAGGTAGATCTGAAGAAAGGAATTTCTTTTACCATAGTCACAAAATGTATAAGATACCTAGGGATAAACCTAACTAAGAAAGTCAAAGGTGTTTATAGGGACCAGCAGTTGGTGTAATAGCTATGTTGCTGGACTCCCGTGGTCGACTGTGGTTCGAGTCTCGGACCCAGTGGCTTAAACTCACGCTGGATGCATGTGCGTGTGTGCGCAAGATCTCGAGAGGAGAATGGAGGAGAAGGAATTGTGGCATGGCCATCCCCCCAGGGTGTGATTTTTCACTTTCTGTCTCTCTGACTTTCTGGTGAGCACACACACCCTATAGTAAAAACTTCTCAAATAATAATAATAATAATAAAATTTTTAAAAAGACCTTTACAAAGAAAACTACAAAAATCTTTAAAAAGATATTGAAAATTATACAAAAAAATGAAAGGACATCCCATGTTCCTGGATTGGAAGAATTAATAAAATCAAAATGGCAATTATACCCACATTAATCTATATATTTAAAGCAATTCCAATCAATACCAGAGACTTTCTTCACAGATCTAGAAAAGACAATGACAGAATTTGTCTGGAATCATAAAAGACCTCATATTGCCAAAGTAATCCTGCACAAAATGAGTGAAGTGGGCAGCATCTCACTCCCTGACCCCGAAGTATACTAAAAAGCTGTGATAATTAAAACAGCATGATATTGGCAAAAAGAAACAAACAAACAAACAAAACCAGACAGATGGACCAATGAAATAGAATAGAGATCCCAGAAACAAACCCAAAACTTACAGCCAACTAATTTTTGACAAAGGACACTAGTCAATTCATTTGGAAAAGGAAAAACCTTTTTAGCAAATTGTGCTGGAAAAACTGGGTATCCACCTGCAAGAAGATGAAAACAAATCCCCATCTTTCACCATTAACAAAATTCAACTCAAATTGGATCAAAGATTTGAAACTGAAATTTCAAACTATAAAACTTCTGGTGGAAAACACTGGGGAAACTCTGGGAGACACTGGAGTAGGCAAAGGCTTCTTAAATAAGACTCCCAAAGCATGGGCAATGATCCCTAAAGTAGACAAGTGGGACCATATCAGATTAAGAAGTTTCTGCACAGCAAAGGACACAGTAATTAGCATGAATTGACAACCCTCAGAATGGGAGAATATTTCTGTAAACTAAGCCTCAGATTATTCTGGACTAATAACCAGAATACACAGGGAACTCAAGTGGCTTACCTGGAAAAAAAAAAAAAAAAAAAAAGAGAGAGATTAACCCAATTAAAAGACAGGAAAATGAGCTGAACATAAATCTCTCTAAGGAGGACATATGAACAGCCAAAAAACATATGAGGAAATGCTCAACATCCCTCATCATAAGAGAAATACTGATTAAAACCATAATGAGATACCACCTAATTCCTATCAGAATGCGAAGATTAAAAATACAGAAAGTGGTAAGTGTTGACAGGGATGTGGCAAAAGGGGAACTCTCCTACACTGTTGGTGGGAATGGAAATTGGTCCAGCAACTGTAGAAAACAATATGGAGTTTCCTCAAAGATCTACAAATAGAACTACCATTTGATCTAGCAATCCCACTTCTGGATATCTACCCAAAAGACAGGAGAATATTCAGTCGGAAAAGTGCTTGCACATAAGTGTTTATTGTGGCACTATTCACAATTGCTAAGACATGGAACTAACCCAAATGTCCACCAACAGATGAATAGATTGAAAAACTGTGGCACATATACTCTATGGAATACTATTCAGCCATAAAAGGCAACAAGACCCTGGCTTTTAATAGAAAGTGGTTGAATATGTAAAATTTATTGCTCAGTGAAGCAAACCAGGCTATGAAAGAAAAATATTGTATGTATCCACTGAATACATAATGACTGTCCATACTCCATGGTAGGGATTGAAATATTGGAGGGCATAAAAACAGTGAAAACAGTTATGGATGCTGAAGAACGTTCATAACTGTGGAACAGGGGGTGGGGGGAGAAGGAAAGAGTATAGAGAAGGATAACACGAGAACAAATACAAAGGCAAAACATTTGGGGTACAGAGAAATGGTTTATTACCTGTTGATGATAACATGTATAGTATTCTCAACTGGACTATTCTAAGAAATATTTCAAATTAGGTAAATTCTCTTTACAAGCTAAATGATGTATAGTGAGTGAATGTTTAAAAAATAAGAATTAAAAAATAATAATAATCTGGAAAAATGAAAAGCTTTTTGCTGCTGCTGATGTGGATAGTAATACCTTTGCCTTGACAAATATGCATGGTAATCATGCTGGAAAAAGAAACGTTACACACTGTAAAGATATATGTGATTAAATGTAATATAAAAAAGAAATTAAGGGACCAGCAGTTAGCATAATGGCTATGTCGCTGGACTCTCACGTAGTCGACCGCAGTTCGCGTCCCAGAACCTGTGGCTTAAAACTCACGCCGGGCGTGTGTGCGTGCGTGCCCAAGATCCTGAGAGGAGAATGGAGGAGAAAGGATTGTGGGGGAAATCACCCCTGGGGGATGATTTCTCGCTTTCTGTCTCTCTGTCTCTCTGTCTGTCCGGCGAGCGCATGCGCCCTATACCAAAAACCTTTCCAAAAAAAAAAAAAAAAAAAGAAATTAAACACAGAATTAGCACACAATCCAGCAACTCCACCTCTATATATACTCTATAGAATAACAAGTAGGGAGATACTTCTTCAGCAACGCCCTCAGCAGCAGTATCCACGATAACCAAAAAGTAGAACAGCCCAAGAGCTCAACAGGTGAATGAATAAACAAAATGTGGACTCTCTACCCAATGGGGTACTATTCAGCCTTAAGAATGAATGACAGGATCAGACAGTGATACAAAAGTAAAACCCCATGCTCTATGAGGCAGTCCACATGGCACATCTCCCGGTTCAAATCCAGGGATCTCCCTGAGTATACCAGGCTTGTGGTCAGGGGCTGGCTGAAGGCTGGGGGAGGGACTGTAGCATCAGAACCCTGTTGAGGGGCCTCTTTCTCTTTTCTCTCTGTCTCTCTTGCCTATGGAAGAAATAAATAAATACACTTTAAAAATACACTTTGAAAAGAGGAATGACATTTAACATGCTACACCATGGATGAACTTGCATTATGCTAACAAAATAAGCCAGGCACAAAATGACAAATACTACCTGATTCCACTTACATGAGGTTCCTAGAGTAGGCAAATTCAGACAGACAGAAAGAATACTGCTTTCCAGGGGTTGGGGAAAGGAGGAAGGGAGAGTTAGTGTTTAAGGCGTACAGAGTTTCAGTTGGGGGAGATGAAAAGGGTTCTCCAGTTGGACAGCAGTGAAGGTTGCACCATACGAATGTACTTAAAACCACTGAGCTCTATGGTTTAACATGCTTAATTTCATTATATATGTTTTACCATAAGAAAAATCAAAAGCAAAAACAAACAGAATCTCAAAGCAGACCAGCAGGAAAGAGGCAGAGATCAGAGGCCCAGGATGTAAGGTGGGGGCTGTCCCCACACCTGCCTTGTGTGAACTCCTGCAGGGCACTTCCCTGACACCAAATTCTCAAAACAAATCCTCAGTGACCCCCAAGGTGTTTGTGGAAAGCTTCGTTCTTCCCAGAAACCATCTAAGAAAGGAAGACTAGGGGGCGGCCACTGAGGGTCCCATGCGCGGGACTGGGCTGCCGCTCGGTCTCCCGCCCCTGGTGGCGCACGAGGCCCGGCAGGGCCGCGGTCCCTTCCGGGGAGCAGGCGGCTACGACGCGTCTGCCAGGCGACTTCCCACCCCGCCCCCGCGGCTCCAATAACAGCTCGCGGGGAGCCGCGCTCGG
Organism: Tupaia tana; assembly: GCA_026018925.1. NCBI lineage: Eukaryota > Metazoa > Chordata > Mammalia > Scandentia > Tupaiidae > Tupaia > Tupaia tana. The sequence continues at coordinate 143,218,329 of JAKSZU010000001.1, read as the reverse complement.
GCACAGCCGGCGCCGCTCTGCGCTGCCACCATGAGGGCCGAGGGCCATGGCGACCTGGAGCAATTCTGCAGCATGGGGAAAGGCCGGGGGCTGCGGGCCCTGCAGCCCTTCCAGGTTGGGGACCTGCTCTTCTGCCCGGCCTACGCCTACGTGCTCACGGTCAACGAGTGGGGTACGGCTTCGCCAGGAAAGGATTGTCCAAATGTGGAAGATGCAAGCAGGCATTTACTGCAATGTGGGGTGTCAGAAAGAAGACTGGCCCATGCACAAACTGGAATGCCCTCCCATGTTTTTTTTTTTTTTTTTTCCCTCTTTTTTTTTTTTTTTTTTTTTTTTTTTTTGAGAGGTTTTCGCTATAGGGCACGTGCGTTCACCAGACAGACAGAGAGAGACATAGAGACAGAAAGCGAGAAATCACCCCCCAGGGGGTATGGTCATGCCGCAATACCTTCTCCTCCATTCTTCTCTCGGGATCTTGGGCACGCGTGCACATGCGCCGGGCGTGAGTTTTAAGCCACTGGGTCAGGGGCGTGAACCGCGGTCGACTACGTGGGAATCCAGCGACATAGCCATTACGCTAACTGCTGGTTCCCCCACGGTTGTTTTTGGAGAAAACTGGAATTCCTCCGAGACAGTAAGGCTGACAGCAAGGATTCTGGCCAAACAGAAAATCCACCCAGAGAGAACTTGGGAGAAATTAGCTGTGAAGGAGTTTGAGTCACATCTGGGTAAGTTAGACAATGAGAAGAAGGATTCGATTCAGAGTGACATTGCTGCACTCGATTCGAGTGACATTGCTGCACTCCGCCACTTCTACTCCAAGCACCTCGAGTTCCCCGACAACGGTAGCCTAGAAGTAGTCTTTGCACAGGTTAACTGTAATGGCTTCAAAATTGAAGATGAAGAACTTTCTCATGGGAGATCAGCAGTATTTCCTAATGTTGCTCTAATGAATCATAGCTGTTGACCCAATGTCATTGTGACCTACAGAGGGACCCTGGCAGAAGTAAGAGCTGTACAAGAAGTCAGCCCTGGAGAGGAGGATTTCACCAGCTATATTGACCTCCTGTACCCAACAGAAGATAGGAACGACCGGTTACGGGATTCTTACTTCTTCACCTGTGAGTGCCATGAGTGCACCACCAAAGACAAGGATAAGGCCAACGTGGAAATCCGGAAGCTCAATGACCCTCCAAAGGCAGAAGCCATCTGTGATATGGTCAGATAGGCACGCACTGTCATTGAGGAGTTTCGGAGAGCCACGCACTACACATCCCCTAGTGAGCTGCTGGAGATTTGTGAGCTCAGCCAGGAGCTCTGTGTTCGAGGACAGCAACGTGTACATGCTGCACATGATGTTCCAGGCTGTGAGCGTCTGCTCGTATATGCAGGACTGGGAAGGAGCCCTGCCATACGGACAGAGAATCATTAAGCCCTACAGCGAGCACTACCCACTGTACTTCCTCAATGTGGCTTCCATATGGTTGAAGCTAGGAAGACTGTACATGGGCCTGGAAAACAAAGCCACAGGAGAGAGCCCTGAAGAAGGCCATTGCAATCATGGAAGTAGCTCACGGTAAAGATCATCCATGTATTTCTGAGATCAAACAAGAAATTGAAAGCCACTGAAACTATGCAGATTCCATCTGAATTCTAGTTCAAACATCTTATAGGATTTAAATATTTCAAATCTTGTGCATCAGTCTCACATTTCTGTAAAAATAATTGGAATGATAACACTTGCACTTAAACCCTGCTTATCCCATATTTGGTTGGTCTTAATCTTTAACCTTAATATCAAAATTTTTTTTTTGTAAGAATGGCATGGTTTCAAATGTTAATTTGGACAGATTGCATTTTTAAAATGCACTTATTTTTCCCTTCATGCCTATTGTAATGTTCTGAACAAACTTGAATGATGAAAGAAAGTTAAAATAACAATATTTGAATTAAAAAAAAGAAAGGAAGACTAAAAGAACATTCCTCCACTTTGCTGCAATGCTCTTTATGGTTGATCAGAGTGCCCCCCCCCCCCCCCGTGCTGTCCCACATGAGTGCCATGACCACAGAGAAGATTAGTGTCTCCTGTTACACCAGCCATGACCACAGAGATTAGTGTTCCTTGTTATACCAGCCACAACTCCTGCCACTGTGAAATAATCCATAGCCATCCATGTGAACGTCAGAGAAATTAATTCTCCCAAGTGTGCCAGCTATTAAATGCAGGCAATCCTAGGGTGGACATCAGAAAGCAAGTGGCCGATAGAGCCCCAAACGGTGATTCTAGAGGAGTGCAGGGCAGAGAGGAGAGGGAGGAAGCGAGGCCTGGGGGGTGATCCAGGTGACGGGTGAATGGGGGGGGTCTGAGGTTGGACATCAATCTATGAGCATCCTTGGGGTGACATAAGAATAAACACCACATTTCCATGCTGTGTACAGACCAAAGAGGAGAGTTGCCAACTATTCAGAGAGTTCAGGCAGGGGGAGCAGCCAAAGAGAAAATGCAGGGAAAAATTAACACAGAGACAACAAAACCCGAGGACGATGTGATACTACCGAGGGGATGCAGGCGTAAGTGAGGTAGTTTTGTAGCAAATAATTGGGTCAAGACACAAGCATGAAAGTGTAGATATTCACCCTGTGCCCTCCCTATCGTCTGGTTTGGGCTGCTCATTTTCACATTCACAGTCACTACCGAGTACCTGTCCAAGGGGTCTCCAAAAAATTTAAGGAAATGTGTACTATTTAAAAATATGCATGGATTTAAAAACCTTTTGCACCAAATAAACTCATACTTTAATTCCACTTTTTCACAAGCTTTTTGAAATCCCTCATATATGCCATGCACTATTGTATGTCTAGGAAATACAGCAAGGAGCAAAACAGGATAAGCATTCCTGCTCTTACGGAGCTCTTCACCTACGGGAGACACTGGCAATCACAGGATTAAGAAGTAAACTGTAGAGCAGGGAGTAGTGTTGTCAATCGACTGCTAAGGAGAAAAACAACAGAGGGAAGGAACAGAGGAAAACCCAGCGTTGTACACCATTAGAGGGAACGGCGGAAGAAGGCCTCACAGAGCCAGTGATACTTAGGGAATCTAAACGAAGTAGCATTGAGAGGTGAGGATGGGGTACAGGGAGGACTCAGTCTCAAGGGAACAGCATGATGTGCAAAGGCCCTGTGGTGAATGTGCTTGGTGTATGAGTATTGTCAGTGGACAGGGTTGCCAGATGAAATACAGATCACTGAGTTAAACTGGGATTTCAAATACATGGCAAGATGTATGTCCCAGATACTATAATTTTTGCCAGAAGAGGGTGGGGAGTGAGAAAGCATCCCCACAGAGGGCATGGTCATGCTGTAAACCATTCTCCATTTCTCTCCTTCTGGGATTTTGGACACCCATACTCAAGTGCTGGCATGTTTTTCAAGACACCAGTTCTGGAACTCAAACTGTGGTCGTCTGTGTGGGATCCAGCCACCTTAACCACGAGGCCACGGGCTGGCCCGTATATTAACTTTTCCTCTGCTGCCTCTAGGAAAGAACCTTAGGGAAAGACACATTTTTAGATGTTATATAGGTTGAGACTGTGACTGACCCGCACCAAATCCATGAATCAAGAAGACTGAGTGACCTAAGTTTGACCCCATTACAGACAGGGAGTATGGGTGCTGGCTGCAGCGAAACCATCAATCAGAACGGTACCAGTTTCAATAATGGACCAATAGGATTGCTGTTTGACCTGACCAATCAGAGCTACACAAGCTTCACTCTCATTTACCTATGCAGACTAAGTTGAAGACTAGCTCAGAAAATATTTCTCTATAAAAACCCATCCCTAGGGCCAGCAGGTAGCATGGTAGTTAAAGTGATAGATCCCACGTGATTGACTCCATTATTCAAGTCCCAGACCCAGCAGCTTGAGGATCATGCTGGGCACATGCGTGTAGGCCTAGGATCCCAGGAGGAAAATGGCGGAGAAGGGATTGTTGCTTGGCCATCCCCCCAGGATGTGATTTCTCACTTTTCCCCTCTCTCTGGCATGCACACTTGCCCTGTGACAAAAATCTTTAAATAAAAGACCATCCCTGAACACATTAAGGGGACAGTCCTTTGGGCAGACCTAGTTCTCTCCAAGTGATGTTACCTGTAATAAAGCATTCCTGCTGGACAAATCTTAGGGACCAGAGTTTGGCTTCTCTGACCAAGCGACTGCTCCTGGGTCTGTATCTACTTAAGTTGGTAAAAAGATGACTAGGAGAGATGAGGTCCATTCTATTCTGGCTGCATCCACACCATTTGAACCCCAAGAACACTGGGCAGGGTCAGCTGCATCCTCCTAACTTTCAACCGAATTGGTTTTGTAGGTGGCCTTAGACCCAAACTTCCCAAGGAAGTCGTTACAAGAAAGCATCCTATGTTAGAGTTCACAAAATGTTACCCACTCTACCCTACTTATTAAAGGCTCTGACAAGTTCTTCAGTGAAATAAGCCCTGTGTATTTTTCTTAACCCCCCCTTTCCCCAAATGCATTTGAGCACAGAACCCCTTTATTAAGGAGTAGGGTACGTTTGTAAGCAAGAGGAGGAAAATGGAGGCTTCCCCAGGACCCATTCTGGCAGGGGGTATGGCAGAGGAGAGTGATAAGCAAAGCCTGCCATTGCCATCAGTTTACAGAGCAGGACAGGCACATATGGAAATTACAAATCTCAGCAAAGAGAATAAAGGTGAGGAGAGAGAAATGGGAAGACTGGGAAGTGTTATCTAAATGAACACGTTTAATGCATGAAAGAACTTCACAACAGGATTAGGAAGAAAAATGTAACTTTTCTCCTTTAACTGAAAGAGGCAACTTTCAGAGGAAGCACATTGTGCTTGAGAACAGCCACTGAACTCAAGTTCTACCTACAATAACCCAGCTGTCTGGTCAGCCCTGTAGCCTGGTGAGTCAGATCCCACATGACTGGCCACGGTTCTAGTCCCCGCCCAGTGGCTTGAAAAACACGCCAGGAACTTATGCATGTGTGCCCCAAAATCTTGACAGGGTGGAGAAGTCGAAGAGAAGGGATTGTAGCTTGGCCATGCTCCAGCAGGAGGTGCTTTTATTGTGTGTGTCTGTCTCTTTCTCTGGTGAGTGCACGTGCCCTCTGGTAATTAAAAACAAACAAACAAAAACTAGCTGTCAAGAAAGAGTTTTAAATTTCTAACAGCAGAAGATCCTTTTATTTTAATTTTTAAAAAATTTTTAGTTTTTTTTTTCCTTTTTTTTTTTTTTTTTTTTTTTTGCTATAGGGCATATGTGCTCACCAGAAAGAGATAGAAAGAAAGAAAGAGAGGGGAAAGGTGAGATATCAACCCCCTAAGGAATTGACCATGCCACAATCCCTTCCCCTCCATTCTTCTCTCAGGAGTTTGGGCATGCGTGCACTTGTGCTCAGCATAATTTTCAGGTACCAGGTTTGGGATTTGAACTGCTCGGTCAGTCATGTGGGATCAAGCCTCCTTAACCTCCATACAATGTGGGTGGTCCCAGAAGCTCTCTTGACAGGACATTGAAAATCAAGCTTGCTAATGACATAGCGAGAACTGTAGCTCAGGGCTCCTATCCCCCGACCTGAGGGTTCCTGCTCCCAGATCTCCACAGTTCGAAGAGCAAGGGCAGAACACCTGCCTGCAGCCTTGGGTGAGCTGTCAACTCTACAGCAGCATCTAGAAAAACAATGACACCATATAATGACTGTCCAGCGACCACAAAAACCTGCTCAGTCACCCCCAAACTCTTGTCATCCCTCCTGCAGTATGTGATTAAACTACAAGAGTCTCAGTTTTTCTTTCCAGCTTTCTTTCTCAGTTTTTTTTCTCAGTTTTTCAGGCTAAAGTCTAAGCCTGGGAAGAAAGTGGGGTGCTGGACTTGAGGGAGGAGTGAAAGGAAACCAAGGTCAGAGAGAGTGGGTTCAAGGCCCTGAACAGGGACCTGTCTGGCAACTTTTTATGGTAGCGCAGGTAGGTTCTGGAACTTTCACAAATAGACTGCTCCCTACAGAGGTGTGATTGAGACTGGGGAGGGTTGCAAGTGTCCAGGGAACATGGAATCTCAGTGCAGAGTAAGCCATGGGACACCCACCCCCTGCCATCACTCTGCACAGGTCAAGGACAGCCTGAATTACACCTGATGTTTGCCATTTCTTTAGTTTCTCTTCAGAAAAACCCTACCTCTACCTGTCACAGAGGCCAATGCAGGGTCACCTGTGCGCCATTCTGAAGGCTCTAGAGAAGAACTCATCCTGGCCTCTTCTAGCTCCTGGAGTCTGTGGGCAATTCTGAGCTCACGGTGGCATAACCCCAGTATCTACCTTCGTCATCACAAAATATTCTCTCCCTGAGTCTGTGTCTTCCAAGTCCAAATCTTCCTCTTCTTACATGGACATGAGTTATGCTGTTAGAGTCCATCCTAGACCAGTATGACCCTATCTTAACTTGATTACATTCATAAAACCCCTATTCAGCGGAACCGAGGCCAGCGCGCTGGGCCGCCCGCCTCTGGGCCCGCGCGGGACCGGGGCCGCCCGCCTCTGGGCGCGCGGGACCGGGGCCAGCGCGTGGGGCCGCCCGCCTCTGAGCCTGCGCGGAACCGGGGCCGCCCGCCTCTGGGCCCGCACGGGACCGGGGCTGCCCGCCTCTGGGCCTGCGCGGAACCGGGGCCAGCGCGCTGGGCCGCCAGCCTCTGGGCCCGCGCGGGACAGGGGCCGCCCGCCCGCCTCTGGGCCCGCGCGGGACCGGGGCCGCCTGCCTCTGGGCGCGCGGGACCAGGGCCAGAGCGCGGGGCTGCCGCCTCTGGGCCCGCGCGGGACCGGGGCCGCCCGCCCCTGGGCCTGCGCGGAACCGGGGCCAGCGCGCTGGGCCGCCCGCCTCTGGGCCCGCGCGGGACTGGGGCCGCCCGCCTCTGGGCGCGCGGGACCGGGGCCAGCGCACGGGGCTGCCCGCCTCTGGGCCCGCGTGGGACCGGGGCCGCCCGCCTCTGGGCCCGTGCGGGACCGGGGCCGCCCGCCCCTGGGCCTGCGCGGAACCGGGGCCAGCGCGCTGGGCCGCCCGCCTCTGAGCCCACGCGGGACCGGGGCCGCCCGCCTCTGGGCCTGCGCGGGACCGGGGCCGCCCGCCTCTGGACGCGCGGCGCCTCTGCTTCGCGTTCCGCAGTCGAGGCCGCCCAGCCCCTGCTGCCTCTCCAGCGCTGGGTGTGTCCCGCGCTCGGTGCCGACGCCGCCTGGCAGCGCTCTGACCGGGCAGGCGAACCGGAGGTGGCGCTGGGTCCCGCGCGCATTTGCGTGCTTGGGGGCTGGCGTGTGCCCGCTGGGCCCGCACGTGGCTGCCGGGCCCGAGCGTTGCCGCTGGGCCTGAGCGTGGTTGCGCGCGCTCGGGCCTGACGTGTGGCCGTCGGGCCTGCACGTGACCGCCGGGTCGGCGCATGGCCGCTGGGCCTGCGAGTGGCCGCTGGGCACAGGCGTGGCCCCCGGACTGGCGAGTGGCTGCCGGGTCTGAGTGTGGCTGCCGGGCCCGCTCCTATGCGTGGCCGCCGGGCCTGCGCCTACACATGGCTCCCGGGCCGGAGTGTGGTCACTGGGCCTGTGTGTGGCTCCCGGGCCTGCGAGTGGCCACCGGGCCTGTGCCTGTGCGTGGCTGCCAGGCCTGTGCATGGCCCCCAGGTTGGCGAGTGTCCGCCAGGCCTGAGCATGGCCGCCGGTCCTGTGTGTGGCCGCCGGGCCTGCGCCCGTGCGTGGCCGCCGGGCCTGCGTGTGACCGCCGGCCCTGTGCGTGGTCGCCGGGCATGCGCCCACGCGTGGCCACCGGGCCGCGCATGGCTGCCGGGCCTGCGCCCGGGCGTGGCCAATGAGCCTGCCCGTGACCGCCGGGCCTGCACGTGACCGGCGGTTGCAAGCAGCAAACTTAGGCCGAAAACAGGGATTAAGATCTTGCAAATATAAGCAGCAGAGGGAAACCTTGGATGCCTTAAACCAATTGAGAAATGTATTGTATAGGAGGATTTTCGCTGCCTATGGGCAGTGAGAAGGCGATGGTACCAGCCCTGCATTACCTCAGGGAAAAACAAGAACTATTCTACCATTCTTAAGGAAGCCAGATACTCGAGGATGACTCACGCTGCAGATCCCCACAACACCATTCTCGGTAATCACAGGATGGATGCTGTGCTGCATCGGCTGATAACCATCTCTGCCTACCAGAACTGCGTTCCTGAAACTATTCCATAGAGACTCACCTGCAACTGCGGAGCTGCACGAGACCCACCCTTGACCCAACCCTGAATAGAACCTATGTTTCCTATTGTGGAAAACTTTATGAGCTCATAATTGAAAAAGGAAAGAAAAAAAAGGGGTGAAAGATCTGGAGGGTATGGTCGCAGGGATGGCAGCTGCGGATGCTGGAGACAGCACAGGGGAGGTAATGGGAGTGAGTGATGGAGGGCGGCTCACGGAACGATCATCACGTTTGATGGACACAGGGGTGAAGGGTGGTCTGTTGAAGATGATGTATGTGGGGGTATCATTGTCTTGGCTAGTGTGAACTGTACTCATGCTGGAAGGGACCGTGCTGTACACTGTAAAGATGTCCAATGAAAAAAAAATAATGATAACATTATCGGCACTCTGGCAGAGGGAGAGGGATCTGGTGATATGATGGCGGAAAGGATAGATGTGGATGCCGGAGGCTGTAAGGGAGGGGAGTGGGTGGTCAGGAGAGGGTGATAGAGAGTGGGCGTGGGGGGCAAAAGGAGGAATCATTTAACACCAAAAAAAGTAGAGTTCTCTGTTGAAAACTATATACATATATGTATATTGTATACATCATAATGGGAACTTTATGTAAAATGAATTTAATTAATCTGAGAAAAATAAAATTAAAAAAAAAACCCCTATTCAAAATCAAATCATATTCTAAGGTTCTTAATAGGAATAAATTTTGGGGGGACACTATTCAGACAATTACAGTAACTGAAAGGTAAAGAGTGCCAGAACTTTCGACTTTGTAGGTGTAAGCAACTTTAATTACAATATACGGCTTTTTACCCAGCAGCATTCTGAAGTAACCATGGGTCCTGTTTCCCATTCCATAAATTTAGTTTTGATTGTCAATTTTAAAAAAATTTCTGGAGGGTGCATGTGCTGGCCAGAGAGAGACAGGGAGAGAAAGTACCCCCAGTGGGTGTGGTCACGCTACATCCCGTCTCCTCCATTTCTCCATCTTGTCAGGACTTTGGGCACAACACTCACACATGCAGGCATGTTTGCTGGTTTGGATCCAGCCATGGGGAATCCAGCTTCCTTAACCACTAGGCTACAGACAGCAGCATCTGTTGGATGGTCCAAGTTGGGGAAGGCTGTGGAAAGGAGAAAGCCCCTGAGGATTCCTTCCAGGGGAAGGAGCTCATGAGCATAACTTTGGTTCTTCTTATTTATCACTCACTCCGCTGTCCTCTTTGGTAACTTTGCAATGAGAACTAGATTGTAGGCAATTCTACACCTTCATTGACTCTTGGGAGTAAACTGCACTTCCAAGGCTGAGCTTGTCACTGTGGAGTGAGTTGGAATGGGGCCTGCACAGGTCCACATGCCTCTGCCAAAATTCAAACTTGGATATTAGACCTATTTGTTCAAAGATACAAACCACATTCCCCTTTTCTCTTGTGAAAGTGATCTTTGGGACTCCATCAACCTTATTCCTTTATGTCATTTTTCACTTGGGCAGGGAAGAGCATGCCATTTACTGGACACCCCCAAAGACTTCAGCAATGGGCATGGCTTGCATGCAACACCAATTAACTTTTCAGCATTTCACACGTAATCCATTCAAGTGAGCCTCCTTCCCTTCACATGCCAAAAATATATACCTGGAGCTGAAAAGGAGCGTGCCCAGCTCAAGGTGATCTTGAACCTTCCATAAAAGGCCAGCGAGGGAATTGATTTCACCTCCAGGATTATTGTCCCCAAGATAGCTGGTATGAATTCCAAATATGGCAACAAAGGAGCAAGGCCAAGTTGTGGAAAGAATTTAAGTGAAACTCTTCTATACACCAAAATCTCAAAGGAGAGGAAGTAGCTGGCCACCCCCAGTTACAGTTCATGGTAATAGAGCTTGTTTCTTTATAATAGGCATTCACGATTATCTATTTGCAGAAATGTTCAAACACAGCCAGCATACTCTGTGCCTCTGGAAAAACCTGGATCAATACAAGTAACAGAAGAATAGAGGAAAGAGAAAGGAAAGATTTTATCAAGCCTATTTACTTTAAAGATACCTTAAAGGCCTGCACAAACACACCTGCTTCTTCAGTGCCAGACAGAGCAGAGCAAACATGCGTCTCCATTAAGAAAACTTACAGAGAAAAAGACATTGTTGCCATAAAGCCGGCCACCATAGGAGGCGCTAGCGTCTCTGCAGGCGAAAGCACAGAAGCCTAATCTTCAGATCAAAATTTAAAACATGAGTCTGTGAACTAACACTACATTGCACACTGGGGATAGTGATGAGTTAAGGAATATTTAACAACCGGATCATCTGGGAAAGGGGAAAACACCTGATTTAGAGCACCTGCCATTTTCTGTAGTGTAAATACTCCCATAGCAGCTGATTTCGAGCGACCAATATGTCACTGAATGGGAAGCTGGGAAGAGATGTGAAGAACCACATCATTCTGTAGTATTTCCACCTGACAGATATGATAGATATAAACAACTTCTAGAGCATAGGTAATAGTAAAAAGTACTAAAACAAGTAGGAAGTGATGAGTTTTGGGGTATTTATTACCTTTATTGTAACTATTTAATTGTGATTAATGTATTTTAATATTTAATAATGACTAACAACCAGCTCACAAAATTCCTGAGAATTTGGGAATTGGCTCAAGTTCTATGTGTTTCTGCATACCACTGCTTGGGGAATTTTTTGGCTTTTGTTTTTGTTTTTTTTTTGAGAGTTTTTTGCTAGAGGGCACGTGTGTTCACCGGAAAGACCTTCCTTTCCCCACTCCACAATTGCCCTGGTTCCACTGAGACAGAATCTCCCCAGAGGGACCGTGTGTGTGTGTGTGTGTGTGTGTGTGTGTGTGTATAATTTTAGGTTTTTGCCGTAAGTCATGTATGCTTGCTGGACAAGACAGAAGAAAAGTGAGAAATCACCCCTCAGGCAGATAGCCACACTGCAATTGCTTGTCCTTTATTCTCCTCTTTGAATATTGGGCATTCATGGACATGTGCCCAGTGAGATTTCAAGCTGTTGGGTCTGGGACTTGAACCACAGTCAGCCATGTGGGAATCTAGCACCTTAACCACCATGCCATCTGCTGGCCCCACACATACATATTTTTAAAAGCTTACCAGGGTGACTGTAATGAACATTGTAGTTGAGAGCCACTGACATGTGTCTCACCTCTTTTTCTTTTTCTTCCCCTCCAGATGCAAAAGTAAGCTGCTATGCTGGTATGTCTCTCTTACTGGAGAGACAGGCAAGGGAAGGTAAGAAAGCCCTCCCTATGGGGAATGATCATGCTGCAATCCCTTCTCCCTCATTTCTCCCTCCTTTTGGGATTCTGCACATGTATGCTCACGTGCCCAGTGTGATTCTTAGGCCCCAGGTCTGGGACTTGGAAGCAGAGTTGGCCATGTGGATCCAGCCACCTTAACCACCACTATGCCACAGCAGGCTAGTCACCCCTCTGTTTTACAGAAAGGGAAATCAACAACTGAAAGTTTAAATGCCTTATTAGTTAACAACTCTTACTTAGGTTTTCTTCCTTCCTCTACCCCTCTCACCCCGATAATGTGCAACTTTGGATATATTTTTAAAATATTGTGCTTTGTATTAGGATTCATAGCTGGCTTCTCCCAGATAGAGGTGCTCTGCCAACCCTAGAGTGAGTGAGAGTGCATATGCCTTAATGAGAAAGGCCTCATTATGAGAGGTTTTTCGCTATAGGGCGCTGCGCTCGCCAGACAGACAGAGAGGGACAGAGAGACAGAAAGCGAGAAATCACTCCCCAGGGGGGATGGTCACGCCGCAATCCCTTCTCCTCCATTCTCCTCCCGGGATCTTGGGCACGCACGCACACGTGCCCGGCGTGAGATTTAAGCCACCGGGTCCGGGACGCGAACCTCGGTCGACTACATGGGAGTCCAGCGACATAGCCATTACGCTAACTGCTGGTTCCCTCGGCCTCATTACTTTTTAATTATTGTAACAAGCGCTAAACTAACGCTTACTTTTTTTTTTTTTATTGAGAGGTTTTTGCTATAGGGTGTATGCACTCACCAGAAAGACAGAGAGAGACAGAGAGACAGAAAGCGAGAAATCACCCCCCCCCCCCGAGGGGGTTTGGCCACGCCACAGTCCCTTCTCCTCCATTTTCCTTTCAGGATCTTGGGCACACACGCACACGCGCCCAGCGTGAGTTTAAGCCACCGGGTCTGGGAGTCGAACTGCGGTCGATTACATGGGAGTCCAGTGACATAGCCATTATGCCAACTGCTGGTCCCACTGATCCTTACTTTTATAGAAGCTATTTTTTAAAAGACTTAGCAAGGAAATTCATGAGTAAGGGAAACCATAAATGAGAGACACTGGCATCCTTAAGAAACTTTTTTCTCTAGTTTTTGCCATAGGGCACTTTGTGCTAGCTGGAGAGAAACAGAGAGAGAGAGAGGGTAAGTGAGAAATCGCTTACCCTCAAGGGAATGGCCACTCCATAATCCCTTCTTCTTCACTCTTCCCTTGGGATTCTGGCATGCATGCCTTTGTGCCCAGTGTGAGTTTCAAGATACCAGGTCTAGGATTTGAACCACTGTCAGTCATGTGGGAGTCTAGCACCTTAAACACCACACTACCTGCTGGCCCCTGCTTTGGATCCTTTTTGTTTGTTTCTGTTTTTTAACCTCTCTCTGGAGAGGACGCATACTCTCACCAAAGAGAGACAGACAGAAAGAGGGAAAGGGACAGGGGTAGAGCACTTCCCAATAAGGCCTGATCATGTCACAATCTCTTCTCCTCTATTTCTCCCTCTCATTGGAGAGGAGCATGTGGAGCACACATGCACACATTCCTGGTGTGTTTTTCAAGCTGCTGGGACCAGGACTTGAACCGTATGGTCAGCCATGTGGGATCTGTCTCCCTCGGCCACTCCTCTGTATCTGTTTTTTGTTCTTACTGCTATAGGTTAAATGTGCTCTCCCAGAATTACCATCTGGTGAACCGTTGCTGAGAGGGTAGAGATTGAGTTGATATGGTGTTGAAGGGTGGGGCTTTGGGAAGTGTTCAGGAGTCAGGATAGGGGCCCTATGATCGAGCCCTCAGGTTTCATAAGGGAATGAGACAGACAGGTATGCTCTGTGCTTGCTCTCACCCTCTGCCATGTTACCTACCAGCGACAAGACTCTCATCAGACATGGCCCCTGGCCCCTTGACCTTGGGCCTCCAAACCCATGAGCTAAGTCAACTTGTGTTCTCTTAAATGACCCAAACAGGCATTTCTGTTCACAACAACAGACTGCAACAGTGACAAGGTAGAAGGTCTTAGGCCAGTTTCTCTTCTACTATTAGTTGAGAGAAGATTCTATGACTAATTGTGGACTCATCCCCCAAAGGTATTATATCTGTGTTTCCGTGAAAGCCAGTCCAGTTAAACCCTGTACAAATAAGAACATGCCTAGGCTTAGAGTGAGGCCTGCAGATTCTGGCATCTTCTCTGTCCCTGTGTCTCAGCGTGTTAGCGGGGGCTTCTCCTCCCTGCCCAGGAAATGCATTCCCTCATTTACTGCAGGGTTGGTGGAGCACGTCTGTCTGGGAAAAGCCAGCTATAAACTGAGGAGATCAAAGCTCTGGGGCAGACCACATTTTCATAGGCCTATGGGCTTCCCGAGCAATCCTCATGGTCAGTATCATTGTCACAGCATCTCATAATGATGTCTTTGCTTTGCCCCATCCCCGAAGGTAGTCACAGAGCCGGACACTCAGTGTGCAGGACTGTGGGCCCTGGGCTCAGCCAGGGGCACCTGCCAAGGGGAGATCTTCATGTTTTTCTTTAGGACGAGGGTGCACCTCTTACCCCCTCTCTTCCAGATACACCAGACCCCTTGGTGCAAGACAGCTTTCAAATGCACTCCAGGCAGCGTCTGGGATCTGCAGCCACACAGAGCTTTTCCCCTTCTAAGCCCACACTTGCTAACCTTCAGTTCCAAACCATGCTCTTGACCTGTCTCGGTCCTTCCGGAGAGGAGGTCCCATGCAGAGGCAGGTTTTCTCACCACTAGCTTTCCTGTGCTAGCCCTTCCCGACACCCCTCCACCAACCTTGGGGTGTGAGGTCCCAGCCTATGGTCATGGGGGGCGGGTACCTGCCCCTATCAAGTGTGTGGTGAGGGGTGTCATATGACATCTTGGGCCTCAATTGCATTGTTGGTGACTGGGGAGAATCATTTCACCTCTTGGGTTAGTGTGAGCATTCAGAAGCCACTGTGTATGCAAAACTCTACAAAGGGCAGAGGCCACTGCAATACCAAAAACAGTTTCAACTCTCCTTCCCTGCAGCCCCTCCCCTGAGTCGCCTTGCTCTCCCTGCTGGCCCCAGTTATTACATCCCTGTGGTCTTTGTACTATCAGTAGGGTTGCCAGATAGACCAGAGGGCACTCAGTTAAATTTGAACTTTAGATAAACAACAAATGATACGTAGTATAAGTTTGTCCCATGCAATATTTTTATTTGCAAAATCTGGCAATCCAAATCTAATGAGAATACATTTCATGGGATTGGACACCATGTTGGATTCATTTGTGTCCCCAAACCTCCCTCTCCATCTCCCAGCCTAGCATAGTGCTGGGCACATGGGGTCAGTACCCACTGGGTCAGCAGTTCTTGACAGCTGCAGTACCACCCTCTAGGGGCTTTGTGGGAATTAGAGGAGGCCTTTTTGATCAGCAGGATTATAAGAGGCTGGCATCTAGTAAACAGGATCCAGGGATGCTCCCTGACCCTCCAGGCTTGGAACCGTAGTGCTCCACGGAGAATTGATCCTCATCCCACACACCATTTGTGTAAGTAGAAAACCTGCTTATGAGTGTCTAAGCCCGGACATGCATACTATGAATGTAAAGTGAATTCTGTGCTGTATCTTCCAGGGATGCAACGACTATATAAGCAAGGCAAGGCTATATTTTCTTTCCTTTCTATTGGAAATTGCATCTATGGGTTTGAGACCTCCCTACAACACACCTGAGTCAGTTTCTCTTTGTAGATATGGATTTTACCCAACTGCCTCTTTCTGACTTCATTTTTTCTCCTTGTGTGGTATGCTCAGGCACGTCAAGTATTGAACATACTTTATTATAACACCCTCTCCACATTCCTTTTATTTCTCCTTTATATTGTTCTTTATATTTTATATATATATATATGTATATAATATATATATACACACACATTTTATATTTATATATATACACATTAATTCATGTGTGTGTATATATATATGCATTTATATGTATGCACACACACACACACACACACACACACACACACACACATACACAGTCTTCATTCTAGGATACCTTCTTTTCTCCCAGACCAAGTCAGCTCCCTGGAGGACCCAATGGTGGTCTGTGGGAGGACGTCTTCCCATCGCCCCTCTTCTAAACTTTAGGGATGTATTCTGCTTGCATTTGTCCAGAGCTGCCCAGCCTGGACCCAGCTTCTGTGTCTCTGTTCCCAGGTGGGATCCCTGTGTCCTCAGGCTCCTCTCCCAGCTGCTGTTGCTCCAGGTGATGTTCAACCATCATCTAAGGTCTTCCACTGTGGGTGTGTCATCTTCTGTTGCCATGGAGACATGGCCAAGGTGGACTTGAGAAGTGGGTTGGTGATCTGGTCTTCATCTCTCTCTAGAGATAACTGGTCACTGGTCAGCATGAGGCTGGCAGGATGAGATGCTTCTGAAACTGCTCCACCAGCTTGAGGTCAAGGTGTGGCTCGAGAAGCTGACCGTGAACGGGATCTTCTGGAAGCTGTTGTCTTGCTCCCTGGTAGGCTGGCACTGCAGGCAGGAGAGAAGGCAGAGTACTTGGGCTAGAGGGCACTCTCTCTCCACTCTGCTCTGACCCCAGGAAGAGTAGGCTATTAATGGCTAAGTTCTAGGGGTGACAAAAGTCATATGCACCTTTTTAAAGTTAATTTTTAATCTTATTTCTTCCATGAGAGAGACCAGCAGAAAGAATGAAGGAGAGAGAGATGGGCATCCCCAGCAGGGTCTTTGTATCGCAATGCACCCCCAGCCTCAGTCAGCCCGGGGTCACAGACACAAGTGCATGTGTGAGTGTAGGGAGAGGTCCAAGACATGAACCTAGGAACTTCCCATGTAGGCCCAGCATCATTAAGTATTGTTACCACTGCACTATTGAAGCTAGCCCTATAGGTGAATTTTTGACTGCATGAGGTCAGGACTCCTAACCCCCACATTATTCAAGGGTTGCCTGTGTATGCACTTCAAGGCTGCACTGCTGTCTGTGACTTTCATTTCAGGATTGTAAAAACACTGTTACAGAAGGTCTGTTACAAAAGGGGCCACCCTGGAAATTGCAGTGGTTACTCAAACCTAGACTAGGGAACCAGCAGTTAGCGTAATGGTGCTGGATCCCACATAGTGACCTCGGTTGTCCCGGACCCGGTGGCTTAAAACTCACGCCGGGCGCGTGTATGCATGCCCAAGAACCGAGAGGAGAATAGAAGGGATTGTGACATCCCCCCCGGGGGGTGATTTCTCGCTTTCTGTCTCTAAGAGGTACAACCAAACCATATAGTTCGTTACAGAAGAAGTAACCATTGGGAAATAAAGGGAAAGAGGCATAGGAACTCCCTGACTGCCTTTGTTACTTCTTGTGCATCAATGCTTATTTCAAGATTTAAAAAATAAAATGATTTTTAGGGGTGGGGTGTCCACAGAGACCTTGGCTGCGGGTTGAAACCCGTGTAGCAGGTGAATCTGAGTGGTGACTCTCCCAGCCTGCAGGAAGCCCTGACTTGTATGGAAAAACTGCTGCTAGATGAATCCAGCGTTCTTCCCTGGAGGAAATCTTGCCCTGGGAAAAGTGCAAGTCCTAAGTACTCCACCCATTTTCCAGCCAATGTAAATGGGGAGGTGGGCTGCCACATTCACTCCCTAGTCCAGCCGCTCGTTTGTCCCACAGGTTAGCTGGATCTAGAGTCAAAAGCCTGGTCAAGTGATAAGTCAACTGGTATTAGAAAGATTAATTTGGGTACAGGTAGGTTACAAGCTCCATAAAGCAGAGTGGCTGCACAGGTCTCCACCTGTATTGGCTAAGCCTCCTTCCCCTACCCTGCTTCCCCTTCTCAGCCCTCAGACCAGGTCCCAGAAAGGGGATTAGACCCCCGACCCAAGCCCTCCTTAGCTGCAGTCCACACTCCTGTCCTCCATGTGGGAAGTCTTCTTCCCAAAAGTAGGATGGTTTTATCATTTTACACCTCCAACTCAACTCATAGATTTGGGTCACATCTTCTAGAAAATAAAGAATACTTTGCATGTAAACTAATTACATTTTAGAAAAAAAAGGAAAAGTTTGGAGAAAACAGTCAAACATACACTTCAAAATTCCTGAAGTCCCTCTTCTATCCCTGGCTCCAGGTTAGGTGCCAAACAGACAAACAATAATTCCAGATTCTCTGAATTTTCCTGTCGGGGGTCACAGAAAGATGGGCCATTCCCATTCTAGAGGTGTTTTAGAACATATTTGAGCTGGGAAAATCCACAGGAAATGAAAGCAGGTGAGCAAATGGTTCCCACTCAAAGGTAAGAACTGCTGTTATAGAGTGAGATAAAGAAATAACTAAAATTTGGAGGGACCAGCAGTTAGCGTAATGGCTATGTTGCTGGACTCCCATGTAGTCGACCGCGGTTCGAGTCCCAGACCTGGTGGCTTGAACTCACGCCAGGCGCGTGTGTGTGCGTGCCCAAGATCCCAAGAGGAGAATGGAGGAGAAGGGATTGTGGCGTGGCCATTCCCTTTGGGGAGTGATTTCTCGCTTTCTATCTCTCTGTCTCTCTCTGTCTTTCTGGCGAGCACATGCACCCAGTAAGAAAAAAACTCTCAAAAAAAAATAATAATAACTAAAATTTGGGAATGAAGAAAGGAGGAAAGGACCAGGCTGTGGTTTGGTGCTTGAGGTGACTGGATCCCACATGCCAACTTTGAAGTTCAAATTCTAGACCTGGCAGCTTGAAAATCATGCAGGCTTATGTGTTGAAAGGAGGGAGAGATGGAGGAGAAGGGATTGTATCATGAGCGTCCCTCCTGGGGGAGGGGATGCTTTCTCAATGTCCTTCTCTTTCTCTTTCTCTCTCTCTGTCTCTCTTTAGCAAACGTATGTGCTGTATGGCAAAATTATAAAATAATAAAAGAAAAAGAGAAAAGGGTGGGAAGAGGAGTGATTTTAAAGGCTGGTAACGTTTCCCTAAACAACCCTTGAAAGTAAAATATAACCTTGTTTCCATGGGTTAAAGATCAGAAATGCTTGTCCTATTGTTCATTAGCCTTGTCTACTATTTTGTTGCTAACAGAAATACCCAAGATTGGCAATTTATGAAGAACAAAGGTTTATCTAGCATACAAGTCAGGTGCTGGAAAGTCTGATGGCATGAAGCTGGCATTACAACAGGGCAGACAGAAGCAGGAGGGGGGACCAGCAGGTGGTATGGTAGTTAGGGTGCTGGACTCCCACATGGTTGACCATGGTTCGAGTCCCAGACCTGGTGCCTTTCTCTCTGTCTCTCTGTCTCTCTGGTGAGTATATGTGCCCTATAGCAAATTAAAAACAATAATAATAATAATTAATAAAATTAAATTAAATAATTTTTTTAAGAAAAAAGAAGAAGCTGAGAGGTTGGCTGGTACATATGGAGAAACAGACCTGAAGCAACTTTCTGTTGTAACAACCCACTCTTATGAGAACTAGCCCCTTCTCAGGAGAGCTAGAAATTATTGGGTCTCATGGACATAGTTAATCCATTCATGAGAGTGATGCCGTCATGATCCAATCATCACCCACTAGGCCTCACCTCTTAAAGGTCCCATCACCTCCCCAAACCATTACACTGAAAACCAAGTTTCAAAACAAGAAACTGGAGGATGAACCACTGTCTAAGCCATGGCACTCATGTCTTCAGTTTTCTTCTCCCATCTCTCCCCTTCTGTCTACCCCTCTTTCCTTTCCCCTTTTCCTTTATATCTCTTGTTTCACGACTTGTCCCTCTTTCATTCCTCCTCTTTACTTCCTTCCATCTCTTCTTTCCTTCTGCCTCTTCTTCCTTGCCCACATCCTATGACAGAAACAGTGCTATATGCTCACCATTATCCCTGCTTCCTGGGAGGTGGGACATCCAGCTTCTCTGCTCCCCAGAAGAGGGCCATATATAACTGCAGGCCTGCCCAAGAAGCCCTATGCAACTCCAGCCACTTGCACACTGCCTGGAGCAATCTTAGACACGTGCTAAAAGTACAGAGAGTTCATGCCCAAACTGCCACATACTTTGTCATGCTAAGCCCCTAATATTGGGGTGGAGGGTGTCATGTGTTACCATGACCTACCCTAGTCACTCCTGACTAACAATCATGCCCTTCTTCAGCCCTGGCTGCTGGAGTTTTCTTTGCACATTTCCCAGGTGAGCTCTAGAGTCTCTCTCTCTTGGTTTGCCAGACGTGCCCACCCATCAGGCCTCGTAGCCGTGTCCATGCAGGTCCAGGAGGTCATCCACCACAGACAGGTCAGTAGCAAGGGCTCTGTGCCCAGCAGTTTCCATTCACTCCACTTCTTCACGGTGATGGGACAAGGCTAGTGGCTAAAGCCACTGCACAAGACCTAGTGACAATCCTCCAAGATTTAGAGACCCACTTCCCATGCAACCTTAACAAGTGCCCCCCCCCCCCCCCAATGCAGCATTTCACTGCTATGGAAATGCTGGAGGCTCTGCAGGTCCTTGAGGTCTACAACATTCTCCTTCAGGCCCCCTTGGTTCAGCTCAGGACTTCCTGCTCTCCAGTCCAAGGCCTACGCAGTGGGAGTGGGAGTGGAGTTTAAGGAGTAGCCCTGAGAAGAGTGGGTGCCATGATGGGTAATTTGATGTGCCAGCTTAGGTAGTCTATGGTGCTATGCAGGTATTTTTTAGATGTTACTAACATTTAAATCAGTAGATTTTGAGGAAAGTAGATTGCTCTCCATAATTGTCGATAGGCCTTGTCTGATCAGTTGAAGGCCTCTCAAGAAGACTAAAGTTTCCCCAAAGCAAGGGATTCTGCCTCCAGACTGAAACACAGAAGTCCTGCCAAAGTTTCTGGCCTTCACCATCAAGATTGCAACATTAGCCCTGGACAGAACTTTCAGGCTATCTTTCTTTTCTTTTTTTTTTTTGGAGAGGTTTTTGCTATAGGGCGCGTACGCTCGCCAGACAGACAGAGAGAGACAGAGAGACAGAAAGTGAGAAATCACCTCCCAGGGGGGATGGCCACACCGCAATCCCTTCTCCTCCATTCTCCTCTCGGGATCTTGGGCACGCACACACACGCGCCCGGCGTGAGTCTAAGCCACCAGGTCGGGACTCGAACCATGGTCGACTACGTGGGAGTCCAGCGACATAGCCATTACGCTAACTGCTGGTCCCAATCTTTCTACCTATCTATCATCTACCTATATTCTCCTATTGATTCTGTTTCTATGGGAGTCAAGAGTCTTGCCTTGTGGGTAAAGTTCATTTGCAGAAGAAGAAATAGACATAGACAGCTCTTCTGTCCTCAGAGGCACCTGCAGCCTAGCCAGCTGGGTGACTATGTATCTCCTTGGCCTCATCAATTTTAGGAAGCTCTCTGTCCTGATGGATATGGATTCTACCAGTCCATTTAGATGACCACATTAAGGTCTCTTTTATTTAGCTGTTTGAATGAATGGAATTAAATTTCCTAATAATTCGACTTCAATGACCACTCTAGATTTTAAAAGTCATTTTCCATTTGGGGGTCTCAAATAGAAAGAAGAAAGCATAGCAGATTTTAGAGAGTACTATAGATAGCTAATCTGGGGAATGAATAAAGGCTACTCATACTCAAACCCTCAAATATGATTTTTGTCAGTGGTGACATGGAGGCCTATAAAGACGGATGTCATTTTAAATTGCCTTGAATTTTCACTGAGCTTTTGTTGAAGGATCTAAATCTCTTTTATGAAATATTCAGTGTTGCACAGCTTCCTGCTATGTGAGGAATGGAATGTTAACTCTACCAAAATGTTATCCTGAGTGCTTTTTCATTTGGTTCTAACTGCTTAGTAAAGGAGAAAATACAGGCTATATTAAATCAATTTTCAAAGAATTCACTCAACCTGAACCACTAGAATAATTCCCACTTCATTTACCACATCCAGCTGGCCTGACCTAGGATCTCCAGGCACCTTGTCAATCTATTTTCTCACTTCCTTATTAACACAACTATAGTGCTCAAACTAAAAGACTACATCCTACCCCCATTTCTTGCAGAGTAAGGAGATTAATAACATGTAAAAAAACCCTCTTTTTAAAAAACACAAAACAATAATACCCTTTTTGCCTTTTATCTTTCCTGTCCCCTTATCTGGAATGTGTATGTGATATTTGAAACTCCAGCAGCCATTTTTGGACAATCAGTCAAACTTGAGAATGAAAGTTAGGGATGGCTAACAGAGAGAGAGAGAGAGAGAGAGAGAGAGAGAGAGAGAGAGAGAGAACCTGGATCCTAGATGAAACTACTGTATAAGTCCCACACTGGCTACCTCCAGACTTCTTTCACATGAGCAAACAAGCTCCCAGTTAACATAGGCAACTAGTAACAGTTGAATTCTTGTGACTAGTGTTCAAACACAGCTACTAACTGCTTCAGGTTGGAAAATCCATTTTCTGCAATGTGTCATACTCAAAAATTTAGACGTGTAACTAAAGCTATGTGAATTAGATACCTAGAAAAGTCACCCTAATCCTCATTCTTAACAATGAGGAGACACAGTCATAAAATGTGTGAGATGAAAAAAGATTCTGGGGAACCGGCAGTTAGCGTAATGGCTATGTCGCTGGACTCCCACGTAGTCGACCGCGGTTCGCGTCTCGGACCCGGTGGCTTACAACTCACGCCGGGCATGTGTGCGTGCGTGCCCAAGATCCCGAGAGGAGAATGGAGGAGAAGGGATTGCGGCGTGACCATCCCCCCTGGGGGGTGATTTCTCGCTTTCTGTCTCTCTGTCTCTCTCTGTCTGTCCGGCGAGTGCACGTGCCCTATAGCGAAAAACCTCTCAAAAAAAAAAAAAAAAAAAAAATTAAAAAAGATTCTGAAACAAGAATAGATAATACAAAAAAAAAGTACAACAGTAGAACAAAAAAGAACTTATAGGGCCAGCAGGTGACATGGAGGTTGAGGTGCTGGCTCCCACATGGTTGATTCCATGGATTGAGTCCCAGACCCAGAAGCTAGGGGATAATACCAGGCACGTGTGCGTGTGTGCCCAAAATCCTTGAGAGGAAAATGGAGGTGGTGATCTCTCACTTTCCTTCTCTCTCTCTCTCTCTCTTTCTCTCTGAGTGCACATGCCATATAGCAAGAATCAAAAAACAAAGCCAAAAACTCATGGAAAGTAAAATATGATTGCCAAAATACAGAAAATTGAAGGAAAGAGTAAAAATTTAAGTCAAAGAAATATCCCAGGGGACAAATATGGCAAAAAAAGATTTTTTAAATGTGTGAGAAAATACTAACCCTGTGATTCTCTTTCTCCAGTCCTCCAGCACACCAGGACCCTAGGCACATGCACGCGCACCCAGAATGTTTTCAGGCCAATCTGGAGATCTGAACCGAAGTCAGCCATGTGGCTTCCAGCACTGCGGTTCAGCTTATTACCAACTGGGCCACCAGACTGGGCCACCTTTGAAATTTTAAGGGGAAGTAATTTTCAATATTGAATTTTATAGTTAGCAAATCTGCATATCAAATATGAGGACATAACACAGATAATTTTTGTTATTCACAGTGGTTACATTCTATAAAGTTGCCACAAACACTGAATTAGTGAATGCTGAACCATTGCTCCTAGAGAACTTAAGGGTTAGTTTCCTGAGCATGTCTGGTCACAAAGTTTATGTCGCCCATCAATATACATAACCTTGCTTTACGGATGTTTCTGTTTGAAGACATCTTATTTAATACCTATTATTGAGTCACTAACACTGAACTCATGGCCAACAGCACTACAACAGGCTAAACAAAGCTCTTCTAGCATAGATATTTTCTCCATAAGGCATATTACAGCTTTCTTGCCATTAGTTTTTATTTTATTTTATTTTTTTTGGAGGTTTTTTGTTTGTTTGTTTGTTTGTTTTTGCTATAAGGTACATAAGCTCACCAGAGAGACAAAGTCAGAAAGTGGGTACTCACACCCTGGGGGAGGGATTGCCATACTACAATCCTTTCTTCTCCAGGGATTTTGGGCACACATGTGCATGTGACCAGCATGAGTTTCAAGCCACTGGGTCCTGGACTCAAACCTCAGTTGAGCACATGAGAGTTCAGTGCCTTAACCACCACACCACCTGCTGGCCCCTGGCTTCTTACAACTTGGAACATTAGACAGCCCTTCAATGTTTAGGGGCCATATTAAACAGAAAAATCACCAACCAAAACACAAAAATATGAAAAACAGGGCACTAAACAGGACACAAAAAGACATCATGTTTACAGTATGAGAGAAGGCACAGTGTCGTGTTCAACCTCAGCTGAGGACATTCGCTTTGGGCCACTCAAATTTTGCATGTACAAGAGTGACCCTGAGGGCCCAGAAAGTGGTGTGGAGATTAAGGTGCTAGATCCCACATGGCCAACTGAGCAGTTCAAGTCCTGGACTCTGGGTTTTGAACATTATACCAGGGGTGTGTGCATAGGTGCCCAAAATCTCAAGAGGAGACTGGAAGAGATCCATGCGTGTGCATGTGCCAGGATCCTAGGTCCAGCATGGCCATCCCCTCTGGGGGGCGATTGCTCACTTTCCCTCTCTCTCTCTCTCTCTTTGTCTCAGAGAGTATCTCTGAAAAAGTTACTATTGGCTATTCAGCCAAATGAAGAAAAAAAAAAAAAAAACAAAGAATGAATAAGACATAAAATACTGGGAATTGTGGAACTAACTTGGGAGCCCAATAAAAGGAAAATTCAAATGAAACATTTGTGAAATTGCATTTTTTCCTATATCATTCTTATTTTTATTCTTAAAAACTTATAATAATAGGCAGCATAAGAGCACAGACTCTGAGGCCAGAATAACTGGTTAAAATCTTAGCCCTGCTACTTACCTGTTCTGTAATCTTGGGCAAATTTCTTACCTTCTCTGTGCTTCCTTCATTTCCTCTAGAGAGAAGGGATAATAACAGGACCTACCGCCTAGTTAGTAGGGCTAAAGGAGTTAGTAGATTTAAAGGAGTTGTTTTGAGTAACATTTTAAACAGTGCATAGCACATAGCTACGTATACAGATTAATTATATAACTATGTAGGTAATTTTTTAGATTAAAAATGTTCTGTAACACACACACAGGAGAGCATGAGACTGGAGCATCAATTTAGGATGCTCTTCATGGGTGAGGAGCTCAGTCCTGGAGGTCAGCAACTTGGCCACGTGTCATTCCTCCCTGAGGAGAGCTCTCCTTACCTAAGGACCACCTCCCCCTAACCCAGACAACAAGTAAAAACCTTGTTGACCATTCTGTGGGACAGACCTGTTCCCTCAGACACCCAAGCTGCTGGAGAGTGTTTGGGATGGCTTAAGGCTGACCTTGCCTGAGACACGGGCACCCAGAGCCCCATCTTCTGAGAGATTGCAGGTCACACAGCTGTAGAATTTCTTTCTTTCTTTCTTTTTTGATTTGTTTTGTTTTGAGAGATTTTTACTATAGGGCACGTATACACACCAAAGAGACAGAGAGACAGAAAGTAAGAAATCACCCTCCGCAGCCCCCAACTCCTGGTGAGCTGGCCAACTTCAATCCTTCTCCTCTATTCTCCTCTGGGGATCTTGGGCATGCACGCACACGTGCCCGGTGTGAGTTTTAAGTCAAGGTGTCAGGGAGTCACACTGCAGTCTACTACAATGTAACCATTATGCTGCCTGCTGGTTCCTGCAGAATTTCCTGCCAGAGACACGAGAGCTGCAAGGGCTCTCTGATGCCAGATGTTCCCCGTGCAGTCCTGGCGCCCTTCCTACAGTTCCTGGCTCTACCCCTGCACATCCGGCAAAGTCAGCAGCTACAGGCCAGTCTCCAGGGCTGAGCTGCCCACTAACAGTAGACGGGGGAGTCACCGAGATCCATTTTGGGCTACTTTCCTACTTCATGAGAATGACCTCTACATCTCCCTTCATCCCTCTGGTAACTTCGCAGCCCAGGAAAATGCTTCAGGTCCTTGTCATCGTACAGGTGCCATCCCTCTGCATTGCCTGACTGGGGTGGACAGATTTTTCCTGTAGCGGGTTGGAGAGTAAATATTGTCTGCTCGGAGAGCCACGTGCTCTCTGCCGCCACTGCTCCACCTGCCCTTCGAGCACAAAAGGGGTCCCAGGGCATGCGTAAACATGACTGTGTGCCAATAAACCTGTATCTACATACACAGACAGTGGACCAAACTTGGCCCGAAGTCGCGGTTTGTGAGCCCCAGACTTAGGAGGTTAGGGAATCGAGGGGTAGAGGAGCTTTGCTGTTGTAGCCCTGAAGAGCCCCATTGTCCGTTCTCCCGCTCAGGTCTCTCAGCATTTCCTGGCTTCTACCGCATGGGGAAGCAGCTTGTGCTACACTGCCCTTCCTCACCAAGGCCTCCGGGTTTGGACGCTGGCAAGGCTGGCTCCTCCTCATCGCGGTCCAGCCCCTTAGGGCAGGCTGCTGCTCGTTAAAACTCCAGAAGCTCCCAGAAGGCATCTGCTCCTCTCTGATGTGCCTTTTATATGACTCCCAGCCACTGGCCCGGCCTGGAGAACGTTTTACTACGACCTTTCGCTGAGTGAATGCCAAGCCTGTGAAGATGAAGAGAGGGGAAGTTCTGTTCATTCTGCTTTATAGAAAAGAACGAGCTCTTGCCCCATTAACTCTCGTATCCACCTCCATTCTGGTGCCTTCCTCAGCGGCCCAGACAGAACGGGCTTTGAACGCTAGCACCACTGACCACAGGAGTCATTGCCAGCCGTTCAAATGGGAAGGAAACAGGGCATCCCAGAATTTTGTTATGACAGAGGTGATTCCAAATGTAAAAGATCCCTGGGGTTTTATGAACGCATTTTCTGGCTGTTAGACAAAACAGCAGTGTTTCTGAGCCGAAGGGGCATGGGTCTCCTCTGGGATGATACATGGCGTTTTCAAGGCCTCACTGTAATGTATCCAATGAACAAATGTTTAAGTTAATGCTTTTCCCTCAGAGTGAAGATTCTTAAGAACAGGGTTTGGAAGCTCCTTCAAGTGGCTTGGATAGAGACTTTTCTCTGAGCTGAAGCATGGATTTGACATCTGCCAACCCTGCTGGGTTTCCTGAGAGAATGACAGCAGCTTCAGAGGCAACTGAATGGTCTCTGAATGGCGCTTTCTGATGGAACTCAGAAAAGACTCACTAGAAAGGAAGGACAGACAGAGATGGAAAGTGAGGAGAGTGGACAACAGGATGGGGTGAAGTGGGGGAATGGAGGCAGAGTTTTCATGCCCCACGTTTTTACATTCTTCTATTTCTTGAACCATGTGAATTTAATAAAAATATATCTATATATCTATGTATTACTTTTACATTTTACATTATTTATATTTTTATATTATTTCTGTTTATTTATATGTTTTCTGCCCATAAGATGAGCAAATGTAGGGGCCAGCAGTTGAGTTGGAGGTTAAGATTCTGAATCTCACATGGCCAACTGTGAGGTTCAAGTCCTGGACCCAGTGGCTCAAGAATCACACTGGGTGCATGTGCGTGCGTGTTCAAAATCCCAAGAGGAGAATGGGGAAGACAAGATTGTGGCATGGCCATCCCTCCTGGGGGTGGGAGAGGTGATTTCTCATTTCTCTTCTCTCTGTATTTCTCTACCTCTCTCCAGTGAGTGCACACACCCTACAGCAAAAACTAAGACAAAATAAATTGTGTGTGTGTGTGTGTGTGTGTGTATGATTTAAAATCTGAATAAGAATAGGAGCCAGATGATGGCACAGTGGTAACACAACTGGACCCACATGGGAAGGCCCTGTGTTCACACTCCATGGCCTCCCTGTACACAGCAGACATGCATGTGTGCCTGTGATCCAGGCCGGCTGGGGCTAGGGTGGATTGTGGTGTGAGGATCTTGTTGAGGTGCCTGTTTCTCTATTTCTCTCTCTCTTTCTCTCATAAATACATAAACTTGAATGACAGCAACAAAATAGAGTAAGAATAGTGCTGTTTAGTGCATTTCTTAGAACTTAGCAAAAGGCCTATCCAGCTGGGTAACTTGGCCATGAACTTGACCTTCCCTCTCCGCCCTGGCAGTTCTGATGAAGCCGCAGCCTTCAGGACGTCATGGTGGACACGCAGTACCCACACAGGTGAGCTGGATCTGGTTCTGCTTCTGAGTCCACAGCTACTTTGGGGGCTGTCATGAAATTTCCAGAAACGATTTTACTGGTTTATTTTTTTACATGACTTTAAATAGCAGGCCTAGAGGCTAGGAGAGTGTAGGAGCCGCCAAAGACATCAACATCGACACAGAGATTTCAGAGCCCAGGTTGGGGCCCCGACCTCGTTATGTGGACCTGATCGCATGGAATTAGGTAAGGAAGGCCTCCGAGCCTCAGTTTGCTCATCTGTAAAAGAGGAAGGGCCATGCATTTTGAGGAGCTGTGGACATGTGAGTTAATGTATCGGAGCTCCTTTATGAAGTTGCTCATCCTCGATAAAAGAGAGCCAAGAATGATGACAGTTGCCCTGGGAGGAAAGACCCCAGGGAAGAGGTAGACCGAGCAATCCCACCTCTATCTCTGCCTCCTAGTTCTTCCAGAGTTCACCTGCTAATGTGGCCTCCACAGCTGTCTTCCTGGGGTGCGGGCTCTGAGACCTGAGGGTGGCCCCATGCACTGTAAAGCACTAAGCCCCATTCCTTCTTGCTAATCTGCCTAAGCATCTCCCTCTGCACTCTGCTCTAGGAGTACTGGGGCTATGCCCTCTCTTCACAGCCCAGTGTGTAGCACATGGATCCCAAAAATGGTGTTTTGAGGGAGGAGATTTTTAGACATGACCCACTTGTTCCCAGCACAGCATTACTGAGCTAACAACACCAAGACCCCAGGACTCAGCATGTGAGACCCCTCCCCAGGTGGGAACTCTGGTTGTGTAGGCACCAACTGGCTGGGGTGAAGGCTGAGCTGGTGGGAGGTTGGCTGCTCCACCTAGAGTTCAGTATGGCTGGGACCCTCTGCAACTGCAGAGTTGGGGTGGAGGTGGGGCAGTAGGGACTTGGCATCCTCTCTGGAAAGAAGCATCTCCTAGTGGGGAATCTGAGGAGTTCCACTCCTGAGCTGGCGCACAGATGGGCATCAGAGAGAGTGAGATCTAAGCCATCTTTCCCGCTAAGTTCTAAGGGGAGCGAGAGGCTGCAAGAAACACCACAGAGAGGCTCCCTGGTGGGGCAACCCCAGGCAAGAGGCAGCTGCATGGTCCCATCTGTCTCAGGTAACCCCAGGGTGAGAGAAGGGCTTGGTTCCAACCACCCAAGCACATGAAAGTCCCAGGGAATCAGAAGAGGTACCTTGCAAATTCACCCCAACACAACACCTGGACACCTGCGTCTTTGAGGTTCCCCCCACACCTCCTCCCTGCAAGACACCCTGGAGGGTACCACCTCAGCCTCCCCAAGCTCCCTGTCACTGTCCACACCCCACACAGAGGGCTTGTGGAGCTCCAGCTGATTCCAGCAGAAACTCCACCGCCAAGTGGTGCTCAAGGAAACAGAGGGGCTTTTCACCTAATTATTCCCAACTGGTTGTCTCCATTGATTACATTCTCTGGGTAATTGCCGGGCAACCCACTTTTTTTTTGGGGGGGTGCAGTTCTCAGGTGGCCACATTCACGTGGGATAAATGGGGTGTGACACTGAGAAAAGTGCAGGCCCTCACTTTGCACACACTGCGGCCTTTGTGGAGGAGAGTTTTGTTAATGGCCATTAAAATGCAGGGACACAACCAGGGGGTGTGTAGGGCCCTGGGAGGGCAGGTTGGGGTAAGCTGAGCTTGAGCTTGGGTTCCACCCCGTGGGACTCCCGCCATCTGAGCCCAGACCTACTCTCCATCACTGGTGTTTGCAGAGCCTTGATCCTGTGCAGAAATCCACTGGGGTTCCTGCCTGGTTTTCATGACAGAATCCTGGCTTCACCTGGTCATCAAGGCTCCCTGTCACCCTCCCTCTGCCTCTCTCATCTCAGCTCCCATCATGTCCCCGCATGGTAGCCCTATGAGTCAGTACTCAGCCCTCTGCCTCGCCTTTGCTGGGCCAGGTCTCTGGGCACCCCATCCCTCCCAATGTCCTCGGTCAACTGTTGCTTCCTCCAGTTCTATCCAACCCCCCTGGCTTCGTGGATTTCTCGCTCCAGACAGCTCCCTCCAGCAGCCATGGTCTGCCCCCCTGCATCTGGGGGGCTCCCCAGAAATCCCTAGATCTGACCCTGTATCCTCCCCAGCCCATGAGCTCCAGAGCTGGGGGTGGGGGCTTTTCGTTTTGGTCTAGGCCCAGCTAGTCACCTCACACTCTCTCAGAGCTCAAGATACAGTTGATGGAATAATCAGGCAGCAGCTGAATTCCAAGAGCTTTTAGCTCCTGAAAACTGACCCTTTGGAGAAGCCAAACCTTCCACATCTTCCTGTCCACCCACCCTTGTGGCTCCAGTGCTGTGGAGACTAGGGGGGCTCCCACAGTCATCTGACAGGCGGCTGCAGCCACTGAGACTCACCACTCCTGGCCTGACTCTTCTGTCCCAAAATTTATTTGGCAGTTGGCTGAGAAGAAGAACTTTTTGAAAATCAAATGCAAACTAAATAAATGGGGACTTGTGGGGACATTTTCCTTGAACATTGTGGCAGACTTGCAAACTGACCTTTTCTTTCCTTGTTTCCACATTTGCCAAAAATGGAACCGATTGGACATCCTGACCACCTCTCTCACTAATGGCAATCTCCCAGTTGAGCATTCCCACCGTAGTATTGGAGCTAGTGAGCTTTGAGGAACCTTATAATTTCTATGTTCTCCTAAATCTGTGGTTCCTGACCAGAGGACATTTGGCAATGTCTGGAAACATTTTTGATTGCACAGGGTGAGAGAGAAATGCTCCTAGCATTTAGCGAGAGAAAGCCCAAGATGCCAATAAACTCCTACAGTGCACAGGATGGCTTCCCACAAGAAAAAATTACTTGCCCAAAATGTCAACAGTACAAGGTTGAGAAGACTGCCCTCGATGAATTACAAAGTGCCTCTTCCAGGTGATCAGTCTATTTTATTTGAATTGTGATTTGACATATTCCCTGGCAATTCCTTGCCCAGGGTAGCTGCCAACAGCACCCAAGAGGAACAAAGACATGGAGGTGATACTTGACCAAAAGGTAGATGACACCCACAACAAATGACAGTGAAGGGAAGCCAGGAGGTTCTGTGCATTTCTGGGAGCTGGTCTGAAGTGAGGCCTCTCTTTGAAATTCCAAGCTATCAGTCAGTCCAAATCACAGGAAGGTTCCAGATGAAAGGCTGATGAGAGACACGAAAGTGAGCACTTTTGTTTCCAAGCTTACAGGGAAGGGTGGAGAATTTTTTAACAGAGCCAAACCACACACACCTTTACTGGGGCATGAAAAATGTGCACATCAACAAGACAAAATCAAGCACGTGACTCAGCTTTTCAAACGCCTGGCACACATGGGTTACCAAATGAAATGTGACAGCTTATTTGTTTAGTGGAAATTCTCAAATAATGGCTCTGCCTGTTGCAGCAGGTAAAACTTGCAGTTCAATTGTGCTAGTTTTTTTCAACACAGGATTTCTCTGTAGGACAATATTTGAACAGATGGTGCATGGGGCAGCACCTTTGACAGCGAGGTTTCCAGCCCCATACCGGATCCCAGTGCCTCCCACTGTTGGCACAGAGAACACGGAGTGCGCAGGGGACTGGCCTTCTGCATTACTCACACTTGATGAGTCTGATGCCACTTACTTTTCCCCATTTTTCCTTCTAGTTTTGGACTATATCATTAGAATAACTTTCAGGTGCAAATAATGGCAAACCCAGTGAAAAGTGGCTTGAGCGTTAAAGGTACTTAATTATGTCACATAACAAGAAGTCAGAGAAAGAAAATTCTAGGGTTCTAGGGCCCACCTAACAGCATAACTGCTCAGGGGCGTCAGGAAGACTGTTCAGGAAGTGGAGACTTCAAGGGTAGATAGAGCTAACTGGAATTGAGGAAAGGAGGAAGGGTCATTTCCAGCTTTTTTTTTTAATTTTTTTTTTTATTTTTTTATTTTAAAAGGAGTTTATTTAACTAGTATTTTCAAAGGCTGAGAAGTCCAACACCAATGTGCCAGCATCAGATGAGGACATTCCTGCTTTCATGACATGGTTAGGGGCATCTCATGGCAAGAGGGCAAGCATGTGGCAGCTCAGGGTCTCTCCTTTCAACAAAGCGAAGAGTCCCACTATGAGGCTCTCACCCAGATAACTGCATCTAATTCTAATTATGTCCCAGAGGCCCACCTCCCACTACTGTAAACGTATGAATTTGTGGTTAAATTTCCCACACATAAAACCTAGGGCATACATTCAAACTACATCAATCTAACTTTGGAAGAGATATCTGAGTTCTCTCCTGTGACCCATTTGCACTGGGGAAGGGAACTCATTCCATTTTCTAGTGCCCAGAGTGGTGGATTCAGGTCCATATTTTTTTTCATGTTCTTCTATTATATTACATTGAATTACATATAACTTTACAGTGTATTACATTGCTTTTTCAAAAGGGAATGCCATGCATGTTAGTCAGTACAGAGACATTAATCTCCCCACTTTAACATTCAATATCTTTTCTATGTTTTCCCCAATCATTATTATTATTATTCTAATTATTTTTTAAAACAGTCAATTGCTATTTTTCATTTTGCTTGTACAAATACTTTGCCCATCATGAAATACTTCTCAGACAAATCCAGTTGAGAATACTATACATGTCAACATCAACAGTTAATAAGCCATATCTCTTTCTCACTAATGTCCTGCCTCTCTATTGTTCACTTGTTATCTTTCTCTATTCTCTTCTCTTCACTTCCCCCATTCCACACTGTCCTATTCTCGTTAAGTACCTTCACTGCTTTTATGTCCTCCAATTTTTTGCTCTCTACCATAGAGTGCTGATAGTCGGTATATATTGAGTGGATACATACAATATCTTTCTTTCATAGCCTAGCTTACTTCACTCAGCAATATATCCTCCGTATCTGACCACTTTCTATCAAATTCCAGGGTCTTGTTATTTTTTATGGCTGAGTAGTATTCCATAGAGTATATATACCACACTTTTCCAATCCATTCATCAGTTTGTGGACATTTAGGTTGGTTCCATGTCTTGGCAATTGTGAATAATGCTGCAATAAACATTGATGTGCAAGCACTTTTCTGACTGAGCATTCTCCTGTCTTTTGGGTAAATACCCAGAAGTGGGATTACTGGATCAAATGGTAGTTCTATTTGTAGATCTTTGAGGAACCTCCATATTGTTCTCCACAGTGGTTGAACTAGTTTACACTCCCACCAACAGTGTAGGAGGGTTCCCTTTTCACCACATCCCCGCCAACACTTATCACTTTTTATATTCTTAATCTTTGCCATTCTGACAGGGGTTAGGTGGTATCTCATTGAAGTTTTTATCTGCATCTCCCTTATGATGAGGGATGTTGAGCATTTTCTCATATGCTTTTTGGCTGTTCGTATGTCTTCCTTAGAGAGACTTTTATTCAGCTCATTTTCCCATCTTTTAATTGGGTTCATCATTTTTTTTCGCATAAGGCACTTGAGTTCCCTATGTATTCTGGTTATCAGTCCCTTGTCTGAGGCATATTTAACAAAAATATTTTCCCATTCTGAGGGTTGTCGGTTCACACTTGTTACTGTGTCCTTTGCTGTGCAGAAACTTCTTAGTCTAATATAGTCCCACTTGTCTATTTTAGGGATTATTGCCTGTGCTTTGGGAGTCTTATTTAAGAAGTCTTTGCCAACTCCAATGTCCCCCAGAGTTTCCCCAGCATTTTCCACCAGTAGTTTTATTGTTTGAGGTCTTAGGTTCAGATCTCTGATCTATTTTGAGTTGACTGTTGTTAATGGTGAAAGATGGGGGTTCAGTTTCATCTTTCTGCAGGTGGATACCCAGTTTTTCCAGCACCATTTACTAAAGATGTTTTCCTTTTCCCAATGGATTGACTGATATCCTTTGTCAAAGATCAGTTGGCTGTAAGCTTTGGGGGTTATTTCTGGGGTCTCTATTCTCTTCCATTGGTCCACTTGTCTGTTTTTATGCCAATACCATGCTGTTTTGATGACCACAGCTTTATAGTATATCTTGGGATCAGGGAGTGATATGCCTCCTACTCCATTCTTCTTGCGCAGGATTGCTTTTGCAATACGAGGTCTTTTATGGTTCCAGACAAATTCTATGATTGCCTTTTCTAGATCTCTGAAGAATATCTCTGGTATTTTGATTGGAATTGCATTAAACATGTAGATTAATTTGGGTAGAATTGCCATTTTGATTATGTTAATTCTTCCAATCCAGGAGCATGGGATGTCCTTCCACGTTTTTATGTCACTTTCAATGTCTCTTTTAAGATTTTCATAGTTTTCTTTATAAAGGTCTTTGACTTTCTTAGTTAGGTTTATCCCTAGGTATCTTATACACCTTGTGGCTACGGTGAAAGGGATTCCTTTCTTCAGCTCTGCTTCATTCAACTTGTTGTTCATAAATAGAAATGCTATAGATTTTTGGATATTGATTTTGTATCCTGCCACCTTACTGTATTCACTTATTACTTCAAGCAGTTTTTTCATGGATACCTTTGGGTCTTCTAAGTACACCATCATGTCATCTGCAAATAAAGATATTTTCAATTCTTCTTTGCCTATTCGAATGCCTTTAATATTATTCTCTTCACTGATTGCAATAGCTAAGACTTCCAATACTATATTAAAGAGCAGTGGAGAAAGTGGGCAGCCTTGCCTAGTACCTGTTTTCAGAGGAAAAGCTTTCAGCTTTTCCCCATTCAGTATAATGTTAGCTGTAGGTTTTTCATAGATTGCTTTTATTGTGTTCAGAAATGACCCTTCTATATCAATCTTACTGAGAGTCTTAATCATAAAAGGATGTTGTATTTTATCAAATGCTTTCTCCGCATCAATTGAGATGATCATATGGTTTTTATCTTTCTTTCTGTTAATGTGGTGTATTACATTTATGGTCTTGCGTATATTAAACCATCCTTGCATCCCTGGTATAAAGCTTACCTGATCGTGATGAATGATCTATGTTATATGTTGTTGGATACGATTTGCGAGTATCTTGTTGAGAATTTTCGCATCTATATTCACCAATGATATTGGTCTGTAGTTTTCCCTTTTTGTCATATCTTTATCTGTTTTGGGGATGAGGATGATGGAGGCTTCATAAAATGAATTTGGAAGGTTTCCTTCCTTTTGAATCTTTAGAAATAATTTTAGTAGGATAGGGGTTAACTCTTCTTAAAAGTTTTGTAGAATTCACAAGTGAAGCCATCTGGGCCTGGGCTTTTCTTTGTTGGGAGGTTATTTATTACTGATTCAATCTCCTGGCTTGTTATGGGTCTATTCAGGTTCTCTATGTCTTCCTGATCCAACCTTGGTAGATTATGTGCATCCAGGAATTTATCCATCTCCTCCAGGTTATCTTGTTTGTTGGCGTAAAGTCGCTCATAGTATCCTCTAATGATATTTTGTATTTCTGCTATGTCTGTGGTAATATTGCCTGTTTCATCACATATTTGATTAATCTGGTTTCTTTCTTTCTTCTTCTTAATCAGTCTAGCCAATGGTGTGTCGATCTTGTTCATCTTTTCAAAGAACCAGCTTTTGCTTTTATTTATTTTCTGTATGGTTCGTTTATTTTCTATTTCATTTATTTCTGCTCGAACCTTTATTATTTCTTTTTGCCTGGCATTTTGGGGGTTTGTTTGTTGTTGTTTTTCCAATTCTCTGAGGCATGATGATAAGTTATCTACTTGCCATCTTTCTATCCTTTTCTTATGCACACTAATTGCTATGAATTTCCCTCTTAAGACTGCTTTTGCTGTGTCCCATAGATTCTGGACACTTGTGCACTCATTATCATTAGTTTCCATAAATTTTTTTATTTCAGCCTTAATTTCTTCAGTAGTGAAGAAGTCATTCAGAAGTAGGTTGTTCAGTCTCCATGTGTTCGTGTATCTTCGGGGTTGTGTCTTGAAGTTAATCTTGAGTTTAATTCCATCATGGTCAGAGAAGATGCTGGGTACAGTTTCTATGCCTTTGAATCCATAAAGGCTTGATTTGTGTCCTAATATATGATCTATCTTTGAAAAGGTTCCATGTCGGGGTGAGAAAAATGTATATGTTGTGGATGTAGGGTGGAAAGTTCTATAGATATCTGTCAAGCCCATTCCATTTATAGTATCATTTAAGTCCTGTATCTCTCTATTTTCTGTCTAGAAGATCTGTCTATAGGAGATAATGGGGTGTT
The DNA here is from genome assembly GCA_026018925.1 of Tupaia tana. Taxonomy (NCBI): domain Eukaryota; kingdom Metazoa; phylum Chordata; class Mammalia; order Scandentia; family Tupaiidae; genus Tupaia; species Tupaia tana. Next base: position 143,182,436 of record JAKSZU010000001.1, on the reverse strand, counting down.
GAGATCTCCAACAATTATAGTATTTCTCCCTATCTCTCCTTTTAGCTCCAGCAGTCTTTCCTTCACATATTTAGGTGCACCTGAGTTGGGTGCGTAGATATTTATAAGGGTTATGTCTTCTTGCTGGATTACCCCATTTACTATTATATAATGCCCTTCTTTGTCTCTTCTTACAGTCTTTGTCTTGAAATCTATTTTGTCTGAGATCAATATCGCTACTCCAGCCTTTTTTTGATTTCCATTTGCATGGAGTATCTTTTTCCAGCCCTTGACTGTTAGTCTATGTATGTCTTTATCCATAAGGTGAGTTTCTTGTAGGCAACAGATAGAGGGTTTCTGTTTTCTTATCCATTCAGCCAGTCTATGTCTCTTTACTGGAGGATTTAATCCATTGACATTCAATGTAATTATCGATATTTCCGTACCTGATCCTATCATTAAGTGAGCTATTTTCTTGGTTGCTTTTTGTTCTCGTATAACTGTCTCTGATTTTTTAGCTTTCCTAGTATAATACTCCCTTCAGAACCTCTTGAAGAGCTGGTCTGGAGTTGGTAAATTCCTTCAAATTTTGTTTATTCGAGAATGTTTTTATCTTTTTTTCCCATATGAAAGATAATTTTGCCGGGTATAGTATTCTTGGTTGAAATTGTTTTTCACTCAACACTTTTACTATGCTTCCCCATTCTTTCCTATCCTGCATTGTTTCGGCCGAGAGATCCGATGTTAGCCTGATGGGGTGACCTTTGTAAGTAACCTGGCGTTTCCCTCTTGCCAACTTTAGTATCTTGTCTTTATCTGTTGTTTTTGCCAGACTGGCTATAATGTGCCTTGGAGAATATCTTCTTGGGTTGATTCTACCCGGGGTCCTATGTATTTCCTGGGTCTGGATACTTGAATGCCTTTCTAGATTTGGAAAGTTTTCTTCCAGGATCTCATGGAATAAATTATCTAGGCCCTTATTATTTTCTTCCTCTTCTGGAATACCAATTATCCGGATGTTGGGGCGCTTAATAGTATCCAGTATTCCTCGTATATTATCCTTATTTTTCATGGTTGTTTTCTCAATCTTCTTGATACTTTTCTCTAGGTCAGATGTTTTGTCTTCTACATTGGAGATTCAATCTTCTGCCTGGTCTAACCTACTTTTAATACTTTCAAGGGAGGTTTTGATTTCCTGTATCACGTTCTTCAATCCTAAAAGTTCCATCTGGTTCTTGTTTAAGGTATCCATTTCTTCTTTCAAGTCATTGAAGGACTTCCTCATCTCCTGGAGCTCCTTGTCTCTTTTCTCTTCCATCTCAGTTAGTTTGGTCACTACAAATAATCTGAATTCCTTATCAGACATGTCCACGACGTCCATTGTATTGACTGTGGGTGGTATAGGCTTGATGATTTCCCTTGGGGGAGAGGCCTTTTCTTGGTTGCTCATATTTCTTGAGCCTCTGCGATTGTTCCTAGTCATCAGGTAATCTATATGTTTCTTCCTAACTGATTGTTAAAGGTTATACAGGCTTAGAAAATTGATGATTTCCCTTATGGTTGGCCTACCTGTTGCTCACAATTACCATTAACTGTTGCCACTACCCTGGATGGCCCAAAGTCCTCACTGTCTCTAAGGAGAGGTGAGCCTTCAATTGACTGAATAAGCAACACCCCAAGAACAAAGAAAACAGAATGAAAAAAGGAAATCGCGCGGTGCGCTTGCGTGCCGGTCATTTCCAGCTTTGTGGTGGAAGAGGCTTGGTAGACAGGTTTATATTGGAAGTGCCTGGGGGTCACTCTTCCTTGCTTTGCCTGGAATTTAGGGAAGATAATTGCCTCCATCTTGTTGCAAAGGATCATGGGTTTTATCACTAATCAGTGTTGGGGAGTTTTTGCATGAGGGAATCAGATGTACTAATGCATAGGGTGCGTGCGCTCGCCAGACAGAGAGAAACAGAGAGACAGAAAGCAGGAAATCACCCCCCAATGGCCACGCCGCAATCCCTTCTCCTCCATTCTCTTCTTGGGATCTTGGGCACGCACGCACACGCACCCGGGTGAGTTTAAGCCATCGGGTCCGGGAGCGAACCGCGGTCGACTACTTGGTAGTCCAGCGACATAGCCATTACGCTAACTGCTGGTCCCCAGATGTATGTTTTTAAAGTCATCCTATATTGGAGTAGGGGCAGCAACAGTATGTTGTTTCATGTACCACTTCATGCTTGCTATTTATTTACTTATTTTTCTCTAATTTCCAGAAAAAGAGAGAAAGAACCATCCACTACTAGGGCATGGTCATGCCCCAATCCCTCCTCCTTCATTTCTCCATTCAATCAGAATGCTGTACATGCACATGCACCTATGTGTTTTCAGGCTGCTGGGGTTAGGATTCAAATCACAGTCAGCCACATAGGATCCAGGTTCCAGTGCACTGTGATGAACCTCTGCACTGGATCATCCCACTTCAAGTTCTTAATAAATCCACACTAAAGTCTTTTCAAAACCAGGTGGCTATAAAAACACATTGTCTAAGTCCAATATTACATTGCTAATAGAGATACCTGAGGCTGGGTGATTTATAAAGAACTAGAAGTTTATTAACTCATAACTCTGGAATCTGGAAAGCCCAAAGGTTTACCCCTGGCATAAGGTCAATCTACAACATGGCTGATGGAAGCATAGACAATGACAGGCATGTGCAAAGAGAGAGAAAGAGAGCTCTGGGAAGCTCCCATTATAATAACCAGCTCTTGAAAGAACTAAACCTGTCTTGTGAAAGCTAGAACTCACTGGGTTCTATGATGTCTCTCTTGAGACATCATTAATCTATTCGGAATACTATTGCCTCTCTGATGCAATCACCATGATCCAATCACACCCGCTAGGACTCACTACTTCTCAACATCAAATTTCAAAACATGAAACTTTGGGGGACCAGCAGTTGGCATAATGGCTATGTCATTGGACTCTGATGTAGTCAACCACAGTTTGAGTCCCAGACCCAGTGGCTTAAACTCATGCTGGACACATGTGCGTGCATGCCCAATATCCAGAGAGGAGAATGGAGAAAAAGAGATTGTGTGGTCATCCCCCCGAGGGGTGATTTCTCACTTTCTGTCTCTCTGTCTTTCTGGTGATCACATGCGCCCTATAGCAAAAGCTTTTCTAAAAGACAAAACAAACAAACAAACAAAAAACATGAAACTTTGGGGGACAAACCATCATCTAAACTATAACACATGTTTAAAGAGTATTTTCATAGATTATCTTATTTGAACTTCAAAACAACCTTGTGAGGGTACAGATCTTTGCACTATTGCTTACTAGTTGTGACTTCAGTAATTTAACATCTCTATTCATCCATGTTTCCATCCATAAACTGAGGATGATTATACCTATTTCATATGATTATTTTATGAATTAACCTCTGCACTGGATCATCCCACTTAAGTAACCTAATGCAAATCAAGTTCACAGAATTGCCTAGCACATAAGAAGTAATCAGTGTTAGCTATTACTACTCGTAGTTTTAAAATAGGGCTGCAATTTTTTTTTTTCTTTCCTCTCTTTTTGGGCTGAGGGAAGGAGGGAAGAGTTAGTCTACATTCTCTTTGCTTGAATCTGGGTGGAACTTTTTTATTGATTTGACCACCAGGATACAAGAAAAGTATGACTTTTGTGGCTGGATCATAAGAAGTCCCCTTTTCCTTGTTCATGGTAACATTTGTCCTTGGAGCCCTGAGCCACCGTATAAGAAGATTAACTACTGAATTACCGCCCTGGACAGGCCATATGGGGGCATTCTGCTTCACAGTCCCAGCTGAGCCCAAACTACCATCTATGCCCAACAAGATGCCAGATATCACAGTCCTTCCAGAGCAGACCATTAGCCAACTAACTGAGTACTACCAAGGACCTCCATCAACACCATGTGCAACAGAAGAATCACCCAGCTAAGCCCTGTCTAAATTTGTGGCTCATGACATTGGACATCATATTAAAATGTTATTGCTTTAAGCCATGAAATGTTGGGGCAGTTTGATATACAGCAACAGATAACTAGAGCACTATTACTACAATTATTTTTTATTATTGCGGTTACTATTACCATCATTATTCTTATTAGTATTAAAAGACCACTCCACTTGAGTCTTGCATGAAACATTTCTGGTTGATAAATTGCACTAAGGAAGCTGCAGAAAGTCCACCAAACTGTTTCTTCAAGAAAATGACTTACCTGATTTGACTCCAAAGAGCATATCAAGCTCTGTAGATAGCAAATACCACCAAACCAATATTCATCTTTTAAAACTCAGCAAAATTCAAAGCCAAATTAAATGCCAAACTTTTTTGAATGAGAATAATAAAAAATATAAATCCCTAGTTCCCTCTGAATGTAGCAGAGGTACCTTGGAGAATCTGATCTCTAATATACCAGCCAAAACAGAAAAGTGTTGATAGCCTTATATTGTTTGTACTCATCAAAGTGAATGAAAATGATACATTGCTGTTCATCAGTATCTATGTTGCACTCCCCAGAAGTTGTACTTGCTGAAATAAAATATAATCTTTCTCTATCTCTCTGTTGAGATCTACCTTAATTCCATAGTTTTCTGGTCATATCTTCAGATATGATACAGTCAAAGTCCTGGCAATAACAAGCATTTCCAATTTCTACTACAAGGCAACAGGTATTAATGAACTTATGCAAATAACCTTTCTTCCACAAAATAAGAATACTTACAAATATTTTCCAATTCCAGAGGGGTCAGGAAGGGAGAAAAGTTTATGTTTCAATTTAAAAAAACAAAAAAAAAATCAAGGAAAAAAACCATTTTAACAAATTGCTGAACTTACCAACAGCTCAAAATAAAGCAAAATCCTTAATCTGGAAAAGAAAGTATAGTAAAAAAATCAGTACTGTTTTAGTCAAAAGTCATGAAATTCTGTTTCACCAGTTCAGTCTCATGTAATTAATCTCTCTTCTGTTGAATTTGCAGTGTTACTGTGTTTAAATCCTGGAAGTTAACATTCAATGTTATTATTGATATTTCCAGACTTGTCCCTAGCATTTTCTTGGTTTCTTTTCGTTCTCTTATTTCTGTCTATGAGATTTTAGTTTTCCTGTTAAAGCACTCCCTTCAGAAATTCTTAGAGAGCTGTCTGGGTTGGTAAATTCTTTCAGGTTTTGTTTATCTGAGACGGCTTTTATCTTTTCTTCCCATTTGAAAGATAATCTTGCCAGGTATAGTATTCTTGGCTGAAACTGTTTTTCATTTAACACTTTGAATATATTTTCCCATTCATATTTTCCAGTTCTTTCTGTGCTCGCATTGTTTCTGATGAAAGGTCTGACGTTAGCCTGATGGGAAAACCTTTATAAGCAACCTGATGTTTCTCTCTTGCCAATTTTAGTATCTCGTCTTTGTAGTTATGGCCAATCTGGTTATGATATGCCTTGGAGAAGATCTTCTTGAGCTGATTCTATATGGGGTCCTTTGAATGCCTTTGAATTTCTTGGGTCTGGATATTTGAATGCCTCTCTGGGTTTGGAAAGTTTTCTTCCAGGATTTCATGGAATAGATTATCAATACCTTTATTAGTTTCTTCATCTTCTGGGATACTGGTTATCCAGATGTTTTGGTGCTTAATAGTATCTATTATTTCTTTTGTATTATACTTATATTTTTGGATTATTTTCTCACTCTTTTTTGGTGATTTTTTTCTAGGTCAGAGATTTTTGTCCTCGACATCCAAGATTTGATCTTCTGCCTGGTCTAATCTGCTTTTAATACTTTTGAGGGAGGTTTTGATTTCCTGTATTACAGCCTTCATCTCTAACAGCTCCATTTGATTCTTTTTTATGGTGTGTATTTCTCCTTTCAAATTGTGAAAGAACTTCCTCACCTCCTGGAACTTATTGTCTCTTTTCTCTTGCACCTTCTGGAGTTCATTATTTCTCATCTTTTGCATCTTATTTAGTTTTGTCACTATGAATATTCTGAATTATTTATTGGACATTTCCATGAGTTCCTTTGTATGGTCTGTGGATGATGGAGGGTTGTTCTTTTCCCTTTGGGGAGAGATATTTTCTTGGTTTCTCATATTTCTTATGCCTTTGCAGTGGTGTCTGATCATCTAATGGATTATACATTTCTCCCTAATTTCTTTTTTTTGTTTGTTCAAAGTATTTACATTTATTAAATTTACAATCAGAATGGAATGTCTCCTAAGTCATCAGTATCCTGAGGAGGAAAAATCAAACACAAAACAAATGACTTTCCTGTCCCATGTCCTCCATGGCACCGCTGAGGAAGTTCCCACTTCATAGAGCTGCTGAAGTCCTTTCTAGTTCAGAAGGGTGGTCATTTGGTAGTAGGAACAACTTTTTCATCTTGATATGGAATGGATGGTCCTTCGTTAAAGTCTTTTCCATTTCCAAGTCTCTGTACCCCAACCTAGGAGGCAGCAGGCACTGTCGGGGGTCCAAAGATACCATCTGCATTCCCACCAGTCTGCATGGCCTCTGAGCAGAAAGAAGCTTGGCCAGTGTGGAGGACCAGAGTTCAGCTGTCTGGTCACTGTGGAGTTGACCATTCAACTTTTCTAACATGAATTACAACCACAGCTGTGACCTTTTCTTGGTATTTTAATCCCACTGGAGACTTTTCATTAAGACCTTGTTCTTTTGTACACATTTCGGGCACAACATATTGTCCTCCAGGTGCGGGGGTGGGAAACAGCAGGCCGGAAGTAAGAAGAGGGCACACACTCTCCCTTTTTGCTTCTCAGGAACCCAGGCTTGTCCAGCATGAAATTGCAGGTGAACCCAACCACCTGTGTTTGCAGGGAGACTCTCCCATGGACCACACACCACCTGACACCATAGGCCTCTTTTCTTTATTCTTTTCTTTTTTTTGGGAGAGGCTTTTGCTATAGGGCTTGTGCGCTTGCCAGACAGACAGAGAGACAGAGAGACAGAAAGTGAGAAATCACCCCCTAGGGGGGATGGCCACGCCGAAATCCCTTCTCCTCCATTCTCCTCTCGGGATCTTGGGCACGCATGCACATGCACCCGGCGTGAGTTTAAGCCACCGGGTCTGGGACTTGAACCGTGGTCGACTACGTGGGAGTCCAGTGACCTAGCCATTACGCTAACTGCTGGTCCCACACCATAGGCCTCTTGTGGGGATTCCACAGCCTCTATTTCTGCTGACTCCATCTTCCCAGCCACAGATGCAGTTCTAGCCCAGGAAACCAGCACAGTCTTTAGGGCAGAGGTTGTCACCTCAATTGCATTAACTCCATTGAGGAGAGCTTCAGACTCTTCAGGGTTAGACAAAGCCTCTGCAGGTGGAGGAGCCACTTCCGGAGGATTAGTCCTTTCAGAACACATCCCCTCCTGAGGACTTTCTGCAGATGCTTTCCCTCTGCCCATCTTTAATTTTCTTCGTAACGATGACTCAATCCTCGCCTCTTTTGCTGTGGTAGGAATATCCTTCTGATTTGGATAAGCTCAGGCACACAGTCTCCTACGTGCATCTAATTTCTGGCCTTTGGAGCTGATCTTTAATTGTTGGCACCACGCCCGCAGGATGTCTCGGTGAAGCCAGTTGACTGGTGGCAGTTTAGAGGGCAATGGGGGAACTGGTATCTTTTTCTAAGGCTGTAGACTGTCATTGCTTTGTGCCTTCTCCCTTGGACAAGAAGCTTGGTCATCCTTTGCAGATCTTTTTTTGTTTTTTTCTTTTTCCCTTTGCTGAGGTTACCAATAAACCTGTAGATGTGCTTGGTTGACTGGAGGCCCATTGTTGCTCTTCAGTTTCAGACACTTGTTCACACTTAGAATTTCCATACTCTTCCCTTGACTTCTCTGTGGATTTCCACTCCTTGCCTCTTGCATGTGCCATACTCTGGAAGTAGATGGGGCTGATAAAGGAAAAGTTCTTCTCGCTTCCCAACCAGCCCGCGGCCCTTGATTGCTTTGGAAGCCATTTCTTCCTAATTTCTTGGAGTTAATTCTAAGCGTTCAGAGTTGTGTGTCAGAGGAGGTGATCCGCAATCTCTCCATAGTTCTGTTTCCCTGCTGCTCAGAAAGCAACCTGTGCTTTTGACCTTGGAACTGGATATTACAAAGGCCTCACAGTTTCTAGGGAATAGGGTCCCTGGGGTGAGCTATGGGTTTCAGAGGCATGTGGGAGGAGACAAGCTGTGCTCTTTGCAGCTCTGTGTTTCTCCCGCTGCTCACTCTGCAGTCTCTCTTATCTCAATTTCAGTCATTTCGCGGTGTATTCACTTTGTATTCACTTTTGGCTAATTGTTTAGAGAAGGTTTATGCAACTGTAAAATCAAGTGTTTCCCTTTACTGTAAGTGACTTTTGAGATAATTTCTCTACTCTACTGTTTTGCAACGTGGTAGCCACAAAAAGAGGTTTTGATTTCAGATTTATAAAGAGGAATTTCTTCCTTCAGGCAGCAAGTTCAGTAAGGTTGAAGATTTACTACCCTAAAAGTATTCAGATGCTTGACTACTGTGTGTGGAGGCTGAACAGCAGAGTGAGAAAATAAGAAAACAAAAAAGAAAGAAAAGAAGGAAGGAAGGAAGGAAGGAAGGAAGGAAGGAAGGAAGGAAGGAAGGAAGAAAGAAAGAAAGAAAGAAAGAAAGAAAGAAAGAAAGAAAGAAAGAAAGAAAGAAAGAAAGAGAAAGGAAGGAAGGAAGGAAGGAAGGAAGGAAGGAAGGAAGAAAGAGAAGAAAGAAAGAGAAAAGGAAAAGATAACAAAAGGAAAAAAAAGACAAAAACAACCAAAACAGGAAAAAAAATGTTTTTAATCAATGAAAACCATGCAGTGGGCAAGCACAAACACAACAGGATATACCTGAGATTTAAATGGCTTCTGAAATTAGCAAGAGAAAGGATGGGTCAGAGGTGGAGAGTGTTTCAAAAATTAAAAAAATTAAAAAAGAGAGATAGAGACAGAGAGAAGATGGAGATTGCTCCACCTATCTGAGCTTTTTTGGGGGGTCTGGAAGATCCCAGAGCAGAGATTAGTCACCTTGTTCCCTGAACGTGGCAGGACACACCTCAGATTTCATCTGGCATGGGTTTTAAGCCACTGGATCTGAGACTGGAATCGTAGTTGGCCATGTAGGAGTCCAGCTAGTAGCTCTATGCCATCTTCTGGCCCCTAATCTTTCTTTTTTTAAACACCTTTTCCTTGTTATCCACATAGGAAGCTATTTTCTCAGAATTAGCCACATTTGTCAAGCGGCATCCCTGACTCCCACAGAGAAAGTTCCTACCATATCTCACCTTCTCAATAACTTTCTCTTTAGCTTAATTTTCTCTTAGGTTTTATTTACTTTTGACAACTCAGAATAAGACAGTGGGACAAATCTATACCAAACATAGTCAGTTTTTTATTAATAATTCCACAGGCCCAACATGATTTTAAGCTTTAGCGTACCAACTTTCTTGTCTTCTTTGTCTGTTTAAAATGTGCCTGGTGTGTTCTCAAATGTGTTTTTGTTGGACTGGTGTAGCTCTTTGGCAGAAAAGAGCCAGGTTAAGTACACGAAAAGCATAGGTTAAGTAGACGAAAATAGACTGCACGTGATCTGTGCAAAACTCCACAAACTCACTTCATTGTTTCCTTATTGTAAGTGCCATAAATTGGTCAGAACAAAACTACCCCCTTTCCACCACTGATCATGTTTTATAATCCCTTACCAATGACTGCGTTTTCCAGCTTTAGGCCTTGACTGAAAAACCACGTCACTCTGCGTTCTGTATTCTGACTAATTCCATCTGTTATGATGCTCCTCCCTGTAATATTCACTAATGCTGTCATTTGACCAGGACTTTTAAGTTGGTCCTGGCTACTTTCCAACAGAATTTCACTCACAAGGCAGTGGCAAAACAAGGGTTTTGTTTCGTTGTTTTTTTCAATTTAAGCATAGTACATCTTAACAGCATATAATAGTATTTTTTCAAAGCATACATGCATTGCATTGCGTATTGGTCAAGGCAAACATATACCATATACGTCATCCTCAATAGGTAACTTTCTATGGTTGTGTCTGTTTTCCCTGAGCCCCTTTCTCCCACCCCCCACTCCCCACCCCAGCCTATACAGTCTCTGGTGTCTACTACCCACCTAGGGAGGTCACTGCAGAGAGGGCACAGTTGGACTCTGCTGGAGGAGAGGCCAAGGAACAGGATGGTGCTTCACTTTCAAGAGAATGGATCTGACTGACTGAGTCTCAGAGTCCCCCATGGCTGCACCCTGAGGCATTCTTATCACCAAATTAGCTGTGGGGTGTTCTAAGCATGGAGATTTCAGTGGAAACCAGAGAGGTACAACTTGGTTTATTGAAAGACTAAAGACAAATGGTGAGCTGGGTGTGTTCATCTTGACTCTGCTTTTTCTTTTGTTTTCTAATCTGCAAGTCATTTCTTGAGTGTCATGCAAATACAACGATTAATAATGTTCTCTGTTCACTCCTATGGTGGCCTTCACCCTTCCTAGCAGGCTTACTGTCATATTTTTACAGATATTTTTGTTTGTTTAAATTTATTTCTTTCAGAACCAGCAGATGGCATAATGGTTACATCACTGGACTCCCGTATAGTCGGCATAGTTTGAGTCCTGGACCCAGTGGCTTAAACTCACACTGTGTATGTCTGTGTGAGTGCCCAAAATCCTAAGAGGAGAAGGGATTGTGAAGTGGCCATCCCCCAGAGGGTGTGTTCTCACTCTCTCTCTCTGTCTCTATCTCTCTGGTGAGCGCAAGTGCCCTATGCAAAAATCTCTCAAAAAAAAAAAAAAAAAAAAAAAAAAAGAAAAGTAAAAATAAATTTATTTCTTGAGACCAGCAGTTGGAGTAATGGCTATGTCACTGGACTCCACATAGTCAACTGCGGTTCAAGTCCCGGACTCGGTGGCTTAAACTCATGCTGGGCACATGTGCATGCGTGCCCAAGATCCTGAGAGGAGACTGAAGGAGAAGGGATTGCAGTGTGGCCATCTCCCCTGGGGGGTGATTTCTCACTTTCTTCTCTCTGTCTCTCTCTGTCTTTCTGGCGAGCACATGCGCCCTATAGCAAAAATCTCTCCAAAATACATAAATTTATTTCTTTCATTCATCTATGAGCATAGAAAAACATATCATGACTCTTCTGATGATATATATGTATGGGGGGGAACCCCAATAGAATCTTGATGCTGCCATCCACTCCAGGCTTCAGCTCACCCCAGATTACAGGCACTCATGTGCCTAGATTGCTCAGGGAGTTCTGTGGACATGAATCTGCAACCTTCCCGTGTATGTCAACCTGACAGAGTGTTGTGTGTAACAGCTGTGTCACTGTCTGGTCCTGTATTTTCCAGATTTAACTATATGATATATTATTTATTACACCCTGCCCTTGTTCCAGAAAGGGTTGGAGGCAGCTAACTTAAATATATAATCATGAAATGCTGATTCAACTGCCAATTTGGTTTAAGATGTTCTACTAAAAGGGGAAAAAATGTTTTTGAAATCCTCTTTTTCACTACAAAATTAATTACTCCAGATAATTATCTTATTTTACAAAACAACAGACATTTCTAGTAATTAAATGGAGCTAAATATCTGCCCCCAAATCTCCCTCTGACCTTGGAATCTCAGCTAATATACAGTGTTTTGGTTTCTGACTAACCATAAGGAAATCAGATGTCATCACATAAATTACACAGGAGAGATATTTGACACAGCAAAGCTGAGTGATCCTAACAGTTCGGATGAACTTTTAAGTCATTGTCCTTGCCTGTGGCAGAGTCCCCTGCTCTGATCCTTCCCAGGATGCTGCATTTTTTATTTTATTTTGTTTCACTTCTTTCAACATTGAAGCACATTCCTTTCTAATTTTTTCCTTTTCTGGGCACTTGAGATCCCACATTTCCACAATTTATTAAAGTATTCAGGATTGGCCCCATAGAATAGTAGTTAAGGTAACCAGATCCTACATGGCTGACCACAGTTCAGATTCTGGCCCCGACAGCTTGAAAAATACCCCGGCACGCATGCGAGTGAGTCCCAAATCCCAACAGGATGGAGAAATGAAGGAGAAGGGATTGCACCTTGACCCCGCCCCACTGGGGCGTTGCTTTTGTCTCCCTTTCCCCACTCTGGTGAGCACATGTGCCCTCTGGCGATTAAAAAATTTTTTAAAAGCCAATGTCATTCTTCTACTTTGACTTTATAAATAAGCTCAGCTGTATCTGGGGCAGAGCTGAATTTACATAGTCTCTGGCTGGGCCAGGCTTTGACAGGACTTAAGAGCAGCTTGTGACCACCAGACCAATTTCTTTGGACTGTTTCTTGACTTGTCTGCCATTCCCTTTCCCAAACAACCCTCCTCATCTGACAGACTCTGGAGAAAGAAGAAAAGAAGCACTTTGCCATGTGGAGTGGAGACACTGTCTGGCCACTGGCTCTGTTTTCCTGCTTTGATCCCAGGTGGAGACGGTGAGAACTCCTCCACACACACTCCAGGCATTCACGACCAGCTGCAGGGCGATTCCCTCTAGCGGGAGGTTGTTCATCTGTTCCAGTCATTTCTATCCTGGGCATTTTGCAAACCTTGGTATTCCTGAGATAGTGGAGCAGAAATGTCCAGTGCCTCCAGGAGCCCAGAATGTTGTGATCCTAGCCCTGCTCTGAGCTTTCCCCACTTACTGTCATCTTCTGGCCTAAACAGGAGGAAGCACAATGGCCCTTAATGACTAAGGAACTCTGGAGGATGCCTTCTGGGCTTGCGGGTTCCCATTTGGGGATGCACGTCTCATCAGATGCACTGCACGCCAGCTCTCCTGTTGACTGTCTCGGCAAAACCAAATAAACTGAGCCTGAGGAAGACTGTGGCTCGGAGGAGCAGCAGCTCGTCCTGTAGATCCATGGCTGATGGGTGCTGAGCACAGACAGGGGTCTTGGAAATGGTTTGTACTCTGTGAGGGGCGGATGTAGGGATCGATGGGGCATTGGCAAGAGCCCAGGAAGAGGAGGGTGTGCCCAGATCCGACCACATGAGGCAGCCTCCAAGACTAGAAAGCCTGGATTCTGGAGGCCCACTGTTTCTGGAGGCTGGATTTCATTTCACTGGTTTTGTTTGTTTAAGAAAAGACAAAGCGCAGTATAGTAACAGTGCATCGTGAGACAAGACAGAATCAGAGAACGAAATCATAGGGGTGCCATCTAGAAATGGCTTCCCTGTTCTGAGCTCTGGGGAGCGAATCACTGTGCTGAGGTTCCTTCCCTCTCAGAATCTCCTGTGGAGGGCTCTTAGTCCATTCAGGCTGCTGGGACAAACCACCACAGGCTGGGTAATTTATAAATCCTAAGAATATGCTGCCCACATTCTGGAGGCTGGGAAATCTGAGACGGAGGCACCAGCAGATTCTCTTCTCCTGTGAGAAATTCACTTTCCTCAAAGATGGCACCTTTTCCCTGTCCTCACCTGGTGCAAGGGGTGACCAGGTTCATTCATACTTCCTTTATAAAGGCACTAATCCCATTCATAAGGGCTCTATCCTTATGACTTAATCACCTGCTAGTACTATTGTGTTGGGGTTGAGGTTTCAACATAAGAATTGAGAACACACACATTCAGACCATAGCATTCTGCTCCTGCTCCCTTTCAAACTCATATCCTTCTCACATGCAAAATACACTCCTACCTTCCCCAAAAGCCTCAAAAGTCTTTTTTTTTTTTTTTTTTTTTTTTTTTGGAGAGGTTTTTGCTATAGGGCGCGTGCGCTCGCCAGACAGACAGAGAGAGACAGAGCGATAGAAAGCAGGAAATCACCCCCCAGGGGGGATGGCCACGCCGCAATCCCTTCTCCTCCATTCTCCTCTCGGGATCTTGGGCACGCACGCACACGTGCCCGGCGTGAGTTTAAGCCGCCGGGTCCGGGACTCGAACCGCAGTCGACTACGTGGGAGTCCAGCGACATAGCCATTACGCTAACTGCTGGTCCCAGCCTCAAAAGTCTTAACTCATTCCAGCATCAACTCCAAAGTTTAAAGTCCAAAGTATCATCTAAATATCAACTAATCAGATATGACTGAGACTCAAAATCGGATTCCTCCTGGAGCAAACTGCTGCCCAGCCAAGTACTGTGATATCACATCAGCTCTGCACTTTTCAACTGCAACGGTGGGACAGACGTAGGCTAGACATTCCCATTCCAAAAGGGAGAAGTAGGTAGGAAGGATGGGATGATTGTCTCCAAGTAAGTCCAAAACACAGCAAGGCAAACAGCATTACATCTTAAGTCTTGAGAACAGTCTTCTTTGACTTCACATTCCATCTTCCAATGCACTGGGGTAAGGGCTGAGCCCCAAGGCCTTGGGAGGCCTACAGTTCTCCAGGACTAGAATCGTAAGCGGGTGGCTCTACAGGTCCAGAGTCCAGAGACAGCCTGGTCCCCAGGGCTCTATTAGGCCTTGCGCTAGTGGGGTTGCCTGTGGCAGCTTTTCCCTCCAAGCATCCTTGTGCCTGGGCTGCATGCTCCAAGACTTCAGGCAATTCCATTTGAAACTCCAGGTAGACACAATTCATACACTCTGTGGGCTGGTGGAGGCGTTGGCAGGATTACCACCTGTGCCCTCTCAGGGGCAGTTTCAAGACTGCCCATCTCCTGAGCCACCAGCACAAACCCAGGTAAGCAATTAACAGTCCATTTGTCCTCTTGTTTTTTGTTTTTCCTTAGTTTTTATTTATTCTGAGTGCCAGAGGGCACGTACACTGGTCAGAGATAGAGAAAGAGAGAAAGCACCCCCTGATGGGGTGTCATCACACTGTAATCTTTTACTTCCATCTCTCCATCCCATCAGGATCTTGGGGCGCACACATCCCTGGCATGTTTTTCAACCCACCACGGTCAGGACTTGAAACGTGGTTGGTCATGCAGGATCCAGCTCCCTTAGCCACTGAGCTGTGGGGCCAGCCCCGTCTTTTGGTTTCTACTAAGAGGAAAAAGAAAGAATTACTGTCCATAAAGAACCTACAGAAAAAGGTTGGGCTGACAATGAGCAGTAGCACAAAAACGAGGCAGAAGAACCAACTGCATTAGATGAGAGAGAATGCAGAGAAGAGAAGCACAGAGAAAGGAATGAGAGCCCAAAACCATCAACTTACTGAGCTTGTTGATTATGTGAGAACACTGCCACACTCCCCATACACAGCACCACATGGATTTCTCACAACCATGGTGTATGTGACTGTGTGTGTGTATGGGGGGGGGGGGTGATATTGTGCTTACCTCTGTCATCTGAGGAAGCTGAGGCCCTGAGTACATGCACAGCTCACAGCTAGAAAGTCATGATCATAACATTCAAACCCTGTATTTGTGCAACTGTACTACTGGTTCCCGACCGCTGGTACTCTGCATTTCCCCCAAAGGTTTTGGTAATGTGCTATGGAGAGCAAATATGTTTGTGTCAAAGTGGAAAATTTTCTGCTGGAAAAGTTATTAGTGGGCTACCATGAATCCAAAAGCACCCTGCTCTGTGTGATTCCCCCCAACATACTGATTAGATAAATAAAGCAGAAAAATTCCTTTTCCATAACAAGAGGCCAGGAAATCAAGGCATCATTGACAAGTAACTTTAGCCATCTCTTTGGGAAAACAACACATTTTCTTAGAATGGAAAATTTATATATATATATATATATATATATATATATATATATATATATCTTTTTTTTTTCCTGCTATAGTGCATTGACTAGAGAGAAAGAGAAGGAAAGTGAGAAAGTATTCCCCAGGGGGATGAACACACCACAATCGCTTTTCCTCTTGAGATTTCTGAGCACTCACACACATGTTCAGTGTGGTTTTTTCAAGCTGCCAGGTCCAGGACTTGAACCATGCATTCAGTCATGTGGAAGCCTCAAACTCCATGCCACCTGCTAGCCCTAGAATGGAAATATATATTTTTAAAGAAATACATATTCATTATAATATGTCCAATAGCATAAATGAATAAAAATATAAAAAGAAGAGCCTCTCCAATTTCTCTTCTTGCTCCATAAAAATCATTTGGGATGGTTTTTACCTGTAAGGAGAATCAATACTTAGGGGAGCTCTGTGTGTGGAAGACGTCTCTCTGTAGCAATGCCTTCCGAGGTAGCTCATCTTTTAGGACTGCACGTGTCCCATTGAAGAGTGAACTCTGACGTAACAACTCCCTTTATGGCGGGCGTGCAGGTCGTTTCCAGCAGCATGCCATTAGAAACAGCCCTGTGAGGACCATTTCCCCAGTGCTGCACATATTCACCCATCTTCAAGCATTTCCTCAGGACAGATTTACAGGGCAGTTTTTAAAAGCCCGATGTCCCCATGTATGTTATTCTGGGCTATACCCACTCTGGGTAAACACCCACATCACAATTGGAATACAGCCTACATTCTTGGCTTTGCTCACGTGTGCCACTGCAGGACCCCCAAGCCTCCTCAGAGTCCCCTGGACTCTATAGCCAAGGGGCAGGACATAGGCATCTATGTCCCCATGCAGCATCCTCCACTTTCTTCTTTTCATGTTCCCGTGCCAATCCTTTGAGATGTTAATAGCCCACACACAGCCCCACAGTCAGCCTCGCCAACACCCAGTGGGCCAAGCCTGGGGTTGTGGTGATAAGGCTTCTACAACATCTGGGCTGAGGATCTGACTCCCATCCCTGGTGCTGCTATCCTCTGAGCTGTCAGATAAATAGCAAAGTTGTTCCTTGCCTCCATCGCACACAGTCCAAACGTGGGCTTCCCTTGGATTCCTCTGTCCCTGTCCTAGAAGATTTCAGAACCTTCATGCCAGGACAGTACTACTTCTGAGGTGGACTGGACTATCTGCTAGCTTTTGCCTTTAGACAGATTTTTTCCTAAGGATCTTCTCAGATCTCTGGACTATTAGATTCCTGACTCAAGCACCCACAGCCTTTAGAAGTGCCCAGACGCCTCAAAATCCTCAAGTTAGCAGGCTTAGGTTCTTGCTATGTCCATGCCACAGGTGGTTGAACTCCATCTGCAAGATTGAAATGAGATACTTGGAGATCAAAAGGGAGAAGTATCATGGGCCTCTTTGTAGGCAAGAGTGATAGAGATGGGGAGACCAAACAGGGCAACTAGAGAATAGTTCAGAATACTGGACTATCAGGACTAGAGTAGACTAGTCAGCATTACTGCAGTAACAAACAGCCCCAAATTCTCAGTAGCTATGATAGCAAATCTGTCTTTTTCAGTGTGGTATAGGGTCTGCTGCTCCATATATCAAGAAATAGTTGTGTTCTGGTTCTCAAGGGAGAGGAAAAGAACAAGAGAGCTAGTAGAATCTTCCCCAGTACTTTTTTTTTTTTGGAGAGGTTTTTGCTACAGGGCGCGTGCGCTCGCCAGACAGACAGAGGGAGACAGAGAGACAGAAAGTGAGAAATCACCCCCCCAGGGGGGATGGTCACGCCGCAAGCCCTTCTCCTCCATTCTCCTCTCGGGATCTTGGGCACACACGCACATGCACCCGGCGTGAGTTTTAAGCCACCGGGTCCAGGACGCAAACCACGGTCGACTATGTGGGAGTCCAGCGACATAGCCATTACGCTAACTGCTGGTTCCCTCCCCCGTACTTCTTAGACAGAATATTTTCTCTGTTTTTCTATGTAAAAATGTGTCACGACTTTTCAGACAACCCAATACAAAGGTTCTGCAAAAGTTCATGGAAAATGCATCTTGTGGAAAAACTATATGGCACCGTGGTAAAATGCAATGCTCTGTGAGGCAGACCCACATGGGAAGGTTGCTGGTTCACATCTAAGAAATCTCCCCAAGTATGTCAGGCACACATATTCATGATCTGGGCTGGCAGGGGCTGTGGATGGTCGTAGCGCCAAGACCCTGCCAGAAGTGCTGTATGTCTGTATCTGTCTGTCTCTCTCTCATTCATGAGATATTTGGTTATTGGAAAAGTCATGGCACATTTTTGCAACAGGTGGTGTTAGTTCATTTTTGGAAGTACTAGAGTCATTTGCATTTATCTTATTTTGCTATGTCATCTGACAGCTGATAGTTCTAGCTTCATTTTTTTTTAATTAAGTAATTTGGTTGAGTTTGGGAGATTTTACAAATTGAAGATGGAAGACCACACTATGCATTTTTGCCATATTTTACTGTTTTCCTTCCGTAAAGGGAAGGATGATGCACATCAAGCTTGTGAAAGTTGAGTAAAGTTCAGGTGACAATACAAGAAAGCCAGTGCTGACAATGGTTGATGAAATTCTGTGCTGGTGATTTTAATCTCAATGAAGCTTCTCAGTAAGGGAGGCCCAAAAATGTTGATGATGATAAAATAAAGGCATTGATCAATCAAACTCATGTTACACAACATGAAAGACTGCAGAAACATTGAACATCCATCATTCAAGCATTCATGACCACCTGAAGAAGCTGGGATACATATGCAAGCTTGATATTTGGTTCCTTGTGAACTCAAAGAAGTTCATTTGCTGGTGCATATAAACATCTGCGGTACGTTCTTCAAATGTGAGGAAAACGACTCTTTGTTGAAGTGACTGATAATTGGTGATGAGAAGTGAATTGTTTACGACAATGTGGTGTACAGTCTTAGTCCCAACAGGATGATTCACCTCAAATGACATCAAAAAAAAAAAAAAAAAAAAAAAAAAAAAAAGCATTCATTCATCAGAACAAGGTTATGCTCTCAGTGTGATAGGATTTTAAAGGTGTGTTTTCTAAGCTCCTACTAAGGAACGAAATGATCGATTTGAACATGTACTGTCAGTAATGGAAAGTCTGAATGAATCCATAATCTAGAAACATCCAGAACTCATTGATAGTAAAAGGAGTTGCATTCCATCATGACAATGCCCGAACACATACACGTTTGATCACTGTGGGGACATGTTTAGACAGAGAACCTGGGGTGTGGGGACATGTTTAGACAGAGAACCTGAGGTGTGGGGACATGCTCTGAGCAAACATCACCTGTCCTTTTGGGGTTTGGCAGAACCTTGTAACTTGTCCTTTCCTTGATCTTCGCTGCAGACAGAGAGAAGGGTGGAAATTGCTAGGGGCATGCCAACAGACACATCTGATGGACTTCAAGAAACATCTTGACCCCAATTTGCAAAGTCCAATCCCTGCTCTGTATCTGAAAGGTTCTTTAGCCTTCTCTGGGTGTGGTGGTGCACTCCTTACGGAGAAGTTCTTTAGCTTCTTTCCCACACCTACAGCTAGACTTCTCTGCATTAAAAAAAAAGATTATGGGACTTTCTCTTGATGGGATTATCACCAAGGAATACACCTGGTCCAGTATGACTAAGCCCTTATAGATTTGTTAACTGCTTCTTATTGTCTGTAACCTGGCAACGAATCTATGAAGTGTCATGAAACATACATGTGTAATGTCTCCTTGTACTATAAATAAAGAGGCCCAGTTTGTCTGGGTGGCACAAGTAGCAGCTCAAGTATGGCACAAGTTGCTTGGGCTACCCAGGCTCAGGCTGCCTGTGTCCATTTCTACTCTATGTCTTTGTCTCATTCTTTCTAATTCCCCGGTCTGCTCAGGATGGAGAAGGCTTTCTCTTTCTTGTCCTTTTTCTCTTCCTCACCAGCAGCCCTCTGATCATGATTCAGCTAGACTCAAGCCCCGGGGCGGATGCCAACAGATCACCTGTCAGAAATTATTGAATCTTGGATAGGATGTGTTGCCTCATCCACCATACTCCCCTGACTTTGCTCCATCAGATTTCCACTTGTTTCGCTCTTTTTCAAAACTCCTTGCATAGTATAACGTTCAATTCAGATGGGGTTGTAAATCAGCACCTTGTTCAGTTTTTTGCTTGTTTGTTTGTTTGTTCGCCAATAAAGACAGGTCCTTCTATTGCCAAGAAATTATGAAGGTCACTGAAAGATGGCAAAAGAGTGCAATCGCACTCCTTGGTACCTACCCAAAGGACAGAAGAGTCCATAGTTGGAAAAGTGCTTATGCATCGATGTTTATTGAGGCATTAGTCATAATTGCTAAGACATGAAACCAACCCAAATGCCCACAAACAGAGGAATGGATTGAAAAAGTGTGGCACATATACTCTATGGAATACTACTGTCATAAAAAAAAAAAAAAAAAAAAAGACCCTGGCTTTTGACAGAAAGTGGAAGAATATGGAAGATTTACTGCTGAGTGAAGCAAGACAGGCTATGAAGGAGAGACACTGTATGTCTCCACTTAATATATACCAAGTGTCCGCACTCCATAGCCGAAATGGAATGACTAGAAGATATAGAAACATAAAAAATGGTTATAAATACCAGATACAGTGTGGAAAGAGGGTGAGTGAAGGAGGAGAATCTGAGAAAAGACATTAAGGAGAAAAATAGAGAGGCGAGGCATTTAAGGGACAAAGAAATGGGTTATTATCTGTTGAAGATAACATGTATAGTATTCTCAACTGGACTGGTGAGAAATGTATACATGTTGGAATATTCACTTTACAAGCTAAGTGACATATATGATTGAATGTATAAAAGAAATTGAAATAAATGTGTATAAAAACTTTTAATGGGCAATAGATCATTGATATTTGTTCTTTATATAAATAAATGGCCTTTAAAAAAGAGAAAATACATCAGGACTTTTCCAACAACCCCATATAATAAGTTAATAAAACCTGAATAGGGAGTGGCAGGGCTGGCTGATGGTAACGAGGCTGAGAAGTGTTTGCGGAGCTAGCTGAAGATGAAGGCCAGAGAACTTGGATCTCAGCTAAAAGACAGCATTCCAGCTACTGAAGGTCAGCAAGCGGACCTTTTAAAAGTCATGATCTTCGGAAAGCTTTTTTTTGTGTGAAAAATGAACTTTTAGCCAGTCATCTTCTTGAATTAATCAGAATAAAAGTTCCAGCTCAACCAAGATAAGATGAATTTCTCCACTCTGAAAAATATCCAGGGTTTGTGTGCTCTACTAAAATTACAAATGGAATTCACAGCAGTGTAGCAGACTCTGTCTTCCATTTTTTGTCATATTCAAACCTTTCACTGGTATTTTGAAGGTACCAATGAGACCATTGGATTTGAAGATATTCTTAACGACCCGTCACCAAGAGAACTGACGGGAGAACCGCACTCGATGGTGGATCACAAACTTGGTTCACTGTGACAAATACGAGACCTAGAGAGGGAGAGAGGGAAAGTAAGAAAGTAAGCTGCCAGACTGGGGACTCAAACCATGGTAAGCCATGTGGGAGTCCAGCACCTTAACCACCAGGCCACCTGCTGGTCCCAGCTGTTTGATTCTTCCAGGTTGAAAAGTATAAGTTCAGAGGTTTTTTTTTTTTTTTTTTTTTTTCTTTTTTGGAGAGGTTTTTTTGCTATAGTGCGCGTGCGCTCGCCAGACAGACAGAGAGAGACAGAGAGATAGAAAGCGAGAAATCACCCCCCCAGAGGGGATGGCCAGGCCGCAATCCCTTCTTCTCCATTCTCCTCCCGGGATCTTGGGCACGCACGCACACGCGCCTGGCGTGAGTTTAAGCCACCGGGTCTGGGACTCGAACCATAGTCGACTACGTGGGAGTCCAGCGACATAGCCATTACACAAACTGCTGGTCCTAGTTCAGAGGTTTTGATCTGGGTCTTTTCTTCTTTTTTTTTAATGAGAGGTTTTTGGGTTTTTTTTTTTCCGTTATAGGGCGCGTGCGCTCGCCAGACAGACAGAGAGAGACATAGAGACAGAAAGCGAGAAATCAACCCCCGGGGGGGTGGTCACGCCGCAATCCCTTCTCCTCCATTCTCCTCTCGGGATCTTGAGCACGCACGCACACGCGCCCGGCGTGAGTTTTAAGCCACCGGGTCCGGGACGCGAACCGCGGTCGACTACGTGGGAGTCCAGCGACATAGCCATTACGCTAACTGCTGGTTCCCGATCTCAGTATCTTCTTTAAAGTAAAATATTAAATAAAGCAACCAACAGGTGTAGATAAAACTGGTGTACTTCATAGATTTAATATGTATTTAATACATTACCAAGCAATACTGTTAAAGAAAAATTGGGGCAAGCAGGTGGTGTGGTGGTTAAGGCACTGAATCCAAAATGGCCAAATCCACGGTTCAGGTCCTGAACCTGGCAGCCTGAAAAACATTCCTAGCACATGTACACCCAGAATTCTGAGAGGAGAATGGAAGCAAAGAGATTGTGGTCTGGCCATCCGCTCTGCGGGTGGTTTCCTACATTCCCTCTCTCTGTCTTCAGCAAGTGCATGTGCCTTATGGCAAAAAATCTAAAATAACTAACTAAATAAATAAATTTTCACCATGATTGTGCTTTCTTATTAAAAAAAAATTGAATAAGCAAAATAAAACTATGCATGGATTTAAAATTGGGGGGGCAAACTTAACTTGTAATTTAATGTCATTTTCCACATTTTGTCATATAATCCTTTAACTGGGAAGGGAGGGGTGAATAATTGTGAATACCAACCCTAACTAGCACAGACAGCATACCTTTAACTCTGCTACACACCTGGAGAAACCGAGCCACAAAGAGGGAAGTGGCTTGTCCAAGGCACACAAATCAGTAGCAAGACAAGCCCTAGCACCAATTTCCTGGCAATTAATCCTCCGTTGTTTTTTTTTTTTTTTCAAAGAATTATTTATCTAACTTTTTTATTATTTATTTTTCAGTTTGACCAGAGGGAGAAAGGGAAAGTGAGAAAGCAAGCTGCCAGGTCTGGGACTCAAATTGTGCTTAGCCATGTGGGAGTCCAGCACCTTAACCATCATGCCACCTGCAGGCCTCGAATTCAGTGTTCTTAATCCTACACCCAGAGTTTCTAGAAGTGTTACCAAGAGACAGTAACAGCTAAGGGGACATGGGGGGTGGGGGGTGGAGATGGGGTCTGTTTAGTAAGACATCTCAGAGCCTTTAAGGCATCATTGAGATTTATGGCTCTCCAAGTCAGGGAAGTGAGTTTCAACTTTCCCCAAATTTTTTTTTATCACAAAACCCATAGAACCATCTGAGGGAACAGCTGGTGGGGCTGGTGCTATAGGGAACACACTTTGGGAAACATGGCAGCATTACCTTAACAAGTCGAATTGATTTTCATTCAGTACCAGAAATATGAGACTTAAGTTTTATGTTGTTATAAGGAATGTTTTAAAAGAGCAGAACCTTAATATAAATTCTTCACAGCTTAGAAATAGACACAGCTTTCATTTTTAGAAAGTTCACATTACTTTGTAAGGCTATCATTAATTTTGATTATTTTTTCCACTTTCATTTCTTTTCAGTTACAGACGAAATGTAATAAATGTTATGAAACAGATATCCGTAAAGTCACTGGAGGATGAATTATGGGTATCTGGAAAACGTTTTTGCCCCTTTAATATGACAGTCATTTTTTTTGTCTTTTAGGTTTTTGCCATAGGGCAAATGTGCTTGCTGAAGAGAGACAGAAAGAGTGAGAGAAAAAGTGAGAAATCATGCCCCGGGGGAGATGGCCACACTGCAATCCCTTCTCTTCCATTCTCTTCTTGGGATTTTGGGCATGTGCCCAACATGATTTTCAAGCTGCCAGGTCTAGGTCTTGAACTATGGTCAGCCATGTGGGAGTCCAGTACCTCAACCACCATGCCACCTGCTGGCCCCAGTTTTTTTTTTAAAATATAAACAACAAATAAAACACTTCTTGACAATAAAATATATTTTCACAAAACAAAAACCAGTGCTTTTGTGTGATAATGGCAACACATTGTATGATTCCCAATGCATTTCAGAGTCATAAATGGCCTCTCATTGAAGCCATGGAACTATTCTGAAAAAAGCTGTAAGAATTAGATCATCTCAAATCATTAGAGTATTTTTTTCCACAATGATTCTTTTGATCTGTAACATATGTGAAATTAAAATAAACTTTATATGGTTTTGGATTTCTCTAAATCCTTCAAAAAAGTAAAATCCTATTCAAATGGCTCAAAAATTAAAGTATGAAATATACTCGTCACCCTTTAACAGAATTCTCTGACACGCCAAAATAGACTTAAAAACCAAGGCTAGGAGGGTATCCTTTTCCAGTTTCTCAGGCAGGCAGATCCAACAGAACCAATCTCGAGGTTTGAAGGCCACTGACCCACTCACCAGAGGTCTGTGTTTCCTCTGTGTCCCTCCCGATCACCACACAGGCCATAGGAACAGGCTCCTTTCGTGGGACAGATCGGGCATTACAAAGTTGTTTCTATGTGCCACCAAAATATACTTCCCTACAGTTCCCATCTCTTGAGGAAGGAAAAAATCAAATCTAATTCCTCTGTCTTGGAACTGTCCCTTCAAATATTTCAAGACTGCCATCCCCTTCTCTTCTGCAGTACAAACATCCTGCTGATCCTCTGGCCTTTCAGCTGCTGAAGATGGATGTTGGCCTACAGGAGCCCAATGGGTCCATGACACCAAGACTGGGAAGATGCCTCCAAGAGCTTTTCTACCCCAGGAAGTTGGAGAAAGTGGTGACATCAGAACCTCATAGGGCAAGGGGGGCTTGTTTCCTTTATTTCCTTGACTGAATCCCATAACTGTGTCCTCATACTGCCTGAGATAGAATAGAATGATAGAATAGATGTCAGACTAGCCTCTGTGTCTTTGCAGCCTCTCTCTCTCTCTCTCTCTCTCTCTCTCTCTCTCTCTCTCTCTATCTCTCTGTCTCTCTCTCCCCCCTCTCTCCCCTCCTCTCTCTATATAATCATATAACATAATGAGAAATATGTTTGTCATTGTAACCACTGGGAATTTGGGGATGTTTGTTCCTGCATAATGCTGGCTATTATACCAATGAAGATCTCTTCCAGAGATTACATATCACCAACTTACAATGATTCCACTTACAATTTTTTACTTCACTGTGGTGCAAAAGTGATATGCCTTAAGGAGAAACCATACTTTTATATATTTTTAAAAGTTTTTGCCATAGGGCACATGCATTCACCAGAGAGAAATGGCGAGAAGGAAAGTGAGAAATAATCCCTCATGGGGAATGGCCTCACCTCAATCCCTTCTCCTCCATTCTCTTCTTGGGATTTTGGGCATGCATGCACACACACACACATGTGATGTGATTTCTAAGCCACCAGATCTGGGACTTGATCCATGGTTGGCCATGTGGGAGTCCAGCACTTTAACCACCATGCCACCTCTTGGCCCTTGGATTTTGAATATTGATCTTTTCCTAGACTAGCAATATGTTGTACTATACTCTTTGTGATGCTGTGCAGCGGCAGTGAATTGCAGCTCCTAATCAGCCTGCGATCACAAAGAAGAACAGCCGGACTGTGCTCTAAGATGCACTGTGCTCGACACATTGCATCAGGTTTCAGCACCGTATTGCGAAATAGGCTTTGCCTGAGGAGATTGCCAAACTGTAGGTTAATGTGAGTCTTGAGTGCATTTAAAATAAGTTAGGCTAAACTATGTTCGGCAGATTAGGTGTATTTAATGCATTTTCAACCTATAATATTTTCAGTTTGTGATATTTATTGGGATGTAAGCCCATTGCAAGTTGTGAAGCATCTGTATAGAAAATGTGTGTGTAGGCCTGTCGATGCATATGTATATGCATGCACTGCTTGGATCACAGGTATGAATTTGCATACTATTTCTCTTATTGCTCCGTGAATAAGTAGTTTGCTACTTTTATTAGTAATCCACGCTAAACTGAAGATTTCAGTTTGTTTCCCAGATAAAACTGAAAATATATTGGGTCATCGAAAAAGTCATGATGCATTTTTGCATAGAAAAATAGGTTATGACTTTTCCGAGGACCCAATATTTAAAATATTATAAGTCTTTGAGACTTGCCAAAAGAAAAGGCTGTGGCCAAACTCTCATTTTACCAAATCACAAATGTCTTTAAGTAATATAAGGCTGCTGCTTCTCCCCATCCCACCCAATCCTGCTCTGGGGCAGATGAACAGAAAAGATCAAAACTAATTGGAGAAAAAGGTTTCGTCAGCCCTTCTCCCTCCCTCGGCAGGTTTTCTTTCTGTTCTGTGAGGGGAGAGGCTGCCATCCCCACGCTTTACCCCTAGTGAGTCAGAACCTGAGGCCAGGGTTTTATCTTAGAGGACATACCCAAGGGAATGAAGTGCAGCTGTAGTCAGGGCGGGCCACGAAGCCAGCAGGCCTTGGACCACCACCCTCCTCTTCACCTGCCCCACCCCTGCAGGTATCCTCCTAAATCGGGCTCCCTGCCTAGGCTTACAGGGTATGCTGACAACAAGAAGTACAAGCCACCTGTCAGTTAGCCACTTAACAGACTTACTAGAAATCACAACATGCTGAAGTGTGTGACTATTATCTGTTTTGGCAGGAAAATGCCAAACTCCCCGAAGCGATGCCCAGGTGTCATCTACACTCCCACCTCTGCACTCCTGTTACGTTTTTTTTGTAACTACAAAAGGAGTAAAAACAAACAGGTTGTGTTCAGCCCTTTCATAAATGGGGCAATAAGAAATTCTTGCTACCCAAGATATTTCTGCGAGCCGCTGAAGCCAGCAGTTGCCATGTGGGTTGCATTAGCCCCGAGGGAGCCTGGCTTTCTCACAAGCACTAAGCAGGCTTCTGCAGGAGGACGGGTTTCATAAAAGCTGCAACTTTTGCTACTTAGTGCACAGAGGCAATAAAGGCTTGGGCATCTGAGTGCTTAGGAGCCAGCTAATTGCTGTGTTGTTACTCTGTCCCTTAGTGAGTGAGAGTTGCCCAGAAAACAGCAGAGAGGCGATCGCACTGCAAGGTTCCACAGCCCGCGCTACAGGCTTTTGAAGCCTGACCCCTTCACGTGCGGAGGCTCTGCAGCCCCGTTTCCAAGGAATGCTGGGTGCAGCCACAGTTCCCTGCCATCGGCTAGAGCATGCCAGTGGTGATGGTTTCCAGCCCTAAATGGATTTACGTGCCATCCCTCATGACGCTGACTTGTGAGGAAAGCACTATCTGGATTCTATTAGTTGGCCCTGGAAGAGCTGCTTCGATCTGTTCATCTTTATGGTTATGCCTTTTGGTTTAATTGAGGTCATTACAAGGAGCAGCCAGATGAGGATGATTAAGATTGCTTCTGTGTTGGGGCTGAAATTGTTGTCAGGAGTGGGATTTGTGTTCTCACCCAGGGAATCCAAGAGAACGTCCATAGAAATATATATATTTTTAAATTTTTCTTAGAATATAATGCCAAGGAGGGTCAGCCAGTGGCAAGGTGATTACAGTGGCTGCATCTCACATGACTAGCTGTGCATTTGAGTGCTGGACCCAGTGGCCTGAGAAACATGCCTGGCATGCACATGTGCACAAAATACCAAGAGGAGAATGGAGGAGAAGGAATTTCAGCACAGATAGATACACACACACACACACACACACACATATATATATATATATATGTGTGTGTATATATATATATATATATATATATATATATATATATATATAATGCCAGGGAAAAATATCTTTTAAGGAACTTGGTGGGCTCCTGCCTCTCTAATAATGGATACTGTGTAACCCAGTGTCTGCGAAGAGGGTTAGGCCCAGGCAGCGATCAGTCTCAGTAATGACAATGGCTCTGCCAGCAACACCACTTCTCCTCCTTTGCATGGCCTTGGTTCGTTGCTGTGACTGCATAAAACTGTCGTATGTATTTGGCTTGACCATAGAAGCTTCCAAGCCTTCTGGAACAAGGTGTAATTAAGCAATGGTAACTATTACTAGCTCCAAAGTAAGTTCTGCTCAGTACATTTGCTTGAATCACCCCATCCTCAGGTCTGGAGACATTCCCAAGGCACTGATGGGTGGCCTTATAACAGCAAGGTCTCTAGAACATCTGCAAATTCTAAAAATTTGGGGAGCAGCAACCTCTGCCAGCTTAAAAATCTTGGGACTCCCTGATTTCACGGCTGGATGGTAAGCACCAACAGGTCTGCGGGAAGCGGCAGCCTCCCCACGCAATCTCGGGGCTGATGGGGCAGGCTGCACTGTTTTCTTAGGAGTATACCCTCACCCTGCCCTTGCCCCAAATACTCATTTTTTAGAAAATCTTTAGAAACTCCACACTGTCACTGATTAAATAAACAGTTTCTAGAAGGTAAAGAGCTCACGAAGGCAGAAGTCTTTCCAAAGGTAATTCAAATATTGTTGTTTCTCATTTTCCGTAAAACCACTTAATAACTAACCTATCGCCAGTGACACACAGGAGCTCTCAATTCTCTTATCTCTGAAATTGGCGATATGTCTTCAGTGACCTTACTGTCTCCCCCTTTTCTGAAGCCTATTGCAGCCTCATGGAACAAACCATTCCTGGAATTGCCTGAGCTCACCTTTCCAAAGGGGAGTCTTCAAAAATATCCACCAGGGGGCGCCTAATTCACTGCGAACGGTCCCTGGGGTCAGGACAAATACTGCAGGCAGGTGAGGTGACCCCAGTTTTCCCACCCAGCCCTGGAAGGACTCCAGATGTTCAAGAGCAGAACACAGGGTCTTCCCAGGCTAGAACAGCACCATCTCTGCTAACAACCTGTTTGGCAGTTTATCCACACCTCAGAGCAGCTGGTCTGGACAACTCTATTTCTGAAATGTCTGGCATTTGGTAGTTTGGGGCCAGCTGTGTATCTGGGAAACATCTTTTTAGTACGTTCACTCATGATTCCAACTGAAGGCAAAGAATCTGGGAGCAGGATGAAATTTAAAAAAAATTAAAAATCTCTGACTCTTGCCCTCAACCTTTGGCAGCTGAGAACAGGAACTGTGGTGAGTGTGATGACACTTCTGATTCAGAGGCTTGGTCAGAGAGTCTGCTGGGAAGGTAGGAGGAGGGTGCCAATGCTGTGCCCCTAGGGTGTCCTGGATGTGTCCCTCTCTCATCAAAGCTGCTACCAACCGTGGATAAAACAGGCTGTTTGGGCCACTGCTGTCTTTGCGAGAATCCTATTGCATCTGCCAGGGAGTCTCCTGCTAAACTCGAATCTAAGGCAGACTTGCAAGTCACTTCCCACCTTTCTCTGTGTGATACCTGTTTCCCGGCCACCCCTTCCACTTCCAGCATCTCCAACCTGTCTCCCACTCCTTCTAAAGATGGGAGCCGATCTGAACCTCTTCCCTGGCCTGCCAGTTGTTCTGACCACATTACTTGGCTTTCTCTTCCTTCACTCTCAAAAATGTCAGTGTATGATCTTGTGGGTTGGATGGTGACACATTCACCTCATCTCAACCCCCCAAAAAAGAGACATGCTTACCTGAAACCTTGAAATGTGTCCTTTAGAATCAGGTTTTTGCAGATCTTAAGCTGAAATCATACTGGGTTAGAAAGAGTGCTACAATCCAGATGACGCACGTCAGTCATCTGGTGTCCTCCCAGGTGGCAGAAAGGGAAGAAAAGGAAAGAAAAAGAAAAAGAAAAAGAAAAAAGAAAAAAGGAAAAGAAGAGAAAAGAAAAGAAAGGAAAGGAAAAAGAAAACAAAAGAAGAGAACAGAAAAGAAAAGAAAGAAAAGAAAAGAGGAAAGAAAAGAAAAATGTAGAGAGACGCAGAGTGGTGTTGTCCCAAGCCAAGGGACACCTGGAGCCACCAAAAGCTGGAAGAGGTAAGGAAGTCTCCTTCTCTAGCCTGGGAGGGAGCCCAGCCCTGCTGACACCTTGGCTCTAGACTTCTGGCCCCTCGTTGAGAGAGAATGCATTTCTATTGTTTTTTTTTTTTTTTTTTTTTTTTTTTTTTGGAGAGGTTTTTGCTATAGGGCGCGTGCGCTCGCCAGACAGACAGAGAGAGACAGAGAGATAGAAAGCAGGAAATCACCCCCCAGGGGGGATGGTCACGCCGCAATCCCTTCTCCTCCATTCTCCTCTCGGGATCTTGGGCACGCACGCACACGCGCCCGGCGTGAGTTTAAGCCGCCGGGTCCGGGACTCGAACCGCGGTCGACTACGTGGGAGTCCAGCGACATAGCCATTACGCTAACTGCTGGTCCCAGCATTTCTATTGTTTTAAGCCACACAGTTGGTGGTGATTTGATGCAGCAGCCCTAGGACATGTATGGTTCAATGGATGGCCTCTGTCCCCTCCCAAATACTCTTCTTGCCCAGACTTGTTCCTTCACTGAACAGTATGTGTTAAGCACCTACTATGTGCCTGGAGCACTGCTAGGCCTGGGGCCATGGCTCCAGTGACAAGAAAAGGCCCTGACCCAGGGAACAAGTCTCTGCTCCTCCCTTCTCATCCCACCCGCACAATGTGGGGTCTCCCAGGACTCTGTCACTGCCCCCTCTGTACCTGGAAGCTCTATCACAGGGATGGCTCCCAAAGTCTTGGTCCACCCTGTCCTGGTGTCTCCTGGACTCACCTGCTGCTCCGAGCTCCCTGTTCCCATCGGCAAACCCACCGTTCTCCCGGGCAGAGTGCCCAGACATTGAAGACACCTTGATTGCCCCTCTGGCTTGGCCATACCCAGGCCCAGTCCAGCCCCACAGGCTCCTGGCTGCCACGGGTGTCTCTCTGCACCCAACTGTCGGTGCTGGCCCGCTCTAGTCACCTGGAAACATCACTCTCACGCACGTGCCTCACATCAAGAACCGTTTTTCTAGTCTGCCTCCAGAGTAAAGGCTGGCTTCTCAGCAGGGCGAGCATCCCCTCAGGGGGATCCCTAGGCCCTCATGCCGTGCAGGAACCCTTGGATTCTTCCAGACTGGATCACACTCTGACCCTTCACCACATCATCCCCAGCTCCTCTGACATTGGTTCTCAGCATTTCCTCCCTTCCTGATGCCCTCGGGCTTCCCTGATCCAACCCTGCCAACCACTGGCCCAGCTAACATCTCACCTCCAGAGGAACCTGCTCTCCTCTCCTCTGAACTCTTCAGGGGTTCTGGAGCAGGCTCTTACAATTGTCTGTGCCATTCCGTGCTCCCGCCTCCCTGTTCCCAGTACCTGAAGATCGTGGGAGCCGCCCTGTCCCACCATGGTAGGACAGCCTCCTCGTGTGTCACTGCTCACCCCGGCCACACTGCAGGGGTGGGCCAGAGTCCCACTGAGAAGGTGGATCAGTCCTGGTGCCGTCATGAACCTCCTTCAGGTTAGTCATGAATCTCCACAAGAAGCAGGAGGTGAAAATAAAGGTGGCAAGTTCAGAGCCGATGGCCAGCTGTCCCCAGAAGACCCCCCATCCAGTGGTTGAGCAAGTTTTCAAGGTCCAAAGAGTCCTGAAGCCCCTTATATGGGCTGAGGTATATTGCCCCCACACTCCAAACTCAGGACCCCAAATGTGGCCTTATTTGGAAATAAGGTCATTGCGGGTGTAGTTAGTTAAACGAGGTTATACTGGAGTAGCGTGGGGCTATGCAGACTCCGTGATGGCAGCTGGCCCATCTTCCACCCTGACAAAGGACATCAGAATGCTCGCAGAACCTCAGTGTGGTGCCCGCCTGCATGACGACCTCCGGACCCTGACGTCAGCCCCGGAGCAACAGTTGCCCAGAAGAACATGGATCCAGATATCCTAGTTTCATGCTGTTCTTTTAAGGAGAGAGGAGACCCCTTTCTCTTAGGAAATTCTACTCTACCAAGGCAGAGCAGGCACCATTTTCCAAGAGTGGGCTTGATGGTTCATCCAGACAGTGCTCTCAGGCCCTGGCAACCCTCGACAGCTTTGGTTATGGGGCTTAAGATCAGATAGAAAAGGCAGGTGGGGTGTTCAGGGTGAGGCATGAGGGTCACCCTGTGCTCCAGATAGGGTAGGCGAAGGGGTCAGACAGCTGAGGACTGGAAGCAGAACACACTCTCCAGAGCCAGGGAAGGAGGGGAACCAGACACTGCCATGCAGTACTGGTATCCTGGCATGGGGACGGAGGAGGGGAGAGGCAGGGATCCAGAGAGGCAGGCACTAGGAGGAGCCATAGGAGGGGACAGGCTGCAGTTCAGACCCAGGTTGGGAGGCAGGTCCCGGGCTCCCAGGATAGATTGGGAAGCTCGCCAGCACAGGAGTGGCTGCTGGGCCCAGCTTCTGGGAGCCAAATGTTCACATGGCCCTTTGCATTGTCCCATAGCTGTTGGAACACCTCAGACACAGCTGTGTTTCTCATCAAATCTCAGATTGCTCTTTCCACTTGGACATGGAACAACAATCTTTTGAGAGCTATAGGACTTAGAACAGATACTGTTGACCCAGCCTGGTGGCAAGCGTGGCAATGGCTGTAATGCTGGAAGCCACATGCGAACTGCACCCAAGTAGGCTTGAAAACACACTGGGTGTGCGCAGGGAGGTAGATCAGACAGGGCAGACCCTATCAAGGATGCTCCCATGGGACCATCAGTTAGCGTAATGGCTATGTCGCTGGACTCCCATGTAGTCACCGCGGTTCAAGTCCCAGACCCGGTGGCTTAAACTCATGCCAGGCGTGTGTGCGTGCATGCATGTGTGCCCAAGATTCCGAGAGGAGAATGGAGGAGAAGGGATTGTGGCGTGGCCATCCCCCTGGGGGGTGATTTCTCGCTTTCTCTCTCTCTGTCTCTGTCTTACTGGCGAGTGCACGCACCCTGTAGCAAAAACCTCTCCAAAATAAAAAGGATACTTCCCGCCCCTATGCATATATTCTCTGTTATGAAAAGGATAAACAAACTGAAAAAAGAAAAGAAGAAAAGAGAAAAGAAAAAAGGCAAGACATCATTAATGCCTAAAGATCTCAAACGGGAGAACAGGTCCACAGTCGGCCCTGTGCCCATCAGGCCACTGGGGAGGGCGAGCCGGCCTGGAGACCTGAGACCACGGATTTGGTCTTGCTCAAGGTTCTTGGAGAAACAGGAACAGGAGACTGGGCAGCTGACGTCCACAGCTAACATGCTCAGTGTGAGAGCTGTGAGAGCCCAGTACCGTGAAAGCTAATGTTTACCTTTCTGCTGCCTTTGATAAGGACAGGGAGCCCAGGAGAGCTGCACGTTTTACCATTTCCTGACTGGAGTAAACTAACCCTGTCTATACTCCATGCAGACAGATTTGGACTTTTATCCTTCGGTGAGCTTAATCTACCTGCGAACAGTGCAGATTTCCCTGTGAGCCTAAAACAGCCGCGGTCCAACCGGGAGGGGGCGCTTGTCAGCGGGAGTCGTGGGTGTCTTTGCAATTCTCCTTCTCCCACTCCCTGGTCACTGGTCTGTTTTGGAGAAATGCTAGCGAGATGAGTTCTCTGGACCATAGATTGCATGCACGCAGAGCTCCGAAGCCTAAGCAGCTAGTGGTGACAGAGGCAAGGAAACAGGTGACCGATGCCCTCCAGGAGTGTGGCCCCTGCGACTGGAGCGGACTGCTCAGGGAAGCGGGCAGCCCAGCTGACAGCAGGCAGCACACCTTCCTGGGACACAGGCTGGCAGTGCTGACAAGCATCCCGACCACCCAGACAACTGCAAAGGAACCCACGTTTGTCTTATTCACCTGGTAGGGGAGGAGGCAAGCGCTGCAAGAGACAGAGACAAACAGGATGCGTGTTTCGGTGGGAGTTCTGTGACAATAATCACATCAGTGCTCTGGGTTGTTCTGAATTCCACCCCCTCCACTCAGAAGGTCGGGGGAGAAGATCTAGGGAACTAACTTCTTCTCCTCCTCCTCCTCCTCCTCCTCCTCCTCCTTCTTCTTCTTCTTCTTCTTTTTTTTTATTACCAGAGGGCAGTGTGTACTTGCCAGACAGAGAGACAGAGAAAGGGAGAGAGAGAAAGTACCTCTACCAGTGGGACATGGCCACACCACAACCCTTTTCCCTCCATTTCTCCATCCTGTTGGAATTTGGGGCAGGCACATACATGCGCCTGGTGAGTTTTTGAAGCCACGTAGAATCCAGCTCCCTCAACTGTTAGGCGACCCAGCCAGCCCCAGGGAGCTGACATTGTGATCCCAGAAGACTAACAGGTCCATGAATAAAGGGGAGGATGTGAGAGAATCCTGACAGACGTCTAGGGCTTCAAGCCCCAGTAGAAAATTCCAGGTGGATTTCAGGGAAGCTGGATAAGAATGGTCGTAGATCTGAGCATGTGACCCCAAAGGCCCTCCCTGAGTGCTAGGTGACCCCAGCCATGCAACAAAGGCCCCTGCTATAACAAAACCCTGCGGGGAAGCAGATGTGGGGAGGAAGGAAGGGAGCAGGTCCTTTTTGGTGGTGACTTGGTCCCAGGCAGTGTGCAGATAGCAGCTGCCCAGATTCTGAGTAAGAGGGGTACAGGGTTGAACTCACATATCCCGTAGGGGGAATATGGACCTGCTGGCCCTTGGCCTACCCGTTTCCTCCCCAGACCTCCTTAGAACCACATGGGGCCAATCTCACCTACCCCTCCATCCACAGCACAACTCCCATCACTGGCCCAGGCTGGCCCAGGTGAGCACAAGAACGTTCCCTGAAAAAGTAAAGACCTGCTGGCCACTTCCCAGGAAGAA
The DNA here is from genome assembly GCA_026018925.1 of Tupaia tana. Lineage (NCBI taxonomy): Eukaryota > Metazoa > Chordata > Mammalia > Scandentia > Tupaiidae > Tupaia > Tupaia tana. The sequence continues at coordinate 143,147,971 of JAKSZU010000001.1, read as the reverse complement.
GGGCTGGGGAAAGTCATTGAATCTGTCTCGAGTTCACTCTCTCCTCCGGCAGATTGGAAACATCAGAGCCACTTTCATTTTTGAAAAAAATTTTAAAAAATATAAAGCATATAGTAGTCCTTTCTAGAACAGGGTTCAAATGGGAGACTAACTTCTAAGGCTTCACTGTGTTTGTAGGCTTGCCTCGAGTGTCAAAGATGAGTTCCATGGGACTGTGGCCTAGTGGGTAGGGAGCAGGATCCCACACAGCCAACTGTGATTTAAGTCTCAGCCCTGGAGACATGCAAAACACTCAGGGCACATGTGTGCATGCATCCCCCAAATCCAGACAGGATGGAGAAATAGAGAAGGGACTGTAGTGTGACTAGGCCCCCTTGGGAGGGGCTCTCTCCCTCTTTCTCTCTGGTGAGCACACATGCTCTTTGGCAATTAAAAAAAAAAAAAGGTGACAGTGATAAAGGATCTAGGGGCACCCCCTCTCAAACCAAAACTTACCCCCTTTGCATTGCTCTGTGGCCAATTCAAGCGCTCTACCGGGAAATGATCATTTGGGCAGGCCGGAGCAAAGGGAGCAAAGAAAGCAAGATTTTAAGTTTTAAGGTTTTTTTTTTTTCAAATGTTAGTGCTTATCAGCCCAAGACCATAGAAACACACTCATAGTCACATGGATTTGGGTGTATGAGCCTGCAAGGGGGCACACAGGGGAAGCTGTGGAACAGCTCAGTGTGAGAGTCAGGAGGCAGGTAAGTATGGGGACTAGCATGGTTGCAGAATGAGTCTTTTTTTTTAAAAAAAAAAAAAAAAAAAAAAAAAAAAAGAATGATTTATTTTAATGTTATTTATTTATTTATTTATTGGAGAGGTTTTTGCTATAGGGCACATGTGCTCGCCAGAAAGACAGAGACAGAGAGACAGAAAGCGAGAAATCACCCACCCAGGGGGAATGGCCACACCGTAATCCCTTCTGCTCCACCCCCCTCCCCGGGATCTTGGGCACGTACGCACACGCGACCGGTGTGAGTTTAAGTCCAGGACTCGAACTGCGGTCAACTACATGGGAGTCCAATGACAGCCATTACGCCAACTGCTGGTCCCTTATTCATTTATTTTTAATTTGACCAGAGAGAGACACAGAGAGAGGGAGAGGGAAAGAGAGAAAGCAAGTCTCCAGGTCCAGGACTGGAACCGTAGTCAGCCATGTGGGAGTGTCTAGCGCCTCAACCACTATGCCAGCCCTTGGCCCTGCAGAACGAGTCTTGGAGGGTTAGTCAATTTGTAAACTAGGCAAGTTGCTGAAACAGCATCTTACCTCTGAACACATGAGTCTGTGCAGCTGGCAAGTCCCTGCTCCTTGTTGAGAATATTTTGTTCTGAATGAGCTTTAATCTGCTCAGGCTGCTGTAAGGAAGTACCACAGACTTCATTACAACCACAGACACGTGATAAACAACAGAAACCTGCTGCTCACAGTTCTGGAAGATGGAAATGCGAATCAATATGCCAGCAGATGCCACATCTGGTGAGGGCCCACATCCTGGCTTATGGATGGTGTCTTCTCACTGTGTCCTCATGTGGTAGAAGGGACTCCCCAATTCTGGGGCTCCCTTTTATAACAGCACTAATCCCATTTGAGAGGGCTCTGCCTTTGTTACCTAATCCTTCCCTAAGGCCACACCTTCTGATATCATCACTCTGGAATTTAGAATTTCAACATATGGATTTCAAGAAGACACAAACATTCAGCCCATAACAATGAATTTAGCTTGTCTCTCGTATCAGGGTTTGGACAGTTCATTGTTTGAAAGTCATAGCATAGTTTTGTAAGTTATGGCTTCTGTTTCAACTCTGATTCCTCTCCCAGTCTAGCTGTCAGGAAATTCATTTTTTCTTTTTCTTTGGAAAGGTTTTTGCTATAGGGCGTGTGCGCTTGCCAGAAAGACAGAGAGATAGAAAGTGAGAAATCACCCCCAGGGGGGATGGTCACGCTGCAATCTCTTCTCCTCCATTCTCCTCTCGGGATCTTGAGCACACACGCACACACACCCGGCGTGAGTTTAAGCCACCGGGTCCAGGACTGAAGCCATGGTCGACTACATGGGAGTCCAGCGACGTAGCCACTACGCTATCTGCTGGTCCCATTAAGTTCGCTTTTTTTTCAGGCTTTGATGTATTTTATTGAGGCGAAATTCCAACAAAAGGGGATTTTTATTTACAAAATTTCGTGTTTCTGGGGACTTCCCGCTCCCCTTGGATCCAAGTGAGAATAACTAGTAAGTCTCTTTATGTATTTTCTTATTTTCAGTTTATATACAAAAATTATTTTTGTTTGCTTCACATTGATACAAATTCCAATATCGTAAATGACAAATAAACCCTTCCTTATCCAATCCTTAATTAAATATACAAACGGTTTCAAAAACATATACTTTAAATTGGTTTAATCTTTTTTTTTTTTATTTTTATTTTTATTTTATTTTATTTTTTTTTTTTAGTTTCTTTTTTTTTATTTTTTTTTATTTTTTTATTATCATCATATTCTTCTTTATATTACATTGAATTACATATAACTTTACATTGTATTACATTACTTTTTCAAAAGGGAATGCCATGCATGTCAGTCAGTACAGAGACATTAATCTCCCCGCTTCAACATTCAATATCTTTTCTATGTTTTCCCCAATCATTATTATTATTCTAATTATTTTTTAAGACAGTCCATCGCTATTTCTCATGTTGCTTGTACAAATACTTTGCCCATCATGAAATACTTCTCAGACAAATCCAGTTGAGAATACTATACATGTCAACATCAACAGTTAATAAGCCATATCTGTTTCTCACTAATGTCCTGCCTCTCTATTGTTCATTTGTTATCTTTCTCTATCCTCTTCTCTTCACTTCCCCCATTCCACACTTTCCTATTCTCATTAAGTACCTTCACTGCTTTTATGTCCTCCAATTTTGGTTTAATCTTGAGGCCAGCAGGTGGCATGTTGGTGAAAATGCTGGAATTCCCACATGGCCAACCACGGTTTGAGTCTCGAACCTGGCAGCTTGCTCTCTCTCTCTCTCTCTCTGTCTTTCTCTGGCAAAACTCATGTGAAAAAAAAATAATAAATAAATAAATGAATAAAATAATTTTTAAAAAATTGGTTTAATCTTGCAGTTTAAGCCAACGAGACTGAAAACTAAATATATCAGGTCTTGTACCAAATAGTAAAATACTCGAAAGCCTTCAGGACCCTTTGACTGATTTACATCAATAAGAGAACCAATTTCCGATGTGGTAAAAGAAATGTGTTCATCTCTAATTACAATTTCAAGCTTCTGTCGTCCAACCCTGTCAGGGGGAGGCCACAAAGCATCATCTTCTTTTGTAATTTCACTGTCATCAATAGTTCTCTTCAGTTCTGCCACTACACTCCTGTGTACATAAGCCTCTTTTCTGATCATGACGTTATTTTTGTAATTGCCATTGTTGGCATACCTAAGCTTTCCGTCCGGCTGAAACTCAAACTCCAGAAACTCGTGTCCAAACTTGCACTTGTGCCCTACACAGTAGCACAGGTAGAAATCGCTAGCCATAGCCGTGGGTGCCTCCAGGAAGCCAGCCGCAAGTCCAGCAGATGGGCCACGTGTCCGTAAGTTCATATTCTAAAGGGATTATTTAATTTAATTTTTTTATTATCATTATTATTATTTTTTTATTTGACCAGAGAGAGAGACAGAGGAAAAGTGAAAAGGCAAATTGCCAGATCTGGAACTCAAACTGTGGTCAACCATGTGGAAATGCCTCAACCACCACCTGCTTGCCCCAGTAAATTCATTTTTTACTATATCATGCATAATTGTCAAAATATTGTCACATTAAAATTACAAAGGAACTTCAAAAAGTTTGTGGAATTAAAGTGTGAGTTTATTTGGTGCCAAAAAAATTGAAATTTACATTTTTTTAAATAATACACGTTTCCCATGAATCTTTGGAATACCTCCATCATATAGTACCTTTTTTTTTCCTTTTTCAGCTTTAGACCAAAATCTATTAACTTACACCTATGAGGAATGAGTGATTTTTCTTAGCTACAATACAGTCTAGCAACTCTTGCCTTCATCCAATTATTGTTAGTTTTATTTTATTTTACTTTTGGTTCTTCTAATGATTCTAACTCTAAGCCAGGGCTAGTTCTCCCCCGGGGTAAGGGCATTTGGTAGCAATGCCTGGAGACAGGTGTTGGTTGTTGTAACCTGGGGTTGTACCTAGTGAGAGAGGCTAGAACACTGCTACCAGTCATCCTCCAGTGCACAGGGCGGCCACCCACAACAGAATTATCAGTTCAATTCAGTATTGCCTATGCTGGGAAACCCCACTTTAAATGATGGATTAAAATCTCTGGACCCCTCAAGTTTGAATATCTGACTTTGTATCTATGGTAAAAAAATGTGGTTCCTCAAAGACCTTCACATAGAACTACCATATGATCCAGCAATTCCACTCCTGGGTATCTACCCAAAGGACAGGAGAGCACTCAGTCAGAAAAGCATTTGCACATCTATATTCATTGCAGCCTTATCCACAATTGCTAAGACATGGAACCAACCCAAATGTCCACAAACAGATGAATGGATTGAAAAATTGTGGCACATATACTCCATGGAATACTGTTCAGCCATAAAAAAACAACAAGACCCTGGAATTTGATAGAAATTGGGCGAATATGGAAGATTTGTTGCTGAGTGAAGCAAGTCAGGCTATGAAAGAGAGACATTGCATGTCTTCACTTAACATATACCAACTGTCTGCACTCTACAGTAGAGACTGAATGACTGGAGGACATGAAAGTATTAAAAATTGTAATGGACACTAGAGACAAAGTGGAAAGAGAGTGTGAGGGGGGAAAAGCGTAGGAAAGTTGGGGAGGAAATGGAGAGGTAAGACACTTGTGGGACACAGAGGGAGTTTATTATCTGTTGACGAGGTTGTGTGTGGTGATCTCAGCTGGGCTGGACTGCGGTGAATGTCATGCTGGGTGAAGTCGCCTCACAATCTAAATGATGTATAGTGATTTAATGTATGAATAATAATTTTAAAAATATAAATAATGAATAAATGAATAAATAAAATTCTAGCTGTAGAAAAAAGAAAGAAACGTGGTCCTTCTACGTTATCACATATCTTCCTTCTCAGCCAAATCAAAGTTTGAACATCTACACTCTATTCAGTAGCAAAAACCAAGAGTGTGGTTGAAAGGTTGGTTTTAAAACCCAAACTCAATAAAGAGAGTTGATAACATCATGATTATGTAAATATTGATTTCTGGGAACCATGTGGTGTGACTCGACTCACAAGGAAATGTGATCCTTTGCCACCAACTTAGGGTCTTCAAAGGAAATTGAACAGGGGCCAGCGGGTGGTGTAGTGGTTAAGATGCTGGACTCCCACATGGCTGACCATGGTTCGAGTCCCAGATCCAGTGGCTTGAAACTCAAGTTGGGCACATGCATGCACATATCCAAAATCCCGACAGGAAAATGGATAAGAAGGGATTACAATGTGGCCATACCCTCTGGGGGGAAATGTCTCACTTTCTGTCTGTCTTTCCAGCAAGCACATGTGCCCTATAGCAAAAATCTCTCCAAAAAAATTAAATTAAATAAGTAAATAAACAAAGGAGATTGAACAAAAGAGTCAAGGGTAAGATTCTCTTTTCTTACCCTTCATCAATAGCTGAAAGCATGCACCATTTTATTTGCTTCACATTTAAGCCATGATATCTTTGTACAGTTTCTGGGATTTTTGGTTTTGGGAGGTTTTTTTTGTGTTTTCAGAGAGGTTTTTGCTAAAGAGCATGTGCACTCACCAGTGAGATGAAGAGACAGAAAGCAAGAAATCACCCCCAGGGGAATGGTCACACTGCAAACCCTTCTCCTCCATTCTCCTCTTGAAATCTTGGGCATGCACGCACACATGCCCAGCGTGAGTTTAAGCCATCATGTCCAGGACTTGAATCGTGGTCGGCTACATGGGAGTCCAGCAACGTAGCAATTACACCATCTGCTGGTCCCTTTAAATCATGTGCATTGAGAGAGACAGAGAGAGAGAGAGAGAGATGGACTCAATGCTGCAATCCTCCAGCCTTCATAAGATTTTGCCATAGGGTAGGTGCCACCAATGCCCCTGGCTGAGTTTTACGTTTCTCTTTGGCTCTGGTAAATTTCTTTTACTGCCAGAGAATACGTGTACTCACCAGAGAAAGAGAGAGACAGAGAGAGAGAAAGCTCTCCCCCTTTCTTGGGGCACAGTCATACCACAATCCCTTCTCCATTTCTCTACTCTATTGCAATTTGGGGCATGCAGTCACACATGCTTGGTAGTTTTTTCAAACTACTGGGGCCAGAACTCAAACCATGTGGTCATCCATGTGGAATCCGACTCCCCCAAACTATTAAGCCATGGGGCCAGTCCATGAATTTTTAAAATTCTGTTCATTTTAATCTATTTTTTTTCTGAATATTTCCTCCTTCCAATTTTCTTCTTTCATATTTTTAGAAACACAGCTAATAAAATGATGGACTTGCTTGTCAACGACATTTCTTTTCTCGTATTCCAACCTCTTTTTTGGAAGATTTCTTTTATCTTCTAAGGCCTTTTATTAGAGGATTTATTTTGGTAGTGCTATTTTTAATTTTCAAGAACTCTTCCTTATTCCGTGTTTCAGAGCCATGATTCTCACTTTTTTTAGAGAGAGAGATTTTTGCTATAGGGCACATGCACTCGCCAGAGACAGGCAGAAACAGAGAGACCAAAAGCAAGAAATCAGCCCCCGGGGGAATGGTCATGCCGTAAACCCTTCTCCTTCATTCTCCTCTCGGGATTTTGGGCATGCACACACACTCACTCAGCGTCTTTTAAGCCACCAGGTCTGAGACTCAAACCGTGGTCAACTACATCAGAGTCCAGTGATATAACCATTACGCCATCTGCTGGTCCTTGATTCTCATCTTATGGATACAAAATCTTCAAGATTTTTTCCTAAGATACTAACTAGAGATTTGGATAGAAGTTTTGTTAAGTTCTTATCTGTGGCCTAATTTATCTGGCCTTCCCCTGGTATCAATTTTCCAGTTTATCATCTTGGTCCTCCTATTAGACCTATTTTCCCTTTTAATATATGGTGATCCTTGGTTACCATTTACATTTATACAGCAAAGACAAGAATGGTTACTATAGGTAGCTACTTTCTCTATTATTGTGAAAGTCTGCCTGCTCGGAGGGCTAATTGGGAATTGCGAACCATTAGTTCTCTGTCACCTTCTCCTCACATAGCCCCCTCACTTGTTTTCTCTGCTGAATTTTCTCCCCAACCAATGAGCCCATCTAACAGCTCCAAACTAGTCCACACCTACAGTGTGAGCCGGCCTACGGTATCTCCGCAAGGGCTTCACCAGTGCCGAGGCAAATCCCAGGGGATACTTTTAAGGCCACATTATCACGTTTTCTGGTTGCCCAGTAGATACTTGTTGCCTGTCCAAGGTGTACTCCAGTATTTTGTGGACAGAGTTTAGAAGCCCTGAAATCAAGCATCCAAGCAGTCCAAAGTAGCTTGTACAGTCCGCTGCTATTTTCACGTATGGTGCGTTTGAATGTGCTAACACCTAATTGGCCAGGCAAAGGAGTCCATTGGGTACAGTGGCCCTGGTGAAACACTGGGGCACTGTCAGATTGAGGGGTTCACCCACAGCCATTAAAGCAAATCTCAAAAGATGAGGACTAAGGCACTGTCATGGTGTTTAACAATACATCATAGAAGGCTATTTTCATTTCTCTCTACCTTCTTTATATAATGAAAGCTCAACAAACAGGACTGAAGATGGACAGAACAACTCTTAGAAGCCAGTAAGCTGTTTCCAGCAGCCACCTTCCTGTGATTAGCATAAAAGATAGCTGGATACGTTTTCAACTCTGAAGAGGCCACGGTGGAGACTAGGCATAAGTTGTCCACTCTCAATTAACAGAATCTTTAGAAGTTCACTAAAGTTGAACTACGAGAAACAAGAGAAAGGAATTTTTCAGTGAAAAAACAATCAGTTCCTGGGCCAGCAGGTGGCGTGGTTGGTTAAGGTGTTGGACTCTCACATGATCAACCCACATTTCTAGTCTTGTGGCTGGTGGCTTGAAAATCATGCTGGGCACATGTGCACACGTGCCCAAAATCCCAAGAGGAGAATGGAGGAGAGGGGATTGCAGTGTGGTCAACCCCCCGGGAGGTGATTTCAAACTTTCTCTTTTTCTGTCTCTCTAGTGAGTGCACATGCCCTATGGCAAAAGCCTAGTACAAACAAACACAAAAACAACAACAAATTGGTTTCAATGATGGTGGTAAATCAAGGACATTTGTGCAACCAAGGAATTCAAACTTGATCTTCAGGCCTGTCTAGGTTGACCAGTTCTCCAGCCACACTAGTAAGCACCAGAGATTGAACCTGGAGTAAGAGCCACATCTGGGCTTTGCTTAATTCTTTATCTTTATTAAAAATACAAATGCTGCCCCAATTGCTGTGGCACAGGGGTAACACACTACCTTGCAAAACTGGAGACGACATGGCTGACCATGGGGTCAGGACTCTGAGTTGGCCTAAAAACATTCTGGGTGCATATTGGTGACCAAGATTCTCAGGAGCTAAAGGGTTAGGGAAAGAGTATTGTGGCATGACGAGACCTTGTCAAGGGTGCTTCTCTTTCTCCCCCTCCTGTTCTCACTCAGTAGCATGCGTGTGCACTCTCTATCATAAAAAATAAGTCTGGGGGACCAGCAGTTAGCGTAATGGCTGTCGCTGGACTCCCATATAGTCGACTGTGGTTTGTGTCTAGGACCCAGTGGCTTAAAACTCACGTCGGGCACATGTGAGTGCGTGCCCAAGATCCCGAGAGGAGAACGGAGGAAAAGGGATTGTGGCGTGGCCATCCCCCCAGAGGGTGATTTCTAGCTTTCTGTCTCTCTGTCTCTGTCTGTCTGGCGAGCGCACACGCCCTATAGCAAAAACTTCTCTCAAAAAAAAAAAAAAGTCTGTATTCTACCCCAAATTCTTTATTTACTAATTCGTGGGATTTGTCTGAACACTATGGAAAAGTTTATCCACACATTTAAAAAATAATAAATTTTAATTTAATTATTCTGGCTTAAAAACATTTGACTCTCAGTTTCACCTAGAAATGAGAAGTTGAAGAATCCTTTCGTTGCTCTTAATGAACCACCATAGTAGTATACTGGAGCTGCCAGGAGCGGTACCACGAACCAGCTGGCGTAAAATGCCAAAAACTGGGCCAGTCGGTGGTGTGGCGGTTAAGGTGACTAGATCCCACATGGCCAACAATGCAGTTTGAGTCCCATCTGGTGGTTTGAAAAAGCACACGTGTGTGGGTGTGTGTGTGCCCAAACTCCCAAGAAGAAAATGGAAGAGAAGGGATTATGGTGTGGCTATTCCCCCTGGGGTGTGCTTTCTCATTTTCCCTCTCTATATATCTGTCCCTCTCTGACAAGTGCACATGCCCTATCACAATCTGAATAAAAAAGAGAGAGCGAAACTAATTTTCTCACAGCTTCAGAGTCCAGAGATCCAAAATGAAGGTATGGGCAAGACTGGTTCCTTCTTGAGGACTCGGAAAAAGAATCTGCTCCACACCTCTCTCCTGTCTTCGGGCGGTGGCTGGTGACCCTTGGAGTTCTTGGCTACGCTGCACAATGCCAGTCTGGCCTGTTGTCACATGGCCTCTATGTGTGCCTTCACCTGGTGGTCTCCTCTGTGTGTATCTCCGTGTCTATTCTTCTCTTCTTGTAACTTACATCTTTATTACTCTGCAAAAACCTTATTTCCAACTAAAGTCACATTAACAGGTCCCAAGGGTTGGGACTGGGACCTATTTAGGGGTGGGGGTGGTGGGTGGTGCACAGCTCAACCAATAGCTGCCTACCAAGTTCTGCAAACACCGGTCTGGTGCTATCGCAGGAAGTGGGGGTCCAGGGCTAGTCAACAAAAAATCCTAGAGCCTGAGCCCACATTCTCAGCCCATGACTATGTAATCTGTCTCTAACAATGACATCAAAGGGTCCTAAAGGTGGGTTAGGTTGAAATACACCAAAGATAACCTCTAACTCCAAGAACAAAGAGCCCTAGGACTCTCAGACCTCAGTCTCAGCTTGCCAACTAGCAGGCATTGTCTCCACTCCCCGAATGGTCTCCTGGCTACAGAGCCGACACGTGCAACCTTCTGCCACTGCTTGCAAAGTCATGCAGGGCCGATTGTGCTATTCTGAGCGTCTAATAAAGGGCAGGATGTGACTTTGCATGGTAGTTTGAAATGATCAAGAAAATATATATTTGCTAAAATATGTGCTGAAATGGGGATATCCGGATGCCAAGTGTCAGTGTACAGCGTGTCAGTGTTTAACAACCAGGGCATCAGGCCTTCGGTTTCACAGGGCTAATCTGCATAGTGTTTCTAACTGTACAGACGATGCAGGAAAAGTGGCACCTGGATTGGCTTACAGGGAAACACGTACAAGGGGGCTTCAGAAAAATCCTGGAAAGATGAAATTGAACTACAGCTTTATTTTGGTGCAAAAATAAAAGTTCGAAATCCATGCAGTTTTTTGATAATATGCATTTTCCAAGAACTTTTTAAGGACTCCTCATAAATAAAGGGGGGAGAATGCTAAAAGGAAAAATAAATGTACAAGCATAACCTCTTAAGTCCCACAAATCTGTAGGGATTTGTAACTCAGGAAAACCCTGAAGTGAAACACAAATCAAAAAGTGACCAAGAGCCATAATCCACATTCCTAAATAAGTTGTCTTTTCCGGCAATGAAAAAACAGGACTGTAAATATACAATATCTCTCTCGTCGTTGCTGCTTCTTTCCTTTCTTTTTAAAAATATTACAAAGCAAACAAATCCTGCATTCTAATCCATTACAAACCAGTTCCATATCTAATCAACTTGAAGCCAAAGCCATATGGGCAGTGCAAACATTAAAAAAGTAATGCTAAGATAAGCAAAACAGGAAATTGGAGGTTGATGATGATGAAACTGATATCTGAATAGTAATCTGAGCAGTAAAGTCACTAAACCCTTCCTGCACCATAAACAGAGGTTCTCGAGATGTGTTCCGTTTCCTTCCCTGGTGATGTGGGGGTAGGCTGCACCAGTTAGTGAGAAGCATCGGCTTTCTCCCGGCGAACAGCGCCCAGGCTGCGGGATCCTGGTGCAGCAGGCGCTCCCATCTGCTCCTGCTGAGCCCTGTGTGGTCCGGCGGGGCTGCCGGGGGGGGGGGGGGGGGGTGCCAGGGGGAGGCAGATGGATCCACCCTGACTTCCCAGTGTCTGCAGGCAAGCATGTCCGTCCATCCAGAACAGACTTCAACCCAGCGCTATTCACACCTGAGCCAGATCACTTTCTGTCATGGGGAGCGATCGGTCCTGTGCATTGTAGGTTGCTTAGCTGCAACCTGGCTCCCACCCACTAGATGCCCATAGCACCCCTCCAAGTTGTGACAATCAACACCGCCTGGGAGCCAGATGGTAGCACACAGTAATACAACGAGACCCACGTGGGAAAATCTCAGACTCACGTCCCACACGTGCCTGCACGCCAGGCTGGCTGAGGCTGGGGGTGGATCACAGCATGAGAGCACTGTTGGGTGCCTGTTTCTCTCTTGCTGAAGAAATTAATTCCCTAAGAAGAAATAAAAACCCCTAAGAGGAGGAGCCAAAGTCACCCCCAGTTGAGAACCGTTGACTGAAAAGGAACCTCTGCTTTCAGAAAGAGCTCAAATCATACATTTCAGAGAGTATTACTTCATCAGCCTTCACAGGGCATTAGTTAACGAGGTTTTGAACTGAATGTCACCTTTTCCACGAGGCTTCCCTGAGCACCCTATTCACACACCGTTTTCATTACTTATTTATGTTGTCAACTGTCTAATATTCTGTTTTCCATGGTCGGCTAAATGTAGTTCTGCGCACATATCAGGTGTTCAAGAAATATCAGTTAGAGAAATAGATGGCTAGAGACCAAATTTTGCATGATGGAAGCAATGCCTTCCCCAGAAACAGGGTGCAGTGGCAAGGAGGCTCCAGAGCCTCTGATTCAGCAGAGCCACGGCGGTGGCTCGGGGCTCACCCTGCACTGGTCTCAGTTAAGTATAGAAGAAGCGTCCTCTCCTCCCTCTCGCTCTCCACAGGTGACACAGGTTCCTGTAAACCCCGGCAGGCCCTGCCCTCAATTTCACATCAGCCAAAACAGTCCCAAGTTCATGACTAAACCAATTATTTGCAAGGGAAATGCCATGACCTAAGCTGGCATGAATAAACCAGATTTACTCATTAGCTGAAGGTACTTTCCCCAAAGAGTGGAGCTGAACGAACACAGGGGTATTAGTGGGGAGGACAGGAAGGGAGTAGCCACACCAAGTGACCTGCTGTACAGAAACCCAGAGCAGAGCAAGGTGAGGATGGTCAGGTTCTCCTCCAGGAACAAGGAGACGCCAAGGACCAACGACTTGTGCAAGTCACATGGGCCTGCCGAGATTAGCATTGAGCATCCCTGTGCCTCTCAGTGTCCCGCGCCCTCTGGCTTCCCTTTCCTGTTACGTGTTCATCCTGTATCCCCTTCCACAGGGCCAGAATGCCAGTAGTCCTTGGCCCTAACGTAGCAATGACTTATCATGTTACCCATCCCTGGGGATGTTAGGACTTGTTGATGTCCTACAAGTTTTCCAGATCCAAAGGAATTAATCTCTAATGGTCAAACATCGAGCTAGTGGGTATGACAAGCAAGGACAAGAGGATTCACTAGTGTCCCTCAAGGCATTCTCTGAAGGCAGGCCTTCTCCACCTTCATCGAGTAACTCGGAATCCCCGCTCTCTGTGGCCAAGTACTCCAGCAGTCCCTCAGGGCCCCATCACTGACTCCCTGCTGACTTCAGGCCTGGTCCAGAGGAGGTGCAGTATCTTTGTTGAATGAGTGAACCGATGCCCTTTTCTGAAGTCTCTCTAGTACAGGGCATCTTAGGAAATGGGATGTTAATTTTTTCTACTCTTATCAGGATGAGTGGTGCCTTGCTAGAATCCTTGGCCCCATGGCTGGAGGAAGACAGAATAAACTGAGAACAACCCAGAGTTTTATTACCAAGGCCCCTTTGATCCCTGGCAGACCAGTAGGCCCTGGCCAGACTGCTCTTTAGAGGGCCTGAGGACTTTTGTCTTAGTGGACTTCTTCCTGTTTTGTCCTGAGGTTATCACAGACCCAGCTTGCCCATCCAACCCCTTAGCTGCCTGGCCTGTGAGCTCAGGATGCCAACATCTGGCCAGCACCACAGTCCCATGCTCCTGGGATGGACCTCCTCTGATACCACGGTGCTGCCTTGCCTGAGCCAGCTACTCTCAGTCTAAGGGTGTTTACCTGCTAAGATATCCAGTCTGACAAGCCCTGTATGTCACACGTGTTTCATGCGTGCTTTCTTAGGCCACGTGGTCCCATCACCCTTGTACATGTCTGTCTTATCTATTAGTTGGGATAAAGTTAACCTCTATGGTTTTAGGTCACTAAAGCTTATTTCTCTCTTACAAAGAGTTGCAAGTGGGTAGGGCTGTCACTCCACAGTCTCAGAAGTGCAAGTTCTGGGGGGTTGCTCCTGTCCCACCACTATGGCTTTCTTGTTGTCTGCATGACTGATGCTGAGATGCCACCAAGCGAGAGTCCCAGACAGTGGACAGGGGAAAGAGCATGGAGGGGATGAAAGTTACAAGGGAACCAGAAGTATCACTTTCACCCCAATTCACACTCCATTAGCAGTTTGTTTTTTTGTTTTTTTTTTTTTTGAGAGGTGTTTTTGCTATAGGGTGCATGCACTTGCCAGAAAGTGAGAAATCACCCCCCAGGGGGGATGGCCACACCTCAATCCCTTCTTCTCCATTCTCCTCTGGGATCTTGGCCACGCACTCAGGCACGCACACTTAATCCCAGAGTCACATCTCACTGCAGGAGAGACTGGGAGGTGCAGGAAGAAGGGCAAGGTGATCCTGGTGGACCAGCCCGATCTCTACCCTTCTCTAACAAACATTTCCTGAGTGCTGGGCTGGACCACAGCCACTTCTGCCCTGGGGAACTCCTCAATCTGGTGGGGATGACAAAGACCCAAGTGTCACGGGGGAAGCTTTAGTCAAAGACACCACAGAGCAGGCAAATGACTTAGCAAGGCACGCACAAACGCCCAACTGCTGGTCTCAATAATAAATAAATTTTTTTAAAGAATTTATTTATTTAGGGATGAGCAGATGTTGTAATGGTTATGTTGCTGGATTCGCATGTAGTTGGCCACTGTTCGAGTTCCAGACCTGGTGGCTTAAAACTCACGCCGGGTGCATGTGCATGCACGTCCAAGGTCCCAAGAGGAGAACAGAGAAGGGATTGCGGGGAGCCATCCGCCCTGGGGAGTGATTTATTGCTTTCTGTCTTTCTGTCTCTCTCTGTCTCTCTGGCAAGTACACATGCCCAATAGTAAAAAATCTCTCTTAAAAAAATAAAAGAATTTATTTATTTATAATTTTGTGTTTTTCATTATTTCTCATGGAATCACACAGCCACTCTGTCCCCTGCAGGTCTGTCCTTCCTTCCAGGCCCCTCCAGGGCACAGCTGCCCCTCAGAGACACAGCCAACAGTGTGTTCACCCAGTTTCCTCATGCCCATGTCTCATGTGGCCTCATCCTTCCTTGGGCCTGTGGTTCACCATCCACTCAGCTGCTGGACCTCATGACCCAGTTTTAGCCTCCTGGAGCAGCTTCCTCAGTTCCCAGGACAGCAGGTAACCACCAACTGCCAATGTTCTTTCTTTCTCTCTTTTTCTTTCTTTCTCTCTTTTTCTTTCTTTCTCTTTCTCTCTCTTCCTTTCTTTCTTTGTTTCTCTTTTTCTTTCTTTCTTCTTTTATTTATTTATTTATTTATTTTTTGCTGTAGGGTGCATGTGATCACCAGAGATAGAGAGAAAGAGAGGGAAAGTGAGAAATCACCCCCCACTGGGGCTTTGGCCACACCGCCATCCCTTCTTCTCCATTCTCCTTTCGGAATTCTGGGCATACACACACCCACACCTGGCCTGAGTTTCAAACAGGCAGGCCCTGTATGTGCACTGTAGTCAGCTATGTGGTAACCCAGCCCCTTACCCTCTATGCCACCTGCTGGCCCCTCATTTTGTGGCTCATCCTTATAAACCGTCTATTTCACTCAAGACTATTACTTTCAAAAGAGCATTTTATATTTAAAAGAATGTAAGGTGGAGTGACGGTTCACACTATGAGCCAGCTTGTCTGGTCCTGGTGTCCGTGGTCGGGACAAGTGCCAGGCTAGACATTACTGGGAGAGGGTTTTGGGTGATGGACATGTAACCAGTGAACACTGAGTAAAGCGGATTATCATCCATAGTGACTGAGCCTCACCCAATCAGTTAAAGACTTTCAGATCAAAGACTGGGGTCCCCTCAAGACAAAGGAATTCCTCCTCGAGGGGGGTCATCAGACTCAAACTTCAATGAACTCCTCCTGGGGCTCCAGCCTGCAGGTCTGCCCTGAAGATTTTGGACTTGCCAGTCTCCACAATCACAAGACAATTTCTTACAGTCTTTCTGCAAACATAAGAGAGGTCATCAAAAAGTTCATGAAAAATGCATATTATTGGGACCAGAAGATGGCATAATGGTTACATCGATGGACTCTCACGTAGTCCACTGTGGTTTCAGACCCGGAACTGGCGGTTTAAAACTCATACCAGGTGCGTGTGCGTGCATGCCCAAAATCCTGAGAGGAGAATGGAGAAGAAGGGATTGCGGTGTGGCCATCCCCCCAGGGGGTGATTTCTTGCTTTCTATCTGTCTGTTTCTCTCTGTCTCTTTGGTGAACTCACACACCCTTTTGTGAAAATCTCTCTTTTTTTAAAAAAAAAATGCATATTATGAAAAAAATATGCCTGGATTTAAAAATTTTTTGCACCAAAATATATTTTAATTCCATTTTCCATGAACTTTTTCGAGTATTTTTTGTGTGTGTGTGTGTATGCACACACATATACACACAAACATATTTACATATATAGTATATTCTATTGATTTTTTAATAAACTTAACAAATAAATTAAGGCTACTCATTGATAAATGTATTCTTGTCCTCTACATTTCTAAAAGTGTCATTTTCCTCCTTTGACCCTAAGTTGGTGAGTAGCACATAGATATTTTCCTAATGGGAGACCAGCAGGTGATGTGGTGGTTAAGGCACTGGACATTCTCACACGATCAACCACAGTTCAAGTCCCAGACCTGGTGACTTGCTTTCTCACTTTCCCATTCTTTTTCTCTGTGTCTCTCTCTGGTCAAATTAAAATAAAATAAATGAATAAATAAAATTAAAATAGATAGTTCCAAAAAAAATCATTTTCCTAAAAATTCAGCCTAGACTTAAACTCCTGGTCAACCCCATAGCCATATTCCTGTTGAGTAAAGATAACAAATAATACAGTGCCCAACTTCAACTGTTGGATCTGCTTTAGTATTACATGGTATTAATAGCTGGGTGCCCC
The DNA here is from genome assembly GCA_026018925.1 of Tupaia tana. NCBI lineage: Eukaryota > Metazoa > Chordata > Mammalia > Scandentia > Tupaiidae > Tupaia > Tupaia tana. The sequence goes on along the minus strand of JAKSZU010000001.1, from coordinate 143,131,346 downwards.
CAGATAAATCTTTTCAAAGCTTCACCAGAACTGAATAAACATAGTCAACTTACCTTGAAAAGCTCTCCTCTGTCAGTGATACTGCAGCCGTGCATTACCTCTGCCTCGCCTGAAACACACTTTATCATGGCAAAGTGATCCCTCCTCCATAATGTCATAGCCTAGAAAGCAGGAAATAGCCTGAGGATGCTTCCTGGGGCCACTCAGCCTCTCTTCTCAATGCCAGAAAGCTCCAGAGACTGCCTGGTTCTTGGCTCTGGCTTGGGCAGCGCTAGGAAGAGAGAGGACGAGGGAGGAGCTTTCCCCAGCTCATGTAGAGCCATCCATAGGGTTCCCATTAGGAACTTCGTTTGTTACTCTGTGACATTAGTTGCATTTATTTTCCATTTAAGTTTTGACACTTAATGTCCATGAAATGGGCTGTGGGGCAGGGACACCTCTCCTTTGCTCATTGTAGTCTTTACCTAGAGAGCAAATAAGGATGCAGAAGCCAGCATGGGCTCCACACATCCTTACCTGTGCTGCTGAGCCTGGCCAGATTAAATTCCGTCAATCTGTCCCTTGCTGCTTCCAAGATGGCTGCTCTTCCCTGACGGGTCAGGCTGGTCACCATCCTCACATGTGCACAGACATGAAATGCTCTCATAGTAAAGACTGGGTCTGGCAGCACCAGGAAAATATGGATACAGCCAAGCAGGAAGTTGCATTCATTCCTTCTGCCAAAATGGACCAAGCACTGACATAGCTTCAGGACCAATGCTGAATGCTAAGTAAAACCAAGCCTAGGAGCCAGCACGTATGTGGTGGTTAAGACGCTGGACTCCCACATGGCTGAGTGGTGGCTTGCTTTCTCATTTTTCCTCCCGCTGTATCTCTTTCTGGTGAGTGCATGTGTCCTATAGCAAATTAAATAACAATAATAATAAGAAGAAGAAATGAAATTAAATAAATAGTTCTTAAAAATAAAATAAAATAAACCAAGCCTAGCCCTGCCCTCCAAGTAGAAGGTGGGTGCGAATTGTGGATTTGGGATTTTTGTTTTGTTTTTTGTTTTGTTTTGTTTTGTTTGTGTGTACTCACTGGAGAGAGACAGAGAGAGAAATTGAGAAGTCAGCCTCAGGGGGGATGGCCAGTCCACAATCTCTTCTCCTCCTGCATTTTCCTCTTGGGACTTTGGGCACGCACTCACGTGTGCCCAGTGTGATTTTTCAAGCCATCGGGTCCAGGACTCAAACCACAAAGTCAGCCATGTGGGATCTAGCTCCTTAACCATTACTCCAGCTGCTGGCCTCCATTTGGGGCCTTTAAGTCTCAGAATTCTGGCCACAGAGCAAAGATTCCATGCAGATTTTTAGTTGTGTATGCAAGGGAGAGCAAGAGAGGGTGAGAGGGAGGGCGCGTAAGAGTCAGCCCTGGACAAAAAAGAAAAGAAACCTTAAAACACAAAATTTTATTATGAGCGTCTCTTGCAACCACCTCCAATACTTCACTGAAGGGAAACAGCTCATTTTCTCCTTACCAATTGGTACAATATTGTCTTTCAATGTTTCAAGTCCTCAAACATTCCCCTGCGTAAAACTCCAATTTGCTCAAGAACTGTCTGTCTTAATTTCAAACACATATTTATGCTTCTTGGTCAGAGAAAAAGAAAAAAAAAAAAAAAACTAAACAGACGTTGGTGACCATTTCATTAAACCTGGAGGATGGGGAGGCTCGGATTTCAGACTGTATCTGCTCAGGTCCATACTGGGCTGTTACCTGATAGCTTTTACAGAGCGCAGGAAACACTTCCTTTGAGCATGGCATAGAAAAGCAGGATAAAATCCTTCATTGTCATCATGACAGAGAATTAATAACAGCCTGAAAAGTCGTCCAAAGTGAGGGACCTCTCTCTCAATGAGAGAGACTCTGTTTAAAACACTCCACGCCAGTAAGAGAGTTTCCTAAACAGTTTATTTTAGGAGCACACCCCAAGAACACTAACCGAATTACCTTTCGCCTAATCTGCCAGAACCCTTGCACCAATTTTGTTTCTCTACTTACTGTTTGCTTAACCCCGCAAGGTCAAAACTTCATTCATAGCAACAGATGACCTACTAGTTCAAAATGCCTGCGTCATAAGCCTCGCTGAAAGCACAATTTTACTCTTGTTCCTACACACTCATTAGGCTCTTCTGCAGGCATTTCTTGGGAATCTTTGTCTGCCCTGGTGGAAGGCAATTCACTGTGCCATTGAAGCACTGCCCTACCAGGAAGCCCCCTTTACTGTGTGCACAAAACCAGGATGAAGACATAGCGGCAAGACAGAAGACTTACTGGTCACAGAAGACCCAGGCGACAAAGTCACAGAAGCTTCTTTAAAAAAAAAAAAAAAAAAAAAAAAAACACTCACCCACACTCTATAAGTTCCAGGGAATAGTCTTCAGCCATGAGAAAAACGAAGTTCTAGTACATGCTACAATGTGGATGAACCTTACAGATAAGCTCAGTGGAGGAAGCCAGATGCAAAAGACCACATGTTGCGTGATTACAGTCATTAAAATAGCCACAACAGGCCAATCCAGAGACAGAAAGCAGATCGGTGGTTGCCAGGGGCTGCGAGGAGAGGGAATGGGGAGCAATTGCTTAATGGTATGAGGTTTCCTTTGGGGCTGATAAAAGTATTTCAGAGCTAGGGGGTGGTTGGATAATAAATGCCACTGAATTGTTCACTTTAAAATAGCTGGTTTTATGTTGTGTAAATTTTACCTCAACACACACACACTTACACACTCATTACTTGAAACCTTATAGGAGACCATGATTTTTTAACCTTTTTTTTTTTTTTTTTTGAGTTTATTTCCTTTCCTTCATGAGCAAGGCAAGGTAGGGGGGAGAGGGAGACAGCACCCAAAACAGGGTCTTTTTTAAAAATAATTATTTATTCATTTAATATTTTATTTATTCATTCACTTTTTTAAAATTTGACTAGAGAGAAACGCACACGGGGAGGGGAGGAGTAAGCCACCAGGTCCAAGACTAGAACCATGGTCGGCCATGTGAGAGTGTCCAGCACCTTAACCACCACGCCACCTGCTGGTCCCCCCTTTTTTTTTTTTAATTAAAAAACAAAAATTGTCAGGGTCAGCAGATAGAGTGCTAGACTCCCACATGGCCAACCACAGTTCAAGTCCCAGACCTGGCCACTTGCTTTCTAACTTTATCTCTCTCTCTCATCAAATAAATAAAGTTAAATAAAAATAATTTTTAAAAATTGTCAGAGGGCATGTGTAATCACCAGAGAAAGATCAGACCAGGAGAGAGGGGAAGGGAGAACGCATCCCTCAATGGGGCATGACCACGCTGCAGTTTTTCTCCACCATCTTTCCATCCCAGTTTGGGCACACATATGCACCCAGAATGAGTTCAAGCTGCTGGGGCCAGTATCCAAACTGCTGGATCCTACTGGCAGTCAGCCATGTAGGATCCAGCTCCCTTAACCACTGGGCCAGAAGGCTGTCCCTACAACAAGGGGGTCATGATGCGGTGGCCCACTCTCAACCCCAGCCAGCTCCAGATCAGGGCACACTTGCCCAGCACATTCAGGGAGCTCCCCAGATGGAAACCCAGAACCTTCCCATGTGGGTCAGCCTCACAGAGTTGTACTACCACTGTGTGCCATCTGGACCTCAATTTTAACCTTTGATTTCACTTCTGTATCTCTTGCAAGTTTATTTATGTTTTAAAAATAAAACCCCTTGGGCCAGCATAGAGGTTAAGGCATTGAATCCCACATGGCCAGCTGAGTGTTTCCAGTTCTGGACCCAGTGGCCTGAAAAACACCAGCCGCGTGTGTGTGTGTGTGTGTGTGTGTGTGCCCAAAATCCCGAGAGGGGATGACTTCTCACTTTCCCTCTCTGTTTCTCTCCAGCAAGCACACCTACAGCAAAACACACACATACATACACACACACACACACCCCTAAATATAAGTAAAAATATAAAATAAATTTTCCAATAACACACAGGCACATTTCTAAATTTTAATAATTTTTTTATTGGTGGGGGTAACAGCTGGTGTGGGGGCCGGCCCAATATCCAGTTCTCTGTAGCAGAGTCATACACTGAAAAACTTTGCTAGGGGTGATTTGCCTGGCTTAGGAGTAATGCACAGCCCGTCCGCTGCGGCTGTAGCTGGGCGGTTCAGTTCCAGACTGCGGAAGCTCGGGGCACTCGGGAGCCCCCTGCGCGGTTGGCATACCCGCTGCGCGCACGAGCCAGCACTAAGAGAAGCCGCTTAGAGGAGTAGACAGAGCTCCTGCCACCAAGCCAGTCCGGACATGGAGGAGAAAGAGGAAAGGGGGATGGAGAAGGGGCTGGAGGAGAAAGAAAAGGTGGACCCCCGGATCTAGGGAGAACTGGAGAAGTTAAATCAATCAACGACGGGAGACTGAACTTGACGCGCATCAGAAGTTCCGCTCTGTTCCGGTGGAAGTCGGTCAAGCTGGACGAACTGGTGAGGAAATCGGCAAAGCCGTGGACAACTCGAAGCCCTAGCCCTACTGGGAGGCCGGAGGGTGGCGGGGTAGGCTCAGCTGGAAGCCCAGAAAGCCACTACGACTTCCACAGGGCCACGGAGGCGCTCCGCGCACCAAGAGACCACCTCCCTGGCCGAGCAGCGGCTGCTGGAGGACGATGAACAGCAGTTTAGGCTTGGCAAGAAATGCTGAGTCACGCCACCCAGAGGGTCATGCAGGCGGAGCAGACCAAGACGGGGGTGGGGTGAGCTGGTGCAGGAGGAGATGGCGGCCGGGTATGCGCTGCCCTGGGCCGCGTGCGGCAGCTGCAGAAGACACCCAAGAGAGCAATCCGCGAGTCCAAGCCTTATTTTGAACCAACGCCAAGTACTACGTGCAGCTCGAGCAACTGAAGAAGACGGTGGACGACCTGCAGGCCAGACTGATCCTGGCAAAAGGTGACTGCAAGAAGTCCCTGAAGACCCTGGAGATGGTTTCAGATGAGGTCCACGAGCAGCGGCGCCCCAGCGCCATGGGCCTCGGGGCTGCAGTGTCGGGGCTGAGGGCAGCATGGTGTCTGTGCAGGACCTGCTTGGGAGCAAAGCTGAGCCAGACGCTGTTTCTGTGGCCTTGAAGCCTTTGAGGATGGCAACTGTAGCAACTTGGTATCTGAAGATGATTCAGAAGCGCAGTCTGTATCCAGCTTCAGTTCAGGACCAACCAGCCAGTGGGAGATGCCTGACTACCTATCTGCAGTCGCGAGGTGGGCATCCTGGACCTGCCCAGCCCTGTGTTCCTGTAGGAGCTCGGATGATGTTCCCGGTGCTGGGCCCTCAAAGTGAATGCACTGGGGCCTCATCCCCGGAGTGTGAAGTAGAGCGACGCTACAGGCAGAAGAGGCAGAGAATAAAACGAGTGACCAAACTAGCAACTACCAGGGTCTCAGCAACAGCGATGGCAGTGGCAGCAGTGGTAAGAGTCAAAACAGGACTTCCCTAGGCCAGGTCTTGGCCATCGGGGTGAAGCAGCTGTCCCTCCAGTGCTCAAAGGGAAAGGATGGGATTATTGCAGACAGATAATTGGTGCAAATTGGCTGGTCCACCCAGGGCCCTGGCCCAAGTGCATATTAATATTTACACGTCAAACTGGAGGACATCGTGCCAATAAGCAGTGAATATATGCCAAATCCTATGCGTGTAAACTGCACCAAGGATGTTAGTGACCTTGAGGGCTGAAGATTTTTCTTCTGGGTAAGAGGTTTTTAGGCTGGTTTGTTTTTCAGAGCAGAGGTACTGCTGCAGGTAGACTGTGACCAGGTTCACAGCCTTTGTGGAACATCCCCTGGAATGGCACTTCGTGAGCAATAACTAGTTCCTGTGAAAGAACCTGAGAAGAGGGGGCAAAACTAAGCCAAGTTGAGGGCAATCATTTGCTTCTCTTCCCCTTTTCTCACCCTCAATTTGGGAAAAATTAGAGATGTTCTCTCTAATTTAAGTACTCTCCCAGAGTACTTAAATGAAAAACAAAACCAAAAATGTACACACACACACACAACAAAAATGCAAGTAATTAGAGCACACCTTTTGACCCAGTGAAGGCTACCAAAAAAAAAAAAAAAAAAAAATCCAAGAACACAATTCATTTTCTTCACCTCTGATGTTCAGAGAAGGCTTTCGCAAAGTGTGTATTTTGGAATACCTATTAAAACCCTTTTCTAGAAAGGTCTCCATGAACTGCAGTTTTTGGGGTGGGAAAGGTGAATGCTAATGGAGGGATGGCAGAGAGGGGGTGCTGGGGAGCAGGGACATAGCATAGCAGGGGACCACTGGCTGTGGGAGAGAAGGTTCTGTAACATAGACCTTACCAAGGAGATTTGTGCTAAGAGAAGTGCATGTGAAGAATGGCTACCTTTGGTATCCCAGACCCGGTGGCTTAAACTCACGCACACGCGCCTGGCGTGAGTTTAAGCCACCGGGTCCGGGACGCGAACCACGGTCAGCTACATGGGAGTCCAGCAACATAGCCATTACGCTAACTGCTGGTCCCCCAAAAAGGATTTCTAAAGGGGAAGTGGTCATGTTGGAGGGACCCACATGCTCTTGTGCCCCACACAGCAGTTGGTCGTTTCCTTACAGATCCACAGAGACTTGGATTGCTGCTTTCAGCTGTGGCGGGGTCAGCTGGACCTGATCATCCAGGCAGGTGTTTATACCTTCCCCGCACATCTGCTTCTTGGGGTGCAATCTTCAGGCTTGGTCTCTGCAGAATCTCATTAAAATCATCATTAGTTTCTGTAGGGTGAAACATTAAGCAAGGTCAGTTATTTAAAAGGCATTTATTGTGCTAGGTTGGACATGGAGTTACTTCAATTCTTCTTACAGCTCAGCTGCAGTAACTGCTACCATCTTTTGCCAGGTGGCTTATGAATTTGTTCTCATCAGCTAAAAGAAGAGCTCAGTGTCATTGTGATGAGCAACAATAGATTGCCATCCTGGATGGTATTTATGCACACGTTGGACTCTAGTGAACACTTAGCTACACTATCTCATGTGTTTATCATTATTATTACAATTCTGTAGGGGAGCGACAAGGTTATCAATCACATTTTATTAACACTGAACCTATGTGATCCGGAGGTAACTACTTTGACTAGGTAACCCCACTGAGTAACTCCACATGCTGGGTCTAATGCAGGTCATTCAGACTTCGAAGTCTGCTTATTTTCAGAAAAAGGAAAGCAAAATGGTACAGTAGATGGAAAATGCTGGAACTCTTCTGACTTAAATTCCTTTGGCATTCACAGAATCCATGTTGTGAGAACACAGAGATCTGGCTCACTGACTTCAGCCCTACCCCATCCCACTCCACCACCTCCTTTTGGCTCAGACTGCATTAATGTTTCTAGATGCTTTCTTTGGCTGACTCCCAACCCAGCCCATCCCACCCGTATTCATTTCTTTCCCTGCCCTAGGTCCAAATACCCACAATCTTTGATGCTCTGGGTCATGAGTTGAAGGACTCATTGCTACAAACTTCACAAGAATAATGGCCTATCATCTCCCCTTCCCATTTCCTGCTTCTTCCTGAAAGCCCAACTCTAGCCCAAGAGCAAACCATGGATTCTGTATCTACGTCAAAGGGTGGCCTGGGTCTTGTGGCATGCCCTCACCCCAGCTTCACACAGCGGCCTTCTCCTCTTGGCACAAACATGGAATTAAGTTTGCCTCCCAGAGGCCATGGCCCAGGTATAGCCCAATGTCAGAATCAGGTTCCACTACCCCTCTCTCCCGAGGAGATGGGCTACCCACTGTGCCATTCCAGAGCCAGTCACCTCAGGGGAGACTGCCAGAGTACCCATCCATGCAAGTTTAGGGAGTTGGATAAAGGGGATCCCCAAAAGGGGATCATGATGGGTCTTCATGCCAAAGTATTTGACACCTGACTGGACCCATGTGGGTGCACACACAGGGACATTGTCATTCTATTGGCCTTTGTCATCCAGCTCTCTCTCCTCAGATCTACCCAGTCTTCTCATTTCCAATAACATCCCCCTTTTCCAATTTTAAGTTCCCGTCCAAAGCTGTATCCCTTCCCCCACTGATGTCTCAAATCTCAATCAAATAAAAAGACATCCCTTATCCGCAACAGCACTCTTCTTCACCCCAACACACACCTGACAGCTGACAAGGGTGGACAGCTTTGTTTGTCAGTTAGTGGAGACCAATGGCATTTTTAAAAGGTTACTTCTCTTACAGTAAACTGTGTAGCCCAGGGACAGTTATTTTGTGAGCTTCTTTATTCATGAATCCTCACTCTTCTTCCAGGATTGATGGGTGACAGCTGCTCACTCTGGGCCTCTCTTATATATATTTACAGTAGTCTTCGAAGTACATCCTTAATCAAAGGGACCATGACTCTTTGACACATCTTTGGAATATTACTGAGAAACTCATTAAAATGTTAATAGCTTCTGTCCAGATGTATTGATCTTGATGTCAACTATTCTTGGAATAATAAATAAAGTTGATTTTTAAAATTTTATCTTTCAACCATGTTGAGTGATAAGTGAGGCAAGGAATGTCTGAAGGGGTAAAAAGTCACCTTGGAAGCCTCCAGCCAAACAGGAATCAAATAAAGAAGGTTCTATCAAGTTCCAAGATGAAAAATGTTATGGCAGATAGACTTAAGCTCAAGCTCAGTACAGGGAGGGGAAAATACCCTAAGTCCATGGCCCATGTTTTTTGTTTTATTTTTGCCAGGATGTTTCTAAGTAAGTCAATCAACAATGGCAATTTTGAACCAATAACATGTAAATAGCTCCTGCCTTCCCCAAGTGGGGTCATCGATAACTCTGGACAGTTTCAGTTTCCCCTGACAAATGTCCAGGATGGGTTTCCTCTGGCTTCTGACAACCTGCGCCTTGCTTACTGGTTTCTGCCACATTGACTTTTCCACCTTTCTGAGCCTTGAACACATCAAGGTCACACCTCACTGACCTTCTGTTCTTGCTGTTCTCTCTGCCTGCCTGCAATGCTCTTCCAGCCTCAGATGGTCACAAAGCCATGAAAGGCTGGCATCTTCCCTCCTTCCAGCTCTCAACCCACCTGACACTCCTAGAGAGGCTTCCTGGGTTTCTCAATGAAGCAGCCCAACCCAGCCCCCACAGGAAACCTTCTCCATGGGAGACCTGCATGATTTCTGGATCACACATGCCTCTCTGAGGGCATCCTTGTTACTTACTGACCTGTATTTTTATTGGTCTAGTCTCCTCTCAGGAAGATGGGTGGGCATTAGGTCTCTATTTTATTCCATTTGAGTTTTTTTTCCCCCCCAATGTCAGAGGGTACAGGTATGTGCACGAGAGAAAGTGAGAGAGAGAAAGCACCCACCAGTAGAGCCAGTCATATAGAAATCCTTTCTCCTCCAATTCTCAATCCCATCAGGGTTCTTAACACAAGAATGGACATGACTTTCGAGCCAGTGACTAGGAGGGAACTCACACCCTGATCAGCAAGGTGGAATCCAGCTTCTTCTACATAGTGCCTAACCACAGCACTACAGGGCCCTACATCATTTTATCTTATCTATATGTCTAGCTCATCCCACTGCAGCCCAGCACCTAGCTCTATGTTCGATACATAATAGGCACTCAGTAAGTAATGGTTGAAGAAATTAATGAAAAGTCACCTAAAACAGCAAAGGGATCCTAGGATGCCCGGAAGGAACTAGCTGAAAAAAGTCTCTATCAAGAGAAGAGGGGAGGGAACCAGCAGTTAGCGTAATGGCTATGTCGCTGGACTCCCACGTAGTCGACCGAGGTTCGCGTCTCGGACCCGGTGGCTTACAACTCACGCCGGGCGCGTGTGTGTGCGTGCCCAAGGTCCCGAGAGGAGAATGGAGGAGAAGGGATTGCGGCGTGACCATCCCCCCTGGGGGGTGATTTCTCGCTTTCTGTCTCTATGTCTCTCTCTGTCTGTCTGGCGAGCGCACGCGCCCTATAGTGAAAAACCTCTCCAAAAAAGAAAAAAAAAAAAAAGAGAAGAGGGGAGAAGCAGAGAAGAGACAGATGTAGGTCTCCATTCCTCAGTAGGAAATACCTTCTACTGGGAAGATGAGGAGGATGCAGTTTGGTGGGGATGCATATTAAATCTCCAATTACTACCTGGAGCTCAGTTAAATGAGGAAAATCCTACATATGGGTCCACTATTCAGGGCCTGAGTCTCATGGTTTTTTGAGGACACACTCAAGCACTAAGTCAACATTTTCAGAATGAATACCCCGAAACCAGTGGCAAGAGCCACTGACATACCACCTCACTCTCTCAGGCCAGGGCCGAGCCCTGGTAGGAACATTATTATCATTCCTGACGATTCGCCATCCGGCCTGGCTGCTCTGATAGCCCTTCAATGGTCCCATTCAGATAGGGCCCCGTTTTGCATATTATTCTTAATAAACATTCATAGTACAAGCCATAATGGCCCTTTCAAGGCTCCTGCTTTGAGTGCATATTAACAACAGAGTGCCTTTGTGTACTTACATGCAAAACTACACTGGCCACCCTGTTGATATGCAGCGTACATATTTATAAATATTTATCACCGAGTCATGGCTGACATTTCAAAATGCTGCATTTGAACTAGACCTCGTTTTTTTCTGTCTCTCAAGCTGAGAGGCCAGACAAGGTTAATTAATCCAATTTTGCCTAATAATGTGCAGCGTAATGGTCTCCATGCCCTGGTTTATTTGTCAAGAGGGAGGGGGGGCGCTCCAAGGAAGGCCTCAGTGACTCAGAAAGGAGGGCTTTCCCAACTCCAGGCTTGATCTGGAGCCAGCCTGGGCAGTGGAGACGTGCCCACGGCACCTTTTGGGGAAGTAGGAACGAGAAGCAGCCAGTCATGAATGAGATCCAGGGTCCGGGCTGGGCTTATCCCATGGGGAGGTGATACAGTGGTAAAAGGAGCTCCTCTCTGGATGCTATCATCCCTGCTCCCTGCCCAAACCCCTGGGAGATGCTCTCATTACTCAGAACTGACATTCTGAGCACTCCAATGAAGTAGACTAGAATCCCTTGCTCTTAATGCCGTGGTGGATGTGTGATCCTTTGCACCAGGATCTAGGGCAAAGCAAGCATTGGATCTGATAAGGACTAGCCAACAGAAACAGCTGGTCTTCAAAAAGTGATGAAGCATATGATGCCAACAAACAGTCTTCTTGAATTAGGCTGGTTTCACAACCACCATGCTCTGAAGACTCCTTTGCAAATCTGCTCTTTCATAATTATTCCAACAGGAGCCTCCTGTTCTATGCATTTTGAGTCAAGACTCATCTCCTAATTTTTAAAGATGGAAGGCATTCTAATCCAAGACAATTTTTTTTTATGACAGATGGCATGTGTACGTACATGAGATGAGGTATGGGGGGGTGAGGAGAGATAAAGCACTCCCCAGTGGGACCTGGTCATGCCACAGTCCTTTACTTCTCCATTTCTCCATCCTCTCAGGATCCTAGGCATGCATGCATATTTCTGGCGTGTTTTTCAAGTTGCCAGGGTCAGATTTGAACCATGGTCAGCCATGCGAAATCCAACTCCCTCTGCACACTATACCACTGTGCTATAGGGCTGGCTCCAGGAAATATTTTGAAAGAAGGTTGCTATGGTTTGGATAATGGTTTGTCCCCTAAAGATTCACATTCTGGAGGTTTTGGTCTCCAGTGTAATAGCTTTGGGAGGCAATAAGACCTTTACGAGATGGGTCCTAGTGGATTGGCACCAACCAATCAGCTGGTGAATGGAGAGACAAACAGGAAGTAGGAATTTTGATTCCTCTCTTTGTGCATGGTTGCCTTCCTCTCTCTGTTAGGCACGTTGCTATAATATGTGGAACCAGGGGCCGGCCAGATACCAGCCCCAAGTTCTTAGACAAGAAATTTACCAGAATTATAACCAAATAAACCTCAATTTATTTATTTATTTGTTTTTACATTTTGCCAGAGGATATGTGTACTTGCTAGAAAGATAGAGACAGGAGATGGGAGGAATTAGAAAGCACCCTCCATGGAAAACGGTCACACTGTAATCCTTCTCCTTCATTTCTTCCTCCTCTTGGGGTTTTTGAGTATGCATACACATGCACCCTATACGTTTCTCAAGCCGCCAGGTCTGAAAATCAAATCACCCTGTCACCCATGTGGGATCCAACCACCTTAACCTCTATGCCACTAGCTGGCCCATAAATCTCTATTCTTTTTTTTTTTTTTTTTTTTTTTGAGAGATTTTTGCTATAGGGCGCGTGCACTTGCGACAGACAGAGAGAGACACAGAGACAGAAAGCAAGAAATCACCCCCCAGGGGGGATGGCCACGCCGCAATCCCTTCTCCTCCATTCTCCTCTCGGGATCTTGGGCACGCACGCACACGCGCCCGGCGTGAGTTTTAAGCCACCGGGTCCGGGACACGAACCGTGGTCGACTATGTGGGAGTCCAGCAACATAGCCATTACGCTAACTGCTAGTTCCCAATCTCTATTCTTTTTAAAACACCAGTCTTCAGTATTTTTGTTTAGCAACATAACTGTGGACTAAGACAGAGATCTTAAGCTAGATGTAGATTCTCTCAACTCTAATACCCCTGCTGCACTCTATTCAACTCCAGATTGGGACTCAGCTTTGACTCTAAATTATGGATGTCTCTCTTTTCCCTGCAAGAGCTCTCACTTAAGAATCCTGTTTGCCGGGGCCAGTAAGTGGTGTGTTGATTGATTGAGGCACTGGATTCCTACATGGCTGACCATGATTTGAGTCCCGGACCTGGCAGCTTAGTTTCTCATTTTCTCTCTCTCTCTCTCTTTCTCTCTCTCTCCCTGTCTCTCTCTCTCTCTGTCACTCTCTGGTCAAACTGAAAAACAATAATAATAAGTAAAATTTAATAAACATTTCTTTAAAAAAAAAAATCCTGTTTGCCAGTTCCTTCTCTCCATCTCTCCATCTCCATGTGGCCTCCCAGATGACAGAACAGAGCTCCCAGATGGCTGCTCGAAGCTCATCCTACTTCATCACTCTGGACTTGCTACTGTCCAGCTCTATAGGGCCAGGAAAATTTTCCATCCTATACCACCCTTCACCCCACTCACTTGCACTCTCTTGTCCCCTCCATGAAGCAAGCTTGGGCTGCCGAATCCTAACATGGCAGTCCATTTAACAGTGACTCAAACAAAACCTAAGTAACAAAAATGAATCTACTTTAAAACAAAAACAAAAAAAAATAGGGGCAGGACAGTGGCACAGCAGTAAAACGCAATGCTCTGCAAGGCTGAATCACACGGGGAGCTCTAGGTTCTTCTGAGTTCTCATCTGGAGACCTCCCTGAGTATGCCCGTGCATGCATGGCATACAGGCCGATGACCTGGGGCAGGGCTCGGCCAGGGCAGCGATCATGGCATCAGGACCTGCTGGAGGTGCTATCTCTCCCTCTGTGTCTCTCTTGCATGCACATGCTCATGAAATAAAGAAAAAAGAAACTAAAAAACATTAACAAATGAGGTGCAGGCGAGAGTTGGTTTAGATTTTAGAGAACCTTTACTGTACATTTTTCTGTATGCCATGGACTCGTGTCAGCACCTGGAACTTCTGATGGTGGTGTTTGAGTCACAGAGTCTTACTCAATGTCCCCTCGCTAAGTGTATTCACTATGTTGTATTCACTTCCTCATACCACATGGCTCGGAGCCAAGAAAGAAAGCCCAGATTTGCTTCCTAACATCTTGGACAAGTTACCTCATCTGGCTAAGCAATTGTTCCTTCCACTATGAAACAGGGTAGGTGAGTTAGTTAAGACAATTTAAGAAAGTACCCAGTATGCACCTAGGCCACAGGAAGTTCTCAAAAAATCTTACTGAATGGGACCAGCAGTCAGCGTAATGGCTATGTCGCTGGACTCCCATGTAGTTGACCGCAGTTCGCGTCCCGGACCCGGTGGCTTAAAACTCACGCCGGGCACGTGTGTGTGCGTGCCCAAGATCCCAAGAGGAGAATGGAGGAGAAGGGATTGTGGCGTGGCCATCCCCCCTGGGGGGTGATTTCTCGCTTTCTGTCTCTGTGTCTCTATCTGTCTGTCTAGCGAGCACACGCGCCCTATAGCAAAAAAAAAAAAAAAAAAAAAAAAAAAAAAAAAAAAAAAAACCCTCTCCAAAAAAAAAAAAAATCTTACTGAATCAATGACCAGTGATGTAAAATCTAGAAATGCATTTATTTCTGTTGTTTAAAATGGGATTAAATAATACCTTAATAGCTCTAGCGACTAAACCTTCAAGTTCCTAGAGTTAATGAGCATTTGTCAACATGTGAATGTATCCATGTTTGTCTAAGCAAACATCCTTCCACATCCTTCCACTCCTGGCCTCCATGGTACTTTACTTATGCCTTTGGGCATGTATCTTACCCCTGGACCATCCTACCAGCCTGGAATCTCCCTGATTACATGTGTAATTAATGCTCCACACGTGATTTGTCCTCCTAAGTCCTAAGCTGAGGAGGCACTAATAAATATTTATTAACTGACCTTTGAATGTTCCTATGTACTAGACATGCATAATATACCCCTCAGATTCTCCTCGTCTCTCCTTGGATCTTCAGCTGCTGGATCTATCTCAGTGGCAGACCTTGGGCTCATGTGGTTCTACTGCCTGAGGCCAACCAGATCCATGCCAAGTCTCTAGCTCCTTCTGACCCTTATTGGCTCAAAAGAAATCAACATCATAGGGTGTGGGACCTGACTTCTCTGTGGCTGGAGAGGGAGCTGGATGACACATGCATACAGGGGAGTTAACTCCCCAGTGAATGAACTTGGACCAATGGGGCAGTAGATTACAGGAATCCAGACAGATAAATGCCTTCTCTTTCTCCCTCCAATGGACTACACTTCCACACAGTTGTCCCATATAGCCCATCTGGAGACATCTATCTCTGTCCACATGGCTTGCTACCTCGTTTCCCATCTTCCTTGCCTCAATTGTCCTTTCCCTCCCTCTCACTGCCCTGAAATTTCATCTCCCGAATAAGGCATTTGTACTTAATCCTTACCTCAAGATCTGTTTTCTAGGGAACTTGAGCCATGACAGGTCATTAGAAAGAAGCAGAAACTGAAGAACATTGAGGAAAAAGATTTCTTTAAAAACAAAATATATATAGGGAAAGAAATTAGGGAGAAAAATAGAGAAATAAGACAGTTGTGGGACACAGAAATGGTTTATTATCTGTTGATGACAACATGTGTAGTATTCTCAACTAGACTGGTCTGAGGTGTATTTCATGTTGGGTAAATTCTCTCTACAAGCTAAATGATGTATAGCAATTGAATGTATAAATTAAAAAATAATAATAATAAATTGTAATGCAAAAAAAAAGAAAGAAAGAAAACTTTACCAGCTGTTCCATGCCCTTGCTGGAGAGATACATAGAGACAGAGAGAAAAAGTAAAAAAGTACACACACACCCCTTTCGTCTTCCTGGGAGCACTGGAGGACGTTCCCTACTCACCTCATCACGATGTGTGGGGACTGTGTGGAGAAGGAATATCCCAACTGCGGTAACACCTGCTTGGAGAATGGATCCTTCTTGCTGAACTTTACAGGCTGTGCAGTGTGTAGTGAGTGAGATTTTATACTGATCACAAATAAATCCTTGAAAGAAATAGTAACCTACGACCATCCATGTAAGAATTGTCATGGGGACTGGCAGTTGGCGTAATGGCTTTGTTGCTGGCTTCCCATGTAGTCAACTGTGGTTCGAGTCCAGACCCAGTGGCTTAAATTCACTCTGGGCACGCATGTGCGTACGTGCCCAAGATCCCGAGAGGAGAATGGAGGAGAAGGGATTGTGGCATGGCCATCCCCCCTGGGGGGTGATTTCTCTCTTTCTGTCTCTCTGTCTTTCTGGCAAGCACACGTGCCCTATAGCAAAAACCTCTCCAAAAAACAAAAAAAGAGAAGAATCGTCATGTAATATCCAGGCATGCATACACATTCAGTATCATGGATGAGTGTCAGGAATATACCATGCTGTGTCTGTTATGTGGCAAAGCTGGAGATCCAATCAGTATTCTCCCTGATGATTCCTGACAGGTGACACTGTTACCCTAAGGACCTTTCTGCAGTTGGATTGTAACTATGTTGGACTGGTTTACAATACAGCAAGCTGGATGATTTGACCTACTTAATTTATAATGAAAATTCTTTGCATTTTTTCTTAGACTTACCTAAAGAAAAAGTAATTTAAGGGATTGTTATTCTCTAGAGCTAACCTCTTCTGCCAAGGCTCTCAGTTCACATCAGTACAGACAAACTGGTACATCTTTGTTAGCAGATACGTGGCCAGAAAATAACTAGAATGGAAGCCTTGACCTTGGTTTCCAATAAAGGAACCAGGACTTTTTGGAGAGTATCACCACTTCTAGGACTGGGACGAGAAGAATGCAACAGGATGAGCCTGGAGCATCTTGTGCCACACACACAAAAAGAAATATTAAAAAAAAAAAAAAAGATTGAGAGTATGTCAGAGAAATAGGAACCAACTGCAGGAGCCCCTAGTGACCAAAGCTGGAATTATTTGAGCAACAAAATATAGTATTATATTATTTAAAAAAAATGCATGGGGAATGATGATACCACAATCGTTTCTCCTTCATTTCTTCCTTCTTTTAGGATTTTGGGTACATGTACGTACATGTCCAAGCATGTTTTTCTTTTTTCTATTTTAAGAATTATTTATTTGGGACCAGCAGTTAGCATAATGGCTGTTGCTGGACTCCCATGTAGTCGACCCCGGTTGGAGTCCTGGACCTAGTGGCTTAAAACTCATGCCAGGCGCGTGTGCATGCGTGCCCAAGATCCCGAGAGAAGAATGGAGGAGAAGGGATTGCGGCGTGACCATCCCCCCTGGGGGGTGATTTCTCGCTTTCTGTCTCTCTGTCTTTCTGGCGAGCGCACACGCCCTATAGCAAAAACCTCTCCAAAAAAAAAATTATTTATTTAATTTTATTTATTATTTTAAATTTGCTATAGGGCACATGTGCCCACCAGGGAGAGACACAGAGAGAGAGAAAGAGGGAAAAGTGAGAAACCAAACCGCCAGGTCTGGGACTCAAACCACAGTAAGTCACGTGGGCATCCAGCACTGTAACCACCATGCCATCTACTGCCCCCCCCCCCCCCCCCCCCCGAGTGTGTCTTTCAAGCTGCCCAGTCTGGGACTCAAACTGTTGGTTATGTGAGATTCAGCTGCCTTAATCACCACACCATCAACTAGCCCAGGAAAAAGCTTTCTGAGTTGAGACCATGCAGGAGACAAAGGCTGAGATTCAGTGGATTTCACTAAGCTACTTGATTAACACGGTGGTGACAGCTGCCTCCTCGGAGCTCACTTCATCTCCCAGCATGGCCCCAGTGAGCTAGCTCACCTCACTGGCTCAGCCCAACTGATAGTCCAGAAACTGCTGTTCTGGGGCTGTGTCTTCCTTAGCTGTTCTCAAACTCCTGCCAGGGAAACCCAAGCAAGAGCAGAGTAGCATGCAGTTTCTCTTCTTGGTCTTGGGCGGTATTTTAATAACTTATGCCTATGTGATCACAGAAAAGGGTCTTGTTCTCATGTAATGATGAAAACATAAGCAGACTAAAGGCAGGTGAGTGCACTGGACAGGCAGGAGGCCTGCCCCCAGGGCACACTTGCCCTCTCTCAGGCAGACAGGTCCGCAGTGGGATCTCACCCTGCTTTTGTCCACAGAAGAATTCGTGAGGGCAGGGACTCGGCCAGCTTCTTCTTGACCAGGTTCTCCTTATCGATCCACGAAAAGAGGGAAGAACACGCCTCCTTTGGAAGCATCCCAGTTGAGGGTTCTCAGAAGGAAATGATCAATGAAATCCACAAATAGGTAGTTACTTTAATAATAAAAACAGTAATATGCACCTTAGATTTATATAGCATCATGCTGTTTTCAAAAGTCTTTCAAAGTATTAAGCAATTTGATTACACCTCCGTAGAAGCCTTGTATTAAATTGAACCATAGGCAATTGCTGATTTGTAAGTCAAAAATGCTTGACTATCAGCAGTTTCATACGGTTTGACCTATTAGATGGCCAATGTCCACATTCCGGAAGAAAGGCCACAGGAGCAAGCAAGAGCCCCGAGAGATGAGGACCAGAAGGAGAGGGGCAGAAAAAGGGGGAAAGAATGGCCCCAGCCCTAATTGTCCCCACAGCAACCACCAGGCCTAGTAATTGGAGCTCAGTGTGGCTTTGAGGTTAGGAATTTGATCTATATTCTTTCAATGAAAGAATCTTCTTCCGATAATTAACACACTTAAAAGTAGATACCCAACAAGTATTTGTTGACTAATGAATAAACACAGAAGTCAACAAGGCAGGGGGCCACCAGCACCCCAAAATGTTAGAACAAAGAGTAAAATCACAGCTTGTTTGTCCAAGCAATGGTGGGGCTTATACAACTGTGACTCCTGATATGGAATAATTTGTCAGGTGACCTTGAATGAGAATGTTAACCCTCTTTTTGTTGCTATGAAAAGGGATAATATTTATTCCATACGGGCAGTGCTAACAGAGGGTAGACGTGATTGATCACTGTGACTTTGAGGAAGGAAGACGGCGTAATAAATACTAATTATAATAACCATTCCTGGCTTCCAAGAAAAAGGCCTTTAAACAAGGAAGGAAGGAAAGAAAAATTCCTCCAAAAGAGGGCCTCCTGGGACAGCCGTGGTGTGTCATGGCCTTACGTTGGTCTGAATGAATACACAAGGGAAGGGTTTGGTTACAGTTCGTGACAGCAGGAGTAGGCGGAAAACCTTATATGTTTACATTGTTCTTACATAAATTAATTTTATGTTTCAATTGCCAAATTATCGTGATTTTAGATTTAAGATACTTGAGACCAAAATGGGCAGGTAATTATATGTTTCTTCAGTTTTACTTCTATACATGCTAAATATAAACATTTTAAATGTAAAAGTCATAAATAAACCCAGAGCAATAACTCCAATATACACAATGTCAGCTACTTCATTAGCATCCCTCAGCCCCGTGTAGGTGATCGCATCCTTGAGTGAATTACTCCAGCAATCCATGGCTTCTCAACTCCAGTTCTACATCCAGGACACGCCGTAGTGCTACGTGGAAACAAATGAGGACACAACTGCTTCAATTTCCAAGAAGGAGGTGCTGACCTTTCAGTCCCCCTCCTCTCAGGTCTCCATTTCCTCCCTGCTTCTCCCAACACACATGGTTTACAGTGTGGTTTACAGCGTTTCAAACCCAAACAAGTATCCGACCAGCAGGGAAGAGGCTGATTGGTTTAGTTCGGGGCAGCCCCACGCAGGGTGGTAATTGACACATGAACGGACGATTGCATTCCTTCCTATCGCAGCAGTAATTGAATGCATATGAAGCCCCCGGCACTGGTGACCCTGGAGTGTGCCACACACCTGGAAGTAGTGAGGTTCAATTAACGTGTCACCGCCACTAACAGCAGCTACCAGTGAGAACCACCAGTTGGCCGCTAGGGCTTGGTAGCTGCGGACAAGCAGACGGCTGTCTGCAACTTCCAACAGAGCTCTCGGGACCAGCACTTACAATCTCGGTCTTCCAGGAAAACTGATTTACTCTCAATTACTCCAATTAATGTTACCTGATGGCTTTGCTTGCCTCTCACTCAAAGTTACTTTTGTGCTAAAATACCCTAGTAGTCCACAGAGAGGAGATGACAGTTAACATTTTGTGGTAACACTTTTTTGTTCATATTGCTGTAGGGTGCATGCATTCACCAGAGAGAGAAAGTGAGAAAGTGCCCCCTAGAAGAGACCACACCACAATCCCTTCTCCTCCATTCTTCCCTGGGGATTTTGGGCATGCATGCCTATGTGCCCAGTGTGTTTTTCAAGCTTCTGGGTCCAGAACTCAAACTGCACCATCAGCCACGTGGGATCCATTCACCTTAACCAGCATGCCACCTGGTAGGCCCATGATAACATTTTTAATATTTAAAAATGATGAGACAAGCCAGCCAAGTAGCTTAGCTGAAAAGTGTGGTACAGAGGAAACCAGATCACATGTGGCCAGCTGGGGTTGGAACCCTGGCCCCAATGACAGTATGCTGGGGGCACCCAGGATCATGACAGGATGGAGAACTGGAAGAACTGTGGCATGACCAGGACCCCCCATTGGGGGGTGCTCTCTCTCACGTTCACTCTCATGCACACACACACACACACACACACACACACACGTTATCATGAGTAAAAGAAAACACTTTTTTTTAAAGATGAGAAAGTGGGACCAGCAAATGACATAGTGGTTACGTTACTGGACTTCCACAGGGCCGACTGCAGTTCTTGGGCGCGTGTGCCCGAGACCCTAGGAGGAAAGTGGAGAAGGGATTGCGACATGGCCATCGCCCCTGGAGGGAGTGATCTCTCACTTTCCCTCTGTCTCTCTCTCTCCACCCCAAGCGCATAGGCTCTAAAGCAAAAACCTCTTTAAAAAAACAAAAAAGATGAAAAAGTAATAAGAATCCATTTATTTTAGTGAGAAATTTAACATGATCTGAAAGGCAGAAATTCCACTCCTGGGCATATGTTCAGGGAATGTGCATGATCGTGTATGTTAAAATGCATGTTCAAGGAGGGCTGTAGCGGCTCGATTCTCAAAAGCCTTAAACAGGAAATAACCCAAATGCTCCATCTATAGTTGAAAGAATTTTAAAAGTTGTCTTATATTCATACAATGGAATATAATACATCAGTGGAAAGAAACTATTTCTACAGGCAATAACTTCTCGCAGACATGATGTTGAGAAAAACAAGTCACACCCCAAAGAGTACCGTCTGTGTAATTATAATCTCATATATATTTTTATTGGGGTAGTATTTACAAGGGGTACACACATAAATATTTATTAAGATGTATGCTTAATATGTGTGCACTTTACTGGACATGATTTGTACCTCAATAAAAAGAGGCATGTGAGAAACGATTCAGATACCGCTTGTCCTAGTTTGGGTTCTCCCAGAGGAAGGTCGTGAAACCAGGACTGGAGACACACGGTTAATTATTTGCAGGTATAAGTGCTGGCAGGTGGTGCAGGCGAGATATGGGGAAGATAAAAAAATACACTGCTAAGCTAGTGACTGTGGTTGCCACTGGGTTTAATCACTTATAGAACAAATGTTTCAAAATGATTTCACACAACAGGTAAGAGAGCTGGGACACCCGTACGCCTGCTCTGGGGAACTGCTGGTTGAGGGCAGCTGGGTAGGGGTGTACATTTTCTGATACTTCTAGCCTCAAGTTTGCTGGGGTTGGGGAGTCCTCAGGAGCTGGAAGAGGGCACAAAAGGGATACAGAAATGGGGGAGACACCAACCACATCTGTCATATGCACATGCAATACAAGTTACACTGTAGGGCCCATTGGTTGAGAGAATTTACAATGGGACAAAACTAACTCTGAGGGCATGGTGGTTAAGGGCGCTGGACTCCCACATGGCCGACCGTTGTATGAGTCTCAAACCTGGCGGCTTGCTTTCTCACTTTCCCTCTCTTACTCTCACTCTGCCCCTCTCTGGTCAAATTGAAAGAAAGAAAAAGAAAAAAGGAAGGAAGGAAGGAAGGAAGGAAGGAAGAAGAAAGAGAAAGTTAAATAAAATAATTCTTTAAAAAATTAACTCTTGAATTCCAAAATAGTTTTGAAATAAACATGTACTTAACTTCATCACCCTCTACACAGCTGAAAGCCAGAGATGCTGAAGCATGTGTGAGAAATTCCATGCATTTAGATCCATAGAGCCTGTAGAATAGCCTCCAGGACTTCATTGGGTGTCTTTGGCCTTCAAGTATTCATAGTATCAACCCCTGTCCTTTCATGTCTCATCTCGGGGACTGTTCCACTCCCCTGCCAGGCACCAGAAGTCCTCACTGCTCACTAATACCCCATTGGGCTAGGGAGGGGCACCCAGGATCCCATTTGGAGCTGGTGCATGGTGTACTTCCCCCGCGCCCTCCCAGCATCCTGAGGGCTTCAATGTTTTATCTTAATGAAGAGGCCATTCCTGAAGTCACCCCATGGCATGATGGTAAAATACAATGCTCCAAGAGGCAGTGCCACACAGGGAGGTCCCCAGTTGAAGTTCAGAGGCCTCCCTGAGTGTGCTGGGCATGGGTGTGTAAGTTCTGGGGCTGGCTGAAGCTGTGGGTAATTGTGGCATCATGTTGGGGGTGTTGTCTCTCCCTCTGCCTCTCTCACTCATGGAAGAAAGAAAGAGAGAAGGAAACAAACAAAAAAAAGAGGCCCTGCTCAATGCCTGGCTTGGTGGACCAAACATGAAAACCAGGAGGGTCCCCAGTTGGACAGTGAGCACATGGGCTGTACGTAGTGACCTAGATCCATCCTTCAGCCAACAAAGTTCAATTTAAAAACTGCAAAGGTCTCTTCTCTCTAATCAGTCTTTCCTCTGCTTTTCATGTCAAAGCCAGCAGTGTCCCTGGTGACTATTTTGTCTGTCAAAGAATCTTTTTCTCCTTCTTCCCAATTCTCTACCCCTGTGCTGTAAAACGAAAGGGGATTTGTTTTTATGAAGTCTAATCAAATGCAGAAATAGGAGAGAAATCTTGAACCCGAGGGAGAGCAAGGGAGGACGTGCGAGTTTAATAAGATGGAGAGCCTATGCAAGGGGTCTTCCAAAAATTTGTGGAAAATGCAGAGTCTGAAAAAGACTCCATGTGGATTTCAACTATTTTCCTGCACCCAAATAAACTCCACTTCTTTTTTCTTTTAAAAAGATCTCGTTAATTATTTTTCTTACATTCAATCACTGTATATCATTAGAACATACAAAATGAATTTTCCCAACATGAATGTACTGTATATTAGCCCAGCCAAAGATATGACCATACTACATTATCGTCAACATCATTTTCCATGTTTGTGCCCCTTACGTGTTTTGATTATTTCTTTTACCCCTTGGTAATAAACTCCATTTTTATGTTTTTTAAAAAATTATTTATTTATTTATTTTTAAAATTTGCTATAGGGCACATGTATTCACCAGAGAGATACAGAGAGGGAGAAGAAAAGTGAGAAAGCAAGCCACCAGGTCCAAGGCTCTAATCGCAGTCAACGATATGGGGAGTCCAGGACCTCAACCACCACGCCATCTACTGACACCAATAAAGTCCATTTTAATTACATTTTTCAATGAGCTTTTTTTTTTTTTTTTGAGAGGTGTTTTTTTTTTTGTTTTTGTTTTTTTTTGTTTTTTTTTTGTTTTGTTTTGTTTTTTTTTTGCTATAGGGCGCATGTGCTCGCCAGACAGACAGAGAGAGACATAGAGACAGAAAGCGAGAAATCACCCCCCAGGGGGGATGGCCACGCCGCAATCCCTTCTCCTCCATTCTCCTCTCGGGATCTTGGGCACGCACGCACATGCGCCCGGCGTGAGTTTTAAGCCACCGGGTCCGGGACACGAACCGCAGTCGACTACATGGGAGTCCAGCGACATAGCCATTACGCTAACTGCTGGTTCCCTTTTCAATGAGCTTTTTGAAGTCCTCCACTTATGCAACTGAAGAGACAGAAGGACACAGAAAAGGCCAGTCAGTGTGGGTAGCAGAGGAGCTGAAGAAAGAGTTAAAGGGTGCGAAAGAGCTGACGGACACCTCAACTGAAGGCAAGCACAGACATTGTGGCTATGGGACATGGGCAGGGAGTGTGTGCTAGTGACAAACAAGTTTCAGATTCCCCGTCTCTGAGAGGCCAGCAGGCAAAAGGAAGTTGAGCCTCGGCAATGCCTGACCTATTTATGTGGCCCCAGCCCTGCCCAGCCCTCCCCAGCCCAGCCTCATCCCTTGTCACTTCTCAGCTGGAATTGCCCAAGGAGGGGCTGGATTATGCCCTCCCAGGGGAGGGGCAGACTGAGCACGGTCTCCAATATGCCTCCTAAGGCAACCATGGCTGTGCCAACACCCAGGTCTGGCGTGTCCTGACCCATGAAGTTTCTGGAAGCTGCGAGAAACTATCATCTAGAAGGGCAGGGCAAACACAGCCCAGGAGAGACAGGAAGGAGGCGACAGAGTTGCTGGGTACCCTTCCACACTGTGGCTCAGTGTGGCCTCTCCAAGAGGGTTCTCCTCACCAAGCCACCATGATGTCTGAGATGCTACGACATCAGGCCCCACCATGTATTCACTTCCCTCCTTTCTCACCTCACTTCTTTCTCCTTCCCTCTGGCTTTCCTGGGATTGCACACACACACACACCCAAATGATTAGCACATCCGTTTTGCTACAGGCTATTTAGAAGGGCATTGGACTGGTCTTGTTTCTGCAAAGGCCCCCTTCCACAGAGCATCAGAGGCTGCAAGCTGCTGAATCATGATCTCATTAATTTTCTGGAGTGTCTAGTGTTACAGACATAATCACCTGTGTGACTATTTCCTGTGGCTATTATCCCAAACTACCACAAACTGGGTGACTTAAACAACAGAAATGGCTCTCCTCTCGATTCTGGAGAATGGGAGTCCACAATTGCAGTCCGCAGGGCCGTGGTTTCTCTGCAGGCTCTGGGGTGGGATGTGTTCCCTTAGCACAGTGGGGTTGCCTGGCACTTGCAGTACTCCTTGGCTTGTGGCCGTATCTCTCCAATCTCCACCTCTATGTTCATGCAGCCTTCTTCTCAGCTGCCTTTTTACAAGGACACTTGGGATGGCACTGAGGGCCCACACAGACAGCCCAGAATAATCTCCTCATCTCAAGATCCTTAACTTTAGGACATCTGGACCATCCTTCTCCAAATAAGGTCACATCCACGTGACCCTAAGGATGTGGACCTATCTTAAGGGGCCACTTTTCAACCTACCCTATCACTCTCCTGGATGAAATGTACAGCAGGGAAAGAGGAAGGACAAACGTCAGGTGAAACTCTACCTTCAACCCAAACAATTCTGTGGAGAGAGATGTGTAAGTGGGGAAAAGAGTGAATGTTTCCATTTCTGGTGCTTCTGAGGCACAGGAGAGATCAGACCTCAATCTTCATATCAATGTGTGTTTTTTCTTCTTTGAGAGAAACAAGGAAGAATTGCTGACTGGAACGGCTGGTGAGCAGAGGAAATGGGACTGGCTCCTGATTTGGAGACCCTCGCCCTCTGCTTCTCCCTGCCTCCCACCTGCTTATTTCAGCTCCTTTGGGCCAAAGGGCCCCCAACCCAGCCATAGCTGGAGTGGGACTGTCAGTGCCCCCATTTAAAACCCATTTGTGAAAGACTCATAAATCACATCCGTAGAAAACTCACTCTGCGTTATTACTCAGCAGCAAAATACTCTGCTCAGTGATTTCAATACACGTGAGTATGCGGTAGGTTGTTTTTCCAGGGGTCATATATCAGAGAGTTTTGCATCATACTGTTTCAGCTGTTAGTGTTAATAAAACCAGGAATAATTCATTATAGGTATTTTCTCATTTGAGAAAGTTTGACAATATTCTATTGTCAAATTACACAAGTGGCCACTGAACATCAGGTGTGAGTTCAGGGCAACCAGAAAGATATATAATCCCCAATCCTCCTCTCCTGCTGATCCTGCAAAGCAACTACAGTAATGTAACAAATTCTACAATTAGAGCTTCCTTCCTTTAGATTTGCCACTGGTCAAAGCATTAATATTTCTGGGAGGGGTCACATTTTAAGGATGGTTTAACACATTTATCCTGGCATTTTCTGTTCTTTTTCTTTCTCTTTCTCTCTCTCTCTATTTCTTTTTTTATGATAGAGAGCACACATATGTACCTGTGAGTGAGAAATAGAGAAATAAAGAGAAAAGTGCCCTTAACATGGTCTGTGTCACATGTGATCCCCTTCCTCCATCCCATCCCACCAGCTCCTCTGGATCCTGGGCACCTATGCATGCACCCAGCATGTTTGCAGGCCCACCTGGGATCTGAACCCATGGTTGGCTCCAGCCTTGCAGGGCACTGTGTTCCCACTGCACCCCAGCAGCTGAGCCTGTATTAGAATCGTCTAAGAGCAAGATGATTATGGTGCAAAGTGATGACCAAATATGACAAGGAGACACTACTGAGCGAGAAAAATGAACAATCAAAGTCCACGCTGAATCCCACATTACGACCAGAGAAGGTCTGTGTGACTCTAATATTACAGGAAAACTAAAACGTACTAAGTGCCTCCTCTGTGTCCGGGGAGGTGTTCTCCCACATAGATCTCATCTATTCCTCACATGGCCATATGGATAAAGCTCCTCAGTGGATAAGCAGGGTGGAGTCTAGAAGGCTGTACACAGGCCCATTTGTGCCAGTCCAAAGCGACACCAAACAACTTCAGCATACATGTTCATGTAAGTTAAGTTTCACTAAAGAATTGTAGGTGATAGCTTTTGTTTCCAGGCCATGAGAAACTAGGAGCTAGGAGGACTGGCTTGTTCCACAACATGTTCTCAGACATGACATGGTCCTGGAGGTGAAAGAGGTGTCCAGGAATGCCTTGAAATAGACTGGCACAGAGAGAAACGAAAGCTAAACATGAAAAGGGGCAGGGGATGATGCAGAGGAGGAAAGAAGGCCTCTAGGGTCCCACGCTTCTGAGACAGAAGCTGAGTAGGGCTTATCAATGACTAGGTCAGCAGACTCAGAAGCTGGCTGAAAGATAGGGAGACCAGGCTGGGGAGGCTGAGAATGTCAAAAGCAGGGAGTCATGCCTACTGTAGTGGGTTGAATTTATACACCACCACAAGGCTATTGAAGTCCTAACCCCTGGTACCTGTGAATATGACCTTCTTTTGAAATAGGATCTTTGCAGATGTAATTAAATTAAAGAACATGACATGAGATTATCCTAGGATTAAGCTGGGCCCTAAATTCAATGACTGTAATATTAAAACTAAAACTACTAGAAGAAAATAGGAAAAAGTTTTCATAAAATGGGTCTAGGAAGTGATTTCCTGGTTATGACTCTGAAAGCACAGGCAACAAAAGCAAAAATGGATAAATGGAATAGCTCCCAAACAAAAAGCTTCTGCACAGCAAAACCAATCAAGGGGCCAGCAAGTGGCATGATGGTTAAGTTGGCTGGACCCCACATGGTTAACTGTGTGGTTGGAGTCCTGGACCCAGTGGTTTCAAAATCACCTTATCTTGTAGTCATTCTACTCAGTTTCACGCCTAAAATCAGACATGTATTCACAGATATGTATATACCAGTTGAACTTGCTATCAAAAGTAGTTAGATTATTTAAGAAATTTTGTGAATCAATAAAATGTGTGTGTGGGGGGGAAGGAATGGAAAACAACCTGAGATACTGTGGGAGGAGGATGGACAATGGCAAAGGGTGAGAAGTAGGGGGGATATATATATACATATAAATATGAATATATATAAATATGAATATATATATAAATATGAATATATATAAATATGAATATATATATATATATAAATATATATATATACACACACACACACACACACACACACAGTAGAGAGGTAAAAAATAATAAATTCTTTTCTTTAAGGTTTTGGCCATAGGGTATGTTCACTCACCAGAGAGGCAGAGGGAGGGAAAGTGAGAACTCACTGCCCACCAAGTTGAAATGGCCATGCCACAATCCCTTCTCCTCCATTCTCCTCCGGGGACTTTGGGCACACATGCACACACACCCAGCATGATTTTCAAGCCACTAGATCCAAGACTCAAGCAAGGGTCAATCATGTGGGAATCCAGTGCCTTAACCACCACGCCACCTGTGGGCCCCAATATATATATATATATATAATATATATAAATAATATATAGTATATATAATATATAGTTATATATAACATATATATAAAACTAGAAATGGAAAGTTATTGATGATAGCATGTATGATTAAGCCACTATGCAGTATAGTCTAGATGGGAAATCACATTTTGTATGTTGTGATGATGCTCAGTGAGTGAAATTTAATTAATTAATTAACTAAAAGTAAAAAAAATCAATGAAGAAAGAAAAAAAATCACGCTGGGCTCATGGGTGTGTCCTCAAAAATCCCAAGAGGAGAATGGAGAAGGAATTGCAGCATGGTCACCTCCCTGGAGAGATTTACCACTTTTTCTCTCTCTGTCTCTGTTTCTCTCTGGTTAGCACACATACCCTATGGCAAAAAAAAAAAAAAAAAAAAAAGAAAAGTCATCAAAGTGATAAAACAACTCATGGATTAGGAGACCTCTGTTACAACTGACAAGATGCTAATAGCCAAAACACAAATGTAACTCAACACAATAGCAAGAAAACAAATAACTCTATTTAAAAATGAGCACAGGATCTGAATGAACAGTTCTCATGAAAAGAGATTTGAGTAGTGAACAAATAAATTTAAAAATACTTTGGCCAACCCTGTAGTCTAGAAGTTAAGGAAGCTGGTTCCTACAAACCCAACTGCAGGATTCAAATCCTGGCCCCAGCAACTTGAAAAACACTCTGGCATATGTGCATACATGTCCAAAATCCCAACAGGGTGGAGAAATGGAGGAGAAAGGATTGTGGTGTGAATAGCACCACCCCCCCCATGAGGGAAGTACTTTTTCCCTTCCCCTCGCTCTCTTTCCCTCGCTCTCTTTCCCTCGCTGGTGAGCATACATGTCCTCCAGCAAATAATTTTTTTAAAAAATGTGTTAATGCTCAGCTTCTCTAATCATCAGGGAAATGCAAATTAAAACCACAATGGATAACAACTCTCACCTGTTAGAAAGGCCTTTATCAAAAGGAACAATGATAATAAATAAAGATGTTGAGAAAAGGGAACTCTTGTATACTGTTGGCAAGAGTGTAAGTATAGACATTTTGGAAAACAATATGGAGGTTATTTTTTTAACATCTAAAAATAGAACCACCAAATGACTCAGTAACCCCACTTCTAGTGTATATCCAAAGAAATTGAAATCTAAATGTCAAAGAGATATCTGCCCTCTCTTGGAGCTGGCAGGTGGTGTGGTAGCAGGGGGCGCCTGACTCCAGCATGGCCGACCGTGGTTGGAGTCCCAGACCTGGCGACTTGCCTTCTCACTCTCTCTCTCTCTCTCTCTCAAGGAACTTCCCTTATCCTTCTCTGTCGAATAAAAATAAATAAATAAAATAAAATAAAAAATTAAGAAAAAAGAGATATCTGCCCTCTCATGCTCATTTCAGCATTATCCACAATAGCCAAGATATGGAAGCAAGCTAGGTATCCATTAATGAATGCATGAATAAAAAAAGTGATATATAAACACAATGGGATACTATTCAGCCTTTAAAAAGAAAGAAATTCTGTCATATATGACAACAGAGATGGAACTGGAGGACATTATGGTAAGTAAAATAAGCCAGGCACAAAAAGATGAATGGTATATGATCTCACTTATATGTAGAATCTAAAAAATGCCAGTCTCATAGAAAGAGTAGAAAGGTGGTTGCCAGAGGCTGGGGAGGAGAGAGGAGGGATGGGGAAAGGGAAGATGTTGATCAAACAGCATAAAATTTCCGCTAGACTGGAGGAATAAGTTTTAGTGATTTAGTGCACTTCATGAGGACCACAGTTAATTCTGAGTTGTCAGAAAAGTCACGACATATTTTTCTATGCAAAAATGCACCATGAATTTTCCAACAACCCAAGAATAATGTATTGGGGCCAGTGTATGGCATGGTGGTGAAGGGGCCTGGATCTCACACGGCCAGCTGTGCCATTTGAGTCCTGAATCCAGCAGCTTGAGAAACACACTGGGCATGTATGCATGCATGCTCAAAATGAGGGAAAGGAGGGAAAAATGAAGGAGAACGGAGTGTAGAGTGACCATTCTCTACTGGGGGTGCTTTCTTATTTTCATCCCTCTAGCCAGGGCACACACACTCTGGCAAAAAATCTTTAAAAATGAAGTGGGCCAGCTATTGACATGGTGATTAAGATGGCTGGATCCCATGTGGCCAACTGCATAGTTCAAGTCTCTGACCTGGTGACCTGAAAAAAAGTTATGCCAAGTGTGTGTGTGTGCCCAAAATCTGAAAAGGAGAGAGAGATGGAAAAGGGTGACCATCCCCCATGGGGGGGCACATTCTTACTTTCCTTTGTTCTTCCTCTGTCTCTGTCTCTCTCTGGCAAGCATATGCCAGTTAAAAATAAAATAATGTATATGGGAACCAGCAGTTAGCATAGTGGCTATGTCGCTGGACTCCCACGTAGTCGACCGCGGTTCGCGTCCCAGACCCGGTGGCTTAAAACTCATGCCAGGCGCGTGTGCGTGCATGCCCAAGATCCCGAGAGGAGAATGGAGGAGAAGGGATTGTGGCGTGACCATCCCCCCTGGGGGGTGATTTCTCACTTTCTGTCTCTATGTCTCTCTCTGTCTGTCTGGCGAGCGCACGCGCCTATAGCAAAAACCTCTCCAAAAAAAAAAAAAAATAAAAAAAATAAAATAAAATAATGTATATTACAAATTGGCTAAATAGATTTTTAAAGCTCCAACCACAAAAAAAAAAAAAAAATAAATCGCTGAGGTGATGGATATGTTAATCAGATTGAATATTCTGTCATGTATACATAGATCAAAACATCACATGTACCCTATAGATACAGTTGTTGTCAATTCAAAATAAATTTTGAGAAATTCTAAACTGAAAAGAAAAGATTACTATCTTTATAGGAAAAAAAGGAAAATTGGGGGATGGAGAGGAGATCAATAGAGAAATACAGAAACACAGGGCAGAAGCCGTGAGAAGACAGATGCTGCCCACGTCAAGCAACACCTGGAGCTACCAGAATTGGAAAGAGGCAAGAAAAGGTTCTCCCCTAGAGTCTTTGGAGAGAGCACAGCCTTGCCTATAACTTGGTTTTGGACTTCTGACTTCTAGAACTATGAGGAAATAAAGTTCTGTCCTTAAGTCTTAGGAAGCAAACAGATTTTGGTGTGTGATAGAATGGAAATTATTCCAAGTTCTTGGTCATCCTCACACTAAGAAATACTATTACTCCTCCTCTTGAATTTGAGCTGAGCAATGACTGTTTTAGCCAAGAGAACACCCAGAAGTGATGCTATGCCACTTCTAGGCCTGAGACTTTGGAAACCCTGGCAGAGTCTGCTTTTATACTTCTGGAAGCTTTGAGCTGCCACATTAAGAAATGAAGTGATTCTGCTGGAGAGACCACATAGAGAAGCCATGCGAGAGAGAGAGAAGAGACCCAGCTATCCCGCATTCCAGCTGAGCCCAATTTTCTAGATGCCCTCACCAAACAATACTTTGTATCTGGCCTTGAGCCACTCCCATTCTTGTCCCAGTCCAGGGCCTGATCCTCAGAACTAAAATCCTTAGTGCTTTCTGGATCCCACAGCACTTCCCCAGAAGCAGGTCAGCCTCAGCCAGTCCTACCCAGGGGTTATCGTTACATGTGAGTTGGTCATCTTGACTGTCCCAGCCTGGATGAACCCCAGATAACTGCAGCTCCAAGCAACATCATCTGCAGCAGAAGAACCACCCAGCTCAGCCCAGTCAACTTCAGAATCATGAGGCATTGATGAACTTAGAAACAGGAAACAGTTGCAGATATAAGGGGTCTTCAAAAAGTTCATATTTCATAGAAAATGCGTATTATGAAAAAATGTACAAATATGAAAAATTTTTGCACCCAAACAAACTTGTACTTTATCTCAAAATTTCCATGAAGTTTTTGAAGTTCCTTTTTTTTTGGAGAGGTTTTTTTTGCTATAGGGCGCGTGCACTCGCCGGACTGAAGTTCCTTGAATAGGTACTGTAGGTACAAATAAATAGTTGGTTCTTTGTTCCTGTTCTCAGTAGAGAGGTAAAACATAATAAATTCTTTTTTTTAAGGTTTTGGCCATAGGGTATGTTCATTCACCAGAGAGACAGAGGGAGGGAAAGTGAGAACTCACCGCTCACCAAGTTGAAATGGCCATGCCACAATCCCTTCTCCTCCATTCTCCTCCGGGGACTTTGGGCACACATGCACACACACCCAGCATGATTTTCAAGCCACTAGATCCAAGACTCAAGCAAGGGTCAATCATGTGGGAATCCAGTACCTTAACCAGCACGCCACCTATGGGCCCCAATAATAATAAATTCTGTAGATATGTGTGGGCAAGATCTTTACATAGCATCCAGATCAAAATTAACACTTGGGTCTTAGTATCTTATCACTAATTTTGTTAACCATAAATAGTCATCTTTATAATAATTATTATTATTAGTTAACACCACTTTACAAACTTAAGAAAATAAAACTTAATGGGACCAGCAGATGACGTAATGCTTATGTCACTGGACTTCCATGGTTTGAGTCTTGGACCTAGCAGCTTGAAACTCTCTCTGGGTAGGTGTGAGATTACAGCATGGCCATCCCCCTTGGGGTATGGGGGGGTTGTCTCTCTGTCTCTTCTCTGCCTCTCCAGTAAGCACACATGTCCTATAGCAAAAATCTATCCACCAAAAAAAAAAAAAAAAAGAAAAAGAAAACTTATCAGATACAACAAAACATTAAATTAATAAATATTGAATCAAAATATTATAAAACAGGGGTCAGTAGGTGGCATAGTGGTTAAGGTGATGAACTTAACCACTATGGCCAACCAGGGTTCGAGTTCCAGAACCTGTGGCTGGAAAGTCATGCCAGGTGTATGTGCATGCATGCTCCAAATCCCAAGAGACTGGAGAAGAAGGGATTGTGGAATGGACATCCCCACAGGGGGTGCTTTATCACTTTCTCTCTCTCTCTCTGTGCCTCTGGTGAGTGCATGTGCCCTATAGCAAAAATCTTCCTAAAAAGAAAAAAATAATAAAACAAACATGTGGTTAAATATGTACCTTAGAGCCAGAAACCTAGCCCCTAGGTGGATCTGTAGGAACAAAATGGTAGTTTGTTTACAGGTAACCACAGACCTATCAGCCCACAGTCAGAAGGAAAAGCAAAGCAGACTTGAGAAGAACAAATGAAACAGGGTCACCAAAATAAGGCAATCTGGGGCCTTTTCTATAAGTTACTAACTCCCTCACAACACATTTATGCCATACTTTTGAAACATTGCTGCTTGACAATTTGTCACAACCTTTGCGGATACGACAATCATCTGATAAATTTGCTGTTTCTTGACTATGCATAGATTGACTATAAACTTAATAGCCTTGGCTATTTATGAAGTCTCTCCCTTTAAATACCTGTTTTACTTTTATTTGATGATCCATTCCTTGTAATCCTTAAACACTCTTCCAGATATTTTACAAGAAACCTTTTTTTAAAAAAAGCTTTTGTCTTGGGGCCAGCAGGTGGCATGATGGTTAAACACGCTGGACTCCCACGTGGCTAACCCCTGTTAGAGTCCCAGACACTGCTGCTTGCTTTCCCTCCTCTCTCTTTCTTTCCTTCTTTCTCTCTGGTGAGTGCACCAGCAACATAGCAAATTAAATAATGATAATAATAATGATAAATAAAATTAAACAACTGGTTTTTTTTTGTTTTTTTTTTTTAGAAATTTTTGCTATAGGGCACAGGCACTTGCAAGAGAGACAGAGAGACAAAAAGCAAGAAATCATCCCCCCGGGGGATGGCCATGCCACAGTCCCTTCTCCTCCATTCTCCTCAGGATTTTGGGCATGCACGCACATGTGCCCAGTGTGAGTTTTAAACCACTAAGCCCGGGACTCGAATTGCAGTAGACTGTGTGGGAGTCCAGCAACATAACCATTACATCATCTGCTGGTCCAATAAATGATTATTTTTTAAAATTGGACTAACAACTGGCTTTTCAACAGAAGTAACAGAAGCCAGAGCATAATGAAATAGAAAGAACCTACTTAATGGGGAGCAAGGGAGGAAGGGCAAAATCCTGCTGCAAGTGTCATACTCAGTGGCAAAATACTGAAAGCTTTCACTCAGGACCAGGAATGAGGAAAGGACGCCTGCTCCCACCGCTTCTATTCAAAATGGTATAGGAAATTCTAGTCCGTGCATTAGGGCAAAACATAAATAAGAGACACAAAGGATCAAATTCCATAGTAATTCTTTGCAAACAACATGGCATATTCTTTGGGCAACCTCTTACCCATCCCTGACACAGGTTCCAAGTGCAGCCTGGCACAGAGGTTACAATCCTTCGGGGTCACCCATCTACCTAGGGTGCAGAGGGCAGTTTGTGGGATGGAGCGTGCCTGCTGTGGCTTAACCACCACTGCCCAGGCGCAGAATATTAGCCTGGCGGCTGGCAGGAGGGGGCAGCACACGTACTCATTGAATCCCAGGTGGGGCTCTGGGCATCCGTAAGGGTCTGCACTTTCCCCAAAAGCATCCTCATTATGGAAGAATAGTGACGTCAAATAGCAAAGACAAAATGCATCATGACAATTTGGAAGGGATAGACCACAGAAGAAAGGAAAACATTTTGTATTTTAGTACCTTCAGTGTCACCTTTTCCTACTTTATGAACAAGGGCCTCAAATCTCTGTTATGCGCTGAGCCCTGCGTATAATGGAGACGACCCTAGTTCCTTTAGACCAGGTGATGTCAGAGGTAAGAGAAGAGAGTGGGGAGGAGACATAGAAGGACACACACAGCCAGACTGTCCTGCCCTCTGTCCACAGGCAGGAAATAACGGAGCTGGGGAAGCCTTCCTTTTATGCACTCCTGTGAACATGCACTGGGGGCAGAGGTAGCAGTCTGAAGAGCAGATGTGCATGTTGGGAGGCAGGGGAGGGGAGTCTGTCCTCAGAGAACTAATCATTCCTTTTTTTAAATTTTTGCTATAGAGCATGCTTACTCACCAAAAACAGAGACAGAAAGAGAGGGAAAATGAGAAAACTTCCCACAGTGGGGATGGCCACACCTCAATTCCCTCTCAAAATTTTGGGGACACACACACACACGCCCCAAGAATTTTTCAAGCCACTGGGTCCAGGACTTGAACCCTGTAGTCAGCCATGTGAGATCCAGCTGCCCCAACCATGCCACCAGCTGGCCCAACTAAAAATTCTTTTAAGATCTTAAATTAAACGTATTCTTTCCATTTGTAGTTTTATACATATTTCTGAAAGATAATAATTCTTCATAAAATAGATAAATAATGGGCCAGCAGGTGGCATGGTGGTTAAGATGGCTATTTCTCATATGGTCAACTGCTCAGTTCAAGTCCAAGACCAGAGAGGGACAGAGTAAAAGAAAGAGAGATAAAGAGAAAGCCAGGTCCAGGACCCGAACCATGGTCACCCATGTGGGAGTCCAGTGCCCTTCACCACCATGCCACCTGCTGGCCCCCACAATCATGTTTAATGCAAGAGTTCAGAAAATTTGATGGATAGTACAGATTGCTAATTTTTTAATTCTTCCTTTCTTTCTTTCTTCTTTCTTCTTTCTTTCTTTCTTTCTTTCTTTCTTTCTTTCTTTCTTTCTTTCTTTCTTTCTTTCTTTCTTTCTTCTTTCTTCTTTCTTCCTTCCTTCCTTCCTTCCTTCCTTCCTTCCTTCCTTCCTTCCTTCCTTGAGCAAAAAAAGCAAGAGAGAGAGACAGCACTCCTAAAAGGATCTCAGTGCTGCCATCCACTCCCACCCTCACCCAGCCCTGAATCATGGCACACGTGCCCAGCATACACAAGGAGGTCTGCACATGTGAACCCAGAACCTCCCCATATGGGTCAGCCTTGTACAACATCGTGATCTACTGCTGCACAAATGTCTGAACCCCAGATTACTCGTATTTTTAAGGAGTAGTTTACAATCCTCATACTGGACACAAAGCAGCAGAAAGTCTCTAAGTAAATGTATAAATGCAAGTGTCTCTAAAGCAGACACCTCCCCCAGTTCTCTCCAGGAAAAGAAGTCTGTCTGAGAGTGTAATCTTCAGCTTTGGCTCATGCTCCACCTGCCCATTAAGCTCTGCAAGGGCATTGGTCATTGAGAGCTAAAATTAACATCTCACTGGTCTTGCCAGAGTTCTGATATCTCCAGTGGGAATTTTCCATGCTCTTGTAACAGATCAACATCCACTGATATTGCCATGGGCGGGAAACGAAAGAACTGAGTTTCTTGCCTTGATTTTTCTAGCAATTGTTATGAGGGCAGCCTGCATGGTCTTTGGCGATAACCCCCACTCTGGTCACACTCATGCAAACATTAACTGGTCATCTACTACGTACTTGGTACCACGCTGGGTACAAATGATAAAGAGATGCACAAGACAGGCAGGTTTATGTGCCTGAAGCCAGGAGATCTGGCCTCCCAGACTAGGCTCAGGACTCAGGGGCCACATTGTTCTGGGGCCAAGCCTTAAAATCACAAAGCTGCTAAGCATTAAGAAAGCTCCTAGTGAAAGCTCATTCCACCCCAAGTCAGTAAGAGCTGGGTTGAATGCCCAGTACTTCCTCATTCCAGCTGCGTGGCAGGAGCCTGGCACTTAAGAATAGTTGGAGAGGAGGACCAGCAGATGGTGTAATGGTTACATCACTGGACTCCCTCAATGTTGGGCGCAGTTCGAATCCTAGACCCAGCAGCTTAAAACCCATGCTGGGAATGTGTGCGTGCATGCCAAAATCCTGAGAGGAGAATGGAGAAGGGATTGCAACGTGGTTATCACCTGGAGTGGGGGAAGTGATTTCTCCCTTTCTGTCTCTCTGTTTTTTTCTATCTCTCTGGTGAGCACATGCACCCTAAAGCCAAAAAATAAAAATAATAAATAATAAATTTTTAAAAACTCTCTAAGAATAAATAAATAAATAAATAAAATAGTTGGAGAGGAAGAAGAAATTGCTGAAATGGGAGAGTGAGAGAAAGATCAAGGGAAACCACACAGATATCATTTCTTACTCACTTTCATCATGAGGTAACTTTCACACAAGGGGACGTCAAAACCCTGATGGTGCATCAGCCCCATGGCCTGGTTATGGGGGCCAGATCCCACACGGCCAATTGTGCTGTTCAAATCCCAGACCTCGAAGCTTGAGAAGCATACTGGGTACACGTGCATGATGCTCCAAACCCCAACAAAATGGAGAGACATGGGAGAAGAGACTGCAGTGTGACCATATCCCACTGGGATTTTTATCTCACTCTCACTGTGTCTCTGTCTCTCTCTCTCTATTGAATTCATGCACCCTTTAGCAAAAATTTAAAAATTAATCAAAAAATAGGAGCCAGCTGGTGGCATGATGGTTAAGGCAGCTGGATGCCACATGGCCACCCATGCCGTTTAAGTCCTGTTTTCATGCAGTGGCTTGAAAACACACCAGGCGTGTGTATGTGTCTGTGTGTCCAAAATCCTGAGAGGAGAATAGTAGGGAAGAGATTGCAGCACGGCCATTCCCGTTGGGGCTACTTTCTCACTTTCTCCATGTCTCTCTCCATGAGTGCATATGCCCTATACAAAGTAAAAAAAAAAAAAAAATTCTTTGAAAAAATTAGAATTGAAGTAGGAGATTATTTTGGTGCAAAAATTTTTGAAATCCATGCAGACTGTTTTCATAGTTCACATTTCCACGAACTTCTTGAAGACGCAACATGTAGTTCAGGACAATAACCTATCCAAGTCTTCAATGTCCAGCCTGGTGGGTCTTTCACATGAAGCATCTGTGACCACCACCTAGATCGAGGTTCAGAACATTCCCAGCACCCATACAGACAGACATTTCAATGGCAAAGCACCACAAGACAAATCACATGACCTCTTTCGGTTCCCACAGCCAGTCCTGCCTAGCTTCAGAGGTGTTTCCTGCACCATGGTGGTGGAGTTACCGTCTTTTGTTCCACCTTCCTGGTGACAAGACCCCCACTTACAGTCTGGGCAGCTGTGGGGTGACAGAGAGAGGCTATAGACCCGGCTGGAGCTTTAATGTGTGGCAAGCTTAATGGCCAGTAATGCAGAATGCACAGTCTTGTCTTCCTCTAAATGTACTACTTAACCAGGCCAGGTTTTTTTTTTCTTTTTATACATTTATTTATTTATTTGTTGTGGCTAGAGAGCATGTGTGCTTGCCAGCGAGAGAGAAGAGAAAGAGAGAGAAAGCACTTCCCAGTGGGGTACGGACTCGCTGAAATCCCCTTTCCTCCATCTTTCCATTTTATCAGTGTTCTGGGCACACAAACGTTCAGCATGTTTTCTCAAGCTGTCAAGGCCAGGACTCAAACTGTAGTTGGCCATGTGGCATCCGGCTTTCTATACACAGCACTTAACTGCTGTGCTTTTGGGCTGGCCCCAGATTTTCTTCATCTTATAAAATTTAGTAAGTATTTATTTAAAAATTATTACATGATCAGTAAAAGTTGGGAGCATATAACAGCATTATTCATAATATCCAAAAAGTGGAAACCACCCAAATGTCTATCAATGGGCAAATGGATAACAAAATGTGGTCTACCTTATAATGGAATATTACTCATGCCTGAAAGAGAATGAAGTACCTAATACATTTACAACGAATGAACCTTGAAAACATTATGTTAAGTGAAAGAAGCTGGTCACAAAAGGCCATGTATTATATGATTCCATTCATACGAAAATCCAGAACAGAGAACTCTATACAGACAGAAAGATTGGTGGTGGCTTAGGGCTGGTGTAGGGGTGAAGGAGATAGAAGGGTAATCGCTAAATGGCTAAAGTGCAGGTTTATTTTTATTTTTTTTAGATTGTTTGTCATAGGGTGTGAATGCTCACTGAAGAGAGACAGAGACAGAGGGAAAGTGAGAAATCACTCCCAAGGTGGATGGCCACACCACAATCCCCTCTCCTCCATTCTCCTCCCAGGATTTTGGGCATGCATACACACACACACACCCAGCATGGCTACTAGGACTAGGATTTGAACCACAAAGTCAGCCATGTGGGGTTCAGTGCCTTAACCACTGTGCCACCTATTGGCCCCAGGGATTCTTTTCAAGGTGGTAAAAATACTTTAAAATTTGTGATGGCTGCACGTACTGGGAATATATAAAAAAATCAATTGTACATTTTAATAAGTGAATTATTTCATATATGATTATATCTGAATAAAGCTGTTTTTTAAAAAAGAAGAAAAATGGGGGCAATGACAAGTAAATTGCAAGATCATTCATAGTCCTACTACCCAAAGATATTCATGACCAACCTTCTAAAGAATGCTCATCTGGTACTCTTCTTGTCATCTGGCTTAGTTACGGTCACACAACAGGCAGCATTTATAGGACTGGTAGGATTTCCAGTGTTTATCAGACAGGTCACCCGAGCTGTCTGAAAGCAGAACGAAATCTAGCAGAAAGACTTTCGAGCTGTTGGGAGGACTAGGGAAGAAGCTGTAGGCTGGCTCACCAGGACAGGAGGACACAAGCCTGGCAGGCCAGGGCAGCCAATAATAATAGGATCAGGAAGCTGCCACCATGGCTGTGGAATAGCAGCATCCTCATTAGCTGTGATCCAGAGATCAGAAAACCACTACTGGAAATGCCGGCCTCAGAGCAATGCCATGGGGACCTCTGCTAAGGCTGCCACAAACATACACCAACAGAAAGTACTCACTGGCCCAGCTGCAGCAGCACACACTGGTTGATGCTGCTACTCAGCAGGCTGAGACCACATGGGAGGACTAGAGTTCGATCCCTCGCTCATGCTAAAAGCCAGGTGCAGTGCACTTGTGACCCCAGCTACTTAGGAAGCTGAGGCAGAAGGATCATGACACAGCAAGACCCTGTATAAATTTTTTTTTTTCATTTCAAAAGAGTATGTGCAGGGACCAGCAGTTAGCATAATGGCTATATCACTGGACTCCCATGTAGACAAACGCGGTTCGAGTCTCGGACCCGGTGGCTTAAACTCACGCCGGGCACGTGTGCATGCGTGCCCAAGATCCCAAGAGGAAAAAGGAGGAGAAGGGATTGCGGCGTGGCCATCCCCCCTGGGGGGTGATTTCTCGCTTTCTGTCTCTCTCTCTCTCTGTCTGGCTGGCGAGTGCACGCGCCCTATAGCAAAAAAACCTCTGCAACAACAACAAAAAAAAAAAAAAAAAAAAAAAAAAAAAAAAACAAGAGAGTAGGTGCATTCAATGGAGAGAGAGAGGGAGAGAGAGGAGGGAGAAAGTACCCCTCAATTGGATTTAGTCATCATGCCTCAATCCTTTCCCCATCCTGTCAGGATTTTGGGTGTGCATGCTTACATTCCTGGTGTGTTTCTCAAGCTACAGGGGCTAGGGTTCAAACTGTGGTAAGCCAAGTAAGATCTGACTCCCCTAAACACTAGGCTATAGGGCCAGCCCTATAAAAGTTTGTTGTTGTTGTTGTTTTTAAGTATACTGATGGGGCCAGCAGGCAGCATGGTGGTTAAGGCCCTGGTCTCCCAGATGGCCGGCCATGATTCGAGTCACAGACTTGGCTGCTTGAAAATCATGCTGGACATGTATGCATACATGCCTAAAATCCTGGGAAGAGAATGGAGGCAAAGAGACTGTGGTGTGGGATCAGCAGTTAGGGTAATGGCTATATCGCTGAACTCCCATGTAGTCGACCGTGGTTCGAGTCTCGGACCTCGTGGCTTAAACTCACACTGGGTGCGTGTGCATGTGTGCCCAAGATCCTGAGAGGAGAATGGAGGAGAAGGGATTGCGGTGTGGCCATCCCCCCTAGGGGGTGATTTCTCACTTTCTGTCTCTCTGTCTGTCTTTCTGCTGAGTGTGCATGCCCTATAGCAAAAACCTCTAAAAAAAAAAAAAAAGAGAGAGAGAGACTGTGGTGTGCTCATCCTCCCTGGGGGCTGATTTCTTACTTTGCCATTCATTGTCTCTCTCTCTCTCTCTTTCAAGACAGCACAAGCACCCTATGGCCAAAACCTCTAAAGAAATTATTCACTGATTGTGCCTACCAGCAGAAACACAAAGGCAGCAGAAGTGTGGCTCTCAATTTGTTTCTCAAACAAGTAGATCTAATTGCCCATGCTTGAGTCATAGCAGGAATCCTAGCTGCAAGGGGGTCTGGGAAATATGATTTTATATATAGGAAAATATTTACCACAGTTGTCACAAACCTTGAAAAAAAGTAGTAGCTGCATAACTTTTCATTAAATATATACATATATCAAGCCACAGGTAGTGTGATGGTTAGGGTGCTGGATCCCACATGGCCGACTGCATCATTCCAGTCCCGGACCTGATGGCTTGAAAATCATGGTTATATATGCATGTATGTCCAAAATCCTGATGGGAGAACAGAGGAGAAGAGATAATGGTGTGGCCATACCCCTTGGGGTATGACTTCTCACTTTCTTTTTATCTCTTTCCAGCAAGTGCATGTGACCCATAACAAAAACCTAAAATATATATATTTTTTATATACATATATAATATATATACTTGTAATTAATCACACTCCCCACTTGAATAGGATAGTATACTTAGTTTCACATTATAAATAAATAATATAAATGTTAAATAATAAAATAAATAAAATGTAATATTATAAATAATACTGTGATAATAATTTAAACAATGACGGCCTCAGCTTATTGACTATTTCTTTCTCCCAGGCAGTTTGCTAGGCTTTTTTATATTTATATAGTTGTCAGTAATTTTTTAGTGGAAACTCACAACCTCCTGAACCAGCAGGTAGTATGGTGATTAAGGGGCTAGATTCCCATGTGACCAACACAGTTTGAATCCTGGACCTGGCAGCTTGAAAATCACACCAGGCACATGTTTGTGTATGTGCAAAATCCTGGAAGGACAATGGAAGAGAAAAGACTGTAGTGTGGCCATCCCACCTGGGGAATGATTTCTTACTCTGCCTCTCTCTCTTTTTGATGAGCGCACGTGTCCTATGGCAAAAACCTAAAATAAAAAGAAGGAGAAAAAAAAAAAAAAAAGACTCACAACCTCCTTGTGTGGTAACTGTTATACTCACTGTACAGATAAAACTAAGGATTAATGGGGTCAGTAGATAGCGTAGTGGTTACATTGCTGGACTCCCACATGGTCACCCTCAGTTTAAGGCCCAGATCTGGTGTCTTAAATCACACCAGGCCTGTGTGTGTGTGTGTGTGTGTGTGTGTGTGTGTGTCCAAGATCCTGGGGA
Source organism: Tupaia tana (assembly GCA_026018925.1). Classification (NCBI taxonomy): domain Eukaryota; kingdom Metazoa; phylum Chordata; class Mammalia; order Scandentia; family Tupaiidae; genus Tupaia; species Tupaia tana. Next base: position 143,089,249 of record JAKSZU010000001.1, on the reverse strand, counting down.
AAAAATGAAGGAGAAGGGACTGTGGTGCAGCCATCCCCCCGGAGGGGTGATTTCTCACTTTCCCTCTTACTGTCTCCAGCGCTCGCTCGCTCTCTCGCGTGCTCTCTCTCTCTCTCTCCAGCGAGCATACGCATCCTAAGGCAAAAACTTCTACAAAAAAAGAAAAAACAGAACTGAGGATTAAAAAGAAGTCAACCAGGGCCAGCAGGTGGCGTGGACTCCCACACCACCAACAATGGTTTGAGTCTCAGACCTATGGTTTACTTTCTCAATTTCTCTTTCTTTCTGGTGAACACACATGCCCAATAGCAAATTTTAAAACAATAATGATAATTAATAAAATTAAATAAATAATTAAGGGGGAAAGAGAAGTCAACCTAGATTTGACACCAAGCTTGTACCCTTAACAGTTATGTAAATATACATGAAAAAAAAAGGCTCTTTGTGTTTTGTATTAGAAATTATTTCCATAGGACAAATAACCAGAAATAGAATTATTGGTTCAAACTTGGCATACTAGAAACACAGTGGATGTTTCTAGAATGAGTAACAGCAAGTGTGTAATAGGCGTGTATGGGGACCAGCAGTTGGTGTAATGGCTATGTCGCTGAACTCCCAGTTGACCGCAGTTCAAGTCCCGGACCCGGTGGCTTAAATTCACACCAGGCGCGTGTGCGTGTGTGCCTGCCCAAGATCCCAAGAGGAGAATGGAGGAGAAGGGATTGCGGCATGACCATCCCCCCTGGGGGGTGATTTCTTGCTTTCTGTCTCTCTGTATCTCTGACTTTCTGGCGAGCACACACACCCTCATAGCAAAAAAACTCACCAAAAACAAACAAAAAAAATAGGCATGTATGATGATGCTCTGATCTAAAGAACTGCATTCCTCCTGCTGCATAAAGTACAAGCTGCTTCTAAGTTAGCCCAGTCTAGACTGCGCATGAAAATGAGTGCCTGGGATACGCACCCCTCAGTCTGCTCTGGCCACCTTCACAAGCCATGTGAGTCACCACCACCAGCCCAAGACCTAACTGAATGCAAAAAGGATTCATGTGATCTGGTCAGTCATGTCAGGCATTCCAGTAACCATGTACAAGCTGAGGATTGCACACATTCTTGAGGTAGGTATATGGGAGCTGTTTTTTGCAAGTGTGACTGCTTTGGTTTGAATTATTTAGTAAATTAAGTGCTGACTCTCTACATACATATTAGTCACCAACATATTTTGTCACAGATCATTAATGCCCAAGGCCAGTTAGACTGTACACCCAGTGCCCTCAGCTGCATTTACCAAGGCAGCCTGCAAGGTAACCTTTATAAGCCCAGCCCCACCTCAATTCAAGAAAGAGGCTCACACCCATGCAACGCTGCTGAAGGCTTGGCATTGCAAGTATCCGAAGCTGGTATTCCCTGGGCTTCTTTTCCCTGCAGAGAAAAGTTTAGTAGCACTATGGCTGGTCTTAGGAATTTCAGCACTAAGGTGCCAAAACACTGTCTAACAGAAACTGGCCTGTAAGCAGGGTAGGTGTACATTAAAATGGACTTGTTCTGTCTTTTAAACTGCATCATTGTGTGTGTGGTGGAGGGTAGGATTCCTAGTCTTTTTTCCCCCTAAAAATATACTAAGCTTATTAAGATGTATCTTTTAGTTCTACTTAGCCAAGTTCTACCTTAACCATGTCTTTTTTTAGAATTATTTTATTTAACTTTATTTGTCCATTTTATTTTATTTTATTTTATTTTTATTTGACCAGAGAGGGACACAGAGAGAGAGAGAGAAAGTGAGAAAGCAAGCCTCCAGATCTGGGACTTGATCCATGGTTGACTATGTGAGAGACCAGCACCCTTAACCACCATGCCACCTGCAGGCCCCTACCTTAACCACTTCTAAGACAATACTGTTCTGGGGTATTTTGTTGGCATTGGTGGTTAAGGTGCTGGTACATGGCAAACCGCAGTTCGAGTCCTGGACCTGGTAGCTTGCTTTCTCATTCTCTCTCTCTCTCTCTCTCTCTCTCTCATCAAGTTAAAAGATAAAATAATAGTAATAATAAGTAAGGTTGAATAAATCTTAAAAAAAAAAAAAAAAAAGAATGCATGGCCAGCTGGCCTACATCTCCTTTGGCCCTCATGCTAGAAATCTGGTTGCAAGAGTAGATGTTGGATTAGAACAGGGCTCTGGCTGATGGATCTTTCACTCAGGTGAGAAGACGGGCCATGCCTTTCACATGCATGCAGCTCACTGACTTCATCCTCACGTTCCCACATAGTGCATGTTGGAAGTATGTCCGACAAGCCTGGCAGAAGCCAGGTATCAGTACAAGATCAGCAGCCACAAATAGGCTGAGAAGATTGAAGCCAGAGAAAGGAAAGTCAAGATGACAGATTTTGATCATTTTAAAGTCATAAAGACAAAGAAAATGTGGAATTAGATAATCAAGAATGAAGTTAAGAAGTTTCAAAAGGCAGCTCTCCTGAAAGCTTCTTCTAAAAAAGCACCTGCTGCTAAGGATGCTGCCACAGCGGCTAAAGTACCAGCAAAGAAGGTAACAGCTGCAGGCAAGAAGGCTCCAGCCCAGAAGGTTCCTATTCAGAAAACCACTGGCCAAAAGTCAGCACCACCTCCAAAAGCCCAGAGGGGTCAGAGAGTTGCAGCCCAGAAAGCACCTGCACCAAAAGCATCTGGCAAGAAAGCATCAGGGGCTCTGACAAAAATAATAGTAGAGGTTCTTTTTGACATAGCAAAAAAAAAGAAAAAAGAAAAAGAATGCATCAGGGCCAGCAGGTGGCCTGGAGGTTAAGATGGCTATATCCCACATAGCCAACTCCACAGTTCAAGTCCCAAACCTGGTGGCTTGAAAAACACACTAGGCACATGTGTACGCATGCCCAAAATCCTGAAAGGAGAGTGAAGAAGGGACTGTGGCCTAGACATCCCCCTTAGAGGGGGGGTGGTGATTTCTCACTTTCCTTCTCTGTCTCTCTCCAGAAAGCTCACATGCACTATAGCACAAAAAAGAAAAAAAGAAAAAAAAAATCTGTAGCTTGAATGATCAAATAGAAAATACCTGGAGAAAATGCAGCTGTCTTTTAGCTGGCATGACACAGGCTGTTCTTAAATCTAGGAAGCTAGAGCAGGTCTTTCCAGCACAGTCAGAGGAAGGCTGGGAGGCAGTATTACCCAACCAGACCATAATGATTATATTTATTCCACATGGCCTAAAAACATGTTTGAACATAACATGTCATAATTTTTCTGGTGATTTCTATGAATCATATTTTAATTATGAATAATGTTTTTAGAGGCACTCCTGAGAAATTTTGCCCGAGGTTCCCTTGACAACCATCATATAAGTATCTAAATGAAGCAGCTCCCACGAACGGCACAGAAAATCAGCTTTGAAACATGGATTCCTCCAAGATCCATTCGTCATCGTTACTGAGAATACGAGTCTCACCATTTGCACATGCACTGGGTCACTGAGAAATTCAGATCAACAAACATAAGTAGAAAAATAGATTTACTGCCAAATCATTGTTCAAAGGGTTTTCATACAAATATAAATTTTCTTAACTTCTCTTGAAGTCTTTTATTCTTTTTTTGTAGCTAGATTTTTTTTTTCTGTGAGTTTAAACGATCGCCTTCCTCACCCTCAGCTGAAGTTTTCCAGATCTTCAGCAATCTGCTATAGCTAGAGGAGAAAGAGTCCTCCCCCCTCCCCTCCATCCAGGCCACTCAGAAATTAAAATGTTTGTGCAAGATAATGAGAGGGAGTTTCCATTTCTAGGATTTGCTTTTAGAAAATCCAACTGCTACACCTCACACCACCAAGCTGTGTCCAAATAACACGGTCTCAGAGGACAGGTGGAATTAGCCCTGCAGTTACAGTACTTTTTGCAGGTCTACCTCTTCTGGCATCCACTTTCCTTCATTTGTCAGAGTTAAGCGCTTCTTCAAAAATGATGGCTAGATAGAAAAATAAATAAGTCAATTCGAGTTCAATGGAGCACCCTTTATATTGCTTAAGCAGGCCGGCATTTTCTGGTCAATTACCTTAAGTAGGCCTCAATAAACAAGAAAATTATTTTTGTATGGGTAATAATGGTACTGATCTTACCTCCCCCCCCCCCCCCAACTATCCAGGAATTCAAATGAATTTACACGCGAACTTTTCTCGGACTCACAACTTTGTTTGTATTGTCTAAAAGGTGTTTGAGGGTGTCACTTTCAGTCCAGTGTTGAGAGCTCTGGAAAAGGGAAAAAGGAAAAGCTTCTGCTGTTCCACTAAGGAGCGAGGCCAGCGTCTCCTGGTCGCGGAACTGCGCTGCTCCCCTCGCGGTGACACGCAGCGTTGCCATCCTTTCCGTCAAGCCTGCTTGCATTTTTTTGAAAAGTTAGATTTTTGCAATAAACTCTTCCAGGTATCTAGCTTCCTCCGTCCCCCACACCCAGCTCACAGCCTTGCAAATGGGAAGGATTTAAAAATTAAAAGCAATGTTGGGAACCAGCAGTTAGCGTAATGGCTATGTCGCTGGACTCCCACGTAGTCGACCGCGGTTCGTGTCCTGGACCCGTGACTTAAAACTGACGCCGGACGCGTGTGCGTTCGTGCCCGAGGAGAATGGAGGAGAAGGGATTGAGGCGTTACCATCCCCCCTGGGGGTGATTTCTCGCTTTCTGTCTTTATGTCTCTGTCTGTCTGGCGAGCACACCCGCCCTATAGCGGCAGGGAGTGGGGAAACCTCTCAAAAAAAAAAAAAAAAAAAAAAAATTAAAAGCAAAGTTGATGAAACTGGATCTCTCGCATCATAACAGAGCGCTTTAACCCCAGGTGCAGAGTAGCGCTTGCACCTATCTATGGAGTTGCACCCTGACGACTTCTACCGTAAAGAAGAAAAGCTTGAGAAGGGTCCCTAAGGGTGAAGTCTGTGCCCAGGCTCCGGAGGGCTCACCACGCTTAAGCCAAAAGTGTCTGGGAGAGAATCACAGAGAATCCCAAGTCGAGTTAAACATTGTCTTTGTCTACACTCGTGGAACGTAAAGAACATTGGTGCCATAACCAAGACTATTTTAGATTCGCTCCCTGAAAAAATGAAAAGGTGCCTGGGGCCAAAAATATTCATGAACCTCACAGTTTAAATTTACCCTGTAGTTTATCAGCTGATAGTTTCCCAGGGAAAATACATTTGAATGGAATAAAAAGTGCTAATTCAAAAAGTCTCGTTTTACACAAAAACGTGCTCAACTCTGTGCCTCTGCCCCTTCGGGTGTTTGATCTGGCACCTAGAAGGAATTCTGTCACCAGGCAGCTAAAAGGGATAGAGGAGGGACCCTGAGGGGGCGTTGGGCTTTCCTCCTTAATCTGGGGCCCGGCTGGGTCTCTCCTCGAAGACCGAGCCTCCCACTGAAAATTCCGGATCGGGAGTTGGGGACAGCTCCGGGAGGCTGAAGATAAGCTCATTCTTAAGCACTGGCTTCTGAGTTTCCCCAGACATCCTCCCACCCCCACGAGCACTGGCCCACGCCACCCCGGCCCGCGGCTCCCTGGGGTCCTAGCTTCTGAGTAGGAAGAATCCGGGGAGGAGGGGCGCTGGCCGACCGGAGTGGGACGGAGGTTGGAAGATCGGCGAAGCTGCCCACGTCCCGGCCGGGCCGACGTCTGCGTGGCCCCAGGCACCCAAGTGTCCCGCACAGGGCCGGCGAGCATGGCTGCACGCTCTCGAGCACCTCACGGGCTCCCCGCAGGTGCGCACCAGCCCTCTACGGGTGTGTGTGCCCTGAACCAGTCCCTCGTTCAGGTGCGCGAGTCCCGCACTCGCAGCGCACCTTGCGCCTTCTTCCTCCAGCCTGCCCCGGCAGCGCTTCCAGCCGAGCGGACCGTGCGATACTCTGCGAGCGCAGAAGCTCGGACCTCGACGCCCAAGTATCAGAAAGAACCCCGGTCAGAGCCCGCACCGAGCTCCGCAGATAGGAAGTTCTGCACCTCCCACGGAATTAAGGAGATCTCTGGGGACAGGGAAGCCCTTCTTCCCCTTAGGCGGGCTGGCTCTGTGCGGAGTTTGTCCCGCACCTTCCAGAACCGGGGACAATAGCGGACAACAGCGGCGAAGGGGGGATGCCAGAGAGCGGCCCGCGGACGCCTGCGAGTGTGGCCAGAGTCGGGGCGGGCCCCAAGCCGGCGAGGTCCTGCCACCGCGCGGTGTCGTCTGGCTTTCGTGCGCTCGGCGCGGAGCCTCTCACCGATAAAGCAGTGGGCGATGGGTTTCAACTCCTTCTCAGGGGATGAGTGTGTTCCCGGGTATATCTCTCCGGAAGCCCACCTTCCATGCCGGCCTTCAAAAGAAAATAAAAATAAATAAAACCTGTGCGAAGCGGATGCTGTCCGGTTTGGGGCAGCCTGTTGCGCCCAGGCCAGGCTAGAGTGGAGCTACCCGCCTACCCGCGGGCCTTTCTGTAACTTTGTCTACTTAAACCTCGAGTGAATGAGCGTGCCTCTATGTACAGATTTGTTTAGATTAGGGGGCGATTCCCGATTGATAGCTTTGCTTTGCAAATAGACCCCTCGTATTAATGAAATGAAACGAGTTTGCGTCTTTAGAGCACTATAACAGCCCCATATTGTGGTCAGCCTTGGTTGAAAGGTTGACTATTATTATTTTTTTAAGTACTGAAAAAATAAGTCCATCGTATTTGTGCTTTCTTTGATGTGCGGAAATATTTATTTCACGTGAATAGGTTTTGTCTCTTAAAAAGAGTTTTTTGTTTGACGTTTTCGAAAGGGTGTTTCAGCTACTTTGTTAATGAACTTATCGGTGTTCAGATTTCAAGGCGGTTTGCGTTGATGTAACCACTAAGGAATTTCAGTGCACACCAGACTAAGACCCCTTCAGCTCAGGGCTTCCTCGGGACTCCTGGGAGCCCAGGGGATCGTTTCCAGGGGAAAGCAGGGCTTTGCCAGGAGCGGCTGGGCTGCAGCTTCCCGACCCGGGATTCTGAGGAGCCCGTTCTCCTTGAGAGCACTCCGGGAGAGGGCGCCCTTGGGAGGGATGGAGGAGGTGGTCGCGACAACGCTCGGCTTCCCTCTTCCTCCGCCGCGAATCCTGGCTCGCCCTGAGCGCTGTTCCTGTTGGGAACTCCAGACCGATCCCTTCCCCCAGGACGTCTGTGCACCTGGGAAGGGCCTCTTGGGGGTCCCGACACCTTAGAGAACAAGGAGAAAGCAGGATTGTGCTTGGGAGACAAGGAAGGGAAATGCAAAGGATTAGACTTTACCGCTTATTCCCCAGGTAAAATTGCGAGGAAATTACAAAGCCTGTTTGCCCAACCCAGGAGCCGATTCAGTCGCTCTCTGCGGCCCTTGATCAGGGACTTTGCTAATCACTATAATTAATTACAAGGGACATTAACGTTTTTGTTCCCCTAAGAGTAATGCCTTAAGGGAGGAGGCAAAGTATACATCTGCTACGGTGCCTTGGGAGGAAAGGGACACTTGCCGGCAGGCTTTCTCTGCCTGGAGTCCCGGAACCTGAAGTCTGGTCCCCCAAACCCAAGAAAAAGGACCTCGCTCTTCACAGGTTCTAGGAGAGCCGTGTCTGGGTCAAGCAACACCCCTCCCACAGAGGCGCCTCAGGAGGAGAGAATAATCCTCCGGCCTCCCTCCGCTCGGGAAGGAGACTGAGCTGAAGCTTTGTCATCCCTGCGGAGGGCGTCGGACCCTGGAGTGCACGAGATCTGCCCCAGCTATGGCGATGTAGTCAAATAATCAGATACCCCGACCAACCTAAAAGCAAACACTTTCTCCAAAGGAGTAACTTTCAGTGGAAGGCTTTATTCAAGACAAAAAGAAATACATGTCTCTCCCTTTGCTACCCGGGAACGAATGAGTTACTGTGGAGGAATCAATTACTATGAAACAGCTCTGGATACTTCCAGACAATGAATAGTAATAAGCATTGCAGTTGCCCGTTTTTTCTGGGAGTAGCAATGATCCCAAGGATGGTGGTGACATCTCCTCATGGCGTACACAAGGAAAAGAGTGAAAACTCAAGATATTCGTTCTGGTAACTGAGACCAAAAAAACCCTCCCAGCCGTGAGGTAGTCACATGTGTGATGCAGGACGCTGGACAAGGTTTTCTGGAGCAGCCATACAGTACGAATTGCCGGTGTAGACAAGGGCTTATAAATCAAACCATCTCGAGTTTTCATAGCTTGTACTTCTGGTTAACTCTGCTTGCTCAGGTTGAAGTTCTCCTTAAACTCCACTGCAAAGGTGAGAAATCCAGGGCCAGGCTTGGGAGGACTTCCCCCCTCCGCCCACCTCTGAGTGACAAGGTCTCTGATCTCCTGCCCCGTGCCTGTGCCCCATCCTCTCCTGAGGCACATCCCCATGGAACATCTGAGCGGTCCTATCCTCCCCTGCCCCCAACCTGGATCTCTCAAGAGAGTCGGTTTCTGCCAGGGATCAGCCTCAGGTGGGCACCGGCCCGGGTCTGAGGAAAAACAGTTGTGGAGCATGGGAAGCAGAAAATCCAAGCAGGTGTGCCCGCCCCCCCATCACCCTTTTCCTCTTAGGGACTGAATTTCTTCCAGATCAGTTTCCTAACGGAAAATTTCTAGGAGGTGGGAGTACCCAGGAGTATATTCCCAGCAGCAGAGCACATTGGGGGTGGGGGCACCCCAAGCCAGGACCCATGTCCCACTTCTATTTCCACTCGTCTTCTGGCCCTCAACCTCCCTTCATTCTGGATTCTACAGGCTCCATCCTGGCCAGTAAGTGAATCGCTGTTTGGGGGTGGGGAGTGGGAATGTGGTCTGGCCTATCCCCTGGGGTCTGAGAGGCTCTTCTGGTGCTCTGAGAGACCTCGGGTTTTAGGCTCAATGGGCGCAGAATCCGGAGCCAGGAGACAGGAACACGTAGGGGGGATCCCAACCCGAGGTCACCGCAGATGTTCCTGACTCCTCCAAGGAACACTTCCTCCGTGCTTTTCCAGTTTAAACAGAACTTTCCACTGTTCTACCCGACCCAGCGCCCGCGGGCCTCCGTTCGGAGAGTCCTCCGAGGGGCCCAGGCTTTTCTCATGGCGTCGGCTCTTCCTTCACACCCGGGAGCCCTTGAGATCGGGCCCACGTACTTTTGATACTTCCGGAGGCGCTGTGGGAAGCCCAGATCCAAAGCCGCGTGTGCGTGTGCGTGTCTGTTGTAAAGAATGGTTGAGGGGGCCAGCAGATGGTGCGGTGGTTAAGGGCGCTGGATTCCCACATGGCCGACCATGGTTCAAGTCCTGGACCTGGTGGTTTGCTTTCTCACTTTCTCTCTCTCTCTCTCTCCCTCCCTCTCTGGTCAAGGTAAAGATAAATAAATGGATAAATAAAGTCAAATAAACTAATTCTTTAAAAAAAAAAAAAAAAAAAAAAAAAAAAAAAAAAAAAGAATGGTTGAGGGAGGGCGATACAATGCTTGGTTGGGCTTTTCCCTGGGCAGACTTTGGGCCTGGAAGTAGGGCGCCCCTCCTGCCCCACCCCTCGCTTCAAACGCGCGTTTCAAACCTGCCCGCCCGGGCTTGGAGAGCAGGTAGTCAGAGCTCAAGTGCCCCGTCCCGTAAAATCCGGGAAATTCACTTTGAGGAAAGTTTCCGTTCTTGCTACTTGTCAGGTTTCTCCCGCTTCCACTTAGCCATGTTTCTGCGATCTGGGTAATCCCCTTCAAGCTCAGGAGGAATTCTCCGGGGTTCATAATTGAGAGTCGGAAATCGTGGGAGTGACAGAAGCGTTAAATCCTCCCGAAGTCAGGGAGATGCCGGAGCCGTTCCGAGGCCGCCTCGGAAGCTGAGGCGAGCTCGGTCTGCAGCCCCTGTTCCTTGGAGCACTTCCTCCCGGAGGCCCTGAACCCACAGCTGTCAGCGCAGCCTGGCACGGGATCCTGGGCGTCCAGGAGGGCCTCGCGCGAACGGTGTGAGCACTGAATACCCGCGCCGCTCCTGCACTGCCTCGACAGTCCTCGAGCGCTAGGGAAACGGGAAGGCACGTCTGCATTCAAACCCCGGTGGAAAGAGAGAGTTCCTGGTGTTTCTGGCTCTGGCGGCTTCGCAGTTTCGGAGCACCATCCCAAAAGCGCAATCCACTCTGAGGGTTCCGCAGCGCACAAGAGGCAGGCTGGGCCGGAGTTGGCGCACACTGTCCAGCCCACGAAGGAAGCCTATGTTGCCTCGAACGCCCTCGAACTCCTGCCCTTCGAGGAGACCCTGAGAAAGGTCAGGAGCACCAGCTGCACGACCTGTGGTTTCAAGCTGGGCCCTCCTAGCGCAGAGAAGGAAGCGGGGCTCTCCGGGTTCCCTGTCGCAGTGAGTGCATGGAGCAGCGCGCTCCTCTCCAGCCGGGGAGAGAGCAGAGGCACCAGAAACGAAAATCCCGAGCCTGGCCCCGCCGCCCGCAAGTCCCCAGCCCAGTGCTGACCTCTAGGTCAGGCACCCTATAGCCTCAGAGCTCTACAGCTTGTAGCCACGTCAGGACCCCCAAACCCAAAAAGGACCGTCCTGTGTCTTCTGAGCCTGCCCCTGATCCGGGACACCCAGGGAAACTGGAATCCGCATCGCTTTGGAGAGTTCAGACTCCTGGAAGGGGTGGAGGTCTGTGCGAGCGCCACTGCGGAGGTGTGCAGAGGACCCTGGGCCCCCTTCCTATCGCGGGGCTGCAGGGGCGGGAGGCGGGACAGGAAGACCGTAGGTCTGGCCCTGGAGAGCTCCAGGACGCCCGTGGCCCAGTTTCCAATGTGCCTCCGTTTTCCAACTGCCTTCTACCCCATCACGAGGGTCGAATCAACCTTCGCCCGGTGACCTTGGCTCTGTGCTCCTTGCCCGGATGCGTGGGTTCAACGGTGACTCCCCGAAATTCAGGCAGCGTCGGACCCGGCTGCGTGACCGCTCAGGCTGCAGGAGCCGGGGCAGTTGGGCCCTGTCCCCGCAGGCGTCCTGAGAAGGCCTCGCCGACCCGCTTGGCTCTCCCGCTCCCAACCTCCCTCCCACCAGCCCGTGAGTCCCTGTGGCCTCTGGCTCCTCGATGAAGGCGCCACTCTCCTTTCGCCCTGATTTTTCGAGGAGAGAAAGGGCAGAAGGGTCACTTCGGGGCCTCTCGCGCGGTTTCCGTGTGTGTGTGTGTGTGTGTGTGTGTGTGTGTGTGTGTGGTGCGGGGGTTGTCTTCCTTCTGGTTGCCCGGGTTTGGACTCTAGGACCCGAGACGGGGGGAAGAGGAGGGCGCAGGATCTGCGCAGCGCTAGCTAGAAGGACTCAGTCCTGGGGGCAGGGCACTCGGCCGCGGGTCACACCGCCTCCTCTGAGCCTCGCCGCCTGTGACCTGCCCGAAGCTTCAGCAAGGCCCCGTCACCCCTCCCTCCCCCGCCCCTCCTCGCCGCCCTTCGCAGTGCCCGGGTCCCGCGACCTGCTCTCGGGAGCTGGTCTCCGCCGCGCGCCGTGTACACTCACCGCGACTTCCCGAGCCCGGGAGCGCGCAGATCTCTCCCGGGAGAGTCCCAGAAGGCAGAGAAGTGTAGGCGCGCCGGTGACTCCTGGGCCGCGGCGGGGTCGGAGGCGAGACTTACCGCCCCCGCCCCCGCCGCGATCCCTCCCCCCTCTGGCTCTCCCCTCCCCCGCGCCCCGGCGGCCGGTGCTCCGCCCGAAGGCGGGTCCGCCATAAACAAACGCGGCTCCTTCGCACGTGGACTGCGGAGCAGCGGTGCCTTGCAACAGATCGCGGACTCCGGACGCGGAGTCTCCAGGCGCCGGGAACGGCCGGGGAGGCCAGAAGAGCGCGTCCGGGCCGCGGCCCGGCCCCAGCCGCCTCCGCCCGCTTGCCCCTGCTCGGCTTTGCTCCATGGCTCCGCGGCCGCCGCCGCCCCTGCGGCCCTTCAGTTCGGAGGGGCCTCGCGGCAGCGGGTGCAGACGCTCGGCTAAGGACTAAACAGCAGCGTAGTCTCTTCGCCGAGAACCCCGCACCCTTAACGAAAGCCGAGGCTGGGAGGCAGGAGGCAGGCAGGAAGAGCGAGCAGAAGCGAGTGGGAAGCAGGGCTTCGGGCGCCGCAGGACAGTCCAGCCCCGAGGAGGCTGCGCCCTGGGCCACGGCGGGCTGAGCCGGGCACGGTGGTGTGGCTCGGGGCTCAGGACTGGCGGCTGGGGAGAGGCGTCTGGGAGCCCCAGGCTGGCCCTGCGCACCTGCCCTCGGCCGGCGCTCGAAACTCACCTGGACCTGGGCTCTCCCTTCCCCATCCCCGCAGCCGCAGCCCGAGCGGGCTCCGTAGGCCTGGAGCACTACCGGGTCTAATATGCCCAGAGCCGAGGCGCGATGAAGGAGAAGTCCAAGAATGCGGCCAAGACCAGGAGGGAGAAGGAAAATGGCGAGTTTTACGAACTGGCCAAGCTGCTCCCGCTGCCGTCGGCCATCACCTCGCAGCTGGACAAAGCGTCCATCATCCGACTCACCACGAGTTATCTGAAGATGCGCGCGGTCTTCCCCGAAGGTGAGGGCGCAGGTGGGCGGCAGGGACTGCTGGGGCCGGGGCTGCCCTGCCGGGCCTCGGAGTGGCCGGAGCGTCTCCGGGGGAGCCTGCGGCCAGGGTACTCGACTCTAGTCCCTACTGAAGACAGGCCAGGGCTGTGGCGGCCCAGGCGACCAGACGATCTTCTGGCCCAAGGCTGGGCTGGGGCGAACCAAGAATTGTTTGGGGCAAAAGGTCCCCAAACCAACATCGGCGTGCACTAGTCCACTGTGGATTTGTCCGTCCGTCCTTCCTTCCTTCCTTCCTTCCTATGCCCGTCCACTTCGGCTTTATTTTGCTTCTTTTCTTTTTTTTTCCCCAGGCCATTCGAGGTTTTATTTCCCCTTCCTTTCTCCCTTTCCTTCCTTCTCTCCTTCCCTCCTTCCCTTCCTTCTCTCCTTCCTTTTGTTACTCCTATGTCCAGTCTATTCCAACTTTATTTTTTTTTCTTCCCTCTCCCAGCAGGTCATTCGAGTTTTTTCCCCTTTCTTTCTCCCTTTTCTTCTTTTCTTCCTCACTCCCTTCTTCTCTTCCCTCTCTCCCCCTTTCCTTTCTTACTTCCTTCTTTTCTTTTTTCGACTCCCCTTTTCTTTCCTGCAGTCTTCCCAGTCTAACTTTTTCTTAAAGGAGGCGAAGGTCCCTTGCTTCATGCTGGGAGCGGTTGGGCTGGATGGGGAAGCCGCACTGCAGGCCAAAGGGGCCCAACCGCACTTTCCCGAGCGCCAGTGTCTCCGGTTGCCTCTTACCCTGCCTTCCTTGGGGCTGGGCGTAGAAGAGAAGGGAGGAAGGAGTTTTCTAGCTAAGACCGGTAAAAGGAGAGAGGCAATTAGTTCAGTGGCAGACAGGCCTGAGCCTGGTGATTCTTTTAGAATTGAAAAGGGCACTGGGCATTCCACAGACTTGGGATTCTTAAAAAAATGGCTCTCCACAGCTTTTAGGTCTGGTGTCCCAGGTCTCGGTGGAGGACTTCCAGCTGGTCCTGGTGGCTGCGGATGGCCAGTAGGGTTTTGGCATTTTGCTGGGAAAGTCATTGCTCTAGGCCTCATTAGCACCCCCGGGACCTTCGTGCCTAGGCGCCTGGAAAGCCCACACCAGGATAGGGAGATAACTTCAACCACGAGGCACCAGAAGGTCGCTGCAGTTGCCGGTGACAGGTGTCCGTAGTCCACAGCTCCATTAATGCTGTGCCCAGCCAGGCGCCCCTCTTGGAATCGGTAAGCTCCTCCTTTTGCATTCGCTGCCCTCAAGCCAGTCGGGATTGTTTCTGGGTCTGGAGCTGCACTTCCGACTGCCTCCCGGGTGGAGCGCAGCGAATGGTCTGTCGGGCGCTCGCTGCCACCAGTGCTGTCCCTCAGTTGGCTGGGGAGCCAGGCTCTGAAACGGGACACCCCAGGGAGCCCAAGGGACTCAGCAGCGACGGCTTGGTCTCTCCAGAGCCTCTCCGCAAGGCCCGGGCCTTGAGGCCGTGAGACCGCGGGTTGCAGGAGTCTCCACCCTGCCCGCCCAGCGCATGTTCTTCGCTTTTTCTGCTGGGTTCTGTAGAGATGTTCCTGTCCAGCCTCTTCTCCCTAGAAACAACTGGGCGCGAGCAGTGGCTACTAGGCGATCCCTTAGCTGAAGAAATAGGGGTGATTCCTCTGTGGCTGGAATTTCAGTGGAAATTTTTAAATAGTTTTCTAAGGGCCAGGTCTCCTTCCTAACTGAAGAGGAGTAGTCACTGATTTGCTAGGACCGCATGCTACAAAGCAAGCGTGGATTCCTGACCCTTTCCTCCTTCTCCTGCTGCCTCTGGAAATACACTAAATAAGTAAGAAGAAACAGAGGATTACATGGCTTTTTGTAATGATTTCAAATAAAACAGAAATTAGAAGGTGCGCTCTGCGAAGACAGGGCAGATTGTAAGCCCTTCGCTGCTTGGGGGATTTCCAGGAGACTGTGCTAAACCTTGGGGAGTGGCGGGTGTACCCCATCAGCCAACATCTGTGCCATCTATCTCCAGGAAGGGAATCTTCAGGGTGTTTTGGACCCCAAATGGTGTGGGCCCCAGCTTGTTGCAGGAATGGGCCTGCTAGTGGTCCAGGACTGAGCAAGCCTGTCGGCACCAGTGCAGCGTTCAGGAGCAGCCTAGTGAGGGACCACCTGTGTGTCCCCTGGGTATTGGCACTGTGAAAGGAGTGGTTTGGATTTAAGAATTTGGGAATGGCTCTGAACCAGTGAGCGCCAGCTTGGAGAAGGGAAAGGACAGACGACGTGATCTAGTCCCCGCTTCCCCCATCCTGCAGGGCACAGCCCTGGAGGACTGGACAGGCAGCCAGGGACTTCTAGGGCTACTCTATGGCTTCAGGCTTGCAGCTCTAGTGCAAACATTTTTCTCCTCCAGGCGGCCTGGGGCTAGAAGTTGTCAAATCAGGGGCTTTGGGCAGAGAAAAGATGCATTTACAAAAACCTCCATTTTGCAAAATAATTGGATTGCCTCTCAAATAGCTCTGAGAGGAGGGGACACCTAAGTGAAGCAGCACCTTAGTTGATCTAGCCGTTCTTGTTGCGGGAGTTGTGGACAGGGGCCTGGGTCTGTGCAGGGAAGATGTGGCTGTAAGGTTGGAATGGAGGCTGGTGGAGCCACTGGAGTTAGGGCCCCCTCTAGGGAGGTCTGCATGGCTGATGGAGCTCCCAGATTGCCTCTTGGCCGCAAATGGTGAGTGGAACCAAACTGCCAAGTGCCATCTCACCCGGGGAACAAGTGGGATCCCTGGGTAAAGAAGACTCTAGAGACCAATCTGGGACTTTGAAAGTTAGAAAATGAATAGCATAGTCCTAAGGAAATTGTCAGGCTAATCCTTAATACTTGAAGAAACTGAGGCCAGAGAGGGGACAGGACTTTCCTAAAATCCCACAACCAAGAACAAGGGCAGGCCAGTAGCTGCAGTGGTGACTGGTGTGTGCGCATTCTCCTCTGCCATAGCAGAGAGGCCATAGCCCTGGCTAGGCTCCTCTTACTGCAGATCCTCTCTGGTAGAAAGATAAAGAGGAGGTTGGAGGGGTCCCCACACGGGGCAGAGAGAGGCGACCAGAGCCAAGTAGATACCCTGCAGTGGTCCATCTACAGGCTCCGGGGTGCTTTCCATTTTACACAGGGTTGAGACTGCACTGCTTTGTCGTACCACTAGGTCTTCATCTCATTGTCTGCAAAATGGGTTCACCGGCAACTCCTGTGTCCACACAGGGTTGCTATGATGGAGTGTGAGGATGTGCAGCACGACTATGCAGTGCAGGTGGACATCTCAGGGTTGTTCTTACTCATCCTTCCTTCCTGCGAGCTCCTGGTAATTCCTGAGCCACAACGCTTAAATAGGGAGTAGGCGTTCACTGCTTGGAGTCTGAAGACCCGCTGCTTTTGGGAGTGCCATCTTTTCTCCCTGTCAACAGCAAACCAAAGAGGGAGAGCTAGGTGGGGTGGGAGAGAAGGCAGGAGAGCCAGACCCACTTTGGCACACGGACTCAGAGTAATGGTTGGGAAAGTGGAAAATGCCAGACCTGGGACAGCGCTGGGGCCCCTAGTCTGCCTGCTTCCTCTTAGTTATAGTTGCATGGCCCTCTCTCCTGGAGAAGGGGAGCTTTGGAAACCACAGAACACTGGGGCAGGCGAGTTCTGTTTGCTCACCGGCTATAGCTTTGCTGTGACCAGATGCAGCAGGACATGCGTTGTTTCTGCCCCTTCAAGGACTGACACTGGGCCTGAGGAGATCCAACTCAGAGCGGCAGCAGCACTGGTGTCCCCCTTGGGTTTCCAAGGAGCCCAGGTTTTCGTCCTGAGAAGTGAGGGCAGGATGGGCCGTCTCTGGGACCTTGCGCACTGACAGCTGGCACGCAGCACTGGCCTGGGATGTCAGCTCAGGAATGGAGTTGGAAAACCAAGGCTGATTCTCCCTCCTACTCCTCTCGCAGACTTGAAAGGCCCAGACAACTGTGTGTGTATGAGAGAGGCGGGAGGTATTGCGGCATTTCTCAGGACCAGTTACTTAAAAAAAGAGAAACTACACTTACGCACTCAAAGTGGGATCCAGGACCTGAATTATTTGGGTGGCTAGATTCCTCTGAGTTCAAATTCATTTACAAGCAGGTCCCGCCCCCACTCACAGCCTGAGCTCCCTGTCTGCTATCAATAATTATTTTCGGAATCAAAACAATTTGGTTTGGACAGTTTGGTGAGGACAAACTAGCCCTGCATGGACAGGGGCCTTTCTCAACTGCAGCCCAGAATCCGGTAGGATTTCTTTTAAAGGCTTATCTTTTAGAATTTTACAACCCTCTCCGGACTTCTGCTTTGAAGCCGGCCAAGTAGAGCTGTGACCTGTATCCAGAAAGAAGCTGATAGTCAGGTGGTGTTGCCCCCAGGGCTCAGAATGTTGGCCTTCCAGGTGAGAAACTGTAATAGATTACAGGGTGATGCAGATTCAGTCCCCTGAGGCCAAAGGCCAGGCCTCTGGGGAGAGTTCCGAGATGCTGAAGCCTGCCTCCTCTGCACCTGGCTCTGGGCTCCCGGTTTCTTTTTTCCTTTCTTCTTCTTCTTTTTTTTTTTTTTTTAGGGGTTTTTGCCTTATGTTTTGCCTTAGGGCATGTGGGCTTGCAGCAGTTGGGTGGGAAGAGAGAGGACAGAGACAGTGAGAGGGAAAGTGAGAAATCATCTGGTGGGGGGGATGGCTACACCACAATCTCTTCCCTTCCATTCTCTTCCCAGGACCTTGGGCGCCCGCGTGCGCGCGCGCGCGCGCGCACACACACACACACACACACACACACACGTGCCTAGTGTGATTTTGAAGTCACTGGGTCCATGACTCAAACCGCTGTCAGCCATGTGGAAGTCCAGCAACATAACTGCCAAGCCATCTGCTAATCCCACCCAGGTTTGTTTGTTTGTTTGTTTGTTTCTTTCTTTCTTTCTTTCTTTCTTTCTTTCTTCTTTCTTTCTTTTTTTTGAGAAGTTTTTTCGCTATAGGGTGCGTGCGCTCGCCAGACAGAGAGAGACAGAGAGACAGAAAGAGAGAAATCACCCCCCAGGGGGGATGGCCACGCCACAATCCCTTCTCCTCCATTCTCCTCTCGGGATCTTGGGCACGCACGCACACGTGCCTGGCGTGGGTTTTAAGCCACCCGGTCCAGGACACAAACCGCTATTGACTACGTGGGAGTCCAGCGACATAGCCATTACCCTAACTGCTGGTCCCCACCCAGGTTTCTTAATGCCGCTGTCGCTAGAGCTGTATCCACACTTTTAAAGTCTAGTTGGGGGTCATGGGTGCCTTGAGTCTGTAGGCAAGCATGTATGACACCCCCTGGCCTGATTTGAAGCTTCCTTCCCTCTGGCTCTTCATCAGGCCTGGGAAGGCCTTCTTGGGGCATTCCCACCTACTACCCCATCACACCGGGTCCCACAGCTCCTTAGTTTGGAAAAGGGCACAAGGCACTTTTCAGGGACCTGGGAGAGAATGAGATTCCAAAGCTAGAGGTGGATTAAAGTGCAGGCAAGAGCCACTCCCCCCTGCCCACCCCCAATCCAATCATGACAATTTACCCAGGTCCTGGAGTTGGGAGAGGGTACAAGCTGTGGACTTGGTCTCAGAACAGTAAGGCAGGCTGACCCCAGATTTCCCTGGTATCCTTGCACAGCTTGACAGCACTTGGAGCCTCTGAGAGAGCTCCTCAAGGCCCTGCTGCCCCCAAAAGAAATCAAGCTCAGGATTCCTGGTAGTAAGCCCTGTCCCTGTGGTGTGTGGGGGGCAGGGGGTGCTGATGGGCCTTAGATGCTGCTGTCTCTTCGGCCCCTAAATGTGCTTGGGTGGAGGAGGGAGAAGACCAAGCAGTAGCTCATACCCCCATCTCCTCCCACTCTTCCTACTCCACCACCATCCCCTTTCTTGACTTTGGTGTGGTTTGCACTCTGAAGTGTGACCATTGTCCTCAGATGGCCCAGGAGCCTCCAGAGGTCTTGTTCCCTGAGATACAACAGTTTTGGGGATGATCACTGGGGAGGAGAGGCTGGAGACCAGAAAGGAGTGGGAGAGCCAGAGAGGGCTGGGCCTAGGTGCCAGCCACTCCCTCAATCCAGGCCAGCTCATTTAATCCCATTTTAGAGGTGTGAAATGAAGGTGAGGGCTTAGGGCACTTGCTGGAGATCAGCCCACCTGATTGGCCTGGCCAAGTTGGCATCTTAGCACAGGGAGGGGGTGAGACCCAGGAGCCCCTGGGGGGTGGGGGCTCCCAAACCATCTCTGCTAGATTTTTCTCTTTCCAGATCCAATTTTCCTGGGAGGTGGAGGATAAGGGCAGGGACAGGCACTTCCTTTTTATTAACCACCTTTGATTGTCACAGGATCACTTTGTCACTGGCTTTAGACACTTGAGGTTGCCAAGGGAAGTGAATGAGAATGGCCATCTAACTCCAGTGTTCTTGCCAACATCTCAGGTCCAGGGCTGGACCCACAGTCAGGGCCACAGCAACTCCTGCCTCGAGGCTGAGAGAAGGAGCAGAGCTGGCTGGCTCCTTTAGGTCTTGACTGCGGTGCGTCCACCTCCTCTGGGAGGGGCTGCCAACAACCAGAGGGCACCATCTCCCCTCCCCTAGCAGATCCTCTCATCTTCGTGGTCCCCAGTTCACAAGGTGATTGCATCTGGAAATGCCCCAGGGCCTGTTGTGGTTGCTCTTATTTGTTGACTGTCTAACCTGTCTCCCAGAGAGGAGGTACCATATGGAGGCAGCTTCTATGTGGGGAGGGTCTGGTGGGGTTTCTACCCTGTAGGAAATAGTGTGGGTGCCAACGTCCAGGACTCACAAACCCTGGGAGGCTGTGGGGCTCATGGGGGGGCCTTGTGACTGACACAATAATAGGGATGTGGGCTTGTCTCTGATTCCTCCCCCACACACACACTCACCTCAATACTGTTTCTCCCTGGGGGCTCCCAATAACCTGGCTATCTCCACTTCCAGTAGCAAGGGGTCCCCAGAAGGGTCCAGATGAGACAAATAGGAGCCCAATCCTCTCTGAAAACCACAGGCCAAGCTGGGCGTGGGACCCCAGGCTGCTCCAAGAGCAATGGGTGCCTGTGAGTCCCAGGACCGGGTGAGAGACCACCGAGGACTACTGACCCTGGAGAAGTTGAACCCAGTCTTTTTTGCCCTCTCCCCCATTTTTCAAGTCAGCAAAGCCCTTTGTTAGGTCCAGATAAAAGTCACATGCCCAATATCTCACTGGGTACATGCTTTACAGTACCAAGACGACTTTTATGTGTTATACCTTGCCTTATTGAGGCTCTGTGTTCAGACCTAAGTGGATTTTTTATGGGCTGAGTATGAAGACCTCACCCATAGTGGTTTCTAATGGAACAGCTGGCAGCACCACCACCCTGGGGTGGGGTGGCGTGGAGCAGGTACTTCGGGAAACTGTCACGCAGAACTGCCACCTCCCCTATTAGGTTGGAAAGGAGCATGCACACCAAATCTGAGCAGCAAAGTGGCAGCATCAGGAAATTATAGGGGAGAAAGTGATAATGATATAGGAGAATAAGCTCTCTTGATGTATCTGAGTGTTTGAATTAAATAGAAAATTATGCCATGTGCCAATGTCATTTTGCATGCCGTCAGGGCCTTTGACAGAGCTTCTAAGAGGGTTGGGCAGGAGACTCTGGGGGTCCCTCGGAAAGGCCCACATTTCCCCAAGCCATTTCATCCTCCAGGACCCGGCAGACACCTAGGGAAAGGGGCACCTACCTTCTGCACTAAGGGCAGCTTTCATGTTTGGAAATTAGAATTCCTGGGTCTTTATCGAATTCTTTCCTTATTATTATTTTTTTTTTTTGGAGAGGTTTTCGCTATAGGGCGCATGCGCTCGCCAAACAGACAGAGAGAGACATAGAGACAGAAAGCGAGAAATCACCCCCCAGGGGGGATGGTCACACAGCAATTCCTTCTCCTCCATTCTCCTCTCGGGATCTTGGGCATGCACGCACATGCACCCGGCGTGAGTTTTAAGCCACCAGGTCCGGGACGCGAGCCTTGGTCGACTATGTGGGAGTCCAACGACATAGCCATTACGCTAACTGCTGGTCCCTTTATCAAGTTCTTTCTTAACCCAAGCCCCAAGACTGTTAGATTTTGGTTCTTTCTATTGCTGGCTAAATGGGTAAATACCGCTGCCACTAGGCTGTCCGCCTGGGTGTCCAAGAGGGAACCTTGGTGTGTGAGAGCTCATGGGGCAGTGGAGATGCTCGGGAGTAGGAATGATTTTGGGGGGTCAAATAGAAACCACAGCTCATGTGGAGGCTGAGGGAGGTGCAAATATCTATTTGGAGGAAGAGGACTTATGGAAATTACCCATTTCTTTATGGAGAGGTCGGGATAAGTCCCAAATTCCTAGAGCCCAGGAGGAGAAGGAAAGTTTTAAGTTGCCGAATGGCTTCTGGGAAGGGTCTGCAAAGCCTGTGCCCTGGGCACCGGGGTGCATTTACCTTATCCTGAGGTTGCCAAGGGAACCTTTTACAGGCATGCAAAAGCCGTATTGCCCCAGGCACCTACAGGGACAGCGAGGAGACCAAGGTGGCTACCGGGTGACTGGGGAACCTTCTCACAGCGGCTGCATGAAGGGGCTCTGTGGCCCCAGGAACGGTCCCAGGTTTGCCACTGCCGGCCAGGTCCCCCTCCCCTACTGCCCCAGGTGGCTCCTGACCTGTCGTCTGGCACTTTGGGCGTGCAGACAGGCTGGGCTCAGGTCTGGCCTGCAATTGGGAGAAGTAGCGATGCACCAGTGGGACCCACAGCTCACTCGGCAGGGGTCACAGCTAGGGGTGGGCACTGAGGGAGTGGGCAGGGAACCTGCGGAAAGTTGGAGCTGACAGTCCTGGGCCTTTGCTACCTCGAGCTGCCCTCCCACCCCCAACCCCAACCAGAGGGTCTAACTGGCTGGGGTCAGGGCCTCATCTGGTAGGATTCTAGGAAGCCGCTGGGGGTTCCAGCCTTGTCTCACACCCCCTTCCCCTCCCAGAGGAAAGCCTGAGGTCTCCAGGTCACTCCCAGGGTGAGGAAGTACCCTGACTATCAGGGCTCTTTCCCCCTTGTAGCACCTTCTGCGACATTGGTGGTCTTGGGGAGGCATTGGGAAGGGCAAGGAGGCCGTAGGGAAGCTCAGTTAAAAGTGGAGAAGGCTGGGATCCCTGCTCAGTGGCAGACACCTCTTAGACACAGTGCAGTGTATGCACCTCTCCCCGCGCGTGGCACTTCCCAGGCAGCCACTCTGCAGACTTGGAGTTGTCCTCTGGAAAGAGCTCTCAGAATGAAAGGGAGGCAGCGCTCCCTCGGCTTGTGAAGGATGGAGAATCCTGGGGAAAACGTTGATGCGGGTAGATTTTTAGGCTGGAAAAAATGCCTCCTAGACGCCAGGGATTTTCTATCTGGGTCTGCCTATCTTTGGGAAAATGCAGTTTCCAGCCACTTGGGGAAGGCAGGGAAGGAGGGGGTCATGGTCCTTGGGGGAATATTTACAGGCCAAATCGATATCCCCATTTGGTTATGAGGATGGCTGATTTCAAAGCAGATTAGATTACTTTGTGGCATTTCAAATAAAACAGCAGTTTCAGAGCCATGAGCACGTGGGCGACCCTCAGGAGCAGTTGGCCTGGCCGGCTCAGTGCGCTCAAGGGCGTCTGGGCTGAGGCCTCGGTGGGAAGTTCTCCTCCTGCCCTTTCCCTTTCTTACCGAGTGCAGAGAGGCGACAGCGAAGGCACAGATGGTGACCTGCTGGCTGGGAAGCGGCAGAAGTACTTTAGGGGTTCTGGGGCACAGGGTGAAGCGTTGGTGCAGCGCCCAGGCGGGCGCCGGCCTCTGCTCCACGCCGGTGTTTACTGGTTTGCTTTATTTCCCTGTCCAGGTTTAGGAGACGCGTGGGGACAGCCAAGCCGTGCAGGGCCCCTGGACAGTGTCGCCAAGGAATTGGGATCACACTTGCTGCAGGTAGAGTTGGGGGGAGGACTCTCTTCCGACCTTGTCACCCCTACCTCGAGGTGTCCCCGTCCCAAGGAGCACCGGACAGCTCCATGGGCTGTCCCCCAGGTTGCAGAGATCACGGGGTGGGGGGTAAGGGTGTCCTCTACCGCGTCTACCGGAGGGACAGGGCTCAGGAAAGGCCCCCTAACGCACCAGGTTGCTGCCTGGGGCTAGCCCTCCCTCCACCCTTAGCTCCCTTCAGGCATACTTTAAACCGCCGGGGACCAGCCAAAGGGCTCCCTAGGGCGTGGTTAAGTTTTTCCCAACCTTATTTCCCCTCAGCACCTTTGACCCGGTGCTTGCTCGGTGCCGGTGCCGACGCCAGGCGCTGGACCGGGAGCTGGGGCCAGGGAGGAACCATCTGAGCGTCTCGAGGCAGAGGGCCGCGCTCAAGTTTTTGGCAATCGCGTCCGAGTGTGCATGCGCAGGGTTTGGAATGATGGAGATCCAGCATCAGTAATAAATACAGACAATAGGCACTTACTGAGAGTTTGTTACAGGCTAGGTTATTTTCAAACCCTCCTGTTTCGGGCTTGACTACTCCGCTGGGGTAGGTTCTAATTTTAGCTTAATTTTTTCGGAAAAGTTGCACAGAGAGGTTAGATAACATGTCTGGGGTCGCACAGCAAGAGAGAAAACCGGGTTAACCGTAGTGATGCAGTTCAAGAGCTGCCAAAAATAAGCAGGACGTGGCCTCGAGGGTCACCTGACTCTGAACCCTGGCTTGGCTTGAGATCAGGAGCTTAACGTCCCCAATCGGGGCCAGAGGCTGCTACACTTTCCTGGCCTCGACTTTCCCCTACTTTTTCCCCACCCGGTCGCCGGCGCTCGGCTCCGTTCGGCGTTGCGGGTCCAGCCGGGAAACCCCCAGCACGACCCGCCACTTCCAGGTTGGCTGGCGCTAGGCGGGGATAACACCACCTCCTGTCTCAGTACCCTTCAATTGCCCTTTACAGTTTCATCAACGACCCGATTCATTCATCGTCTCCCGTCATTTGTCTCTGCCATCGAAAAATCCTACCAAGAGCTATTTTGCATTTCCTCTATTTTGTGTTTTCTTTAAAAGGAAAAATAAAAAAAAAAAAAGCTGGCTGCAGGACGCGGTGACTTAGGTCAGCGAGTTAGCTTCGAGCTCTCCATTTTGAAAAAATAGACCTTTTCAAAACTCTTTGGCCCCATCTGCCATAGTGCCATTTATTTTTAAAACGCACGCGCTAGGTAGAGCCAAGTTGGGGGAATGTTTGAAAACCGGGGCTCTCACAGCGGAAAGCAAACGGCGGGGCGGCCGTTCGGGGCCTGGCGCCCCGGGATCCGGCCCGTGCCCCTCCGCTCCCGCACCTCCTCGCTCTCCGCCAGCCAGCTCCGCGCTGGTGTTTTTACCTGCCCCTAGCGCTCACCTCATATAAGTGACGCTAGTATCAGGGACAGGGAAGTGCCGGGAAACTTCAGTGAAAACCCGGCAGGCAAAGTCAGCTTCCCCAGACTTCTGCGCTGTTCGATCCTTTAAATTAATTCTGGAGTGGTGTGTGAATGGCCAGCTTTGCAGTTATTTCACATGCATGTGAGCGAATTAGTCATTTGAAACTATGAAAGTATGCATTTTCCATTCAGAAAGTTCTTTCTCAAGCTACGGAGGGCAGCTTTTAAAATTTAATTATGATAATATTTTCTTTTTTACTGATGGTCCTAGATTTGGCTGGTCGTGAGATACTGTTTCATGACATGTATCTCTGTAATGATTTTGGAGTTCGGCAAGCATGCCTCACGTGCCAGAACGTTGGTAACTTCAGAAATTGCTGTATAGTTTATATTTTTGAATAGCCACAGGTTTAGTTGGGAAAATACTTTGTAGCTGAATTGAGAACCTGCAAGAAAGACTTAGAATCAGGATGCTGCTTTCAACTTTAGCATAATTTCTGCAGCAAACTATATTTGGACAGCAGAATGTAAGGATCTTTCAACTTTCACTTCTACATTCTTTTTTTAGTGCTCCCCCCACAAAGGGGGAATTTGGAAAAACCAAAGGTAATCTGGTTTCAATTACATGCTGTAAAAATAGAATTTGCGGCCAGAAATTAATTTGGAATATTTTTATGGGGGCGGCATTGTAGGTTGTTCGGGTCTTTCACCAACTTTATTACTTTTCTTTGGTTCTGGATCTAAAATATGAATGAGTAAATAAAATACAGTTTCCTTTTCCAAAAATAATTTAGCCTTTTTATCCTTGACACACATAAATATAATCATTGCCTTTTTATGTGTCTTAATTACCTCTTATAACTTTACCCTATTTTTTTGTGGGCTAGCCAACTTAGGCAAAATCGGAATTTCTTTTGGGTAGTTTTAACATTGCAGAGGTTGATACCTTTTTTCCTTGAATTTTGCAATGTTTATTTGATCTCTTTTAAATTCGAAATAATTAATTCTGTAGACATAGTCTGGTAAAATAGATGATATTTTGTCTTATTTTCTGGGGAGTTGTAGTGTTCGGAATTTATTATTCAAATGGTACTTAGGGGTAACTAGAAAATTGTGGCAAATAAAGTGTATGTCCTCGTGGTATAAATGACTGCCAATTATGACATAAAATGGTCTATATAGTGGTAGATTTTCCCCTAAGTACCATAGAACTCCGGATTTGTGCTAAGTGCTAAAATAACCCCAAACAATAAAGCTACTGCGTTTAAACTGAGCGTGATAGGAATTCTCAAATGCTTTGCATGATTTTTGTGATGTGAAGGTAAGATTGTTTTTCAAGTGCTTTAAAAGCATTTGAGATTCTGGCCTGGGAACTAAACCTTGAGTGTTGTTACCTATAGTTCTCCTTAGGGCCTTGGCTGAGTTTCTTTACACTTACCAAATACGCTGATATTAATGTTTTATACATCCCCCCCCCACCCCAGCAACTATGCAAAGATTAGATTTAACTCGAATGCAGAATGATCATCTCTTACCCTGATACTCTCTCTTTTATAGACTTTGGATGGATTCGTTTTTGTAGTAGCATCGGATGGCAAAATCATGTATATATCAGAAACCGCTTCAGTGCATTTAGGCTTATCCCAGGTAGGTACTGCCCAATTTTACGTAGAAGCAAAATAGTAAATGAAGTGTTAGTATATCTCAGCCTCTTACCCAACTTGGAAATGAGTCTGTAGGTGTCCGCTCCTGGGTATGAACATGCTCCAAATGTGCAATATCCTCGTCCTAGGACGTCCTCGCGGACTCCGTGATCCGTTTCCCTTTCTTTTTTACTTTCTTTTTCCTCTGGGGTTAATAACCACTCTGTCTTTGCCACAGTCAGCTTTGTTCTGAGACTGTGTCCAAAGCCCTGGACTATCTGCTTACACAGTAAAGCTAGATGCCATTAAAAAGAGCTTCACAAAGGGAGATTTTTTTAGTCCACACTTGCCGGGCTACACATGGTATTATGCGTTGCTGTGTAAGGAGAGGGACCCTGATGGAGAACGTGGATTTTTATGCAGAATGTGCTTTGGGGAGAGAGAAAGGGGAGGGATAGATTTATGAGTGTTCACATGGAATTCAGGGTCATTTTTCCTGAGTTTTTCCAGTTCAGTGGTCGTTTCAGTAAAGCATTTTATATGCTTGTGATAGAAACTCATAAAACTCGCTTTACTACTGTTTTGTACAGCAAGGCCTTGGTTTCTTTACACCATTTAAATATTACTAATTTTTCTGGAAAAGTGGAAGCATTTCCTAAAAAGGGGTTCATTCCTTAGAAAAAAGGTGGAATCAACCTTTACCTATCCCTATTAAGCTCTCTAGGCCTGTGGCACGTCTGTATGGGGAGATTTTATGTGGTGGTTCCCGTTCACATGTCTGATTTAACAAGCTGGGAGCGTGGTTCTCAGAGCCACATTATACACACACACACACACACACACACACACACACGGGAACTGCATGTTTCTTTACACTGCAAACTATCAGTGTGATTTTTCATCACCACTGAAGACATTTTAGAATTAATTATAGATTCAGAAAATGGGCTCCTGGGAGGCGCATGAGAAATCGGTATTGCACCAGCCTCCTAATGTAGTTAAGCCCAAATAAAGCATGCCAATTAATGTGGCTTGAGTTTTTTCGTTGAAAAACAAAATTATACCAAATTCATGAGCCTACATCTGTTACATTCCTTTTCTTTTTCTGCCACACACACACATGATGTGTGTGTTCTTTCTAAAACTTATCATTGTTTATAGCCTGCTTACATAACATAGTATAACCTTCCTTACCCACATCTGAGTGGGCTTATGTGCCCATGCATTTCCCATGGAAAATTCTTTAAAGTGAATTTTAAATTAATCATGTATTACAATTGTTCGGAGGTATCTTTTATGAAACTATGTCAACTTAGTACAGTTGACTAAAATGCAGCTCTTGCAACCCACATGACTCAGGATTCATATACTTGCAATGGGAAATACTGTTAAAAATATAAAACTTAGTGGGACCAGTAGTTGGTGTAATGGCTATGTTGCTGGACTCCCATGTAGTCGACCGTGGTTCAAGTCCCGGACCTGGTGGCTTAAACTCATGCTGGGTGCATGTGCGTGTGTGCCCAAGATCCTGAGAGGAGAATGGAGGAGAAGGGATTGTGGCGTGGCCATCTCCCCTGGGGGGTGATTTCTTGCTTTCTGTCTCTCTGTCTCTCTCTGTCTTTCTGGCGAGCACATGCGCCTTATAGCAAAAACCGCTCAAAAAAGAAAAGAAAAAAGAAATATAAAACTTAGTATTTATACATTTTCTGTGGTTATTATCTGAATTTCCACCCTGCCCTGTTTAAATTTATTAAGGGCCTTTTAGTCATATTCAAACTGGTTTTCTATTGCAGACTTGATTCATGGTCTAACTACTTTGCTTGGATTACTTTCCTTTCTCAATCACAATTTATAAAACTCTCTACAGTCTTGCAATAATGGGGCAAAACAATTTACATACTTTTAAAATGACTGGCCAAAAATCTTTAAAATAAAGTTGCCAACTGTTATCGAATGTTAAATGTAGATCTGAGCTCTCTAGCAGTCAAAGCAAAAGGAGAAAGGCATTCAGTTATTTAGTTTTCCTCATCTAATGGAATAGGTGCTTAACCTCCTTAAACCATAGCTTATATTATAAAATGATGCCTGTTTTATTCCTCATTTAGGATTGTGGTGAGAGACAGATCAAAGTGTCTATTCTATATGACTTATAAAATACAGGGAGCCATACAAAAGCCAAGTATCCCTGCAGTGTCATTAGAACAAAGTTGTTTCAAGCGAAGTCGTTTGGTGGGTACCTCTCAGTGGTATTTGGTCATTTGGGATGCCCTAGCACACCATTAGGAATCGTGCACTTTCCAGGGCAATGCAGTTCAGTTAGGCAGGCTGCTAAACCTAGCATCCTACATCTCTTTTTATGTGGGAAATAGAATTGGTCAATTAGGCACATAATAATGAAGAATGATCAGGGCCAGCTCTGTATCCTAGGGGTTAGGGAAGTCAATTCCCACATGATGGACCATGGTTCAAATATTCTCCCACGTGACCTAAAAAACATGCTAGGCTCATGTACATGCATGCCCAAAATCCCAATAGAAATGGAGGAGAAGGATTGCAGCCTGACCACACCTCACTGGGGGTGATTTTTTCTTTTCTTTCTGTCTCTTTCTGCAGAGCACATTTGTCCTCTGGTAATTCAAAAGAATGACCAAAGTATTGGGTAGGTGACAAATATATCCTGTTCGTGATTAACTCTGCAGAAGAAAATCTAGGCAGAATCCTAGGTATTATATTTCCTTTTGGTTATAATGCAGAAATAAAACGTTTTATCATAAATTTGAGAGGAAAGGTGAATTATGCACTGCCATTTTCCAAGAAAGTTGTAGAGATATCTTTAGTCTCTATGTTTCCAGTAGAAGTAATAGGTTTTTTTTGTTCTTACTTACTTATTTATTTATTTATTTATTTATTTTTTGAGAGGTTTTGCTATAGGGCGTGTGCACTCACCAGAAAGACAGAGAGAGACAGAGAGACAGAAAGCGAGAAATCACCCCCCAGCGGGGATGGCCACGCCGCAATCCCTTCTCCTCCATTCCCCTCTTGGGATCTTGGGCACGCGCGCACACGCGCCCAGTGTGAGTTTAAGCCACCGGGTCCAGGACTCGAACTGCAGTCGACTACATGGGAGTCCAGTGACATAGCCATTACACTAACTGCTGGTCCTAGAAGTAACAGTTTTAAAGATCAGTCAAACTGACTGTGCCAAGCACCTGATTTCTTCTGATTTCTCAGCAGGGCTGTGTCAGCATTTGTTGGCAGCTACAAAATCACTTTAATGCCAACAAGAACCCTGGCCACTGTCTGGGGAGCCCTATGGAAAACTGTTTAAATAAGCAGCAACAAACTTTTCTCTCCACCTGCCTCCTGTTCACGATTAACTCCTCAGAAGGAAATCAAGGCAGAATCACAATGTGTATTTTTTTTTTCTCTTCTTTGGTTAAATAGTAAAGTATTGAATAGGAAGTCAAGTAACCAGCTGCTCTTTTAAACATTTTTTGCATCTTTTCTAGATTTTTATTTTTAACAAAACATCAGGCAAACATATCAAATATGAAAACTTTATTAAAATAGGTTTAAAGATTTTTTTTAAACATCTCAGATAAAAGTGATGTTTTTTGTTTCTTACTCCATAGTCAGAGAGGTTTGAAGAGGTTTTCTGATGAATAACATCAGTAGTAATAGCTGATATTTACAGGGTGCTCTGAGGTGCCCCAAGGATGCTTAATGACATGATCTCATTAAGTAGTGATATCTTTTATGTCAAGTCATGGTTGAAGATCAAAGTAAACAGAGGACCCTACCTCTGCCATAACAGTGTGAAAATTCACAAAAAAACTGGCCTTATTTTTTTTTGTTTTGTTTTTGGTCTGGACTATCTAGATAACTATCTGAATTATCTATTTGAGGGTGTAAAAATGATTATGTGTTATAAGTGTATTTAAAGCTTTGCATTAAACTTTTTTAAAAAAAGATTTATTTATTTAATTCCTTTTATTACTATTATTTTTTAATTTGACCAGAGAGAGAGAGAAAGGAAAAGTGAGAAAGCAAGCCACCAGGTCTGGGACTAGAACAGCAGTCAGCCATTTGGGAATCCAGCGCCTTTAACCACCATGCCACCTGCCAGGCCCTATATTAAACTTTTTAAAAACAAACTTTGAAATAAGAAATCTACTTCATATGGCAGAGTTTATTAGTTTATTTTTACTTTTAAACTAATAAACAAGTGATCATTGCTGTCAAACTTTAGTACTAAAAAAGAAAACTGAGAGTCAGCTACACAGGACAAGTTGTTTCCTCAGACGGGGTCTCAATTCTTGGAAAACAGAAGAAAGCTTTGGCCTGAAAGTTCTATTTAGTGTATGCACACACACGCACATAGAAATAAATTTAAATCTTTTTGAATGAGATGCAGATGGGAGTTCTCTTTATCTATGCACATTTATTAAATGATTTAGTTCTTCGTTTTTTCAATTAATACAATTATTTACTGATATTTAAGGAAAATAAAAAGCAGAGCCCTGTGTAGCTGTTGTATATATTTGTGGGTATCCCTGTGATTCAAATTTCCTTACCAAAGTTGTGAACATTAAACAGCATCAAGGGACCACCAGATGGCATAATGGTGACTTTGCTGGACTCCCAGGTGACTGACCACAGGTTGAGTCCCAAACTCAGAGTCTTGAAACTCAAGCTGGGCACATGTGCATGCGTGCCCAAAATCCTGAGAGGGGAATGGAGGAGAAGGGATTGTGGTGTGGCCGGTGATTTCTTGCTTTCTGTCTCTCTGTCTCTCCAGCAAGTACTGCACCCTATAACAAAAATATCTCTTAAAAAAAGAAAAGAAAAGAAAGCATCTAGATAGCCAATATACGCTCTCAAATATATGTATATATGTATATGTGTATGAAATAGCAGTTTATGAGACACATAGAAAAAGTAGAATCTTCGAGATTACTGCCAGAAGCACAAGTAAAAAAACAGTGAAAATAGTGATGGTGGTGTTTGGAGGCCCAAGACCTACTCCTTTTACTTTTGAAATAGAGAGGGTAGCATTTTATGTTTGCTGCCATAATTTGAACCCTGAAACCCAAGCCATCTGATTTTAAAATGTGTATTTTACCAAACTCATCAAAATACCCTAAAACAGAAAAATGTGCATTTTTAGACGGTGCCCTTCTGCACAGAATACATCCATTTAGTGCTGTATTTATCATATGTAGTTTTCTTGGCAGGAAGAAAAGCTATTCAGCAAAACATAAAAAAGCTCTTAGTAGGAAAGTCATTCATTTTGTGACTAACAGGTCTTACAAATTCTAAAACATCACATCAAGCGTCTGTTTTAACACGGCCAATGTGTGCGATCTGGGGAGCTTTTTAACAACAACCATCATTTTAATTTTATTTAGTTATTTTTTTTGGTGAGGTAGTCACATTTCTTTTATCCTTCAAAAGCACGACTAGATATGTAAATACAGGAAACACTGTGTCAACCATAATTTTGAGTCAAGGTCAGCACTGTTTTATCATTCTAAAATTTGTGCTTTAAAAACATTTCCGTCACTTGAAGACTGTTTTACTTCCTAGACTGCCATATAGTTTTTCCATTTGTTTTCTAATGGACCCAAGCTTTCAGAAAATCAAGCCTTTCATCTGTGAATCTTCCACTCTCCTTATTCTCCAAAAGCATGTGTTGAGAACAGGAATTTTGAAAGCAGATAAAGCCACTTTGAGATTAAAATGCAAATCTAATCCTTCATAAGCACAGATGGGAGTCTTTCTGGAAGTATGTGAAGACATCTCTCTCAAAAGCCGTCAGTTGCTTTTTTCTAAAAAAGAACTTAGAGCAAGCCAGAATTACCATTTTTTCCCTAAACATATGAGTAAGGGAGAAATGAACAGATCCATAAAACATTTTCTATGTTGTTGGGTTTTTTTGTTTATTTGTTTTTAAAATAAGCTATTGAAATTGTGAATCAGTTTTCAAGAAGCCAGATCCCTTTTTATTAACCTCCATTCCACACCTTGACAGAGCTTCACAGTGGGTCCCCAGCTCCCAAATGCTGGCTCGAATGCTGCTAGTTTATTTAAACTTTTAAAGGATTAACAGGAATGGCTTGAAAGAAGATTCTTTCCTTATTTAAAAAAAATGTTTTAATGAAATCATGTAATAACTTTTCACATAGGCGAATTCCATTTGGGCCCATAGAAAAGTGCCAGGTTTAGGGAGGTGGGTGTTAAGTAGGTGGTAGAGAGGATTTCTGTAATAGGATTCTCTCTGTGTGCATAATATCGGAAAGAAACATTCCATGAATAATGCAGAAAATAGAACTGTGAGAGCCATTTTAGGGACAAGATTACTTAGCAGGCCAGAAACGTAATTCCTTCTGAATAAAAAGGCAACTCACACATCTTAACAGATTGGAAGAACTGGCTGCGAGGAGTGGGATAAATGACTTCACCATGGCCCTGTGGTCCCTTGTAAAGAGCTGATGGCCTGGATGCTAATTTGAAACCATGGCCCCAGTACAACTTCTCCATTAAGCCACCTGACTGGGGTTGTCCTGCTGGGTGAGGTTGCACTGGTAGGGCTGCCCCTTACAGATGTCCGTGTTATCTCTGCTCTGATTGAAGCAACGAGCTTCCCAATGACACCTGCAGTGTGACACACTTGAAAATAACAAGCGAGCGAGCAAGCGAGTGAGCGTGTGGTCAAGACACTCCCAAGCCACCTTTTGCGTTTTACATTACTCTCTCCCTAGGGCAGGGCCCGGAAGGAATTCTGCAATTTTGGGGGTTCCTATTGGCTGCGTGAAAGTCCTGCCCCTGCCCCTGGGGCTCCCTGGACAGCACTGAGGTACACTGACTCGCTGTCCTCATCTGCCACCCGTAGCACTGTTGACTAGCTCTGAAAGCAGGATCTGTCCCCCACTGCTCAGAGGGCTGTTCTAGGGAAGGTGGTTTCTGGAACTTCCATGCTGCGGGGCCTATCTTCTGGTGGGGCAGTGGCCTAGGTTTCATTGACCTGTGTCATGGCCTCTCCTTGCCTGGGTTTGGAAAAACAATGGAAAAGTTCTCAAAATCAGGAATTGGACCACCAGGAAGCTCTGTAAGATCCAGAGCTGCCTGTCCCACACCCCCAGCCCGCTGCTCAGCATGGACCTGGGCTCCAGGCTTGCCTGGCGTCCTCCGTGGGGTGTGTCTGGGAATGGGTGGGGCTGAATGTTGGGGTAGCAAGCCCCCAAAATCATTACCACCAAATGTGCTATCTGGAGTGGACCTGAAGACCCCTACAGGTCACACAGAAACTCAGCTGCACCCCTCGGCAGGGCTGGAGAATGAGAAGAGTCTTCTTGGACGAGGAGGCACATTTCTGGCAACATGAGAGAGCTGACAGTGCCCAGGGCCACAGTGCAGAGCCGGGGTAGGAGGAAAGGGCATTTATCAAAGTTCGTGCCCTCCTTGAGCACAGCAGAGCCCGGTTGGTTCCTGACTGGCAACCCTGGGAAACAAGGCTCATGTAGGGGCCACAGTGATGTGGTGGCTTGTCTCCCAGCTGGCCAGTCCCCTCCAAGCCTACAAGAAAGGGCACAGGACAGAAGGTTGGCCACAGCCCCAGTTTGTTTGAAGCTGTTTTCTGTGGGAAAGACATTGTCCAGGTCGATAGGGCCAAGGCCCACCTTCAAGGCCACCTCATTCTTTCTTTACATTGCAGTTCCTACTAAGGGCTATTTTGGGCTCAATGCTCAAAACTTGGCAGGGTGGACTTTTTAGAAAACAAGTATGAGACAGTAGAATTCTGCTGAGAAAAGAAACTGTTTCTTCATTTGGTAAAGGTGTGGGTTGTCGGGGAGATCAAAGTCCTGACCCTGGCAGAGTGCATACCTACGATACACCTTGCTGACAGAGGTGTGACCCACCCCTCATGCCAACTCTAGAGGGATGAGCGGCATTCCTGATCTTCTTTTTCATGGCAGGTGGAGCTCACAGGCAATAGCATTTATGAATACATCCATCCTTCTGACCACGATGAGATGACCGCTGTCCTCACGGCCCACCAGCCTCTCCACCATCACCTGTTGCAAGGTATTTCCTCCAGATGAAAGAAATGAGAAGGAAACAAGATGATGTTCTTATGTGTGACCAAGGGCTTTGCTTCCCACATCTGCAAGGGGTCGGAACGTGACAAGGGCTTCCCAGCCCCGGTCTATCCAACAAGAACCCTGCACCCAATGAGCGGGAATTTGCTTTAAGCCTCTGTCTTTTAATTCAGCATTCACTGAGCCCTTGTTATGCACCAGAAAGTGTCCAGTGCTAGGTAGGAGGCAAAGTGGTCACAGGCTACTCCCCTCGTGGTTCTTGGTTTAGAATTCCAGGGATGGCCGTGTCATGGGTCTAAGGCCTGGGCGGCAGTGGTGGCTTCTGCTGCTGCTACTTCTTCTTCTCCTTCTTCTTCTCTTTCTCCTTCTCCTCCTGCTCCTCCTCCTCCTCCTCCTCTTCCTCCTCCTCCTCCTCTTCCTCCTCCTCCTTCTCTTCTTCTTTTAAGAATTATTTGTTGGGACCAGCAGTTAGCGTAATGGCTATGTCGCTGGACTCCCATGTAGTCGATCGCGGTTCGCGTCCCAGACCCGGTGGCTTAAACTCATGCCAGGCGCGTGTGCGTGCGTGCCCAAGATCCCAAGAGGAGAATGGAGGAGAGGGGATTGCGGTGTGGCCATCCCCCCTGCGGGGTGATTTCTTGCTTGTGGCGTAGCCATCTCCCCTGGGGGGGTGATTTCTTGCTTTCTGTCTCTGTCTGTCTGGCGAGCGCACGCATGCTACAGCCAAAAAAAAAAAAAAAAAAAAAAAACACCTCTCCAAGAATTATTTGTTTATTTAATTCCATCTGTTATTATTTTTTTAATTTGACCAGAAAGAGAGAGAAAGGGAGAAAGCAAGCCACCAGATCTGTGGTTGGCCATGTGGAATCCGGTGCCCTTAATCACCACACCACCTGCTGGCTCCATAGGGCTGGGCTTCTTTTAACTAAGGAGGTCAAGGATACAACTCAGAGGTCTGTAAGATGATGTAGGGAAAATTACGTCTGTATTTCCTCTAGTTGGCATTTAGCATTTGCTTTGCTTGTGACTGTAGACAATAAACCTTCTTTGGATCACTAGGACCTGTGGCTTTGCCAACAACAGAAATCACAGCTATTTTTATATCACATGGTAGTTGTTGCAGATATTTAAACACATCATCTATACTCATTGCTACTTTAGAACTTCAGGAGTTATTCACTAAAATGTTGTTATTTAATGTATTAATAAAGCAGAACATTTATACCCATATCACTAAGTGTTTAAATATTTTGGTTACTACTTTCCAAGCCAGTCGGCTCCTTTTGTAATTTTACATATTTTATGCATTTAAAAATGTTATTTCAAGCAGGGATTTGTTAGATTTTTGTGTCATGGCACAAATCACTTAAGAAGCCCTCATGTTACTCAAATGACTCCTTAAATTACAGTTGCGATGAGTGCTAAGAAGATACAGAAGCACTTATTCCAGGAGCCCTGGCCTTTCAGGTCTCTTTAAGAGTCTATTGAGGCCAACTGGCATGTTGACTCATGGGCCTTGTGTGGGCTTTGGACCACGGGACCCAGTGTGGCCAAAATATCCAAGTGGAGCAAAATGCAAAAGGAGAAACTAGAGAAGTGATGAGAAGGGGATATCGAGCCCCCTCATACCTGAGAAAACGAGTTTCATTCTTATTAGGCCCTCCTGGGAAGGCTAGGAAAAGTGAATACAGATAGCGCATTCATGGAAAACCCCTGCAGCCCCAGTTCTGTGGCCCCAAGCTCTAGCTCCAGAACAGTTGTGTGAGCCTAGCTAGGCATTCCTCACTCAGGAGACAGGGATGAAGTGGGCGCTTTGCTGTAGCTGTGGTGCGTGATGCCGATGTCCTTGGCAATGGCCTGGCTGCATAAATTAACGTGAATAACGACTAAGAAGCCATTGCTAACAACGAGGGCCAGAACGGAACACCATACTTGAGTCTGACTCACTGTGGAGTTGTTTAAAGCTGTAACTATGAGAGTCTCAGAGAATTCTTCAGACATGGTGTTATTGCTAAATAATTATTTATTTTATTTTATTTATTCATTCATTTATATTTTTTTAATTTGACCAGAGAGAGACAGAGGGTGAGATGAGAGAGAGAGGAAGTCTCAAGACTTGAACCCTGGTCGGCTATGTGGGAGTGTCCAGCGCCTTAACCACCACGCCACAGTGGTGTTATTGTTTTTAAAACGTCAGGGGAATAGTCTCCCATCAGTCCTGGTTTTCTCTTACCTTTCCTATGTGACAGCTTGCAAAAAAAGTAAAATGAAACTAAAATGAAAGCAAAATGAACCTGGGAACATCATGAAACCCTCTCATCCCTGTTTCCATGGGACTCAGGTTGGGCTGGAATCACAGTCAAGGAGAAGCGACAGCGCTGGAAGCAGGGGGGCCACTCTCTGAGTCGTCTCTCAGCCTGCCGAGGGGTGCGGGGCTTGAGCTTCCCAAGAGCTCCATTTCTGCCCAACTGCTCATTGGCAGATACTCTGTGTCTAAACTGTGTCATTGTCTTATGACTGGGAAAAGGGCTCTCCCAGCACTGCGTAGTTCATTATCAGGGTATGTTCTCTAGACCTGTGCTTCCACAGCTCAGTGCTTATCTGGAAATGGTTCAGGCAGGCAGCCATGTAAAAGGGAAGCCTCACGCCCGCAGATCCCAGCTGCAGGAAGGGTCATGGGTAACATAGCAGCCTCTCCACTAGGGGAGGGAGGGCCTCTAAGGTGAATCTCTGACTTCTACAGGGCAATGCCCTCACAGAGGCCAGACTATTCCTACTAGTAACCTTCTGTTCCTAGTAGTAACCTTTCTCTAAAGGTTAGTTTAGGGGCTAGCAGGCGGCATGGAGGTTAAAGCAGCTGGATCCCACATGGCTGACTCCATGGTCTGAGTCCCAGACCTGGTAGCTTAATAAATCATACTGGGTACATGTGCATGTGTGCCCAAAATCCTGAGAGGAGAATGGGGGATAAGGGATTGCAGCGTGGCCATCCCACCTGGGGACTGATCTCCCACTTTCCCTCTCTCTGCCTCTCTCAAGTGAGCACATGTGCCCTATGATCAAAAAAAGAAAAAAGAAAAAAAAAAGATTAATTTATTATTGTTATTATGTTTTGTTTTATTTTTTAAAATAATTATTTATTTAATTTTATTTATCATTATTATTTTTTAGTTTGACCATAGAGAAACACATAGAAAGGAAAAGTGAAAAAGCAGGCCTTGAACCATGGTTAGCCATGTGAGAGTCCAACACCTTAATCACCATGTCATCTGCCAGCCCTGTTATCATTTTTTTTTCAGAGGTTTTTACTATAGGGCATGTGTGCTTACTGGAGAGACAGAAAGTAAGAAATCACCCCCCTCCTGGGGGGGGATGGCCACACTGCAATCCCTTTCCATTCTCCTTTCAGGATTTTGGGCATGCATGCGCTCGTGCCTGGTGTGAGTTTCAAGCCAGTAGAACTGCAGTTGTCCACCTGAGAGTCCAGTGCCTTAACCACTACTCCGCCTGCTGGCCCCCCACTATTATTATTTTTTAATGCCTGAGGAGGCAGCACACACAGAAAGGGAGAGAATGAGTGCTGCCCAGTGGGATGTGGTTGTGCCCCAGTTCCCTTTCCTCCATTCCCCCATCTCATCAGGATCCTGGGCACATAGGCACACACAGAGTGTTTTTCAAGCTGCCAGAGCCAGGGTTTGAACCGCAGCCAGCCATATGGGATCATAGTGTTTAAGCTCTGTGCTATGGGGTGACCCTAAGGATTAATCTACTGACCTCCACCAAATGGTTGTTTCCATAGATAAGGGAGCTCTCTTCTCTTTGAGCCCCTCGTGTGCTGGTCTCCTCACTAAAGCAGGGCGTATTTCCTTGGAGTCTTGGTCAGAGATTTGTGAGGCCTGAGAAAGAAATGCTTTGGCCCAGGCAGAGAAAGAAGTGAGGAGGGTGTGAGCCTTGGAGAGTCAGAGAAGAGAGGTGGCCCTTCCAGGGCTGGGAATGAAGGCAACAGCTTTGGTCTGATGGAGCAGGGTCTCTAGGGCTCATGTTGTTGTGTAGCTTCCGGACGGGCACAGCAGAGAGGGCGAGGCAGGGAGGGGTGTGGCTGTCTCCCTCTGCTAGGAAAAGAAACTGTGCTGTGCCTAGTCAGGAGCTGCTGCTCCGAGGGAAGTCAGGTGCTTCTGGGCCTTCTTGGCAGCTCTGGCACTGCCCCAGGGCTAGCAAGACAGCTGGTGCCCAAGTGCTCTGTGGCCCCCAGGAGGGGACGAGGGCAGGGGCTCTATTAGCTTCGCTGACTCCAGGCTGGCTGGAGGAAGCTTTTAAGCTTCCTGCCAGGGCTGTCTCTGTAGCCGTGGAAGCCACCCCAGGACAGGGCCAGGTTTCCCCTCACCACTCGACCTCTGACACGGGTGGGGCTTCGGGGTGAAGGTCTGGGCACATCCCAACCCCCAAGAGGAGGCTCTGGCTGCTTGATCTGGTCCTGGGAGTTTACCAATGTTGCTGCGATAAAGATGGGGACATTGTGGGACAGCTGCCAATCTCCCCTTGTTCCTGCTTTCAGAGTACGAGATAGAGAGGTCATTCTTTCTCCGAATGAAGTGTGTCTTGGCGAAAAGAAACGCAGGCCTGACATGCAGCGGATACAAGGTATGTGGAGCTGCGGGTGGGGTGGGAAGGAGCTGGTGTGGGCTTTACATTTGCTTCCCTGTCAGGAACGTCTGCAGAGAGGAAGGTGCGAAACTCAGACATGTCACCCCCTCTATGTAGAACTCTCTAGTAAGGTGCTCTGGCTGCTTACAGGGCAGGTGTGAGGACTGGTGTTCTAACAGACGTTCTAGGCCAACTAGACCTCATCACATAAGACCAGGACTAAACGCGGCTTAGGGAAGACTTTCACCGTGGCACCTGCGAGTTCCACTTCACATCCCCTACAGCAGCTGCCCTGGCTCTCAGGGCCAGAGCCCAGAGACATTGCTCCTGCCCTCAGAATGTTCATCCAGATCCAGTGTTAATCATGGATTGTGCAGAGCCGTAAAGAGAGAGCCCACCCCGAGGGACCGAGCTGAGCTCTCCCGGCAGCCTCTCCTCTAGCTACTTTAATTGTCACACCAGCCCTGCAAAGTGAGTATGACTGGCCTCCACTGGGTACTGGACTGAGAAGGGAAAAGGGGCAGCAGAAGGTCAGGCCACCCCTGTGCCCAGCCCACGCTTCTTCTAGCTGCATTTTCCTGCCAGACTTGGCCACTTGCTCTGGCTAATCCCAGAAACTGGGGGGAGGCCACCTGCTGCTCGACTTCAGAGCCAGCCACTCCCAGATGAGGGGAGGTTTGGGGGTCTCAGCCGAGCAGAACTGAGCAGCATCCCTTCAGCTCTTCTCCCACCCCTTGGAGCACCTCACAGAGCACCTCATGTCCTCCTAGAAGCCCTCCCTGCTTTCTCTCCCAGAACCCATCACTCTGCAACTGAAGGCTGCTGGGAATCTTTCTCCAAGAGTATCTGCCCCTTAGCAATGAGGGAGGAAGGCAAGGTGAAGAAAGAGGGGCACTTTGGTGCCTTTGTACCGTTTCCCCTCTTCTGGAGTGCCTCCCTTCCCTGCCCCTACCATCCCAAGGTCTGCCTTCCCCAGGCTCCTCCTTAGCCTCTCCTTTGAACCCCACTCTGAGACCTTCCCTTTGACCTGATTATACAGTCTGGGGGATACATGTCTAATTTCATTCCCAGACTCAAGCCTCTTTGGGTTGAGGTAGTGGAGCTCCCAGCACTGCCTTGCCGCTGTAGACATTCTTCAAGAGATTGGGATCTTGACCTGTTTCTGCCATTTATTAACTGTCCAGTTGTCTAATCATAGGTTAAACACATCTCTGTCTTGTCCCTGGTGTCAGTAAAATGGGAGAATAGCCAAGATGGATTTTAAGATTTGCTGCAGCTCTAAAGACTGTGAATGAGTTCAGAACTCCTGAAGGGAGGGTTTTTGAAAAGAGAATTGGAGGATAAGATTGAAGAATGGAAGGCTGCTCATCGCCACTGTGGTGGTGATTATGATCTAGCAAGATTTAACTGACTATAACATACTTTCAGTAGGGACCAGCAGTTGGCATAATGGCTATGTTGCTGGACTCCCATGTAGTTGACTGTGGTTCGAGTCCCAGACCCGGTGGCTTAAACTCATACTAGGCACATGTGCGTGTATGCGCGCCCAAGATCCCGAGAAGAGAATGGAGGAGAAGGGATTGCAGCATGGCCATCCCCCCTGGGGGGTGATTTCTTGCTTTCTATATTTCTGGTGAGTGCATGTGCCCTATAACAAAAACCTCTCCAAAAACAACAACAAAAAAACCCCAAACATGCTTTCAGTAGTGAGGTCTATGGCTGTGCAGATACTTCTGTCAGACAGAACACTGGCAATTCCTCGTCTGTGGCTTTGGCTTACTATTTATTATAAGGGAATAATGTGATTATAAATAAATAAATAAAAGTACATTGTATTTTATTGTTTAAAAAAATTTTTTTTAATTTGCTATGGGGCACCTGTGTTCACAGGAGAGTGACAGAGAGAGAGGGAAAGTGATAAATCACCCTCTGGGGAGGAAGGCCACACCACAATCCCTTCTCCTCTATTCTCTTGTGATTTGGGCATGTACATACATGTGCCCAGCATGTTTTTAAAGCCACCAAGTCTGAGGCTCAAACTGCTCAGTTGGTCAGATAGGACCCAGAACCTTAACCTCCACACCACCTGCTGGCCTTTTTTTTTTTTTTTTTTTTTTTTTTGCTACAGGGCGTGTCCGCTCACCAGAAAGACAGAGAGAGACAGAGAGAGACAGAAAGCAAGAAATCACCTCCCGGGGGGATGGCCATGCCGCAATGCCTTCTACTCCATTCTCCTCTCGGGATCTTTGGCATGCATGCACACGCGCCTGGCGTGAGTTTAAGCCGCTGGGTCCGGGACTCAAACTGCGGTCGACTACATGGAAGTCCAGCGACAAAGCCATTACGCTAACTGCTAGTCCCTGGCCTTTAATTTTTTAAAGAGGTTTTTGCCTTAGGGTGTGTGCACTTGATAGAAAGAGACAGAGACAGTGAAGGGAACATGAGAAATCACCCCCTGGGCGGATGACCACGCCACAATCCTCTCTCCGCCATTCTCCTCCTGGGATCTTGGGGACGCATGCACACATGCCTGGCATGAGTTTCAAGTCGCCCAGTCTAAGACTCAAACTACAGTTGGCCATGTGGGAGTCCAGCCACGTAAACTCTACACTATCTTCTGGCCCCTCTAAAAATAATTTCAAATGAAAACTTTTTTTATTCTATTGGAAGAATTCTTAATACACTGGAGTGGTAAACTATGTTAAGTGATGCATATGTCAAATTCAATCCCATAGGAAGGTTATATGCATTATAGTTATTGAAACTGGTATTGTGGAACAAATGGCTAGTTTTCCAGAATGCTCTCAGTGTGTCATTTAATCACAACTTGGCGATGAGTTAATTTGTATTAAATCCAACTTAGAGAGAATCATAATTTGTGGAGTTACTTGCTCATGGACAGTCAGATAGGACAACCCTTGTATTTATGAAGATATTTTTCTGTAAGAATGAAATGTAACTTCAATTCTTCTGAGCAATGAATTAGACGTCTATCAGTATATTGGTGCCTCGCTCTGTATGGTTGGGCTGGGCCTATTCCAGCGTCTTCAAGAAAACAAGCCTGGAGGAGTGGCCACAGCCTAAGCCTCGGCTGTTACTGCAGCTGACGTGCCCCTGCTTTTCCAGGTCATCCACTGCAGTGGCTACTTGAAGATCAGGCAGTATATGCTGGACATGTCCCTGTACGACTCCTGCTACCAGATCGTGGGGCTGGTGGCCGTGGGCCAGTCGCTGCCGCCCAGTGCCATCACCGAGATCAAGCTGCATAGCAACATGTTCATGTTCAGGGCCAGCCTTGACCTGAAGCTGATATTCCTGGATTCCAGGTGAGTTGGGCACCTGCTGCCACCGCTGCTGTGGTATTCTGGAAGATTCTGATGCTGGACATTGGCCCCTGAAAGCTATGTTATTAAGCCGAGCCGTAATGAGGAATTAGTTGTATGAGAATACATCTGAGAAAGGGATTTAGTGAAACAAGTCATAAACTGAAAGAATTAATGCCAGCTCTAGGCCTCAGGGACTTGATTTATGTGCCTTACTTATAGTTGAATCATCTCACTGGCGTTTCAAATGGAAATGCGTGTACTGGGCACAGTTAGCCTCTTCTAAAGGCCCATGGCGGCAGAATTCGTCCTTATGTCTCCACTAAGTAGGAAGAGCCTTGACACAAACAGGTTTTCACGCTGAGCTGCGTGTCCGGGCTGTGGAGGCAGGGTCTTCCCCCTCTGGGGTGTGAGTCACCATGGGTCTGAGGCTGGGAGCAGAGGGGTAGTCCTTCCTGGGGAGATGCTCTGCCCACAGTGTCTGAGCGAGGAGGAGGGAGACCACGGGAGCAGCAGCACTGCTCATGTGGCTTTGGGGATGACCTGCTCTCCAGGCCACTGGGACTGTGGCCGTGGCCTCCCAGGGCCGACTGCAGGCCTCAAGAACGAAGACCTCAGACCAGCTGGGCCTCTTTGGGTTTCCATGTTCTTATCTGTGAAATGATGGGACTCTCCACTCCCCACAAAGTTTTGGAAAGATGGAATTAAATAATGGATGTGAAGTGTTGATTTTCTCTCTCTTTTTTTTTAATTTTTGGAGAGGTTTTTGCTATAGGGCGTGTGCGCTCGCCAGACAGACAGAGAGAGAGAGAGAGATAGAAAGCAAGAAATCACCCCCCAGGGGGATGGCCATGCCTCAATCCCTTCTCCTCCATTCTCCTCTCGGATCTTGGGCATGCACACACATGCGCCTGGCGTGAGTTTAAGCCACTGGGTCCGGGACTCGAACTGCGGTCGACTACGTGGGAGTCCAGCGACAGCCATTACGCTAACTGCTGGTCCCGAATCCTGTTTTTTGTTTTGTTTTGTTTTGTTTTGTTTTTTAACTTGCTTTTTTTAAATTGCAGTTAATTATCCACTACATAACATTGATCATTTTAACCACTTATTGATTTTTTTTTTTTTTTTTTGAGAAAAAACAAATCTACCCAGTTGGGGTGAAAGGTAAAGACACTGACTGGTTTAGTTCATCCGGTTCATGCACCTCAGGACCATTCAAAGGTAGAAAAAACAGAAGTTGCCTCTTTCTCCAGAAACTCCAAGCAAAGAACGAAGAGCTCTTTGAGGAACTTTCTTTTCTTTGGGGGAAGCTGGCAGCACCTTTTGGAGTGGCCAAATGCCGGTGAATGCAGAGGGAGGAACCTACAGAAAGAGCAAGCCTGAGACCTGCCGCACAGCCTGGGCCGGCAGCAACAGGCTTCTTTCCCAGTTTGGGGACCTTTCTGAGAGGCTGAAGGAAATGGTGTCCAAGGCCATTACTGAGGGAACCTGGGAGGATGACTGATTTCTCCCTTGTCTCCTCATTTTTTACTGTTTGAGTTCAAGGGAAACCCCTGAGACCAGATGGATTCTCTGTAAGAGAAAGAAGAGGTCTCTCCAGGGGAGAGATCTCAGGTCCGTTCAAGTTGTTCACCCCACACAACTTTGAAATGTGAGGAGGGGCTTCCAGGCAGAGGGCAGAGGACATCAGGATTTTATCAGGAACCGGAGGAAGCTCCTACCTCAGCGTGAGAGCCATGTCCCTGATGTGAGTGGTGAAGGAGAATGGTCATCCTGTCTCCACCAGAAAACCATGGCTCTTCCTGCTAAGTATCAGGAAGCTTCTAGCAGAGACCTGAAGCCTTTTCTGAATCCAGTCATGCTGGAGGGGCATAAAGGGGTCAGAAGTGTGCTGCGGAATGCTTCTTAGACATGGCAGCCTTCAGTCTGTGGCAGCCAG
This sequence comes from Tupaia tana, assembly GCA_026018925.1. Taxonomy (NCBI): domain Eukaryota; kingdom Metazoa; phylum Chordata; class Mammalia; order Scandentia; family Tupaiidae; genus Tupaia; species Tupaia tana. The sequence goes on along the minus strand of JAKSZU010000001.1, from coordinate 143,045,618 downwards.
ATGCTACTGGATCTGGGGTCGGGAGTCTGGGCTGGCCAGCACGGGGGACAGCGGCATGGCCGGGCAGGATAGGAGGTGTCAGCTTCTGTGCCCAAGCCCCAGGAGCCACAGACAGGGGTTGGCCAGAGGCCCAGCAGCCCCAAGTCCCAGGAGTGAGGGTGATGTGCTCAGCTCCCCCCTCCCTGCCCCAGCTCAATCCCAGACACAACTGAACCCGGTGTAACCTGAAATTTGGTTCAGAGGGGTTTTGTGGTATTTTACTTTGAAACTGTAGCTGCTGCTTTTGCTAAGGATGGGTGAACCCAGCGATATTTGGGGTTTGGCTGATCCCTCTGACAGGTCTTCAGACACTAGAGGTTTGGACAAAAACAGAGGGCCTCCTGCCAAACCCTTCCCCTTCCCTTTAATTTTTATAGCCAGTGTGTACTTTGATGAGAAACTTAATACATGTGTTTCTGATTCATTTACACATTCGGGGCTGTTGTACTGGAACTTTGCATTTGGAGCATCTGGGAAGCCTCTTTCATCCCCTGGTTTTCTTTTCTGGGGGAAGCCAGACGTCTCGGTTTTCCTGCCACACAGGGTTAGACTCTGGGGGGGTTTGAAGTTCTAGGTGGCCTTAGACAAGTCCCTTGAGCCCTGAAGGGCTCCGGACTTTGCAAAGCCCCCTTTCCCCCACCTTGAGCCCTGTCCCCTTCCCAGCCCAGAGGAACACCATGGAAATGCGGACACCAAATAGTGAGCAGTTCCCAGGAAACATGAGGCTTTCCGAGATTTACAACCCGAGGCCCAAGCCGAACTCAGAAAGGGAAGCAGGTTAAAGAATGAAAGTGAGGTCAAGTTTCCCAGTTTCATTCACAGCTAACGTTTCATAATCCGGCAAGCAGGGCAGCCCCCAGTCCAGGCCGTTCTTAGTCCCCCCCCCCCCCCATCCCTTAGGACTGGCTTCTTACCATTGCCTCACCTCCTTTGGAATCCCTTCTCATCCTCTCTTTCATCTGCTCTTGAATATCTGTCACCAAGATGTATAGGGTCACCTCCTCCAAGGGCAGGGCTCCAGCTCAGTTGCCCAAAGCCTGGGAAGCCACATGAATGCTTCACTTTCAGAGGGAGCGATCGATCCCAGCACTAGTGACGGTGTGGTCTCAGATGCTGAGAGGCACTTTTTCAACAAGCTGAGGTGGAGAATTAACATGCTGGGGCTTGAGTAGGATAATAAGGGGTCATCATAAGAGCACTGGGAAACATTTCCATAGAGAGTTTAAGATTCCTCTTTTAGTCACGATATATTTGGTGGTTATACTATTTTCTAGGGCATCTGAAACAACCCTCCGCTGATATGAGGCTTCCATATCTCCAGTTATTCCATAATTCCCATTAGTAGGAATCCCCCGACTGCAGCATCCTGAGACCATGCCAGTGTCAAGTGGGGAGCGAAAGTTTAAACGCACACTCACACAGTAGCTACGATGCGGGAGCAACCCGAGTGTCCATCAACAGTTCAATAGACACGTACACGTGGTATCTGCTTAACATGGATGATGACTGAGCCATAAGAAGGAGTGAAGTTCCGATGCATGTGACATCGATGGACCTTACCAACATTATGCTAAAGAGGAAGAAGCCAGGGAACCAGCAGTTAGTGTAATGGCTATGTCACTGGATTCCCACGTAGTCGACTGCGGTTCGTGTCCTGGACCCGGTGGCTTAAAACTCACGCCGGGTGCGTGCCCAAGATCCCGAGAGGAGAATGGAGGAGAAGGGATGGTGGCGTGGCCATCCCCCCAGGGGGTGATTTCTCGCTTTCTGTCTCTATGTCTCTCTCTGTCTGTCTGGCGAGCGCACGCCCCCTATAGCGAAAACCTCTCCAAAAAAAAAAAAAAAAAAAAAAAAAGAGGAAGAAGCCAGACACGACAGGACAAATACTGTGTCATTCCACTTATGTTCGAAGTCTACAATGGCCAATCCAAAGGAAGTGGAATGGAGGTTACCAGACGCTGGTGGTGGGCGGGGCGGGGAGGATGGGGACTGAATTTCTAAACAGGAAAAAAGGAAAAAGCCTCTGGAAACAAATCATGGTAACAGTTGCACATGAATGCAGTTAATACCACTGTACGGTTCACTTAAAAATAGTTAAAACAATACATTTTATATTTTGTTTTCTTTGCCACAATTTTAAAAAGGTTCACACAGGACCAACCTTAAAGGTCCCCAGAGGGTAGGTTCTTTGCAGCCTTCTCCCAATATCAATATCAAAGTGCGCTCTGAAATGTCCTCAGATAAGCTCTAACCTTGAAAGGGGGCTACAAATGTTAAGCCATCCCAAACATTCTTTTAGTCAGTGGTTTTGAAAGAATATTCCTGCTCAAGAACGGTGCTACGTCCTGCACTGGGCTAGAGTTCAAAGACTTTCTTCTCGTAAAAAAGATCATTCTCAGTTTCCAAAATCAACATTTCCCCCCCTGAGCCTTTTAGCACTTGATTAGTTGGCAAAACCAATATTAGTTTAAATGAAAAGCAATCTGCAGGGCAGTGTAACTCACGGAGCACCGTCCCCTCCAGGGTGACCGAGCTGACGGGGTACGAGCCACAGGACCTGATCGAGAAGACCCTGTACCACCACGTGCACGGCTGTGACGTGTTCCACCTCCGCTTCGCGCACCATCTCTGTGAGTAGCACGCCTGCCCCGGCCAGCCATGAGAGGTGGCTAGCTGGGGACAGGTGTCCCCTGTTGGGTGCGTTAATTGTCCAGGTGTACCATGACTCTTAAACCTCAGCCGTGACTTCCTGTGTCCCTCAGTGAGGGACAGCTGCCTGTTGCCCGTTCTTGAGCCTCTGCGTGCACCCTCTCAGTGACCTTCCAGCAGGTGTGGTTTGGTCTGGAAGTTGCCCCGATTCTAGATTTGGGACTTAAACTTCTCTCTGCCATCTGGGCGGCAGTAGCGAACAACTGCAACAGCAATAGAAGAACCGATATGCACGGAGCTTCGCTATTGTGGGGTGCTGGTCTTAGTGTTTAATTTATAACCCGCCCAGTGTGGAAGAGTCTCATGTTCATGACCCTCATTGTACCATTGAAGATGCTCAAGTTCAGAGAGGCTGAGCCACCTGCCCATGGACACACAGGTAGGTGGCGGAGCTGGGAGCTAGGCCCAAGCTAGGACTGAGTCTGGCCTGACACTATAAGCCACCTTGCAGGGGAAGTTCGGGGAGCCCACACATTCCTGCCAACAGAGACAGTTTGGGAAAATCTGGATTCTAGTGTTTAAAGAAGTGACACCTTCCTCTTAGAATCCAAACCGAGAGAGAGACTCATTTCTATGGAGTGGGGTGCCTCCCCTCTTGCTGTCCAGCTCTCCAGGGCAATGTTGGTTTGGGGGTGCTCCTTAGTTGGGTGCAGATGGTTGAAGGAGCCCAGTCCTCTGCTGTGTGCCCTGTGCCAGCTGGCGTGTCCTCTGTTCTCACTTTGCTGTGTGTTAGCTAAGAGACATTAGTGGACAGGTTGGAGGTGGGCGGCAGGTCCATGGGGTGCTTCACCCACAGCTGCATCTTCTGCCTGGCCATGTGGTGTGGACGGGGACCCAGAGGGCACAACAGTTGCTAGTATGTCACTGTTGCTCTCCTTTCACCAAGTACATGTGTGCAGAGACCTCTGTAACGAACAGGATCTCTGAGCAGCCTTGGACAGCTTCTCCCTAGTTCTCTTGTGCACACAGAGACTGGCAGTTGTGAACAACTCTTTCACTTCATTTTTAATGACCAAATCATGATTGCATACGCACATTTCCGTCACAGTCCAGACCAAGAGCGGCAGGGAGGCAACCACCTGGTGTTCAGATGGCCTCTGTGGGTCAGCGTCGTCAGTGTGGGAGCTGGTATCTATGGGAGCTGGACATGGTGTGCAGAGGGGAATGTGTCAGTTAAAGAATGAGCCACGTGGAGACCTGAGCGAGCAGTAAGCATGTGGAGGAGCATGGGCTCTGGTGAGTTAGGCAGCTGGGAGGTGGAAGTTGCATGTGCGTGGCCAGAGCAAGGCAGTGAGTGCCGTGTGCAGTACGACAGTCGGGGCGGATACTGGGACGCAGACAGTGAAGGCAAGGGCCCACCTCCTACCCCCCACACACACTCGCCCGTGCTGTGGTTGGGGGCAGACAGCTGCTCTGAGGGACAGCCCAGCCTGGGGCTTCTGAAGCCCCCTCCATAGGGGTTCCATAGCATGTTAAGGAGCTTCTGATCTCCTGCAAGGGAGTTTAAAGCAAACGCTTGACTTACAGTGAAGAGAAGAGTTGCTCTTCAAAGCGGGAGTGAAAAGCAGCAAACTAGGCAGAGAAACAAAAGTGATAGAGTTTACCGTCTTCATTCAATGCCATTTATTTTACTGTACCCCACCTGGCTATTGGAGGGAGCAGGGCTTTTTCCTGAGGGAAGGATAGAGCTCGTGTTTTGCGAAGGTCGTGAAGACCAAAGTGAAGTTCTGGTCGAGTGGCTTCTGCGTCCCCGACATGGACAGCTATGTTCCACAAGCCGGTTCTGACCTTTGGGCGGTGAGGGCATCTGGTCACTCATCCATTTCCCAGGTGAGCAGGGTGAGACACAGACCAGGTGACTCATGCAAGGACAGCCGCTGAGGCCTGGCAGTACACAAGGCCAGCCCATCTGGCTCCTGAGCCTTCAGCAGTTTCTGTCAGCCAGCAGATCTTAAAACTGCAGTATGGACTAGTCTCGGCTCCTCAGGAGCCCCGACTTCCCAGCACATCTGGCTTGCCCAACCTGCAAGGGCAGTTAGTTTGAAAGCTCTCCTGAGATTACATGTTAAATCCACTTTTATCTCATTGCAAATTTGTGATTTCAGGTATTGAAAGAAAAACATACCCAGACTTCCAAAAGACACAGAAAAGGTGGGAACGTTAAAAAATTAGAGCACAGCTTTTTCTTCTAAATGGGCTGGAATTAGTAAATCAAAGACAAGAGAAAATAGCAATTCTGACAATGATTGCTGCTGTTCTGTGACTCTGACCTTAGTTGTAGCCGAGAAACCGTTGCAGAGACAAGAGGGACAGAGCGTACCCCAATCAGGCTGGGGCGGGGGTGTGGCTTCAGGACCCGCAGAAGTCCCCACTTTGCCTGTCTTCCCTCTGACAGTTTTTCTGGATGTACGTGGAGGCAGTGGCAGCAAGGACTCTTCTCAGATGAGGGCGATTCGCAGTCAAGCCTCTTCCCCTGGGGCAGGGTGGTTGGTCTCCCACTCACCTACAGACCTGAGCAGCACCCCTCAGAGGGGCTGAGACACTGAGCCCTCGATGGAGTCCACAAGCAGGGCATGGTTTCTGGAGGTGGGGTCTTCGTGAGGTGGTGCTTTGACGACCTTGAAACCTCTCTGTGGTGTGGTGGCCCCAGAAGGCCCACTCTCCTGCCAAGGCACAGAGCCAGGGCCCGCGGTGCCAACTCCAGGCTTCTGTCCCGACCTCCAACCCCAGGGCTGGTTAGCACCTGTTTAGTTTCCTTAGCTCCCATAGCTGACCCTGAGGCCAGAGTTCAAATATAGTGGTTTATTTGGACGCTGACTGCAACACAGGTAGGGGAGTGAGAAGCAAGCAGGGAGGAGAAGAAGCCATAAAGGGGTGCCGACCGCTAGCCACTGCCTAGTCCACCCCCACTCCTGGTTTGCTGCCAGTGGTGCCACCGCTCCTCAGGAGGCGTGAGCGGCTGCTGCTTGGCCTGTAGAGCCCTACATTGTAGAGCCTCACCCAAGGGACCCCAGTGCTGTTCCCTCTTCTCTCTTACGCTGTTCCAATCCTTGTGGGGCCTAGAGGCATGCCCAGAAGGCCATACGAGGTGGCATAGGCCCCGTGGCTTAAACAACAGACATATACGGTCCTGCGGCTGGAGGCTGGAGGTCTGAGGTCAAGGTGTGGCAGGCTCAGCCCCTCTGAGGCCCCGCTCTTGGCTTGCGACGGCGTCTTCTCCTCGTGTCCTCACATGGCTGTGCCTCAGTATGTGTCTGTGTCCCAATCTCCTCTTCTTATAAAGACGCCAGTCAGACTGGGTTAGGGCCACCCTCTGGACCTCATTTTACATTAATTACCCCTTGAAAGAGCCCATCTCCACATTTAGTCGCATTCTGAAGAGCTGGGCATTAGGGCTTCACCATATGAATTTTGAGAGGGTATGGGGACATCCGAGGCCATGATGGCAGAGAGGTGCCTGGGATAGGGGCCCCAAGATTGTGGTTTCGGGGACATCTCTTCCTTGATCCTATTCATCACCACCATAAGAAGGGCCTTACTCGATCTCTGTCTAGCCTAGGGGAGTTTGGGACAGCTAATTAAGGACAACAGACTAGAGGGAGAAATGGAGCAAATCAAACAATGTTGTGAGTAAGTCTCCAGGATTCAACTTGGATTGGCTGTGGACTGCCATGGATCATAGCGGAGCAAGAGAAAAACACCATATACAGAATATTTGTTCTAGATCTTTTTTGTTGTTGTTTTGTTTTTGAGAGGTCTTTTTTTGGCTAAAGGGCATGTGCACTCACCAGAAAGAGAGAGAGAAAGTAAGAAATTACCCCCTGGGGGGATGGCCACAAAGCAATCCCTTCGGCATGAATTTAAACCCCCGGGTCTGGGACTCGAACCGTGGTCGACTACATGCGAGCAACATAGCCATTACGCCAACTGTTGGTTCCTGTTTGTTCTGTATCTAAGCCTCACTCATCATAGCAGAGTCAGGTAGCATCAGAGATGGTAAAATCTCTCTAATTTCTGTGATTCAATTTATAATACAAAATATTTGAGGTAAACTGGTTTCAATTTATCAAATTTAAAATGATTGTGGGTAGGTTTTAGTAATGCTGCAAGAAATAATATAAGGTACAAGAGAAGAGAAAGGAAAAATATTTGAGGGGGTCTTCAAAAAGTTCATGCAAAATGCACATAATAATAAAAACTATACAATAAACTTGTACTTTAATTCCATTTTCCTGCAAACTTTCTGAAGTCCACTCATATGGCCAAATTCTTAGGGGTTTTTCAAACACTGTTAGGAATGGATTTCAGAGCTGGAGAAATTAACAGGCATTTCAGTTCAAGGAATTTTCCTCTTGGAAAATTGTAGCTAGGACATCTCTTGGTTAGGGACTATAAACCAATTGTCTCAGTCTCCCCTAAAAGGCAGGTCCAGCCCCATACCATGTGTGGCTACAGAGAACCTTCAGAGGGCTGCTGTCCCCTCCTCCTAAGCTTCATTGACCCCAGTGTCCCAATGATGCCCACCTCCCATGGAGTAAAGAGGTCAAGTGAGGCAATGCACAGGAAATGACCTGGAAATAGACACCGTGTGTTTTTCTGAGAGAGAGAAAATGAGACAGCATGGCCCGTGAGGGATGGTCATGCCTCAGTCCCTTTTCCTCCATTTTGCCCTCCTTTTGGGATTTTGGGCACACACGCACATGTGCCTGGTATCTTTTTCAAGCTGCCAGGTCCAGGTGAACCACAGTGGGCCATATGGAATCTGGCTGCCATAACCACCAGGTCACAGGCAGGCCCTAAACTTGTACCTTAATTCCGGTTTTTACCATGAACTTTTTGAAGGTCCCATGTATTGAGTCCTTCATTCGTGTCTGCCACACTTCTGAATCCTCACATAGATTTTTCTGATCTTCACAACCACACCATGTGAGGACTATGCTTCTCCTCTTTTTATAAATGAGGAAACTGAGGCAAGAGGTTAGCAGCTTGTGTGTGTGTGTGTGTGTGTGTGTGTGCAGTTGACCAAGTGGGATTCGGCTTCCTTAACCACCAGGCTAAGGCCCCACTTTTTTGTAATTTGAGTTATACTCTACACATTTCTGGATCTTTTTCTCATTTAATGTGGAATAATACACATTCCCCATGATACTACAAATTTTTATTTATTTATTTTTAAATAATTATTTAATTGTATTTATTACTATTATTATTTAATTTGCTATAAGATATGTGTGCTCACCAGAGAGAGACAGACAGAAAGAGGGAAAGTCAGAAAGCAAGCCGCCAGGTCTGGGACTTGAACTGCACTCGGCCATGTGGGAGTCCAGTGCCCCAACTACCATGTCACCTGCTGGCCCCCTACGAATTCTTATTAATCATCTGTTTTTTTAAAGAGAATTATTTAACTTTATTAATATTATTTTTAGTTTGCCATAAGGCACATGTGCTTACCAGAGAGAGATGGAGAGAGAGAGGAAAAACAAGAGCACGGGCTGCCAGGTCCGGGTCTCAAACCACAGTCGGCCACATGGGAGTCCAGCACCTCAACCACCATGCCACGTGCTAGCCTCATTAATCGTCGTTTTCATGGCTGCATAGTCCTTCACACGTTACCTTTTTCCTTACTGTTGAACAGTTAAATCTCCCTCTTTTTTTCCCCTGGATTTTAAACAAGACCGCAGTGAATATCTTTGTGCCTAAGTCTATGTTTGCATTCCTTGTAACTTCCATCAGATTAATTCCTAGATGTGAAATCAATGTGTCAATAGGTATGAACCATTAGATTGCTTTCCAGAAGAAGCATGCCAATTCACACACCCATCAGCACATTAAAATGCCTCTTTCTGGGACTAGCAGGTAGCATGATGGTTAAGGTGCTGGACTCTCATATGACTGACTGCAGTTCAAGTCCTGGACCTGGTAGCTTGAAAATCACATTAGGTACATGTGCATGTGTGCCCAAAATCCCAGGAGGGGAATGGAGGAGAAGGGACTGCAACATGGCCATTCCCCCTTGGGGAGGGGGACGATATCTCACTTTCCCTCCCACTGTCTCTAGTGCCCAATGGCAAAAACCTCAACAAAAAAAAAAAACAACCCTCAAAAAAAAAAAAAAGACTCTCTTTATGTGGTCATTTTTTTAAAAATAAAATTCACATAATGTAAAATTCATCTTAAAAAAAGTATGTGTGCTGCCAGAGGGTGTGTGCATTTGCCAGAGAGAGAGAGAGACAGAGATTAAAAGGGAGGAGAAAGCACCTTTCGAAGGGGCGTGGTCAGGCTGTAGTCCCTTACTTCTCTATTTCTCCACCTTTTTTTTCTTTTTTTTTTTTTTTTTGAGAGGTTTTTGCTATAGGGTGTGTGCTCTCGCCAGAAAGATAGAGACAGAGAGACAGAAGGCGAGAAATCACCCCCCAGGGGGGATGGCCATGCAGAAATGCCTTTTCCTCCATTCTCCTCTCAGGATCCTGGGCACACATGCACACGCACCCGGCATGAGTTTAAGCCACCAGGTCCAGGACTTGAACCGCAGTTGGCTACATGGGAGTCCAGCGACATAGCCATTACACCAACTGCTGGTCCCTCCATTTCTCCATCCTGATGGGATCTGGGGCACACATGCACATACACCAGTGTGTTTTTCAAGCTGCTGGGGCTGGGATTTGAACCACCGTCAGCCATATGGGATCCACTTACCTTAACCACCAGGCTATGGGGCCAGCCCATGAGCCCAAATATTTTGATGAGGGTGTTGCAGTGAATGATGAAGAGGTAGCTGCAAAGTGAAAAAAGCCAGAAAAGACAATGGGGAGTCCAGGGAGTCTGGGCAGGGTCTGGATGTGTGTGTGGGCGGTGCCTCTTGGTCCAATACAAGGTTGGATTCTTCTTGCATAAGAGCCTTGTTGTGGGGTGTCCTTCAGCGCCAGCTAGCACAGTCACAGGCTCCTCCCCTTGGCCACCGCCTGGAATCCCTCCTCCTGCCGCTGCTAGTCTCCTCCAGGAGCAGGGACGTCCTGGAGTCCTGGAGTCCTGGAGCGGGAAGTGGCCAGAGGAGGCTTTTCAGACTTGCGCTGGCCCCCTCCTCCCAGAAGGTTAACTTGGCTTCCTCCCTCCACTGCTCACGGCAGGTTCTGGCGCTTTCCTACCCGCCAGCCCAGCCCACCCTGCCCGCCTGCTCCAAGGCCAACAGGAGGAATCTTGGTTTATGGGTGCACAGAGAGCCCCTGTGAGCTGCTAGGCAGCCCCAGCCTGCACCCATGCATAGAAGACGGGCCCACAGGCCCAATTTTCAGGAACTCGTAGCCACGCAGAGTCCTTCCTGCACGAGCCACTTAGGAACTCAGTGGGTCTAAGGAAACCGGGCTTAATGGGAAGAAAATACAAACGGCAATAGCGGTTTCCCTGTGAATGCGCACATGTTCCGGAGAACAGCAAATCCTAGCGGCAGTCTGACACTTAGCTTACTATTTTTGTTTGAATAACTACATCACTCACTCTCTCTGCCCATTAAGGCTTTAGGGGATTAAAACATAATTGTGGCCTTTTTGGAAACTAAAATGCAAATCCAATTTTATGGCTCTGCCAGGGACAAATCTTGTTTGGGGGCTAATTGTCCCCCCAATGAAAGCGGTGACTGTTAAATTAGAGTCCTTAGCCAGGGAGGGGAGGGATTGGTTTGCTTTAAAGTCGTAGCAGAATTCTTTTTCAAAAAAACTTTTTTCCTTATTCATGATAGAGCACACATGGGTGAACACTGTGTGTGTGTGTGTGTGTGTGTGTGTGTGTGTGTGCGTGAGAGAGAGAGAGAGAGAGAGAGAGAGAGGCACCCTCCCCGGGTCTGGCCACACCAGGATTCCCTTCCTCCATTCCTCCAGGCCTTGGAGCCTGGGTACTAGCACAGTGCTCGAGTATCTCAGGCTACAGGGACAAGAATTCTGTCTTTCTCTCTTCTCTTTCGTCAGAGGGCACGTGCACTCACCAGAGAGAAAGGGAAAGAGAGAAAGCACTGCCCATGACAAATGGTCACACTTCAATCCCTTCTCCTCCATCTCTCCCTCCCTTTGGGATTTTGGAAATACACAACCAGACACACCCACTTGGCATAATTCTCAAGCCTTTGGGTCTGGGGCTTGAACTACTCATGGACTGGCTGCCTTAATCACCAGGCCATGGAGCCTGCCCCCGGCTTCTCTTGAGTAGCACATTAACACTGTTCTATGAAGCCAGCCTTTTGCAAAATTCACTCATGCACGTGTGTGTGTGTGTGTGTGTGTATGTGTGTGTTTAAAAGTGAAACTTCCTGCACAGAAAGCCCACTCTTACACACGTTCTCAAGGGTGTCCTTGGCCCCAGAAAGGTTCAGAGCCAGGGACATGCCATGGGTGGGGCCAGCATCCCTAGAGGTGGGGCCTGGGCAGTGTCCAATGACTCATGTGGCCTTGTGCTTGCAGTGCTGGTGAAGGGCCAGGTGACCACCAAGTACTACCGGCTGCTGTCCAAGATGGGCGGCTGGGTGTGGGTGCAGAGCTACGCCACCGTCGTGCACAACAGCCGCTCCTCCCGGCCCCACTGCATCGTGAGTGTCAATTATGTCCTCACGTAAGTCAGACGTATTTGTTTCTCTCCTTCTCCCCGCCCCTCATTGGATCGCTCCAACAAGCACCGTCTCTCTCTCTTTCTCTCTGTCTTTCTAAAACTGTTCATTTGTCTCCTGTTTTGTTTTTATTTGAATAATCCAGTTGTTTGAGAAGGTCCAAGCTTTTTCTATGCTCAGGTGAGGGCACAGGAAGCAGTGGGAACACAGAATGGGGAGCCCTGGCTGGGGCGCAGGGGGGTAGCTCCGGATCCCACCATAGGGTCCAGGTGAGGCATGGGTGGGCAGGGGGAAAGGGGTTCCCTTCATCTTGAACAGGGTGTAAGAAGGCAGGAATTCAGAGTTCTCTACCTGTGGGCACTGCCATTCGAATCATCTCACATGCACCTGCTGCTTGGGAGAGAGGAAATCTCCCTTTTTTTTTTTTTTTTGTCTCCCTTTATAACTTGTTGCAAATGATGGTGAATATTTAGCCCCTTAAAAGCCCCAGAAGGTCAAATTCAGTCACAAATACTTTTTTTTGGAGAGGTTTTTTTTTTTTTTTTCTTTTTTTTGGCTATACCCTTCTCCTTCATTCTCCTCTCGGGATCTTGGGCACGCACGCACGTGCGCCCAGAGTGAGTTTAAGCCACCAGGTGTGGGACTCGAACCTCAGTCGACTTCATGGGAGTCCAGCGACATAGCCATTACACTAACTGCTGGTCCCAGTCACAAATACTTTTAAGACCATTAGAAGCAATAGGCCATAAGTCTACCTGGGACCATATATGAGGAAGTTTTTTTAAAAGTTCATGGAAAAAGCATATTATGAAAAAAAACTATCCATGCATTTCAAAATTGTTTTGCACCAAACTAAACTTACTGTAATTCTGTTTTTCCATGAACTTTTAGAAGTCCCCTGGCATACTCTGCTCATCGTGGCTATTACATATTAAATCAGAATTGCAGGGAGAAAACAATTTGGCCCCTGCATGGTTATTCTTGAGCAACCAGGTGTGGGCTGGTACTCTGGGGTGACCTCTTCTTCCATGCACATGACCATGCCAAGTGACTTTTATGGACAGGGACGAGCCCCTGCTGGGAAAATGGAAGAGGCTGGAAGCCAAGCCACTGGACCCTCAAACCCCTGTCCTGTGCTAAATAGAAAAGTTGAGCCCCAGAAGTCCAAACAGGATGAGGGGAGACTTAGCACACGGTATTTCCCCCCTGTCCTTTCTGCTTCAGCAGCCTTCCTAGTGGCCATGGTGTCCCCAGAAAATGTGTCTGGGGCTTCTGGGACTAGAGAGAGCCGCACTGGCTCCCCTCCCTCCTGCCGTAACACCAGCCTCCTTTAGTACTGCGGGGGCACTGGGCTCAGGGCTGCAGGTAGCATTTATAACCAGGGGGAGCGGTCTTTTTTTCAAATCCCACCCATAGCCAGCCTCAGGGAGTGACTCCCTGGGACCTTGAGAGGAAACTTGCTTGGGATGGTGCCAGGGAAGCCATTCTCCTTTGTCTGCTGGACTTGACTCGTCCCACTCTCGCTTTCCAGGGATATCGAATACAAGGAACTTCAGTTGTCCCTGGACCAGGTGTCCACTTCCAAGTCCCAGGACTCCTGGAGGACCGCCTTGTCTACCTCACAAGAAACTAGGAAGTTAGCTAAACCCAAAAACACGAAGATGAGGACGAAGCCGAGAACAAACCCTTACCCCCCACAGGTAACATGACACCTCGCGGGGCGGGCTGTGCTGGCATCTCTGGGGTGGGGGGGGCCTCGGACACCTGGACATACCAAGGAATGAGGAACCTCTGGCTGCATAGGAGGGTGTCTGTAGAGCCAAGCGGGGTCCCTCGGATGTTCTTCCTACACTGGCGGAGCAGATGACCAGATGGACTAGTCAAGTCTAGGAAAAAGAAGACGAGATTGGGAAGTTGCCCCATGGGATCCATGTACACTGGGGTTGGAACACATCATGAGTTATAGTGATTTTGTTTGTTTGTTTTTGAGAGGTTTTTGCTATAGGGTACATGCACTCGTCAGAGAGAGAGACAGAGAGACAGAAAGCAAGAAATCACTCCCCGGGGGGATGGCCATGCCACAATCCCTTCTCCTCCATTCTCCTCTCGGGATCTTGGGCACACACGCACACACACCCGGTGTGAGTATAATTCACCGGATCAGGGACTTGAACCGCGGTCAACTGCATGGGAGTCTAGTGACATAGCCATTATGCCAACTGCTAGTCCCGAGTCATAGTGTTTTCTAAAGAAAAACTTGCCTTGAAAACAAAAATTGCCAGAGGGTGCATGTGCTCACTAGAGAGAGAGAGAGAGAGAGAGAAAGCCAGTGAGAAAGCACTCCTCATGGGTCATGGTCACACTGCAATCCCGTCTCCTCCATTTCTCCATCCTGCGGGGATTTGGGGATTTGCACACATGCACACATGCCTGGTGTGTTTTTCAAGCTGTCAGGGCCAGGATTTGAATCACGTACTCAGCCATGAAGGATCTGACTCTCTTCACCACTAGGCCACAGGGCTGTCCTGTCTTTGTTTCAAGTAGTTTGTGAGCTCTCAGGCTAGTGAGCATCCACGTGTGTCCAGGATGTCGTTGGCTCATGCTGCGGGCTCTCTTCCCACCTGGGGTGGGTCACTGAGATGCCATTGGTATGCACCTGCCCCCATGGGACCTTGAAGTAGTGGCTGGGGTAGGTCCACCCCGGGATAGAGTGGGCCCCGTAGGATCAGATCTTTCGGGCCGGGCAGCAGTGAGCTTCTAGCCCTCAGGCAGGCGCTTCATCCATCTTCTTTGCCATGCAGCAATACAGCTCATTCCAAATGGACAAACTGGAATGCAGCCAGCTTGGAAACTGGAGAGCCAGTCCCCCCGCAAACACTCCCGCTCCCCCGGAACAGCAGCTCCATTCAGAAAGCAGCGACCTCTTGTACGCACCGTCCTATAGCCTGCCCTTCTCCTACCATTACGGACCCTTCCCTCTGGACTCTCACGTCTTCAGCACCAAAAAGCCAGTGTTGCCGGCCAAGTTTGGGCAGCCCCAAGGCTCCCCTTGTGAGGTGGCACGCTTTTTCCTGAGCACACTGCCAGCCAGTGGCGAATGCCAGTGGCATTATGCCAGCCCCCTAGTGCCTAGCAGCCCGTCTCCAGCTAAAAACCTTTCTGAGCCGCCAGTGAACACTGCTCGGCATGGCCTGGTGCCAAACTATGAAGGTGGGTCGTGTTTGCACGTGGGGAAGCGGGAGGATCGGGAATAGCCAGAGGCCGCAGCGGTGGTGGCGGTGGTGGTGGCGGTGGGTGGCAATGGAAAAAGAACCCTCAGGCCCAGGGAAACCTTCCTTTTTCTGCCTCTCAGTAGGACTTGCTATGCTTTGCCTCAATGCAAGTGCTTCACGACAGTGAGGAAGGACTGCTGGCTGCCCATGTGCCTCCTGGACACTGAGGGTGTAAAGGGCAAAGGAAACCCCCAGTTTAGCCTCCACGTACACCCCGGCCTCCTTCCCTCTGAGGGGAAACTAAGTGACTTTAAAACTGTCCCTATGCACTAAGAATGGCCCAGCTATGTTTATTTTGCAAGATTACTTCCTATACCACCCCAAAATGAATAAGATTTTCTTCCCATGCTAGTTCTCAAAAAGCAGAAAACAATGGAAGTACATGGGCTTAGGGACACAGATGCCACTCACCAACCCAAGGCAAATAACAAGCCCTGTGGGCCTCAGTTTCCTCATCGGTAAAATGGGCTCATAAGCATGTGATGTGCTGACCCCAGGACTTGGGCACACAGGAGGTGCCTGCCTGGTACACACCAGTTCAACAACAGCAGAGACGAGAATGGCCATCTAGCCTTCTCCTCCCGGTGGCGGGCAAGTAGGTGTTCTTTGTGGAGGTGTCCCCGGCTGCCCAGGATTTGCTCATTGGACCAACCCCAGGCCGAGGGTGGAAGGTGAGGATTGAGGATTAGCTGCAGGAGATGTAT
Organism: Tupaia tana; assembly: GCA_026018925.1. Lineage (NCBI taxonomy): Eukaryota > Metazoa > Chordata > Mammalia > Scandentia > Tupaiidae > Tupaia > Tupaia tana. The sequence goes on along the minus strand of JAKSZU010000001.1, from coordinate 143,030,301 downwards.
GCCTGGTTCCTCCAGACCTGACTGCTGCTCAGGGTGTAGACCAAGACAGCCAAATGTCCTGCAGTGCCACTAAAAGCGGGTCAGTGAACAGCAGGATGATGTACCCAGGAAAGGATCACCCTTGAAGAGGAGTTGAAGAGGAGAGCTCCCTGGGTTTCTGTCCTCTCTCGGGTTCCTGCTTTCTGGGCAAACCCCGGGCTCTCTCGCTCTGTGCTATGACCAGCTTAAGAAGGCTGGGATATATTTCTCCTCCAAATCTGAGAAGAGAGGTCGATCACGAGAGAAATCTAGCCTTCCTGAAGGTTACTAGGATATGTCTCCAAAGTAGCCATGTTAGAAAAGCACACCGAAGCAGGGCAGTGTACCTTGCCCTGACCAGGAGCATCTGATCCCTCAGATTCGGAGCTCCCGAAACTCATCAGTGCACTGGGCCCCTCATGTAACAAGGGAGAGGTTTTTCTGAACCTCCAAGGAAAGACAAACCAAATGTCTTTGACAACAGCCGAAACTGTTATCCACTAGAGATCGGCTTGAAATTATTCTTTTTCTTCATGTCTGGGAGTCGGCTAATGACATGACACACGGAATTTGATTTTTATTGTTATTTTAAAAGCAAGAGGTTAATGATTCCCCTCCCCCCCACACGATTAAAAAAAAGTATCAACCGTGCTAATGTGACCAACTTTCTATTCGTTTTGGTTGTAAAGGGGGACAAAGATTATGCAGGTTGGGACCAGCAGTTAGCGTAATGGCTATGTCGCTGGACTCCCACGTAGTCGACTGTGGTTCGAGTCCCGGACCCGGTGGCTTAAACTCACGCCGGGCACGTGTGCGTGCGTGCCCAAGATCCCGAGAGGAGAATGGAGGAGAAGGGATTGCGGCGTGGCCATCCCCCCTGGGGGGTGATTTCCTGCTTTCTGTCTCTCTGTCTGTCTCTGTCTGTCTGGCGAGCGCACGCGCCCTATAGCAAAAACCTCTCCAAAAAAAAAAAAAAGATTATGCAGGTAAATAAAGCCAAGGGAGCTCATTGATTTAAGGCATCTGATAAGTGGGAGGTGATTAGTTATGAAGCTGCTAAACAGAGCAGGGTGATTCTCTCCCACTGCCCACTGAGAGGAAAGCAAAAGTCAGGGCAGAATGGGGCCACCTAACCCTAGGGCCCCTCTGGCATGTAGACCCCTGCTTGTCAATAAGGTGGCCACTAGCTGGAGTGGTTATTGAGCTTGAAATGTGACTTAGAACTGGCTGTAAGTAAACCATATACACTACATTTTGGAGACAGGGTAGAAAATCAGTACTTTTAAATATTGATTATACATTGAATATATTCTAGATATGTTGTATTAAGTATATTTGGGTACCCCAGTGGTGTGGTGGTGAAGGTGGATCCCACATGGCCTGCAGTGTATTTGGGTCCTGATCAGGTGACTTGAAAAACACACTGAATGTCCTTACATTCCCCAAATTTCCTTTTACATTCCCCAAAAGGAGAAGTGGAGGCAAAGGGGTTGGGAAGTGGCAATGCCTCGTGGGGATTACTTTCTTTTTTAAAAAGATTTTTTGCCACAGGGCACGTGTGCGTGTGCTTGCAGGAGACAAAGAAAGAGAAGGGACGTGAGAAACCACCCCCCTAGGGGGTTTGGCCACACGCAATCGCTTCCTCTCCAGTATCCCTTCAATATTTTGGGCACGCACAGTGCCAGGAGTGATTGGCTTGATTTTCAAGCTGTCAGGTCCGGGACTCAAACCGCGGTTCCCCGTGTGGGATCCCAGCGCCTCCACCACCACGCCAAATGCTGGCCCCCTGCACGCCTAATGCTAGCGCTTGGAGGTTTCCTTTCTCACTTTTCCTTTCTCCCACGAGGGAAGGCACCCTCTAGGAACGTTTTTTAAACGTGTATTTAACAAGAATCCCACCTGTTTCTCTGTTTAACGCGGCTCTTAGAACGCTTCGAATTGCATCTTGCGATTGGACAGCCCCAGTCTGGAACGTATTAGACGAAGGGCTGCGGCGACCCCGCGGTGTGGCGCGGGTGGCCGAGGGATGGTGTTGCTGGGGTCGTGCCTCTTCCTCTGCTGCGAGCGTCTAACGTGTCGCCTGTCCCCGCAGTGTCCGCCGCCGCGGCGCGCAGGTTCGGCGAGGACACCGCGCCCGCGCCGCCGCCACCGAGCTTCCCGAGTTGCGGCCACTACCGCGAGGAGCCCGCGCTGGGCCCGGCCAAGGCCGCCCGCCAGGCCGCCCGGGACGGGACGCGGCTGGCGCTGGGCCGCGCGGCGCCCGACTGCTGCGCGCCGCCGGCCCCCGAGCCCCCGAGCGCGCCGGCGCAGCTGCCCTTCGTGCTGCTCAATTACCACCGCGTGCTCGCCCGGCGCAGGCCGCTGGGGGGCGCAGCGCCCGCCGCGCCTGGTCTCAGCTGCAGCCCCGGCGCTCCCGAGGGGGCGGCAGGCGCGCTGCGACCCCGGCACCCGAGCCCGGCAGCCGCCTCGCCTCCCGGCGCGCCCCTGCCGCACTACCTGGGCGCCTCGGTCATCATCACCAACGGCAGGTGACCCGCTCGGGCGCAGGGCTGCCCGCGGGGAGAAGCCATAGGCCAGGCCTTCTTGGTTCCTGTTTTACAAAGTCCAGCAGATCGAGGAGGGACGAGCTGTGTATGCACGATATAAATTAAATATTTATACAGAGACGACTATTTTAATAGAACTCCGCAGCCGACTTTAAGATTTTCACCGTAGATGCCATAAACGCCGGTGCAGAGGGCTGAGACGCTGCGTGATGTGGGGGAGGATCGACCGTCCAACCTTTGTTCTCCAAGAACCGGGCTTCCGGGACTACCGAGCTGAAAGTCTCCACGTCCCACGAGTGGCCTCAGACGATCCCATCGTCAGGGGACTTGGTGTCCTCACCTTGAAACCTAACGCTTTTTGCCTTGCCCCCGGACAGATAGTAATAGTCCCACATCGGGATTTAAGGAGCTTCAACTCCATAAATATTTTCCACTTTAGGAAGGAAGCCCATCCTGGCAGTTAAGATTCCAGGTGGGTGGCAGACCTGGAAGGTACTCAAAAAAAGCCCTTTTAGATTCTTAAGTAAAGGTAGAAAGTGTTCTTGCAAGTCCCATGAAGACATGACTCCACTGTCTTTACGAGTCATTCATGACTGCCATTATTATTTTAATTTAGCCCTTTCTCCAATACAAAAATCAACAAGCTAAGAGGAAGGGGGTAACATGCAATTCCACTGTGTGTGCGTGAACCTAGGTGTGCTTCACAAGTACATTAACAAGCCCTTCCCCCCCTTCCCCAACGCTTGACTACACCCATAGCACCTTCGGAATTTATTGAATAGGCATTAAATGCAAAAGTATATATATAGTCAGATATTTTATGAGTATGACCCTGTCAAGCTTAATTACATGGCAAAGCCCCTCTGGTCCACACAGATCTGTAACTCACCAGGCTCGTGTTTGCTACAAGTAGTGCTAATTGAGTTAGTTCAGCTGCATGTGCAATATGGAAACTGTTCATGGACCGCACCTCGTGGAGGTAAATCGTGCTAAGGGATGTAACGAAACTGATGTACACATTTTAAGCATTTTCTGCTTTTTATACATAGCAAGAAATCTTCATATGAATGCCATGTGTGTAACAGGTAAACCCCAATCCTTTTAAAAGCACCAGCAGTGTTTTAAAAATAAACTTCCATACATTTTTGTTTTATTTAAAAATTTTTTTTTGCTTAAATATTTCACATTTAAAAATTCTATCACGGCTTTAAATCAGATCCATGCATTGAACCTCAGCCCTGCCATTGGCTCCGCATCCTAAATGTTGCATTGTATTGCCAAAAGGTAAAATTTAGAAAACTTCCACCTTTCTGAGTCAAAGAGATTTTTGCAAATGTTTTTAGCTCGTCATTCTAGAATCAAAGTGCACCTACACCAACTGAGAATGTGAACGGATCTTTTGCCATCCCTCGGTCACTTACGGAGGACCTGGACTCCGTATAGGGTGTCGGTGACCTATAGTATGAGTTAAAATTTGCAACTTTAGGAACGTGTGTTATGCAGCAAAGGGACTGGACCTGAGAAGGGATGCACACACCCTTCTACCGCACTTGGCTATACCTCATCAGCAGCTCTCTGTGAGCATGTGTGCACACAGAAGATAAGCCTAGGGTATTATTTTTTATGCTCATGAGTCTTAAAATTAATCCATGATTCCTGGAAGGTGTAGGTTTGCTTAGTAGGAGATATCACCAACAGTTTTCAATAAAGTACCGCAAAATGCCTTTGTGTGTATCTTGTTATTAACTTCTGGGGCTGTAGTTAGTAAATAGAAATCATGAAGGCTTTGGGAACAGTTTAATAACAAAGGTCACTGTTGAAGAAAACAACCCTATTACAGATGATAATGTTAATAGGCTTAACAACGAATGCATATGTACTTGAAAAATAAAATGTGTACTAGTGAAAACGTCCTTGTCTGAACAAATGTCACAGTCTTCATAGCCCATAATAGAAAGGAAGAGTTCCATGCAGCCAGCCTCAAGACAGCCAGGAGCTCAAGGCAAAGTTAGCAGAGCAGTTACTATGGCAACCTAATATTGTTACCACCATCTTTAAGAGTCTGCACGTTTAAGCTGTGGATATCATTTCTTGACTTCTGTGAGGCTCTGGCAGAAGAGGAAGCATTTCAATAAATATGCCGCTCACAAAAAAGAAGGAAAAAAAACTGTAGTGGGCCCTAACACGTACCATGTTGACAAAAATGCCAGATCAAATGGATTTGAGAAATAAGCCCGATTCAAGACTGGCTCAGCCCTCCACAGGGCCTCCCAGGGAAAGGAATTCCTTTATGTTCTTGGAAGGCCTTTTCTAGAAAAGCCATTCCATTCATACCTTTGTACAGAAGTGAACTGGGTGTGAAGGACAACCCTGAGGAAATCTGTAAGAGCCTGTATTTTCTGTCTTCTCACCCCCTCTCCCCTTTTATCCTTTAAAAAGTCCTATCAGCCTTGCCTTCCACCCTGAGGGTGGAAGAGGTTTTAAACGGTCAATAGACCCTGTGTAAAGTCTACAGAGTTCGAATTCATTGGAACTGTAAGACAGTTAAGGTAGACTGTGGGGGCTTCTACAGATACAATAGAATAAAAATTAAATCTTTAAGTAAATGCCATATGATTACGGTGGCTTAAAATTTTAATGAATCATAACCCTTGGGTTATCTACAATGCATTACTCAAACTGGCCCTAAACTTGAAGTGTGATATATTGTAAAAGGTTAAAATCTTGGGAGGAAAACTGTTAAGACAAAAGTCAAAGTTTTCTCCCCCAAATGAGAAAAATCTTAAAAGAACAGAATTTAGTATTTGTTACATTAAATTTATTTCTCATCCCCCAAAAGGTTTGCTTTGTTTTGTTTTTTACTTTTGGGCTTTGCTGACGTTCATTCTTTGAGACAAATAAAATTTCTCTTTTGTTGACACATAATGCATTTGTCAGAAATACATAAGACAAGAAACACCAGACTTCTTAATACCTAGAAATACATACATATTCCTTGTTATGTAAAACACTATTTATTTTGTAAAAATACATTTAAATATGAATAAAAGACTGTAAGCAAAATTAGTTGCCTATTTTTCAAAAGGAAACTTGTGGTAAAAATAAGAATGAGCCCAAACCATACTGAAATCTTAAAGTTTATTTTGGTAGGCTTGGTTTTTTATAGGCATTGGTTTAAAGTGATTCTTTTCAGAGACAGTTCTTTAAAAAAGCTAAAAATGCAAAGGTTACACTTTCATTTCTTTTCAAAGATGCATAGTGACTACTCAGGAATAAGGATCATGGAGAGAAAATATCTAGGGAATGCAGGCCTACAACAACCCCTTCCCCCCCTTGCAGTCTCAAACTGTTGGGTGAGGCTGGCTTCTCTCCCATTTCCAGACCTAGGGGTAGGCCAGCACCTCCCCATCTTGGCCTGTGTACCCACCCCTTACTCTGGCCTCAGTGAGACCACATCAGGCAGTCAGTGGGCTGCAGTGACACTCTGACCATTTTACACTGGATTCAAATCCGGCTTCAGGCACTCCCTGTCAGAATTTCCAGTGCCAAGGTGCACTGCTCAGTGGGGGCCACAGGAAGCCCAGTTATTGCTGAATCTCCATGGGTCCTCCTGAATTCTGCTACCAGCCTGCAAAGAGGATACCTTACTTTTCACAAAACATGGGAAGACACTCAGTGCACAGCCTCTGAGCTGGGAGATAAGCTGGTGTTCTAAATGCCCATGCAGATCCTGAGTTTAGTGGCTACATTTTCGAGATTATGAGGAAACTGCAAAGTTTCTGTTAAGACTTAAAGCTCCTTGAGATCATAGGTTGCTGGGAGCATGAATGCCCCAAATCAGAGAGTGTGGTGTGGTGGGGAGACAGGTTTCTCGAACACTGACAACTTTCGGCAAAATGCCTGTATTCAGCTGTTCTATATGAAGCAAGATTGAAGAGTCTTTGGTGCATATGAGGCAAATTTGGGTTTATTTAAAGGCAGCGTCTGCTTCTAGTCTATCCTGTCTCCCTCAAGAAAACTGGGTGTCCTGTGCCACTAAGAACAGCCCATTCTAAAGCGCCGAGGCCGAGTGGCATGCTGGGACTTCCCCATCTGCTCAGACATGGCCACACTTCATTAGTTTTAATTTACAGAAAGGAAATTAAATGATACCATTTTTTCCCAAAGCAGAATGTATGGAATAGAACTTCGGCTTAAAACAAAACATAACATGTTTTTCATTAAATAACCCCCCAAAGAAATTCAAAAAGTCATGATGGCAGCTCTGAGAGATGACTTGCCTTATATTACCACGTTTCAGAAACAAAACTTGCAACTTTAGTCTGGAGATCTTTGTCCTTGAAGATATTCTGCAGACGCCCTCTCAAGGGTGAGTCCATTTTGTAATTTGGGGTGGTACGGGTTTGTATTTAAATTTGTCACTCATTCCACAAGAAGGCCTGGGCATTTAAGACAGGATAACTTTTTTGGTTTGTTTTGAGAAAAATAATTCTAATTGAAGCCTTATTTGCAAAAACTACTTTTGAAGTCTCTTGAAAATTACAGTTCCAAAAAACACATATTGGGTTGGTGTACTTAACTAACCATGTTTTTTTTTGTTTGTTTTTTTTTTCTCTCCCCTTCCTATGGGGCTTTCTGTGCCTGGTTAAAGGTAGACAGATTTTAAACCGAAAACCACAAGTTTCTGGAATTAGCCTGACTGGGTAGGACCTGGATAGGGATGGTGCTAGTTTACAATGAAGGGATTTTGTTCAAAGCTAAGAGCTCCATCAAGTTTTCTTTCCACTAATTTCAGTTGAGACTGGCAGGAAGAGAGAAAAGTGGACAAAAATTGGCCTTTTAAGGCTGCACAGTAACGGGTATGATTCATGAGTTCAACAGAGATAGGATTTACATGGAAAAAGCCTGGGGTACATCTGGGAACAGCAAATGTATATCAAAAGGCTTCCTTTCTTTTGTTCTTCCATGAAGACTTTTAGAGCATCAGATTTTGAACATCTTTTAAAGTCACACAACACACGCACACACACATGCATTCAGGTGCACAGGCACACACACACACACACACACACACACACACAAGCTACCCTCCAAACTGATGGGATTCCTTATCAATAACATTCTCTTTCTTGGCAATATAAGAAGAAAGGAGTGAAACATTTTGAGTTATAAATAAATTCTGCACACTACAGTCTTACAAGAATGGTCCACTTTTCAAAGTAAGCCTGAAATTGTCTTAAAAGCTCCAAATCCCCCCTCGCGTGTGGCATGAGACTGAGCCAGCCAGCATCTCCAGCTGTTAGTACCAAATCCTCCTCTCCCACATCCAAGCGATGCCTAATCAATGCATTAAGGATCGTGAACTTGATCCCATCTCTTCAGAATAGGCAGTAAATTTAAACTTTGAAGTGGAGAGCTCATAAAAAATAATGTCAGAGTAAGTACCTGACTTTCTCCAGAACACCATGCACTGACACCCTCCGCTTGATGCATTCATATAGTACAGTGATTTAGACATCATCAGACCCACCACCAGGTGGAGAGTACTTCATGGAAGTGAATTTTCTTTTCTTCATTAACAAAAAATAAAATAGCATCTAAGTGCCAATGTACGAGTTCTTGTAGAAAAATATCTCCAACAACAGTGCTTACCAACAGGGATATTCTACTTCTAACCATTGGCTTGGGCCCAAGAGAGTTTTTTTTTTAATTTGTTTTTTCTTTTTTCTTTTTTTTTGGAGAGGTTTTTGCTATAGGGCGTGTGCACTTGCCTGAAAGACAGAGAGAGACAGAAAGTGAGAAGTCACCCCCCAGGAGGGTGGCCACATCACAATCCCTTCTCCTCCATTCTCCTCTCAGGGTTTTGGGCACACATGCACACGTACCCAGCGTGAGTTTAAGCCACCGGGTCTGGGACTTGAACCACGGTCAACTACATGGGAGTCCAGCAACATAGCCATTACGCTAACTGCTGGTCCCTTGATTTGTTTTTTTAATAGTTTAGGGGTAAAGGTCTCCCATTTCTGTTTTCATATAAAAACTATTCTCTCCAATAAATCCATGTCCAAGAAGGGGAGTCATTTCACACCTACTCTGAGGCTTTACCTAAACTAATCTTCCACCTGTCAACCCTACATCCCAAAGCATCTTCAACCACCAAAATAAAATTAAAAAGAAAAAAATAATAACAAAACAAACCTTAAAAAATATACCCAGAAAAATAGAAAAAAATTAGAGTCAATGAACGAATTGGAGGGGAAAATTTCACCGGCAACTGTTTATAGCTATCTAGTGCCATGGCGAGGAGAGGCGGCCACGCAGCGTGGTGCTTCTGTGCCTCGTCCTGGGGTCCCAAGGCATTCCAGCTGCGCACTCGCCCTCACAGGCCCTGCACTACCGCCGTTTGGGGAGGATGAGGTTTCTCAGCATGTCGAAGGAGTTGCCATCCGGATGCACAGTCACCACTTCGCAGCCCTCCTGATGAACCTGAAGGTAGCCAGAGTCATCCAGGCCGACAATCGACACCTTCGGCCCCTCGGCACTTCCCAGGCAGACTTGCTGGCCACTGAAAGTGAAGAACAGGTGGTCACTGAGAATGCAATGGCACGGCTTAAGACGATCAGTTGAGTAATTACCCATTTATGCCAGGGAGTGGGTGGGGGCCAATCATGGTTAACACGCGGCCCAGAATGAGGGCCAACATTCTTCTGTCTCAGAAATTGTTTGAGTAACGCCTAAGTCCAGGCGTGGGGGCAAGTCCGGCAGGGAGCTGGGTTTTTCTTTATGCACCATGTCACTCCTCTTTCTGATCATTCGTGATGGTGGTTCCTACCACTTTCTCACCCCAGACACATGGTGCAACTCTCTGGGATTTTTGGCTGAGAAGGGGGGAAAAGAAGCTGAGTTGACACGAAACCGTTATCTTAAAAAATGAAGTAGGGGAGCACTAACTATAAGTACGTTCTCCTGCTTCTTTTGAACATCTTCCCAGTGGACCTGTTAAGTTCCATTCTTGTTAACCATTTTCGATGGAGAGAATTTTTCCTCGAAATTTTTTATTTTGAACAATTTAAAACCTTCAGAAAAGTTGAAAGACTAGTCTAATAAGCCTCACATTCCCTTTACTTACATTCACACTAAATGATAATGTTTTCCACATTTGCTTTCTCTCTTCTCTCTCTCTCTCTCTCACACACACTTTTTTTTTTTCTGCATTGTTTCAAATACATTGTAGGCATCATGACAGTTCATGTTTAAATACCTTAGTACGTATTGCTTGGGAACAGGACAGTCTCCTACAAACCCATAATGCCATTATCACCCTCAAGTAACTCAACCTTGGTACGGTACCATTATCGAATACACAGTTCATGTTCCAATCTTCCCATTGTCCAATTAATATCCTTTGTGGCTATCCGCCTCTATCCGGGAACTAATTCTAGATCGTACTACATTTAGTTGTCATGCTTAAGTCTTCTTTAATCTCAGACAATTTTCCTAGTTATGTTTTGTTTTAACACACTGATATTTTGTAGACTGGAGAACCCCTTAAAACACAGTGTGTGCTGGGCCCCAGATTCAGTCTTTCTGACTTAATAGGTCCAAGGTGGGACTTGAGAAGTTTTTTTTTTAGTAATTGCCACAGGTTGCATGTACTCACCAGAGAGAAAAGAGAGAGAGAAAGCCCCAATCCATTTTCCTCCCTGTCTATATCCTGTCATGATTTGGAGCATGCACACACACACACACACACACATACACACACAGACACAAGTCAAGCTACCAGGTACAGGATCTGAACCACCACTGGCCACATGGGATCTGGCTTCCTATGCAGAGGGCTTAACTGCTGTGTTATGAGGCCTGGGATTTGGCAATTTGTACTTTTATTCTTTATTTTATTTTATTTTATTTTTTATTTTTCAATTGCCAGAGGGTACATGTGCTGCCAGAGAGTGAACAGAGAGACGGGAAGAGAAAAGAGGGAGAAAACATCCCCTCTCCCTATGGAGCAAGGCCCTACTGCAATCACTTCTCCATTTCTCTGTCCTTAGGGGATTTGGGACCTGCATGCATACACATGTGGCATGCTATCCAGGCCAGCGAGGTGAGCATTTGAACTGTGGTGGAGGGCCATGTGGGATCTGGCTCCCTTAACTAGGCTCTGGGGCTGGCCCAAGAATATGTACCTCTAACAAGTTCCCAGTAAGCTCTCACTGCAGCCTCGGGGTCTCACTGGGAGAATCATTGTTATCTAGAATGTTCCACAATTCATGTTTGTCTGATCATTTCCTCACAATTAGAATCAGACTGAACTGATTTAAAACTCTCTGGAGAAGTGTCCTTTTCACCACATCCCTCTAGGAGGCACAAGGTGCCAGCTCCTCCCATTACGGGAAATGCAAACTTGGCATTCTTTAGGTCTCTCCGCAGAGACAGTAAAAGAATTACCCAGTACTCAATTCCTCATTTCAAGATACTGAACCATGGACTTAATAGGTGCATTTTAAAAGACTGAAGAGGGGCCAGCAAGTGGCATAGTGGTTAAGGTGCTGGACTCCCACATGGCTGTCTGCAGTTGGAGTCCCAGACCCAGCAGCTTGAAACTCACACTGGTGCGTGTGCATGTTTGCCCAGAATCCTAAGAGGAGAAGGGATTGCAGAGCAATCACCCCCTCTGGGGGTGATTTTTCACTTTCTCTCTTTCCATCTCTCTCTGTCTCTCTAGTGAGTGCATGTGCCCTATAACAAAAATTTCTCTCCAAAAACAAAAAAAGAAGAGCCAGCACTGACCTGTGAACCCAATATTTATAGTACAGGGGAAGTACACCATTGGGCCCTTTGTCCTGAAATGTGTCGATCAGTTTCTCCAGCATGGTCACAGTTCTAGCGATGAGATAATCAGCTCGTAAGGGCTTCAGCTGTGCCTTGTGTTGCTTATTGTACTCTGTGACGAGGTCGTTGATGCATATGGTCGGGTTACTGTTAGTCACATTAAATCCACAGCCTGGAAAACAAACCATCAAAAGAATGAGCAGCTCCACACGCTGACGGCATCATACTCCTCTCCATTTCCTGGCAGAAGTTACAGCTTCCATTGTCAACTTCTACTTACTCCTTCATTTCAAATTTATTGTGTCCAGGGGGCAGGCAGTGGTGCAGTGGTAATGAACTGGGCCCACATGGGAAAGGTCCTGGGTTCACATCCTGGAACTTTCTTAAACACACCATGCATGCATGCTCATGATTCAGGCCAGCTGAGACTGGACCTAGATCACAGCATGAGGACCCTAATGGGGATGCCTCTCTCCACCTCTCTGCCTTCTCTGTCTCTCTCATGGAAGAAAGAAATAAATCAACTTAAAAACTTGGGTGGTCTCGGCCACTTAAGAGAGTAACGTATCTTTTTTCTTTTTTTCTTTTTTCTCTAGGGCGCGTGCACTCGCCAGACAGAGAGAGACAGAGACAGAGAGACAGAAAGTGAGAACCCCCCCCCCCCCCCCCATGGGGGATGGCCACGCCACAATCCCTTCTCCTCCGTTCTCCTCTTGGGATCTTGGGCATGCATGCACACGCGCCCGACGTGAGTTTAAGCCACCGGGTCCGGGACGCGAACCGCGGTCGACTACATGGGAGTCCAGCGACATAGCCATTACGCTAATTGCTAGTCCCGAGAGTAACATATATTTGAGACTATTTTCCTTTTTGTTTTTCCTTACTAGTTTCGTTCCAATGAGGACCATCTTGACCTTACTACAAATAAGAAGTTGGAAAAAAGAAAGCCATGTTTGATTTCGTTTAGTTAAACAGAAGCTACTAATGGGACAAACTTCCTTACTATTATTTCTAGTGATATCTCATGCAGTCTAGCCAAGAACTATAGTTCTGCACTGAGCCCAATATAAAATAAAATCTGCTTCTTCTCCTCCTATGTGTCTAATAGAACACATGCTTAAAAATGAGGAATTCTGTTCAGGTCTAAAAAATAAACTCTGGCTCAGAGACTTCAACCTTGGTCATGGCATAACCCTAAAACATGTCTTTTCATACTTTTTCCTTGGAAGTCTTTGGTACTAAAGTTACACTGTTGGCAAGGAGCCAGCCTGTGTTCAGCAGCTCTTTTTCAGGGTCCAAAACCACGGCATCAGGAGAGAGGCTACCAGAGGCTGTGTGGGCATAGGCTGATCTGGGCTATTACTTAACAGCCCCATCCTCTCGGAGAGAGGCTAGCTTCTTCCGCTTTCAGCAAGGCTCTGCGACAATCTCAAACAGGTCTTCAGTAAGAAATGAAGTGCTGTGAGAACTAGGCAGTGAGACTACCAGGTTTCCAGTACCTCTAAGAAAATCATTCCCTGGGGCTGGCAGCTGGCCTGGTGGCTAAGGCACTCAGCTCCCACATTGCCGACTGCAGTTCAAGTCCTGGATCTGGCAGCTTGTTTTCTCACTTTCCTCTCTCTCTCTCTCTTTCTCTCTGGTCAAATTAATAATAATGATAATAATAAGTAAATAAATAAAATTAATGAATTCTTTAAAAAAATTTCTCCAATATTCACTTCAGATAGAACAATGACCTTTGTAATCACAGTATTCTCCAGTAAATGTTCTGCCATTTTCAGTGTAAAGAGAAGAACTGATTGACCTCAGATTTTTTTTTTTTTTTTGAGAAGTTTTTGCTTATAGGGTGCGTGCGCTCGCCAGACAGACAGAGACAGAGAGGCAGAAAGAGAGAAATCACCCCCCAGGGGGGATGGCCACCCACAATCCCTTCTCCTCCATTCTCCTCTTGGGATCTTGGGCACACACGCACACGCACACGCACCCGGAGTGAGTTTTAAGCCACCAGGTCTGGGACCCGAACCGCGGTCGACTACATGGGAGTCCCGCGGTCGACTACATAGGAGTCCAGTGACATAGCCATTAGGCTAACTGCTGGTCCCAGATTTTTTTATTTTTTTTTTGGAGAGGTTTTTCGCTATAGGGCGCGTGCGCTCGCCAGACAGAGAGAGACAGAGAGACAGAAAGCGAGAAATCACCCCCCAGGGGGGATGGTCACGCCGCAATCCCTTCTCCTCCATTCTCCTCTCGGGATCTTGGGCACGCACACACACGCGCCCGGCGTGAGTTGTAAGCCACCGGGTCCGAGACGCGAACCGCGGTCGACTACGTGGGAGTCCAGCGACATAGCCATTACGCTAACTGCTGGTTCCCACTGGTCCCAGATTTTTTTAAAAAAAAAAACACTGGCTATTAAAATACAAAGCAATGTAGCTTATGCTTGGAAATAAGTAACTAGAGAAACTGGAATTGCAGTTGTTCATTCGTTCACTCACTCAACGGTATCTATTAACAACATCTGAAAGTGCCTATTGAATTAAACGAAGGGCTATTTAGTAATGAAAATTCTCCCCTGCATTGAGAAAGTTAAAATCCCTAAGAAGAACATCAACACTGAATGCTGTCACCTTCAGCTGTGTCCTTCCAAGGACCAGCAAGCATCCCACTGGCACCGCTGAATCTTTTCCCAAAGACTCTCCCGAGCCCACTCCCAAGAACTTAAGAATTTAATGAAAGCTCTGGATTTTCCCATAGGAAAATGTTTCATTTCCCCCATGTTGATGAAATTCGTTAGCTTCCCAAAGCCATCCATGGGCCTCTTCGATACTTCTGGACTCTACTAAGGAATCTGTGTCTTGTCAAATGACTCATTTAAAGATAGGAAACAGAGCTGTAAGGGGATGAAGGAGTTTGCCTAGAAAAACACTGCCAGTTGGTAGCAGAGCTAGAAACATAAGCCTTGTGTTCCTTGGCCAGTACTTCCAACACATGGTCACGTGTCTTCTGCCCATTACTGAGTTCTGAACACCAATTAAGTTCTGCTAGGCATTAGGGGAAGGCTGATAGTTGATGTACAGGGGACTAAGAACTTCTGAAAACTGCTCTGAACCCATCTCCCTGCCTGATTTGAAACTGCTGAGAGGAAAGGGGGATTCATTACCTTACCTTGAACGCCTGGAACTTAGGATTAAAAAGGCAATTTCTTTTCATGGCCTGAAAAAGTCAAGTTAAACATGCAAGATCCAGGAACAGAAGCTTAGAAATTAACTTTTTTTTTTTCTTATTACAAAATGGTACATTAAGTGTACCGTTTTCACCATTTCAAATTGAGTGAGAAGCAGTGGTGTGGAGAGGTATAAGAAAATGCCTGTTTGATATGATACCACTTTGATGGTCTCTATGGCCACAGGTAGGAAATGCTACCTCTCCACCCCCAAAGTACTTTCAATCTTTTCTGCATGCACACCATGCTCTGTAACTACAAGGCTCAAAGAAAAAGATATCTCGTATGATGATCTTCTCCCCTCAAAGTAAGTATGCACAAGTCATCATTTTCACTGGCTTATTAATCTAAAAATGCTGGGGAAAAGGCTTTCATAACTTACCAATAAGTATATAAAATGTTTCTCCCATGAGTGTTGAGTTAACCAGCACTCCACCAATCTTCATGAGGTCACTGTAATAAATATCGTTGGGCCACTTCACTCGTAAGTTTATATCCTAAAGGAAAATCTGCACATTAATTAAGAAATCACAGGACACAAAGGGACCAGGTGAAGTCATTTAGCTAAAAGAAAGATGAGCAGAATACTATAAAAAATAATGGAACATGGACTTCATCTTCTCTTCTTTTTCAGACAGCAATAACTTCTTTGGGACAATATAATATTAAAGTATCTCTTGGGGCTAGATAGTGAGAGATCTAAAGAATATAATCAGCATAAATCTTAGCATTCTATCCTCTCCACTGTTTCTTTTTCTCTTTCTTTCTTTTTTTTTTTTTTTTTTTTTGGAGAGGTTCTTGCTATAGGGCGCGTGCGCTCGCCAAAAAGGCAGAGAGAGACAGAGAGACAGAAAACAAGAAATCACCCCCCAGGGGGGATGGCCACGCCACAATCCCTTCTCCTCCATTCTCCTCTCGGGATCTTGGGCATGCACGTACACACTCCCGGCGTGAGTTTAAGCCACCAGGTCCAGGAGTCGAACCACGGTTGACTACATGGGAGTCCAGCGACATAGCCATTACGCTAACTGCTGGTCCCTTAACTGTTTCTTATCATTAAAAAAACACGTACTGGGCCAGCCAAGGTAACACAACATTCCATGTTGCTGAGGCCACATGGAAAGGTCCTGGTTTTGCATCTGGTACATACTAAGTGCAGGCATGTGCCCATGATCCAAGCTGGCTGAGGCTGGGGGCAGATCACATCACAAGGACCCTGTTGGGGATACCTGCTTCTCTTTGTGTCTCTGTCTCTCTTATGGAAGAAACAAAGAAACAAACAAACAAAACCTACTTTCTACGAGGATGTGGGGCGGTGGGCGAAGTGTAAATGGTGCCAGCATTAAGGAGCTCATCTGAAACACCTGCACCTCGGGGACTCTGGTCTTTGTTGCCCTCCCAAATCCCCTTCCTTTCTCCTTCTTCTCTGCCCTCATCTCGCCTGTGCCCATCAGGATGGCAAGGAGAACAGGCCCCTGCCTGGGCAGGAGAACACCCACAGAGTTCTCGAAACACAGACATCGTGTGGGCGGTGGCTTATTTCCCAGCTGGCCCTGACCTCTGGCTCCTGCTTGACTTCACACCTTCGGATCCAGGCAGTTCATGGTGCAGTTTATGAAATTTTGGGTTCTCATGCAGGTAAATAAGAATATCTTTTCTGGGGGCAGCAGATGGTACAGTGGTTATATTGTTGGTCTCCCACATGGCTGACTGCAGTTCAAGTCCCGGGGATCTGGTGGCTTGAGGCTCCTGCCCGGCATGTGTGCATGTGCGCCCAAGATCTGGGGAGGAGAATGGAGGAGAAGTGATTGTGTCATGGCTATCTCCCCTAGAGGGTGATTTCTCACTTTCCCGCTCATTGCCTCTATCTCTCTCCCCAGTGAGCACACATGGCCTAAGGCAAAGACCTCTAAAAAAAAAAAATCTATTCGAAGATGAAGAGAAGGGTTGTACAATTATTTTTCCTTTTCTCAGTTGTTCAAACAGTTGCTATGATTCTCCCATGTGTAAAGAACTATTGTAACTATTGCGGAGATAAAATAAAATGCATCCTGCTTCCAAAGACCTGGTAACTTTGTAGGAGTGAAGACAGAAGCACACATAACTCTGCTTCAAAGCAACATGTGGTAGATACCATAAAAGTGGTTTAAATACTTAAAGAACTGTAAGGTTGCAGAGGCAGGAGTGCTGGAGCTGCGGATCTAGACGTGGCATTTGAGCTGGGCCTCAAAGGATGAACAGAATTCAAGATGCAGAGGAGAAAACAGGGGCAGAGGCATGTGGGTGAGAGGGAGGGGTACAGGCGCCCGTGGGGATTTCACAGACAGAAGGAACAGCAGGCACAGGAGCAGGGACCCCTGGCAGGCTCTGCAGGAATGGCAAGCTGCATCAGGTTCAGGGAGCAGGGTTGTGGGTTCTTGTTGTTGGTTATGTCTGGCTGGGGACAAGCTGGGGCTCTAGTAAAGGCCATGAGGTACGTGAACTCTACACAGGGGGTGCTATTTCAGCCCTGTAGTCGCTACACTGTGCAGGCCATGTGGGCTACATTCAAAACAGATCCAATTCAAAATCAAAGTCATACCACACAGGGGAGGCTGGGTTCGGACGGCCATGGGAACAAAATAATGTTTAATTAAGGGGCCAGCAAGTGGTGTAGTGGTTAAGGCACTGGACTCCCACACGGCCAACCATGGTTCAAGACCTCAGATCCAGTAGCTTGAAAGTCACACTGGGCATATGCACGCGCATGACTAAATCCCCAGAGAATAGAGGAGGGGATTGCGGCATGGCCACTGCGGCGGGTGATTTCTTGATTTCTGTCTCTGTCTCTCTGGCATGTGCATGTGTCCTATGGCAAAAATTTCCCTCTTAAAAAAAGAAAGGGTTAGTGAGAGTTTTATTTATTTATTTATTTTTCCACAGGGCATGTGTGCTAGCCAAAGACAGAAAGAGACAATGTGAGGGAAACTGAGAAGTCAACTGTTGAAGGGATGGCCACACCATAATCTCTTCTCCATTCTCCTCCTGGGATTTTGGTCATGTACACACATGTACCCAGCATGATTTTCAAGCCGCCAGGTCTGGGCCTTGAACCACAGTTGGTCATATGGAAGTCCAGCACCTTTACCACTATACCACCTGCTGGCCCTTAGACTTTCTTAAGGAGAATGGGAATACCCCCCATCCCTGTGTACAGTGAGGGCAAGCTTCCCACCTCCCACTCTGGAGGTGCCGGCATAGCCTCTGCACACAGCAGTCTGGGAGGGTGCTCGCTGAGCAAACCATCAAGGCTACAAGGGCAGAAGCAGAGTAGGACAAGCTCAGCACTCATTCCATGCTGTAGGCTCAGGCCTTCACTTATTTTCTTGAGTGTGGCTAGGGGTATAAATACCAGGGGACCTCAAAAAGTTCTTGGAAAAATGGAATGAAAGTACTGATTGATCTTGGTGCAAAAAAGTTTGAAATCCATGCACAGTATTTTCTTTCTTTTTTTAAAAACTTTATTTTATTTATTTATGTGTCTATGTATTTATTTATTTATCTTAATTTGACCAGAGAGGGACAGAGAGTGTGTGTGAGTGTGTGTGTGTGTGTGTGTGAGAGAGAGAGAGAGAGAGAGAAAGTAAGCCACCAGGTCTGGAACTTAAACTGCAGTGGGCCATGTGGGACTCCAGTGCCCTTAACCACCACACCACCTGCCAGCCACTCATGCACAGTATTTTTATAATGCACATTTCCGTGAGCTTCTGGAAGACCCACTGTACCTTCTCCAAAAAGAGAACTTTATTTTTTTTTCTCTCTCTCTCTTTAAATTTTTATTTGTTTGCTGTGGAGCATGTGTGCTTGCTGGAGAGAGACAGAGAGAGAAAGGAAAAGTGAGAAAGCACCCCCCACTCCCCACAGCGGGTATGGCCATACCACAGTTCCTTTTCCTTCATTCTCCTCTTGGGATACTGGGTACGCATGCACATGTGTCTGGTGTTTTTCTCAAGGCACTGGGTCTGGGACTCAAACCACATAGTCAGCCATGTGGGCTCCAGCTGCCTTAACCATCATCCTACTGGTTGGCCCAGGAACTGTATATATCAATTGTTTTCTTTTTTAAAAGATTGCTAGAGTGCACACTCTCATCAGAGAGAGACAGAGAGAGAGAGAGAGAGAGAGAGAGAGAGAGAGGGAAAGTGAGAAAGCAGCCCCTAGGCTGGATGGTTACATTGCAATTCTTTCTCCTCCATTTCTCCCTCCTTCCGAGATTTTTTGACATACACGCACATGGCCCCAATGTGTTTTTCCAGCAGCCAGGTCTGAAACTCTAACAGCATGGTCAGCCATGTGGGATCCAGCCACTTTAACCACCACACCACCGGCTGGCCCTCACGACTACTTTCTGAAAGATGAAACGGACGGCTCAGTCGTTGCAGGCCACACACTGGAAGATTCATGATGAGCCAGAAACCCATCAGACATATCAAGGACGCTGGGTACGTGGTAATAAATGCCCACGTCAGTGACTTGGTATAATATGGGTGGCACAGACTCTAGAATTACCTACGTTTATGGAATACCAACGATTTAAACACAGCAACTGTGAGGATGTGGCCACATGGAGGAGGACTTCAGAGGACTTCATTTAAACACCAACAGCACCTGCGAGTCGTCATTGAGAATCATAATCATCCTTTTAACATCTTACTTCAGGAATCAATATGATTTTTCCTTTTTTTTTTGTTATGCTGACATAAGAGCTGTAGGTTGGAGGATGACAGAGGAGGAATCTCCTTCTATTCATATGAAATTTTTCCAAGAAAATTTAGGAGGGGGCATACAGAGTGAAAGCCTAGGTCTGTAAGAAAAGGCTATTTTAAAAAAAGAAAAAGAAAAAGAAAAGGCTTTAGGCACAGTGTTAACCATTCTCTTTCCTTTTTAATAACTGACGCCAATGTATCTGAGGGTAATAATGAAGCAGCACACCTGTTCTTAACAGCTGGGGGAAGAGAGTCCTAGACAAACTTAGATATCAGACTCGGTCATCTGTAGACAAAGGACAGTTCTGCTGAATACAGACCATGGTAAATAGAGGCAGGAAATGAGAATGGTTTTTAGGTCCATAAAACAAGCCTTTCTAACAGAACACACAGACCTAGATCCCATCCAGTCCAGCAAACCTCACCCAGTGCTTCAACCCCCCCAAAAAGCTTGCCCTTACCAGGATGTTGGCGAAATTTGACCAACAGGATGGAAAGGGAATCCTGGGGGAAAATGCATTCTGCCAAGCCTGAAGCCGCAAGAAAACCAGATAGTGAAAACAAAAATCCAACAGAAAACCCCAACAGGATGGTTGGAGTTTTACAAACAAGGGCACTTAGCTACCAGCTTTGCAAAGGGCAGGCTGAGGCTCAGTTCTAGTTCTACCCACAATTATGCAAATGTGCTTCAGGAAAAACAAAACAGGCTGGATTTTGCATGCTCACAGGGGTGGGAAGGAGAATGAAAAGATACATACCTGATACTCGGGAATGGACCGTACAGCCTCCACGACAGCCAGGGACATTAGATGCTGGACAAATGGGATCCTCTGTCCCAGCTGGGATCTCAGTGGGATGGAGATGAGCAGGGTAGAGAGAGCACATCCCATGGGGCTCAGCCACGCGTTCCTTCCTCGTCCTGGAACACAGACCCATGGGGACATGTGCCCTTCACCACACACACAGACTCAGACAGGCACAGTGCTGGAGCCACCCGCAGAAGCGATATCCCACTTGAAGAAACCTGGATTCATTAAAATGCCCAGATATTCTCCAATTAACGCAATAAAATGTTTTAAAAGCTTTTTTAAATTTGAAGTTCTACTGGTGAAAAACTTTCCAGTAATTCACATAATGCTCTGCCTCTGTGAGTATATCATTCATGCTTTGATAATTCAAAATCTTACAGTGTATGGACATCACTGAGTTTGATTTTTATGATATGGCCATGCAAGAGAAAGCAGAGACACTGAGAAACTGGACTGAGCTGTACTAATTCATGAGAGGTTCTGGAAGATGCTTTTCAGAAGTGATCCCTATCATGGTGACAGCTGCACTACCAGCAAATACATAGCCCCCCTTATCTACAGTTTTACTCTCTGGGGGTTTCTGTTACCTGCAGGCAACTGTGGTCTGAAAAAACATGAATACTGTATAGCAAGATGTTTTGAGAGAGACCACGTTCACATCACTTTTATTACAATATATTGTTATATAATTGTTTTATTTCATTATTATCTGTTGTCTGTGCCTTATTTATAAATTAAACCTTATCACAGGTATGTAATTAGGTATAGAAAAAAATATATATCTAGAGTTCAATACTCTCCTAGGTTTCAGACATCCACTTGGGGTTTAGAACACATCCCTGTGGATAAGAGAGGACTGCTGTATACTAAAAGCCACAGAGCTGGGGGCCAACAGGTGGCGTGGTGGTTATGGCACTGGATTACACATAGCCGATCATAGTTCAAGTTCCAGACCCAGCAGCTTGAAAATCATGCTGGGTGCATGTGTGTGCCTGCCCAAAATCCCAAAAGGTGAATGGAGAAGAAGGGATTGCACCATGGCCATCCCTCACTTTCCCTCTCTGTCTCTCTCGCACAAGTGCATGCACCCTGTGGCAAAAACCTAAAACAAACAAACAGATCATCCAAACTCACAGAGCTATGCACTTTAAGTTGAAGGGTTATATGGTATGTGAATTATATTTCAAGAAAGCTGTTTTTAAAAAGTGATTCTTGAGACTAACTCTGTGAGTTGTTACTTTTCTTTTTAAAACTTTTAAAATTGTATTTATTATTACTATCTTTAAATTTGACCAGAGAGGCAGAGACAGAGACAGAGAGAGAGAGAGAGATAAAGTGAGAAAGCAAGCCACAAGGTCTGGGACTTGAACCACGGTCAGCCATGTTGGAGTTCAGCACTCTAACTACCATGCCGCCTGCTGGCTTAAAGTTGTTACTTAAATAGAAATGAGGAAAATAAAATATTCAAGATGAGAGGTACAGTTAATCAAAGTTCTTCTATAATGTCTTTTTTTTTCTTTTGATAAAAATAATTTTCATTCTCTTTGAGTTATGTTCAAAAGATATGTTCAAGAGAAAGAGGTGGAAAATAGTAGATTTATTTCTTTACTTCTGAGAAAGTCGTAAGAGCCTCAGAGTTCAAAGCGCATTTGGGTCAGCCTGGCGCCAGCTGGGGACCAGGAGGGGCAGGGGCCAACTATACACAGAGCACCCCCATCAACGCGGCCTCCTGTGCAGGCGCTGAGCGGAGACCCTGCTGGCAGCTAGACTCTGGGCTCTGGGAGGAGGCAGGCTCTTGCATCTGGGGATCAACAAGGGGCTGGGTCCCCTGAGCAGTGCCCACTGCAGGCCAAACCCAGTGCCAGATGGGGCAGTGACTGGCTGGACCTCTCCACGTGACACTCAATATAACACAGAAGGTACCTCACAGGGAACCTTTAGGAATACATGTCTTCATAACACAGTTACAGTTCACAACTGCAAAGCCCAGAATGTGCCAGAGAGAAGATTTTCCAAGAAGCAGGTAACCGGACGTTAAAGCCATTATAAGCAAACGTCAAATGGTTAATAAACATCAGAGTTTGAGAAAGTGCTTTAACTCTAAGGCTACATTTTCCGGTTACTGTTTCCTTCCTTGCTCCTCCATTTCCGAGTGTACACAAACAGAAAGGGCTTCTAATGAAAGTCCAAGAATGATCAGCACACATTGTCCACAGGATTGCTGGACACGAGAGTCACAGCTTTTAGAAAAGAAAAATAACAGTAACAATAACAAAAGATGACTGACCTTTGCCCTGGGTTTGCCGGCCTGCGATCGCTATTAAACCCATTTCCTGCGGCATCTCAAACATCAACCTGCAAATGGTGGGAAAGACTGGTCAGCCAGAACAGGGACATGCACGTGAGAACAACAGCTCTTGGACAGAAAGAGGGCCAGGTCTGCATTCATCTGTGGGTGTGTGGCTAAGGACTGCCAGCTTCTGCAGACACGTCAAGCCAGGAGGGCTCTCGGCCTCCTCTGCACCCTTGCACTGCGAGTGACTGGAAAGGAATGAAGACAATACCATTTAATATCAGAAGAGATACTGTACCTGCCAGAGCTGTGTTTCCGTTTGTTTAAGACTTGGTTAGATTAGATTTCTCCCACACATCCTATCAAGTGCTTCCTGCCCCCTCTGAGGGGTGTACCTTCTTCGAGTGACAACTAGCAATCCCTGACATTTGTTTCCACTTACGGTGTGTTTCTGTGTGAACACTAAACACAATCATAACAGAAGTTTCTGATTATTCAGAAAACCAATATGGTGGCAATAAAGCCGTTTAAAAAATACACTATCCCCTGAGAACTAATTATGTTTTAACTATAGTAAATAAATCTACACCTTCTGAGAACTCAAGAGAACCCTGGATCATTTTAGGCTTCAGTGCTGCTTTTAAACTGGTTTCATTTAAAAGAATGCAAACTTCCCTTTGGGAGAAAGGCAGAAAAGTATACTGTATTTCCACCAAATGGGTCAACATTAACTTTTTTTTTTTTTTTTTTTTTTTTTTTTCAAAAAAGGAAAGGGGGAGAAGCTCTCACTCTGAGAATTTCTTCAAAGCTATGTTCTACGTAGTTTAACTCCGTGTTGGAACGCTTTTCTTTCTAGCTGTCAGCTGCAGTCCCCAGTAGCTGCTATTCAGGTATGAGCAGAGATTGTTTGTGGTAGGATTTATTTAACAGTGAAATCAGGGTTGCCCAGTTGTCACTGCAGCTGGGAGGGCCTCTGAAATACTTTATTTTTGTGAGAGGAGGATGGCAAGGGCAGGGATGAGGGTGGGAGGATATTTTGTATGAACATGAAGTTTCTAAAAATAAGCCTCCTGCGTCCCACAGCAGCCATGTTGGGGGGAAAGAAGCTTTCTAATGAAAGGCCATGCTCTGAGAAGCTCCAAGCTCTCCTCTGGGCTAAGGAACCAGGTGGCACTTTACAAATGACTACAACTCAGTGGAAGCAGAAAAACATTTAAGGGCAGAGAAAAACCACCATCGATGTCTCCCCTGTGCACCCACGGCTCGCAGCGCTCCGCCCGCCTGCATGTATGACCTGGTTAGACAGGTGGGGCCCAGAAGACCCTTCTCTTGTTATGAAGACCTTGCGTGACACTGAGCGGGGGACGTGGCCGGCCGGACAGCTGTCTCCCCATGAGGCTGCTGGAACAGGCACTCGCCACCCCTGGGCCATTCCCACTTCCATCTCACATGAAATACAGCTCTAGAAGTATTTCTCTTGGACACCATGAATAACTCATTGAGATTGAAAGTGCCTATACACCGCTGGGCTCTAAGAATAAAGCGTCCTTTTCTTATGTTGGGCCGGCGGAAAATCCTAAAAAGGATTCTTTGTTAATATTGTCTTCCAGGAACTTCTCCTTTCTAGAGGGTCCCTGCAACCCCTCACCTAAGCTCCTAAGGCCAGGGGCCTCTCACAGGGAATATTGCTGGGGGTGGGAGTGATGGATGATTTAGCACACTGTGAGCAGAATGTGAAGGCTCTCTGGATCGCACAGAATCTAGGATGTTCTTTTAATAAACATGTAGACGGTAAACAGTCATATCCCATACCCAGCGATGGTGATGGGGGTAGGGGTGGCAGGAAAAAGGTTGGTTCAGAAAACAAACAGACTTCTAGAACAAAGAGTAATGATTAAGGGAACGTATGCACTAAACTGCTAGAGGTTTGGCAACAGTTAACAGGGCATATTAATGAGAAGAGGGGCCCGTGCTGCTGAAGGCCAAGAGGAAATTCTGCAAGGAGGGAGACAACGGGGGAAGGAGTTAATGCTTCGTTTTAGACAACTAGAGGCCGGCTAGATTTATTTGTGCTATCTGAGATAACTCTGGGGGCCAAACCACACTGCTCCCAGTCAACAAAGAAGCATTTATGAGCTTTGTAAATTTTGCATTTCTGTAAAGTGAAGTTGCTTGAGTTTGCTTTTGCAGAAAGGAGACCATAAATGCATTTCCATCCTTAGCTGATGGTGTCCTTCAAATGGAAAAGGAAAAAAGAAAAAAAGGTGGGGTTATATAATGCCTACCACCCTGTCTCTGTATATTTTCTTTGCTTGTTGGCAAAGACTGTGGAATGAGAGTTGTGTGAGTGGCGGCTGAGCATAGTCGTTGTAGCACCAAAGGGCACTGGAGAAAAGTGCTCTGTCTTGTACGTGTGTGTTCCGGGTCTGAAACACCCAGAGCCCACTGAGGGTCACTCTACAAACAAGACAGCCTCCTGGCCCCTGTGGCTGCAAAGCCATCGCAGCAGCCATAGGTGCTCTGCCAACAGAAACGCTCTGCTTTTCATGGGGTCAGAGGACAAAGACTAATCTATGAGAGTATGAATTAGTGACAAATCCAAATGAACAAAACTTTAAATTCAGACCCAATCCATTCACTTTGAGGATGTAAATGTTAGGAAATAGTCCACATTCATGACAGTGTCATAAAAGTAGAAATTGGAAAATAGGGATCAGCAGATGGTGTAATGGTTATGTCACTGGACTCCCATATAGTCAGCTGCAGTTCAAGTCCTGGACCTGGCCATTTAAAACTCATGTTGAGCACAGGTGCTTGCCCAAAATCCTGGGAGGAGAATGGAGAAGAAGGGACTATGGCGTGCCTCATTTTCTGTCTCTCTGTCTCTCCAGCAAGCACACGTGTCCTGTAGCAAAATCTCTTAAAAAAATTCTGGCAAATAAGCTAACCATTTAATAGAGGAATAACTAAAATAAGGTCTATATTATAGTACATAAAGCCAATGGAATAATTTGTAGTAATTAAAATGACAGAAAAAAATGTTTGCAAGAGAATACTAAGTTAAAAAGCAGGAAACAAAAACTACATATACTTTTATTCCAACTATGTAAAATTCATAGAAAAGGGAGGGAAGTTTGACAGATTGTTAGTAGTAGTTATATTAGGATAGTTTTTTCTTTATTTTCAAACTTTTTTTTAACATGGTTGATTACCTTTTGATTTAGAAATTATTTTGGAATTTCTTTAGAGAAAAAAGTATGGCTTTTATGCTTAGATATAATATTTGTAATTAACTATTCATCAATATTTCTAAGAATAAGACCAAAGGATGTCCTTTAACGGTAAAAAAAAAAAATGTCTGCAGCACTCACTTTATTATAACTAATGAGCAAAAGCCCATGTGATAGTCACTGGAGAGCAGGAATTCTAAAATCAGTCTGTTTATATGCAGTGTCAGCTTTAAGCATTTTAGACTTTGTGACCCAGTGACTGTA
The DNA here is from genome assembly GCA_026018925.1 of Tupaia tana. Lineage (NCBI taxonomy): Eukaryota > Metazoa > Chordata > Mammalia > Scandentia > Tupaiidae > Tupaia > Tupaia tana. Next base: position 143,004,338 of record JAKSZU010000001.1, on the reverse strand, counting down.
CTTCTAGAGTTGAATCCTAACGAGTATTTAGACAGGAAACAAAACAATTCAGGGGCACAACTACTCACAACAGTATTACTGACACACTGTGAAAACTCGGAAACGATCTAAACAGTTCACAACAAAAGAATGAAAACATCACAGGACCCCCATGTGAGAGAACTTCAGACAGCCATGAGCGACACGAGCCGACGTGTGTCAGATATTACTAGGTGACTCACTCAGATGCAGAATCGTGTACACAACAGGATTCTAATGATGTCATTAAAAACTGTTAAGGAATATGCCAGAACATTAGCTGTGATCTTCCTGGGGAGTGGAATTGTTTGAAAAATACAGAAAAGTACAAAAGGGAAAATATGTTAAATGAATAAGTCCCTATTCTCATTAAAAGAATATACTTGTTTAGAATTTCTCTCCCTTTAAAACAATACACAGATATATTTTATAAGGTATGTTTCTGATCACAAAAAAAATTTTATTTTGGAGCTATTAAGATGATACTATGGATGTATAGTAGTTATGGACATTTTTACTATATTGATAAGTAAAAAAAAGGAAAGGCTTAAAAAGAATATGATAGGAAGATTCACTTTTTTTGTTTGTTTTTAAGAGTGATTTTTGCTATAGAGTGTGTGCACTTGCCGGAAAGACAGAGAGATAGAAAGCGAGAAATTACTCCCCGGGGGAGACGGCCACACCGCAACTCCTTCTCCTCGATTCTGCTCTTGGGATCTGGGCACATACATGTGTCTGGCATGAGTTTTAAGTCACCAGGTCTAAGACTTGAACCACGGTCGACTACATGGGAGTCCAGTAACATAATCATTATGCCACCTGCTGGTCCCAAGATTCACTATCTTAAAAAAAACCAATTATTTAATTTTATTTGTTATTATTATTTTTTATTTTGACCAGAAAGAGACAGAGAGAGAGAAGGGGAAGTGAGAATACAAGCGTCCAGGTCTGGGACTTAACCATGGTTGGCCATGTGGTAGTCCAGCGCCTTAACCACCACCTACCTCCCAGCCCCTAGATTTGCTTTTTGTAAGGTGTGCATTTATAGAATACAGGACACAAATGAACAGCAGTTATCTCTAGAAGGTAGAAATAGAATTATATGATGATTTAAATTTCTTATTTATGTTATTGTATATAATCTCTGGTGTGTAAGACTGCAAGTGATTTTTATTTCCCTTTTTATACTTTTCTGAAATTCCCAATATTTCATTAAGGTAGTGTATTCATTTTATAATCAGGAAAAATGTAATTTTAACAAAGATTTATTTAAACTCGAGTTTTCTGTTAAGTAGGTTAAGCCTGCATTTGCTTGCTAGTTGGTAAAAGAGCCTCCTCCTGCCAGAGATTGGAGATTCTCAAAGAAAGGCAGCTTTCCCGGGCACTCTGTGGGTCACCTGAAACCCACAGGCACATGCCTGGTCATGCATGTCCCAAGCTTGTGCCCTGGTGCTGTGGCCTGTGGAATGGTGGCAGGCTGTGCCTGGTCGTGGGGCTGCACGTACCACCTGGGGCAGCTTTCCACCAGAAGCTAAGCTGCACCGCAAGCTGAGGTCTCTTTCTTAAAGCAGCGTCCTGGGCCAGGCCGCGTGGTCCCAGGCAGTAGGGCTGGAGAGGAATGTGCCTGCCGCTCTCTCGGGGTCTCCATGCCAGGTCTCTGGTGGGGGGCTCCATCGACTCCTGGCTCTTTTCAGGGCCAGGGACCTCAGCTTGGCACCAAGCTCGATTTCTTTGTCTTCTTCTTTCCCCTCCAGTTTTCTCAGTTCTGATGCCTTTTCTTCACTTTGCTTTATTTTCCACATGTGAAAAAGACACCAGAAAAAGGAGTGGGGAGAGAAGAGGGAGATGGCAGAGCCAGGCAGCACACTTAAGGGTCACCATTTATTTTTGGTTGTTAATATTTTGACTGACAAATGAATTCTCACTGGTCATCCTATGGACTTCTGTGTACTTCAGAGATTTGAAATAGTGCCAGATTTAATTTCAAAACTAATTTTCTTCTTAAGGTCTTTGCCACAGGGTGCATGCACTTGCTAGAGCAAGAGAGAGAGAGAGAGCAAGAGGAAAAGTGAGATATCCTCCCCAAAGAGGATGGCAATGCCGCAATCCCCCTCCCTCATTCTACTCCTGGGATTTTCTGTGCGCGCACGCACACACACACACACCTGGCATGGTTTTCAAGCCTCCAGGTCTGGGGCTCAAACTGTGGTTGGCAATGTGGGAGTTCAGTACTTTAGCCACCATGCCACCTGCAGACCCCTCAAAACTAATATTTTTATGTATTACATAGTGAAAACTAACCAGTATATTTAGGTGGTACTTTTGAAAAGTTAAAAAGCAAAAATATCAAGATACTTTACCGTTTACAAAAAGTGTTACTTTAAGAGTACAGTAGTTAATTTTTTTTTTTCTTAAAACTATCTTCTGGGCAGGAATACATACCATTGCTTTCTTTTTTTTTTTTTTTTTTTTTTTTTTTGGAGAGGTTTTTGCTATAGGGCACGTGCGCTTGCCAGACAGACAGAGAGAGACAGAGAGATAGAAAGCAGGAAATCACCCCCCAGGGGGGATGGCCACGCCGCAATCCCTTCTCCTCCATTCTCCTCTCGGGATCTTGGGCACGCACGCACACGTGCCCGGCGTGAGTTTAAGCCGCCGGGTCCGGGACTCGAACCGCGGTCGACTACGTGGGAGTCCAGCGACATAGCCATTACGCTAACTGCTGGCCCCCATACCATTGCTTTCTAAAAAGAAAATGAATAATGGTTTCTGGGAAAAGCAACGACACATAGAATGGAGCAAGGTACATGAGGGGAAGGGCAAGCCGTGGAAAGTGGTCTGAGCAGAACAGGCCCTCGTGACTGGAGGCTGATGGTTTCTAGGAAACACAGCCCTACGTAGGGACCGCAGCTGAGGAAAAGTTCCTGAGGAAATTTAGGAAACATGGCAGACCAGAGGCTCAGGAAATATCTGACTCAAATCCTGGTGTTGATAAGAACTAACATGGAATATGGGACTCCATCTCACTAACTCTCTTCAGCCACCCATAAAATAAAACATTCTGTACAATTCTGGTAAAAATAAAATGTGATGGGAAAGAAAAAAAGAAATATCATAGAACCATCATGCAGCACAGTGGTGTACTGGGTGTTATGCACGAGGAGCCACCAGTGGTTCAAATCCCGGCCCCAGCAGCTTGAAAAACTCACCTGGTACAGGTGTATGCATGCCCCAAATCCTGAAGAGACAGGGACGGGAAATGGAAGAAAAAGGATTACAACGTGACTATGCCCTCTCTCACTCTGTCTCTGGCAAGTGCACATGTCCTCTGGCAATTAAAAAAAAAAGAAAGGAAATATGATAGAATACACTCGTACACTCAGCAGTCTGTCAAATACAGTACATCCTGGTGATCCTTTGCTGCCGAAGACAAGAAAGACCTCCCGATACCTCCTCCTCTTGAGGGCAAGGAAGACGGCCAGGACGAGGGAAGAAGGAAAGAACAGTGGGGAATATGTGTGTTTGACGACTATTTGACAATTTTGAAGCTGACGCCTCTCCTTTCTACTCACCTCCTGATCTCTCTTTCCTACACGTGCACTAAGGCAATCTGAACTTGGCCTATAAATCTGCTAGGTAGCACTTACAGATGAGGATACAAAATAGTCCCTTCCACGTCTAGGGTCTTCCAACTCACTCAGCAAAATTACAAACAGTTGTTTCAATTAGTGATTTGGTCGACTTTCTTTAGGTCATCCCTTATGAATATGGTCAGTGGTGCACACAGGCATAAAATGTGATGGTTTTGTTAACACAATCTTCCATTATGGTCTGAATTTGATGTTTAAAGCCACAAGATACCTTTATCAACCACCCTTTTGATATACTTTAGATCATACTCTTCTTTCTTCTCTCTTTTTATAGTTTATTTCTCCCGTGAAAGAGAAACAGAAAGAGAGAGAGACAGGCACCTCCCCAGAAGGATCCTCATGCCAGGATCCAACCCCAGTCTCAGCCAGCCTGAATCATGAGCACTGGCACACATATGCTTCTGTGTGCTCAGGGAGGTGCTGGGACATGAACCCAAGACCTTCCCAAGTGGGTCCAGATGCATAACCACCACACCACCATCGCCTCAACCTTTTTCCTCTCTTACTACATAACAGGGCGACTATTTCACTTAGAGGCAATCTGGGAATTTTGATTATTCAAGAGCAGAATGATCACAATCTGCTCAAAGTTCTCCAGAAGCAGGCCTCACCATGCTTCTGTTGAAGGATGCTTGGGGTCAGGCCCTCTGTTATCCCCTAGCATACTAATCACTCATAGATGTCCAGCCACATCCTAAGAGCAGCCACGCTACCACTATCATTTCATTGCTCATAGGAAGAGTCCCGCGGCTCCAGCTTTCAGAATCAGGCATCTTTCTAGTAAATCAAGCACTTATCAATGTGGGTCTCTATCATTCAATCAGGAGGAACGCAAACCATTGTTTCTGACTCTGACACTTCTCCATAAAAACGAGATGTTGAGCATCAATCACTTTGTACCTTAGACCAGTGCCACAACAGAATTCACTGACATGCAAGGAAGCATGTGTCAGCTGAAACAGTCAAGATGCCCACAGCTACCTCCTGGCCAGATCTCGACAATGGTCCCAATCCTAGCTATACCTAGTTTTAGCATCCATAGGTGATTCTTGCTTGAATTAATTATTTATTTGAAGGTTGCCAAATAGTCATTCTTCTTTTCTTCATTTCATTTCCTTTTATTTACTTGCCCTATGGTGTATTCACTCACTGGAGAGAGACAGAGGGAGGGAAAGTGAGAAATACCCCCTAGGGGAAATGGCCATGCTACAATCCCTTTTCCTCCATTCTCTTCTTTTGTTTTTTTTTTTTTTTTTTTTTTTTTTTTTGGAGAGGTTTTTTTCGCTATAGGGCGCGTGCGCTCGCCAGGCAGACAGAGAGAGACATAGAGACAGAAAGCAAGAAATCACCCCCCAGGGGGGATGGTCACGCCGCAATCCCTTCTCCTCCATTCTCCTCTCGGGATCTTGGGCACACATGCACACGCGCCCGGCGTGAGTTGTAAGCCACCGGGTCCGAGACGCGAACCGCGGTCGACTACGTGGGAGTCCAGCAACATAGCCATTACGCTAACTGCTGGTTCCCTCTCCATTCTCTTCTTGAATCCTGAGCACATGCACACATGTACCTGACATGGTTTTCAAGCTGTCAGGTCTGGAACTCAGACGTGATTGGCCATGTGGGAGTCCAGCGCCTTAACCACCATGCCACCTGCTGGTCCTGTAATAGCCATGTTTCTGATTCCATCATTTCTTCTATATTTGCTTGTTGGGATTTTACTATAAGGAATAGTATTTTCTTCTTCCCCCAACTACTTTTTCTTTTCATTTATTTATATCAGAAAGGATTTATAGATTCTCATCTTATTCAATACATGATATGCTTCCCTATTATTATTTATTTTGATACTGAAATTGCCCAGACCTGGAAAGTGGGTGCTCCTTTAAGCTGCCTCCTGTGTCCTACTGATATGTCCCTGTCCTCTTTCATACTTTTCTTTCTGACATAGGAGGTTCTAAGCTCATCTTGACTGTTCTTAGCTCCAGCCCTGGAATCAAGCACTTCTATAAGGAGCACTCATTTCTTTTAGTGAAGGCTGGTATTTAAAACAAATCTGGGGGCCAGCTCTGCAGCCTGGTGATTTAGATAGTAGTTGGATCCCACATGGTCAACTGAGCAGTTTGAGTCCTGGACCAGGTGGCTTGAGAACCATGCTAGGCACGGGTGCATCCATGCCCAAAATCCTGAAAGGAGGCAGAAATGGAGGAAAGGGAATTGGGTGAGACCATTCCCCATGGGGGATGCTTTCTCCTCTCCCTCTCTGTCTCTCTCTCTCTCTCTCTCTCTCTGGCAAGTGCATGTGCCCTCTGGCAACAAAACAAAACACAAACAAGTGTGGGGGCTAGAAAAGAGCTAGCAAATATGTGCATGCATGTGTGTCTCTGGTATATATACACATTTTCATCTACCTATCTGTCTGTCTGTCTAGCTAGCTATCCATTACAAAACCCGTAAGCTCATTGAAAATTCCAATTCCAGTCTAATAGCACAAAGTTCATTCTAGACTTCTTTCTATATTCATAAATTCTTTCTCCAGTCGTAAGAATTTGCCTCCAATGATCTATAATATATTTACTTATTTGCTCAACATTCTAATACACAGAACATGGTCTCAGAATTGCTGATTCAGGGACCAGCAGTTAGCATAATGGCTATGTCACTGGACTCCCATGTGGTCGACCGCGGTTCTAGTCCCGGACCCGGTGGCTTAAAACTCACGCCAGGCGCGTGTGCGTGCATGCTCAAGATCCCGAGAAGAGAATGGAGATGGGCCTGCGGCGTGGCCATCCCCCTGTGGAGTGATTTCTCGCTTTCTGTCTCTCTGTCTCTCTGCCTGTCTGGCGAAGGCATGTGCCCTATGGCAAAAACCTCTCCAAAAATAAATAAATAAATAAAAATCGCTGATTCATACTACTGAGAAAACATACTAACTACAGCTTCGCATTTGCTTATAGTTCTGTTCATCTTTAGCCTGAGAGTATATAATCAAATATTTTGTTTAGAAGTTCCTTGGGTTAGTTTTTCCCTTCCCCTTCACTTTAGTGTGGTTGTGCTATTTGTCTGAATTTAGGTTAGGTTTAATTGCACTTCTGTATTTCATTTGAGCCCACCCCCTGCCAATCCTTGTTTCTTTATTTCACTTTTTAACTTGGTTCCAAGAGTCAAAAATATAGTGAAAAATACATGTCATGCTGTCTCCCAACTCCCTTCTGTAAATAACGAATCAAAATCTCATTAGTTTCTGGTTTATTTTTCCTGTCTTGCTTTCACACAAACGAGTAGTCGCACACATCTTTTCTTACTTTCCTCTCTGCACAGAAAGTCATTATTTTGTAGATATTTCCCTCCCCTTTTTTGTTTCCACTTAATTTAACCTGGAAGCACTCTGTACGTTCATAGAGCTCTTCCTTGTTCTTTCCTAAAGTCAAGTGGTATCCCGCTGAGTGGATGTGGCTTGTTCCACGCTCTCCTACATACAGGCATTCAGGCGGCTCCCAAATAATAGCATAATGAGTATCTTTTTTTTTGGAGAGGTTTTTTTTTTTTGCTATAGGGCACGTGCGCTCGTCAGAAAGACAGAGAGATAGAAAGCGAGAAATCACCTCCTCGGGGGGATGGCCACACCGCAATCCTTTCTCCTCCATTCTCCTCTCGGGATCTCACGCCCGGCGTGAGTTTAAGCCACCGGGTCCGGGACTCGAACCGTGGCTGACTACATGGGAGTCCAGCAACATAGCCATTACACTAACTGCTGGTCCCACATAATGAATATCTTTATTTGCACATATTTTAGTATTGTTAGAGGTACACATTCACAGTAAATTGCTAGAAGTGGGACTCTGGGTCAAAAGGTAAATGCGTAAGTAGCTTTATTAGGTACTGCCAGACTCCCCTCCCTCACTACCAACCAGGTTCAAGATACCTGTTTTCTACACAGCTTTGCTAATGAATTGTGGGCTGTATGTGCACATGTGTGTACACATGTATATATACTCACAGTGAATTACTTGTTCATTTCTTTTCTCTATTTTTAAGAGTTCCTTACATATTCAGGAATTTCAGTGCTTTATCTGCAGTACTTGTTGCAAATGTTTCCCACTGGTTTGTCATTTTTTAAAATATCTTTACGTTTTTTTTTAGTGGGCAAATTGATTTTTTATTTTTATTTTTTGTAGTCCAATGTATTAGTCTTTTCCTTTACTCCTCTTTTGTGTCATGGCTAGAGTTTTCCCTATGCTCAGGTTACATGGGAATTCATCTACTTATTTCTAGTAATTACACGGTTTCATTTATTCAATCTAGACTACTGATCCATTTGGAGTTTATTCTTGGGTATGATGAAAGGTATAGATCTAATTTTACCTTTTTCCCCAAAGGTTTGTCAAATTGTCCCAGGACAATTTGTTAAAAAGTCTGCCCTTGGGCCAGCCAGTAGCATGGTGGTTAAGGTGGCTGGATCCTACATGGCTGACTGTACAGTTTGAGTCTTGGACCCAAGGGTTTGAAAAACACACTGGGGAGAACAGCCCTTCTTCAAGAGACAGACAGCTCCATGGCTCCTGCGATCTAGCCATTTTGGGAGAAAGGAAGATGTCCCACTGCTAACTGGGCCTCCAGCATACAAAACCTGCATGGTAGGAAGACCCCTTTCAAGTCTCCTCCTCTGTATCAGTCTTTGTCTCTCTCTACCTATGTCTCTGTCCACTCTCTCTCTCTCTGTCTTTTTTTTAATTTTTGCTTTTTAGAATTTTCTAAGGTGAGGCATTTTACAGGGCCCTTTGGCCCCTCCTAGGCCTTTATCTTGTTAATAATCCCCTCTCCTCCTCCCAGAACAGCCCTTCTTCAAGAGACAGACAGCTCCATGGCTCCTGCGATCTAGCCATTTCGCAAGCGCACCACGCGGTTTTCTAATTTTTGAGTTTTATTGAAATTTTTTGAACATTAATTTTTCTTTAGATTTATTTAAAAGTTTTTCTCTTCTTTTTCTCTGTTTCTTGTCTGTTTTTTTTTTTTTTTTTTTGCTGTTGTTGGTATTGTTTCCCTCTCTCTGCTTCCTTTTCTGCACACTCCTTGACCCTCAGATTGAACCTCCAAGTTTGGGAAGAAACCGACCATCCACCAGATGACTAGAAATCGCTGCAAGACCACAAGAAATATGGGGAAGCAGGAAAATACCTCTCCCACAAGGGAAACGGATAGCTCCTCTTCATCCATACACAGTTCAATGGAAATCATGGAAATGTCTGATAAAGAATTCAGAACATTCATAATGGCAAAGCTAACAGAGATGGAAGAGAAGAGAGACAAGGAACTGCTGAATAGGAAGGAGAAAGGAGTTGAAGAGTTCCAGGAGGTGAGGAAATTCATGCAAGATCTAAAAGAGGAATTTCACACTTTACAAAAGAATCAGATGGAACTGTTAGAGATGAAGGCTATAATACAAGAAGTCAAAGTCTCCCTTGAAAGTATTAAAAGCAGACTAGATCATACAGAAAATAGAATCTCTAATGTAGAAGAGAAAATGGCTCGCCTAGAAAAATCCACCATAAAGATTGAGAAAATGGCCCAAAAATTTGAGAATAATATGCAAGAAGTACTAGATACAATTAAACGTCCAAACATCCGGATAATAGGCATCCCAGAGGGTGAAGAGACTCATAAGGGCATTGATAATCTATTCCATGAAATCCTGCAAGAAAACTTTCCAAACCTGGAGAGGCACTCAAAGATTCAGTCCCAAGAAATACAGAGGACCCCAAATAGAATCAACCCAAGAAGATCTTCTCCAAGACACATTATAGCCAGATTGACCAAAACCACAGACAAAGACAAGATACTGAGACTGGCTAGAGAAAAAAGGTAAGTTACCTACAAAGGGTATCCCATCAGACTAACAGCAGACCTCTCATCGGAAACAATGCGAGCGAGGAGAGAATGGGAAAATATATTCAAAGTATTAAGGGAAAAGCAATTTCAACCGAGAATTCTGTACCCAGCAAGGTTATCGTTCATTTGGGAAGAAAAGACACGAACATTCCCAGATAAACAAAACCTGAAAGAATTTACCAGTACCAGACCAGATCTCCAAGAAGTTCTTAAGGGAGTGCTATGTCAGGAAAATTAAATGCAGACACACAGAAATAAGAGTTCAGAAACTAAGAAAATGGGCAACTTAATTGTAGGGACAATGTTTGGAGATCAGTATTATATCCCAGAATTCAATCTGGAAGATCGAACCTTAACAGAAGAAAGATTAAGTACATGAGACTGAACCGATGAAACAACATTCTGTGACTTGACTAAATTATTGCTGCTTTTCTCCTAAGCTTTGTTTTCCGGTTTTAAAGGATTTTTGTCCTGTCTTGAGCTGTTGATAGGTGCATGTACCTACTATTTGAACAGAATACTAACCTGTTTCTAGGCTTTAAGTTTCAAGGAAATATCATTACCAGTTCAAAACTACTCTTCTTGAAATTACCTGCTGAAAGCAGTTAGATTACTTATGATATTGTGTGATCAACAAAATGTAGAAAAAGGAATGGAAGACAACTGTATATAGCAGAGATAGTGTAATAAGAGAGTGGGAAAGGGCAGAGGGCCAAACATGGGGTAAAAAACATATATATATAAGTATACATATGTATGAAAGTAGAAATGGAATATTATTGATGATAACATGCATGATTAAGCCACTATGCAGTTTATTCTAGATGGGAAACCACATTTAGTACGTTGTGATGATGCTCAGGGAATGAATGTTAAGTAATTTAAAAAAAAAAAAAAGTTGCAGGAGAAAAAAGAAATGGTAAAACTGTTTGTATCGAAATTTAAAAAAAAATTCATATTTGGTGACTGCAGTAAGCTATATAGCCCCAGCTGGGTACTACTTTATAATATGTTCATTCTACTCACTGGGGTTTATGCCTAAAGTCAGACTTGGGTTCATGTATAGGTATATGTCAGCTGTGCTAGCTATTGGATATATTTAGACTAATTAAGTTCATTAGCAAATCAATTAAAAGGGGGAGGAAAGGCATAAAAAGCAACCATGGATACCAGAGACAATGTGGGAGGAGGGTGGGACATGGCAGAGGGTGAGGGATAAGGAATCAAGGATGGCAAAACAAAAAACAAAGTATATAAGACATAAGAATTGGAAAATTATTTGCTGAAAACATGTATGTTGATGTGCTTGATTGAGCCAATACACAGTGTATTTTGGATGGAAAATTCATTTGTATGCTGTAATGATGTATAGTGAATTAATGTAAAAAATAAATAAATTTAAAAAGAAAAACACACTGGGCGCGTGTGCATGCGTGCCCAAGATCCCGAGAGGAGAATGGAAGAGAAGGGATTGCGGCATGGCCATCCCCCCTGGGGGGTGATTTCTCGCTTTCTGACTCTCTGTCTCTCTCTGTCTGTCTGGCGAGCGCACGCTCCCTATAGCAAAAAATAAAATAAAATAAATAAGTATAAGATTTCAGATCCCTGGGATAAAGGATAGGGTTTTTTTCTTTTTTCATTTTAGTTTTTGCTATAGGGTACGTGAATTTACTGGAGGGAAACTGAGAGAGAAAAAGTGAGAAATCATCCCCCGGGAGGCATGACCATGCTGCAGTCCCTTCTCTTATTCTCCCCACTCTTGGCTGCCACTGCAACGTAACAAGCTTTCCAGCCGTGGGAGTACCCAGCATCAGCTTTCCACCAGTTTAAGATTTCTAGAGGGGATGGGTACCAGGAAGCAGGAAGGGGGCACTCCAGAATGTGAGAATATTTAACAGACATGAAAATGAAAGGTATGATGCATATGATAATGTTTTAAACTAGACTAATATGCGACTTATTCCTTCTAGCCAAAGTCATTATTTTTGCTGTAAGAAAGTACAATGATCGAATATAAATGAAAATAATAAAAAAATAATAACAAAAAATTCCTCCAATTAAGATTTCTCATAATTCCAAAGAATTAATGAGCCATGGGAAGGAGTCTCTTCAATTATGGGTAAGGAATGGGTTTTCTGGAGCTTTGGAAAGTACCTGAAAGTTCTAGACTGCACACAAATCAAGGGTGCCCTTTACTGAGCACACAGACGTACGTGAGCGACGTTCTCATCTAACCATCCCGACTTTCCAGATGGTGACTGCCACACGGCCTCATTTTACTGCGGAAGAGGAAGCTACCCAGCCGAAATGGCCCGGTAAGATCACAGAACCGGGTCAACCTGGCTCAGAAGCCGCTCCTCTGACACTACAAAAGAATCTCTTGCTTCTATCAAAGTGAAACCTGAAGGTATAATAGAAACTCCACTAGTCTTTTAAAATGCATTTGTGTAAGTTTAACAGTGCTGGAGAACAGGAGGTACTAACAAGTTTTCTAGAAAGTTTTCCCAAACTGCCAAATCAAAATAAGGTTCTTGCTTTTTTCAGAGAAGTGCCACAGAATAATTTTGAATTTTCAGAAATGAAATTCTAACAAATTTGAGGTGATGTTCACAAGCTTTGCCTCAAGTGTCTGAGTAGGTGTTTCCCCTGCTCAACGTGCATTCTATTTCCAGAATGTCATTCTTTCCTTGCCAGATTTACATAAGATACTATAATAAGTTGTTTTACCTACAGCCAAGGGACCGCCAAAACATGAGTGAACAAAGCAACTTCAAGGTAATGAATTTTGTCCTTAGAAGGGAAGCTCCACCCTACCACCAACCCCTCACTGGGCCCATTTTAACCCAGCCCAGTCCCATCGCTGCCTGAGGGTAATTATGAGGGAGAATTTCCTGCCTGCCAGCTGGCCTCATAGCCAGTGCTTCTCTCACCACCCTCTGCCCTGAACATAACCCTGCCTTTTCCCTTTCACGGCTCTGACCTCTCTCCAGAGCCCTCCTTGTACCCCACCCTGCCAGAGGTCAGCCAGCATGCCAGAGCCCATCCTACCAGGAAGCTTAGCACCAGCTTAGCCCTTCACTCCGTGGGACAAGGCGCCTCTTTCTACAACACTGGGCTTTGCTCCATGTTACACTGGGTCTACGGCCCCCTTCAACTGAATCTGTTTCAGGATCCTATCTGTAAGATTTTTCTTCAAATGGTTATTTTTCATACTCCCTTCCCCCAATTGCATTTGCTCCCCATGGCTCCCTGCTCTGGGTCACGGGCTGACCCCTGGAGGCTGGCTTCTGTAGAGTTCAGTGCCAGCATGAATGCACTTCCTTACCGAATCCTTTATTTTTTTCTTTTAGTTTTTATTTTTTATTTATTTTTTTTTTGCATGTGCTCACATGCAAAACAGAATGAGAAATCACTTCCCAGGGGGTATGACCACACTGCAATCCCTTCTCCTCTATTCTCCTCTATTCTCCTCCTGGGATTTTGGGCACGTACACACATGTGCCCAGTGTAATTTTCTAGCTGCCAGGGCTGGGACTCGAATTGAGGTTGACCATGTGGGAGTCCAGCGCCTTAACCACCATGCCACCTGCTGGACCCCTGAATCCTTTTTTGTCTGAATTTGTTTTTTGTTGTTGTTAGAGAGATTTTTGCAATAGGGCACGTGCACTCACCACAGAGATAGAGCAATAGAGTGAGAAATCGCTCCCTCAGGGAGGATAGCCATGCTGCAATCCTTTCACCTTCATTCTCTCAAAACTCTGAGCACGCATACACATGTGCCTGGCATGAGTTTCAAATCACTGGGTTGGGGATTCAAACTGTGGTTGGCCATGTGGGAATCCAGTGCCTCAACTACTATGCCACCTGCTGGTCCCATCTGAGTTAGTTTTATCATTGATCTTCTAGGGCTTCCCAGGTATTCTATCACATCATCTGCAAATAGGAGGGAATTCTACTTCTTTTTCAGTTCTTGGGTCTCTACCTGATTTCCCCGTCCATCTGAATTGGCTCCTATCTCTAGAGCGCTGCTGAGTAGGAGTGGAGACAGTGGGCCTCTAGCTTCATCCGGTCTCTCTGCCTTCCCCATTGAGTAGGACGCTAGCTTTAGGATGCAGTGGCTATCCCCCATTCCCTCCCAATGTTGGGTCTCTGGGAAATATGTGGGGACTCAAAAAAGTTCATGGAAAGAAGCTGGATGGTGCCACAGCAGTAGAGCACAGCAATCTGTGAGGCTGACCCACATGGGAAGATTCTGAGTTGGCATCTGGGACCTCCATGAGCACACTGGGCACGCCTGTGCCCATGACCCAGGGCTGGCTGAGGTTAGAGATGGACTGTGAAGCTGAGACCCTGGTGGGGATGCTGTCTGAGCTCTCTTGCTCACAGAAGAAATAAATTAGTTAAAAAACTATTTTCTAAAAGAAAAAAGTTCATGGAAAAGCACAGTTTTTTCATGGTTCGCAACGTCCATGTTCTTTCGCAGACTCCTGGTACCATTTCCTCCCTTGCCCTTCAGGCCCAGGTGGCAGGGCTGCCCACCATGACTGACGTCTGCACACACCTCGCTGTGGTTTCCCTCCGTCTGAGCTGGAGCCTGTGTCCCAATCTGTGTCCCTCCTGTGGCCCTGGTGGCTGCAGGTACTGCCCATGGGCTCAGAACGCTGGGAAGGGCCAGAACCTCACCCCCCCTTCCTACGGGAGAATAGGTGCAGACGAAAGTCTCCTTCTCCCGGGGTTTCCAGAAATATTCATGCCTGGGCTCTTTGTCTTCATCCTGCCTTTTCTTGCCCTTTAAAGAGAAAGTGCCTCCCATTTGTTAATTTTTTAGAGTGTTTACTGCCCTTTTATTTTGCTTGACATTTTAAAATCAATCTTCTGTGTATGTTTATATATGCTTTTCTATTTAACCCCCCCTCTTTTTTTTTTCTAAATCTAAAAAACACAGTACCATACCGCCAAAGGTGTCAGGAAACATGCTCAAATAAAGAAGGGCTCCAAAGGCGGCCCTGCCAACAAAATGCCAGTAAAACCCGAGACCCGGGTTCAGACGCACTGGGAAAGTTCCAAAACTTAAACTTAAAGAACTTCTTTATTCCCGTAAATCAACTTCCCTGCGAATACCATCAAAATCCTATGCTTTAATGAATGAGGGAATATCAGAGGAAGGGGTGGAGGAGGAAAGGATTTGGACGAGTATGAAATTTAATTTTAAAACTATTATGAGAAGTTTAATTTCCCCCTCCCCCTCCCAAATACATAAATCTTTCCCATGTATTTTCTTTGTTTCATTCTTCCTAAAAAATGAGGGGAACAAGTCATCTTGCGCCATCTGAAACAATGACAGAATGAGTCAGTAAGGTGGAGTTTTTAATAATAACTATTGATTTACTGGTTTCTTATTTATTAAAATATCATATTAACATATGAGAGAATCCAAAGAAATTATAAGCAACGTTGCATTCTTGCTGAATATGTAACGGAACCAGGGAGAAAAGACATCTACAGGGAGGATAAGGGGCGACACAGGACCACCAGGGCCACTTAAGAAGTGGGGACAATCGGGTGTCCCAGTTCAGACGGAGACAGCGCATTTCAGCGGTGGGTGGGGAGGTAGGGGCAGAAGCGCAGCAAGCCCAGGTGCACTGAAGGGCATGAACACACCTGGACAAGAAAGCTCACCTTCGCAGGTAATAATTCCATCTCCCAATAGCACTGTGTTCAGCTCCACTTCCAGTTGGAACTTAGCGAGACCAAGGTACTGAGCAAATCGCAAGAACATGGAACCTCCGATTTTTCAATAGGTTGTGCCTGTGCACATGTATGCATGCATGTACGTGTGTATGTGCGTGTGTGTGTGTGCTGGTTTGCCTCCACACTGCCCCTTCAGCTCCAAGTGCTGGTAATACAGTCTGGGTAGTCTCCCACGAGTAGTCCCCAGGGTCATAGAACATGAGGTACCTCCTAATCTTAACAGGAAATTGGCAACTAACTCCCTATCTTTCAGGGAGTGATGGGCCATTCAAACTGCAGAGCTTGGTCATGAACGTGAGGGCTGCTGGGTCATGACATAGCTGGGGACCACAGAAAGCCTAAGGAGGTGCTTACCTGGGGCACCTGAGGGGGTCACCTGCCTGTGCTGAGCCCAGATATCCTTGTAAGCAAAACTAGACTCTAATCCTCATTTCTCACCGCTTGGTGAGGAATAAAAGTGTCACCTGCTCAGGAGCCTGGGCAGAGCATGTGGCCCTGAGGGCACTGAGCCTGTGCTGGGTCTTCCTGGTTTCCCTGTCTTCATCAGATTGGTATGATAGTGGTTGAGGGGGCAGGATCCCACGTGACCGACTGCCCATGGGCAGTAGTTCAAATCCTAGGCCAGGTAGCTTGAAAAACATCCTGGACGTGTGTACATGTGTGTCCCAAATCCCAGTGGGATGGAGAGATGGAGGAAAAAGAAATGAGTCATGAGAACACCCCATTAAGGGGGTGATTTCTCCCTCTTCCTCTGTTCTGTCTCTCTGGTGAGTATGTATGCCCTCCGGCAATAAAAGAAATAAAACAGAAAACAAAAGCCCTGCCATGACAAGAGGCTCTGTGGCAGTGACAGCTCTACACTCCAGATAAGGCCACTTGCCAGCATGTCTGAAGTGCTCTATCTCGAGGATATTCTGACCAAGAGGACTCATCTCTCTGACCTATTTCACATGACTCTGTTAGAACATTCACTTTACAAGCTAAGTGACATATGTGAATGAATGTATAAAAGAAATTAAAATAAAAAACATTTTAAAAATTTAAAAATAAATGAAATTAAATTAAGAAAGAAAAATAAAGCCTGTGAAGATACCTGATAAAGCTACCAAGTGTTATGCAGATGCTGGTTGTGGTATCCAGCTGATAAAACCCAGGTGACTTGTGCTGATGAGCAAGCTGGAAAACAATGTCTCACCATGGGCCCACTCACCTTCCAGGGAGGCCTGGGGAAACGTCACTACCTGGTTCTTACCTATCACCTTCTTTCCTCAGGTTGGCTCAGTGTGATCACAGCTTTATTCCATTTCCATTTTGCTAATCTCACGCCACTCCCTCAAGCCTCTACAAAACAGGTGTGCCACCACTCCCTGTGAAAGATAAAACCGCAGTATTTCCTAGAGATGGTGCTTTGTCTTCCTGGAGCTGTACTGTGCGTGGTACTTGCTGCACCCACGCTAAATGCCAGCTGGAGCGCCTGCAGGACGTCCCTGAGGAACACACACGGCAGCGCTGAAGGGCACACCTACCTCCCGCCCATGGTGTGCTGGCTCCTGACTGAGCTGGCAGGACCCGAGGCGAGCACAGCAAACACTGGCCCAGCACAGCCAGACTTTGTCACTGCAGGGGACCTCCATGGATTCTCCAGCAGACCCTGGGACTGACACACTCCCTAAACCTACGGCTACATGCTAGCCTGGCGCATGACCCTCATAAAGCCAAGAACAGTAAACGGAGCTTAACGTTCTAACTAAATCAAGATTGCTGGTCTGCTTTCCCAAAATGAAACTGCCTGAGACTTCTCATAACGTTTTTTACGATAAGCATTAAAATACAAAGAGGAAGATGAAAGTTCCTGCTACAGACCCAGTCTGTAATGAGCGAGAGTTGGCCTTGTGGGCAGTAGAAGGGTCTGGAGAAGAGGTTTATGTGCTGTGTTACAGTTGGACATTATTATATAAAATGAGTGTGTTATTAAAAGGATCCTGAAGTTACAAAATGCTAAGAGACTTTGAGTGAGGATGAATAACCTCTTTGGTAAGATGAATAACTCATATTTCCTATAGACTGTGTGCAGTCATATGCCAGAGCTCTTAAATTGGTAGTGGTTGAATTGAGTTGTTTTTGTAGGGTATCTTTTTTCAGAGGGAGAAGATCAGGAGGAAACTTTTTTTTGATTAAAAAAGGTCTAGTGACGGGGCTGGCCCTGCAGCCTGGTGGTTAAAAAAGCTGGATCCTACATGGCTGACCACACAGTTCAAATCCTGGCCCTATATACTGTGTGTGTGTGTGTGTGTGTGTGTGTGTGTGTGTGTATTGGGTGTGTGTATATATATATATATACCCACACACACCCTGGTAAGATGGAGAGAAATGGAAAAGAAGGGATTTAGGTGTAACCACACCCCATCGAGAGGTAATTTCTCCTTCTCTCTCCAGCAAGCACACATGCACTCTGGCAAAACTAATAAAAGAGAAGGAAGTTCTAGTGGGTATGAGATAGTCCCTCTGTTAGCAACTGAATACCTTGACTATCCTATTAGAAAAAGGCAGCACATAGATCCATCTGCTACAACCATGCAAGCCACCTGATACGGTTTTTCTACTGCTGAGACAGCACATATCCCATCCATTTGGTGTTACGAACACAATGAAATCAGGAAGTTAGGAAACTGCAGGCTGATGTGATGAAAAAAAAAATAACTTTCAATGCGGTTCTATTTCTTTTAAATACATTCAAATGATTAAGAGGATACCAAAATATGACTTTAGGCTTGATATACTATAGTCATATAAACATTTTATCTATAATTTTGTTTGTACCTATAAATTAGGAAATTTTAGTTTAACCTATGTCAGGACAATCATAAATTCTAAGTTAGGGAAGGCTGGATCAACAGTCCCCTCTACCATAGTCAGAGGTAAGCAGTATGTTTAGTTTACAAGCACATTTTGTCTTGTTGCATTTCACTCTACTGTGCTTCACAAACACTGCATTTTTTACACACTGAAGGTTTGTGACAACCCTGCATTGAGCAAGTCTCTTGCATCATTTCCCAATATCACATGCTCACTTCATGTCTGTCTTATCTTCCTGTCACTTCGAGCCTTAATGTCATTCACATTTTGGCCATTCTCACAATCTTTCACACATTTTCATTATTATTATATCTATTATGGTGACCCATGGTCTTTGGTGTGACTACTGTAATTGTTTTGGGGAGCCACTGACTGCACCTACATGACAGGGCAAACAATAGAATGCTATGTGCGTTCTGACTGCCCCACTGACCAGACATTCCTGTGCCTCCTTCTCCTGCCTCCCTAACCCCTGGGGTTTGGAAAGTAGGCCAATTAGTTAGAGTCCTCCAATGGCCTCTAAGTGTTCCCGTGAAGATCAGAGTTGCATGTTAAGTCAAAAGCTAGCAATGATTAAGCTTAGTGAGGAAGGCATGTCAAAAGCAGGGATAGGCCAAAAGCTAGGTCTCCTATGCTAATTAGCCAAGTTGTGAATCCAAAGGAAAGTTCTTGAAGGAAATGAAAAGTGCTATTTTTCATTTAGTGAACACGCAAATGATAAGAAAGAGAAACAGCTTGACTGATGACATGGAGGTTTTAGTGATGTGGACAGAAGATCAAACCAGTCACAACATTCTCTTAAGTCAAAGCCTAATCCAGAGCAAGGCCCTAACTCTCCTCGCTTCTATGAAGGCTGGGAGAGGCAAGGGAGCTACAGAAGAAAAGTCTGAAGAGGCTGGTTCATAAGGTTTAAGAAACAAAGCTGCTTCCATACATGAAGGTGCCAAGGGAGGCAGGAAGTGCTGGTGCAGAAGCTGCAGCAAGTTATCCAGAAGATCTAGCTAAGATCACCGATGAAGGTGCTTACACTAAACAGAGTTCTGTGTCAACTAAACAGCCTTATGCTGGACTTAGGAGGGCACCTAAGACTTTCAGAGCTAGGGAGGGAAAGTCAGTGCCTGGCTGGCTTCAAAGCTTCCAAGGCCAGGCTGACTTTCTCGCTGGTGACTTTAAGTGGAAGCCAATGCTCACTTATTATTCCAAAAACCCTAGGGCCCTTAAGAATTACACGAAAACTACCCTACCTATAACTATAACTGAAGCGACGAAGCCCAGAGGACAGCATTATCTGTTTATAGCATGGTTAACTGAATATTTTAAGTCTTCTATTCAAAAATACTGATCAGAAAAAAGATTCCTTTTACAGTATCTTTGCTCGTTGATGATGCATTTGGTGTCTTCCAAGAGCTCTGATGGAGATGGACAGGGGATTAACATTGTTTCATGCCTGCCAACACCACATTTATCCCATAGCCCATGGATCATGGAATAATTTTGACTTTCAAATCTTATTATTAAAAAAAATAATTTTATAAGGTGATGTCTGCAACAGATGGTGATTCTTCTAATGGATTTGGACAAAATCAATTTAAAAACGTTTCTGGAAAGGATTCACTATTCTACATGCCATGAAGAACATTTGTACTTTTCAAGGGGGCCAGGAACTGAACCCAGGCCTTCCCTATGTCTTCAGTCTGCCTTCTAGTGCACGCTGCTGCAGCTGGGTCACAATGTTTGCTTTATTGCAAACAATATCTGAGGGATGTATTTATTTTTTAGATTATGAAGCATCCAAACCACAGACAGCCTGATAAACAGGAAGAATTACCCATGGTAACACAACTATTGCCATTTTGTCTATTTTCTAGTCCTTTTTCAGATAAATGTTTTAAGATTTTAATCTATTAATCATTTATTTTAAACTACTTTCTACTTTCATTGATCTGAGCGTTTCTGGATCTTGTTACAATCCTGCTGCTGATGGGCAATATTCCATCAAGTGACTAGCTACAATGTAAACTACAAATCTCCATGAGTGTGGGTTTTCCATATACCTGATTATTTCTTAATGGCAGATTACTAGAAGTGGGATTACTGGGTCAAGGATATGAACTTCTTACAACTCCTGATGCCTACCATCAAATTGCTTTTTGAAAGGTTGTTCTAATTTACACGTGTATCAGGGTTTAATCAAGACTTAAAAGTACCTGTTTCATTACATCTTTGCCCATCTTGGGTATTATCATTAAAAAAGATTTCTGTTTGCTAGTTGGTTGGTTAATTTGGTGAGTGAAAACATGGCCCAGGAAGTATGAAAAATTATGAAGTAAGGTCCTAAGATGTTATCTTGGCTCCTAAGTGCTGATTAGAGACATAAAACAATCACAAAGACATATGCGGTATTCATCTGCCTTCATCAGGGTCTGTCTCTGCTCATCCACAGGGAAATGCAGAAGGAAGCAGGAATTTTCCAGTCTGGACTGATAAGGCTCAGACACTAAAGGAGGCTGTCTGTACTAGAAGATGGGTCAGAAGATGCTACAAAACCACTCCAGGGGTTCGGTATTTCTGTTAGCCTGCAGAGCACCTGAGGTTCTGGAAGCAGGAGATAACAACATTTTGGTGTTTTCCCCATTTAAACAAATTATGAAGTTGGCAGAAGTTTCTAAGTCATTCTGCTCACCACTGCTGCCTATCTGAGTTGATTTGGCACCAGTGTGGCTTTTGAATTCTTTTAAAAGCAAAGAATCTGGGTGTTGGACAATGTGCTTTGTAAATAGAATAAAATGAAATAATAAATGAAGGTATGTCTTAGTTGGAGCTTGCCTGTATTTACAGTGGGCTAAAGATGCCTTATCAAACTCTTCTGGAATGAATTAGGATAGAAAAGAAAAAAAAAAATAGCAATGTACAGGCTTGTCCCAAACAAAATCTACACACATCTCACTCCCCCAGTTAACCCTAAAAGATAGTCTTGGCCCAGTCTCTGCGATGTGATCAGTAGCTTGCGGGACTGTGGAGCTGGAGACCATATGCTGACCATGGTTCTGGTCCTTTGCTAGGTCAGCCTGAAAACATATTGGGCGTGTGTGCGCATGCCCAGGACCCTGGCAGGCTGGAGGATGGAAGGAAGGGAATCGAGGTCTGACCAAGTCCTATGAAGGGGGCCCCTTCCTCTCTGTGTGCATGCATGTGCTCTATTACGGGTTTAAAAAATGCTTTTGACAATAAAATACCAGTAAACACCAAGTAGCAAGAATTGTGTAAGGAACCTTCCCCATATGCTAAATTGGTGTCCACAACTGATAAGCCCCTGGACACACGCAAACTGGGATGACTGGACCTGACCTGAATTCATGCCCACGCTGCCAGTCTCCAAGCAGCCAGCAACTTCCAGTGAGGCAGGTTTTAGCATTTTTGAAAAACAGTACAGCCAACTGCCAAATTCTTGCTGGGTCGGCCAAGACATATGAACCAAAAATGAAAAAACATGAAGGGTTTGTTTTTTAAAAGCAATACATCAAACATAAAAAGAGCTCTTTTGTATGAATTTTTGAGGTAGGAGCCAGAGAGGAGAAAATCATTCTCCCTCCTGGGAGGAAGCAGTTTGACCTCACCTGCAACTTTTTTCTTATGGTGTGGATTTTTCTCACCCCATTAAATGTAGCCTACTCTAGGTAGGTTTGTATGCATGAGAGAAATAGAGGGTGATGGGGAACAGGACAGACAGGCGGCTGGGCGTGGACACAGCTCTGCGTACCCCGGGAGGCGGGCCCTCGCGATCCACACAGGTGGGGTGCTACGAAAGCAGGGTGCTGTGTAAGTGGGGTGCCACTTAAGCAGGGTGTCATGGGGCCACGTGGACTGCAGCTGTTCTGGAGAGTATATTTGCTAGACACACAGGACTAAGTTTCCGTCATGTCATAAAACTCCCCTCAAAACATTCTTTGCAAAGGGAAAGAAAAAAGAAACGCCAGTTTAGAATGAATATTTTCTCACTGCTTAAAATGAGAGGGCCACAGGATGGGCAGAGCAGGTGTCACCCTGTGGAGCTCACAGGAAAGGCAGCAGAATAAAATCAACCTTCCCACAGGAGGGGAGCAGCCACACAGGCAGGAGCAGGTGGCCTCAAAGCCCGCAAGGTAAATGCACAGCCTGTGTCAAGGTGCTCAGGACTTTGCTCTGAAGGACGGTAAAAGACGGTCTCAGCTCAGGTCCCTAAATCCCCTTCCCATTAACCAGCTGCCAATAGTGAAACCTGGAAGGGGACCCTGGTTAAATCACCTGGCGGCGGCTCCACAGGCTCCCAGCACTGAGCCCTGGGGACAGGCAGCCTTTTCTTCTGCCACGTGGCAGGAGAAGGGACTGACTTGGTATCTGTGTGACCAGGGACAGCTGCTATCAGCTTATCAATGGTCACTGCAGCAGTGGCCAGAGCAGAAATACCAATGGCACCATGAAATCACTGACACTTGACTGTTCGAGACCTGCAGAAACAGCACTTTGCTGTGATTCGACCTGAGGAGGAGGAGGAAGAGAAGGACCATCATCGGTGATTTTATACGGCAGTTGGTGTGAGTTGCTGCTCATGATTTCATTTCATTCTTGAGCCAGTGCCCCAAGATGAGGGCTATCACAGTCCCCATCTGCAGACACAGGAACTGCTCAGAAAACTTAAGGCCCCTCGCTGGTAAGAGGCATGCCCGGTACCCAGGACAAACAATGGCTCCCAGTGGATGAAACCTACAGCCTGTGTCTCACCCTGGAACCACAGATCTGTGATGACACGCAGTGCCTCCTGGGCTAGCAGCCAAGAACAGGAACAGAGAGACGCAGGGAGAGGCTGTGCAAGAGAAGGTCGTGCCTGCTTCTGCCTGCTTGGCCACACCAAGTGCCCAGTCCCTCCAGAGTGACTTGGGGTGAAGGCAGCAAAGATCCTGACAGTGCTATCTGCACCTGAACCATTCCAGCCACTCCGTCCATTTGGCTTTGTGTGTGTAGCCACACCTAAACTTCCACTGTGGTCACCACATCTATGATCATGCAGAACTGAAAGGTTCGCAGTTGGACTTGAATCTCTCAAGTACTTTTTAAAAATTACTTATTTAATTTCATTCATTCATTCATTCATTTAAATTTGACCAGAAAGAGATAGCAAGAGAGAGTGAGAGAGAGAGAGATAAAGTGAGAAAGCAAGCCACCAGGTCCAGGACTTGAACCATGGTCGGCCTTGTGGGAGTGTCTAGCACCTTAACCTCCACGCCACTTGCTGGCCCCAGAATCTCTCAAGTACTTTTATCCCTGACTAAATGACCTGTGCTCAGGCTCAGTGGGTTTCTATGGAAGGGAAAAATCTTAACTTTATTTAGACAAATAAAAGGTTAAAGTTGTTGAGATCTTCAAGGGGTCAGACAGTGGCGCAGTGGTAAAACATGATGCTCTGCTAGGTTGACCCATATGTGAAGTCCCCAGGCTCAGGTCTGGAGACGTTCCTGAGTGTGGCAGGCCAGTGTGTGTTCACGATCCAGGGCTGGCTGAGGCCTGAGGTAGATCACTGGGTCAAGACCCTGTTGGGGGTGCTCTCTCTCTCTTTCTCGTGGAGTAAATAAAATTTTTTTAAAAAGTTTCCAAAATCTTTAGTTGATGTCAAATAATTATCCCTTCTATGTCCATTCCCTTCTGGATATTTCCTTAGGTATAGTTACATTTTCTCAAGAGCCCTTGTTTTTCTTTCTTTCTTTCTTTCTTTTTTTAAGAATTATTTTATTTTATTTATTAGTACCTTTTTTTTTTTTTGGAGAGGTTTTTGCTATAGGGAGCGTGTGCTCGCCAGACAGACAGAGAGAGACAGAGAGATAGAAAGCAAGAAATCACCCCCCCAGGGGGGATGGCCACGCCGCAACCCCTTCTCCTCCATTCTCCTCTCGGGATCTTGGGCATGCACGCACACGCACCTGGCGTGAGTTTAAGCCACCGGGTCTGGGACGCGAACCGCGGTCAACTACGTGGGAATCCAGTGACATAGCCGTTACGCTAACTGCTGGTCCCCCCAGTACCTTTTTGTTTTTTAAATCTGCTATAGAAAGAGAGAGAGAAAGTGAGATCAGGTCCAGGACTCGAACCACGGTCTGCCATGTGGGAGTCCAGTGCCTTAACCACCATGCCACCTGCTGCCCCAAGAGCCCTTGATTTTCACACATGCTTGAAGAGTCATCCAGAGGTTTGTGCCCATCGAGGGGAAAACACATGGCATAACAGGGTGCATTCTTTTTTAAAAATAATTATTTTATTTATTATTATTATTTTTATTTGACCAGAGATAGTCAGAGAAAGAGAGAAAGACAGACAGACAGACAGAAGGAGGGAAAGTAAGAAAACAAGCTGCCAGGTCCAGGACTGGAACTGCAGTCAAACATGTGGGAGTCCAGTGCCTTAACCATACCACCTGCTGGCCTCAACAGGGTGCATTCTTACCAGTGCATGAACTTTACTCTGAGAAGCAAAAAAGGCTGAGTAAATCAATGGGCAGATTCAAATGTTCTTTTTATGTTAAAACGAATATACACCAGAATTATGGAATAGAAATCATGCAAAATTTGCAAGACCATCAGAGATAAATCAGGCTTAGAAGAAATCAAGCTGCAGCTAGAGCTGTGTAAATGGTTAGGCACGTAGGTGCTAGAACAAGACTGTCCACTTCTCTGTCTCCAGCATGTTCTGGTGAGAGACCCTGGACAAGATACTTAACCTCTTTCATTAGCAGCATCTCATATAAAGACTCTGCCTCATTCATAAAGCTGCTTAAGGATTCACTGAGTTAGTAGCCACGTGGACAGCTGCTTAGAAGTTCCATACGCCTGTAAAAGCGCAGCACTGTTTCATGCAATGTGCCTTCAGACCTGCCCTGGATTCTTTGCTTCTCAGGACAAGCTGGGGATGTGAACTAGGGCATGCTTGCTTGGCTTATATGGACTTCTTGGAGTAACTTTCCCACAGGTGTGATCCAGAGGAGGAGGGGCAGAGAAGGACAAGGGGTGGGTGTCAAAGGGTCAGAGAAGGCCCTCTGAGAAGACACTTGTTCAAAGTATGCCATAAAGACACCAGAGAGAGGGATATTCCAGGTAGGGGGAGCAGTGAGGCCAAAGACTCTCAGTAGGTTGAGAGAAGAACATGAAGTAGACCAGGGGGCTGATGCATATAGTGGGTGGGTTGGGGGCTGTAGGACATGAGTACATAAATTGGAGATCTGTCATGAAAAGGACTGTGAATCTTTTTTTTCCCCCTAATTTGCTATAAGATACATGTGCTCACCAGAGAGAGAGAAAGAGAGAGAGGGGAAAAGTGAGAAAGCACCCCCCCCCCCCGCCCAAGGAAAGACAGCCACATCATAATCCCTTCTCTTCCATTCTCCTGCTGAGACTTTGGGCATGCACACACGTGTCCCCTTCACATATTTCAAGCCACCAGATCTGAGACTTGAATTGTGCAGTCAGCCATGTGGGATCCAGCTGCTTTAACCACCACACCATTCCTGGTTGGCCCAGGAATCTGGATATTATATGAAAAAAAAGAAGCAGTGGTGGATGATACAACTGACATGTTTTAGAGACATTCACCTGGTTGGAAAATAGCCTGGGGAGGGGCACGGACGACAGAGGGCAGCTGAGAGGCTGTGCAAGGATACAGGTGCGATGGATGCAGTGTGGGCAGGGAGGGGTGCTGCAGCCAGAAGAGTGGCCGCATTCTGCATATTTCAGAAGTGAAACCAATAGGACTTTATGAGGCACTGAGTTCCTGAAAGAAAGATGGAGTCAAGAATGAGTCCAAGATTTCTGGCCTGCACAACTGAGAGGGAGAAGGGTGGAACCTGGCACAGAGTTTGGCCGTGGCAAGTGTGGAATGTCTGTCAGACAGCCGAGAGAACGTAAGCAGTGATCGGGAACAAATGAAAAGTCCGGGCAGGAGATTCATTATCATGGCAACCGTCCTCAGAGCCATGGGACCAGGTGAGGCAGCTCAGGACTAGAGGGAAGACATCTAATGAACCTGACTGCTCTCCAGCAAAGGCACCGGGCTGAGAATTTAGAAGCCAACACATCTGGTTTCTTTTTAAGAAACACGAAGCATGGCGACCTGTCATCATACCTAAGCTATAAACAAAGAGAAAGGGATGAAACTCCCCTCCTCTGCTAAGGCACCTGGATAGGGCTGGGTTCACAGCATCTCAGTACCACAGAGGGCAGAAGTGACAGGGAAACACAGAGGTTCCCTCCCGAGAGGCTCAGGCCTTCCAAAGCTTTCTTAGCCTATTAACTAAGGGAATAAATGATGACAACAGGCCTCTTTCAAAATACGGAGGACCTTTGACACAAACTACTGAAAGAGATTTCTCAGCTTCCAGGTCAGACACACTGTTGAGCATACAGTTAGCAGTTAGAACTATGTGGTGAACAAATAATTACATATATTTCTAACTGAAACTCAAAAATGTGGAGCCATGCCTCCTTCAACCACTCAACAAATATGCAAAATTACTATTTCCTGAGAGACAACCATCTGAAGGTGTCATGCAATCCAATGCTTTCATTGCATAGAATGAGACAGCTTGCCCGGGCAGTAAGTTATCGACCTGTGGACAAGTCCTGCTTCCCTTTTGGAAGAATGAAGGGCAGGGCTCTTGCCATTTATTTTTCCCCACTGCCTGGGACAATGCCCTGTGCAGGGCAAATGCCAATAAATCTAAATAAATGTCGAGTGAATGAGCAAATAAATATTCATTAAAAATTAACCAGCCAGTTAATTTAGGTCACTCACTGGAAAAAAGAAAAACAGTGAAACCAGAAAAGTTTTTTTTTTAATTTAAAAGGTTAATTAAGGATAAGGTTTTAAGAAATATGCTGGTGGCTTAAGTAAACTAAGCCCAGCTGGGGTTCAAAACAGTTGCAATCAATCTGTAGCTTTGAAAACATCTCATGATGGCCCACAAACGAGAAAAAGAGGGAAAGCTGCCCCGATTCTAGTAAAATCGCAATTCTAAAACCAGAATGTGAGCAAGAAAACGAAAAACAGGTATTTATAAACACAGATGTGAAAATTCTCAATAAAATGCAAGCTAACGAAATTCAATGGTACATTTTACATAAGTTACATTATAACCAAATATCGTTTATCCTACAAATGCAAGGATAGCTTAACATCAGAAAAGTTTATCAAAGTACTAAAACCACCTGAGTAGGCTTAATGATGAAAATCAAGATTTTTTTCAATAGCAGCAGAAAAGACATTTGATAAATTTTGGTGGCTCTCGGTCAGTTCTCCAAATAGGTCATTAGTTTGATGATCAATTTCCTGATTTTATCAAATTTTCAGATATCCAAATGCATGTTTCTTTCTGTTTAAAAAAATCTCACAAGAACCTACATTAGATGTACTGGCCTCTAAGAGTTGTAGAAACTGGGAAACAAATAATCCAGGGCATCGGAAGACTCTTCCAAACTGGCAAGTCATCCCCATGCATCACTGGATATCTCCCCACAGAATTCCCACAAAGTTATCAGGGCCACTAACAAAAAGAAAAGAAAAATTACTTTAAGGGAATTCCTCCCCATCCTGACTCTTTCACAAGTGAGTATGTGCAGGGCCCATGCTAATGAATAAACACACAGAAGGAAGTATTCAGAGAAAAGCACCATGCAGAATCTATAGAAAAAGTCCTCAGACTAGGTCCAGCAGGTGGTGTGGTGGTTAAAATGCTGGATCCCACGTGGCTGACTCTGTAATTCAAGTCCCAGACCTAGCAACTTGAAAAACACAGTGGGTACGTGTGCACGTGTGCCCAAAATCCCAAGAGGGGTGATTTCTCACTTTCCCTCTGCCTTTCTCCATCTCTCTTCAGCAAGATCATGCACCCTATGACAAAAATAATAAAAGAAGAAATCCTCAGACCCTACATCAACAAGCCTACAATGTACAGGAGATCTTTTTTAAAAAAAATTTTAATGTATTATTATTATTATTATTCATACATTCAATCACTATACAGGATTTAAATTGTAAAGAGATTTTATCCAGCATGATATACACCTCAGTCCAGCACAGTTGAGAATACTATACTATTCTCATCAACAGATAATAAACAATACCTGTGTCCCACAAGTGTCTTACCTCTCTCTTTTTTCCCCAAATTTCCTTTCCTATGCTCTTCCCCCCAACACTCTCCTTCCACTTTGTCTTTAGTGTCCATAACAATTTTTAATGCTTTTATGTCCTCCAGTCTTTCAGCCTCTACCATAGAGTGCAGACAGTCAGTATATGTTAAGTGGAGACATACAATGCCTCTCTTTCATAGCCTGACTTGTTTCACTCAGCAACAAATCTTCTATATTTGTCCACTTTCTATCAAATTCCAGGGCTTTGTTGATTTTTATGGCTTAATAGTATTCCATGGAGTATATGTGCCATACTTTTTCAACCCATTCATCTGTTTGTGGACATTTGGGTTGGTTCCATGTCTTAGCAATTGTGAATAATGCTGCAATGAATATGGTTGTGCAAGCACTTTTCTGACTGAGCATTCTCCTGTCCTTTGGGTAGATACCCAGGAGTGGACTTGCTGGATCATATGATAGTTCTATATGAAGGTCTTTGAGGAACCTCCATACTGTTCTCCACAGTGGCTGGACCAATTTACATTCCCACAAACAGTCTAGGAGTGTTTCCTTTTCATCACATCCCCTCCAGCACTTATCATTTTTTGTTTTTATAATCTTTGCCATTCTGACTGGGGTTAGGTGGTATCTCAGTGTGGTTTTGATCTGCATCTCCCTTATGATGAGGGATGGTGAGCATTTTTCATATACTTTTTGGCTGTTCATACGTTTTCCTTATACTTGTTTATTCAGCTCATTTTCCCATCTTTTAATTGGGTTAGCCACTTTTTTTCAGGTAAGCCACTTGAGTTGTTCCCTGTGTATTCTGGTTATCAGTCCCTTACCTGAGGCACAGTTAACAAAAATTCTCTCCCATTCTGATGGTTGTTGATTTACACTAATTGTGGTGTCCTTTGCTGTGCATAAATTTCATAATCTTATGTAATCCCACTTGTCTATTTTGGGGATTATTGCCTGTGCTTTGGGGGTCTTGCTTAAGAAGCCTTTGTCTACCCCAATGTCTCCCAGAGTTTCCCCAGTGTTTTCCACCAGTAGTTTTATAGTTTGGGGTCTTAGGTTTAGATATTTGATCCACTTTGATTTGATTTTTGTAAATGATGACTGATAGTGGTTCAGATTCATCTTTCTGCAGGTGGATACCCAGTTTTTTCCAGCACCATTTGCTAAAGAGGTTTTCCATTTCCCACTGGATTGATTGGTACCCTTTGTCAAAGATGAGTTGGCTGTATGTTTGGGTGTTTATTTCTGGGGACTCTACTCTGTTCTATTGGTCCTCATTATTTGTTTTTGTGCCAATATCATGCTATTTTGATTATCACATCTTTGCAATATATTTTGGGGTCAGGAAGTGAGATGCCACCTACTCCACTCTTCTTGAGCAGGATGGCTTTAGCAATAAGAGGTCTTTTATGGTTCCAGACAAATTCTATAATTGTCTTTTCTAGATATGTGAAGAATGTCTCTTGTAATTTTATAGAGATTGCATTAAATATGTAGATTAATTTGGGTAGGATTACCATTTTGATTATATTAATTCTGCCAATCCTGGAACATGGAATATCCTTCCACTTTTTTGTGACATTTTTTATTTCCTTTTTAAGGTTTTCATAGTTTTCCTTATAGAGGTCTTTGACTTCCTTGGTTAGTTTTATTCCTAAGTATCTTATACTTCTTGTGGCTATGGTAAATGGGATTACTTTCTTCACTTCTGTCTCTCTCTGCCTGTGGTTTGTATATAGAAATGCTATAGATTTTTGTAAATTAATTTTGTATCCTGCCACTTTACTGTATGCATTTATTACTTTTTTTTTTTTTGGAGAGGTTTTCACTATAGGGCGCGTGCGCTCACCAGACAGACAGAGAGAGACATAGAGACAGAAAGCGAGAAATCACCCGCCAGGGGGGACGGTCATGCCGCAATCCCTTCTCCTCCATTCTCCTCTAGGGATCTTGGGCATGCACGCACACGTGCCTGGGGTGAGTTTTAAGCCACCAGGTCCGGGACGCAAACTGCGGTCGACTACGTGGGAGTCCAGCGACATAGCCATTACGCTAACTGCTGGTTCCCTGCATTTATTACTTCAAGGAGGTTTTTGTTTGTTTGTTTTTTTGTTTGTTTGTTTGTTTTTTTGTGGATACTATTGGGTCTTCAACCTTTTATCATTTGCTCTCTTAACATCATCCCTACAAGATTTATGGCCAGCCAAAGACAGTATGATATACTCTATTTAAAACTCTTCCAACCCAGCCTTGCTTTATTTTGGCTGTGTCCCCCAAAATTCAGTGTTGGAAACACTGTCTTGATGGGCACACACAGTGGTAAGTCTCACCTTGCTCCTGCTGCCTCCATGCCTAACTTTGGTCTGTTCACACACTGACTTACAATGATCTAGTGAGCTTTTATCATGTAACACTGAGAAACACAGCAGGGAACAATGCAGGCTTGCTCACTGGGAAGAGGAGGCAGACATTCACGAATACACAGATGCACACATTATCTATCAGATAGAAGGTTAGAGAAGGAGGAGTGGCAGCTAAGGATGGTGAGAGAATAACTCCCTAATGTGGACATGTGAGTACAGACTGGAAGGAAAAAGTAGGAAGGATAATCTGGGGGAAGAAAGATCTAGGTGGGGAACAGTAAACACAAAGCATCCAAGGCAGGAGGTGTACTGGAAGCTGCATGTGCATGTGTGTGCACGTGTGTGTGTGTTAGTCTGCAAAGGGGAGGCAATTATGAAGGGCTCCTAGGAAGGTAAGAAACACAGATTTCCACTTAGCTTAATATCTCTGAGCTATCACATGAATTAACATTTTGTTCATTTATATTGCTAAGCACTACTCCAGTGAGTAGTTTGTCTATTCACCAAATGAATACTTAAGTTGTTTCCAGTTTAGGATTATTTAAATAAAGCTGCTATGAATATTTGCAAACAAATCTTTGTATAGACATATGTTTTCATTTATCTCAAAGAGCTATCAATTGATTGATCAATGTACCTACTCATTATATGATCCATCAGTGCCACTCCTAGGCATTTACCCAAGGTCAGTGCCAGGCTGCTTTCAAAAGTGGCTGTATCATTTTGTATTTCCACATTCCCACCAGTAACATATGAGAGCTCCAGTTTCTCCACATCTTTACCAACACTTGACATTGTCAGTCTTCTTAAAGTTTAGCCTTACTAATGCTTGCACAGCAGTATCTCACTGTAGAGACTTGCATTTCCCTGAAGACTAGTGATATTGAGCATTTTCCCTTGTACCTTCACGAATTCATATATTTACTTCGGTGAAATATCTTTTCAAATCTTCTTCCTTTTACCTTTTCTTTCTTTTTTTTTCAACCTTCTCCCAAATTGGGTTGCCTTCTCAGTACTGAGCTGTAAGGTTCTTTGTATATTCTGACTAGGTGCCCTTTATCAGATAAATGTTTTACAACTATATTCTCCCAGTTCATGGTTTATCTTTCTGTTTTCTTCACTGCGTTATGTAAGAAGCAAAGGTTTTTTTGTTTTGTTTTGTTTTTGTTTGTTTTTTTTAACAAAGTACATCTTTTTCTTTTATAGATCATGTTTTTTTGTGTCTTTCGAACAATTTCCCTATTCTAATGTCAGAACTATTTTCTCCTATTTTTAACCTAGAGGTTTAGTAGCTTTGTCTTTTATAATTTAGAGTTAATCTTTCCATATGATATCAAGAAAAGACTGAGATGCATCTCTTTTCTAAAAAGATATCATCTTTTCCCCATTGAAGACCCTGGCACTTTTATCAAATGCCAGTTGGTCATATAAATGTGAGTCTATTTCTGGACCTTCTGTTCTGGTTCACTGACCTATATTTCTATCCTAACACCAACACATGGCTTTTTAATGACTAGAGCAAGTGAACTGCTCTTTAAACGTTTATTTCATAAGTGAGAGTGATAGTGAGACAGGTCCTTGACACAGTAATACACCCCCAGCCTCTGTCAGCCCCAGATCATAAGCATGTGAGTGCCCAGCCCACTCAGGGAGGTCTCCAGACACACCTGGAACCTATGTGTGTAGGTCAGTCTCAGAGAATTTTAAGTTTTACCACTGCATCACTGTTCAGCCCCTGGAGCAAGTTAATTGTTAGATGTCTCTTGGAACAGTCCATAGCGCACATGCATACTCTCTACTATGAATTAAAAACAAAAGCTGTTTCTTGGATATGTAAAACTTAGATAGCTATGTTGAGTAATAGTTTTATATGTATGTATATACACACACACACACACACACACACATGCACACATCAGCAAATAAATATGAGGATCTGAAGCTCAGTGGAAAGATTAGAGATGTGAATTTGGAAGCCATTTGTTTAGAGATGCTATCTAAAACAGGGGGCTAAGGGACAGGACATGAACACAGGCAAGGTAAGGGGGAAGGAACTTCAGTGAGAGCACACCCACTGGGTGCCCATCAATTGACTTTGGTCTACTTGTGCTGAAGGTGCAGAGACTCTATGACCTCTCTGATCTGTAAGCAGGTAGGTTTTTATCACCAGCCATGTCAAATGGTCCAGTACAGTAGACAATGGGATCCTACACATCAGAGTCCTGAATTCTGCTAGAAAGCTCAGGAAGTCACTCTAATTTTCTAAGCTTCAAATTTGAAAAAAAAAAAAAAATGAAATTCAGTAGCAAGCCAAAATCATAGGGTTGTTTGTGACCAACTAATAAAATTAAAAGGTAAATATTTAGACACATAATCCTCATGAAGAGAATCAACCATCTTTCTTTCTAATAAAAGTAGTCTACATTTCATATGATTGACCTCTGTATTTATAAATCACTGCTCAGTATCCACTTCAGAGGACACATGAAAACAGCTTCTGGACAGGTCATTTGGAGCTCAGATGACTCCACAGACTCTGAGGTCAGTTTGACACCATCACTACATCGTAAAAAACGATGGTGGCAAATGGCCTGAAGGACAAGGTATCTCTTACTGACCATGGCAGAGACTGGCAGAGGGAGAAGTTTCCATACTGCAAACAGATATCACAGATGCAGCACACTTAGAACACACTCCTGGCACCACAGGTGCTCCATACCTACCTGGTGAACAACCAGACACACAAGAAGAAATACTACTTATCTGTACAATCAGCAGAGAAAACAGACTGTAATGAAGCTGCCCAATACAAAGGAAATGGCCACAATGTGTGGAACAGATGCAGTTACAGCAATAACCACAAGGACAGCTCAGTGCTCCTGCCATGCCTGGACCATCTTTTGCATTTTATGTGAAATCAATCATTAATCTTGTGAGGTGGGAGGCCAGCAGATGGAGTAATGGTTACATCGCTGGACTCCCATGTAGTCAATCATGGTTGGAGTCCCAGACGAGGTGGCTTAAAACTCATGTCGGGCATGTGTGTGTGCATGACCAAAATCTCGGGAGGAGAATGGAGGAGAAGAAATTGCAGTGTGGCCATCCTCCCTGAGGGGTGATTTCTTGCTTTCTATCTCTGTCTCTCTGTCTCTCTCTGTCTCTCTGGCAAGTATATACGCCCTATGGCAAAATATTACAAGAAGGTAATATTAACTCCACTGTACTGGTGTGGAAACAGAGGCAGGAAGGAACTAGAATTATTCCTATTCACAGGCAAGGAAATTAAGATCCCCGTAAGTGGCAGGGCTGGAAGATAAACCCAGGTCATCGGGCTGTGAGGGGTCCCTAGCCTATGTTTTAGCCACCACATTCTCTCATCTTCAGAGCATTTGCTTCCCTTCAATTGTAAGATAGTATCTGAAATTCCTTAAATTCCTGAATTACTGTAAACAACCTAACAGAATTACAGAATGCAAACCCCAGAATTGTTAGTTTGGGAATTACTCATACTGGGACTGTGATTTCCTTACCCAGAATGTGAGTCTGTCCTGCAGTTTTGGGGATGAAGAGTGATGCTGAAGGACAGATAAGAGGGCAAACCTGAAGTGGACTCTTTACGAGGAGCTGTGGCTATGTTATATGGCCATGACAGCAAGAGTGACAGTGGCCACCATGGAAGTTCTCCTGTGGATGTTGTGTGCAAATGCCTAACACAGGTGGCAGGAGACATGCAAGAACTGGTATCCGGCTGGACATATTTCCATAAGGAAAGTAAAGGGCAGACTGGGAAGTCACTGATATGCAGTGAGGACCCTGTTTTACTCACATCAGCCCAAACACACCCAGTTCACAAGAGATACGAGTAATTTTTCAACCTGCAATAGTCTGCTAGAAGTTGATTATGTAGTCACCTGCCCTGTGAAGTTTTAGAAATCAGGTTCTCAAACCTAATTAGCTTCCTAGCTCAACTGATCTGTGCCACAATCTATCAGAACCGTGGTGAAAGGAATACGACAACCCTGGAAAGTTAGGGAAAACAAGCTTTTATCCCATAATTTAAACAGATATAAAAATTAATTTGAAAGAAAGAACAAATACATGGACTAAAGCCACATTTGCCATTTCGTTTCAAGATAACATGCCTATCATGTCTGCAAAGCTCTTAGAACAGTAAGAGGGGTCTTCAAAAAGTTCAGAAAACTGGGACCAGCAGGTTGCATAATGGTTACACTGCTGGACTCCCATGTAGTTGACCACTGTTCAAGTCCCAGACCTGGCAGCTTAAATTAACTCTGGGCAGTGTGCGTGCATCTCCCAAGAGGAGAATGGAGGACAAGGGACTGTGGCATGGCCGTTCCCCCCGAGGAGTGACTTCTCACTTTTTGTCTCTGTCTCTCTAACAAGCGCATGTGTCCTATAGCAAAAGTCTCACTCTAAAAAAAAAAAAGTTGAAAAGACTATACATGGATTTCAACATATTTTTTCTTCAAAAATAAACTTGTACTGTAATTAAATTTCTTCACAAACTTTTTGTAAAGATTTATTTAATTTTATTTATTAATTAACTTACTTTAATTTGACCAGAGAGAGAGAGAGAGAGAAAGAGAGAGAAAGTGAGAAAGCAAGCCACTAGGTCCGGGACTCAAACCATGGTCAACCATGTGGAAGTATCCAGCGCACCTGCTGGCCCCTCCACAAATTTTTTGAAGTCCCCTTCTATCTGGCACATAGCAAAGGCTTAATCAATAGCAGTTGATCTTTTCTATTAGTATTTCTAACATGAACTCATTTTTAGAGAGTCTCTTAACTTTCCTTCTTAAAGGAAAGGGATGTATAAAAATTTAGCAAAACTTAAAGATATGGATTTGCTTCATTGTGAGCAATTATGTCCTACTTACAAAGACTACAAACTGAGGGGTCAGCAGGTGATGTAGTGGTGAAGGTGTTGGACTACCACATGACCGACTGTGGTTCAAGTCCTAGACCCATGAGCTTGAAACTCATGCCAGGTGACTGTGCATGTGTGCCCAAGATTCCCATAGAAGAACTGAGGAGAAGGGATTATGGCATGGCTATCCCTCTTGGTAGGTGATTTCTCACTTTCTGTTTCTTTGTCTCTCTCTGTCTCTCCAGTGAGCATACATGCACAATAGCAAAAATCTCCCTAAAAAAGAAAAAAAGATTGCAAATTCGTTGACTTTATTTTTGTACTTTTAGCAACAATATTATATATGATATAAAGAACATATGAATAGCCTTTAACAATAGTACATTATACTCATGATATATAGGTTTATAAAATTTATGTCAGGTTTATAAAATATAATTACTTTATATGCTAATAGTAGCAAATACTATTTTTTACCAAATATCTCATTAATTAGGGTAGGCTGACCTTTGCTAAAAGAACCATTAAGTACAGTAGTCTAAGTTTAAGGTTTGTCACTTGGTCCTCCTCCATGTGGTGACTCAGGGCCACGGGCCTCTTCCAACTTTTTAATTTTTTTAGAATTATTTATTTAATTTTATTTATTCATTTTATTTTTAATTTGACAGAGAGGGAGAGTGAGGGAAAATGAGAAAGCAAGCCACCAAGTCTGGGACTTGAACCATGGTCAGCCATGTGGGAGTGTCCGGCACCTTAACCACCATGCCACTTGCTGGTCCCCGATGCTACCACTTTTCTACATGACTTCCAAGACTGCTATGGACAGGGAAAGGAGAGTGAGACTCTTACAGGCCAGGCTTAGAGACGTGCACTTCAGGTCCATCCTGTCTGTTAGCTGTTCACACAACACTAGCCCAGCTGAAAAGACAACTACGCACTCAGGAGGGAAATGAAACAGGGTTAGGAATCAGGAAATATTTTCTCTGCCATAAGATTCTCTGCATATATAATTAGCATTTGCCTTTATTTTACAAATGTTGACATAGCACTTTCCACTGTGCTTATTTATTCATTTAGAAACTTAGGGTCAGCCGGTGGCACAGAGGTAATGCAATGCTCTATGACACTGGACCCACATGAGAAGGTCCTGAGTTTGTGACCCAAGGCCTCCCTATATGTACCAGGGGCACGCTCGTGTGCCTGTGATCTGGAATGGCTAAGGCTGGGGGTGGATCAAGGCGAGAAGACCCTTTTGGGGGTGCTTCCCTCTCTGTCTCTCTCTGTGATTCTCTTGCTCATGGAATAAATTTAAAAAATGCACTTTTTTAAAAAAGAGAAAATGTACTTATTAAGAAAACTTTGGGAAGTTACAATCATTATTGCTATTTTCCAGATGAGGAAATGCCTGAGGCTTGAAGAAGTTATTTACCATCCAAGCAGACAAGTGATGTAGCTAAGACCTAAGTTCCTGGCCTCTGGATCTAAATCTCTATTCTTTGCATTATATTAAACTTTTCTGTATTGTATTCAACTATTCTTTGCACTGTATTAAACTTCAAGAACAATTAATTTCCCCTGACAGATTTACGATAGAATTAGGGTTACGGTTTTACTCTCAATGGAAATCAAGTTAATGTAATTCCATAAAAAAGGCACGAGCCCTATGAATTGCACAGGGGTGGGAAGAACACAGTCTGAGCTTATAATAAGTCATCTTTTACTGATCAGCAATCTTAACAGCCATTTCAGGAAGTGTTTCAGAAACAAAATAAGGATATGGTAACAATCCCAAGATAGACTTCTAATTCTTATTTTGGAAATCAAACACATAGGTACAGATATGGTGATTTAATTATCTTTTTAATGCCAGAGGGTGAGAGAGAGAGAGAGAGAGAAAGGGAGAGAAAGGACCCTACAGTCCTATTTCCTTCATTTCCCCATCCCATCAGGATCCTAAGCAGGTGTGCACACACCCAGCATGCTGCTACTGGACCAGAATTCAGACCACCATTGGCCATGTGGGATCCAGCTCCCTCTGCACAGTGCTTAAATGCCATGCTATAGGGCCAGCCCTTTTTTTTTTATGTTTATTTACTTCTTCCATGAGTAAGAGAGACACACAGAGACAGAGCGACAGCAAACAGGGTAGTGATGCTGCAATCCACCCCAGCCTCAGCCAGCCCAGATCATGAGCACAATCGTGCCTTGTGTACTCAGGGAGGTCTCTGGCTGCAAACTCAGAACCTTTGCATGTCAATGAGCCTTGCAGAGAACAGCACTGTGTTTTACCTCTGCACCACCATCCAGCCCCAGAATTGAAAACTACGCTGTGAAAAAGAAACCTAGGTAACTGGAGTCAAGTTTGGAACCCATCCCTTTAACTGGAAGTGAAGTCCAGGTGTTAGCACTCATTGTCATGGCGACAACTAGATGGCTGGAGCTTGCAGACAAGTTAGACCATTCTTCCAGGTACACAAAGCCTCAGGAATCACTGAGCTGGACAGAGGAGCAGCGTTCAGCAAACCCTGCTCCCCTAACCAGCTGTCTTCTTGCTGAGAGGGAGGTTCTGAGCACAATCTGAGAGCACTGAGCCAGCTCTCACTGGCACAGGACAGGGCAGACCAACTTCCACAGCTTCCTTCTCCATGGTGTCCGTCAGGAGCAGCAACGTTTCTATGTACAGCATGGAAAAGATGCATGCGACATTTAAAGCAATGGTTTTCTCCTTTCAAAACAAGGTGGAACGCACAGTATTAAATCTGGATTCCAGGAGCTCTCACACAGGACGACCTTGTGTCCAGAAGTTTATTGCCAAGGTTCCAGTTTATGCCCAGGAGCCACATGGCGAGGTTCCTGGACATGGCAGCAGCT
Source organism: Tupaia tana (assembly GCA_026018925.1). Taxonomy (NCBI): domain Eukaryota; kingdom Metazoa; phylum Chordata; class Mammalia; order Scandentia; family Tupaiidae; genus Tupaia; species Tupaia tana. The sequence goes on along the minus strand of JAKSZU010000001.1, from coordinate 142,965,886 downwards.
TCTGGCGTTCCTTTACAGAGCCCCTGACTCTGACAGGTTTTGGCTGCAAGAACTATCCCGCGACTGATTTATTCCTCAATTTCAATTCTTTTTTCTCCACATGAATCATTTCTATGTTTCCAAAGTAAAAGCAGGAAGAAAAGAAAACCCTGTAAGATAAAAAAAAAAAAGAAAAAAAAAAAAAAAGAAAGAAAGAAAAAAAGAAAGGAAGAAAACTCGAAGTTAAAAAAAAAAAAGCCTACAATACAGACATGGATTTGCTATCAAATATCCATTTCAGGAAAGCATCAGGCAGAATCGGGCAATGTAATGGGTAATTTGGTCTCAGCATCCTCACCAGGAACAATGTCGGCATGCACACACATGCACTCATTCCACCCCAGGTCAACCACAGCACCAGACCATGGGCTTGCAGTGAGACCGAATCCCAGCCAGGAGGGCAGTCACCGACATAATGCTTCATTACACCAAGACACAGCACTCTCCATCTGCCAGGTAAATAAAGAACGAGGCTTGAAATTTACAGTCACCTTTAAAATGCTAAGCGGTCCACCTTTAGATGACTGTGTGGTCCACCAATCTGCTCCAGCCTGCATTCAACTCTTCTGCAACTGACGCTTGACTTCTTCCACAGGGCCCATCAGTTCCTTCTGTCTGGCCTCTGGGTTTCAACGCAACCCTCCCTGCAGAAACCATAACTACTACTCGTGCCGTGGCCGGGCTCTGCCCTGCGTGCCGTGGCGGGGCCGGGGTCTGCCCCCGCGTGCCGTGCCCGGGGTCTGCCCCGCGTGCCGTGGCCGGGCTCTGCCCCCGCGTGCCGTGGCCGGGGCCTGCCCCGCGTGCCGTGGCCGGGTTCTGCCCCGCGTGCCGTGGCCGGGACTCTGCCCCGCGTGCCGTGGCCGGGGCCCTGTCCCGCGTGCCATGGCCGGGGTCTGCCCCCGCGTGCCGTGGCTGGTGTCGGCCCCCACGTGCCGTGGCCGGGACTCTGCCCCGCGTGCCGTGGCCGGGGCCTGCCCCGCGTGCCGTGGCCGGGGCCCTGCCCCCGCGTGCCGTGGCCGGGACCCTGCCCCACGTGCCGTGGCCGGGGCCTGCCCCGCGTGCCGTGGCCGGGGTCTGCCCCCGCGTGCCGTGGCCGGGGCTCTGCACCACATGCCCTATCCGGAGGTCCGGCCCGACCGGGGCTCTGCCCCGCGTGCCGTGGCCGGGCTCTGCCCCGCGTGCCGTGGCCAGGGCCCTGTCCCGCGTGCCGTGGCCGGGGTCTGCCCCCGCGTGCCGTGGCCGGGTTCTGCCCCGTGTGCCGTGGCCGGGACTCTGCCCCGCGTGCAGTGGCCGGGGCCTGCCCCGCGTGCCGTGGCCGGGGCCCTGTCCCGCATGCCGTGGCCGGGGTCTGCCCCCGCGTGCCGTGGTAGGGGTCTGCCCCCCGCGTGCCGTGGCCGGGTTCTGCCCCGCGTGCCGTGGCCGGGGCCCTGTCCCACGTGCCGTGGCCGGGGTCTGCCCCGCGTGCTGTGGCCGGGGTCTGCCCCCGCGTGCCGTGGCCGGGGTCTGCCCCGCGTGCCCCAACCGCTGATGGCCGTCTCTGCTTTCCTGAGCCGCGTTCCTGAAACTGTGTTCCATGGAGATTCACCTACATTTGCAGGGCTGCACGAGACCCACCCTTGGTCCAGCCCTGAGTGCAGTCTACATTTCCTATTGTTGGGAACTTTATGATCTGATAATTGGAAAAAAAATCATGTTTATCATAAAAAATAATTAGAATAATAATAATAATGATTGGGGGAAACATAGGAAAGATATTGAATGTTGAAGCGGGGAGATTAATGTCTCTGTACTGACTGACATGCATGGCATTCCCTTTTGAAAAAGCAATGTAATACACTGTAAAGTTATATGTAATTCAATGTAATAAAAAAATAGATAATAAAAAAAAAAAAAAAAGAAAACTTCTAGGTTACACTCTGCATCCCTGCCAAGGATGTGGGGCACTGCCTCCGATTTTATTTGGAAAGCTCTTTGATCAGCAGAAAAGTTGGAGCCACTTATGCTATGTCAAACTAGCTATCCCTGGTCGGGTTAGGGAAGACACAGGGCTCACCCATACACCTTCAGTGGCTGTGCCTGGTCAGGGTGACTGAGGGATCTGCTCAAGGACTCTGCAATGGGTCATCCCTGAATTACTCACCATGGGCTGGCAGCTGACAAAACCACACAGCTCACCTGCACTTTCTCCAGTAGGATCGTGCCTGGAGTGCCTCGTGACTAAGCAAGACATTACACTGAGCGCCGAAACTCTTCTCCCTTCTCCTTCTACCACACCTTCCCCCATCCTCCACGGTCCTCCAAGTGCACAGTCTCTTGACCAGAACGTGGGGAAGGGCCTATATTTACTTGCTGTTTTCTGAAGGCTGCAATAATAGACAGCATTTTAATAAAGTACGAGACACCCACTAAGAGCACCAGCTGTGAACTTCCTCTTCGTGATCATTGAAATAAAAAGTGTCCCTGGTTATAGTGAGTGACCTGCCTAAAAGCAGCTCAACCCTGGCATCCAATGACATCTCCTGCTATCTGTGTGTCTGACAAACCGTTTCTCTGTGTGATCTTCCTAACAGTCCTGAGGGGTGGCCGGGCAAGCACAGTCCTCCTCGTGTTGCAGCTGAGCAAGGTGTGAGGCGGAGTGACAGAGGCGGCCGCAAAGCCAGTGACTGTCCACTGCGCTGGCTGCCTCAGTCCACAGTCAGCCTAAGCCATGCCAGGAACATGATAACGCAACATGCTTTTAATAGCAAGGAAGCAAGTCGGTAAGATGTCGGCTCAGGAAATATGAAATTGGCAGGGATAGAAGATGCTTCCAAATTTCGAAGAAAAAAAAAATCTCCAGGTTCACCCTCCCTTGCTCTGCCAAACATAAAAGGAAAGTCCGGGTATCCCCAGACATGACAGGCTGGAGTCTGAACCACCTTCCTGGCCCTCAGGCCCCGTCCTCCTCCCAGCCGGCTGGGCCTGTGTTTATGGGCAGGGCTGCAGGAAGGACATGACCTCCTCGGCTCCATGGCGGGTTAAGCAGCCTGATTGAGCGCTGCTGCTAATTAAGGGCCCCTCTTGTCTGGCAGGACCACCGGGGTACCTTCTGCACTTGTTCATGACCACAGCACCTCTCTCAGAAATTAACTCTTGATGAGTGCAGACAGGGGCCCAGCTGGTCCTCCCGAGTCCTCCCCAGCAGACAAATGAAGTGTAATGAGAACGCTGCTGACTGCCAAGGGAAGAGGGGCTCTCCGTGACCTCTCCGTGAAAGCCAGAGTATACTTATACCGTGACTTAATTCTCTGCACTGGGGACACTTAATGTGGCCAGGAATGGTGAGAAGAGACTGACAGCCACGGGGACAGCATGCGGGCCTCCATCTACTGAACGTCCATTTTATGAAGTAGGAGCTAAAAGAATAAAGAGGCAATTCATGAGAAGCTAATTTTCAATTGGCAAATATTTTCAAGAGGTAAGACATACTGTTTTGCATGGTCTCAGGGACAATGGTGGCTCCTATTAGGGTTTGCAAATTGTACCATCATCCCATCTGAATTCAAAATACTAAACGTATGTTTTCTATCCGTAGTAGAGGAATTCCCTCCCTAAAGCTCTGTTTAAGAAGGAAACAGGGTTATCTCTGACCAGGTCTTCCAGATATAGAAACGAGGTCAACAGACAAGTTCTGGGTCACAAAACAGTTGCTGCTGGGAGTAACTCAAATCCAAGGGTCAGTAGAGTGCACTTGAAACCAGGGCATTTTCTTTTTCTTTTTCTTTTTAATTTGCCAGAGGGCACAGGCACTTGCCATGGAAAGACAGAGACAGAGAGAGAGGACGAGGAAGAAACTACCCCAATGGGATGTAGTCATGCTACAATCATTTCTCCTCCACTTCTCTATCCTGATGGGATTTGGGGCACACACACACACACACCCAGAATATTTTTCAAGCTGCTATAGCCAGGATTTGAACCACCATGGTCAAATGGTCAGCCATGTGGGATCTGGCTACCCTAACCACTTGGCCATGGAGTGGGCCCAGAAAGCAGAGTATCTTCTACCCTTTCATCTAGTCATGTTGACACAGGGCATATGGCAATAGGGAGGGACTGGAGCTGGAACCTGGAAACCATGCATGGTCAGAGGTCAACTCACTGCGTTGGTGCACAGTGTGGCGTCTTGTATGACATCACCCCTTGAGACAGGACAAAGGGACAAAAAAGCAGACTGCGAGCCACTGCTCTGGCTTCTGGATCATAATGAAGCTCCATCTTTTCATAACTATTAAAAGGAGCAATGAGGCCTCAAAACAAACAAAAAAAATGAAAAAACTAACAAGTAGGTGAAATGACAGCAATAGTCAGCTTATGCTCTTTTGTTAAGTCAGTAAAAAATCAGTTACCAGGCTAGAAGCAAGATAGAAAGATGAAGAAATGGACAAAAACCGCATTTGATACCTTGTTAAAAAATTTAAAAATGAAAGAGTACATGGAGAACAATTCTCCCAAGGACCACAAGCAGTCACGATGGGATGAGGGGAAAGTCAGCAGAGATTGCTTAAGAGAGTGTCTTAGTTTTAGAGTGTCTTAGTTGTCTATTATTGTGTAACAAATGAATCCAACACTTAGCAACTTAAGACAACTATAACTTGCATTTATTATCTCATAGTTCCTAGTGGGTCAAGAGTCTGGGTGTGGCTCAGCTAACTCTCGGCTGAGCGCCTTTGGCACAAGGTTTCCCACAAAGCTGTGATCAAGGTGTCAGCTGGAGAAGCTGGGGGAGGTTTGACTTCTAAGTCTGCTTTCATGACTGCCAGCAGGCCTCAGCTCTTCACTGATTGTTGATCATGGTATGTCAGCTTGCCTCCAGAACTCTGAAGAGAAAAAAACCATTCCTAACAGTCCTGAGGGGTGGGCAGGCAAGTACAGTCCTCCTCATTTTGCAGCTGAGCAGGGTGTGAGGTGGAGTGAGGGAGGAAGCAGCAAAGCTGGTGAGGACCCTGACTGTCCACTGCCCTGGCCTGCCTCAGTCCACAGTCAGCCTAAGCCATGTCAGAAACACAATAACGTAACATGCTCCAGAGAGAAGGGGGAGAGAGAGTGGGCACGCTAGACAGATGTCACTGTAGTTTTTATAACCTAATTCAGGAGTGACACCCCATTACTTTGCCACACTTGGTTTGTTAGAAATGAGCCAGCAGGTACAACCCATATACAAGAAGAGGGACTTACAGAAGAGTACAAAAACCAAAAGGCAGAGACTGCTGGGGCCCTCAGAAGCTGCTTACCACAAAGACACTCCTTACTCAGTAGATGAAAATAGAGCTTAAGCCTTCCATAATGAGCCTCTTAAGTGCTATATCAAACTATACAATGAAGCTTCAGGCTGGGCTATGCATTATTGTCTGCACATTCACCACCTATTCAGGGTTCACTAAAGTGAAAAATATCTCCATGCCAGCTGTGGGGTTTTAAAATAAGAAAAACACACAGAAGATCTAAAAAAGGTTCATGGAAAATGCATATTATGAAAAAACTAGGGACAGCAGTTAGCATAATGGCTATGTCGCTGAACTCCCATATAGTCGACTGAGGTTCGAGTCCTGGACCTGGTGGCTTAAACTCACGCTGGGCGCATGTGCGTGTGTGCCCAAGATCCCAAGAGGAGAATGGAGGAGAAGGGACTGTGGTGTGGGCATCTTCCCTGGGGGTTGATTTCTCACTTTCTGTCTCTCTGTCTCTCTCTGTGTTTCTGGTGAGCGCATGCGCCCTATAGCTAAAAACTCTCAAAAAAAAAAAAAAAAGAAGAAAAATCTATGCACGGACTTAAAACATTTTTTTGCACCCAAATAAACTCATACTTTATATATTTTTAAAATTTATTTATCTCTTCCATGAGTGACAGAGAGAGAGAGTACACAACAGGGTCCTGATGACACAACCCACCGCTAGTTTCAACCAATCTTTGGATCATGGTCATGTGCTCCCAGCATACTCAGGGAGGTCTCTAGATATGAACCTGGAACCCTCCTATGTGGGTCAGCCTCGTAGGGCATCACATTTTAGCACTGTACCATCAGCTGACCCCTAAGCTCATACTTTAATTCCATGAAATTTTTGGAGTCCCCTCATATACCGCACTAGTTTTTAGGCACAGCTATCAGAGCTGACCACTCTAAAGAGCCACCTGTTAATGGCTCATCCTTCCTTATATCTGCCCCAGACTTAGGTGGCTGCTACCAGTGCTTAGTTCTGTCCCTTTCCATAAGGAAAACAAGTGCCTAGAGATACGTCCTTGTGATCATTACCACAGACAATGTAGAGAGCGCGTGATGGTCAAGTACTGAGGAACCCACTCTACATCCATCAGTGCGTTCAGTTCTCACAATGCCCCATCTTAGTCTGTTACTATACTATTAACAGAAACACTTGAGCCTGGATCATTTTATAAAGTTTATTTACAAACTCGTGATTCTGGTGGAGGAAAGTCCAAAGTCCTAGGCCTACAACATGGCTGACAAGCACAGAGGATGGTGGGTACAGAGAGGGAGATTCCCTGACTAATCTCTCTTTTATAACAATCAGCACTGGTGAGAACTAACCCTTTTCATAGGAGTTAGAGCTCAGTAGGGTTCGAGAGACATCACTCTTCTATGCCTGAGACCGTTGCCTGTGGGATGTTATCAAGATGAACCAGTCATCACCCACTAGACCTTTCACTTAATATCACTGCTATATTTCTTTTTTTTCTCTTTTTTTATTTTTTTATTTCAATTTATTTATTTGCATTCATTCACTGTACATCACCACAGTATACAAAATGAGATTTTCCATCCAGAGTACACTATATATTGTCTCAATCAAGCACATCAACAAACATGTTATTGTCAGCAAATGATCTTCCATTTCTTGTTTTCTGTATGTTTTGCTTTTTTCCCCCCTCATCCTTGATTCCCTATCTCTTACCCTCTACCATCTCCCACTCTCCTCCCACACTGTCTCTGGTATCTATGTTTGCTTTCTATACTGTTTTCCCCCCACATTTTATTGAATCGCCAAAGACCCTAATCAATCCAAATACCCTCATAGCAAACACAGGTGATACACACATTTCCATGAACACAAGTCTAACTTTACGCATATAAAGTAGCGTATAAAGTAGCTACTATATAAAGTAGCTACTATAAAGTAGCACCTAGCTGTGGCTACATATCCTACTGCAGTCATTGAATAGATATATATATTTTTTTCCTGAATCTTTTTTTTTTTTTGTAACTCAATTTACATTCCTTCCCTAAGCATCATCACAGCATACAAAATGCGATCTCCCATCCAGTACACACTGCATAGTGACTCAATCATGCACATTACAAAAAATTTTCCATTACTAGTTCCTAGAATTATTTCCACCCCTCTTTCTGACCCTCTGTCCCTTCCCACCCTCCTCTCACACCACCTCCGGTGTCTACAATTGTCCTTCAATATTTCAATGAGGTCAAGTCCCAGCACATGAATTTCTCAGGGACAGTTCAACCCATATAAGACCTCATCTGAGAGATGAGGAAAGTACGTGCAGCTCTCCATTGCATAGGAAGCCCTTTAGTGTCTAAATGCTGTCGGGAATACTCCACTGTATAAAGCACATAGGCACTCATAGATTTCATGACTGAATAGTGCTATTACATGCATATCGCACAACCATGCGCTTAGAAAACCTAAAGGAATGAGCTAATAACTATTAGAATAAAAAGTAAATTTAGTGAGAGGACAAAATCAGAATATAGAAAAATTAATGTTGGGACCAGCAGATGGTGTAGCAGTTATATCACTGGACTCCCACATAGTCGACTGCAGTTCAAGTCCCAGACCCGGTGGCTTAAAACTCATGCCAGGCACATGTGCACGCATGCCCAAAATCCTGAGAGGAGAAGGGATTGCAGGGTGGCCATCCTCCCTGGGGGGCAATTTCTCGCTTTTTGTCTCTCTGTTTCTCCAGTGAGCACACATGCCCTATAGTAAAAATCTCTCTATTAAAAAAAAAAAAGAAAGAAAAAAATTAAGTGCCATCAATCATATGACTATATGCTAGCAATACACACACACACACACACACACACACACACACACACACATAGTTTTTGGAGAGGTTTTTGCTATAGGGCGTGTGTGCTTGCCAGAAAGACAGAGACAGAGAGACAGAAAGTGAAAAATTACCCCCCCCCCTCGGGGGAATGGCCACGCTGCAATCCCTTCTTCTCCATTCTCCTTTTGGGATCTTGAGCACACATGCACCCGTGCACGGTGTGAGTTTAAGCCACCATGTCTGGGACTCTAACCATGGTCGAATACATGGGAGTCCAATGACATAGCCATTATACTAACTGCTGGTCCCACTAGCAATATTTTTAAAATAAAATTTTGGAATAAGTTAAACTCATTGTAGAAAATCTGGAAAACACAGAAATGGAGGACTAAGACATTGAGTCACCTACGATTCTACCACCAGAAGATGTTTGCATATATTTCTTTTAACTCACTATTCTATGGCATGTGGAAGTATGAATGTATTGTCATGTTTTTAAAAGATATTCGGCCATAGGGCACATGTTCTTGCTGGAGAGAGAGACAGAGACAAAGAGAAATAAAGTGAGACATCACCCCCAGGGGAGATGGCCACACCACAATCTCTTTTTCCTTCTCTCAGGATTTTGGGCACACACACACACTTGTATCCAGTGTGATTTTCCAGCTGCCATGTCCAGGACTCAAACTGTGGTCTATCATGTGGAAGTACAGCACCTTAGCCACCACATCAAATGCTGGTCTTATATGGTCATACTTTTTAAAAAATTATTTTCTTACTACATTGGGTAAGTATCCTGCTTTTCTTCACTTGAAACAATATTGTGAGAATTTTCCAGAGTTAACGAATGTTCTTCAAAAACCCTAATTTTAAATGACTACTGAATAGTTCATCCTGTTACTATAACCTATTTTTAAAAAAACTTTTACTCATTGACAGGTCAAAAAAAAAAAAAATCAAGATTTTGCTCCTCATTTCCTGCCTTTTAAAAAATTATTTGAGGAGGCCAGCAGGTGACGTGGAGGGTAAGGTACCGGATCCCACATGGCTGGCTATGCACTTCAAGTCCTGGACTCAGTGGCTTGAAAATCACATTGGGGATGTGTGATTTTGCCCAAAATCCCAAGAGGAGAGTGGAGATGGGATTGCAGTGTGGCTACACTCCTGGGGGGTGATTTCTCTCTCCATTTCTACCCCCCCCTTTCTGGCAAGCATATATGCCTTAGAGCAAAAAAAAAAATGTTTTTAGTTTTTGAGGATCTAGGTAGTGGTAGCAGAACAATTATGCAACTGGACTCAGTGGGAAAGTTCTGGGTTCACATCTCACGACCTCCCTGACTACACTATATTAGATGCACACACACACATGCCCATGTTTCAGACCTGCTGAGACTGGGATGAACTGCAGTGTGAGAACCTTTTTAGGGGTGCCTGTGTCTTTATCTCTCCCTCTGTCATGGAAGAAATAAATTAAGAAGTTATTTGAACATCCATTTCAATTCTTCTATTGACTTTTTACATACATTTCTTTACACTTATAAGTAGCTGCACCAGGGATTACAAATATGCTGTAAATTTTTATAGTCCACCAATAGTTAATATTGTACAACTCTAAAGATACTGTTATATTCTGTTTTCGCCACCATGGTCCCAGGTAAAAAATTAATCATTCACTGGATTACTGTTGTATTGTTTTTCTCTTGTTGCTTTCAAGATTTGCTCTTTATCTTTGGTATTCAGCAGTTTAAAAGAATCAGTATGGGTTGTTGTTGTTTTTTTAATATTCTGCTTTATGTTCCTTGAGTAGCCTGTATATTTAAATTTCTGTTTGTCATTAAATTTGGAATTTTTTTAGCTATTATTTCTTCTGTTATTACATTATTATTATTGTTTTTGGCTCCATTTTCCCTATCTCCTGTCATTTCCATTTGATTGTTAAATCTACCCCATGGATTTTTTGTTTTTCAAATAATTGTATTTTCAGTTCTAGAACTTTCATTGGGTTCTCTTTTTTTTATCATTCTAATTCTCTGCTGAGATAGCCTGTCTTTTCATCCACTACAATATATATTGTCTTACTTCATCTAGGAGACCTGTAACAGCCACTGTAAAATCTCCTGCTTCCCATCTGCTTCGCCCTGGAGTTAGATTCCTGTTAATTTTCCTTTCTCTAGAGAGAATATTCTGGTTTTTTTGTTCCTCAAATGTGGAGTATGTTAGCTTTATACCTCAGACATGAGGAATGCTAAATTGGAGAGATTCTGAATTCCGTTATTTTTCTCTGATGAATGTTACTCCGTTTGTGTTGGTTGGCAATTATCGTGGCTGAACCTGGACTGAAAACTCTGTTCTTTGGGCAGCAATTCATATTTGTTGTTGTTATCTGAGGTGATCGAGTCTAATCCATGAAAATATGGTTCAGCAATCAAAAAGGTGTGTAAACAGAATTTGGGGATTTTCTCTCTAGCCCTTCCCTTCTAGGATTTCCACCTCCTTGTACCAACTGCACTTGGCTCTGGCTTACTCTGTAAAACTTGAGTGCTACCCCTTCCCAAGGAGAGCCTTTCCCCAATCTGCCTGCTTTTGTTCACTGACCTTCCAATGGCTTCCAGTAGGTGCTTTCTGCATTATGCCTAGTTTTCTGTGTGTGAGGTGAGGAGTAGGGGATATTTGTCTGGTTAAGATCCTAGTCTGCCATTCTCAGAAGCAGAAGTTCCCAGACCTTTGTTTTTTGTTTCTTTTGCAATAGGGCATATGTGCTCCCAGAGACAGAGACAGAGACAGAGAGAGAGAGAGAGAGAGAGAGAGGAGTAAAAGAGCACCCCTAGGAGAGATGGCTATGCTTCAACCCATTCTCCCCCATTCTCCTCTCAGGACCTGGGGCATGCAAGTCCCTGTACCCAGTATGGTTTCTCAAGTTGCTGTATCTGAGGCTTGAACCACTCAGGGGGCCATGTGGGATCCAACTGCCTTAATCTCCATGCCATCTGCTGGCCCCAGAAACCTTTGTTTCTAAATACCATTCTTCACAAAAAGGAATCAGAGTTCCTTCTAAAGTATAAAAACAAAACAAAAATACAAAAATTTAAAGTATTCAAATGTAATGTAATATAGAAAATAAAATATAAAAATGGCTAATTCTAGAACTAGTGTGACTGGGACATCTTATTATGCTAGAGAGTAAGAAACTAATCAAAGAAAAATGAGTTTTGATTCTGCTTTTCAAGCCAAGTCTGTGACAGAAATAAGAAAATAAGAATGACAATTTATTATAAAATATTGAATAAAAGAACAATTTATTAGTCCTTAGTGCTGATCAAGAAAGAGAGAAAAAAAGGGACGAGAGGTGAATTGCTCACTTGCTACTTCTGTGGTAACTATGACATCAAGTTCTTATTCTAAAAAACAGAACAGAATAAGACACATCACCTTTTTGCAAAGCCGAATGAATAACTGATCCAGGCAAGGATCACTAAGGTTACTAGAGAACGGAATACTGCCTGGTACCAAAGTAACACTCAACAGGTCGTTTACTTGAACACACAGATCTGTACAGTGGAGCCCGTCGTGACCACCTTCACCAGGTGATCGAGCTCGGCATGACTGAGAGCGAGTGATGACACCGTGTGAAGTATGCAGTATCGCCTGGGCAGCTTCCTTGCCTCAAATATTTGACCTGGATCAAATCAAGTTTTTAGACCTAGCTTCCAGATTACATGAAATCCAGAGGCTAGAGGAACAAAACTGTCACCGTAGAGAAATAATCAGCCCAATCCAGCCTGTGGAACATTCTCTAAGACAACTGGCCTGATCTCTTCCAACAGCTGATGTCACTTTGTAAACAGAAAATGAAAGAAACACAACAAGTACCATAAATAATCATGATTAGATCCTGGTTGGAAATAAATAGCAACATGAGGCATTTTTATTCAATGAGGAACTTTGAATATAGAGTGGACAGCAATGAATGTTTACATAAGAAACACTGTACTTATGTAGGAGAAAATCTTTGTTGGTAAGAGATATATACTGAAGCCTATAAAAGGGAAGCATAGAGATACGCAATTTATTTTCAAATGTTTCACCAAAAAAGATAAATGTTGATGATTGTTTAACCCAGTTGTGGATCTACTGGTGTTCATTCTACATTTTTTTTCAAGTTTCCACATTTTTTTCATAATAAAATTTTGGAAAAAAATTTCTAGTTTACCCCTGGGGAGGTTATAACTCCAAACCAGGGATAAAATACAGAGGGAAGTTATTTTTGTGGTCAAGTTCATAACAGTATTTAGGTGACAAGCCAATCCCTGACAATCTCTATTCTGAAAGTGGCTTGAAACGAAGAAGGTAGTGACATCACCTGATGTATAACTGTGCCACTCTGGTCAAAAACGTGCTGACACTAAGACATTATAGCACCTCTGAGGATAAGGTTGGTTGGAATCATCGGACAGAAATTATGTTCAATGGTATTAACGTAGTCACAGTCTTTGCATATTGGGCTGCAATATACTGGCTACCAGGTAAAGCACTGCAGGTATATACTCAATAAATAAGATTCGTCCCAGCGTCTGAAGATTCTAGTTAGAGAAAGAGAAGAAAAACTGGCCAAGAAAAATCAGTGAGATAAATGGGATGATATCTGGAGTACAAAAATAAAAAGGACCAAAGGGAGAGGCACTGAGGTGGCCATGGAGAGTGCTCAGATCTTCTTCAGGAATACCCCATTGATCCGCAGCCTCCAGCTGCTGCCTGGATACTACGAGGCACACAGCCAGTGCTTAGTCAATAATAGATACATTCCCACGGACGCTCTCCGGTCTTTCCCAGTCCTTCATAACTGTGGTGCTCACACAGGTCTCTGTTCTGGTTGTCTAGTACTGTATAATGATTCCCCCTAAATCTAGTGGCTTAAGTAAGTCCATCATTTATCGCTCACAGACTGTCTGATTTGGGCAGCAGTGTAGGCCGGTGTAGCTCCACTTGTAGCTGGCCATCAGTGATGCTGGACTGAGGGTCAGTTCTTCTCCATAGCATTAAGTGGACCTCCTCACAGCCTGAAGGCCGGATTCCAAGAGCAAGTTCTCCAAGAGCCAAGAAATGAAACCCATCAGTCTCTTAAGATCTGGGTCTAGAGGGGCCAGCAGATGGTGTGGTGGTTAAGGCATTGGACTTCTATGTGGCTGACCACAGTTCGAGTTCCAGATCTGGCAGCTTGTTTTCTTGCTTTTCCTTTCTTTCTCTCTCTGGTCAAATTTTTAAAATGATAATAATAATAACAAATGGAATTAAATAAAAACATAATTCTTAAAAAAAAAAAAAAAAAAAAAGATCTGGCCATTTGGTGGGAACCACCATCTTGCAGTAATTAAACAAAATGACGAACACAAAGGGAAAGAGAGTCACCCGATATATGTTCTCTAGGCCTTTTAGAAAACATGAAGTTGTCGGTTTGGCAACATATATGTGAGTCTACAAGAAAGGTAATATTGTAGACATTAAGGGAATGGGTACTGTTCAAAAAGGAATGCCCCACAAATGTTACCATGGCAAAACTAGAAGAGTCTACAATGTTACCCAGCATGCTGTTGGCATTGTTGTGAACCAATAAGTTAAAAGGGCAAGATTCTTGCCCTTAATTCAAGAGAATTAATGTGCTTATTGAGCATTTTAAGTATTCTAAGAGCACAGATAGCTTCCTAAAATGTGTGAAGGAAAATGACCAGAAAAAGAAAGCCAAAGAGAAAGGTACCTTGGTGCAACTAAAGCACTAGTCTACTCCACCCAGAGAAGTACACTTTGTGAGAACCAATGGAAGGAGCCTGAACTATTGGAACCTATTCCCTATGAATTCACGGCATGATGGATGTTAAAAATAAACTAATCTATGGTCTATTAAAAAAAAAATGATCTGGGTCTAGAAATTGGCACAATATCCTTTCTAGTATATTCTATTGGTCAAAGCTGTCACAGAGCCCACCCAGACTCAAAGAGAGGGGACATGGACTCTACCTGACCATAGAAGGATTGATCCTTGTCACATTTAAATAGGCTGTTAGAGACTAAAAGCATGCATTTACCATAACACACACACATACACAGTACACAGTATTTGCTGTGTACTAGGGGCTCTCCTTACCAAAGAAGGTTTACAATGTACATTGTCTTATAGTGTAAGAATGGAAGTGATAAAAATCTTTTTATCTGAACCAAATGTTCATTCACTTATTTGATATTTTTTGAGCAATTACAAATGCTGTCTTAGGAAATGCAGAGAATACAAAGATTAACCAGATACAGTCATCATTTCAAACTGTTCAATTTAGCTAGGAGCCAAACACACCAACAATGAATTCTGATGAAATGGAGTTCATGGATGCTGATAGTTGGCCAAGTCCAAAGAGCCAAGAAGAGAAGGGGATGGAAAGGCAAAGGGAGTTTACACCCTCCTTGTGCTTCTGCCCCAGCTGTTTCTGCTTACCTCTGCATTTCTCTGTCACCTCCAGCCAGGCCCACAACCCTGGGCTCTTTCCTAATAGAATTCCCAAATCCAAACATAGTCTGTACAGGATCCCTTCACAGTACATGCCCTTAATTAAGTTAATGTAATTCAGAAAGTGACAATTCATTTTATAGAATACTAATTTTTTTTTCCCTAGAAACAGGGTCTTGCTATGTTACACAGGCTGGCCTTGAACTCACAATCCTCTGACCTCAGCCTCCTGAGTAGCTGGGATTAGAGGCATGTATCACTGTGCCTAGCAAATATTTCGAATTTAAAAGTCAGACTGGGTAATATTACAGGCATGAGGTATAGAACTCACTCCCATCCGTATACAAAAGCAGTTCTGGCCTTTCCCTAATTCCTCGCCGTGGTCCTGTCACCTTCCAATTACAGATCTGAAACCAGCTTTAAGTGTTAACATCTGACTGCCTGCCCCTCAGTCAAATCTGGCTCAAATATCAAAATAACACCCAACTAGAAATTGACATTTATGCACTTCTAAGGAGAGAACTTTACTACCCAAGAACCTTGGTGGCAGCCAAACAACCTAGACTGCTTTAGGCCAGGTATCCATGAGGGGAGTTCTAAGTATTCACTAACCTGTACAACTATCATTACACTCC
Organism: Tupaia tana; assembly: GCA_026018925.1. Lineage (NCBI taxonomy): Eukaryota > Metazoa > Chordata > Mammalia > Scandentia > Tupaiidae > Tupaia > Tupaia tana. The sequence continues at coordinate 142,950,651 of JAKSZU010000001.1, read as the reverse complement.
TAAAGAAAGGCCAAGCCCAAAGATTTGTACCCCCAAAGAGTTTAAGTCCTTTATATTTGTGATTGCACTGAATTGTATCTCTGTGTAAAACCTCATGTTAATTTGACTGTAGCAATCATCTCACTGTGAATATCAAAATATCATGTTATGCATCTTCAATATTTACTTTAAAAATAAAATTTTTTTAATGTTTAAAAGCTTAGTTGCTGATAAAGATGAACAGACTCTTACACTCTTCCCACTCCGGAGCGGTGGGGACTTTCTCTAGTTGACAGTGTCACTTGAGCACAGCCTTCCAGTCATCCCTGCTAAGGTGACACGTGTGAGCAATGCCATCCTGTACCCTCCAGGCCAGCCCACCCATCAGTGAACATCAGCAGGGAACCTCAAACTGCACCATACAGTGGAATAACCTAGCTGAGCCTCACCCAGAAAAGTCACAAGATACAATATAATTGTTGTTTAAACTATTATATTTTAGTGCTTTTCTCGCAGCAGTGAATAACAAGAACAATTTTTAACTTTGAAACTAATAACTTCAGTTAAGTGCATGCAAAAGCAATGATGTGATCATACCAGGACCGTGAACGAGTGTCCTGGTTGCCATGGGGCACAGATCACCTCCCATGTAAGACCATTTGTCATAGAGCAAATACACTTCACAAAGTGCACACTCTAACATTTTAATACGTTACCCCTGAAATACCATTCATAGTGTTTTCTAGTTTTTATATTTCTAAACACTTTCAATTTTTATTCTTTAAAGATTTTTTTCCAATAGGGTGTATGTACTTGTTGGAGAGAAATAAGAGAGAGAGAGGGGAAGTGAGAAATCAGTCCCTAGGAGGGATGGTCACACCACAATCCCTTCTTCTCCATTCTCTTCTAAGAATTTTTGGGCATACACGCACACATGCCAGCATATTTTTTCAAGTCATGGGTCTGGGACTTGAACCACAGAGTTGGCCACGTGGAATCCAGCACCTTAACCACCATACCACCTGTTGGCCCTTAAAATATTTTTTACTTGACAGATAAAATTGTATGTGCTTATTGTGAACAATACATTCGAAGTATCAACATGTACCTATTGTGAATGACAATGTATCTAATTAGCATGGTTAGCATTTTTGGGTTTTTACATTCAACTTATACACATATTTGGCCCCTGCTTTATTGGATTCTACCTGAGAGAGCACACTTTCACCCCTCCAGGGGCACAACTGCCATGCTCTTTACATGTTCTTATTCTGGACCATCACAGTTCAAGTTAGTAATCCGGCCTGCTCATCTTTCAGGACTACCAACCAAGTCATCTCCTCATTTCTGGAAACTGCTCTTCAAAAACTGTAACCCACTGCAGGGCAGGTGAGGCCAGGGAAGCAGAAACCTCCACTTTTGTTGCTGGGCAGAAGGGTTGAGGAGTAAGCAGGCCAGAACTGCTGCCTAGTTCAGAGCCAGACGCCCTTCCCTCGTCACTCTAATGAGCAGACCATCTAAGTGGCAGAGAGCAAGGGTTTCTGCATCACAGTCTGATAACTGGGAGGCCACATGGTTTGCCTCCTACAGAACTAAGTAGAAGCTAAGACTTAGTAGTGCTCCATAGAGAAACAAGGTTCAGAATTCAGCTACTGTATGGAGCTCCCTTTCCTACTTACTACACTCCTGGATCAGTATTTTAGTCATAGTTAATCTCTAAACTTTCTTTTTCTTCTTTTGTAAGAGAGATTTTTGCTATAGAGTGTGTGTGCTCCTTGGAGAGACACACACACACAGACAGACAGAAAGAGAGAGAGAATGAGAAAGAGAAATCACCCCCCAGGGGGATGAATGACCATACTGCAATTCCTTCTCCTCCATTCTCCTCTCAAGACTTTGAGCACACACGCATATACACCTGGCCTAAGTCCCTAGCTGCCAGGTCTGGGACTCGAACCATGGTCAACTACATGGGAGTCCAGTGATGTCACCATTATGCTATCTGCTGGTCCCATTCCCTAAATTATCAAAATGCCTGCTTTCATTGTTCCCCACTACCAATCCAGCTACTGCACATGATGTCTGAAGATGGTGTGAAATGGCAGAGGGGGAAGAAGGCAGAGGATGGTGCGTACCGGTTACTGACCAGCTGGGAGACTACAGGGAGGGAGGGAGGGAGAGAGACTGTGCCTTCTGGGGCTTGCCTTCCTAACCTGTAAAACCAGGGCTTAAGGGGAGCAGGCCAAGGCCCTTTCCTTCTCTGACATCTGTGATTCTTTATTGTTCTAGGACTGGCCTGGCAGCTCCTCCCACCCTACCATGGTCATTCTGCTTAAGGAAGAACTTGCAGGAGCCACAAGCTAGCCTCGCAGAGCTAGAAGGTCAAGGTGTTTGGATATCCAGGTCAGGATGAAATCAACTGTGGTTTTTATGGAATCAGCTCTCTCTAGTCTGCATCTCATCAGATTGGGAAGTAATGGGTTCCCAAAGAACTTCATGAAGAAGGAAGGAAATAATCTACCCTCTATGGCAATGTTTATCATTTTTCTAACACAGAGGATGTTAACTAAAGTTTTAAAGTTTATGACACTCACTCATGCTACACTTTCAGCCTCTGATTTTAGATTGTTAGGTATACATAAGGCTAGCAAAGTTAAACTAAAAAATCTAGCAAATTAAGTTTTACGATGTTAACTTTAAAATTAAGTTCAAAATTATTTTTTCTTCATTCATTTTTTTTAATTGCTAGAGGGCATGGGTACCCACCAGAGAGAAAGTGAAATAAAGAGAGAGGTGAGAGAGAAAGGCAGCCCCTAATGGGGCATGGTCATGCCACCCTTCTTTTTCCTCCATTTTTCCATACCATCAGGATTTGGGGCATGTACACAGATGTGCCTGGCCATTTCTCAAGCAACCAGTGGCAAAATTCAAACCTATGTAGGATCCAGCTCCCAGTGTACAGGGCTATGTGCTGTGTGCTATGGGACTGGCCCTTTTTCATCACAGAGTGTGTGTGCGTGCGTGTCAGAGTAAGACAGAGCGAGTGAGCAGCACCCTCCACATGTCTGGTTACTCCGTGATCCCCTTCCTCCACTTCTCTAGTCTGTTGGACCCAGGGCACGTGTGTACATGCCCAGTGTGTTTCAGGCCCATGAGAGATCTGGCTTCTAGTGCATTATCATTGGCCCCCAAAAATAATTTTTATGTGTGGCTTCATAAGTACCAAATATAGCTCTCATGACTTTTATTTCAATTGTTTGTTTAAATTGCTAAGCAAATTATTTTCTCAAAAACCACTTTGTGAAATTTTATTTTATGTCTCTTATAAAAGAGTAAGAGAGAGACATGTACCCTTGACCGGGTGTCACCATGCTGTGATCCTTCCTCCAACCTCCCTAGCAGCCAAGATGATGGGCATGTGTGCACCCAGCATGTTCAGGTCAACTTGGGATTCAAACCCACGCCTCTAATGTATCTCCAGCATGTGCAGCACTGCCCTACCATCGGGACTACTGTGACTGGGCCACTATGCATCAATTTCAGTGATTTTAAAATAAGAAATTATATATGAGAAATCAAGTCAGGGACAACATATCAAAATATAGAAAACATAGGGACCAGCAGTTAGCGTAATGGCTATGTTGCTGGACTCCCATGTAGTTGACCATGGTTCGAGTCCTGGACCTGGTGACTTAAACTCATGCCGGGCGCATGTGCGTGCGTGCCCAAGATCCCGAGATGAAAATGGAGGAGAAAGGATTGCAGTGTGGCCATTCCCCCTGGGGGGTGATTTCTCACTTTCTGTCCCTCTGTCTCTCTCTGTCTTTCTGGTGAGCGCACACCCCCTATAACAAAAGCCTCTCCAAAAAAAAAAAAAAAAAAAAAAAAAAAAAAAAAAAAAATATATATATATATATATATATATAAAACATGAACAAAGGAAAAATACTAAATTTTTCATCTCCGATCTTTCTTTTTCTCAAAAAGAAAAAAATCAGATTTGCAAGACGTCTTATGTCCATCTTCTGTCAATAGGCTGCTAAACATATTTGCAAATATGTAAACTACGTCGATAATTTTGCCACAACTAGAAATGTCACTTAACTGGATTATAAAGTCAGTCAGCATTCTTCCGTACAACCTAGCTCATGATACTAAGCAACGCAAACACACTGCCAAACAACCGGGTTTTAATATTCCGACTTCCATTTCCTCCACCACATAATTTCCTGTAATAATCTCATTCGTGTCTCAGGTCCAAAGACATTCTTATTCATGCTTTTCAGGTCAGTATGCCAATAGCAAGAAGAACCCATTCCTGAAAGGTGGAGCTTTTCAAATGAATACTGAAAGAATTCCAGCAACACTGCCTAGTTCCCAAATTGGGATAATGGAGGAAAGCAAATCTTCAAGAAAATGGTTCTAATGCCATTTTCAGTTAAAAGCACTGAGAGATTTACAATGATCAAGTAATATGCCAATTTCTTTCAAATGATGCCAATACTCAATGCCAACACAATTACAAGTTGGAAAATGTGTAATGAATAAGGCAGCTCATAATTTCCCTTAGAATATGTACGAACAACTTATTAAGTGGCATAAAAAGCCAAGAGTCATGGCAAATGTTGAAATGTAAGCCTGAGTGCCATTGCTTTGGGGCATGTGAGTCCAGCTCCATCATCTGGAAGTACCTAACAATAAGAAATAGCAGGTCACGAGTGGCTCGAGAAACACCTATGATACCTTCATCTAATGAGGTGAGTGAGAGCTTCGTGTTCCTCATCAAATAAGAAAACCTAACAGTTAAAGCTTGAACTCTGTAGAAATGAAAACACTCACAGGGAGGGCATTTTCCAAATTTTCAACTCTGCCAGCTCCCTCACCTAAAGCCACCTGGTGGAAAATATGGCCACAATACTAGGTCGGTGAGGGTTTTCCAGAGTAGAGCCAACTCGACTCATCTGGTGGTCTGTGGAGGCTCAGAAAGAATAGTTTTCCCTTGATGCCCCTGCCTGGACCTTCCCCTCATGCTCTTCCAAAAAGCTAAGGACAAAGACCCCATCGACATCTTCAAAAGTCCAAATCCCATCCCTTTCAAGTACTTGCTAGGCCAGAGGCATGGCATTGGCTGGACGATTCTCTGAGTTTTCCTTTCTAAAATCACTTGTATAACTTAAATACTGTCACTTTCTCGCCAGAAGGGTTATACTAGCAGGTAATTCACTAGTGTAAGTGTATCCCATACATTATGTCCATTTTCTGTCAATAGGCTGCTAAACATTTGCAAATATGTAAACTACATCAATAATTTTGCTGCAACTAGAAATGTCACTTAACTGGATTATAAAGTCAGTCAGCATTCTTCCGTACAACCTAGCTCATGATACTAAGCAATGCAAACACACTGCCAAACAACCGTGTTTTAATATTCCGACTTCCATTATTTGGGATACATTTACACTTCAAAAAAAAAAAATCAAATTTAACAGGACATCCCGTATTGTATGTAGTAAACCTATGCTGAACAGTCATAATATGGAGAAAGAGAAATTAACATCTTCATCTTTGTTTTGTTTTGTTTGCTTTTAAGGTTTTTGCCATAGGACATGTGCAATCACCAGAAACAGAGAGAGACAGTGAAAGGAAAAGTGAGAAATCACCCTTTGGGCGTGTAGCCACACCACAATCCCTTCTTCTCCATTCTCCTCCTAGGATTTTGAGCACACATGCACATGTGCCTGGTGTGATTTTCAAGCCACCAGGTCCAGTAATGAACTGTGGTTGGCCATCTGGGAGTCCAATATCTTAACCACTATGCCACCTGCTGATCCCAACATCTTTACCACTTTCTGGCAGTCAAGGAAATAGAGAAAGGTCATCTCTGAGAAGGACGGGGGATAGGGATGTGGGGCAGGAGGTAAGCAATGAGTGCCTTATCCATGACTAGCAACCTTATGATGATACTAATTACTTAAGTGAAGGATCAGAAAAATCAACTCAGGTTCCTGTAAGACCGTCAATAGCAAAAATCAAATTCGGCTTCTTCCTGCCCTATGATCCTGAAGAACAACTCTGTCTGGCTACAGGACACAGTGACCATCATGAGAACTTTGCAGAACAGAGAGGAAGCATCTGATAAAAATTAAGACTAGATTAAAATGGAAGATTAAGCATTAGATAACAGAATGTATTTTATGCCATATTATTCTCAAAGTGGGGAAAACCCCTACTAACATGGAACCCTTCAATATAAAGGTAGATTTTAAACATTAATAGTTTTCATTTACTCGAATTTGGCTTTACTATTTATATCTACTATTTATATCTGCCCAGTCTGAACATATTTGGTGCTTCCCTATTGAATTGAGGCTTTTTCACCAAATGACCCTGCATTCACCTCGGTTCGATATTCTGGGTTTACCAATTTTATATCTAAACAAAAGCCCATACTTATATCACAGTCGTGATCAGTTCTCCAATATTTGTTTGATTATGACTCAATATTAAAGTAAAAAAATTTTAAGGAGAATTTTAATCTCTTAATTTTCCAGCACTCACCTACCTCCACCCACGGGGCACTGCTCTTCCTCACCCTCCCCCGCCTGCCTCTCCACTGGCATCTTCTTGTCTTTGACATCATGCAATTCCACAAATAAAGGGGACTGGAGTTTTGTTGCCAGTGAAACGAACTTTACACTAGATACATCCAAACTGTGTGGATTTGGTATAAGCTGCTTTCAAAAAGTACTACTCCATTATCGGGAATGTTTATGCCTAAAAAGAAGATTCTGTGTTCTATTGTGTCCAAGGCTTTCAAAGTGCAATTGTTCAATTTGCAAACTGCAATTGGTTAACCAAGCTAAACTTAATTAGCCCAACGATCCTACAGCCCACATCAAACCCCACTGTTTGATGTATTCTGCGGACGGCCAAGCCGCCTGCAGCTGGCTAAGGGTCACGATGAAAAGGCAGCCGGGCTTAGGTCTGGGAACTGAAATGAGCTGTTCTAAGTGGAGCTTTTCTCCCATTTTCTGAGGCTGCACTGCTCTGACCTTCTCCAAATCAATCCTTTGCGGATTAACATGTAAAGCAGTGTCGAATTAATTTCAGAAAGGGAATATGAGATCAGCTCAGGATCATACAAAACATCTAACTCCTAAATACACGAATGCTTCTAGCCATTCAATGAGAAGCTGTCAATAAAGGAAAGACGTCGGGGAGGGGGTGGCCAGGAGGATTTGCAGGTTGGAGCAATCTATCAGGCTAGTTAGCACACTGCCTGCTTCTGTGGCATGGCTAATGCATTCCTCTAGAAGTTAATCCTATTTCTAAAGACCCTCCCGCGAGGAGCACATAGGCCGTGATGAATGAGAACTAAAATGCATTAAAATTCTCAACAACTTCACCAAAAGGCACACTATTAGATTCTGAGTGTCTAAAATCAGATGGTTCATTAAAAGTGCAGGTCTTAAAGAACTCGCTTTTGTCCCTACACACTGGGGAGAGGGGCAGCGTGTCACTTGTGACACCTGCAGCCAAGATACTTTTACATGAGGTTGTCCAGGTAATCACATGAGAAATGCTACACGAAACGGCCAGGGGAGGCCTTCTCATGATGCTCTTAAATACGTTATTATGCGCCAAGGCTCGGGTGCGTTTTCACGGCATTAGCCACACAACAGTGTCCTTAAACCCACTTTTTAAAAACCAGACATGAAAGAGCACTTAATTTCCCTTGAAGAAGCGGCAGTGTTTGAATACTTCTCTTTTTCTCCCATTGTATTTTGCTTGTACTCAATTAAGAGATAATTTAGCCATTTATCAAGATGTAATCGGGACTGAGCATTTATACAGGCATTTAATGCAGCTATTCTTATGGGTGAAAACATATAACCATCTCTAGAAGACAGTTAATAGTGGTGAGCCTAATATTGACCAAAAATTACATCTTGATAAGTTAATTGTGACTCATTGTCAACAGCGTGGGAGAAGGCTGACGGCCCTCAAAACGCTATGGCAACTTACAGTGCACTGTCAATTCTAACACCAGAAGTGCCAAAGAGGACACACTTGGGAAACTTTGGAACCAGAAGGAAGCAGCAGCTGAGGAGGCTCTGAAAGGAGGGAATGCAGAGGAGGGAAGCACATCCAACCAGGAGGAACTCCACACTGCATGTGTGTTAGATGAATGAATGAAAGAAAGATCAGATGGAATCAGACACGATGCCGGGTCTGGAAACTCTGCAAAAGTTCTACACACCAGGCTCAGGAGAGGCGCCCCATGGGGTGGGTGCTGCAAAGGAGCACAGAAGGAGGTATGTTTCTATTCACTTTGTTTCCATGCTTCCTAAGGGAGATGTGTGCCGCATTTACTCTTTTGTAAGAATCACATATTACCCTGAAAACTTAGGGAAAGAATACTCCTTCTGAGCTTTCACTTGTAAATCAGTATCTACCACTTTTTTTCTGATTTAATCAACATGACTGTAAACAAGTATTTGACCTGAATAGACTGAAAATTTGTTGCCGAGTTTTCTATACAAAAAACCAGAGTGATTATCTCGATATTAAGTTTATTATCCTTGCCTCTGTTGCATCTGAACACAATAATTATGTGCCGTAGTATAACAGTACCACTTAAGTACAGCTTCTGATAAAGCATGTTTCATGTACGTTATCTCTAATCCTCACATTCCTTCATGTACATGCATCTTTGTTTTACTGATGAAACACCTGAGGCTCTAAGAGGGCAAGCCAGCTGCTACACATCACACAGGTAGGTAGCAGTCAGCACAAGAGAACTAACTGAGGTCTGTCAGACTGCAAAAGCCATGCTCTTTCCACTTCTCCACAAAGAAAGGGTGTGAGACAAAATATAATTTCATGTGTCTAAAAGAAAGAAACACCACTAAGAAGTTGCACAAAAGGCTGTGAGGCCCCTCATGCTTGAAATCAAGATGCCTGTTAGATGCTAGGGTCAAGGGATTTACGAATAAATTAAAAAGGGCCATCCTACCCAAGCCAGATTAGGAGTACTCACAGGGAAGCAGAAAGAAGAAGATTCAAGACATGTTGGGATCTCCCCAACCGCCAGCTGTGTAACCTGTGGAGATGGCCACCGTCTGGCACCCTTTCTTGATGAGAAGACAGTCTTTGGCCTGCAGTGGAGAGCATAGGTGGGGGGTGGGGGGTGGGACCCTGGGGACAAGGCATGGTGAACAGGCAGGATATCCTGGGCCAGCAGGGCCTACATGGTCATCCCCAGAGGCGGAGGAACCTCCTGGACCTGCAGGACATCACACATTCCAGGTCTGGGAAAGGAGACACAGGGAGGTCAGAGGAAAGAACAGCCAAGTAGCCATTGCCTCATCTGCTTTTTTGTCAATTAAAGCTGAAATAGCAAAGAAAATAAGGGTCTTCAAAAAGCCTCAGCAACCAGCAGTTAGCGTAATGGCTATGTTGCTAGACTCCCACATAGTCGACCGCGGTTCGCGTCCCGGACCGGTGGCTTAAAACTCACGCCGGGCGCATGTGCGTGCATGCCCAAGATCCCGAGAGGAGAATGGAGGAGAAGGGATTGCGGCATGACCATCCCCCCTGGGGGGTGATTTCTCGCTTTCTGTCTCTATATCTCTCTCTGTCTGTCTGGCGAGCGCACGTGCCCTATAGGGGAAAAAAAAACCTCTCCCCCCCCCCCAAAAAAAAAAGTCTGTGGAAAGTGCACATTCTAGAAAAACCATGGATTGGTTTCAAAAATATTTTGTGCCAAAATAAACTCATACTTTAATTCCATATTCCATTTTTCCACTACCTTTTTGAAGTCCCCTCATATTCTAAGCTGGAATGACCCTGGGCATGAAGTTTCCACAGGATTGGCCTCGGGAGGAGATGGGATGGGAAGGAGCCTGCCCACCTATGTCACTATCTACATCCACGTCCATGTTGGGATGTGCCTCGGTAGGTACATATCATACACAACATCATCTCTGGCCACCAGAGAAAACGTCAAAATGAAGTAACCGAATTTTGAAGTCACTAATAATTTTACCACTTCGCCTAAGGATTTGAGTCCCTTATCCCCAGTGTCTGCCATCCACCTGTCTTGGATTCTACTTCTTGGATGTGCACGGCTTGCAACTTTTAGGCCACCCTGAGAGAGGCTACCAGAGCTCTGAGGGGCCAGAAAATACTTTCTAGAGGGCCTCACTGTAGAGGAAAAAGGAGAGGAGAAATATAAACCCAAAAGTAGGATACTAAGTCAAGCAGGGAGGCGACTTCACAGCCTGAACCAAGGCCAGTTTTGCTATCTGGGACGTGAGGAGCACCGGAAGAACAGGCCAAAAGATAAACGAATTTGTGTGCAGGAGGCATGAGCCACCCATGAGAAAGGGTGGACTAGCAGGCAGTCAGTTTACAGAATAACACTTCTGCGTCTTTCTTTAGCCAAGGACTGGGAACTGGGAGACAGCTCACTGGGTGTGTGTGTGAGGGTTTATTTCACCCCAATATCACGGTGCCCTTGGGAAGGGGAGGGCATCAGAAGGAATGAATTGGCCACCATGTTCAGAAGGACTTCGCCTCGCGTATCTGCCTTCATCCTGTGCTGTTTCCATGTGCCTTTTGTGTGTAGCAGGAACACAGGAGGATTAGAGAGAACAGAGAAAACAACTGTATACTTCAATGGTTTTGCTGAACTGCTGCCAAGAAGACTTAGAAGAATGAGTTGACTTAAACTGCTAGACATCCATTCATCAGATCTTTTCCCAGCTAAGATGAATACCGTGTTCTGTGCACCAAAAATTAATCTCTGGGAGCTCTGTCCCCGGCCAGCTTGGCAGAATTCTCTCCCCAGAGCTCATCATTTGAGGTTTGCTCTTACAGTGATCTCAATGATAGGATTTTAAAACAAGGTTTCAGTACTTTTCTACCCAGATGTTCACATTGTTACCTGCTGGGAACCGCATTAATGTCTTATATGATATCTAAGCATCTGTCTAAAGAAAAGAAAACTTGAAGTATTTGATCTAGATAGAAGATTTGTTGCTGAGTTTTCAGTTCAAAAAACATGATTATCTTAACACTGACAAGTTTGACACGCAAAGTCTCAGTTACAGAGTACAAAAGCAACGGGGATTAAAAGGTACTTTTAAGGGGCCAGCCCTCAGTCTAGTGGTTAAGTAGCTGCAACCTAGCCCTCAGTCTAGTGGTTAAGGAGCTGGACGAATGCATGGTTTGAGTCCCAGATGTGGAGGCTTTAAAAACATGCCAGACACATGTGTGTGTGCCCAAAATCCCAACAGGAAAGACAGAGAAGACAAGAAATTGTGGTGTGACCATGCTCCCCGGGGGAGGAGGTGCTTTCTCACTTTCCCTCTTTCTCTGTCCCATTCATGCTTAAAATATACTCTTTTAAAATGAGAATTTTAACTAAAATGAAGAAAGGGAAAGAAAGACAAAAGGGGGAAAAAAAAAAAAAAAAGAAAGGGAGATGCCAGGAGAGAAGTGGAGAAACTGCCACCAGGAGAGTGGTCCTAGGATGAGTCCAGGACCATCTGGAGGCCTCCGAGGAGAACCGGAGCGCTGAAGCCAGCTGTCCTCACCTCCCCACACCCATTAATGAGCCACTGTCAGGCTTTGTGCAAGTAATGCAATTACTGCTGCTAGATCTTCCTGCAGTCACATGTGGAGATAAAGGATGACTCTTCATCTAATGGGTGAAGCACAGACTTCACAAAGCATATCTATCTAACTTAATGGTTTTTTAAAAAAATACTCTTTCTATCTTGGAATGACTTTTCATTTACATTGTTTTTAATGATGTGCCAATCTCAGATTTTTTTTTTTTTTTTTTTGTGATGGTCCCCATATATATACTCCCATTCAAATCAATCCATCAGCAGCTTCTTCAGGAATATAGACATAGATGTAGGTGTAGACATAGACATTTTGGGTCATTAGAAAAGTCATGATGTATTTTTCAGTGTTTTTCTATGAAAAAAATGTGTCATGACTTTGGGACCAGCAGTTAGCATAATGGCTATGTCACTGGACTCCCATGTAGTCGACTGCGGTTCAAGTCCTGGACCTGGTGGGCTTAAAACTCACGCCGGGTGCATGTGTGTGCGTGCCCAAGATCCCGAGAGGACAGTGGAGGAGAAGGGATTGTGGCATAGCCATCCCCCCTGGGGGGTGATTTCTCTCTTTCAGTCTCTCTGCCTCTCTCTGTCTTTCTGGCAAGCGCACGCGCCCTATAGCAAAAACCTCTCAAAAAAAATGTGTCATGACTTTTCTGATGACCCAATAGTATCTGGGTAATCCTTACTGTGAATTTTACCTTTCATGGTACTTCAAAAATATGGTTATCTACGGCAAATATCCTTCCTATAAAAAAAAACAGAAAATGGGGGTCCAGCAGGTGGCATGGTGGTTAAGGGTGCTGGACTCCCACATGTTCGACCATGGTTCAAGTTCCGGACCTGACAGCTTGTTTTCTCACTTTCCTTCTCTCTCTCTCTCTCTCTGTCCCTCTCTGGTCAAATTAAAATAAATAAATAAAGTTCTAAAATAATAATAATTACTCAGAAAATGGAAGAACAAGAATAGGACAAGATGTGACTGTTCACTCTAACGAAATAATGGTTTTTTAAAGCAAGATAACATGGGCCGTGATGGCACAAGCAGTAGAGTGCTGCTGTATGATGCTGGAGTCACATGGGAGGCCGGATTTGTACCTTGGGCTGACCTGAGCACACTGAGGGTGTCTGTGTATGTGATCCTGGCTGGCTAGGAAGCTGAGGGAAGAATAATAGCATGGCAAGGCCCTGAGAGGATGCTCCCTCGCCTGGTCTATCTCTAGCTCTCTCTTATTAAAAAAATACATGAGGGACCAGCAGATGGTGTAATGGTTACATTGCTAAACTCCCACATGGCCGACCATGGTTCGAGTCCCGGTGGCTTAAAACTCATGCTAGGTGTGTGCATGCATGCCCAAAATCCTGAGAGGAGAGTGGAGGAGAAGGGATTGTAGTGTGGTCATGTCCCCAGGGGATGATTTCTTGCTTTCTGTCTCTCTGTCTATCTCTCTGGTGAGCACATACCCCCTCTAGTAAAAAACTCTCTTAAAAAAAAGAAAATATACATGAAATAAACTTAAAAAAAATCAAGATAACTATTTTTTAAAATCTACCAATAAATAGGGCATTTAATTCAGAGTAAGATTCAAAGACATGAAAATATCAAAGTAAAAGTTAAACATATTACCCACTAAAATTACTTGTTCTGTTAAGGAGAGCATAGCCACCCAGGTTTTCTTGACCTGTGAGCCTGGACTTCTCAATGGGTGTGTGCATGCATGCACATGTGTGTGTATGCATGTGCACGTGTGTGTGTGTGTGCATGCACGTGTGTGTGTGTTTTAAAGCACCACCAACTATAATGACTAATAACTTCTTTTTGTGGCGAGGAGAGGTTTTTTTTTTTTTTTTTTGCTATAGAGTACTCACCAGACAGACAGAGAGAGACAGAGAGACAGAAAGAGAGAAATCACCCCCCGGGGGGATGGCCACGCTGTAATCCCTTCTCCTCCATTCTCCTCTCAGGATCTTGGGCACACACGCACACGCGCCTGGCATGAGTTTAAGCCACCAGGTCCAGGACTCGAACTGCGGTCGACTACATGGGAGTCCAGCAACATAGCATTACACTAACTGCTGGTCCCTCATGACTAATAACTTTTTAAACTAGTCAAAACTCTGCTGATGGGAGTACACAACCTAATTTCAGAAATGTTAAAATGTGTGTTTTAAAATATGAGAATTTAAAATTAGAATTATAACCAAATAATTATATGAAACAGTAATAAATTAAGGTAAAACAACCAAAACTACATTTCCTACTTCTTCTCATAACGAAGCAGAATGTCTGGCAGAGAACAGGTAAATATTTACTCAATCAATGGGCAGTCTAGGAGGTGATAATGCATCCATTAACATGGAGTCGCTTGCAGTTCACCAACACATCATCTTTCCTCTCTACATCTGCCTGGGACACCCCTTCATTATGAGGAACAATCTGTTCAATCACTGTGACTATTTCTTCACTAAGCATGAAGTGATCACTACCAGGTAAACCAGAAATACTAATGTGTTAACCTGCCTCAAAGGTGCAAGAAGACTCATGAATCCTTTCAGGTACTCTGCACCTGCAAGTATGTGCATATGTGGTCTTAGTTGGAGACGAGACCACCAGCTTCAAATGCACAGGACACAAGTGTGCAGATCTGCCTCTGCCTTTCTCCATTTCTGCATGGAGCAGAGGGCGTGTGTGAGTGTGTATGAGTGTGGCTGATGGTAAGGCCTGGACTGTGTGACTTCCTGTATGGTTCACTCTCACCAGATGTACAGTGAGGATTGCCTGTGTGAACTCGGCACGGTGTGCTGCATTATCTTAGTAAATATTTCTCTGCATTTGAGCTATGTAGACCAGGCCTGTCTAGCTGTTTCTCCCCTCTCGGCTTTCAAGAACAAACCAACTTATAGTCTTCAGAGGTTCTTTGCATCTCTAACCTTGTGTCTTTTAGAAAAATCAAACACAACACTTATACCAGGCTTGCTGGAGCACCAGCAGGAAGTACGGAGGACAACAAATCAAATTAGTATGAAAACATCAATTCTCAACAAAAACCACAGGAAAAATAGCGGAGTATCAGAAATGCATTAGCAGAGCACTAAACCTGCACAAATCAAGAGAGAAGCATTCTTTAAGTGTAAGAACCAAGAAAACCATAAGTTTTTGGGTCATCGGAAAAGTCATGATGCATTTTTGCATAGAAAAACAGAAAAACATGTTGCAACTTTTCCAATGATCCAATATTAATAAAAGTCTAATAAAACACCATCTAAGAGGCATCTCGGCACACAAATGCAGACTTAACCTCAGCCCTTCTTCCTTAGGCTCTCCTGCCACCCTTTAGGGTACCAACTGATACCATCAAAGCCAAGGCCGATGCCAGCTCTGGTGTCTCATGCAGAATTTCTGCAGCTTCTAGGTTTCAGTTGCACATACTATGTGGAGACCTTTTCCACAGGAAGACTTTATGAGAACTAGAACCAAAGGTGAAACCCGAGGGAGAGGTATAAACATAAAAACAAAATGAAGAAATGTGACCAACTTTCCTACCCAGGAAAGAAACACTAAGTCAAACAATAAAGGAAGCCACATATTCCTCCCATATAAACCACTGAAGAGGAAGCAGTGCAGGAATTATATTTTGGTAGCACTTTAAATTAACACAACCTTTAGGTGAGCAACTTGGCAGTAACAATCTACAGTCAGTCAATAACATGTTTATGGTCATTAATTGGTGACCTTGCTCTCAGACTTTGTCCTATAACATCTTGTTAACAGATGGGACCAGCAGATGGCAAATTGGTCCTGTCGGTGGACTCCCACATGGCCGGCCATGATTCGATGCCCGACCTGGCAGTGTGAAATTCATGTTGGGTGCTTGTGCATGCATGCCCAAAATTCCATCAGCATAATGGAGAAGGGATTGTGGTGTGGCCGTCCTGCCTGGGGGGGGAGGGATTTCTCACTTTCTGTCTCTCTGGCAAGTGCACACGCTGTATAGCAAAAATCTCTCTAAACACAAACAAACAAAAATCTTGACAGAAAAAGACTTTGGGATAAAAATGTTCAATACTGGAGCCCAGCAGGTGGCATGATGGTGAAGGCACTGGATCCCACTTGGCCGACTCTGCAGTTCGAGTCCTGGACCTGGCAGCTTGAAAATCACTCTGGGCATGTGTGCTAAAATACCAAGAGAAAAATGGAGGAGAAGAGATTGTGGCGTAGCCATCCCCTCTGGTTGGTGATTTCTCATCTTCCCTCTCTCAGTCTCTCTCTGGCAAGAGTACTTGCCCTATGGCAAAAAACAAACAAACAAAAATGTTCAATATAGCTTCAGAATTACAGGAATTTGAAATTACCTTAATAACTAAGCAGAGAGACCACTAAGGAAATTACAGGACCCACAACTTGTGGGGCCACCTGGAAAACTGTCTTAGCCTCAGCAATCCCCAGAAAAGAGCCTGAGACAAGGGCTTCGGGGCAGGTGGTTTATTTTGGGAGGTGAAGATGAGTAGGGGAAATCTGAGAGCTGATCACCCCTGTGGGTAACAAAAGCACCATCTTGCCAGATGATTGTGGGAGCTGATGTTCCTCAGGAACATTCTAGAGTAGGCCTTAGAACCATGTGAGCATCAGAGAAAAGGAGCACTGACCTGCTGGCTCCCATCCCTGCTGGTCAAGATGGGCCTGGTACCAGGTGGGCTCTGGCCGGGCCCTGCGCTGCAGAACACAGAGACCTGGGAGGTATGGTCAGACCCCTGTGCAAAGTGGCCGGGATAGTAAGAAGGGATAAAAGTGGGGACACCAGAGGAGTCCAGCACACCTTCACTGGAGTTCTTATCCGTGAGGGAATGTGCCAACATCTCTAATGCAGAACTTAGGGAAAAACAAACAACACAAAATGCTGTCCACACCAGGGACCAAAGGATGGCTCATTGCTAAACTGGAACTCTTGAGATGCAGACCCAGATTCATGTCTGGAGACCCAACTAAGTACACCGGGCACAAATGTGCTCATGATCTGGGGCTGGTTGAAGGCTGTGGCATCAGGATCCTGTTGGGGGTGCTGTCTATCTGTCTCTCTCTCTCTGTCTCCCTTGCTCTTGAAAAAAAACAAATATTCAGGACCAGCAGTTAGCGTAATGGCTATGTCACTGGACTCCCATGTAGTCAACCGTGGTTCAAGTTCTGGACCCGGTGGCTTAAAGTCACACCAGGCATGTGCCCACCCAAGATCCCGAGAGGAGAATAGAGAAGAAGGGATTGTGGCATGGCCATCCTCCCTGGGGGTGATTTCTTGCTTTCTTTCTTTCTGTCTCTGTCTGTCTGTCTCTGTCTTTCTGGTGAGTGCCGCGCCCTATAGCAAAAACCTCTCCAAAATAAACAAACAAATAAAAAATAAATGAATAAACTTTTTAAAAAATTGGGCCAGCCAGTGACATGGTGATTAAGGCAGCTGGATCCCACATGGCTAACTGCATGGTTCAAGTTCTGGACCTGGTAGCTTGCCACAGAGTGTCTACAATCCTGAGAGGAGAATGGAGGGGAAAGGATTGTGGCATAGCATCCTTGCTGGGGAGCGCTGCCTCACTCTCACTCTCTCTCTCTTCCCCTCCCTCTGGAGAGCACATGCCCCCTATAGCAAATTTAAAAAACTGATTTACACTAAAATGATAACTCTGTAAAGTACCCTTTGTTCATAGGCTTGAACTAAAAGAGCTTTTGGAAAACTAAAAACTGACGTATTACCTAAGTGTGATAATGGAAGTTTTCTTTTATGTTATTTTCATGACAATGCAGTTTTTCCAATCAATATGAAACACTTAAACACTTAATCAACCAGACTCTCTAAGGACTGGTCTAGCATGATGATTCTGAAATTTCATGTATCCTGGAAAGTTTCAGAAATTAGTATTTTCGAAATTCTCTCAACTACTTTAATCCAGTAACTGACATCCCTATTAATCATCATTACTGCCAACATTTGCTGAGTAAATCACATGCCTCTAGGCTGAGGGAGTGCACTATTTCCTTTAATCACTGTCAAAGATGAGGTAAGTATGAGGGGTTTTCAAAAAGTTCATGGAAAATGTGGATAATGAAAAAAAAAAAATAAGTAGATATCAATTTTTTTTTTTTGCACCAAAATAAACTTCGTACTTTAATTGAACTTTTTCATGCATTTTTGAAGTCCCCTCATACTAGGACACCTTTTATACCTAAGATGACTGGGCTATAGAAAGGATTATTCATTCACAGCTTAGAGACAGAGGTGACTCCACTTGAAAGCCGGTTCTGTGGCTTGGTTCTAAGCTCCCCCACACTACGTTATGTGGCCAGGTGGGTGTATACAGCAATGGGAGGGCCAGGTCAGTACTGAGCCTGGACTGGCCTTGTGAGAGCAGAGTTAAGGGAAGCGTGGTGCACGGTCACAGTGGTATACTCAGCCCTCTAAAATGACATTAGAACTTCCAGGGACCAGCAGTTAGCGTAATGGCTATGTCACTGGACTCCCACGTAGTCGACCGCGGTTCGAGTCCCGGACCCGGTGGCTTAAAACTCACGCCGGGTGCGTGTGCGTGCGTGCCCAAGATCCCGAGAGGAGAATGGAGGAGAAGGGATTACGGCGTGACCATCCCCCCTGGGGGGTGATTTCTCGCTTTCTATCTCTCTGTCTCTCTCTGTCTGTCTGGCAAACGCACGCGCCCTATAGCGAAAACCTCTCCAAAAAAAAGAAGAAAAAAAAAAAGAGCTTCCAAAGCCCGGATGTCATAGATGGCCGGGGACCCATCTGAAGTCAAAGTGAAGATTACTAAACTTACTGCAGGACATGAGAGCGCACAGAGTGGGCAGGGCCAAGGAGTATCTGGGAAGAGGGAGTGGGAGCCACCCACTACGGTGTTTGGCTGACACTGAATGAGTCCAAGACAGGGATGTGAGGGTGAACGGTGTTCCCCAAAAAAGGTATGTTGGAGCCCTAAGCCAATGCCTCTGAAATATGACCTTATTTGGAAGTGGGGTCTTTATAGATGTTGTTAAGTAAAAATGAGGTAATTAGAATGGGCCCTAATCCAGTATGACTGAGGTCCTTAAAAAGGGGAAAATTTCGATGCAGAGACAGACATGCAGAGAGAAAAAGCAATGTGAAAACGCAGGGGTAAGCCAGGCAGGTGAACAAAGTGATGTATACGGAAACCAAGGAAGGCCGGGGACTGCTGGCAAACCCAGAAGCTAAAGAGACAAAGAAGATTCCGGAACTCTTGGGAAGAGCATGGCCCTGCTGGTGCTTGAACATCTAGCCACCAGAACTGTGAGACGAATTTCTCACAGATCTCTGGCTAATTTGTTTTAAGCCAAAAATAAGAATAGTAATTACCAGCCATTATAAAACCCTGAAAATAATACTGCCTACCATTTCAAATTCCCTAGTTTTGTATTTAAAAAAATTATGGTCTTTGTGTCAACCAGTTTTTTTTTTTTTTTTTTTTTTTTTTTTTCTTTTTTTGGAGAGGTTTTTGCTACAGGGCGCGTGCGCTCGCCAGACAGACAGAGAGATAGAAAGCAGGAAATCACCCCCCAGGGGGGATGGCCACGCCGCAATCCCTTCTCCTCCATTCTCCTCTCGGGATCCTGGGCACGCACGCACACGCGCCCGGCGTGAGTTTAAGCCGCCGGGTCCGGGACTCGAACCGCGGTCGACTACGTGGGAGTCCAGCGACATAGCCATTACGCTAACTGCTGGTCCCAGTGTCAACCAGTTTTTGAGAATGGTTTAGCTCTGGTGTGTACACACACATAAATGAGGAAGGGGGTCTACAAATTTTCACCAAAAATGCACTATGAATGCATGGATTTGAACATTTTGGGCACCAAAATAATCTTGTGACTTTAATTCCATTTTTCCAAGAACATTTTGAAGTTCCATTGTACTTATATACCATTCTAAGTGATTTTTAAAAGATACACATTAGGGTCCAGCAGATAGTTTAGCGGTTACATTGCTGAATTCCCACATAGCTCACCGTGGTTCGAGGCCCAGACCTGGAGGCTTGACACATCACGCCCGGAGCATGTGCATGCATACGCAAGATCCCAAGAGGAGAACAAAGAAAAAGGGATTTGGGGCGTGGTCATCACCTCCGGGGGGTGATTTCTCACTTTCCCTTGCTCACTTTCTCTCTCTCTGGCAAGCATATACACCCTAAGGTTAAAACCTCTGAAAAAAAGAAAAAATAAAAAGAGGCTTTATTCATCTTCCAAATGAATTCGCCTTCTTGTTCCAATTAAAATGCAGAAAGCGAGTCTACTGCCATCAGTCCTGCTGGTGGTTTATTTTGGAGTTCCCAAGTTGCTCCCAGCACCCAAATTCTACCGTTCTAAGAGCAGAACTAGAGTAAATGAGACCCAGCTCTGTGAGCCCAAGGCCGTGGCGGACTGTAAACACATCCAACCTCTGGCATGCCACTGCACAACCTGGGGATGCAGCTGATGAGGAACAAGCAGCAAGTCAGGAACCGGTCTGTTTCAAGGACAACAGATGCCTGTGGGTGAAACACACCATGAACAAGGAAGAGAACTAAGAACCTGGCGTGCTGCCAACCAGTCAGCACCCGGGAGGGCGGGGAGCCAGAGATGGGCGTAGTCAGGGGCATCCTCCCTAAGCACGGAGGAACAGAACTGCCTGGGAAGGAAGGGGAGTTTTTTCGTCTGGTATAAGAAGATGGAATAATAGATGCCTTTTTGTAATTAGGAAAAATGAAAGATGCCACCAACTTCACCTTGTGGACTATGGTTTTAATGTAAGAGTGACAAAGATGGGACATCTATCAAAACCCACAGTTTTGCACTACACTGCACGCTTTGTGAAATGCTTCCTGACAAGTGTAGGTGAATTTCAGTTCCTTTAAGCCAATATTTGAAATACATAATCACCTTTTACTACTATTGGTTTAACTACCTTTTCCAATGAATGAGCCCTTTAATGTTTTTTTTTTTTTTTCTTTTTGCCCCTTTCCCAGGCCTTTCTTTATTTTTCTCACATGCTAAGAGCTACAGCAGTGGAGAATTCCCAGGAGAGGAGCTGGCCACACAGTAAAAAGTGCTTCTCAGATGATCACATAGTGGTTTTTCTATTTCTTAAGCCTGAAGATTGTGGTGCTTGTTTTTGTTCTTACATCCTCTATTTTCCATTCTACTATATGGCTAGTGAGTTGTTTTTCTTCTTTCTGTTTTTCTTTTTTTAGGTTTTTGCCACAGGCGTGTGCACTCACTGGAGAGAGACAGAGAGAGGGAAAGTGAGAAATTACCCCCTTGGAGGATGGCCACTCCGCAATCTCTTCTCCTCCATTCTCCTCTCGGGCTTTTGGGCACGTGCACCCAGTGTAATTTTCAAGTCACTGGGTCTGAGACTCAAATCAGGGTCAGCCATGTGGGAGTCCAGCACCTTCACCACCATGCCACCTGCTGGCCCAGGCTGTTTATTCTAATTACACCAATGGTGTGTGCCAAATATCCATTCTAATTTTCTAAGTTATAAATCAATCCTATACAATTTTTTTTTAAAAAAGTTTACGAGAACAGAGAGAAGGAAAATGGCACCCCTGAGGGTTATGGCCACACCACAGTCCCTTCTCTTCCATTCTCCTCTAGAGATTTTGGATACACATGTACATGCACCAGACATGTTTTTGAAGCTGACAGGTGCAGGACTCGAACCACACAGTTGGCCATGAGGGAGGGATCCAGTAGCCTTAACCTCTGCATCACCTGCTGGCCCAAGTTTATTTATAATTGAGCATTAAAATATTCACTAGAATTTGACTAGAAAGAAATAAACTAGTGTGATATCTACTGACCAGGAGACCAAGAGAAAGCCAGTGACTGATCTGGGCAGGTTCCCCCAGCACAGGAGTCTCAGGAGCTGCAAAGGGCTACTTGGTGAGCTGATGGAGTAAAGAACATTCCAGGCATGTGATGCTGTTGCTTCAGTGAGGATGCAGTGGCAAAGGCACAGGCAAGCAGGCACATGAAAGAGTCATTAAGTGGTTGAGCCTGAGATGAAAGGAAGCAAGGGGCTGAGTTTGAAAGGAGAACAGGAAGTGATAGATCTCCTGTGCCTAAGGGAAGGTCTTTAAAAACAGAGAGGAACTTGGACTTGGTCCACAGTTCGACAGATCCCTGCAGCACTTTACGGAGAAACTACATCAGGAGAGGGATCAGGGATGAAAGTGAGGGTTCCAGAGGTAAGAGGCAACAGGAAAGGCCTTTCCTGAAATCAACTTTGGAGCCACAGATGAGAAGCTGGAAGAGGAAGAAGGGGTTGATAACCCAAAGACACATAGAAAAACCGGATGTGGTAAGTAGACCCACCTAGAATATATTCCATTGGTCCAAATCCCATTTATCCCTTAGGACTTAGCCAAAGCCCTTCTCATTTAAGAAGCAACTGCTGACCCAGCAATTGGGCACAGTTGGCCTAACTGAAGTGCAGTCCTCAACTGTGGCCAACTGTGGTTCAGATCCCTGGGTTGTCTTGAAAACACACCAGGTGTGTGAGTGGGCGCTCAAGAGCCCGAGGAGCCAGAGGGCTCGCGAAGGGGATCAAGTACCCAGTGCCTGGTCTCAGGATTCCTAGTGTTGTAAGCAGACGCAGCTGCAATGAGGAACCCTGGGTTTCTGCAATTCCAGTGATGCTTCTTATCCCTCCCTTCCTTGAGAGTGGCCTACTTCAGAAGCTGTTTTCTAGGGGTTGTTTATATGCCAGGCACAAGTCTCCCAAGAGGAGACTAGAGAAGGAATTGTGGTATGGTCATTTCCCCTCCCCCAGGGGGTGATTTACTTTCCCTCTCTGTCTCTCTGACTGTCTCTGGTGACTTCACACACCCTATGGCAAAAGCCTAAACAAACAAACAAACAAAAAACCACCTGCCATACAGTAGAATGGAAAATAAAGGAAGTAAGAACAAAACCAGATACCTTGTCTTAAAGCTCAAGAAACAGAAAAACCACAATGTGGTCATTGGAGAAGCACTTCCCACGGTGTGGCCAGCCCCTCCCTTGTTTGTGGAATGAGCCTGGAGTCAGCACCTCTGGCCTTCTCATTGATCTCCAAGCACCTGCATTAAATCCATTTCTGCTCAAAACCTTGAACTAAGCCCTGACTATTAGGCCCCCAGAATGTCTTCCCTTATCTCCAGCTGCAGGGCAAACAGCAAGGTTCTACTGCATGCATTTTCTAAAATGGCTACATCAGGTTGTAATTCATGATATGCACTGTTAAAAACTTTTCACAGCAACATGAATGAAGTGGGTAAGATCATTACTTCCATTTGACAAAAGAGGAAGCATGCCCATGTTTACCCAGTTAGCAATGGAACTGGGACAACCTTCTGCTGTGCTGCTTCCTAACCGAAATTTACTAGTGAATCTAGAATAAATACTGGAAAGAGAAAGGGAGGAAACAGAAATAATTACAGGGAAAAGGAATTTTAAACAGCAGAAGAGGGGCCCAGAAGTTGGCATGGTGGCTAAGGGCAGTGGACTCCCACATAGCCAACCGTGGTTTGAGACCCGGACTTGGGGACTTGCTTTCTCACTTTTCCTCTCTCTCTGTGTTCCTCTCTGGTCAAATTAAAATAAAATAAATAAATAAAGATAAAATAAAATAATTCTTAAAAAAAAAAAAAGCAGAAGAGTCAAATGTGTGGCTACCAAGAGTGCTTTAGGATATCTAAAAACTTGGACAAGAGGAAAGGAGGATCACAGATGGAAGGAGGAGAGGCCAGAGGGATACAGGAGAGTACAGATGCCTGCTGGTAGGCTGGGAAATGGAGGTGCCTTGTAGAATCCTTGGGGAACTTATAATGGAAGTATGTTTGAGGGCAGAAAAAGGGAGAGGGGTGGCATAAAGTTAAATAAGAACTAAAGGTCAGTAAGAGTTCTTCAATAAGATATTCAATTAGCAAGTCAAAACTACTACTTAGCTGAAATAGATGAGTATATAATTCCCATAACAGAAGGGAATTCAATTTTCCTGAGGTTATATGTATTTTTAGAATTTATCTATTTCTTCTATGAGAGAAAGAGTGACATAGATACAGGTACCTCCAAAGAGTCCTCTATTGTGACCTACCCTCCAGCTGCCCTCAGCCAGCCAGGATCACAGGCACACACGTGTGCACATTAAGGTGTGCAGAGAGACCCTGGGACCCGAACCTTCCCATTACCTTACCACTGCAACACGTGACTGGCCATGAAGCAACAGTTTTGACTGATCACTCGATTACCTTTAGCCCTTTTCTTTAACTTTATGCCCCTCATTCTTTCTTTACCTTCAAACTTAGTGGTGAGTAATTGTCTACAGTTGTTCCATGTTCTGGGAACCAAGAAAAGGATTTTAAGTTTTGTTTTATTTTATGTACAGGCTCAGGTCTGTTTCTACAGGTTCAGAAGGAACTCAATAAAACCAGGGCACCAGGATAGGGTATATCAACAAAAAGACTGAGCTTTGCTCATCGGACCCAATTTTTCAGGAAAATACTCTTCCCTGTATCTGCAGAGCTCAGTACACTGAGGTACTCGGGCTTGTGGGATGAATGGACACATGGATGAATGGCTATGCTCCACTGCAGGCAGGATCAACACCAGAAATGTTAAAGAAGGTGTTTCTCTTTTCTTCAGTCTTCCCTTTCTCCCAAAAGAGTAATAGCATATTCAGCGATTCTTTATTTTCTCTTTCCTTACCAGGAAAGATAATATAATACCATATCTCACTTATAGCAAAAACAATTCACATTAGAAAGGGTTCTTCCATCACCAGAGTTAATTTCTTAAGTGGATAAGCAATTAAAGATGCCAAGTAGATTAAAATTGATCTCTAGCATAAAAGTTGTGATCAATAAGAAAACAGTCTGTAAATTTGATTGCATAAATCCTTTTTGCTTAAGTCCACCATAAGCATAATTTTCAGGATCACTACTTTGATCTCACTTACTAGAAAATGTAATAAAAATATTGCTGTGGGACCTAGGTTTCAGAAAATGACAAAATACCTACTTCAAATTTTTGAAGCACCCACGGAAGACAAATGCACTACAGACTAGGCTGCTCATCAAGAAAAATGTATGATTTAAAAAATCCCCCCTGGATCCACCCAAGCTTCTAAATTAGTATGAAAAATGCTCTTAAAAAATGCAATTTTTAAAGTGTAACTGGTTCCAACAGACCCTTACTGGTTTTCATGGTTTGGCAATGTTGCACAGTATCCTCTGGTTTCCTGTGAGGAGTCAGCTCACACCTCATCCATCTCTCCTCCCCTCAGTTACGCAATTGTTGCCAGTTCTAGTGAATTGCTGTGAAACTCCAAATAGTGTACCAAAACCTCTTTATTGTTTTATCTACCAGACCGACATCTCGCTGCTCAGTTTGCAAGAGAAGCACAGCTATGCTCAGCTTTTCCTTCTACTCCTTCCCCTCCCAGCTATGCCGACTTTTCCATCAAGTGCCATGACATGAACACTCTGTTCAGGACCAACTCATAACTTTTGTGTTTCGTCTGTAGATTCCTTCTACAAGTTGACGCATACCAACTTCTATGTCATGATAAATAATTTACAGTATTACTATATTGATATACCATTATTACTATGCAAGGTATACCATATTACAGATATCAATAAACATATTAATATTAATATATATACAGTATTACTATATAATATATAGTAATACATACAGTATTAATATACAGATATACCATTCTATATATTAATATATATAAACAGTATTCCTATATAATATATAGTAATATGTACAGTATTACTATACAGATATACCATTTATTACTATACAATGTACACCATATTACAGATATCAATAAACATTAATATTAATATAATATACAGATATTATTAACCATATAGACATTATTTACAATCCTAGTATGCTAGGATTATATTTCCTTCTCAGTGAGTTTACTGTGCCTTCCAATAGAGAATCCTTGTACTATCAACATTTTTTAAATCTTTTTTTTTCTATCCTATCTGTTTAAGTTTTGGCTATACGGTGTGTGTGTACTCGCCAGAGAGACAGAACAGAGAGAGGGAGAGAGAAATCATCCCCAAGAGGGAATGGCCACACTTCAATCACTTTTCCTCTAGTCTCCTCTTGGGATTTTGTGCATGCAACACACATGTGCCTGGCATGATTTTCAAGCCACCAGGTCCAGGATTCCAACTGCACAGTCAGCCACGTGGAACCCAGCACCTTACCTCCATGCCATCTGCCAGCCCCTCCTTTTTCCTCTTCTAACAGCTACGACTACACCATAGTAATGGTGGCTCCAAAAGGATAAATCTGTGAATGTGATTCATTGGGAAAAAGGTCTTTGCAGATGTAATTAAACTAAAGACCTTGACATGTGATCATCCTGGATCACCTGGGAGGTTCTAAACTCCACTGACATGTGTCCTAATAAAACAAGAAGATAGAGGCAGAGCCTGCAGTGATACAGCCACAAGCCTAGGCAGCTAGTAATCACCAGAAGCTGGAAGAGGCAAAGAAAAGGTTCTCCCCAGGGAACCCAGCTCTGCCAGTGCCTCGATTTCAGACTTCTGGCCTCCAGAACTGTAAGAGGATACGTTTTGATTGCTTTAAGTCACCTACTTTGTGGCAATTTGTCATAGCAGCCATAGGAAACTAACACAGGTCCAGATTTTACTAATCACCCAGTCGCAGTACACACACCAGCAATCTCCCTTTTCTTACAGAGATTTTCCTCCTGGAGTGCTGTGTCCCACTCCACTCTGAATGGGCTAATCTAGGCCTCTTCCTCTTCTGCAACTGTCTTCCTAGGACTTCCTTCATTGCTTTTATGGGAGGGACCAACTGATGCCTGGATCCAATATTTTCCTCTCTCTTGGTTTCCTTTCTTGTTTTGCTAGAGCACATCCTTAAGTAACTTACTGAGAAGCATGGGGCCATCGGGTGGTACAGTGGTTAAGGCACTGGATTCCCATATGGCCAACCATGGTTTGAAGGTTGAAAATCAAGCCAGGTGGGTGTGCCTAAAATCTTGAGAGTTGAATAGAGAAGGGATTGTGGCATGCATGGTCATCCCCTCCAGAGGATGATTTTTCACTTTTCCCCTCTGGCAAGCACACACACTCTATGGCAGGAAGGAAGGAAGGAAGAGAGGGAAGGAGGGAGGGAGATGAATGAAGCAAATTTTCTGAGTTTTCAGTGCCCACAAATCTCTTTACCTATTTTCAACTTTAATCGATTAACTGGGTGGAAACATAATTCCAGACTTAAAACCATTTCCCTAGGAACTTCAGCACTTTCACTCCCTTGTACATACCTGAATTTCTCTCTCTCTGGATGCTTTTAGACTATTCCCTTATGTTCAGAGTTCCCTGAAATTTCACAATGGTGTATTTCCATTTATGCTTTTAAAAAATCCACTTTGCTTGGGTGTAGGTAGGGTCTATCAACCTAGAGACTGATGTTTTCATGTGTTATTTATTTGGAAATTTCCTCACATCCTTTTTTTAAGTCTCTAACTCTTAATGGTTGCCAGGGCTTACAGAATTTTCTGCAGTGATGGGAATTTCCTACAAATCTGTACTGTCTAGTACCACAGTCACTGGCCACACACGGTTACTGAGCAGCTGAAATGGGGCCAGTGTGAGTGAGGAACTGATGTTCGGGTTTAATTTTTTTTTATTTTGCTAGAATGTCTGTGTGCTCTCTGGAGAGAGATGGGGTGGAGGGGGAAAGACAAAGCACCCTTAATGGGGACGATTACTCTGCAATCTTTTTTCCTCCATTTCTCTTTTTGGGATTTTGGGCATGCATGTACATGTACCTGATAAGTTTTTCAAGTCACTGGGTCTGGGTCTTGAACTGCACAGTCAGCTATGTGAAACCCAGCTGCCTTAACCTCTGTGCCACCAGCTTAGCCCTCTAATTTAATATTTATTATTTAAATTTAAATGGTCATGTGTGGCTAGTGGCTACTATACTGGGCACTGGAGTTAGACCACTAAGACCTATTTCCTATGTTTTTCTTACTTTCTCCTGTATTTTCCTATATTGTATTCCCTAGATTTCTATATTCTTAGTACTTATCTAGAACACTCAAGCTTCTTTATGAATTTCTTAATTTTGGCAATCATCACACATTTCCAACAGTGTTGCTCTTAAATAGCATTTTATTTATTCTTGTTTTAAGGATAATAAATTCTTGACTGTAGATTCACACCCTAATGAAAGGTTATGACATTCTATTCGTTTCATTGAATTAGCTCTTTTTTCTCTACAGTCAATTTTTCTATTTATTTTGGTCTCTTCCATATTTTAGATTTTAATGACTCACTTAATAATCCTTGGTTTTCCATTTGTACTTGAGGAAATAAAAAGATGGACAGATATTGGGAGGCAATTCTCTGGGAATGTTTTTACTTTTCTGCACAGTCCAGCACTCAGAGGAAAGAGCATGGCCAACTTAACTAAGCTCTCATCTTTCCCCTGCAAGAGGGGAGGGGGAGCAAATGTACCAGCCACCCTCTATCAGCTCCACACCTCATAATTCTGATATTCCTCACCTGGGGTACAACCCAGCTGCACATGAAAGTGTTACGAGACAAATTGTGCACCCACCCCAACTCATACACTGAAGTCCTAACACCCAGCACCTCAAAGTGGGACTATATTGGGAGACACAGACTCTACAGATGGGATTAAATTAAAATGAGGTATTTTAATGGTCCCTAATTCAACATGATGGTGTCCTTGTAAGAAATGAAACTTTGGACACCAACAGAGGGAAGCAGATGTGAAGACACAGGAGGAAGGCAGTCATCTAAAGCCAAGGAGAAAGGCCTGGAACAGATCCTATCAGATCCTTCCCTCACAACCCTCAGAAGGAACTGACTCTGACTCTGTCAACACCTGCATCTCAGACTTCTAGCTTCTAGAACTGTAAGAACATAAATACCGTTTAAGCCATCCAGTCTGCGGTACATTGTTCCAGTAGCCCTAGCAAAATAATACACAGAGTAACACCAGACTCTTACTGCAGAGTCCCATGATCACTGGAGCACTAAGAAGCTCTGTGAGTAGTACACGCTCCATGCTTTGATCCCCAAATCTCAGGTTTCTTTTCAGAATATACTGTTCTTGGGACCAGCAGTTAGCGTAATGGCTATGTCGCTGGACTCCCACGTAGTCGACCACGGTTCGAGTCCCGGACCCGGCGGCTTAAACTCACGCCGGGCGCGTGTGCGTGCGTGCCCAAGATCCCGAGAGGAGAATGGAGGAGAAGGGATTGCGGCGTGGCCATCCCCCCTGGGGGGTGATTTCCTGCTTTCTATCTCTCTGTCTCTCTCTGTCTGTCTGGCGAGCGCACGCGCCCTATAGCAAAAACCTCTCCAAAAAAAGAAAAAAAAAAAAAGAATATACTGTTCTCCGTGTCTATATTTGTATCTGTACCTTGACAGCAGGGAGCTCTGTATGATATGCAGGGCTTGTCAACAGACAAGGGGTCTCAAGGATACCCCTGAATTCCAGGATGAGGAAGGAGGGCTTTACTCTGAGGAATGGCATCATATGGTATCATACTAGCTGCCCTAGTCATCATGAGAACGTTTCCCCACTTCTCGAAAGGTAAGAACCATGTGAATATTCTGCTTGGAGTAAACTACCTGCCATTTGGTAGCATAGGCAGGAGAGGCGGACACGATGATTCAATGTACGACTGGTCCCTGTGTTTGCCTGCTCTGCAGTAGACACACGCCAAGCTCCAAGTTTCCGAGGACAGCGCTGGGTATGTGAGCTCCTCCCAGGTGCAGCTTCGCCTGCTGTCATTCTTTCATCTGCTTTGCATCTTTAAATTTGGTTTCAATCTCATTCCCATTGTTGTTGTAGATTTTTAACTTTGAGTCTCATATGGTCATTTTGATGGGGTCTCAGGAAGGAGATAAGTATCTCACACAGCATCTTCGATGACTGGGTTGTCGGAAAAATCGACATATTTTTGCATAGGCAAAATATACATCATGACTTTTCTGACAACCCCATAGAAGCACCATTATTTTCTAGATATTGCTTCCTGACATTAAACCAAGTAAGAGACCCAGGATTGCCTTAACTGTGATTCTCAAATAGCTAAAAGAACACAAGCCAAGCTATATAAAACAACTCTTTCAAACTCTACTGAAAATGTTTAAGGAATGTGGGAGAAAAAGGAATCTTTGAGGGGTGCCAAAGGGAAGGAAAGAAGTTACAAATCTCTGAATAGAGAAATGAAGTTCTTGTGGGGCCAGCAAGTGGCGTGGTGGTTGAGGTGCTAGACTCACACATAACTGACCATGGTTTGAGTCCTAGACCCTGTGCTTGAAAATCATGCTGGGCACGTGTGCACATGTGCCCAAAATCTCGGGAGGAAAATGAAGGAGAAGGGACTGCAGCATGGTCGTCCCCTCCCCCCCGGGCGTGATTTCTCATTTTACCTCTCTGTCTCTCTGGCGAGTACACATGCCCTATTGCAAAAACCTTTAAAAAAAAAAAAGGTTCTGTCCCAAAGCAGTGAGTTTGTCTGAGGAGAGAAAAATACTATGATATTTAGATATTGAGTTGTTTGGGGCTAGGGGGTTCTTTGCAGCTAGGTGGGAATATATATATATATATATATATATATATAATTTTAAATATAATTTTTTATATTCTCAGTTCCAGAATGAGTTCCTGAAGTATCAGCTCTTAGTAATCTCACTAACAATGCTCCCAATGACCTCGCTCATCTAATAGCATCTCAATCAGTGATCAGACTTAAGACAGGCAAACTGAGATGCGAGACACAGCCAAGCTTTCCCAGCTCAGGTTTTCAGCCTTTCCACCATGGCAGTGGAAGGGGAAAAAAAAAAAAAAAACCTCCGCTCTCAATTCCCTGAAGGATGTGTTCTTGCACATAAATGGGCATTTAGCACAATTAGTTACTGAAGGCCTGACTGTTTAAGGCAAGGCAAGAAAACCCTAGCCAAGCTCCTGCTGCTATCCATGCCTCAGCACCTCTCACCCACACCCTGTCTACTGCTTGGGGGGTACCTTCTGGCATTTATGTGCTCAGAATTATCACCTAATGAAAGGGTGAAAAGGTGAAAGAAATGCCTGATGAGGAGGAGAGGGTGGAAAGAAAATAAAAGATAAAGATGTCTCCTTGCTGAAATCCCAGGAGACAGAATAATATGATACTGGAGAATCTTGATGAGGGATCTAATGTAAACCACACAACTGCGAAGCTTTTCTCCTGAATATACTACTTAGTTAACAGTCTGGAGAGAGTCGGTTAGAAATGAAATAGTCAAGGGTCTGATCTATAGCTCAGTGGTTAAGGAAATCAGATTCCATGCCTAACCATGGTTTGAAATTCGGAGCCAGTGGTTTAGGAAAAAAAACATGCCAGGAGCGTGTGCATGCATGCCCAAAATCCTGACAGGAAGAAGAAATGGAGGAAAAAGGACTGCAGTATAACCACGCCCTACTGTGTGGAGGGGGTTGCTTTCTCTCTCTCTCTCTCTCTTTCTTTCTCTCTCTCACTAGTGAGTGCATATGCTCTCTAGCAATTAAGATGATAATAATAATTAGAAATGAAGCAGTCAAGCACTGCCCCATAGTATAGTGGCTAAGTCCTGTGCATGGGGAGCTGGTTCCCATATGGCTGACCATGGTTCAAATCCCAGCCCCATGGTTCAAATCCCAGCCCCAGCAGCTCAAAAAACACCATGGGCATGTGTGTGAGTGTGTGAGTGTGTGTGTGTGCATGCGCGTGTGCATGCCCACCATCCTGACAGGGTGGAGAAATGGAGGCAGAAGAGACTGCTGTGTATGGGACCAGCAGTTAGCGTAATGGCTATGTCGCTGGACTCCCACGTAGTCAACCGCGGTTCGAGTCCCGGACCCGGCGGCTTAAACTCACGTCGGGCGCGTGTGCGTGCATGCCCAAGATCCCGAGAGGAGAATGGAGGAGAAGGGATTGCGGCGTGGCCATCCCCCCTGGGGGGTGATTTCCTGCTTTCTATCTCTCTGTCTCTCTCTGTCTGTCTGGCGAGCGCACGCGCCCTATAGCAAAAACCTCTCCAAAAAAAAAAAAGAAAAAAAAAAAAAAAGAAAAAAAAAAAAAAAGAGAGAGACTGCTGTGTGACACCACCCATAGGGTGGTGTTTTCTGTTTTTATCTCTCTCTGGCAGAGCATGCATCCTCTGACAATAAAAAAAAATAAATAAATAAGCATAATTTTTTAAAAAGAAATGAAATAGTCAAGTACACAAGGGCTCAATCTCCCCAAGCTCGCTCACCATCTACACAGAGGTTCCACATGTCAGCACATGCCAGGTCCAGTTCTGAGCACTTGACAGCCATTCCTCACTGAATACTTACAACAATCTGTTATCTCACTCTGAGATAAAGGAAAAGTAGAACAGAGCAGTTAAGTGACTTGCTCAAAGTCACTCAGCTAGCCAGTGGCAGAGCCTCAGATCCAGCATGGAGGGCCATTCCCTTATTGCTTGTTCACTGTTTTCTTTAAAAGATATTTAAGAAATTACTTTCTCTTGTTTAAGAAACTAATGTTGGGCTAATCTAAAAGCCAGAAAAATATATCTTACAAGGTAGGTAGAAAAAATATGTTCCCTCAAAACAGCCCTTGTTGCACTACAAACCTTGAAAGGTCCCTGAAGGATTCTGGGATTCACAGCGCCTGTTCTTACAATGATGTCCCGGTCCGACATTTGGGTGACTGAGGGGAGTACAGGAGGTTCCTCCTCATTTTCCAGTTTCCACAAGGGCCAAAGAAAAGAACTTCCTCCCCTCGGAGGATACCATGAGACACTGAGCACAGAACCCAAAGCATAGGAAACCCCTGTGACGAACCTTTCAAAGTAGATATACATAAAAATATTTGAGTCTGAAAAAAATAGTTGATTCTGTGCAGAAATTTCAGTATTCAGGAAGGGCAAAATAAGAGGTATCAGGTTGTCAGAAAAGTCAAGATGTATTTTGGTCCTTAATGTAATGACACCGAGAGGTGGTGAGACCTTTGAGAGGAAGACTTACCTTTCATGTGGGTGGGCACGTTTCCAGACAGACTGGCAGGCAAATTGGTAGATGGAGAGGAAGACCTGCCTTCATTGTGAGCAGGCACCATCCAATTGGCCGGGAGCATGGGAGGGACAAACAGGAAGTGGACGTCTGTTTCCTCTCTCTCTCCACATGGCAGCTGACCTGCCTACCTCTCTCGGCCATCCTGCAATGGGGCACCAGAGGCTGGCCAGATGCTGGCCCACACTCTTGGACTTTCCAGCCAGCAATAATCATGAGCCAAGTAAATATCTATTATTCATAAATTTCCTAGTCTCTGGAATTTCTGTTTAGCAACACAATAATAGACTAAGACATTGAGAAACAAGAACAATTTAAGAAAGATCCATTATCCATCAGGAATTGTGTGGAGTGAGGAATCACACTCTGCTGTCTTGCCTGCTGGGAGTCTTCACACAGGGACATCCATTCTCCTAACAGTCTGGATGAAGGTCTTCTGCCTCACCTCACCCATTCCCCAGCGTCCTGGCTGGACAGGACCCATGGTTTGGGGAAGAGCCTTTTCCAGCAAACAGGCAACTGCTTCCAAGATGTAAAGCCAGTAGGGATTCTAAGGCGTCTGCTTCGGATTACCAGCAAAGTAAGTTACAGTTTCACTTTTCCTAAATATAGTGACAAAGAGTTTTAATTTCACATTATGTCAGGAGTTTCGTGGAGCCAAGAAGCTTTCCAGGGCTGAATATTCCTATACAGATCCCACAGAACTCAGGCGGTAAAAGCAGTGATCATAACTATCACCTTTTGGGTCAAAAATTTGATTAAAACCAAATGACAACTAAAACGTATCTTATTAGCAGTAAGACTAAATCCATAGCATATGTCAAAGCTGGAATATGAAATCGCAATGTGTCTAGATTACAGGTGGGGGCAGTAATTTCATCACTCTGCCCCTCCCTCGCCCAGGAATCCAAATGTACTTCAGACAGCCACTCTGGACCAGGGGATGGGATCCCACTTAGCACAGGGCCCTGGGGCAGTCCCCTCTGTCACCTCACTGCCCTAGTGGGCCATGCTCAAGGCTCCCTGCTTCCTTCCCAGGGTTTATAGACTCGGGTGCCTCTCCCAGTCAGAGCTGGGTCAGGTGTCACAGGACTATGGTGTTCCTCCACACCCTGGACAGCTGTCCTGGAAAGGCACACAGTGGCTTATTAGCCACAGTGGAGATGCCATGTTTTGTGAGCAATAAAGAGTCCCAGGACAATTTTAGACATGAATATATTCCTTCAAGCATGTCAGAAGTGGTGCCCGCTTTCTGTGGGTCGCTGTGCTTCAGGCAGAGCCACAGATATCTGCTTCTCATGTTTTTCAATCTAACCAGAAGTCACAGGACTTGTAGTGATCCTCCACCTGCTCACATCTAACTCATCACCTTACTAAGTAATGTCAGGCAAATCTGCCCAGGGAGCTCCCCCACTCCTACCCCCAGAGCCACTGTCTGAACCCTCATCCTCAAAATGGTTTGCTTCAAATAGTGAGTCTTCCCAAAAGAACTGAGTTGATCCCTGCCTGTCCCAGCCACTAGCCCAAGACTGCTCTGGCTCACAGACCTCCTCAAGAGCCCTGTACGAGAAGTCAGTGGGCACTCCACCGTCAGCCTTTCTGTCCAGTCAAGTTAATCTGCTGCTCCGACTGTCACACCAACTATGCTTACCCTGAGGCTATCACAGGAATATTATTTTGCTTACCAACGCAGTAAAAATCCTGATATAATAAAAAAAAAAATTAAAGAAGTAATAAGTGTCAAGGCATGATCTAAGCTCCTTTCCCAGGGAGTCAGAACTAGACCAAAACGAGTATTAAATGACAATGAATGCACACAACCAGACGGCATTTGACATTCTTAGCACTGGGATCTAGCCTGCTCACTGCTCAGAAAACTGTTTACAAAAGCTTTCTGAAGACCTGAAGCAGTATAAAACTATGTGCTTTGTAAAATAGTTTGTAGAGACTGAGGATCCTTTTAAGTAGAAACCTCTACTAGCAGGCAACTCTAAATCACCCCAAGTATACACCCTTTTAAATTTAAACATTTAAAAGTGCAAGAGGGAGCCAGACAATGGCAGAGAAATAAAATGCAATGCTCTGAGAGGCTGACCTCATGGGAAAGTTCTAGGTTCATCCAAAGATTTCCCTTCAGTGCTATGGCTCCAGGCCCTAGGGTCTGGGGCTGGCTAAGGCTGGGGTGGGATGGTGCAATCGGGACCTTGTTGGGGGAACTGTCTCTCTGTCTCTTCCTCTCATTCAAAGAAAAAATAAACTTAAAATAAAAATACAACATAATGTTGCCAGCAGGTGGCATGGTGGTTAAGGTATTGGATCCCACAGGGCCAATTCTGCAGTTCAAGTCCCAGACCCAGTGGCTTAAAAAACATGTTGGGCATGTTGCATGCCCAGAATCCTGAGAGGAAAATGAAGGGACTGCTATGTGGCCATCCCCCCCAGGGAGCAATTTCTCACTTTTTTCTCTTTTTCTGACAAATGCATATGCTGTGGCAAAAGCTAATACACACACACACACACACACACACACACACACACACATATATATATATATAAAACAAAAAAAATGCCCCTTGGCCATGCCAAAAAAAAAAGTGAAAATAGAATGAAAGTAGCTGAATTATAAATTCCAGAGGGGAAAAAAAAATCATGAGGAATTAATATTTGACTTACCCAAATTGGCTGCTATTATTATAATTCTTTAATACCAAGCTCACAAAATTATCAACTAACAGCAGAAATATGATGATAATTGTTAAAAATAAATAAATAAGGGACCAGCAGTTGGCGTAATGACTAGTTGCTGGACTCCCATGTAATCGACTGCAGTTAAGAGTCCCGGACCAGCTGGCTTAAACTCATGCCAGGCACGCGTGCGTGCATGCCCAAGATCCCAAGAGGAGAATGGAGGAGAAGGAATTGTGGCGTGGCCATCCTCTCTGGGGGATGATTTCTCGCTTTCTGTCTCTCTGTATCTCTCTGTCTTTCTGGCAAGCGCACACACCCCATAGCAAAAACTTCTAAAAAAATAAATAAAAAAGATTCATCCCAGTAAGGTGGGATCATACAAGTATAATAAGCATTCATGGGGCCAGCAGATGGCGTAGCACTTATATTGCTGGACTCCCACATGGCCGAACACAGTTCAAGTCCTAAACCTGAAGGCTGTGTGTGTGTGTGTGTGTGTGTGTGTTTACATGCCCAAGATCCCAGGAGGAGAATAAGGAAAAGAGATGGTGGCATGGAGCTCCTCCCAAGGGGTGATTTCTCGCTTTTCCTCCCACGGTCTCTGTCTGTCTGTCTCTCTGGTAGGTGTATGCACCCTAAAGCAAGAACCTCTTAAACAAACAAACAAAACAGAATAAGCATTAGTAAGATACATAGCAATGTGCAGTGAAGAGACGAACGATCATTTTTACACATTAGGGAGCTGGCTACTCATAAAAGTATGAAATATACGAGTTGGCTGCAATCGTGGACACTGCGTTAGAGCCAAATAATGAAAATCACTCTTGCTGCAGTAGGCTCAGGCCAGCCCAGTCCCTCCTATAACCCAGATACGCTGTGCAGCTAACCAAATTCCTACACAGAAAGGGGGAGGGGACAAAATATAAACTGAAAACGAAATAAATGTTTCCTGATACAAAGCCAAAATCTGAATTAGTTTGTTATATACATACATACACACGCGCACACAACAAAATTTATGTCCATGTCCTAAATCCAAACCTAGTAAATTTTAAAAAATTATTTAACTTTATTTGTTTATTTATTTTAATTTGACCCAAGAGGGACAGAGTGAGAGAGAGGAAGAGAGAAAGAGAGAGAGAGAGAAGGAAAGTGAGAAAGCAAGCCGCCCAGTGCAGGCCTCGAACCAAGGTCAGCCATGTGGGAGTCCAGCGCCCTAAGTCACCATGCCACCTGCCAGCCCCCTAGTGAATGTTTTTACCAAAATATGTCCATGTCCTAAACCCAGACCCAGAATATACTTACTTATTTAGAAAAAGAGTCAGGCCAGTCAATGGTATAGCATGGATGGTCTGGGATGGCTGGATCCCTCAAGACCAACTGCATGGTTCGAGTCTAAGTCCTGGCAGCTTGAAGAATACACTGAGCATGTGTGTAGGCCCAAAATTCTAAAACAAGGGAGAAACGGAGAAGGGATTATAGTGTGACCATCTTCCCTGGAGGGGGAGGACAGGATGGGGTGCTTGCTCAGTTTGTCTCTTTCTCTGGCAAGGTCATGAGCCCTCTGGCAAATAAATAAATAAAATAAAAATCTGAATCAATTTTAAGAAAAGAAAAAGTGTCTTTGCAGATAAAATGAATGATCTTCAGATGAGATTATCTTGAATTACAAGGGTAGGCTCTAAATCTAATGACGTGTGTCCTTATAAGAGAAAGAACGGAATATCTAGACACACGCAGAGAGGAAGAGGCCACATGAAGACTGAGGCAGAGACAGTAATGATGCAGCCACAGCCAAGGAGTGCCAGGAGCCACGGGAAGCCGGAAGAGGCAAGGAGCAGGTTCTTCCCTAGGATTTCCAGACGGAGCAATGTTCTGCTGACACCTTGATTTTGAACTTGTAGTCTCCAGAACTGTGAGAAAATCATTTTCTACTTTTTTCTTTCCTATTGTTTTAAGCTTTCTATTATGTGTTTTCTTTTTTTTTTTTCCTTCCACACCGTAATCACATCTCCTTCATTCTCCTCTCTGGATTTTGGGCACACAGGCACACATGCCCAGTGTGTTTTTTAAGCTGTTGGGTCTGGGACTCAAACCATGGAGTCAGCCATGTGGGATTTAGCACCTTAACCACCATGCCACCTGCTGGCCTCATAATGTTGTGTTTTTATTTTACATGGTTTTTTTTCCCCTTGAGTGAGAGAGAGAGGGAAAGAGAGCCAACACCCCTTACAAGGTCCTGATGCCGACATCCAACCCCAGCCTTTTTTTCAGAGGAAGCATACACTAGCCAGAGACAGATGGGGAGAAAGCAGCCTCCATGGGGCATGGTCACACCGTAATCCCTTCTCCTCCATTTCTCCATCCTGTCAGGATTTGGGGCATGCATACACAGACATGTACAGCATGTCCTTAAGCTACCAGTTCTGGGACTTGCACCATGCAGTTGGACATGTGGGATCTGGCTGCCTTAACTAACTAATGGGCCATAGGGCTGGTCCCATTTTCTGTTAAACCTTCAAGCTTGTGTAATTTATTACAGTAAATCTAAGAAATATACATTCCACATACGCAGGTACGCTATTCTCTTATCTGCGCATCAGCATAGGAGCATCACACACACAGTCAAGGACCGCCTTCATCTTTAGAGCCGTCTAAGCATTCGGCCTCTGAAATGAGATGCATCACATACTCCACTGCCGTGCACACACACAGGGATGAAAGGATACCAGACGCGGATGCACAGCAGCATGTCCACTTCATCGAAAAGTGACGTGTTTCTTAGTGTCGTTTTAATAAATACTAGACATGGTCAAGTGTGGATAGCCAGCTCTCTCAGAAATGAATCTGAGGTTGCGGACCGTCTTCTTTAGACTTACACGTTAGGGGGCAGATTGGAAAGATGCCTAACTCTAGAATCTCTCTTACACTCACTAGTTTCTGAAAATTTGCTTTTCTCCTATACAAACACAAGTACATTTTGGATTAATGAAGGAGTTAGGAGGGAGACGTAGCTGTTAAGGGAGAAAAAGGCTGTGGGAAAACAGATGGTATAAGGGACCTGGGGGAACCAGATGTGCCCGAGACAGAACTTCAAAGCCAACACTCAAAACATGGGCAGAGGAAATGAACGGGCACATCACAGAGATCGGAACAGTCAAAAAGTTCCTAGGAAGATGGTCCTGCTTCCTGGTAATAACTTACGCGAACGTTTTTGAAAATTTAAAAATGTCAAACTAGCAAGGACCAGCCTCATACTGCAGTGGTTAAGTGCTACACAGAGGAAGCCAAATCCCACATAATGGACCAGGGTTTGAGTCTCAGCCCCAGCAGCCTGAAAAACACATGAGGGACATGCCCAGGATCCCGACAGGATGGGGCACTGGATGAAAAAGGATTGTTGTGTGTCTGGGTCTTGGGACATTCTTGCTATCTCTTTCTCTCACTCTTGCTCATGCAAGCACCTGGGCACTCTGGCATTAAAAAAAGAAGAGAAGAAAAAAAAAAGTAGAGAAGAATCAGATGCAAATACGGATCTATAATGTCATATGTTAAGTTTTCTAACCTAATTACATTAATGCAAGCACAAAACACTCAGATCATTGCACAATACTGCCTATTAACTTGAGTGACAAATTCTAAAGTTAACATTTATTTCAGTGGCTGCCAAGAGTGTTGAATAACAAAAGTGCTATTTAGCTTGTAAATGGTCTACTTGTAGTTTGTCAGCACAATTTCGGAAATACTTTCCCAGAGGGAGAAACCCTCAAAATATAAATAAACAGGAAGCTTCAATAAGACTCCATTACTCATAATAAAGGTTAGAGATGTATCTTACATAGCTTAAAATAGAAAAAGTGTGTGGATTTATTTGAGACACTTATAACACTGTAAATTTACTTATTCCAGCAAGAATTTTATTGCCACTTTTTATGTAATCATAGAACTTAGTAAGACAGCAAGCTGCATTACCTAACCCTTATTATCGGTTTAAGTAAAGATTACTATTCGCGAATATAAAAATAACCTATCTCTAGAAAAAGTGAGAGGGTATTGTAAAAATGGGAGGAGGGGTCAGCTCCATCATGCAGCAGTTACGTGCTACAAGTTGGATCCTACATGACCCACCAGGGTTTGAGTCCTGGCCTTAGTGGGTTGCATGCCGGCCATGACGGGTGTCCCCAGGATCCTGACAGATTAGGGAACTGGAGCGCAAAGATTGTGACATGATTGAGCCCTGTTGGAAAGTGCTTTGTCTCTCTGTGTTGGTTTCTCTGTCCTTCCTCTTACCTCTTTTTCTTATGCATACATGCACTCTGGCATATTAAAAGGAAATTCAGCCTACAGTCAGCTGGTAGCATGATGGTTAAGATGGCCACATTCCACATGGCCAACTATGTGATTCGAGTTCCAGACCCAGTAGCTTGAAAAGCATGCCAGGCACATATGGGTGTATGCCCAAAATCCCAGAAGGAGAATGAAGGGGAAGGGACTGCAGCATGGTTACCCCCACCCAGGGGGTAGGGTTCTCATTTTCCCTCTGTGTGTACGTGCATGCAAGCGCGCGTGTTTATGTGTGTCACTCTGATGAGCATATGCACCCTATGGCAAAACTAAAAAAAAAGAAACAAACAATTCAGCTTACCTTCACTGTTGAAGTATTATCTCCCCAACCACTGATGGGAACTCAGTAAGCACACCTCATAGAAAAATACTCAAATATCTAAAAAACAATTCACATGAAATTCTATACTGATTATTTCCTTTGAAGTATCACTGGATTGCTGATAGTAAAATTATGGACCACAAAATGATAACTGTCTCCCATTTTTTACAGTTAAACTGAAGTGGTGACATGTCATCATAGTAAAGACAGAAAAGATTATAAAATGATGTTTCTAAATGATGGGAAAGAAATGCAGGCTAAACTATAATACTGCTTTTTGCTTGAATTTGTAATTTTATTTGAAAAAAATCATTAGGACTTTGATTTTTCTCTGAGGGATGGGGAAGAAATATGACAGAACTGTTTGGTGTGAATGAATTTTATAGCATGTGAATTACATCTAAATTTTAAAAATGGAAGTGGCATGAGATTGTAAAACATCAGGATCTTAGGCACACACATGCACACAAATGGAGAGGGCATTTACTTAGTTTCTGTTTTACTGCCATAAAATTAAAAATGTCTCTTAACTTACTAAAAAGATTTCAACTGAATTGGCTTGTACTTAAGTTTTAATGGATTGAATGCAACAACTAAGAGTTCTCTGTTGGCTTTTGAGGTCAGTGTTCTGTCTGCAAACAAAATAACAACAAAACTACCGTCTGAATATTTGAAATAATTTACAATGCAAATGAAAATCTAGAGTTCATAAAATTTGATAATAAATAGCCCCGAACTATCAGCTTATTGGTTTTTTGTGTTTGTTTTTTTGTTTGTTTTTTGCTGGAGCTGACTAGAGAGAGGGAGACAGAAAGAGAGGGAGAAATCACCCCCTCAGTGGTGCATAGTCACATCACAATCTTCTCCTCTCTTTCTCCACCCTGTTGGGATTTGGGGCACACATGCACCCACATATTTTCCAAGATGCAAGGGCCAGGATTTTAACCGCATTGGCCACATGGGGATCCAGCTGCCCTAACCACTAGGCCAAGGGGCCAACCCATCAGCACATTGTTTACCATCACTGTGGTGACAGTAACCCTCAAGGCCTGAGTAGAGGATAATGGCCTTCACATGCTATCTAGAAGACATATAATGCAGCCTCTTTGGCAGACATGAGGATTTAGCATGTGAATATGGCAAAGGCCAGGGCTGTACCACATGGCAACAAAAAGCACAGGAGTCAAAATCCTAGGCTGGGATTTTGGTCCTGTCTTTAGCGGCATAAGACCTGAGACAATCACATCATTCTGCAGTCCCCTCATCTGTAAAATGGAGATAATGCAACTTGTGGGTTCATGAGCCAATGAGAAAGCATGGGCACCATGTAGGTAACTGCAAGTGTGCATTGTGTCCCTGGTTGGCGTGGCGCTGCTCTTCAGCTCAGTATCTTAGAAGTGTCTGTCACTGATTTATAGCAAGGGGCCATGGAAAAAGGGAACATAGGTGTAGGTCTTGACTACTAGTGTCAGACCCTGAACTCTCATCCATGACCAGCTGGAAAACTGCCACAGGATTTGCTAAGGCTGGCATTTGCATACCTCACAACCCAGCATTTCTACTCCTAAGAATACACTCTACAGAAACACAGATGTTTACCTAAACAGTGCAACTCATAGCAGCCCCATACAGAAATGAGCCAAATGCCCATCAAGAGTGGAACAGATAGGGGGTCAGAGGGTGGTGCAGTGGCAAAATGTAACACTTTGTAAGGCAATCCCACATGAGGAAGTTCCTGGTTCAAGTACAGAGACTTCCCTAAGTTCATACACCAGGTACATGTATGCCCATGATGTGGGGCTAGCTAAGGGCTCAGGATGAACTGTGCCCTTGAGACCCTGTTAGGGTTGCTATCTGTCTCTAATTCTTGCCCTCTGTCTCTCAGAAGAAGCAAATAAAGTTTAAAAGATGATAAAAGTTTTTCTTTTTAAAGAATAAAACCGATAAATACATTATAGAATATTTACCCAACAGAGTACCACACAGCAATCAGAATGAATGAACTACAACACATGCAACAACACAGGAGACACAGGCAGAACACAACAGAGTCCATGGTATATGTTTCCACTATAAAGTACAAAACCAGGAAAAACTACGGTACTAAAAGTCAGAATGGGGGTCCAACAGGTGGCTTAGTGGTTACCGCACTGGACTCCCACATGTCCAACCATGGTGCAAGTCCCAGACCTCGTGGTTTGAAAAATCACACCAGATGTGTGTGCATGCATGCCCAAAATCCCAGGAGGAAAATGGAGAAGAAGGGACTGTGGTGTGACCATCCCCCCTAGAAGGTGATTTTTCACTTTCCCTCTCACTGCCTCTCTGTATCTCTCTCTTTTAAAAAAAAAGGAAAAAGAAGAAAGTCAGGATGGGGCACCAGAACAGAGCAGAAGAGGAATCTCTGGGGTGCCACAACCCCATTTCTTGACCTAGTTATATGAGTAAATTTAGTAAAAAAATTCAAGCCCTGGACCCTTACGATGTGTGGCACTGCTCCCTGCGTCTGCATACTGCAGTAAATGTTTGTCTGAAAGTCCACATGTATTATGATAACGCCCCCAGGGCACCCCCATGGCTCTACTCTGGATGCAGCACACTCAGGTCCCCTTACCATCCGCCTGGTGAGGACACAGGCCTGAGTCCAATGCCGTCTCCCATGGACGACTTCCCTCATGGCTAAGCCTGGCATCCCTCTGTTGCCTATCATATGTTTGAAATGGAGTACTCTTCCCTGCCATATTTCTCTTTTCTCGGCTTTATGGTCATCTCTATAGAAGCAATACTCAAGTGAAAAACACCTCAGGATTCAAAGCTGTAATGAAATGATTAACACTCAACCTCCTTCAGTTAAACACATCTTGTCTCAGGCAAGTTATATGAAAGAAACAGGACTCAGTATATCAAAGATATAATTTTAAGAAGCTAATTCTTTAAAAAAAATGTATTTGTAAGCAGTTGAAATAAATGCTAGTGGTTTACAGAAATGGTATACCTTGTAGCACATCAATCTTAGTAAATTCATCAGTTATGCACAATGTTATTTTAAAATATACAACTTATAAAAAAAGGTCTCTGAAATTTTGTATATTCACTTCCAAAATGTCAAAGTGACTATACAAAATTCAAAGGGGACCAACAGTTGGCATATGGCTACGTCGCTGGACTCTCATGTAGTCGACTGTGGTTCAAGTCCCAGACCCGGTGGCTTAAACTCACGCCAGGCACATGTGTGTGTGCCCAAGATTCCAAGAAGAGAATGGAGGAGAAGAGATTGCGGCGTGGCTGTCCCCCCTGGGGGGTGATTTCTCACTTTCTGTCTCTCCATCTCTCTCTGGCAAGCGCACACGCCGTATAACAAAAATCTCTCAAAAAAAAAAAAAAAAGTCAAAGTGATTATTTCTTTGGATCCCTACACATGAGAAATATTTTTTTCCCAAGTAAATACATTCTCATATAAAACTGTTTCAGTCAGTAATGCTCCTATAGATGAAGCACATGGGATTTTTAAGGTAGTGAAACTATTCTTTTTTTTGGGGGGGGGGGGGAGGAGAGGTTTTCGCTATAGGGTGCGAGCGCTCGCCAGACAGACAGAGAGAGACATAGAGACAGAAAGCAAGAAATCACCCCCCAGGGGGGATGGTCACGCCGCAATCCCTTCTCCTCCATTCTCCTCTCAGGATCTTGGGCATGCACACACATGCGCCCGGCGTGAGTTTTAAGCCACCCGGTCCGGGATGCGAACCGCAGTCGACTACGTGGGAGTCCAGCGACATAGCCATTACACTAACTGCTGGTTCCCAGGGTAGTGATACTATTCTTGAAGATACAATAATGGTGAACACATATCATTATGCACTGGGCAAAACATATAGAACTACAACAGTAACAGCTACTGTAGTTACAAGGAATGTAAACAATGGGCTTTAATAACAATGCATTAAACTCAGCCTCTGTGGCACAGTCAATAGAATACTGTCCTGTGGAGCTGGAAGCCACGTGCTAACCATGGTTCAAGTCCCTGGCCTTGTCAGTGTGGGAGCATGATGGATGCACATGCACACCCAGCACCCTGGTGAGATGGAGGACTAACGGAAAGGGACCAAGCCCTGTGGAGGGTGCTTTTCTCTTTCTCCCCAACTCTCTCATACATGATCTATGGTACATAAAAAAGATAATAATGTGTCAGTATAGGCTCATCAATTGTAACAAAAGTACTACATTAATGAAAGATGTTAACAACAGAGGAACTGGCAAGGTGGGGACAAGGGGGCAGGGAAGGTGTGTATGAGAACTCTACTTTCTGTTCAATTTTTCTGTA
Source organism: Tupaia tana (assembly GCA_026018925.1). NCBI lineage: Eukaryota > Metazoa > Chordata > Mammalia > Scandentia > Tupaiidae > Tupaia > Tupaia tana. The sequence continues at coordinate 142,906,216 of JAKSZU010000001.1, read as the reverse complement.
AAACTATTCTAAGAAACAAATTCTAGTCATTTTAAAAGAAATCAATGAATAATGTTTCCTCCTGCTTTTGAAGGCTTCCACGTTTTACTTTGATGGTTTTGCAGGAAACAGCAAGTTTAGAAGACAGAAGCAGCAGGCAAGAACAAAAGCCTCCACACATCTTCGAGGGTGTGCATTTGTACACGCAAACATTTTTCACCCATTCACCATCATCAGTGACTACATAGACATGGTTATAAACACTCATTAAGGAGAGTAGCTATCGTTTTTGAGGGGTTTGTGGGTTAGCTTACTGTTCTTCTGTGTAAGAAAACATAATACAAAATGCATTCAAATAAAAGCAAGAATAAGGGTCGACTTTAATACCTCGGGGAGAAATCTGATCGATTGGGTCCATAGGAAAGATGTGAGCATTAGGTGCTCCCTAATTACGACTGCTTTGGTGGGCAGCGGCGTTGGTGAAACAGATGTTGAAGACCTATTAAAGAAGGGGTTTCAAACATCTGCTTACAATTTTCAGGCAATTGTAAATACAGCAGAGAAGGTCAATTGGGCCAATTAAGGCTGATGTGCAAATCCACCACTGCAGGCTTCTTTTCAGGCTTATATGGACTCAATTTTTTATGCTTCTATTTTCTGCAACCACAGGTTTTTTTAAACACAAGAAGTAGGTTTGATAACAACTTTTTTCATTTAAAAAACATGTTTAAAAACATCACAGTCGAAATGACTTTGTACCCCCAGCAGTATCTGCAAACCTTTTGCTTCACAGTGACTCAGTTCCTTCTGCCCGCCCCCACTCGCTGCCTGTGCTTAGCTCCTCCAAGGGGGATCCTCTGTTACAAGGTGCCAGGGAGGTGAGAACAGTGAACACTGGGCTTCCTTTTCAAATCAGATGAAATGGGCAAGTGTGGCCTTTGGGAAACTTACCATAACTCTTGGCTATTCTGACATTGCTACTGGGAGCAGTTGCTATTTCTACCACAGGCTTCTTCACTAGCCCCTATTAGAAAGTCAGGAGGTGGCCTGGTGGGTAAGGCACTGGATTCCCACATGGCCAACTATCGTGCAAGTCCTGGACTCGGCGGCTTGAAAAACACGCTGGGCGTACGTGCGTGTGTACCCAGGATCCCTAGAGGACAATGGAGGAGAAATAATTGCAGAGTGGGGATGATTTCTTGCTTTCCCTCTCTCTCTGACTCTCTCCAGAAAGTGGGGAGTACACGTGAACTATGGCAAAAACCTTAAAAAAAAGAAAAAGAAAGCCAGGAAGGCTCATGAACCATAATACAGCTGCAACTTTTACTCTCCCTATAAGTATGCAGAAGCAAAAATGGTCCAATGGCATGAAATGTTCATTCTGGTCAGAGAGAATCCTAGGGACATGCTCCCCAAATTCTAGAAACTCTCAAAACACAGTGTTTTGAGACTGAGGCTTGATTGCTGCTCAACAATTAAACCACCTGGGTGGAGTGAGGCTAGAGGGAGACAGATTGTCAGTGAAGAGGCAGGAGGTCCGACCCAACATCATGAGGTCTTTTTCCTGAGAGCTTAAAGTTTAAAAGTGCCTAACTGAGTAGATATAAAAAGTCCCAGGCATCAAAATGGCCTGCTTTGACAAGGTGAGACATAAGCCTGACCTGCCTTTCTGAACACAGCGTGATGGCCACTGGGGCATGTTGTGCCACCTTTATTTTGGTGACTCAACTACATTTCTCTCTTTGTAAAGAGGAAAAAAACAACAGGAAAATCTAAATTCAAGTCCTGCACCTTTCAGCTGAGTTACCTTGAAGCCTCAGTTTCCTCATCTATAACTTGGGAATACTTCCACCTTCCAGAACTCGAAGGGATGATACCTAGTAGACACATAACAAATGTTGGGTTCTTAAAGTCGATACCTAGAGGCACACAATAAACATTGGCTCCCTAAGGCTGATACACACTAGGCCCTCAGTAAAAGTTGGGTTCCTTTGCCGTTCTCTGAGACCTACAGGACCTCCACCAGACACTTCCTGAGGCCTGGACCTGAAGGGGGGGGGGGGGGGGGGGCGGTTTCTTGAATGTTTCTATTTGCTTATTATCCAGTTTTTGTGCTGTTGTTGCTGTTATTATTATTTGCTTGTTTTGGGTGAAATAAAAAGCCAGTGGACAATGAAAGTACAAAGTACATTCGAAAAGAATCCTTGAGGCGGCAGACTGGGAAGAAAATAGTATTCGGAACAAAGAAAATTCTGAAGGAAGGTCAATATACCACAAAGAAATCTAAGTTGAGAAAGAACTTTTTTTTCCCCTTATGTCCCCTTTTTACTTTTCAACCTTGAGGCTCAGCTCCCTCAGGTCTGAGCAAGAATAAAGAGTCCTGCTTGTCTAAACAACCACTAAATCTGAGAGCAAACAGCTCAGCTCCATGCGGCTCTTCAGCGACGTTCCTGTCAATAAACCGTATCTTTGCTCAATTGGCCCGACAATGCCGGATTTAGAGCCCTCTGCTCATCCTTCCTCCAGCATGCAAGGGGATTTTCAAAAGGCTATTTCAAGAAAAGCTCTTGCAATTTTTGTAGCCTTTTCAAAAACACAAAAATCTAACTAATTCATTTGTCTCGCTGTTGCAGTCCTTCAGCTTACACTAATTTCAAAATCTCTCCTTTAGTAAACACTGATGTTTGGAACACCACCATTGCCACAATATACAATTGGATCTTTCTCTTTCGCCATCAAATTACCATAGTTTTATAAAGCTTCAAACAGACATCGTAGGGATAGGCAAAACTACCTGCGGTTCAGAAGACACAGATGTCACTAGATGCAGGAAATTTTTTAAACACCAAAATAAAAGCATGGAAGACATAATCTTCTTTTTAAAAAAATGGAATGTTTGACACAGGATCTGGTACAAAAGTGATGGATAAATAAGAGCTAGTTGTCATAGCAGCACACTAGTATCAAGATCATCTGAGTGCTAGCAGATTTGTTTCTATGAATCATTGAAAGGAACTTCATAGTGCCAAAAGCATCAGCACAGAAAGTCACAGGAAGCGTTAGCAGTAGATGTAAACACCAGCAACTTATGTACTATTTTCTCCTTGGGCTCAACTTGTTAGAAATGCATCTAAAAAAAGTACTTACTAGGGAACAGCAGATGGCGTAATGGTTACATCGCTGGACTCCCACATGGCCAACCGCAGTTAGAGTCCCAGACCTAGAGGCTTCAAACACATTGGGTGTGTGTGCCTGCGTGCCCAAGATCACAGGAGGAGAATGGATTGTGGCAATGGCCATCCTCCCTGGGGGGGGGGGGGGGTGATTTCTCGCTTTCTGTCTCTCTCTCTCCAGCAAGTGCACATACCCTATAGCAAAAATCTCTCCAAAAAAAGTACTTATCTATGGTACCTTCAGTAAAAGTTTTCCAAAGTAATTTTCACTTAAAATATTGCCTACTGTAAACTGTAAAAACAATTTGGATCAAAACACCAAAGTTTTGGGGTATCACTGAGCTGGGAAGAAAAGACCAGCAAAAAGAACATCCTCTCCATATGTTCTATATGCCAAAGTGTTAACTATTTCTTTCCATAGGAATTATTGTTTTCCTGTTTCAGAACAGTAATACATATTTAAAGAACAAATTTTAGAAAATTTTAAAAATATAAAAAAATAAAACAAAGCAGGGAGCCAGGCTGTGGCTTGGTGGTTAAGATGGCTGGATCCCATGACCAGCCATGCAGTTCAAGTCTCTGACTCTGGTGCTTTGAAAAACACACCAGGTAGTATATGTGCATGCCCAAAATCCCAAAAGAGAAAGAGATGGAAGAGAAGGGACTGTAGTGTGAGGAACACTTTTTCCTATGAGAAGTGCTTTTTCATTTCTCTTCTCTTTCTCACTCTCTTTGTTTCCTTTTCTCTCTCCAGTGATCACAAGAGTCCTCCAGTAAAATTTTTTAAAAGAAGAAGGGACCAGCAGTTAGTGTAATGGCTATGTCGCTGGACTCCCACGTAGTCGACCATGGTTTGCGTCCTGGACCCGGTGGCTTAAAACTCACGCCGGGCGCATGTGCACGCGTGCCCAAGATCCCGAGAGGAGAAGGGATTGCGGCGTGGCCCTCCCCCCCAGGGGGTGATTTCTCGCTTTCTGTCTCTCTTTCTCTCTCTGTCTGTCTGGCGAGCACACGCGCCCTATAGCAAAAACCTCTCCAAAAAAAAAAGAAAAAAAAAATTTTTTAAAAGAAGAGAAAGATAAAGAAATTTTTTTAAAAAAACATCACAAAAAGTTTCCTATAATCCCATCTTTCAAAGATGAAATCCCCTTTAATATACTTAATTTAAATATTTAATATATTCTGGTAAACTTTTCCCCTCTTCTTTCAGTGCACGCACAAACCTTTATATACTTTTTGAAAACAAAAATTGGGTCACACTGTAGGTTTTTTTAAAAATCTGCTTTTCTGGTTTTTAATAGCTATATAAAAGTTAATGTAACAGATTGACAATTTAACATACTATTACCAGAAACTGAGACTGCTTCTGTTTTTCTGTAGTATAGGTGCTGGCTCAAAAAACATTCACCCATACATTATCTTTGAGCCCATCTGATCTTCTTAGGTTAAATTCTTCCAGACTAAATTGTTGGGCCAAAAGAGATGAGTATTTTAAGGTCCACGATACCCAAGACACATTGGAAAGTTGTGTTAATTCTGCACAAAGGTGTATGAGAGTATCTTCCCTTGACATCTTTTCCTAAGAAATGTTTTAATCTACACTAAGGTAGATTTTTTTATGTGAAAAAATTATGTATTATTTTCATATTTGTTACTGATATTCAGATATTTTTCCACATTTTTACTCGTCACCTGTTTTTTTTTTTTTTTCCCTTTGGGAATTAACTGTTCAGTTCCTTGACCTGCTTTTCAATTGCAAAATTTTTTGTATACCAAAAAGATGATCTTTTTTATTATTATATTCCAAATACCTTTTCTCCATTAGTAACCTGAGTATTTCATAGTGTTGCCTAAAATATAAAATTCTACTATTATAGATAAATCTATCAACCTTTCCCTTTTATTATCTTCCTGTTGAATTTTTAAGCTTTAAAGGCCTTTTGTATCCTAAGAACATATACAGTCTGTTTTACATATTGAACTAATATTGGGATGGTACTGATTTTGATTACAAGGATTGAGGGCAAAACAGAGTTAAGAAAAGAAAAAAGAAATCCCAAAGGAGTAAGAAAGAGGTGAGAAGGCTTCTAAAAATAACATTTGGCAGACATCAGCTAAATGCAAGTCTAATTTGCTCCTTAGTTAATGAAGGAGAAAATGGAGATGGCGAAGGAATAAAAGGTCCATTCTAAAACAGTAATAATAAAATCCCCTATGAAGACAATAACAACATTCTTGTTACATACAGAAATCGAATCCTAAAATAATAAAGAATATATTGATGTAACAGCACTGTGAATAAATTCCATTTAAGCTATGTTATTCTAACAATGACCCAGAAAATGTTGAACTAAAGTAGTTTGTTCCATGCCCAGTTTGGGGGCATAAAACCCACTTAGAGAAACACGGCATCTCAGGAACATATACGGAGAAAGCCTTTCTGTCTGTGATCAACTTTTATTAATTATGCGTCAACAGGCTATTTGTGTATTGTTTATAAAGCGCTCACACACAAATATATGTGCATATACATATAAATTTGCTAGTGTCAAAGGCTAAAAGAAACACATCTATCAAATTTGGTTTACTTTGTCCAGTCATTAAACATAATCAGAGTCTCATTAGAGCCCAACAGAAATGATGACTGGCAATTTTTTGCTAAGTGCCTACGACTCCCTCCTATGGGCAGAAGGGCAGGAGACAGGATGGAACCTTGCCACCCAGATTCCCCTGGGACAGACTAGAATTCCAGCTAGGGGGAAGGGTAGGGCACCCAGGTGTGGAGCCAAGTACCTGGCAGCATCCATTTCCTCCCGAGCTGCTGGGATTCTTCCTCTGCTTGTCTTTGGTTTCTAACTTGCACGCCCTGCACAGTTCTCCAGCCTTCCCCTTAACTCTGTGAGCCACCCAACGTCCATCCTTCCAACACGTGTATTTTTTTAAAGTTGTATTTATTTATTCCATGACCAAGAGAGAGAGACATCTCCAACAGGCCTTGATGCTGTCATCTGCTCCCTGCCCCCCAGCCTCAGCCAGTCCCTAGTCATGTGCCTCCAAATTCCTGGCATACTCAGGGAGGTCTCTAGACACAAACCCAGAACCTTTCCATTTGGGTCAGCCTTGCAGAGCATTGCATTTACTACTACTGCCCCCTCCCACTCCCACTACACACACACACACACTCACAACCAGTATATTTCTTTTCTGCTTACATTACCCAAGTCAGTTTCTGCTATTTGCAAGTGTAAACCTTGACTTGTACAAATTCTTACTAGTTTCTGACACAAAATGTATGAGAACTTACGCTGATGCAAAATGTCCCCATGGAAGTATGCAAAATCTATGAAAGGCTACTCTGTCAGCACTTTGCTTCCCGCACCCACTCCAGGATTTTACACTTGTGTTCATTTCAGTTTCTTCTCTTCGTGTTCAGCTTTTTTTTTTTAACCTCGTATCCAGCTCCTTTCTCTAAAATTGGTCTTGTCAGCAGAGGTGAAGGGAGAGAACAGAGGCCAGAAAATAGAAAAGTTAGTAACTTTCCTGTTACTTTTCAGAAAAAAAATCTGTATGGCAGCAGCGACTTTCCTGTGGCTGTTAGACACTTAACTTTTTTTCCTGTAAATACATGAGAAAGTGAGTCAGACTTGGATGTGCACCTGAACCTTACTGCCGACCTTTTCAATACCTGTATGTGGTCTCCTGTCTCTAGTGTGTGCATGCACCCTCTGGCAATTAAAAAAATAAAGAACAAAGAATTTAGGTAGATACCCAGTGTTGGGTAACCTTGCCCTGGTAGGGAGTTGGGGAACATAGAGGAGACTCTCCCTACGCTGCACCTCAGGCTCCCGCCCTCCACAAACTTGCAAGGGTGTCCTGGGAAGCCCTTTCCAGAAGCCAGTGAGGGAGCATGAACCACATGGTATGCAAGAGAGGGAACACATGTACATGCCAGTCCGTGCACTCTAAGGTTTGAGGCCCCCAGCTCCTCTCAGCTTCCTTCCTCAGGAAAGGGCAAAGGGAAAGATACCCTCAGGGATGGTTTTGAGCCCTTTCTTGGGATCCTGGAGTTAGGGGACAAGTATTGAGTTTGTGGGGGAAGCAGAGTGGTACTGATAAACAAGTAGGAAAGTTTTGGTTGAATTCTTTCCCTCAGGTGTCCTTGGTGCATTTTCTGTTTCCTTTCCACCCCCAACCTCCAAAGGAGAGCTCCCCTCACCCCACCCTAGGACAGTGAGAGCCTACGGGCTGGCTGAGGAAGCAGAGAAAAAGGAGGAGGCCTTTTGCAGGAGACACTTCCCCTGCTTGTAGGGCTGCTAGAGTTGAGGGGCTGCAATGTGAGCTGGGGAGCACACACTCCCAAAGTGGTTGTGTTTACTTTTTTTCCCCTCATGTTTTTACCATAGGGCACATGCACTTGCTGGAGAGAGAGAGAAAGACGGAGAGCAGAAAAGTGAGAAATCACCTCTTGGGGGATGGTCATGCAACAGTCCTTTCTCCTTCATTCTTCTTTCAGGATTTTGGGGACACACACATATTCCCAGTGTGATTTTCAAGTTGCCCAGTCCGGGACTAGAGCCACACTGTTGGGAATTCAGTGCCTTAACCACCACAACAGCTGTGGGCTCATATTTACTCTTATTTAAACCTTTTAGACCAGCCTGTGGTACAGTGGTTAAGGTGGCTAGATCCCACATGACCAACTCTGTAGTTCAAGTCCTGGACCAACGGCTTGAGAAACATGCCAGGCATGTGTGTGCATGCCCAAAGTCTGGAGAGAGGAGAAACGGAGGAGAAGGGATTGCACTCCTCCTCACCCCACCCTCTGCTCTGTCTCTCTGTCTCTCTCTAGCAAGAATACATACCCTCTGGCAAAGTTTTAAAAAAAGTTTTTAATACTCCCTTCCCCCCACAAAAAAAGGTTTTGGAAGGAAGCAAGATATTTCAACAATTAGGTTAAGGGCTCCGTATATCACAGAACCATGTGACTAAAACTTAAAAATTAGAAAAATTCAAATTAAATTTACTATTTTTAAATGATCATTTCTAAGTAATTCTTTAAAAAAATTTTACCAGAAGGCTTATACACTCACATGTGCACGTGCGAGAGAGAGGAAGAACGAGAAAGCACCCCCATGGGGATGGTCGCATTGCAGTCCCTTCTCCATTTCTTCCTCCTTTTGGAATTTTGGACATCCAACATGTTTCTCAAGCTGCTGGGTCCAGGACTTGAACTATGCATTCAGTCACATGTGATCTAGCTGCCTTAACTACCATGCCAGGTACTGGACCCTAAAACAATTCTAGAGTTTTTTTCATTTTTATTTTCTTTAATTTGTATAGGATGTGTGCACTCATGAGAGAGAGGGAGAGACAGTGAGAAAGTACTCCCCAGAGGGGATGACCATACCATCTCTTCTCCATTTCTCCTTTTGGGATTTTGGGTATGCAGACACATGTACTTGGCATGTGCGTCAAACTAACAGGTCTGGGACTCGAACCATGCAGTTGACCATGTGGGATCCAGCCACCTTAACCACCACATCACCTGGCTGGCCCCCAAAACTCCTGCCCTGTGAGACAGATTATTGTTCCTCCTGTAAAGATGCTTTTGAGGATGTGCATACACATGCACGTGTGGTATTTTAGACAGAGTCTCTGTGTGTTGCAATCCTCCTGCCTTAGCCTCCCGAGTTGATGGGAATAGAAGCATGTGCCACCGCTCTTAAGATTTTTAGGGCATGTCAAACCCTAAACCCCAGCCTCCCTTACGGCCTTAGCCTGACCAGCAGCAGCATTGACCAGTGTGTTACCAGGGCTAGGGCATTCCTTTATGAAGATCTAGAAGAAATTCCTGTCTGGTCTCACCTTGGAATAATTAGATTTTTTCCCCTTAGTGTCTATTTTTAACCTGTAACCTATTTGGGTTCTCCATATCAGCTGTTAGTAAATTTAAAGGCCAATTTCTAACTGTAATAAGATAAGTAGGATCATCTGAAAGTCACCCCTGAGCTCCCTCTGGGTTACCTGATGACCAGCCACATGGGGCTGCACCAGCCCCTTTTTTCAGCATCCTGACAGACCAGAGGGTTCTCCTGGCAGAGTGGCTCCACTCTTAAACCTCCCTTTAAATGTCTGCCCTTCTCCCATTTGACAAAGACAAGCAGACTCGACTCTACTCCAGGGTCTAACTGTTAGCATATCCTGGGCGTGTAAGAATCTCCACAGAGGCAACCTGGTTACAGATGGATACAGATGTGTTACTGTCATCAAGATCTGTATTACCCAAATGCAAATACTGATGACAGTAACGCATCTGTAACCAAACACCACAATCCTGAGATTATTCTCCATCTTAGTCATATTTTGATAAGTGCAAAATGTGGCCTTTAAATATGAGGCATTTTGATCCATGTTGCATTGTCCTTGACTGAGATAAATCACAGGATGCAACAGAGGGAGTGCGGGCACTCATGCGACAATATGCCAAATTGACTTTCATAGGACAATCTTGCCTCTTCCATGACTCCGCTGCTGCTCAAGAATGCTTTGCTCCCAGGAAAAATTCCCAAGAAAACTATTTGAGACAGGGGCACCTCATTTCATCCAGGGAAGAATCTTATGTCTCATTTAGCCATCTTAGAATTAAAATGGAAAAGCAAGATGCTTTCACTGGTACATACACACAGACAGATTTATTTGAACTAAAAAATAAAGGTAGACTTTCTAGTAGAAGGTTAGATTTGGCTAACTGCCTTGCCTATAGGATTGGCTTCATTACATTAAGTTATAAAACAGATGCCTTGCAAGTTTTAGAGAGCTAAATCTGTAGCTCTAAGAGTTTTATGAAAGTATATTTAAAATATGAGATAAAATAAAAGCATTTTGTTTAAAAAATAGTGTTGCTGAAGATGTATTCAAATTTCAATTTTTAAACTATGTTCAAGCACATTAGATTTAACTAGATGTTTTTAAATAAAGCATTAACAGGTATTGGGACCAGCAGTTGGCGTAAAGGCTATGTCTCTGGACTCCCATGTAGTGACCGTGGTTAGAGTCCTGGACCTGGAGGCTTAAACTCACACCAAGCACATATGTGTGTGTGCTCAAGATCCTAAGAGGAGAATGGAGGAGAAGGGATTGCAGCATGGCCATCCCACCTGGGGGGTGATTTCTCATTTCCTGTCTCTCTGTCTCTCTCTGTCTTTCTGGCGAGCACATGCACCCTATAGCAGAAACCTCTCTTAAAAAAAAAAAAAAAAACAGCTATTATAATAATTTGATAAGTCATAGTAAAGTCTCTAAAATATCCTTCAAATATTAATTAAGTAAACAACTCTAATGGCTAAGAATAAATTATTTCATAAATCAGAGTATTTCAGTTCCCAGCTTTCAACAAAACTGAAGGAAAATCTGAGTTATTAACTGACAAGTCTGTAAAAATAATTATTGATGAGAGAACAATACAATTACTGGCATGTAACTTCTAAACATTTCAAAAAACTGAGTAGCAATGCTACTTAAAAAAAATTCTTTCCATCCCAACGTAATTAGCATGTGTTCATGTATTTCTGTTCTAGAACAGTATCCTATAATAATTAATAAAAGATTTTTCAAGTATAAAAATGGATTCCATTGTATAACATTCTATGGGGAACTAGAATGAAAACATGAGTTCAAGGAGATTTCTAAATATGTATAATGGACCAGCAGATGGCATAGCAGTTACATCACGGGACTTCCACATGACCGAATGCAGTTTGAGTCCCAGGTCCAGTAGCTTAAAACTCATGGGAGGTGCTTGTGCATGCGTGCCCAAGATCCCAGGAGGAGAACAGAAGTGAAGGGACTATAGCATGACCACGCCTTCTGGGGGGTGATTTCTCACTTTCCCTCTCACTTTGTGTGTGTGTGTGTGTGTCTTTCTCTCTCTCTCTCTCTCCCTCCTCCCTCTCCCTGTGAGCACATATGCCCTAAAGCAAAAACCTCTTTAAAAAAATTGTAAAATGTTGATTATTGAAAAAGAGCTTGGGACCAACAGGTGGCATAGTGGTTAAGGTGCTGGACTCCCACATGGCTGACAGTGGTTCAAATCTTGAACCTTGTGGCTTGAAAATCACTCCAGGTGCAGGTGCATGCATGCCCAGAATGAAGGAGAAGGGATTGCAGTGTGGCCATCTCCCCACCCCCAGAACGGGGTGGGGGGACTTCTCACTTTCCTTTTCACTGTCTCTCTCAGGTGACCACATGTGCCCTATGGCAAAAACCTGGAAAAAAAAAGAAAAGAAAAGAAAAATAGCTGTATATAACTTTTAATGGATAATGATAGGCATCAACAGATATAGTATTTCAATTCACTGGATAAATTGTAGGAAGGCACACTATTCTTTTTGAATGTCAATATTTATCACATGTTAAAAAGTGTATCATCTGTAGTTATTTAAACTTTTGATGAACTGTTAAATATCACCTTCCACAAGCATAAGGGAATTTATAGCTTTTCAAAATTATTTTAGGGATGCACAATTGAGAAGGTTTAAAAACACCGCTCTCACAGCACCCATGACTCTACCATGGAGACAAATGCTCCCTAGCTCCCTGCAGAGACAGGCACACTGGGCATGGGGAGGGGTACTTGGCAGGATGCTCAGATAAAAAGATGAGAACATGGAACAACACGAGCCCAGCATCAAAGGTGCAGACTGCACAGACTCTCGGAGCTCTGCAGGAGTGACTTCTTAGGATTGGCTAAAGAAGTCACTGATTTTCCTCCTGTTTATGAGAGCGTGACCAATGATTTGGGCAGCCCATCTAGGGAAAGCTTAAGTAGTAAGAGTACATTGAAGAAGCCCAGGTCACAAGGTAGACCCATGGCAGAGGTCCCCCATGGGTGTAGGACTACCCCTAGGGGACATTTAAAGAATTCCTTTTTTTTTTTTTGGTTGTCATAATGACTAGCATTCAGAGCTCAGAGGAACCATGACAACTCATGTCCTCTTGCGATGCATAAGGTCAGCCCTGGAGGAGACTCACACTTACTATAAACTTTTCATATTCCACTGGACACTCATGTAGATGAAATACCTGTTCATAATGATCATACTTGATCTGATTTTATCTTTTGCATGAAGACACAGATATTTCTGGGCCAACAAATGTTATGGTGGTTAAGATGCTAGATTCCACATGGCCATCTCTATGGTTCAAGTCCCAGGCCCAGCAGCTTGAAAATCATGCTGGGCATGTATGTGTGTGTGCCCAAAATCCCAAAAGGAGAATGGATAATGGATTGCAGTGTGGCCATCCCCTCTGGAGAGTGACTTCTCACTTACCTCTCTGACTCTCTGGTGAGCACACAAGCCCTATGGCAAAAATTCTAAAAAAAAAAAAAAAGAGAGAGAGAGAGAGAGAGAGAGAGAGAGAGAGAGAAGAAAAGAAAAGAAAGAAAAAAAGAAAGAAAAAGAAACTTATGTGGTCTATTAAACTCTAAATATTCCAAGGGTGTTACCACCATGCAAATCAAGGGAAGATGGGTGAAGTCCACACAAAGAATAGAGTTGTTTCCCATTATATCAAGTCATGTTATCTAAGGCAACACCATCCACGGAGTTACCCAAGGCAACACACAGCCACGAGTCTGCCCCATGGTTATCACGTTCAGGGTTCTACATACAGGCACAAATGCTAAACAACCTCATTACCTCTTGAACAGTCGGAGATATGCATATATTAAGATGTGTATTATTTTACTTAAACTGCTTTTTATCTCTCTATTCTATTGTAGTTAGGAAACTATATGGACTTCTAAAATTATGGTTTTAGATAAGCTAAATATGTACTTAATGTCAAGAGGTTAAACATGACAGTACAAAATATTTATTATAAAAAATGGTATGGACATGCTAGGACATGGATGAACTTTGAAAATAATATGTTAAGTGAAAGAAGCCAGACACAGAAAGCCACATACTGTATGATTCTATTTACATTAAATATCCAGAATAGGCGAGTCTACAGACACAGAAAGTAGGTGCCGGTTGCCCAGGGCTGGGGGTAGGGGAATAACTGTTAATGAATACAGGATTTCTTTTTTGGATTGAAGAAAATGTTCCAAATATGACTGTGGTGATAGCTGCACAAGTGAGAATTACTAAAAACCACTGAATTAAGTATATATTTTAAATTGTCAAATTATATGGGATATGAATTATATCTCAAAAGAGCTACTAAAAAAATGTAGGAGTCTAATTTGGTTGAAAACTACTACTCTGGACTTACTCACATGGAAGAGAACCGCTGGGAAAAGGCAGACCAGACAGACTATACTGGTGGGATGCCTGCAGTGTGAGAACTGCTGTGAAGCCACGGATCACTCCTGGTATTTGGAGGTGGGGAGGGGCTTTAGTTTTAAAGGACATACAAATGGCAATAAACATAGGTGAGATGTCCTAAAATAAGAACCTGTCTCAGATTACAAATAAATACCATGGCTTCTATGGGTTAGAAAGATATAAATAACACCTACCACACCAATGGGTCCTTTGAACCCCTCCAGACCCAATTAACACACTCAAAAAGCATTAAAATGTAATCCATTCTAGGAAGTATATCATCAGGCAACCTAATATAGCCCCTAGAGCAACAAAAAGGAAAACAGAAGGAAAAAAAAAATACTCTGAACACCCAAATAGCACCCACCACCAATAATCACCTAGTTAAGAGAAAACCACATCTAGGGATCATGTTCCCTCACCTCTGGTTACGAGGTGGGTATGAGCCAGGGCATGAAATGGCTAATGTATTCTGAAATCAGAAAAACAGTGCAAGGAACTAAGGTTCACTAGCACATAAAACCACACACACATCCACACAACATAATCTTCCCTAGTTGCATCACACTTCGATGACTTTAAATCTATTAATTAATATGAGCAGTTCACACTTTGCATGGTACCACGTCAACTGAAACACACACACTTTGAAACCCTGTCCGTGCAAACCATGCAAAGGGAGGATATCGTTCTGATATGCACAGATCCACGAAACAGGGTGCCATGCTGAACAAGAAATGCCTGTACTGAAAATAGTTCTAACAATGTTTTTAAAAGTTTTCACTGATGGACCAGCAGTTAGCGTAATGGCTATGTCGCTGGACTCCCATGTAGTCGACCGTGGTTCGAGTCCTGGACCTGGTGGCTTAAACTCACGCCAGGCGTGTGTGTGTGTGTGCCCAAGATCCCGAGAGGAGAATGGAGGAGAAGGGATTGCGGCGTGGCCATCACCACTTTCTGACTCTTTGTCTCTGTCTGGCGAGCGCACGCACCCTATAGCAAAAACCTCTCCAAAAAAAAAAAAAAAAAAAAAATTTCACTGACGTGGGAATTTGTTTCAAACCTCATCTCGGGATTGCCTCTCTCTTGTTCTATGCTGCCATGTCACACCCATGCCACACCAGGTCTTCCAGTTCGACATTAGTTGTTTCAGTGAGCCTCCCAAAGAAGACGTGCAAACCTGCCAGATCCTTTCTCCTTCCCTTTCTGCAGCCTTCCTGTCTGTTCAGTCCTATTCGGAAGCTGCCAATGTGAAGGGAGGAGTGGCAGGAAAAACACAGGAGGTCCATCTCTTCACCATTCACTCTCATCACCAGCCCTATTCTGTGATGACTCACGCTGTTCACTCTCTTATTCGTGAAAGTATGCAAAGACTTCAAAAAGTCTGTGGAAAGATGGAATTAAAGAATAAGTTCATTTTCAAGCAAAAAAATTGAAACCTATGTATAATTTTTTTCATCATATGCATGTTTTAGCTGCCAGAAGGGGCACGCACTTATCAGAGAGAGACTGAAGCAGGGGTAAGGGAGAAAGCACACCCCAAGAAGTGTGGTCACACCGCAATGCCTTGTCCTCCATTTCTCCACCCTGTCGGGATTTGGGGCATGCATGCACACACACACCCTGCATGATTTTCAAGCCTCCAGGGTGGGGATCCAAACCATAGTCAGTCATGTGGAATCTGACTTCCTTAACCACTACAAGGCTGGCCCCATAACATGTATGTTGCATGAACTTTCTGAGGACCCCTGGTACTACTTGAGGGAGTCTAGCTAAGTTATCAATAACACCCGCCAGGCCTGGCAAGTCCTTGGTAAAATGATGAGCTGTGCAGTCAGTTCCCTGATACTGCCTCTGCTTTACTTACCCACCCCACACCAGGGCCCTCTCTCCATTTCTGCTCCCAGATTCCGCTCCCACGACAGCATATCAGGGGCCCAAGTTCAGGTTGCTTCATCTAAGCTCCCCTAGTCAAAGCAAAGTGATTCTGTTTTCTCCCTAAGAGCCAGCTCTCAACTGGCCATCACTTAATTACGGGGCCTGTTTACTTTTTAAATGTATAATTGCATTTTGAACATTTTCATTCAATATTTAAAGTTATTCAAAATGTCCATAAAAATCTTTCATTGATCTTAAATTTAAGTTTTTAAAAATGATTTACTTATTATTATTTTTCTTTTTTAAAAAACGTTTGCTATTGGGCATGTGTGCTCATCAGAGAGAGAGAGAGAGGGAATGTGAGAAAGCAGGCCACCAGGTGCAGCACTTGAACCATAACTGGCCATGTGTGAGTCCACCATCTTAACTGCTATGCCACTTGTTGGCCCAAATTTAAGAAGTTTTAGGAGAGCATGACTATCTACTTTATTGTCTTCTCCTTTATCATGTTTTAATATTTAATTCTTTAATCCCTTTGGATCCTTTTTTTTTCTTTAGTTCATTTATCTTTTTCTTCCAAGAGACAGAGATAAAGAGATACCCCTAAAAGGGTCTTCACATCACAGTCTACCTCCAGACTCAGTCAGCCTAGATCACAGGCAGCCCCCTAAGGCTATGCACCCAGAACCTTCTCAGGTTAATCTTGCAGGGCACAGTGTTGCATTACTGCTGTACCACCAGCTTCCCTGGAATCTTTTTTGATATATTTACAAAAAAAAAAAAAAAATCATTTCAAAAGTAGCTACTGGCTAAGCATTACTTGAAATATAAAGACCTGACTCTCTTACAAACCATCAAATTTTATTCCTAACTAGTATTACAACTGCCAAAATCAAGGCTGGAAAGATTAGTCTCATAGAAAACAGAGGATTGAGGGGAAACAATCAAAAGAGCATTAAATTTGATTTTCAAATGCAGCCAGTCCTCAACAAATATTTAGAGAGCCCCTACTTCATGTGGACTCCAGGGGTACAGCAGTGAGCAAAATACCTGGCTCTGTGAGGTTTGCATTAGACAGGGAGATGGACAGCACTAAATGGTGCAATAAATCAGGGCTGAAGAGGCCATGTATTAATAGAAACATGGCCAGAGGTTGTTTGGTGTGAGTATGGCTGCTGTCATCAGGGTATGGGGGTGTTGTGCCTTGCTACGGGGATCTCAGAGCATAGACCTGCAGGGAGAAGGGAGCAGGCCATGCACTGTGCAGACCAGAATCTTTCAGAAGGGAAGGCACGTGCACAGCGCACCAACGTCTAAGTGATACCTGTTTCCAGAGGACCTGCTCTGCCCTCACCTCCCATCCTCCAGGCTGACTGCTCCAGCAGATTTTCCCATCAGGGTTGCCATCTGCAGACACAGCCTATCTGGAGCTCTTAAATCACTCAACGTTTGGCCTGAACTTCATTGTCTTATGTCCTAGTATTCTCCCTTCTCCCTTACCTGAGCTGGTTTTCCTAGAAACTCCCTAGCGTTCCACAAATCATTTCTGGGCTGAAGAAGCTGCCGTTCTGGGTCTGGTCTTATACCCACAGCTCTCTGCCCTTTGAAGACCACAGAGACACCCACATGTTCTACAAAAGGAGGGGCACCAGAACAACTGTGGGCTTGTGCTTGTGCTTCTGTAGACTGAATTTGGCAGAAACAGTATTTTAATCTTTTATTTCAAAACCACAGCTGCAGGGGCTTTGCTGCACAGAGCCAGGACTTCTCCAGGTATGGTCTAACGACCTTCACATTTTATCCATCACCTTTCACACAGGTTGTCCTCTGGCTAGAGAGCATTGAACTATTGTACAAACCCAAGATTACCTCTCAACCTCTTGAATCTATTAGTAGTTTAAACTGAAACTGTAAGGATTTTGAACAAGGAATAGAAGCGATTTCAAGGTACACTTTACGGACCACCTTCCCCAGATGTGTTTGTGGGAAGCCTCTGGCAGTGCTGTTGTTCTTGCTGGCATTCAGGAACAGAGACCAGAGGTGGGGAAAAAGGCATGGAGCCATCCTCAGTCACACCGTGGGTGCTGGTGGCTGCTGAAACAAGGCTGGCACTGACACTTATCCTAGAATTGTCCCTTATAGGTACCACAGTTAGTCAGTATTCACCTGGAATCCACTCTATGGAGGTTCCAGGTCAGCACTGTCAGAACAACAATGCACAGGTGTCCTGCCACCTGCGCCCTGCAAGTGGTACATGGTGGGAGGGATCAATCTGAATTGAGCACTTGTTCTGTATCTCCTGTGTCAAATATGATTTCATCTCTATTCTCAGTAGGTGTTTATTCCTCTTTTTTCAGATGAGAAAACTAAGCAGAGAGAGGTCATACAATCGTCCCAATGCCACCTAGCTAGTAAGTGAAGCAGGCCTGATGCCAAGTTAATCAGACTCCACAGCTACTACTCTTAGGAAGCCACACCCCTTAGGAAGCCACCCCCCTCCAGGAAGCCACGCCCTTCTAGGAAACCAAGCCAGTTCCCAAACCAGCCATCTAAGACAAAATCTGAACGAATGGAGAGGACTGGTCAGATCAATGTGTAGGGAAAACTGCAGATGTCTTACTGTTAAAAATTTCCCAAATCCAAGTTCTTTTTGGAGATAATTTTAATTTTAACTTTAAGCTATTCTAAATTGAGAGAAATTTACAGCAATGCTCATATTAATTTTTGTGTAAGTCAAAGAAACTAAGCCAAATTACAACTTTGGTTTATTTCACAAGGAACAGAGACTAAAGAAACACGCAATAAATAAAAAGGAAAAATTGTTCCTCTTAGAAATTCACCTGATTCAGGGATTACTGCATTTTTCTAAACCAGGCCTCGTTTAGACATGGTACATCTGGTGTGATAGATGTTGTGTCTGAATGGAAACAAGTTTAGAGTAATAAATGTTTCCCAGTGTTAAAATAAACACCTCAGCGGTTCAGATTTTGGCCAGGCAGTTTCTCCACAGTAGGAGGCACTTATCTACTTTAACACTTCGCTACTTAGAAATTATCACTCAATCAATTACCGTCCACCTGGGTTTATTTTTACAGAGCGCTTCAATAAAATGAGTGTGAAAATAACTTAAACACATTCTATTCATTTTCTCAATTTTTCACCTCTCCCAATGGTGGATATGTTGACAGAAAAATTACTTCATTTTATTTCAACAGACATTTGTGGAATGCTGACCAGGTTCTGCACTGAGGGCTGGGAGACAGGATATGACAAAGAGGAATGAAATGTGGTCCCCGTGTGAAGGAGTGCATGTAACCTACCTTAAACACAGGCTACGTCTCCCCAGCACAGATGAAGGCAACCATGAGGAAATCCTAGACCCAGCCAGCTCCACAGCCCTCTGGTCTTTCCCCCACCCAACACTCTGTATTTCACCCAGATCACTGACCTGCGAGTGGTTTGTCAAGCTCCTCTCAGCTGCTTCCCGGTGTAGAACTACTCTTTCACCAAGAGATGTGTTTTACACTTTACTTTTATTATTATTATTATTTTAGAGATTTTTGTTATAGGGCACGTGTGCTCACCGAGAGACACAGAGAGACAGAAAGCAAGAAATCACCCCCCAGGGTGATGGCAATCTCTTCTTCTCTTGGGATTTTGGGCACACAGCACCTGCACCCAGCATGAATTTCAAGCTGCTGGGCCAGGACTCAAACCATGGTTGACTACGTGAGAGTCTAGCAATATAACCATTACACCACTTGCTGGTCCCTACACTTTATTTTTAAAGAGCACCTCCCCATTAAATCACTTCTAGCATAAGCTTCCAAATTTCTATAATATCTTTTTTTGTTGTTTTCAAGCCACCAGGTCTAGGACTCAAACTGTGGTGAGCCACACGGGAATCCAGTGCATTAACAACCACACCACCTGCTGTCCCCAATATCTATTTTTTTTAAAGAGAGAAAGATGTGTATTTTTGACAGTCTTGCCATAGTACAATCTTTCCTGCCCAGCCCCTTGGTCAGCCAGGACTGTGAATATGTGCCCCCATGCTCAACTTGCTTAGTGTGGGCCAGAAATGAAACCTGGGACTCCCATGAAACCCTAGCGTCCTGCACAGCAGTGCCCTCCTACTTCATCCCTTGGGCAGGACAACACCTCTTTTGTTTAATTAACAGCTTTAGTGAGACATAATTCAAATACCATAAATTCACCCCTTTAAAGTGTAAGATTCAGTGATCTTAGTTTAATCACACAGTTGTGCAACTATCTGATTCCAGAATAGCTACATCTCCTCCAAGAGTAAACCCCTTGCATATCAGCAGTCATTCCCCATCGACTCCCTTCACCCACAATCTGTCCTCTGGAAACCACTCATCTACTTTCTACCTAAGGACTTGCCTACTCAGGGCATTTCATATAAAGAGAGTCATACAACTCTATATGAAATGGTCTCTTATGTCTAGCTTTTTTCATATAAAGCTAGCCTTTTTTCACTTAGCATAGTATTTTCAAGGTTCATCTATGTTAATGCATGTATCAGTACTTCATTCCTTTTCACAGCTAAATAATATCCCACTGCATGGAAAGACCATATTTTATTTATCCATACATCCATTGGTGAACATTTGAGTTGTTTTTACCTATTGTCTAGCGTGAATAGTAACGCTATAAATATCTAAGTGCAAATTTTTGTGTGAACATCCATCCATCATGTTTCTCAGGGTAGATTTCTAGAAGGGTTAACTCTATGTTTAATCTTTTGAAGAACTGCAAGACCATTTGTCACAGTGGCTGTGTCATTTTACATTCCCACCAGCAGTATGTCAGAGTTCCAATTTCTCCACATCCTCACCAACACTTGTAATCTCTCTCTTTTTTTTTTAATCATGAGTGTGAGGTGGTACCTCATTATGGCTTTGATTTGCATTTCCTTGATGGCAAATGACATTGGGTGGGCCTCTCTTCATGTGCATATTAATCAACTTGCTTTCCCTCAAAAAATTTTCTAAGATTTTTTTGTATTCCTTAAGGCTCTGAACCTACTGTTCATTAGAGCCCAGCATCCATTTCTCTCAGCCTCCTGAGAGAAATGTTTGCTTATCTCACAGCCTCTTACCAGTCAGGCCTAGGTGACCGTCTCAGCTCACACAGGGCTGATGAGTCTTACAGAATCTATTATCGGAGTCTTTAGACCTGGAAGGAGATGGAAGAACGTCTAATCAAGCACTTACATATCTGGCCGACAGGGGAAGGAAGACAAGAAAGGCCTGGTGACTGGTCAAAGGTTGCTATAGGGCGCATGTGCTTGCCAGACAGGCAGAGAGAGATAGAAAGTGAGAAATCACCCCCAAGGTGTGATGGCCATGACACAATCCCTTCTCCATTCTCCTCTTGGGATCTTGGGCACGCACGCACACGTGCTTGGCGTGAGTTTTAAGCCCCCCGGTCTGGGACTCGAACCGCGGTCGACTACATGGGAGTCCAGTGATATAGCCATTACACTAACTGCTGGTCCCAACACTTGTCACTTCTTAATTGCTACAAATTCCAAGTCTCACAAGCTACAAATATACATTCAGTCACAAACTTGAGTGCACATTATTCTCCCAGGCCCAACATGGAACCAGTGGAACACTAACCCTGTCTTCTGTGTGCACGCTCAGTGGGAAGCACAGGAGAGCAGGTGCACAGTGTGATGCATATATAGCACCAGGACAGTTATACGGATGCATATATAGCACCATGCATATATAGCACCAGGACAGTTATACGGAGGGGGACTCCACCCAGAGGCATGGACAAGGCTTCCAGAGTAGAGATCACCAACCAATGACTGTCCAGTGGGAATGAGTCAGATGGAAAATGGTGAGGAAACATATGCAGGGTAAGGGAACTACACATTCAAGGGTCAAGTTTCAAAAAACAGCAGGTGCTTAGTAAAACTGAAACAAAAAGTATGAGGGTCACAGACAAGGTCACAGGCAGACTCAAGACTGGAAAGAAAGTCCGGGGCCAGGTGCTTGTGAGTCTTCTGTGCCACGTGATGGGTTGGGATTTTATAGATTAGGAAATGCAAAGCCTATGCGTTTTTCAGAAAGAAAGGACATGATGAGATTTGCACTTCAGGAGTTCACTCTGGCAACAGCGTCCCTGAATAGCATACAAATAGGGGGGTTTTTAGCATAGTTATGGAAGCTGAAAATTATTACGAAATAATACCTAAATTTGTTTAAGATTCTCTTTGCATCATTTCTTCTTGGGAAAATTTTGCTGCTCAAGTCCATATAAATGTTTCAAACACCCTACCACAGGGTTAAGAAATGAGACTAGTCTGTGTGAGACTCAGATTCATCTCCAAACCTCTGGCTTACACACTCCCTCCAAGAATTCCGAAAAGCTGTTAAAGCCATGCGTATTTTTTAGTTGACATGTAAACTCTGTCAGTCTGAGGTAAGATCATTGCAAAGAATAGAATTTCTGGCTTTGGGTAGATATGAACACCTTACCTAAAACTATTACATCACCATTTTAAAAGTATTTGAAAGAATCGAAGTACCATAGAAATGTGTTACCTGCCATCATCTCTTTTAAAAATACATGAACAAACTCTTCTTTAGTTGGAAATCCACATTCCTTTTTCTCCCTCAAGAACATTGCAAAGGCCAGATGGTGGTGCAGCAGTGGTGCAGCACTCTGCAAGGCTGACCCACGTGGGAAGGTTCTGGGTTTGCATCCAGAGGCCTCCATGATTAGGCTGGGCATGCCATGATCTAGCGCTGGCTGGAGCTGGCATACAGGCCCTGTTGAGAGTGTCTGTCTATCTTTGTCTCTGCCATTTTCACTCATGGAGGAAAGAAGTGGATAAGCTTTACAAAAAAAAAAAAAGAAGAAGAAGAAGAAGAAGAAGAAGAAAGAAAGATAGAAAAAAAGACTGTTCCACTTCACCCTGAAAACTCTAGTTTAATTCTCTTTGAAAGTCTTACTGTCAGTATTTTATTGTGAATTGATTAACAGTTATATTTTCCAGTAGTACAGGATTAATCAAAATATACATTTTTCAATTTTTGATGAAAATATTACACATAAAAATTTGAAATCCATTATAAATACATCCTTCAATGAGCTGAATGGGCATTTTGATTATACCCATGAATGAATGTTACTATTGCCAGGAGAAGACAGGGGTCGGTCAACATCAATTCTATTCCTACTTTCCATTTCTATAGATACAAACACTGAGAAACCCTGTCTAATACCTGAGTGGAGGGAAATAAAAGAAGTTTTATTACAGCAATGTCACTCAATTCTTTAAAGTCCCTCCAATGTATTTGCCCAAAAATTACCTCTTTATCTATCATCAAAAAGGTTTTTTAATGTTCTGTCAGCCGACAGGTTAGTTAAGTCCCCCTTCAATTTCATCTAAAAGACTAAAAACTACCTAGCATTCAAAAGGAATTGCTAACTGATGCCATTTGCTCTCTCACACCAATATTTCTTTCTTTTTCTTTTCTTTCTTTTTTTTTTGCTATAGGGCACGTGCGCTCACCAGAAAGACAGAAAGCAAGAAATCACCCCCCCAGGGGGAATGGCCACGCCACAATCCCTTCTCCTCCATTCTCCTCTCGGGATCTTGGGCACGCACGCACACACACACACACCCGGCATGAGTTTAAGCCACTAGTTCCGGGACTCAAACCATGGTCTACTACATGGGAGTCCAGTGACATAGCCATTACACCAACTGCCAGTCCCCCACACCAGTAGTTTACAGTGCTCTTTGTTTGCCATGTCTGAAGTTGCTCCATTTCAGACAAGGCTCCGTCCATCACAAGCTTACAGGTGAGTGAAAACAGGTAATGTTGGTTGGACTGGCATGCTGATGGGTGGGAAAAGGAAACAGGCTGATGTCCCCTCACCATGTTTGCTCAGGTGAATCAGTTTCAGGAAAGAAGCTGGGTAGAGGCTAACTGTCTGAAAACTACACCACTCTCCAGTCTCGAACCCCAAAATGTGCCCTCATTTTAAAGCCACTGCTCCAAGGCAAATTTGAAGGCTCCTGAGTCTAATGCTCTGATTAAAACCTGAAACAGAGGCTTTGTTTCTACTGACTCTAAGAAAGGGACGGGAAGCAGAAAGAAGGAAAGATGGAAAAATGAGAGAATTCTGGGTTCACACCTGTAGACCTATAGGCATCTGTGTGCCCATGACCCAGGGCTGGCTGAGGCTGGGGGTGGATCATGGCACCAAGACCCTGTGGAAGTGTATCTCTCTCTCTCCCTGTCTCTCTTGCTCACATTAGAAGTAAACATGTTTTTTTAAAAAAAATGGAAAAAGATGAAAAATGTTAGAAAACAAGAAAAAAAGATCAAGAAACGTTAGGAAAATAGAGGGAATAGAGAAAATCTCTATAAAGTAGAGCTCTGTGACTTACCCCACACAGAGTCCATCAAATTAGGAAGCTGGCCCCCTCCAGCTTTCTCCTTTCCAGCTCCTGCCTCTCCATAAATGCATTCACAGAACCTCATCCATCTTTCTTCTCATTTTCTGTTGTTAGTGGGGTTTTTTTAATAAAAGCAAAGGATCATCACTTCAAACCCAGTTTTTCCAAACAAATAGCAAAATAGGATAAAAAATTCTGAACATTCCACTACCAGTGACCCTTACTATTCTGATATGGTCTAATAACTCAGAATTATTCCCTATCATATGTGCTTTATGACATCAGCTACCACACAAGTTTTTAATACACAATAAGCAGGTGGCCCCGGCAATTTCTCTTATATCTCACATCTGGTATTGTACTCCATTTAAGGTGCTGAGTCCGATTTTTTAATAAAAACATGGCCTGAGCTTGTAAAAATTCAAGTAAAATATGCCTCTAAAACTGCTGTATTTAATTTCCAGTCATGAAAGTCTAAAATTATTGTAAAATAATACTCAACCTTTTTCATAGATCCATTCAACGAAGCTTAAAACTACTTTCCTTTCAGAAAGGAAAAGAGCTTCATAACTAACAGCTTCTTGAATTCACATGTGCTGTCTTACTTTTGTGAGCCTGAACTGTATAAATTTTATATCCTTTCAATCTGGACAAAATTAGTTTGGTTAGTAGTACAAAGTAATAATACATTTAAGTTTCTGAATGAGGGAGGGGAAGGGAATGGTCAAAGGAAGGGCAAAAATACTAAAAATTAAATCAATAACCAGAGACTTGGAGGAATTAGTTATTTTTTTAAAAAAATAAAATTTAAGATGTAAAAGCAAGATAGATGCAAGGGAAGAAATATATCAATAGGCGACTAGACGGATTATCTTATACCTGAAGAAATAACCATTTTGGCTGACATTATACGCGGTTGTATAAGAGTGTGTCTACAAAAGTGGTATAGATCTCTGCAAGCTTAAACTTATAATCATAATTTGACCAAACATAAATAGTTGCATGAGCATTGTATCTCCCTCCCCAGTCTATGAAAGGTGGAGTCCCTCTACTACAGAGACGATTTTCATGATTGAGCAAATCCATAGCGGAAACACGGGGATCACGTTCCTTCTATCATAAATTCCTCAAAAGCAATCTTGCTCCAAGCCAGCTGGTTCAAAATCAAAAGGTAATCATTTCCTTAAAATAATTAAGTTTCGTCTTTATTATCTTCAACTACAGATTTTAAATTGATACTAAATGGGGTTACTAATTAGAAATAAATTAGTAGTATATGCTGTTTATAAAGCAAAGCCAAGAACTTGACTTTTTAAGTTTTCTGTTCTAATGAATCTACTTAATGGTAAGTATTTTGGGGCTGAATGGTGGTGCTGCAGTAAAACATGATGCTCTTTGAGACTGACCAACATAGAAGGGTTCTGGGTTCGTGCCCAGAGAGCTCCCTGAGTTCCCTTGCATGTGTGCACCGTGATCCAGGACTGGCTAAAGGCTGGGGTAGATCATAGCCTTGGGACTCTGTTTGGGGGAGGGGTGCTGGCTCTCTGTCTCTCTTACTCATGAAATAAATAAACATCTAATTTAGAAAATTAATATCACTCCAAAAAAAGTTTTATACTAATGTTCATTTTTACTTTTGGAGGAAGTGGGGAGTGGGAGTAGAAGCAGTAATCCTCTCTTGTTGTAACAATTAAAATGCAAAAATCAACCCACAGGTCTTTCCAGAGAAACAGGTTCTCTCACACCAAAGGGCCTAAGTGTAAACTGGAAGATGCACTATTTGGAAGGCAGTTTAACAAGGGCGATCCAAGCTGAAGACCTATCTCTGACGCCCCAGTTCCCACAGGAGAGAAGCATCATACACATACATAGCGAGCAGTGAGCCCCAATGGGCACTGCAGCATTGGGTCACAGCGCAAAACTGTGAAGTCAGCTAACTACCCACATGGGAGGAAACAGCTAAACAAAGAATACTATGTTCTCACTGTGTTATAAAGGCAGCAGTCCAAAGGAACAAGCTAGATTGATAAGCTACATCAGTAAGTCTCCAAAATACATGGCCGAATTACAGAACAATGCAGTTGCCAAGAGAGAGAGCCCACCACAGATATTCTCTCCTTCTTGGCAACAGACCTCGGACTGCAATGTGCATCTCCTCACCTCCTTTCAGCCAGCCTGGCTGGAACCAGGTTTTTACTAATGAGGTGTACCACTCCAGCTTCACATGCTTAAAAGAAAATGTCTGGCCCTCTGTTTCCACTCCTGTCCTATTTGTTGGCTGGGAGATAACGCCCAGACTGATCTACCAAGCAACAAGTTAAGACAGCAGAGCCACTGTCAGCCTGGGTCCCTGAATGACTGCATGGAACACAGCAGCCTGATGATTTAGACAACCTGTCCTGAGCTATCACATATGTAGATCCTTCCTCTCTTCTTTTCTTTCTTTAATTGTCAGAGAGTATGACGGATGGGGGGAGCGGGGGAGAGAGAGAGGGAGAAAGCATTCCCCAGTGGGGCATAGTCATGCCACAATCTCTTTCTCCTATTTCTCCTTCCCATCAGGATTTTTAACATGCACACACAGGTACCCAAAAAAAAGCCTCAGGGGTCTGAATTCAATCCATGGTCAGCCATATGGAATCTAACTTCCAATGCACAGCACTTAAGCACTGTGCCACAGGGGTAGGCCTAAATGCCTTTCAAGTCAAGTTATTGTTGGGTCTCTTGCTATAGCAACTTAGTCTTTATCTCAATGTAGAAACACATGGTATCAGACAGCTTTTATGTACTGGGTCGTCAGGAAAGTCATGGCATATTTTTGCATAGAAAAATATCTCATGACTTTCTTAATGACCTAATATTTTATACCATACAGAAATATATTGAAAAAGATAGATCAACCACCTAACAGTGATTACAGAGGTGGGAATGATGGCTAGAAAGGGCAAGGGTAAAGAATATACACAAGATTTGGGAACCAGCAGTTAGCGTAATGGCTATGTCGCTGGACTCCCACGTAGTCGACCGCGGTTCGCGTCCCGGACCCAGTGGCTTAAAACTCACGCCGGGCACGTGTGCGTGCGTGCCCAAGATCCCGAGAGGAGAATGGAGGAGAAGGGATTGCGGCGTGACCATCCCCCCTGGAGTGATTTCTCGCTTTCTGTCTCTATGTCTCTCTCTGTCTGTCTGGCAGCGCACGTGCCCTATAGCGAAAAAGCTCTCCAAAAAAAAAAGAATATACACAAGATTTGAGGGCTGGCAGGTGGTGTGGTGGTTAAGAGCTCTGGACTCCCACATGGCTGACTCCGGTTCAAGTCCCAGACCCAGTGGCTTGCTTTCTCACTTTCCCTCTCTGTCTCTCTCTCTCTCTCACTCTGTCTCTCTCTGGTCAAATTAAAACAAATAAATACATAAATAAATAAAGTTCAATAAAATAAATCTGTTTTTAAAAAAGGATTTAGATGAACTTTAACATTAACAGTGATTTTTTTTTTATGAGAAGAAAATATATTCATATACAAGTGACTCTTGGATACCAGGGGACACCAAATTGGTTCTAGAACTCTACCCCCACCAGGGTACCAAAATTCAAGGATGCTTACCTTCCTTAGATAAAATAGTGTTAATGTGAATATAACTTATGCACATCCTATCATATACTTTAAATCACTTCCAGATTATGTGTAATACCTAATACCAGATTACGTGTAATACCTAATACAACGGAAATGCTATATAAATAGTTGTTATACTGTATTGTTTAGGGAACACTGGCAAGAAAAAATGTTCAATACAGACACAACCATCCTAGGCCTAACTGCACAGTACACATAAGCAACAAGTGGACAGTTTCTATCCACACTTGGTTGTACTACATAGAACTGAATGCTGGTAACAATCTATAGGCGTTTATGATTTTGAGCACCAATTCCATCTTTCCTATAAACTTTTCAATAAGCTTCTATTTCAATTCTAATATAATTCCAGTAAATATAGCTTTCCACAAAGTATAAAGAAAATAAAGACCAAAATATAAATTGTAATGGAAAAAGTATCAAGAGAACATCATCTGCCTCTCACTTACACTTTGGAAAAGAGTATGGAACAACAGGCTAGCACGATTAAAGAACATTGCCCATGGAGCATGTTCCTGTCCATGAATGCTTCTACCAGGGCACTGTGTGGGCCTGGGTGGGCTCCATTTAAGAGCCCACTTGGACATGAGAGAACACTGGGTTCAGCCAGGAGGTGGGCAAAGGACAAGCATGCCCCACTCTGTGCCCCAAGAGTTGTAGACCAGCATTTCCTCTCTCCAAGATGAAAAGTCGAGACACTGGACAGACTGTCTGAGCTCTGCCTAGCTCCTCAGTTTCAAGCTTCAACCAGAAAGCCGTAAGGAGAACATAACAACTTTTATTCATAATGGCCTGAGAGAATTCATTAAGGAAAAGATGTTGAATGTTCAATGACTTTCTTTCAGCCATCTCATGATCTGCCAGAAAAGAGAGTTTCATTTTCAAACCTCATATCTTTCCTAAGAATTATCCTTGCAAAGTGCATTTTGTGTTTTCAAAATGCCCTTTCCTCCTTTTTTTTTTTTTTTTTAAGTTTGTTTATTCCATGAGAGAGAGAGACAGACATCCTACACAGGACCTCCCGCCTGCTTTGCCTTAATCCCTCCAGGCAGCCAGGGTCACAGAACACACAGGTTAACCTGGGAACCAAACTCCAGTCCTTCATATGGCTTCCAGGATCACAGACCACTGCCCCACGCCTGCCCCCCTACGGTGCCACCCTTCGCTTTGTACAGAGCACCGTGAGGGCCCATTAAATGGCATAGTGGTCAGGTGCTGCTCAGAGAAGCCAAATACCATGTGGTGACCAAGGTTCAAATGTCCCACCCAGTCAGCCTGAAACACAGATGCCCAAAATCTGACAGGCTGGAGGACTAGAGGAAGGAATAGCAGCATGGCCAGACCCTGTAGGCAGAGGCGCTCATTTCTCTCTCACACACATGCTCGTGCAAGCACTCTCATGAATGAATGAGCGAAAATTAAAAGCACTGTGAGAGCACAAAACATTCTTAAGAAGAGAAAAGAAATTCTGTCCTCAATAATTGTCATCTTTACCAGGCTCATATAGTTCTATTACACTAGCCACCCTATACGAAATTTTCTTTTCAATACTGTATCCTTATTTCATTAACCCTTCCTTTCAAACTTACTGACATCCTTAATCTTGTGTTTATAACAGCTGTTTAAAACCACAGACCCACCAACCTTTAGTACTACCTTAAGGATCAAATCCAACCCCTTCTCTTAAAGAAGAAAGAACCAAGGTCCTCCCACCTACAATCAGTTTATGAACAATAGGGGACCTGTCACACCTGGGAAACCCCAGATCGTTGCCTTGGAACCCTTTAGGAGTGGGAACAGGGAAGGGAACAGGAGAAAACCACCTTTAAATAAAACCTGTGAACTTTCTATTGCAAAGAATCTGAAAAGTTGTTTGCCACGATTTTAAAACTAATTCCACACCAAAGCACGTGTGTTTCTCATTTAGAAAACTTCAGAAACTTACACGGAAGGACTGTCAGCAGTCAACCCTGCCTGCTTTTGTTTCTCGCCCTAGTCCTGCTGTTAAGAGCATGGCCCCTGGCCACCCTTGAGCTGGACTCAACCCCAGCTATCCCAATGGGCTGTGCATGAGGACCATAAGTCACCCCAGGATCTACTTCCCTCACCCACATTTCAGACTTAGTGCCACAGAGAGGCGTGGGAAGAGAAGAAAATACAAACAAGTAACCATCAGCAGGCTTAGCAAACCATCATTCTCATAGCTATCAGCTTCTAAGTCCTGTGTTTCTTTGTTCTTACTAGGATGATTATTTTTATTTATACAAGCATATTTTTCCCTCTAATTTTTTTCTACTTTTTCCTTTTTCCTTTTTCATTTTTGAGAGAGCTCTAGGGTGTGTGCACTTACCGGAGAGAGAGATGGAGACAGAGAAAGTGAGAAGTCACTCACCAGGACAGATGGCCATGCTGCAATCCCTTCTCCATTCTACTTGTGGGATGTGGAATGCATGCACACACATGTGTCCGGAGTGAGTTTCAAGCCAAGGATCCAGGTCTTGAACCACAGTCGGCCATGTTGGAGTCCAGCGCCTTAACCACTACACCACCTGCTGGCCCCTCCTCATTTCTTAAACTACTTCCCCAAATAACAGTTCATCATTGATTTAAAAACTAGATCATCAATAAA
The DNA here is from genome assembly GCA_026018925.1 of Tupaia tana. Taxonomy (NCBI): domain Eukaryota; kingdom Metazoa; phylum Chordata; class Mammalia; order Scandentia; family Tupaiidae; genus Tupaia; species Tupaia tana. The sequence continues at coordinate 142,876,148 of JAKSZU010000001.1, read as the reverse complement.
TAGAAACTACACTGCTACTATATTGTCTTTCCATCAGTTATTGGTCAATTTACTAAATTTGGAAATAGTATTTTCATCTCCCCCTTCCTACCATAGGTTACTGTAAAGGAATCACAGTTATGGAGAATTGGTTGGCTGGTGGCAGTGGTAAAATACAACACTTATCATAGGGGTGATGCAAATCAAAACCACAGTGAGATACCACTTAACCCCAGTCAGAATGGCTAAGATTTTGGTGGGAATGTAAGTTAGTAAAACCTCTGTAGAAAACAATATGGAGGTTCCTCAAAAACCCAAACAGAACTACCTTAAGACCCAGGAATCCCACTCTTTGGTGCTTACACAAAGAATAGAAAAACATTCTATCGGAAAGACACTTGCACATCCATGTTTATTGTGGCATTATTCACAACTGTTAAAATCTGAAACCAATCTAAGTGTCCAAAAACTGATGAACTGGTTGAAAAACTATGGAATGTTACAAGCTATAAGAAACAATGAGATCCTATCATTTGACTCCAAGTGGATGATTATAGACGACTTAATGTTGAGCAAAGTGAGCTAGACTTGAAAGATACACGGCGTATATCCTCACTCAATGTGTACCGAGTGCCTGCACTTTATGGCCGAGGGTGGGAGATCTGAAGATGTGATGGTGGAGAGGAAGGTGTTGATGCTAGAGGCCAAGGGGGAGAGTGGATGGTACAGAGTGGGTGATGGAGGATGTGGTGAGGTGCAAGGGAAGGAAACATGACAGATGGAAAAATGTAAAGTTCTCTGTTAAAAAAAAATGCATATAGTATACTTTATCATGGGGACTTCATGTAAAATGTGAAATTACTTTGAAAATTAAAAGACTTCAAGACAAAATATCACATAAGGAAAAATATTTTAAAGACTAGTTAACAGGGAGAATTTTTCATAAAATTATCAGCTAGAGTTATCAATACTAAGATGTGAACACTAAAAGAAGAAAGTGTTCCTAACTCCTCACGGATCTTGAGGTCTGTTTTAAAAGACCAGAGGACACGATTGGCCTCGTGGTCTCGTGATTAAGGGAGCCAGATCCCACAGAGCCAACCATGATTGGAATCCTGTCACCAGTAACTTCAAAAACACACCAGGCACTTGTGCATGCATGCCCCAAATCCTGACGGGTTAGAGAAATGGAAAAGGGATGTTGGTGTGACCACACTGGATTGTGAGATGCTTTCCCCTTCTCCCTCTCTCCCTTTCTCCATCTCTTTATCTCTCTCTCTGACACAGCCTCTGACAAATTTGGAGGGGAAAAAAAAGATCCTAGAAGTAGGAGAGAGGTTAAGAAAAACCGCCTATTAAAGAGGAAGATTCAGCACCTGCCCCCCATCCCCCCCACCATGAGCCCTGGAGAGGTTCTTTTGAGCAATTACAGAATAAAATTACATCAGAATATACATTAATGAGAATTTTTCCAATAATGAGAACATTGCTAATTATATCTTTTCTTTTTAACACAAGGTAAGGCATTTTACGGCAACCCTGAGACCAGCCGGGCACCCAGCGGGGAGCCTCGTATTCCGCACACACTTGCAAAGGCCCTGACAGGAGGCTGCACGATATGAGGTGTGAGAAATGAAAACTTTATGTGCATACAAATTTAGATTTTTAAAATATTTTCACTAGGGGCATAAATAAAGAGAAATTAGACCACTGGGATTTCAGAAAACGAGAATACAGACTGTGATTTTTGTTTTAAATTTTAGCCCTTAGAGTTCCCAATACCTAAAGAGTAAATAATCCAGCAAGTCATCAAAAGTAACACTTTGGTTGTAATTTTATACTTTTCATATAATTTAAGCTATTTTATTCAAGGAAGGAGAGAAAATTGAGTGCATTTTAGTAAAAGAAAGAAGTCAAGGAGGAAAACATCTGAACACAGGAAACACCATATATTTCTCTTTATGATGCTGCCTTTACATAAATCCAATTTTCAAAATTTAAATTTATCTTAAATTTACTACCATGGCTTTTTTTTTTTCTTTCTTTTTTTTTTTTTTTTTTTTTTTTTTTTTTTTTTTTTTTTGCCATACAGTATATGCACTCACTGGAGAGAGACAGAGAGAGACAGAGTGAAAAAATCATTCTCCAGGGAGATGGCCACACTGTAATCGCTTCTCCATCCTGCTCCTAGGATTTGGGGCATGCATGAATCCATGCCCAGAATGATTTTTAATCCCCTGGGTCCAGGACTCAACCCACAGCCAACCATGTGGGAGTCCAGCACCTCATCCACCATGCTACCTACTGGCCTGTATGGCTGTTTTTAAAAATCTTCCACAGCATGGTTTGAGTCCCTGACCTGGCAGCTTGAAAAACACACTCAGCGCATGTGCATGCATGTCCAAAATCCCAAGAGGAGAACAGAGGAGAAGGGAGTGTGGAGTGGCAATCCCCCCTGTGGGATGGTTTCTCTTTCCATCTCTCTCTGTCTCTTCTTGTCTCTCTCAGGTGAGCGCACGTGCCCTGTGGTAAAAATCTAAAAAAAAATTTAAATCTTCCACAGTAGTTTGTTCATTATAAAAATACTGGTATATTATAGTGAGACTGAACTCACCACCTAGAAGCCACCATTAACTTTGTTATACTTGCTTGAACACAACCAACCCATCTAATCCCTCCACTATCTTACCACTCTATGCATTTCAATATAAATTGCAGATACACTTAATACTTTAGACTACATACCAATCAGTTAATGGAGTTTTAATATTTTTGTCTTTATGTAAAACAGTCCTGCAACAATATCCTAAGGTCTGCTAGGTTTTGACAAATATGTACATCTGTTATCAAAACCCCTATCAAAACAAGAAGCAATATCACTCAGAACGCTCCTCACACGGCTTCCCAATTGATTCCAATCCCTGACCCTAGAATCAACCACTCTTCTGATTTCCTCCACCATAGATCAGATTTGCCTCTTCTAGAACCTTAGAGAAAGGAACTATGCCGTATGTTCTTTCCTGTGAAAGTTTTGTTTTCTTTCACTCTGCATGAAGTTTTTGAGATCTGCACATGCTGATGCGTGTATCAGTTCATCCTTTTCATTGCTGAGTGTGTTCTAGTGTATGACAACGCTACAGTTTATCCACTCATCTACCGGTGGACATTTTGGTTGTTTCCAAGCCTGGACTTTTACAGATAAGTCTGCTGTCAATGATGGTGTACAGGTCTTTGTGCAGACACAGGCTTTCATTTATCTTGGGCCAACACCTAGGTAAAATTGTTAAGATTGTTATATCATGGGACCAGCAGTTACCGTAATGGCTATGTCGCTGGACTCCCATGTAGTCGACTGCGGTTCGCGTCCCGGACCCAAGATCCCAAGAGGATGGAGGAGAAGGGATTGCGGTGTGGCCATCCCCCTGGGGGGTGATTTCTTGCTTTCTGTCTCTCTGTCTCTCTCTGTCTTTCTGGCGAGCACATACACCCTATAGCAAAAACCTCTCCAAAAAAAAAAAAAAAAAAAGATTGTTAGATCATAAGAAAGTGCCTGAGTACTTTTTAAAAATTTTTATTTCCTTTTTTGTAATTTGCTATAAGGCATGTGAACCCACTGGAGAGAGAATAAGAGAGAAAATGAAAAAGCATGCCCCTGGGCAGATGGGCACACTGCACTCCTTTTTCCTCCAGTCACTTCGGATTTTGAGCATGCACGCACACACACCTGGTGTGCCTTTCAAGGTGCCGGGTATGAAACTGCACGTTAGGCCATGCTGGATCAGGCCACCCCAAGCACCACACCACCAGCTGATCCACATATGTATTTTTATAAAAAGATGCTACCTCATCTTCTCACAATGGCAGTCTCATTTTATAGTCCCACCAATGATGTTTGGCAGTGGCAGCTGCCCCACCAATATTTGCTGTGGTCAGTCGTTTCAGTTTCAGCCAGTACTGGTGGGTGTGCAATGGTATCTCACTGTGGTTTTAACTTGCATTTTTCTGAAGACAGATAATATTTAGGATCTTTTTGTACACTTATTTGGCTGCAAGTAAAGTATTCAAATTGCTTGCCTTTTTTTTTTTTTGGCCTATTCTTAAATTGGACTGTTTATCATTTTATGATATGAAAAGTTTTTTCATAATATGCACTTTCTCTGATTTTTTTTTTTAAGAGAGATTTTTGCTATGAGGGCATGCACTCACCAGAGAGATAGAAAGATAGAAAGCGAGGAATGAGCCCTGGTGGGGGACGGCCACTCCACAATCCCTTCTCTTCCATTCTCTTCTCAGGATTTTGGGCATGCACACACACACACGCCTGGCATGAGTTTCAAGCTGTCGGGTCCAGGACTCAAAACAGAGTCGACCATGTGGAAGTCCAGAGTTATAACCATTACACCATCTGCTGGTCCCATCCCCAAACTTTTTGAAGTCCTCCCCACCCCTGCCACCGCATTTGTCCTAGATACAATCCTTTGTTGAATATATGTTTTACAAATATTATCTCCCAGTATGTAACTGTCCTATTTATTTTATCAGTATATTTTGATTAGAAGAATTTTTAAAATTTTATGAAGTCTTAACTTAGCAATTTTTTTATTTACAGTTACTGTTCTCTGTAACTGGTTTAAGAAATCTCTGTCTACTCTCACATCACAAGAATAATGGTTTTCCTTTCGAAGATTTTTTTCAGTGGGCCACCCCAAGGACTGGTCATTGAGATGACCAGATCCCACATGGCCAACTTCCTGGTTTGAGTCATGGACATGGCACCTTGAAAAACACCCCAGGTACATGTGCATACGTGCCCAAAATCCCAAAAGGAAAAATGGAGAAAGGGTTGTAGCGTGACCATGCCCTACGCGGGTGCTTCTCTTTCTCTGTACATCTCTCTCTGCTGAGCACGCACACTAACAAAAACAAACAAACAAAAATGCTTTTATATGAAGGTCTATGATCCACCTCAAATCAATTTTGGGGTATAATGTGAGGTAGGGGAGCCAGATTATTTTCTTTTCCGACATAGAGCATGTATCTACTCAGCTCACCACCATTTGATAAGAAGACATCCCTTTCTGCACTGGATTGCTTTGATATCTTGTACCAAAAATCAAATGGCCAATTAAGTGCAGGACTATGGGGAATTCCTCTCCACTCATCTATTTTTTTGTTAATGCCAATATTACATAACTTTGATTACTACAGTTTTACAATAAATCTTAAAGGTATGCACAAATCTTTTGGGCATACACACATATGAACCTAGTGTGATTTTTATAACGTTGGGTCTGGGACTTGAACTGCAGTTCTTACGTGGGAGTCCAGCACTTTTACCACCACACCACATGCTGGCCCCTCCAGCTTTATTCTTGTTCAAAGTTATTTATAGGACTTTTACACTTCTATGTACATCTTAGAATCAGCAAATACATGAGGACTTCAAAAAGTTCACGGAAAAATCAAATAACATACAAAATATATTCTGGTATAAAAAAAAATTGAAATCTACGCATTGTTTTTTCATAATACACATTACCATTAACCTTTTGAAGAGCCTTTGTACACTCCTACAAAAACTCCTGCTGTAATTTTTTTAAATGTATGTATTATTTCCCACTGTGATTCTGACTGAGTTTGTACTATTGATAAATCCACTAATTGATTTAGCGCAAACTGGCCTCTTAGTAATATTGAATCCTTTAATCCACGATCTCTATTTATTTAGGCCTTCCTTGATTTCAAAATATTTTCTGATTTCTCATCTTTTCTTCCTTGAACCATGGATTATTCAGATGTATGCTGTTTAATTTTAAAATCTTGGTGGATTTCCTGGATATACTTTTAAATTTTGTTTATTTCTTTATCAAGAAAAGGAGAAAAAGGGACCAGCAGTTAGCGTAATAGCTATGTCGCTGGACTCCCATGTGCTCGACTGCGGTTCGAGTCCCGGACCCGGTGGCTTAAACTCATGCCAGGCGCATGTGCGTTCGTGCCCAAGATCCCGAGAGGAGAATGGAGGAGAAGGGATTGCGGCATGGCCATCCCCCCTGGGGGGCGATTTCTCACTTTCTGTCTCTCTGTCTCTGTCTGTCTGGCGAGCACACGCGCCCTATAGCAAAAACCTCTCCAAAAAAAGAAAAGGAGAAAAAGAGAGGCCAGCAGGTTCCTGCCATGCCACAGCCCCCCCTCGGCCTTTCACTCAGTCAGGATCTGCAGGGAGCGTCTGAAAATAGATACTGGCTTTGCACTATGGCAACAAATCTACTGCTGGGCTTTACAGAGGGAAGAAACCTGAGCATCAGCCCAGAAGGCCAGGAGAGGCTTGCTTAGAACCAGGAGGTGCTCCACAGCTGAAGTACGGGGCTTTGCCTCCCCCATAAAAGAATGAGCCTTGGTGTTCTCCAGCAGAGACATCGGTCAGCCTGATCCCTGCTTTGATCTGTCTGTCCTTTCTCATCCACAGTCCTTCCCCTCAGGGTACCCTATCTCTTCGCCCGCGGGCGGGGGGCAAGGGTCAAGGGCAGCCCAGGATCTGAACCCCACACCTTCCTACAGGGTCCCATCACATGGTGTGACCCTACCACCTGCACCACTGCAGCTGGGTCCCTGTGTACAGTTTCCTTATTGATTTTTTTTTTTTTTTTTTTTAAGAAATTTTATTTTAACTTTATTTTATTTATTTATTTATTTATTTTCATTTGATCAGAGAGGGACAGAATGAAAGAGAAAGAGAGAAAGGGAGAAAGCCAGGTCCAGGACTTGAACTGCAAGCAGCCATGTGGGAATCCAGTGCCCTTAACCACCAAGCCACCTGCCGGCCCCTCCTTATTGATTTCTAACTTAGTTCCACTGCGGGCACAGCATATTCTCTGTGATTCCAATCATGTTATGTTTTTGGAGACTCATTTCATGACCCACATAGACCTTATCCTGGTGAACACAGCCAGTGCATTTAAAAACAACGTGCATTGGTGGGTGTAGTGTTCTACAGTATCAAGGAGGTGGCAGTAGGTGACAGTGTTGTTTAGATCTTCTACGCTTTTCACTTAGTTGTTCCATAACTTGCTAAGAGTGGTGTTAAAATCTCCAGCTATGACGTGGGCTTGTCTGTTTCTGTTATTCTATCCCCTTTTGCTTCGTATACTGGGAAGCTCTGTTTTTAGGTAAATACTTATCTATGATTGTTACATCTTCTCTATGAATTGACCCTTTTATCACTTGAAATATACTTTTAATCTTTTTTAAAAAATTCTTTGAGGTTGGGGCAGCAGGTGGCGTGGTGCTTAAGGGCACTGGACTCCCACATGGCTGTCTGGGTCAAGTCCCAGGCCTAGTGGCTTGCTTTCTCACTTTCTCTCTCTCTCTCTCACTCTCATTCTGTCCCTCTCTGGTCAAATAAAGAAAGAAAGAATGAGAGAGAGAGGGAGGGAGGAAGGAAGGAAAAAAAGTTAAAATAATTCTTAAAAAAAATTTCTTTGAGGTCTGCAAGAGAAAAAGTTCATGGAAAAAGTATTATTTTAAAACTAGATATGAATTTCATAATTTTTTGGACCAAAATAGACTCATATTTTAATTCTTTTTTCCATGAATGTTTTTTAGATAGTATCCAATTTATTAAAGTTACATATTCAAAGAATTGGTTCTTTAAACTGAAGTTCAGCTTACAAATCTTATTATTCTATTTGTAAGGCTAGCAAATTTTAATGAACACTTTTTGGGAGAAAAGAGGGTTTATTAGTTTTCTTTTTAAGAGATTCCAAGATTTTTTTTATTTCATAATTTCTTATTTATATTTTAATTGTACATCTTCAAGGAGTACAATATGACTTTTCAAAGTGCATGTGCAACGTGTGATAACAAAATCAAGAATATTACCAAATTCACAATCTTCAACAAGAAACGTTGTATCATATTATGCACCTTTATCATTCTACTACGATTGGCAATGGCTTTTGCTTTTTTCTTTTTAAGGTTTTTGCCATAAGGCACATGCACTCGCCAAAGAGACAGAGAAAGGCAGTGAGAAGGAAAGTGAAGAACTGCCCTCCCCAGGGGGGATGGCCACAACACAATCCCTTCTCCATTCTCCTCCTGGGATATGAGGCACACATGTGCACATACCCAGCATGATATTCAAACCATCAGACCCAGGACTCGAACCATGGGCAGTCGTGTGGGAGTCTAGCACCTTGACTACTACGTCACCTTCTGGCCCAGCAATGCCCTCTTTTTCAGCTGTTTGTGTTTTTTTCCACAAACTTTTTGAAGTATGTATGTGTATACACACACACACACACGTGTATATATGTATATAAATACCTATAGGTATACATACATATGTGTATTTACATATACATAAATATATATGTGTAAATACACATATGTATGTGTGGATATATATACATACACATACACATATATGCACACATATATACATACATACATACATACACTTAAAGAAATTGGGTGGAAAATTTACAATTTACCCACATATTCACCCAGTTATCATTTCTTCCTAAAGACCCAAGTTTCCTTCTGGTGTACTTCCCTTCACCCTTTGGGATTTCCTTTGGCAATTCTTTCCAGCAGGCCTGCATTATAACAAATTGTCTTAGTGTTCTTTTTTTCTGAAAATGTGTTTTGCCTTCATTGTTGAGGCATATTTTGTTGGATATAGAATTCTGGTGTGTCAAGTCTCAGTTTGTTACTGTATTACCAACAGAAATTTAAGCAAACAGAGGTTTATTTTGACCCACAGTTCTGGTGGCCGGGAAGTCCAAAGGCATCACAACATGGCAGAAGACAGATCTTTTAGTGGAGCAGAGCATAGTCTGTATCCATGTGACTTTTTCTGGTCCCATTTTCTCCGGTTATAAACCCACCAGACAACTCCATAGCTGCCCAAACTCCCCTCCCATTCCCTTTCCCTCCCCTTCCCTTCCCTCCCCACCCTCCCAGAGCACTCTCAAGGGTGCTATGAACCGAGGGGCACCCCAACAGCCAAAAGAACTCTACAGGGTCATTCCCTCCTGGACTCTGGGTGTTTGTGTTGGAAACAAATCTGGCAGAGAATTTTCTCTGGCATCCCTCAACTCCAATTGGAGACAACTGAATACCCGCCCCCGGATAATCACCTCCCACCCCCAGTACGGCATCCATTTAGTTTATGAGGGACATGGAACCCACTCCAGGTCCCTCGGTTTCAGAGGAAATCACACTCAGTCTTCACTACTGTTAGTCTGGGGAAGTCAAGAAACTCTCAGTGATACTGAGTGTCACAAATAATAATAGGCGCAGAGACCGCTTCACCATGACACATGGCTAGAGAAACAGCAGATTCCATTCTACCCGGGTAGCATCTACGGAAAGCACAAAGAATGTATCCCATAACAGGCAAAATTAAATCCTCATTGCCCTAAATCCTTTTTGGAACAGGGCAGAGAATGAAAAGAAAGAATCCAGCCAGTCAGCCAGTCATTAAAATAAAAGAACTGTCCTCAAGTCACTGGGGCCTAAATGTCCAAGTGGGAAGGACCCTGGGCACCTTCTTGACAGGGATCTTGACACTCTTGCCCTCAGAAGGCTCCTGAGGCTCACAGGTACAGCAGGGCTCTATACTACTTCACTTAAAAAGGGGTTTTATTGCTTAAAAAAGAATTTAGAAAACTGGATTGTAGCTTAGCAATAAAACATGACACTCCATGAGGCAATCCTACATGGGAAGGTTCCCAGTTCAAGTCCAGAAACCTTCCTAAGTACACCAGGCAAACATATACTCATGAAATAGGGCTGACCAAAACTTGAGGTGGAAAGTGGCATCAAGACTCTTGTGGGTGCTCTCTCTCACTCATGAAATAAATAAATAAAAAGTAAAAATTGGGACCAGCAGGTGGCACAGTGGTTAAGGTCCCTGAACTCCTACAGGACTAAACATAGTTCAAGTCCCTGACCTGGAGGCTCGCTCTCTCTCTCTCTCTCTCTCTCTCTCGCTCTCTCTCTCGTCAAGTTAAAAATAAACACATAAAGTTAAATAAAATAATTATTTTTTTAAAAAGTAAAAATTATAAAAGTTAAGCCATGAATCGAGTGATTCTCTCATCTTAAGGTTGAGGAAAGAGACCCAAAGGGGCTAGTGACTAACCCAACATCACACAGATGGTGTGTCAAAATGAAATAAGACAGGGACCAGCAATTAGTGTAATGGCTATGTTGCTGGACTCTCATGCAGTCGACCACAGTTCAAGTCCCAGACCTGGTGGCTTAAACTCACGCTGGGTGCACATGCATGCATGCCCAAGATCCCGAGAGGAGAATGGAAGAGATGGGATTGTGGTGTGGCCATCCTCCCTCGGGGGGTGATTTCTCACTTTCTGTCTCTCTGTCTCTCTCTGTCTTTCTGGTGAGCACACACGTCCTATAGCAAAAAAATCTCTCCAAAAAAAAAAAAAAAAAAAAAAAAAAAAAGAAATAAGACAAAGTTACAGTCTAAGGTTTCTTGGTTGTTAACACTGCCATCTCAATACACGGTTTCATTTTTAGGTACATTCTGTACAAAAATATTATCAATTTTGAAATGTGAAAACTACAGTAACATTCAGGTAACCTCTGGAACCAAAAAGCAAAGGAAGAGGTAGGTAAAGACTTCACTGTAATTCCTCTCTCCCCTGGTCTCCTTACCCTTCTCACGTCCTGGGAAAATCCTTCTCTGCCAGGCATGACTTCACCATTTTCCTTCTCACTAATTTGAATACCCTTGTGGGAGAGCCAAACAAAAAATGAAAATGATGAATGACTCCTTGTGCAATGCTGAAAAAATGTGGCGTTGGGGATCTCAAAGTGACGGAATACCCCTCATGCAGAAACAGAACCTGCTCCTCTCCAAACAAAAAGCAGAAGCAGAGGTATTTCAGAGCACAGAGTGTTTGGCCAAATGGAAGGTGTGTAAAAGGCTTTAAAGGGGCAGGTGGATGCTAGTCAATGCTCACCTCCAGAGCAGGCAAGTGTTTTATTAGAAAGAATAGCAAAGGTTCTAAATAAGTCACAAACAGAGCTGAGGGAGAAGTGGAAAGGGGGGTAGGAATGTTGGTAAATGGAAGGAGAAAGAGCTGCTTGATTATCAACACAAATTTTTAGAGAGTTCTTTATACATATTTACAGGCTTTTACTAAAACACATTTAAAAGACAATTTTAAGACAGGGTCTTGCTGTGTCATGATCCTCTGACTTCAGCCTCCTAGCAGAGACTACGGGCACACGACACCACACCTGGCTCTTTTTCAGACTTGATCTCATGCAACCAGGCTAGCCTCCAGCTCAGAAGCCTCCTTTTTCAGCCTCCTGAATGCACGCCACTCGGCCCAGCCTTTAGGTTGGACTGGGAATCAAACCTGGTCTTTCCAAGCGGTCCCAACCTGCAGATCACGGCCCCTCAGCTACACAGGCCACCTCAGCTGAGCCCTAAAACACATTCTGTGCCCCAGAGCTCTGCCTCTGTCTCCACACCACCTACACAGGGAGGGTCCAACTGGAATTATCACGGACACACAATCCTAAGAATATCTAAGACGGTTTTACTTAGAAATTAATACCAGAGGTTTTTTTTTTTAGGTTTTTGCCATTGGATACATGCACTCACTGGAAAGAGACAGAGAGAAAGTGAGAAATCATCCTCCAGGGGGATGGCAACACAATCCTTTCTCCTATATTCTCTTCTCAGGATTTTGGGCATGCAGACACATGCACCTGGGGTGAATTTCAAACCACGAAGTCCAGGACTCAAACTGCGATTTACCATGTGGGTGTCCAGTGCCTTAACCACCATGACACCTGCTGGCCTTAAAATGCTTTTTTATTTTTATTTTTTCAATAACATACATTTCTTACTGCATCAGAATCTTGGGACATATTTCCAGTCTTCATTTTCACAGGCTCCAGCTACATGGATATCAGCAGTCTCTGTGTGGGGAAGCGCTTGTCTTAATTGGCAGGCAAAGAGGAGGTGACCCTCCTGACAGCCTCTCCAGGCCAGAGACGGCAAAGATCTTTACATGGCATTACCTCTCTGGCTTTCTCAACATCTGATATTGCTATGAGCAGGTATTACTGCCAACAGCCTATTTTAAAAGGACAAGTCATGAAATTTGCCCCTCGCCAGTAGCCAGTGAAGCTCCAAGGTCTGCTATGGCCAGTGTCCCAAGATGCCTTGCCAGGAGAGCCAGTTTCTAATAAGCTCACTCTGGGGACGCCATGGTCATTTAATGGCCCTGTTGCTAAGAAATAACTCCTCTGCACTCTATAGACTAGAGCCTATAAAGTCCATACTTCTAAACTACAATCAACCCTCTCAGCTTTTTCACTCAGATAAATCTAAACTGGGGAAGAGGTATTGTTTAGAGATATCCCTGTCACCATCTTTGTTGACAGCATTCTCTAACCCCAAACCTTGTTTACTACCTTTTGTAGTTCTTTTATTGTTTGTTTAAATATAATGGAAGTATTATAGCAGCAGCTGGCATGGTGGTTAAAGGTACTCCCACATGGCCAAGTGCAGTTCAAGCCCCGGACCTGATGGCTTGCTTTCTCACTTTCCCCCTTGCTCTCTCTGATCAAACTGGAAAATACTACTACTACTACTACTACTACTACTAATAATAATAATAAATAAAGTTAAGTTTAAAAAAATACAGGCCATGCTGTATTACTTTAAATATAACGGAGGCATTTAACAAAATGAATATTTGTTAGTACACAATCATCCAATTCTGTAGAGTAATACATATGAGATTTTTAAAGAGATTGGAGCAAATGAAGCAATGTTAAGCACGTGTGTTTCCTTTTTTAAAATAATTATTTTATTACATTTTATTTATCATATTATTATTTTTTAAATTTGCTACAGAGTACATGTTCTCATCAGAGAGAGACAGGGACAGAGAAAGTGAGAAAGCAAGTCGCCAGGTCTGGGACTCAAACCACAGTTGGCCATATGGAGTCCAGCACCTCAACCACCACGTCACCTGCTGACCCCAGCACATATGTTTCTACCTACACAACAGGCTCAGGGGTCTCATGGAAGATCTGGGTTATGTGCAAGGCATATTCCTGGAACTGTGGAACTGTTCAAATAGTTTAAGATTTGGTTCTTTTGAAGTGATTAAAGAGTATCTGTAAAAAATAATTAGCAACCAGCAGGTGATATGGTAGTTAAGGCACTAGATTCCCACATGGTTAACCATGGTTCAAGTTCAGAACCTGGTGTCTTGAAAATCACATTAGGCATATCTGCATGTGTGCCCAAAATTGTAAGAGGAAAATAGAGAAGGGACTGTGGTGTGGCCATCCCACCAGGGGGTGATTTCTCACTCTCCCTCTCTCTGACTCTTTCTGGTGAGTGCACACAGCCTACAACAACAACAAAACAAACAAACAAAAAACTCGTAATTAAAGTGTGCTATGGTTTGAATGTTTCCCCTCTGAAACTCATGTGGAATTTGATTTGCGATACGCAGTGTTGGGAAGTGGGGCCCAATGGGAAGTGTTCAGGTCATGGGACAGATCCCTCATGAACAGATCAAGGCCGTCTTATGAGAGGGAGGGGGTTCTTACTCTCAAGAAAATGGATAAATTCTTGCAAGAGCAGGTTGCTATAAAGTGAGGCTACCCTCATGCTTAGCCCCCATTGCACACCAGCTCTGCTGGCCTTCCCACTTCTCCACCATATTGTAATGTTGCACATGGCCCTTCCCAGAAGCCAAGCAGAAGCCCCTATGATACTGGACTTCCCAGCCACTAGAACTGTGTGCTAAATAAACCTCTGTTCTCTATAAATTACTCAGTGAAAAACAGACTAAGATAACATGTTAATGTTTAAATAAAGTTGCTTCATAAAATAGAGAACTTACTCCACATATATTAAAGGAGACACAAACATGGACAATTGACTAGGTTTTGTCATCTCTCAAGAGAAGCTGGACTAGATGAACACAGTTTTGGCAAAATAGTAACCATGAATCATAGTGTTTTGGTATAATGAGAAAAAATAATTCTTCAACAAAAACTCTCAAGAAAATGTATATCACAATCGTGAGAACAGACCATGCTTCTTTGTTTCATGGGCATCTACACTACTGCTATTGAAGGATGCCTCATGAAGGGAAAAAGGAAGAAAAAAAACACACACAAAGTTTAGATAGTAATGAGAGTGTGATAAATATTTGCTATGTGGCTAAGTATATTTCATTACCTCTTCACCCTATCTGATAAGGCTCCTTGAGGGAGTGTCCATCTGTTCTATTCATCCAGAGCCCAACACAAGATCCTGTACACAGCTGGTACTCAAGAGAAATTAACTGAGTGATGAAACTTTTAAAAAAGAAATGAAAAGTAGACCATCACTAGCTATATTATGTAGATAAGGAAATAGAGGCGTGAAGGGTTACTGATTTGCCCAAGGTTACTTCTCTGGTAAATTATGGGACTAAGATTCCAATTTAGGGCAGCTGGGCCCCATTCAGCAAGATCTAAGCCACAAGGTACACTAAGATATTTTGTTCTAAGTAATGTAAAATTAGTGAACCATTCTATACAATTTCTGTAAGTATTTCCTATTCTGGATATCCAATCACATTATCCACCTTTTTTTCTGACAGTCTTGCATACTCTCAAAAAATTTAAGTCTTCCACCATTAAAAACACTCAAAAGGTTATGTAGCAGGTTTGGAAGAGCTTCAAGAGCTGTTCTGAGAACAGCACAGTGCCTGCCACAGCAGGGCAGCTTGTTTACCTTGGAGGAGATCATGTCCCTCACACTTACATGGTTATATATTTTCTCACTCTTTTGTATAGTAAAATTTAGGATGTTCAGGTTGTCCAGTAGTTAAATGATGCTCAATTGCAATGGACTAAATGTTGTGCCCTCCCACAAATTCATACATTGAAATGCTAGCCCCCCCCCCCATGTGATGGTAGCAGGAGGAGGGGCCTTTGGAGTGATTAGGTCAGGAGGGTGGAGCCCACATGAATGTGATTAGTGTCCTTATAGAAGGAAGCCCAGAGAGCTCTCTTGCCCTCATCCCACCATGTGGGACCCACAAGAAGACAGTCATCTGCAATCCAGAAGAGAGCTCTCACCAGAACCCAGCCCTGCTGTGTGGCACCTTGATCTCAGGCGTCCAGGCTCCACAACTAGTAGAAATAAATTTTATTGTTTATAAGCCACTTGGTAGAGGGTACTTTGTTACAACAGCTGGAACTGACTAAGATATCATCTTTGAAGAGACTAAGAAGTTTCAGTTCTAATGAAAATGTCACCTAAATACTGGGTCATCGGAAAAGTCATGACATATTTTTCTGTTTTCCTACGCAAAAATTCATCATGACTTTTCCAGTGACCCAATACGACACTATTTACAATCATCATAGAATGGTAAACATCACAAAAACTGATAAACATCACAAAAAGTCTACCCTCTTTAGAATATAAGTTACAGGCAGGGTCCAGCGGGTGCTGTGATTGCTGAGGCACTGGACTCCCACATAGCCAACCACAGTTTGAGACCCAGACCCAGTGGCTTGAAAACACGCCAGGCACGTGTGCCTGCATGCCCAAAATTCCAAGAGGAACATGGAGAAAAAGGGATTGCACCGTGGGCCATACCCCCAGGGGATGATTTCTCACTTTCCCTCTCTCTGTCTCATCCCCTCTCTCTCCAGGGAGCATATGCACTATATGGCAAAATAAAAATCATTACAAAATAGAAAAACCAAACATCCTAGGGCTCTGAAAAATAGTAGGCCACTAAATAATCCGATTTCAGGAGTTTGGCATGTGAAAGGTTAACTTACTCAGGTGTTGACTTGGGACAAAAAAGAAAAAATTGATGGAGAACTTGTGAGAACAACCCTTTAGTCATGACTGCTGCCAAAGTCAAAGGCTGGAGTTATATCCTAAACTTTAATTTAGAAGTAAACATTAAAATGAATGTTTTTTTAAAAAAATTCCCCAATAATTTTCACTTTTAAAGTACCAAATTGGCCCATAAAAAGAACTCACACTAATTAGTCCAAAGCAATCAACTTCTTAAAAACCCTTTATTTCACAATTACACTAATATCCCATTAATTTGAGACACTTAGCGACGTATTTATTCTTTGCTCATTACCTATGTGCACATTAAGAGTACACCAATAACACAATACAGGCATTAATATGTAAAACATCAACAAAAGCCATCTGGAAAGCTAATGAATAATCAAGGGATTTCAAATTAAACTACAGAATTTTCCCTTAGAATCTTTAGGACAACACTGTCAAGTTCAATCTATTCACTCGGCCTCCAGAATCAATTTTTCAAACTTTATGACAGGTCTAATCGCTTCCACCTGTGTCTCTAGCTTGACTCTTGACTGGCATGCTACCAGCCAGGGTGGAAATGTAGACAAAGACCCCTATTAGGATCCGGCTGTTTCTCTACTGTGAGGTCACTCAGCCATTAAATTAGTTCCAGCCCAGTTTCTGTCCTCTCAGGCCTAGACTTCACGGGAGGAGGGCTGGAGGAAAGGGAGCACATGCAGCAGAATGAGACAAGAAAAAAGGGGGAAAGACTTGTTCAGGGCTGACCAGACACCTAGGTGCAGGGCTGAAAAGCTGGGGTTGGCCCCAGGCTCTGAAATCAAAATGCTTTCCTAAATGATGGTAGCAATTCTCCATAATGCAATCATCCCCTAAAAATAAAAATTTTAAGTCCATTTTATGGAATTGGGCTTCCTTTTTATCCCCCTCTGCTTCTAGAAAGTCAACATCTCTACAGCATTTCCTCCACTAACATAAGGGTAGTTCTGTGAATTTCACAGAACTACTGCAACATTCTAGAAGTGCTGGAGGTCACTACAAGAAAGAAAGGCTGGCTAGAAGAAGCATCTAGCGTCCCAGTGTCCTAGATCTCAAGCTGAGGACCCGAGGCCTGGGAAGAGGACACTGCCAAGTGACAGGACAAGCAGGTGATAGTCTTGGTTTTGGCATTTTCCTAGCACACTGTGAGGTCTGTGATGGCAGGAACAGTGTCTGACACACACAGTAACTGCCCGAAAGACTCAGTCATCAGTCTACCTCCCTCCGCATCATCCTCATCGCCCACTTCTCCCTCTCTGTCCAGACTCCCAGCACTCAAGCCAAGGGTGATGTGCACAACTTAATAAACTGTACTGGGTACTGGGATCTGCTTCTGTGAATGCATCGTAAAGCAGCGGCCACGCCCTGTCCATCGCTAGTTCTCCAGGGCCCGCATAGCGCCTGACATCCAGAAGGTGCTCCAGGAATGCTTATCCCACGACATGATGAAGGCAAACTTGAGCTGAAAGCATCAAGGGACTGAAACCATGATAAAGAAATAAACCTACTGGGGCCAGGCAGTGGCACAGTGGTGATGCAGCTGGACTCACATGGGAAAAGTCTTGAGTTCACATCCCAGGACCCCCTAAGCATGCCAGGCATACATACTCATGCCTGTGATCTGGGCCTATTGAGAATGGAGCTGGATAGTAGTATTAGGACCTTGTTGAGAGTATCTGTCTCTCTGTTATATAAAAAATAAATCAATAAATTTAAAACATTTAAAAAGCCTACTTAATAAACAAATCTAAATTATCCTCTACTAATAAAAAATAGCCAACCCAGGACCAGCAGTTGGCATAATGGCTATGTTGCTGGACTCCCATGCAGTCGACTGCGGTTCAAGTCCCAGAACCGGTGGCTCAAACTCACACCTGGCACATGCGCGTGCGTGCCCAAGATCCCGAGAGGAGAATGGAGAAGGGATTGTGGCATGGTCATCCCTCCTGGGAGGTGATTTCTCACTTTCTGTCTCTCTGTCTCTCTCTGTCTTTATGGGGAGCACACGCACCCTACAGCAAAAAATGTCTCAAAAAAATATATATATATAGCCAACCCTTGGCCAGAGTGTACACGTGTGCAAAGGAAATTAGTAGAAGCAAATCTGTGTTCACTGGGCTGACCACCCACCATGGTTTCACACATAAGTCATTTTGATATCTAACAGACAGTTGGGATAAGTCACTCAAAAAGATACTATAAGTCGGGAACCAGTTAGTGTAATGGCTATGTCGCTGGACTCCCACGTAGTCGACCGCGGTTCACATCCCGGATCCAGTGGCTTAAAACTCACGCCAGGCGCGTGTGCGTGTGTGCCCAAGATCCCAAGAGGAGAATGGAGGAGAAAGGATTGTGGCGTGACCATCCCCCCTGGGGGGTGATTTCTCGCTTTCTGTCTCCATGTCTCTGTCTGTCTGTCGAGTGCACGCGCCCTATAGCGAAAAAAACCTCTCCAAAAAAAAAAAAAAAGAAAAGAAAAAAGAAAATTCCAAAAATAACACAATGACTCAGTTGCTACAGGTTCTTCTGCTCCATGATCTAGCCTCATGCTGTCCCTACAGTCAAGAGTCAATCATTGCTTATCAGGAGGTTAAACAGAATGTGCTGTGCTCCCCGCCATACCAGGGAAAGCATTTAGAGGTGATGAATTTGCAACCCATCCACACGGCCTTGCCTAGACCCCACCACCACCATTCATATATGCAAATGGCTCCCTGGACTGCAGCCACAGGATGTGACCACAGAATATAGGCAAGTTCACCAGCCCAGACAGTGCTGAACCTGTGCCCTGCCCTTGCGGTGCTGTCCAACCAGCTGAGTTAACCGGCCACAAGGAAACCTACCAGGAAATAACATAGGAACAAAATTAAAGGCCTCCACAGTCTAACAAAAGCAGTAATACACAGAGCACTACAGCAGAAGGTGTTACCTCAATTTCATGGTCAGGGAGCATGTCAGAGAAAATGACAGGGAAAAAGGTATGAAATTCCCTCTTGTGGTCAATGGAGTCAGGTGGCATAGCCAAGTCAGACTGCTCGGGGATTCAGTGCTCACGCACAAAATTTTCACTTTTCATTTTGGAGCAGAGAGTTGCTGGTCCGGGAGGTGCCTACATTTAAATATCAGCTAGCAACTCCCACATTTCCCTCTGCAGTTTCTTCTCCTGAGTGCTTCCCTCCAGCGAGTCACTCACACAGCTTTCGGATTCACAGCAGAGGCAGGAGGTGAAGGTGGCTTCAGGAGGAGCCTGCTGGCACACCCACAGAAACCTAATGAAAGCTTACCATGGCCACTTCAGTATCACAGTGGTTTAGCTGGGTTTGAAGTGAGAGAAGAAACTGATTTCGGCCAAAAGGTTTGTTGGAAAAGATATTTCCAAATCCTCCTAGATTTACAATAGGAAAAATGGCTCTGATGACCTTAAGTGGACAGTGACACAAAACTGAAGACCATCAAAATTACCTTCACCCATGGTTTTGACTCTGTAGGCACTAGGGCTATGACAGTCTGTACACTGTTCAAAGGGTCTCTAGCTATTTCCCTTAGTTGTCTGGAAGAAGTACATTCCTGTGATGAAGACTTCTAATTGTCTCCCAATATCCACCTTCCATTCCTCTTTAGTAATAAAAGCCTGATTTTCATGGGTGCCTAATATAAAGAACACATTAATTTCCTAGTCATTTTTGTAGTTGGATATGGTCACATGACCAGGTCCTGATCATGGAAAATAAACAAAAAGGTCATGTGCAACCTCTGGAAAGAGCCCACACAAGACAGGAGCATGGCCTTTGTACCTCTTCCTCCCGCTTATCGGCTAAAATCAAACCAGCGCTTGGCCCACCATCTTGGCCCACCATCTTGGCCCACCGTCTTGGCCCACCATCTTGATGAGGGTGGCAGAGCAAGTCGGTTTGGATCCTGACACTGTCTCTGGGTGCCCATCTCAGTCTATCTCATTTACAGGAGAGACAAACAAACTTCAGTCCTGTCTAAGCCACTTCTGCTTTGAGATACCTGTCTCACACATCTGAACCTAGTCCTAACCCACCTAGAAACGGGTTCCTGAGTGGGATGGCCTAGGCTTAGAACTTGTGCAACTACCAGAAATGAGGCCTAAAAATGCTGACTGCTATGGAGGAACAGGGCAGGGGGTAGCCGCAAAGGCACAGGTCTCACAGTTTCACGTCTGATGACTGCTGTCACGCAGTGGCAAAACACCTGATGGAGCCCTGGCCCTCTATATATTGGGAGGTAAACCAGATGTCTTAGAAGTGAGATTATTACAACAAAGAGTTCTGAAAATGCAAACTGTCCATGTTTGCCTTGACACTCATAGCAAAATTCAATGAGAGAGAAACAACTTCCAATTGGAGTTAGTTTTGAGAAGGTAGAAAAGAGTAAATTTTTTAAAATATAACATTTGTGAAAATTTTTTTCTTTTTTTAAAGAATTTTTAAAATTTAATTTTATATATTCATTCATCTATTTTAATTTTACAAGAGAGACACACATACACAGAGCAAGAGAGAGGGAAAGTGAGAAAGCAAGCCTCTAGGTCCGGGACTCGAACCATGGTCAGCCATGTGGGCATGTCCAGTGTCTTAACCACCACGCCACCTACTGGTCCCCAAGAGTAAATATTTGATATTTGATAAGAAGGCTCTCTCTGTCTGCAACCAACAACCTAGGTTGAGCATACAGGGCAGTCCCACTGGGAGATAAGACAGAGACTTCACCATAGAGAGCCCAGGAGCTCGTGCCAAAGATGTAAGAGTCTGTCCTTTCACTCAAGTGCACTGTTTCATCTGGCCCAAAGGAGCTGCCATTGAATTTAGAGGGAAGAGGATGGAAGGGCACTGAGGCCTTTAAAAGACCATGAAAAACTCTGTCTAGACAGTATCTTTGACAGTTACCTACAAGAAACCAATCAGAATCAGACTATCGGCCTATAAACATTTCAAAGAGACTTATACCTCTACAGAAACCCTAAAGCTGGCCTTAAACAGCCATGACTGCCTGTTCAGTCCTCAACAATACCCAAACAATCCTCCCCAAAACTGGGTGTCAGAAGCCCACTATCTCCAGTGCCCACCTCAGACGTGGTACAAGGAAGACCTTCTCAAAAGACAAAGCCATGACTCCAAAGGACACTGGGCAACAAAATTCTGGAGGGCGGTACTTGGGCTGCCACTGGCAACCAGTAATTTACCCACTGCCTGCCAGGGGTAGGCAGGGGTCCCAGTTCCTACCACAGCAGCATGGAACATACATGAGCTAGGGACAGAGAGCTCATCTGTTTTAACTTACAGACTGCCAGACCTCAATAAGCCACATCCAGATCTGAGAGAGAAGACTGCCCATCACCAGATCCTGAATCTGCCAGAAAGGAAGTAAATGAATGGGATGTTAGGGTTGACTTTCTTGGGGGGGAGGGGGAGACGGCAAGAGTGTTCTATGGAAGAGAAAAAAGATGTAGGTGGGACTCAGGACCATGGCAGAAACTGTTGGTTGTCCCCACTATGTCCTTCCCCCCTTCTTCCTTTGGAACAGAACTCCCAATATTCAGTTAACAGAAGTCCCAATGGGGTGGGGAAGTGATGAAAAATAATTTTTTTTTAAACCTTAAAAAAAAGACTGATATCTAATTCAAATTTCCCTTCTACTCCAGCCCATTAAAAAAAAAGAGCTGCTCGTGCTCGCTTCAGCAGCACATATACTAAAAAAAGAGCTGCTCAGGGCCAGCAGGTGGTGTGGTGGTTAAGGGCACTGGACTCCCACATGGTTGACCACAGTTTGAGTCCCAGACCTGGCGACTTGCTTTTTCACTTTCTCTTCCTCTCTCACTCTGTCCCTTTCTGGTCAAATTTAAATAAATAAATAGGGACCAGCAGTTGGCATAATAGCTATGTCGCTGGACTCCCATGTAGTCGACCACAGTTCAAGTCCCAGACCCGGTGGCTTAAATTCATGCCGGGTGTGTGTACAAGCGTGCCTAAGATCCTGAGGGAAGAATGGAGAAGGGATCTCGGCCTGGCCATCCCCCCGGGGGGATGATTTCTCACTTTCTGTCTCTCTGTCTCTCTCTGTCTTTCTGGCGCGCGCACGTGCCCTATAGCAAAAGCCTCTCCAAATAAATAAATAAAGTTAAAATAATAAAAATAATTATAAAAATTAAATTATTAAAATTATTAAAAAAGAACTGCTCAATTGCCAGAAAGTGACATAAGCATCGAGCAAACCTAGTCCAGGTTTGTGCAGTTTCCTGTTCTTCTAATGGGTCCACGGAAGTGCTGTCAGGAAATACTCATTTTTAATAAACATTTAGAAACAGGAATAACACCACACACAGTAAATTCTGTTACCTAGCCCTGTGCACTTATGAGATACTAGGATTTGATATCGTTCCCATGACGGCCCCACAGCACTGACAGGGAACATATGAGAGTAGTCTTGGAAGGTACGCAAAGGCAGAGTCTGGAAGAGAAGGCTTTCCGCACACGCTCGCGATATGGTCGTTACCACGCAGTCGACCGTGACTCCATCAGGACAGCTCGTGTAGGATCAAATGCAATATTGTTTTATAAATGTTTTTAATCTTATTCTTGGAATGTAAAAAGCCATGTATTTCATTTATCTAGCTCATGTTCCCTTTTTGGACAATTTTGAGTCCTTTGGCACTGAGGTGACCTTTTGAAATACCTTCTCCGAAAAAAGACTACGGCACCCCAGGAACTTCCTCCCCGTCTCACTGACTGGCTTTCTGTAAGTAATTCTGCTTCATAATATTAGGAAGGAACCCAGTGAACCATGGATGAAGGCTATCTATGATAAGTTAAGGCCAGTGATAACTGTCTTCTCAGCATCTGCTCTGTGCCAAGCAGAGGGATTAATAATTAGTAATCAAAGCACTCTCCATTCTGCAGAGACCAGAGAAGGAAAACAAGAAAGATTCCTAAGCACTCTCAGAAAAGAAAAAGTATTTCTCTCTTTTGTAAGAATAAAAAGTTAATCCTGGGGACCAGCAGATGGCATAGCAGTTGCATCGCTGGACTCCTATGTTGCCAATCACGGTTCAAATCCCGGACCGGTGGGGAAAATGGAGGAGAAGGGATTACACATGGCCATCCCCCTGGGGGTGATTTCTCATTTTTCCTCACTGTGTCTGTCTGTTTTGTCTCTCTCTCTCTGGTAAGTGCTTGCACCCTAAGGCAAAAACTTCTAAAAGAAAATTATTTTTAATAATAAAAATTTTAAAAAATAAATAAAAGCTTAATCCTATAGAAAGTTCCCTCTCTAGTGTAGTTAAGCCCAGCTCACAGCTTCAATGCCTATCACATACTTTCATAGACCTGAGTTGCTTTAAGGCAGAATTTTTTTCCCATGCTTAATATCAAAAAGGGAACTTACTGATATTCAAGAGTACTAAAGCAGTGTATTTATCCAGGTGGATGTTTTCCACACTACAGGTTTGCCTGTATGTGATGAAACTTGGCTGTCTGATTATACATGGGGGCCTCAGCCCCACTCCATCAGGACCTCATCCCTCTCAGTGAAATGCTGCCCAGGACACAAGCCCGACAGCCATATTGACACTATTTCAAAAGTGTCCCGATATTAGATATTCTTCACTATTGACCACAAAAGCAATAGACGTGTCTGGAAGTACCCATATTTTTCTATCTGCCTAAAATCTTTTCTTAAATAGCATGTCTGAATTTTCATTAGAAAATGTAATCATGGGATAAGCCTTCAGGATAATCAGGTGTTCACTTGGGCCGGCTAGGTGGCATGGTATGAGAGTCCAGGAAATGCTATAGTTATCTCAACACTTTATATCAACATAGTACCAAATTCCAGAAATTATTATTAAAAAGAAAAGCCAAAATATTCCCATACATTGAAATATACATCTACCTAACCTGGAGTCCCACAGGAGAAAATACCTAAACACGGTCCATCTGGTTAATTTTAGAGTCTTGCATTTCTAAAACGTTGGTCCTACATCAAGAGAAGATGATTTTCCCATGTACTACTCTATAACCATGCACTATCCTCAACATAATAAAAGAGTATTAAGTAATACCAACTAATCTGGGAGTTGAAAAAATTTCATCTGTCTTCTACTTTTTAACCTTTATTCATAAAGTCCATGAAAAAGATGGGATAACTTCAATAGAAGTAAATTTCAAGCACCTAAATGGAATTACACGGTACTTAAAAACGTATAAGAGAACCAGCAGATGGCGTAATGGTTATGTCGCTGGACTCCCACATGGCCAACTGCCTTTCAAGTCCTGGACCTAGAGCCTTTAAACACACCGGGCACATGTGTGTTCATGTCCAAAATTCCAAGAGGAGAATGGAGGAGTTGGGATTGTGGCATGGCTATCCCCCCTGCGGCATTAATTTCTCACTTTCTATCCCTCTGTCTCTCCAGCAAGTGCACATGCCCTACAGCAAAAAATCTCTCAAAAAACAAACAAACGTACAGGAAAGGAACACACCAAACCAGGTTTTCAAAGCACAAAGCTCTAACTTAATCCAATCTAACACACCTCACATGCCATTCAAAGTTGCTATTCTAATGCCCCTACAAAACATCTTAAACTAAATGCTTTACACTGATTATAACAACACAAAAGTAAGATAATAACCTGAACAATAATGCCACCTGTTACATAATGTTTTTCCATAGTGCCCTTTTTTCCAAGGACATTCCAAAAGGTCTAAGAGACTCAAGACACGAGGCATTTAACCTCCCATTAAGTAAAATACACATCTGTGATTCGAGAACTGTATTTACCTTCTCTTCCTGCATCACCAAGCACCCCTTCCACCTTGCTAGTGGTGACTCCACCCCTCCTCAACCACTGGCAGAGTGAATACGCAGCACAACTGAATTCACCAAGCAGCTGAAAACGAGGGAGGTCTAATCAGAACTTACCCGTCCAGAAGACTCATCGTGGTGGGAGTCACTTCGGCAAACAGAATCACTTTGCCAAGTTGCCGGGTCTGCAGATTTTGTCGATAGATTTCCAAGTTAAAACTTTCTGATGAGAAGGCCTCTGTGTCAGTAATGACAGGTAGAGAAGACGGGGTTATCTCTACTTCAGGTGCACAGGATGAAACAAACTTAAGAGAGAGTTTGCTGGATTTTATTATTCCTTCAGGATCCACGTGTGTACCAAGCCACTGCATAAGAGGATCCCGAATCTCCTGTCGTAAAGAAAGAAATTAAAAGGCCATAATTTGGCATTATGTTAATGATGGTAGCTTGTCCAAAAAATGCTATTTGGGTAATATAAGCGCTTCTTAAGTCATGAACAATAAAAGCTAGATTATGGCCCAGCCTCAGTGGCACAGGCAGTACCATGCCCTGCACAGTATCAGAGCCATACCCTGCATGGCTCTGGTTCAGATCCTGCAGTGACCTGAACACTCCAGGTGCCCGCGACTCTGGCTGGCTGGAGAGCCTGGGGATCAGGTCAGGAATTACAGCATGGCAAGACCCCGTTGAAGGTACCCTTCCCTCCCTCACTCATTTCCTCCCTTCTTCTAGTCAATACATTTAAAAATACACTTTTTAAAAGAAGCTCAATTAGCTGGGGCCAGCAGGATGCATAGTGGTTAAGGCGCTGGAGTCCTACATGGCCAACCACAGTTCAAGTCCTAGACCTGGCAGCTTGCTTTCTCACCTTTCCTCTCTCTCTGTCTCTGTCACTCTTTGGTGAGCACATGTGCCCTATAGCAAATTAAAAGAAACAAACAAAAAAGAATAAATAATAATTTTTAAAAGAGCCCAATTAGCATATTTAGATATACTAATATATCCAAACCACTATGCAAAATACTAAATATACTATGCTATGAAAATAAACTGTTCAGAAACCAGGATCTAAGAAAATGAGTACAGCTCATTAGAATACTTTCCATCCTACAGATCATCCTAGACTCTCTCAAGTCCCCTCTACACTTCATAAGTAATTCTCTAGTCCCTTGTGCATTTTAGAGAAAATGTGTATCTTTACATTATCACCCCACAGGGAAATTCATAATCCTATCTGGAAAAACAAAAAAACCTAGGTCAAAGAAGTCACCGAACGCAAAGCACTAAGATGCAGGGCACTCGCCCCCATCCCCAGGAGAGGTCTCATATGACCAGACAAGATGAACACTGGTCACCAACAAGGGAGAAACACATTCCCACAGAGGGAGAATAATGGGGCACCTCGAGCTGCCCCAAACGCATGTCCAGAGAGGGGAAGGAAGGCAGAGCCTAGAGGTGACATGTCAGACACAGAGCTCCTGACGCTACCCGCAAAATCACAGTCTTGGAACACCAAGGAGGCAGCAACATCCACCCCAGACCCCAAAGTCCAGAAGACTTTCCTCCAGGATAGCCCATGATGAGCTGAGACAGGAGGCGCCATCCCCAGAGGCCTGCTCAAAACAGTGGAGAATCTGTGGTCTCCGTCAAGCTGTTAGGTCACACTCATACAAACACCAAGCCTTTCAAAACAGAAGAGACACATCCTTCTCAGGACATCAGAGGTGTGTCCCAAAGCTCCCTGTGGCTACAGAGAAATGGCTTCAAAGATTAAGTTTAATTCAACTAAATTCAATTAAGCAACCTTTAAAATTCACTTCCATTTCACAGAAGAGATAGGAACAAGTGAAATGACTTCAGAAGGAAGCAATCAAGGAAACTCCGGAAGTGAGACATTTTACAGAACAGAGCAGCCTGTAATTCAGCGAGTGAATATCATGGAAATGGGGACAGGACTGAGGAGAGACTTTAAGGGGTACTAGTTATAGTTTAGAAGATACTTAAAAGACAATAAAATGCAATGAGAGTTTTCGTTTTGTTTTGTTTTTGGAGAGAGTTTTTGCTATAGGGCGTGTGCGCTCGCCAGAAAGACAGAGAAAGACAGAGAGAGAGAAAGAGAGAAATCACCCCCCAGGGAGGATGGCCACACCGCAATCCCCTCTCCGCCATTCTCCTCTCAGGATCTTGGGCACCACGCACACGCGCCCGGCGTGAGTTTAAGTCACCAGGTCTGGGACTCAAACTGCAGTTGACTACATGGGAGTCCAGCAACATAGCTATTATGCTAACTGCTGGTCCCTTGTTTTGTTTTGTTTCTTGAGAGAGATTTTTGCCTGCTCACAGGGGAGACAGAAAGAGACAAAAAGTGAGAAATCACCCCCTCAGGAGGAATGGCCACATGCCAATCCCTTCTCCATTCTCCTGTTGGGATTCTAGGCACACAAGCACACATGCCTGGCCTGAGTTTCAAGTCACCGGTTCCAGGACTCAGACCGCAGTCAACCACATGGGAGTCCAGCGACATAACCATTACACCATCTGTTGGTTCTTTATTGGATCTTATCTGAATAAGCTAACTGGAAAAGACATTTTGAAACAATCAGGATAATCTGAATATGTATTAGATCACAAAAAGTTACTGTCAGTTTTAATGGGTGTGGTCATAGTACTGTGGTAATTTAGGAAAACACTTAATTTTGAAAAATGTATGTCTGCCATGGTATATATAATTTACCCTCAGAACAGATAAACAAATAGGCAAAATGTTAATAACTGTTAAATACAGAGGATGGCATTTGGGATATTTGTTGTTACACTAATTCATTCTGTTCTTGTTCATGTTGAGAACTGCCATAATTAAAAGTGAAAATAAGACAAAAACAAGTGATGTAATAATCATAAGCTATTATAAAAATAATAAATTTGACAGAAATATTTTGGCAACCACTATGGTTTGAATGTATCCCCCCAAAATTCATGTGTTGAAATTTGGTTGTGCCAAGATTAAGACGGTGAAAACTTAATCTGACTATGGTGTTGAAAGGTGGGGCCTTCAGGAGCTTATCAGGATTAGATAGGCATCAGGGTGGAGACCCCACAATTGACTCCTGCTAGCTTTATAAAAAGAGGAAGAGACCCAAGCACATGCATGCACCCACAAACACACAAACACACATAGAACATCTTGGCCTCTCCATGTAATGTCCTGTACTACCTCAAGACTCTGCAGAGAACCCCCAGCAAGAAGATCCTCAGGGCCAGCAGGTGGGGTAGTGGTTAAGGGACTGAACTCTCACATGACCAACCATGGTTCGAGTCCTAGGTCCAGCAGCTTGAAAATCACAATGGACACATGTGTATGTGCCTAAAATCCCAGGAGAATGGAGAAAAAGGGATTGCAGTGTGGCCATCTCCCCTGGGGGTGATTTCTCACTTTCTTTCTTACTGTCTTTCTCGGGTGACTGTATGTGCCCTATGGCAAAAACCTTTAAAAAGAAAAAAAAAGAAGACAACCTGCATCAGATGCAGCCCCTCTAGACCTTGAATCCCCAAAACTGTGAGCTAAGGAAACCTCATTCCTAATAATTCTCATAAATTACCCAACGTGGTATGAAGTTGTTAGCAACAGAAAAGCAGACTAAATAGTAACCTCATCATTTGGCCAGCCATTCAACAGATGTGAATGCCAACAATGCTGGCTGCCTACCCTGTGGCAGGTATTACCCTAGGCTCTTGATTGAGCACTGAACAAAGGGGCCAAAATTCCTGTCCTCTGAGGGCTTATTCTCTTGTGCAAGAGTCAGATAATTAGAAAAACATGTACACTACTAGAAAGTTGAACAGTGAAAAGATCTAAGGAGAAAGACACAGAGAAGAGAGCTAAGAAGGCTCGGAGGCAGTCACTTTAGATGCAGTAGATAGAAGACCTTAAAAAAAAGAGGAAAGCTCTGACAGAAGTAGGGGAGGGTGCTATAATATAATCCATAATCTTGTCATTTGTGTTTATTTATATAAAGGGATCCTAGGGAGGAGCAAGAGCAGAGGCTGCAGGAGGGAAAGTGCATGACCAGAAAACAGCAAGAAAAGCAGGCTGGCCCAGGGGAAGACAGAGTGCCCAAGCCAGAGAAGCAGTGGCAGTGCAGTCCACATTGGAGCGGGTGCAAGACGGATAGTAGATATCCCTAGGAGAGTCTTGGTGCCAGGATCCACCCCCAACCTCAGCCAGCCCCAGATCATGAGCACATTGGCACATTCAGGTCTCCAGACACAAACCCGGAAGCTTCCCATGTGGGTCAGCCTCACAGTGTTCAAATTTACTGCTGTGCCACCATCCAGCCCCATCCTTAAGGGTTTTGAGGGAGGGAGTAGGATGACCTGACTCCATTATAGCCAGATCTGCTCTGCTGTGTTGAAAGTAGATTGAAGGGAGCAAACACGTGAAAGCAGAGAGGCTGGTTCTATTAACAATCACTTAAATTATCTCCAGAGTGAGACTGTGCTGCCCATGGTGTGGAAGGGCAGGGTTCTCCATGCACTCTGAAGTAGAGACAGCAAGGTTGGCTAATAGCTCATATGTGGGATGTAACAGGAAATGAGGAGTCAAAAATGAGCCCAGGATTCTGGCCTAAACACCTGGAAGGACAGAGTGACCCCTGGAAAACTGTGGGAAGAGCAGGTCTGGAGAGGAATGAGGTGGTCGGCTCTGGACAGGTTAGGTTTGAGATATCCGCTAGAATTCCAATAGAAGCAGGATATGTGAGTCAGTTCAGAGGAGAGGTCCACAACATGGATGTGAATCTGGGACTCTTCAGACTGTAGGTGAGCATTTAAAGCCAGGAGAAGAGAGAAGATCAATGAGGGAGTGACTACAGGTGAAAAGAGCAGAAAGCAAAGGGCTAGTATTCATTTTCAGCATATCTTTTTGAAGGATACAATTCAGCCGACAATAAGACTCAATGCCTAGACATTGGGGAGACGAGAAAGAGCCTGCCAAGGAGACGGGAGATGAGAGAAAATCAAGTATGTAAATGGGTGGTGGTAGGCAGCGGTGGGTGTTGGGGGGAGTCCTCGGGATCCAGTCAGTTTTGAAGGCAGGAAGAGGATGACACGCCTTTCAGAGAAGGGCTGAGAAGTAACCACTGGACTTAGAGAGAAGAAGCTCTCTGGACTCCGAGGAGAGCAGTTTCAGAGGCATAAAGGGGCCAAAGTCTGATGGGAATGGTGGAAGGTAAGAAACTACGGACTCCAAGGACAACACTCTGGCAAAGAGTTTCCCTTCCAAGGAAGGAGAGAAATGGGACAGTGGTTAGCAGGAGGAATGAGGCAAGACAGGTTTAGTTTGGAATGGGAGAGCAGCAGCACGTTTTTTCACATTGGTGTGGGTGGTCTCATAGACATAAGAATCAGGTAAGTCAGGTAAGGGGCAGGACCCTTCCCAAAGGCCAGCCTTGAGAACCTGATGGCTCATCCATAGGGACAGGCAGAGCTCATGTCCTGTGTCCCCACTGGGTTCCAGCTGGCTCTCACCCCTTACTGGCCACACAGCCATGAAGGACAGCCCTCATAAATGACCAGGCTGCAGGGAGATGGGAGTCCTGGTGCCGGGGGCTGGCAAAGTCACCTTCTCATTGCTTCTGTTTTCTTAATGAATAGGACGTGACATCATCAGCTAAGAAAGAAAAGGACCAAGGAGATGTTGGGGGTTTGAGGAGAGAGGGAAAAAATAAGACACCAGGGAAAGTGAGAAAACAAATGCAGTGAGAAAATCCTGTGGAAGCATTCAGGTCCTCCGAAGGTCACCAGTCCTGAACTCAGAGAGAGCAGTCCACACAACTGTGTGTTTCTATTCAGCCATGCATGACCTCGCAGCCATGTGGCCAGGCACAGAGGAGGCAGGGAGCTGAGTATGCACATAATGCACCAGAGACTCTTCTGGGCCAGCCAGGTGGCATGGCGGTTAAGGCACTGGATCCCACATGTCCAACTGTGACGTTTGAGTCCCAGACCCAGCGGCTTGAAAACCATGCTGGGCATGTGTGCGTACATGCCTAGAATCCTGAGTTGAGAATAGAGAAGGGATTACAGCGTGGTCATCCCCCGAGGGTGCTTTCTCACTTTCTCTCTTTCTCTTTCTCTCCCTGAGCCCCCAAACCCAGCATGCACATGTGCCATATAGCAAAAATAAAACAAAATAATAAAACACAAAAAACAGGCACTTCTGGAGACAGACAGGCAAATCCTGCCCTGGCCTCCCGAGTGGGGAAGAGAGTGAGAAGAGCAGCCAGGACTGAACAGAGCAAGACAGCACCTGAGAGAGGAATGAAACACCGGGAAGAGGTGATTCTGCTTAAATGGGGATCAGGAAACTGGTCCGGGAGAGGTCAGGGTCCAGGGACCTGTGAGCTCCATGAAGCGCTAGCTTTCAGTCTGGACACCAGAGAGTGCTGACATACACTCTACGTCCCCTCTTCACCATTACTTCTTTAATATTGGGTTGTCAGAAAAGTTATGACACGTTTTTGCATAGACAATACATCATGATTTTTCCAACAACCCAATCTCTTAGAAGAAACTTCAAAAAGTTCATGGAAAATGGAATTAAAGAGTTTATGTTGATACAAAAAAAATTCTTGAAATCCATGCATACTTTTTTCATAACATGCATTTTCCATGAACATTTTGAAGACTGTATATTTATTAGGAGGTTCCAGTTCTCATTTGCTATCTCTTAGAGTCTCTGTTCTGAGCAGTGTAGTCGGTTCTGAGCACATTCTGAAAGACTATGTGAAAGAGATGTAATATAAGGAGGAAATCCAGGGCCGGCCCTGGCATGGCCACTAAGTTCTGTGCACAGGGAGTCAGCTTCCACGTGGTCAACTGTGGCTTGAATCCTGGTCATGGCAGCCTGAAAAAAATGTGTGTGCATGCGTGCATGTGCACACACATGACGTGCCCAAAATTCCGATGAGATGAAAATGAAAGAAAAGAATTGCAGTGTGGCCATGCCCCACTGAGTGCTCTCTCCCTCTTGTTCTCTCTGTCTCCTCCTCCTTTCTCTCCCTCTCTTTCCCTTTTATTTAATTTCCTCTGGAAATTAAATAAAAAGAAAGGATTGCTCATTATTTTAATTTATTTTGCAAATGTATACATCTCTAAGCATTGCTTTCAAAAGCAAATCATTGGAAATCTAACATTGGTAATTAGGAGACATAACGATGACGCAATCCCTTCAGAATCTGGCTCCCAACTTGTATGTAAACAAGAATAGATGATTAAATTTGGCAAGTCTGGTTGACCCGCTTTGCCAAAGGGAAGTGTATATTTAAATAGTCTGAGTGAGTTTTCTAAGCACTTGTCAAACTTGGTTGCACTGATGCATGTACACATCTGTCCTTCCTCCTGCTTCTACTGTGGTACTGTTTTTGAGACACAGTGGTACTCCACACATATTCTTTAAATAAATATCGTGTAGACAGCCAATCTGGATCATTTACTTCTGAGGCTACTCCCTGACTTATTCCAGCCTTGAAATTCTTGATGGTAGTTGTTTCTTTCTTTGTCTCATCCTGGTTTTCACTGACTTTGAATGGGTGATTCATGTTACAGGCATCTCTTAAGTTAGTGAAAATTGGAGAAATGTTTACTATCTAAATTACGTTGCCTCTCTATTCTTGTGGTTTAATTTATTCACTGATATCTATCTTTAGCTTGTGTGGTTCCCTGGTGATATCCAACTGTTCTGGGGGAAAAAGACAGAAATTCAAATCTGTGCCTTTTTTTTTTTTTTTTTTTTTTAAGGTTTTTGCCATAGGGTGTGTGTCTCCAGAGAGACAGACAGAGGAGGATGACCAGGGAGGATGACCGTGCCACAATCCCTCCTCCTCCGTTCTCCTGTCAGGATTTTGGGCATGTATGCACATGTGCCTGGTGTGACTTTTCAAGTTCCAGGACTTGAACCACAGAGCCAGTCATGAGGGAATCCAGCACCTTAACCACCATGCCACTTGCTGGCCCCCAAATTTGTGCATTTTATGTCTTAAAAGTATTGACCAAAATTTTAGGAGCAGAGTTGGTTATAACTAATGGCCAGATTTAAGGTTTGAGGGGGGGGGGTCATCTTTGTATGCTGTTTATTCATTCTTTCTTCTTCCTCCAAGACAAGAGTGTGGTCTTCAACAGTTCATGGAAAAACTAGTATGAAAAAGCTATAAATGACTTCAAAAGTTTTTTGTACCAAAATAAACATGTTAATTCCATTTTTTCCACAAACTCTTTGAAGTTCCCTCATACATATAGGCAAAAGGCTAAGCTCTATTAATGATTATTAAGGCAGTGTGAAACTGTTATTGAAGAAGAAAGTTATGGATCATATATACCAAGGCACATGGGCTTATACTGTAGAAATACATCACCGCCACCCGCCAAATCTAGCTAACACTTTGAGCTCAACTACAGAAGCACAGCTGAAACAGCTCCTATTTTAGGAAGGTGATTCTGACACTTGGACCCTCCCCATCTAAGTTAAAACTCTCTTTCAAAAACTCTTAGTTACTTTCAGCACCTAGCATAATCGTAATTATGTAACTTGTATAGCTATTTATTTAATGTCCACTGTCTTGGTGGAACCCGGATTCCATAAATACAGCATACACATGTTCCCATCTTGATCTTAACTGTAGCCACGGCACCAGGTCTGGCAAACAGTGCCTGTTTAACAAGCATTTGCCTCGTAAGTGCATATCAAGTTACTAACCAAGGAAAGCTCTACAAGGGACACATAGACAGGTATATCAAGAGGTAAAACTCCGCAAAGACAATGATGAGGTATGGCCTTGGCGTGAACGCATGATTTCAAGACTTGGTGTAAAGCTGCAGCAGTCAAGACAGTGTGGTATAACTCTACAGAGAGAAGTGCAGATGACTGGGACAGGAGAGTCTAGGAATGGGCCACACATATACGCTGGACTGATTTTCTATAAAAGTGCTTAGGTAAGTCACTTGAAAAGAATCCTCTTTTCAGGCCAGCTGGTGGCATGGTGGTTAAGGTAGCTGGATCCCACATGGCCAACTCCACAGTTTGAGTCCTAGACCTGGCAGCTTGAAAATCATGACAGGCACTGTGTATGCATGCCCAAAATCCCAAGAGGAGAATGGAGAAGAAGGGCCATGGGGTAGCATGGCCATCCCCCTCTGAGCGGAGCTTTCTCACTTTCTCTCTACTCTGTCTCTTTCTGTGTCTGTCTCTGGCAAGCACCATACCCTCTAGCAAATTAAAAAAATAAATAAATTAAGATCTTTTCACATATGGTTGTTAAAACAATTGAATATCTACATGCCAAAAAATGCCTTGATCCTGCTGTGTATACAAAAATTAAATTCACGTGAATTGTAGGTAGATGTAAATGTAAAACTATGAAGCTCCTAAGATAAAATACAAGAAAAAATCTTTCTGACCTTGGGAATAGATTAAGCTTTCTCAGATGAAACAAAAAAACATGAACATAATAGCAAAAGAAAAAAAAAAAGATAAACTGGACCTCACAAAAATATTAAAAATTGCTGCTCTTCAAGATAATATTAAGAAAAATGAAAAGACAAACAAGAAAATGAGAGAATCTATTCTCAATACACATATCTGACAAAAGACTTGTGTCAAGAATATAAGAGCCAGCCAGAGGCATAGTAGTTAAGGTGGCGGGATCCCATATGACCAACAGCAGGGTTCAAGTCCTAGACCAGCAGCTTGAAAAACACGCCAAGCACTTCCGTATGTGCCCAAAATCCCGAAAGGAGGGCTAAATGGATAAGGAATTGCAGCAGGACTGTTCCCCATGGGATGGGGGATGCTTTCTCTCTCTCCTCCCTCTCTCCCTCTCTGTTGACTTCCCCCCCACACTGGAAAGTGCACATGTACTCTGAGAAAATCAAATACACATGTACAAAACAAGAACTCTTAAAACCAAATTTTAAGAAAACAATTCACCTTAAAACACAGACAAAAGATTTCAATAGACACTGCCCAGAAGAAAACATCAAATAGTCAATAAGCATATGAAAAATGCTCAGCATCATGCAAACGAGCACAAATGAGGGGCCAGCAGATGGCATAGTGACTAAGGCACTGGGCTCCCTCATGGCCAACTGCAGTTTAATTCCTGGACCTGGTGGCTTGAAACTCAGCTGAGCACGTGTGTATGCATGCCCAAAATCCTGAGAGGAGAATGGAGCAAAAGGGATTGCAGCATAGCCACTCCCCTAGAGGGGGAGGAGTGTGATTTTTCACTTTGTCTCTCTCTGCCTCTCCAGTGAGTCTACACGCCCTATAGCAAAAATCTCTCTGGAAAAAAAAGAAAAAAATGCTAATTAATCCACAATGAGATACCACAACACAGCACTTGAATGGTTACGATTTAAAACTATGACAAGAGAGGATCTTCGAGGGAGGACTGCCCCCAGTAGCTTCAGCCCCGGGACCCCCAAGCCAGACACCCCTCTTTCAGCCACGTACACTTTTTTTCCCTTCCCCTTTCTTTTTCTGTCCCCTTACCCACGTCTTTCATTTGTA
Organism: Tupaia tana; assembly: GCA_026018925.1. Classification (NCBI taxonomy): domain Eukaryota; kingdom Metazoa; phylum Chordata; class Mammalia; order Scandentia; family Tupaiidae; genus Tupaia; species Tupaia tana. The sequence continues at coordinate 142,840,886 of JAKSZU010000001.1, read as the reverse complement.
AATTTCTCTCTTCTGATTAACACATAGGAACACCCTCAGTTCATCCACACCACACTCCCATCTTTCTACCCCGGGGCCAGGATCTTCGAGGGAGGACTGACCCCAGTAGCTCCAGCCCCGGGACCCCAAGCCAGACTCCCCTCTTTCAGCCAGGTACATTTTTTTTCTCTTTTTTTTTCTCTGTCCTTTTACCCACGTCTTTCATTTGTAAATTTCTCTCTTCTGATTAACACATAGGAACGCCCTCAGTTCCACCACACCACACTCCCATCTTTCGACCCCTGGCGAAATCACGCACTGTGCAAGTGTGCGGCACGCAACTTTTTCTTTATTCTACGTATTATTTTCTTCCCACTTATTCAGTCCTCACTTCTTTTATCTTCACCATCCCTGGCTGTCTAGATAGGTCTAGAATTACAATTCTGAAACATTCTAGCATTTTAAGACTCTCTAGAATCCTCCATTTCACTGAACCACCTGCGAATAAGGAGATACATTTCTTTGGACACCTGGAGAGAATACTTTTTCTTGGATTACATTACTAAACACAATTGAAGAGAGACTTTGGCTGTCTCCATTCCACATCAGAAAGGAAACACACTTGCTCCTATTCGAAGAAATGTTCTCGTAAAAGGTTTTTCAAAGGGAACACATTTCCCAATGGTTAGAAGTAGAAGAACCTCAGGCCTGAATAAAGCAGGAAATATGTCTCCATCAAAGGAACACAGTAACTCCCTTCCTTTGCTTGAAAAAATAGAGGACGTTACCAAAATGTCTGAGATAGAGTTTAGAACATTCATGTTGAACAAGTACTATGGAGTTGGAACAGAAAAGAGACAATGAACTACAGGAGATGAGAAAGTCCTTCAACGATATGAAGGAGGAAATACTAAGGAAGAATAAGACAGAACTATTAGAGGTGAAGTCTGAAATACAGGAAATCAAAAACTCTCTCGAAAGTATTAAAAGTCGATTAGACCATGCTGAAGGTTGAATCTCTGATGTAGAAGATAAAACTTCTGACCTAGAGAAAACCACCAAAAAGATAGAGAAAATAACAAAAAAAAATGAAGATAACATACGAGAATTACTAGATTCCATTAGACGTCCTAACATCCGGACAATTGGTATCCCAGAAGGTGAAGAAACTAATAAGAGCATGGAAAACCTATTCCATGAAATCTTGGAAGAAAATTTCCCAAGCATAGAGAGGCACTCAAACATCCAGACCCAAGAAATACAAAGGACACCAAATAGAATCAATCCAAGAAGATCTTCCCCAAGGCATATCATCGCCAGACTGGCTAAGACCACAGATAAAGATAAGATACTAAAACTGGCAAGAGAGAAAGGACAAGTGACTTACAAAGGTCACCCCATCAGGCTAACACTGGACTTCTCAACGGAAACAATGCAAGCAAGGAAAGAATGGGAAGATGTACTGAAAGTGTTAAGAGAGAAACAATTTCAACCAAGATTATTGTATCCTGCAAGATTATCCTTCATATGGGAAAAAAAGATTAAAATCTTCTCAGACAAACAAAACCTGAAAGAATTTGCCAGCACCAGGCCAGCTCTCCATGAAACCCTGAAGAAAGTACTGGTCCAGGAAAACTAAAGAAGTAACAACCAGAAACAAAAGAGTAAAAGGCAACTAAGACAACGGCCAACTTAAACGGCGGGACAGATCCATTAACATCGATAATAACATTGAATGTTAATGGATTAAATTCTCCAATCAAGAGACACAGACTGGCTGAATGGGTTAAAAAACAAAAACCCTCTATCTGTTGCCTACAGGAAACCCACTTCATGGATAAAGATATACATAGACTGAAAGTGAAGGGTTGGAAAAAGATTTTCCATGCAAATGGGAACCAAAAAAGAGCTGGAGTCACAATACTAATCTCTGACAAAATAGGCTTTAAAACAAAAACTGTTCGAAGAGACAAAGAAGGGTACTATATTGTAGTAAAAGGATCAATCGATCAAGAAGATATAACGCTTATTAATATCTATGCGCCCAACATAAGAGCACCCAAATATGTGAAGGAAAGACTGCTAGATCTAAAAAGGGAGATAGACTGCAACACACTAATTGTTGGAGACCTCAACACTGCACTATCCCCCCTGGATAGATCATCTAGACAAAAAATAGGTAAAGAGATAAAAGATCTAAATGATATCATAAATCAAATGGACTTAACAGACATCTATAGAGCTTTCCATCCTAAAACCTCGAGATACACTTTTTTCTCGCCGCCACATGGAACATTCTCGAAGATTGACCACATTATTGGGCACAAAGCAAGCCTCTACAGATTCAAAAGCATAGAAACTATACCCAGCATCTTCACCGACCATGATGGAATTAAACTTGAGTTTAATTTCAAGAGAAATCCTCAAAAATACTCAAATACATGGAAACTTAATAACCTTCTCCTGAATGACTCCACAACTACTGAAGAAATAAAGACTGAAATCAAAAGGTTCATGGAAGCCTATGACAATGAGGACACGAGTTTCCATAATCTTTGGGACACTGCTAAAGCAGTCATAAGAGGGAAGTTCATAGCAATTAGTGCACATAAGAGGAACATGGAAAGAAGGCAAATGGTTCACCTAACATCATGCCTCACAGAATTGGAAAAGCAACAGCAAAAAGATCCAAAAAACTCCAGGAGAAAGGAAATAATAAAGATACAAGCAGAAACAAATGAAATAGAAAATAAACGAACTATACAGAAAATAAATGAAAGTAAAAGCTAGTTCTTTGAAAAGATAAACAAAATTGATACTCCACTAGCGAGACTTATTAAGAAGAAGAGAGAAAAGAACCAGGTGAATCAGATCTGCAATGAAGCAGGCAAAATAAGAACAGACATAGTAGAAATAAAAAACATTATTAGAGGGTACTACGAACATCTGTATACCAAGAAACAAGATAATTTGGATGAGATGGACAAATTCCTGGACATGTATAATCTACCTAGATTGAGCTAGGAGGATATAGAAAGTCTGAATAGGTCCATAACAAGCCAGGAGATCAAATTGGTTATAAATAACCTCCCAACAAAGAAAAGCCCTGGCCCTGATGGATTCACCTCTGAATTCTACAAAACTTTCAAAGAAGAGTTAACCCCCATTCTGCTCAAGTTATTTCTAAATATCCCAAAGGGTGAATCTCTCCCTAATTCATTCTATGAAGCCTCTATCACCCTTATCCTTAAAACAGATAAGACAGGACAAGGAAGGAAAACTATAGACCAATATCCCTGATGAATATAGACACGAAGATTCTCAACAAGGTACTAGCAAATCGTATACAACAACTTATAAAAAAGATTATACATCACGATCAGATAGGCTTTATCCCAGGAATGCAAGGTTGGTTCAACATACGCAAAACCATAAATGTAATACACCATATTAATAGGAAGAAAGATAAAAACCATATGGTCATATCAATTGATGCAGAAAAAGCATTTGATAAGATACAACATCCCTTCATGATCAAGACTCTCGGCAAAATCGGCATAGAAGGGTCATTTCTCAACACAATAAAAGCTATCTATGAAAAACCCATAGCGAACATCATCCTCAATGGAGAAAAGCTGAAAGCTTTTCCACTAAAAACGGGTACAAGACAAGGATGTCCACTTTCTCCACTCCTCTTCAATATAGTACTAGAAGTCTTGGCCATTGCAATCAGAAAAGAGGAAAAAATAAAAGGCATCCAAATAGGAAAAGAAGAGGTGAAACTCTCTCTATTTGCAGATGACATGATTGTATACATAGAAGTCCCAATGGTTTCCATAAAAAAATTTCTGGAAGTAATACATGAATACAGTAACATTGCAGGTTACAAAATTAATATCCAGAAATCTATAGCATATATGAACAACAGGCAGACTGAGATAGAACTGAAAAAAGTTGTACCATTTACCATAGCCACAAAAAGTATAAGATACTCAGGGATAAATCTAACTAAAGAAGTTAAAGACCTCCACAAGGAAAACTATGAGAAGATAAAAAAAAGAAATTGAAAATGACACAAAAAAGTGGAAGGACATCCCATGTTCCTGGATTGGAAGAATTAATATAATCAAAATGGTAATTTTACCCAAATTAATCTACCTATTTAATGCAATGCCAATCAAAGTACCAGACACATTCTTCACAGATCTAGGAAAGACAATCATAAAGTTTGTCTGGAATCATAAAAGACCCCGTATTGCCAAAGCAGTTCTGCACAAGAAGAGTGGAGTGGGTGCCATCTCACTACCTGACCCAAAAATATACTACAAAGCTGTGGTAATCAAAACAGTATGGTACTGGCACAGGAACAGACAGGTGGACCAATGGAACAGAATAGAGTCCCCAGAAATGAATGCTCAAACATACAGCCAACTGATTTTTGACAAGGGTACCAGTCAATTCAGTGGGAAAAGGAAAACCTCTTCAGCAAATGGTGCTGGCAAAACTGGATCTCCACTTGCAGAAAGATGAATCTGAACCCCTACCTCTCACCTCTGACAAAAATAAAGTCAAGATGGATCAAAGATCTAAATCTAAGACCTCAAACTATAAAACTGCTCCTGGAAAACACCGGGGAAAATCTGGGAGACATTGGGGTAGGGAAAAACTTCTTAAATAAGACTCCCAACGCACAGCCTATGATCCCTAAAATAGACAAGTGGGATTACATCAGACTAAGAAGTTTCTGCATGGCAAAAGACACAGTGATTAGTGTGAATAGACAGCCCTCAGAATGGGAAAATATTTTTGTAAACTATGCATCAGAAAAGGGACTGATAACCAGAATTCACAAGGAACTCAAGCAGCTGTTCCGGAAAAAGTCAATCAATCCTATTAAAAGATGGGAGAATGAGTTGAAAAAAACACTCTCTAAAGATGACATACGAATAGCTAAAAGGCATATGAAAAAATGCTCAACATCCCTCATTGTAAGAGAAATGCAGATCAAAACAACAATGAGATATCACCTAACCCCAGTCAGAATGTCTAAGATTAAAAAAACAAAAAATGGTAAGTGCTGGAGGGGGTGTGGTGAAAAGGGAACTCTCTCACACTGCTGGTGGGATTGTAAATTGGTCCAACCACTGTGGAGAACAATTTGGAGATTCCTCCAAAATCTACAAATAGAACTACCATATGATCCAGCAATCCCACTCCTTGGTATCTACCCAAAGGACAGAAGAATACTTAATCGAAAAAGTGCTTGCACATCGATGTTTATTGCGGCACTTTTCACGATTGCTAAGTCATGGAAACAACCTAAATGCCCACGAACTGATGAATGGTTAGAAAACCTGTGGCACATATACTCAATGGAATACTATTTTTCCATAAAAAACAACAAAACCCTGGCTTTTGAAAGGAAGTGGATGAATATGGAAGACTTACTGCTGAGTGAAGCAAGCCATGCTATGAAGGAGAGGCATTGTATGTCCCCACTTAATATATACCGAGTGTCTGCACTCTAATATATATATATATATACATATATATATTATATGTATAATTATATATATGTGTATATATATATATATATATATATATATATATATATATATTTGAAACCATACTGCTTTTGTTGTTATAGAGTTATAAAATTAAACAAAATTATAAGACATATTTTGAACATTATCTTTAAAATTCAGTATTTTGAAATTTTGAAAGTTGTTTGTAAACTGTCAAGAATTATGGAGTATGAGCTAAAATTTTTTGCTATGTAAAGTAAATATTTGTGGAAAATGTAAAAATAAATAAATGAAAGAAAAAAATGTTAAGAGGAAAAAAAATAAATAAAACTATGACAAGATCAAGTGTTGACAAAGACACAGAGTAACTGCAACTCTCATATGTTACTATGAGAATGTCAAAGTAGGAAAATGATTTTCTAAAACAGTTTGATGATTTCTCATCAAGTTAAACATATACTTCTCATATGAACGAGAAATTCCACTTCCAGTTATTTACTCAAGAGAAATGAAAACACGTATACACACAGACTTAAACAAAAAAATGTTCATAACAGCTTTATTCATAATAACTAAAACTTCAAACAACCTACATGTCCACTAACTGGTGAATGATAATTACCTGGAGGTGGGACACTACTCAGGGATAAGGGGAAATGAACTCCTCGAGCAACAGCCTGGATGCGGCCAGATGGCTGAGCAGCAGCGACGTGGAGCGCCACAGCACTGCCCCTACATGGGAAGCTGCATCTCAGGGCCTCCTGCTCGGCGCACACACCTGGCCACAGCCCTGGCCAGCTGAAGCAGGGGGTACATCACAGCATGATGACCCTGGGAATGCCCCCCTTCTCTCTTTCTCACACACAAATAAAAGAAACAAAGAAAACCCAGAAATATATAATGCTTTACCAAAAAAAAAAGAAAAGGAAAGGAAAAAAGGCAGACAAGTACATCCTCTCTGATTCCATTCAGATGAAACTTCAGAAAAGACCAATTTAGGAATCTATAGTGAGAGAAAGCAGATCGTTGGTTGCTGAGACGGAGCATAGGGTGGGAGAAGATGAGAAATGACTGTGAGAGGGAACAAGAGAATCATGTGGGATGCTGGGAATGCCCCACATTTAATTATAATGGCAGCCACACAGGCGTATGCATTTGATCAAGCTGTTCACTGAAATGGGTGCATTCCTGGAATATAAATCATACCTGCATGACATTGCTTTTTAAAAAAGAAAGCAGGCCTAAACCCGGTGGGCCACGGAGAGTGCACAGGTAGTGCCAGCACTTGGGAGCTGAAGGCTGCATGGGAGGCCCAGGTTTGGTCCCTGGGATGACCTGAACACACTGACACTGGAGGCTAGAGCCTCCTGACACAGGAGACCTGGTCCAAAAATACCTGCCTACGGAGACTGACAATAGCACAGCAGTAACGAGGCTCCATAAGGCTGGCCCACGTAGGAAGGTTCCAGAAACCTCCCTCAATATTTCAGGAGCACATGTGCCTATGATCCAGAGCCGACTGAAGCTGGGGGTGGACTGTGGCATGAAGACCCTGTTGGGGGTACCTCTCTGTGTGTCTCTCTCATTTATGGGAGAATGAAATAAACCTTTTTAAAAATGTCTACTTCTGTCTCTCCTCTCATTCAAAGGGGGAAAGGAAGTGAATAGCAACAAGCTTACGCGACACTAAACAATAAAGCCCATGTGTCCATATTCACTGACGTCCAAAGAGACGCCAGCATCCCTGCTGCTGGAGAGAGGAATGCACACCACCACACCTGGCAGAAATGCAGAGAAGGTGAACACATTGCAGCAGCTGCTGCAGACAGGTGAGCCCTGACCGGAGGCCATGGTGCGCAGCGTCACATGATGTCAGAGGTGCTCCGCCTTGGCTCCTTGTCCTCTCTGCCGACTTACTCATCTAACGGCTCGCTGCGCGAAACGTCGTCACACCTCTAAGTCAGCACTCCATTCAAATATACATTAGTCTCCTTGTGTGTTTGGAAGCTCCTACTCCCAGGAATTTCCAAGTAACTGCCCCTATCCTATAAAGGGTTTCTGGCTCAGAGACACATTTTCCTCATCGTAAGTAATTACATTAGCTGCGCTCGGGTCCTAACATCGTAAGTTGCTAGGCAGCCAGAAGTGGGTAAATCAGAAAATGAATCATCAAAGACATGGCACACAAACCCTTTTTGTGGGAGTCGCATTCTTAGTTACACACTTCCAAGGAAACAGAAGCAAATATTCTACTAGTGTGGACTTTACATGAAACAACCCAATTCTAACTATTGGTATTTCACACACAAAGTATCCATACGCAATTGCATGCCACTCAGTGTCTTCACTCACATGATGAAGGCACACAGCACAGCAGACCTTTATCATCAAAAGAGAACTAGCAGGGCTATTTTTTTGTCCTGACCTCACTTAAGACAGGACGTGCTCACTTGGCTACTCAGAATCCCAGTAAGTACTAAATGAAGCCAAGCTCCAGACTGCGTCTGTTGTAGTCCACACACGGGCATGTGCCGCACCGCCTGACCAGTCCCCAGCGCAGACATGCTGACCCAGTGTGGTCTGTCCAACCTTGCCTTACTTTTCTGGGTTCCCATTGGCTGGCCCTGCATCCTAGCTTGGGATCCTGACACCCCAAGGCCCCTGCTCCTCCTGATAGGGGCTCAGCCTCTGACTCAGCACTGTCACATCACACTGAAGGGACCTGAAGGGGCTTCTGCTTCAGTGACACACGTGGCTGTCACAAACATCCACATGAGCCAAATGTGTCCAACCTGGAGTAGGTGCCATCTCGCCCCCCTGTCTTGAACCAGTTGCTAATAGTTTAAAACTGAGATAGTTCACGTCGAACATCCTGCTTCCTTTGAAGAAACAGCTACCTTTCTCACACAGCAGTACCTGGCTGGGGATGAGGAGTCACCCTCATTCCATGGAGAACACACTGTCCCTAAGTCAACGAGCCCCCAACCAGCCAGATGCCCCGATGGGCAACTAACTGGGTTTGAGACCACTCACCCAAGCACCAAGCCTGGCACTGATCCGGCAAGTTCTCTGGGGCTCTTGAGATGTTTCCTTCCAGTTAAGTCCATCTCAATCATTAGAGTGAGGCTAGTGACCTGACTCTCAGAATCTAAGGTGTCGACTTTGGTAGTTCCTCCAAAAGTTAAACAGAGCATTAACATGTGACCCAGCAAGTCCATTCCCAGGTGTGTGTACCCACCCTCAGAAGGGACTAAGGGACCAAGGGACAGCAGGGACTAAGCGGTAACTCATATGCCAATATTCAAGGCAGTCTTATTCACCACAGCCAGAAGTTGGAAATAACCCAAGAGTCCATCAACAGAAGAATGGACAAATTGTGCTATATATAGCTAAGGGAATATTATTTAGCCAAAAGAGAATGGAGCTCACTAGAACTTGGAGGAACCATGAAAACATTATGCTAAGTGAAATAAGCCAGACACAAAAGGACAAATACACTTATATGTCACTTAAGGATGGGGATACACTCTGAAACTCAGCGCTAGGTGATTCCTTTGCTGTGTGAACATCACGGCCTGTGTTTGCACAGACCTGGACGACGCCGTCCCCTCCACATCAGGGTGTGTGGGATAGCCTATTGCTCCGAGGCTTTAAACTTGTACAGTGTGTTACTGTATCGAGTACTGTAGGCAACTGTAACCCCATGGTAAGTATTTGTGTATCTCAATATATCTAAACATTAAGAGGATAAAAAAATTAAATTGTTATAACTTTAGGATGTTAATATAATTCTCATGGAAATCACAAAGAAAATACTTCTGAAATATATACAAAAGTAAATATTAAAGAATAAAATAATTCCACTAAAAAAAAATGAAAAGCTGTTTGATGATGATGATGTGCACAGGAATGTCTTTGTCTTGACTGATACGCATGGTAACTGTGCTGGAAAAGGAAAAGTTACACACTGTAAAGATATATGTGATTAAATGTAATATAAAAAATAATAAAATTTAAAAAAAAGAAAAGGTACAGAACAATAAGGTATAAAAGATTTTTAAAAATGGTATGTCTGTGTAGAGTACTTTTCACCAATAGCGCTTGTAAGATTGGAAGTTGCGGTAGGTGAGTCGATCAGTGAGTGGTGAGTGACTGTGAAGGCCTAGGCCATTACTGTACACTCCTACAGACTTTATAGACACCGTGCACACAAACTGCAATAAGTTCATTAGACTTTTTTCTTTCAACAATAAACTTTACTTACTATAACATTTTTTACTTTGTAAATGTTTTAATATTTTGACTCTTGTAACAACACTTAGCTTAAAACACAAACACACTATACAGAGTATAAAAATACTTTCTTCTGGGGCCAGCAGGTGGCATGGTAGTTAAGGGTGCTGGATTCCCACATGGCCAACTGCAGTTCAAGTCCTGGACCTGGTGGCTTGCTTTACCTTTCTCTCTCTCTCTGTGTCTCGATCTGGTCAAAATTAAAAAAAATAACAACAAATAGAATTAAATAAATTCTTTTAAAAATACTTTCTTCCTTTATATGCTTATTCTATTAAGTTCTATCTATTTAAAAAAAATTTAATTTATTCAACTTTTTTGTTAAAAACTAAGACAAGCACACACATTAGCCTTGGCCTATACAGGGTCGGATCATCCATATCACTGTCTCCCACCTCGACAGCTTATCTGGCAGGTCCAAGAAAAACAAAGCACAGGAGAAAACGGTGTGATCGAGAGTAAACACAGGATGTACAAGGGAGCTTCAAAACATTCATGGAATATGAATATTATGCAAAAACTGTACATGGATTTCAAACAATGTTTGCACCAAAATAAACTCTTAATTTTTAAAAATTTGCCAGAAAGTGTATAGACTTGGTGGAGAGAAAGAGAGAGAGAGAGAAAAAGAGAGAGAGAGAGAGAGCACCACCCAGGGGCATGGTTATACCGTAATTCCATCTCCTCCATCTCTCTGTCCTGTCAGGATTTTGGACATGCACACGCACACACCCAGCATGTTTTCTTTTTTTTGAGAGGTTTTTGCTATAGGGCGCATGCGCTCGCCAGACAGACAGAGAGAGACAGAGAGATGGAAGGCAAGAAAATCACCCCCCAGGGGGATGGTCATGCCGCAATCCTTTCTCCTCCGTTCTCCTCTCGGGACCTTGGGCATGCACGCACACGCGCCCGGCGTGAGTTTTAAGCCACTGGGTCCGGGATGCAAACCGCGGTCGACCACATGGGAGTCCAGCAACATAGCCATTATGCTAACCACCCAGCATGCTTTCAACCTGCCAGGTCCAGAACTTGAACCTCATGGCCATCCATAGGAATCCAGCCACCTTACCCACCAAGCCATGGGTTGTCCCAATACTTACTTTAATTCTATTTTTCCATGAACTTTGTGAAGTCCCCTCATATGAGACTATTGCTGGTGTAACACAGGATACTGTTATACAGTAAGTTTCTATTTTTATAAGTAGGAGTCTACTCTGAATAATACAAAGTATAGGATAGCAAATATATAAACCAGTAACATAGTTATTATCTGGTACCGTGTACCACACGTAAGTGTATGCACTTTACTGCCACACAGCCAGCAGCACAGTAGGTGTGCTCATTGTGCTATGACGTTACCGTGGCTATGGCATCGCTGGGCAATAGGAATTTTTCAGCTCCATTACAGGACCACCATCGTGCACGCAATCCTTTTTTCTTTTTTTCTTTTTTTCTTTTTTTGGAGAGGTTTTTGTCATGGGGCATGTACACTCGCCAGAGAGACAGACAGAGACAGAGAGACAGAAAGCGAGAAATCACCCCCCCAGGGGGGATGGCCATGCCACAATCCCTTCTCCTCCATTCTCCTCTTGGGATCTTGGGCACACACGCACACACGCCCGGCATGAGTTTAAGCCACCGGGTCCAGGATTTGAACTGCAGTTGACTACATGGGAGTTCAGTGACATAGCCGTTAGGCTAATTGCTGGTCCCCGCAATCCTTTCTTGATCAAAACAAAATTCTGTGGCACATAATTGTATCACATGTCTCCACTTGTATAAAATATCTAGACCAGGCGAATTCACAGGAATAGAAAGTATCAATAGAACAGAAGCTACCAGGAATTAGAGGAAGGGATAAACGAGGTGTTACTGGTTAATGGGGACAGAGTTTCTGTGTAGCATGATAAAAATAATTCTGGAACTATGGACCAGCAGGTGTCATGGTGATGGACTCCACACAGCTGACTGCGGTTTGACTCCCAGACCCAGGAGCTTGAACATCATGCCAGGTGCGTGCATGTGTGTGTGTGTGTGTGTGTGTGTGTGTGTACCCAAAATTCAAAAGGAGAACAGAGAAGGAAATGTGGCATGGCCATCCTCCCTGGAGGGTGATTTCTCACTTTCCCTCTGTCTCTGTCTCTCTCTCTCTCGATTATATATATACATATAAAATCTTTATCTCAGGTGAGTGCATGCATTTTATGGAAAAAAATGAAAATAAAAAATCCTGGAGGAATGATTACACAACATTATGGAAATAATTCATGTCCCTGAACTGCAGACTTAAAAGATGGCTAAGACAGTAAACCAGAAGCTCCCTGTCTGCGCAGTGACCTCCACGCCCCACGCATTAGCCTGAATACTTCCTGCACAGGCCGCCAGGGGTTCCTAGGCCTGCCTTGGGTTCCCTCTGACCTGCCCCACGTGTCACCAAGAAAGGTCACTCAAGAAACTTCCCAAAACAAATGTCTTTTCCAGCAACTGTCCATCTAGATAGAGAAGTCATTGGCAACTGCTCTTGTTAAATAATTTGTTAAGCTTATTTATCTTGAGAGAAAGGGGGAGAGAGAGCGAGCACCCTCAACAGTCCGCATGCCGCGATCGACCCCCGGCTTCCACTGTCCTGTCATGGCCACGCACACATGGGCCCAGGGTATGGAGAAAGGCCTGAGGACACGACCCCAGACCTCTCAGGTGGGCCAGGGGCATTGCCCGCACCACTGCCTGGCCCCTCCTGTGAAGTGATCACTAAGTTCTATCTAGTCACAAACTCAGCTGCAGCCACTGTGTAAAAGCTGCTGTTAGCTGCACACCTGTTCTTCGCCAAGCTCTGCGCCGGGTGCTTCAGACCAGGATCCCCACTCCTTACCAAGTGGCACCCCCCAAGGACAGGACGCGGAGCCTCCAGCAGTATTAAGGGTTTGCCCAAACCACACAGGCGGCAGGTCACAGGGTCACAGTTTAAACCCATGAAACCAAATCTGCCTGGCTCCCTAAACCTGGCTCTAATTCCTATCTGCAGTCCTCAGAAAGGAGTCTTACCTAAGCCAAAATGAAGCAACCTAGAAAATGTCTATTTATGGCCATCAAAATGCTCATGATATTACGAGAATTAAACAGCAGGGATGGTGGCAGATCTAGTGAGACAGGACTATAGGAGCGAGAGGATGGGGCCACTCCCGGGCAGCGAGCAAGAGGGGAAATCCTTGACGTCTCCCACCGCCTACCCACCAGTTCCCTAGCAGTGCAACCTCGTGATGGAAGTCAGCCAACACTTACAGCCCAGGACAGGCCGACGGGCAGATGGCAAGGGCACCCACTGGGAGAGCTGGCCGGGGAGCTCCTTCACACAGACCATCCCGGGACAGCTCCGACTTCTGCCCCAGCAGCGACTGAGTTCCACCCATCCTGATCCATCACTGGGACCTGGACCAAACCTGGGGTGGTGATTCTACACCCCCAAATCATTTTCTGTGAACGTCATCAGATACCTGAATCCTCAAGGGCTGAACTTGTCCAAGTCACTTCTGGATCCTCAGTGCCCGAGACACAGTAGACACTCAATAAATGTCTGTTAAATGGTCTTCCTTTCATTGTGTAAAGCGAGAGCTCAGGCTCGGCTGCTGAAAGACCCTGGATTTACTGCCTTTTTTGTTACCTGCCAACTTGCGAAAGCCACAAAAGGCCAGAGTGGAACAGTAATAGCACGGGAATGAATAAGTCTTTTCTAACAAGGCTGGTTTTATAGGCATCACACCTCTACTGGGCCAAATAGGCTCATTGTGGAGGCCAAGCCTACTCTGCACATGCAGAGACCAAGGGGAGCGCCGCGGACGAGCAGCTCTAGAAGAGAGGGCGGCTTCCTGGGCGCGGGTGCAGAGCTCCGGGCCAGCGTCCCCCACAGCAGACGCAGACTTCCACTCCCAGAGATTGCGCTGTGGGCTGCACGTCTGCAGGAGCCTCCAGTGCCCTCACTGAGCCTGCCCACACAAAATGCCCACTATGTGCAGGGTCCAGCACAAACAGGCGACTGACAGAGCAGGGCCCGAGGTTGGTGCCGAGCCCAGGGTGCGAGTGGGCCTGGCCATCACACCCACAGGAGCGACCTGCTTCAGAGTACACACCCAGGCTCTCCACCCTCGCTGTCTGCCCAGCTTCTTTCAGCCCGACCTGGACCTCCCTAAAGCACTGGGCATGGAGACAGGTGACCCGCACGTAGTCAGGCCCATACATCTGCAGCCTGCACTGGGACTGGGGGCTTCAGTTTTAACATGAGAAAACAAGAACATCCTCTTTCATCAAAACTGAGCTTCAAGGCTCAACGTCCAGTTTCCCATGAAAAGTCTCAGTTGAAACTTTAACGTCATGCTTAGGATTCCAACATGAAATACAGATACCATGAGAGGGACAGAGGTGACAGGAGGAGGACAGTGAAGAAGGCCCAGGGCTTTCTTTGGCAGTCTCTCACTTTAGCAAATGTTCCTCTGTTCATCTGGTTGTCACCATGACACGCCGGAATACTTGAAGAGGCCTCGGGAACAACACATGGGGGCCTATCAGGCTTGGGGATGGTGGTGGGCGCAGGCGTGCAGGAAGTAGGCCTTCAAAGCATGTGGCCAAAGAAGCCACCATTTCAGAAAGCGCACTCACGTGCAGGAAGAAATGGCCTCACCAGTTTGCAAGGGGGTTCGACGGTGACTACACTGGAAACCTTAGTAACAGATAAACCATTCTACTGTGTCCTCAAACTGCCTCTTGTCAGTCTCCCTCAGGCTCCTCCACAGGTGATTCTCCAAACTGCTTCACACAGTCGTTGCAGACCTCCTGCTCTTCCTGGGTACAGGGTGGCAGAGCTGGCCAGGACAGGCAGCCATTCCAAGCTGTGGTTGTTTACTGCTGGCCTGTCCCCAAAGCCTCTCACGGCCTCAATGGGCACAGGAGCCAAGGAAGCGTTTTATAATACATTAGTAGGAAAAGCCGAAACACTTTTAATCGTATTAATTCCCTTCCTGAGAAAGAGAGACAGAGACACAGAGAGACAGGTACCTCCAACCTGGCACCAGTCTTCACACCATGACCCCCCATATTTGCAGCCAGCCCAGGTCACGGGCACAGACTTAATGCACACTCAGGCCCTGGGATGCAGACTCAGGACCTTCCCCACATGGGTGCTGTTGTGCCATCACCGCGCCCCCTCCTGGCCCCCACGAGGGCTTTAACAAAACGGGCTTACTAAACGCTTATTCTAAGCTAAACACTGGGAACGGGACACGAAGATCAACAACATATGGTCCTGACCTCCGAAAGTCTTGCATCACAGCTGAATGGAGCGGGCAGGTATTTGCACACACAATGCACCAATTGTACCGACTTGAAACAGTCTTCTGAAATTCCTATGGAGGGCCAGCTGCTGATGCGGGGACTGAGGTGACTGGATCCCACATGGCTGACTGTGGGGGTCAAGTCCTGAACCCAGCAGCTTGAAAACCATGCTGGCCGTGTGCATGCGAGCCCAAAATCTCTCCAAGAGAAGTGGAGGAGAAAGGACTGCAGCATGACCATGCCCCTTGTGGGGTGCTTTCTCGCTCGCTCTCTCTCTCTTTCTCCCCCACCCTGTCACCCTCTGGGGAGCACAAGTACCCTTTGTCTAAATAAATAAATTATTTTTTTAAATTCCTATGGAAGTGACCAGAAGTAAGGTTCCACATCACAATACTTGGGTTAGGAAGTTAAAAGAAAAATGTAAATCCTATACCCGTTACATTGTCATCAGCGGAATTTTCCTGGATTAGGAGTAGAATCCCTTTGATTAGCATAAAAGATAAATAATTTGTCCTCTTCTTTTCTTTATATTCTACAATTTAGGACTTTGAAAATATCTTATTATTCTAAGAATGCTATACGCATGTGATTTTATGCATGCTGGTTCATATGAAGGTGGGATATGCCCCTCGTCACCAGGTGACAACCAGCCATACGGGGCTGTCACAGACCAGGAGGCTCCTGGTTTTACTTCAAGTAAACAAAACAATATGCCCGGGGTCAAGTGAAACTAGTGCCTATCTCAACAACTCCTGGAAGCAAAAATGCCAAGGCACTCTTATAAATAACTCACGATAAGCTCTACACTTTGTGTTTTACTTACAGGCAGTAGCACATGTCTTCCAAAAATCAAAAAGACCCTCCCAGGAAAATGTGGCAACACGTCAACCAGTCGTCATCTAGGTGAAGGTGCATGAGTTGTGAGATTGATTTAATAATTTTTAAAACTTTCCTTTCATTTTTCAAAATAAAATATTAGAAAGAAATAAAGGGATTTGCCTTAGAAACTGTCCTCTCATGCTCCCACCAGCTCGAAAATTGGTTGTATGTTTTTGTTCTAATGCTAATCTTAGAATCATCAAAGATGCAACCTCTGTGAAAAGTCAGAAAACAAATTACCACAAAGAACACCTTCTAGCCTCTCACATCTCAGTCGGATCTGAATAAGCCCGTGCATTGTCTGTGGCCACTCTGGGCAGGAACACCTCCCTGAAGAACCAGATCTCCATCATCCTGGAGCCGACCCTGCAGAGGCCCGGATCTCAAACAGCCCAAACGCAGGACGTACTTTCCCCGAATGCAAACCCCAGTGCGCTTCATGAAGCTTTTCAGTATATGTGGAATCAGTGTATTAATAACAGCTCATTGGCACGGAATGAAAAACGCACAAGTCTTAATCTTAGGTCTTGAATTCCGTCCAGGTTCGACGTAATACCTGGCTGGAAGGGCTACCGCCGTCAGCATGCTCAGTGACTGGAGGCTGTGTAGTGAGAGCTGGGTCTTGAAACCAGGATTGGTAGCTTAACAAAATTTACTGGTTGTAGAAAAAGTAAACGTGCCTCGAGGGAGGTGAGCTCAACCTCACCATTCTGACAGCAGCCCCTGGTGGCCAGTTTAGTAAAAAGTGTTGGCTCGGATGCTGAAAGCTGTGACCTTCCCCTCTTAATGAAGGTCGCTGCAGGCAGACAGGCCATCCTAGGTAACAGCTGGGGGGTAATTAGAGAAGCAGCAGCAAAAACCCAAACTCAGGTGTACCTTTGTGTCATATAAATTGCCAAGTCACTAGATGACCTGTCCCTTTCATTAAAATAAAAATAAAAATACTCTTTCAAAAGTAGAAAAAATACTAAGAGAATGTTTTTAAAGTGCTTGCCACAAGATAGATAATACCTAGTTGAGCCATAACCTCACTCCTTAGTTGTGTAGAAAAACCTTCAAATATTTAAGAAGCAGGGATTCCTGCACAAAACAAAGCACACTCTGCCTCCTTCCCTAGACAGCCCCACACGGAGCACTAATTCCTTGTACTGAGGGCCGGAATTCATACTGTAATGTAAGAAATTGCTCCATATGACAGAAACTTCTAGAAAATGCGGCTACCACTCATTAAGTAAAATAAAACATTCAAGATTCTAAGTGAAGTCTGATTTCTAGTGCTACAGACTCACACCACTTCACTAGATATAAATAGAAGAATGTTCAGAGGCTGACAGTTTGCTTCAAAGGCAGAGAGCGTAAGAAGCAGAAGCCACACGCTTCGTAAGGTGCACTCTGTTCTCGGCCATGAGAGAACAATCTGGAAACAATCTGCCGGGCAGCTGTTCTCATCAACAAACTGTTTATTGTAAGAAAGTGGCTGGGTCAAAGGCTAAACATCAACCTGAACCGAAAGCATACGGAGCAAAAATCAATACCGTCCCTGCTAAAGAAACCCAGGGTTCAACATGCAGAAAAGAGAGAGTGAGAAACGCATGTTTTGCTTGCAAGGGCGAGGGTCGGAACAAAACCCCGCACCCCAGTGTGTGGGGTTGTTTTGCGTGTTCATGCAATTGGCTATTTGCTGCTATTTCAGAGTGGCCTAAGCAGGGCTGATATGTGGCATCCCATGTTCTTCCCCTGAAAAGTTACAGTGGTTTATGTGCATCCTTTGCTTCCTTCTCACATTTGTTTTACAAGGGAACCAACATACACAGATAAGACAGCCCGTCTTTAATTACATCTAACTGGAAACTGGAAGGGTGACGGTACGTTAAAATCTGTGAAGGAAGGGTTTATTTTAGGTGTGACTTGTATTGTGGTTATGTTTTTCATCAGAGCTCTCATCTTGTAGGGAAACATACTAAAACATTCACAGATGAGAGCTCTAATACACTATCTGAGATCCGCTTCAAAACAGTATAGGAGGAAGATCAAGTAGGAAACGGGGAAATCAGATTGACCACAGGACACAGCTGTAATGGGGAGTGATGAGCACTTAGGAGCCGGCTGCCTTGTTCTACTAACTTTTGTGTTTTTGAAATGTTTTTCAAAATGTTTTCTTTTACATGTGTGTATGATTCAACACTTACTTCAAAAAGAAAAATAAATGTTTTTTTTTAAATATAAGGAAAGTATTAACCTACCAACACAGACTCATTAACTCCCCAAGGGTACATACAAACAAGGGGACTTCAAAAAGTTCATGGGAAATGGAATTTTAAGTCTGAGTTTATTTTGATGCAAAAAATCAAAGCCCATGCCTAGTTTATTCATAATAGGCATTTTCCGTGAACTTTTTGAAGACCGCATATACATGATGTTACAAGGTATGTAGCAAGCCTGCTTTTTTTTTTTTTTGAGAGGTTTTTTCGCTATAGGGCGCGTGCGCTCGCCAGACAGACAGAGACACAGAGACAGAAAGCGAGAAATCACCCCCCAGGGGGGATGGTCACACCGCAATCCTTTCTCCTCCATTCTCCTCTCGGGATCTTGGGCACGCACGCACGCACACGCGCCTGGCGTGAGTTTTAAGCCACCGGGTCCGGGACGCGAACCGCGGTCAACTATGTGGGAATCCAGCGACATAGCCATTACGCTAACTGCTGGTTCCCACAAGCCTGCTTTTTGAGCAATGTCTGAGACAGAGCTTCTCTGTTGTGCATCGAACACCAGAGAAGGAGAAAGAGATTTTCAATTTGCTCCCACTACATCTGATGATCCACCAAGCCGGAACCTGACACAGAACTGGTGCCATAGGCACAGCCGGCAATTTAATTGCATTACGGAATATAAGAACCTCTATGCGCTGATAAGAAAATCCAGCCATCATAAATAATGGGACCAAGTTTTTAAAACAGACAATTTAGCATATAGGCTTTGAAAACACTATTTTCAAATTTCAGACTGTTAGATAGGATACGGATCATTCTTAAATTAACAGTAAAATTAACTTGAGAATGAGCCCTGCAATAAATAAAGCGTTCTTTCACTGTGCTTAAATTAATTGTGAAAACATACGTAACAGTAATTACAATTTATTCCAGTATAAAGATGAAAATGGCAAAATCAAAAAGTCTGAGAGAAAAAAATGCGTTCAAAAGAATTTCTTTATAGATTTTTTTTAAATTATTTAAGTATAACTGCTCTGCTGCGACCAGCATAAATACTGAGGAATTCTGGAAAGGATGAGAAAGGTAATCGTGTGAATGAGAAAAGAGAAGGATTTGGTGATGAGAATTGGATAACAGTACTTTGAAAAGCAATCCTCTCTGACAAACTCATTTGACACTTAGATTCCACGCCTAACTTTGACATCATGGAAGAAAAATATACACAAAGAAGAGAACCTTCAAAATGACAGAACTTTGACCTTTAAAGCATTATATGGACTAAAAAGCTACAGAGAAATTTAAATCAGGCCCAGCCACGATGGCATGCTCTCATAGACACCATTATCTTGGAGGCTAAGGCCACAGGGAAGGCCCAGGGTCGATTCCCAGCCCACCCTAAAATCCAGGCATCGTGACATGAGGCTGTAATCCCAGCTATTCAGGAAGCTGAGACAGGAGAATTAAAATATAGCAGGTCTCTTTAAAAATGAAAGAAAAGCCTAAATCATCCATTGTATCAAGGTTGCCCGTGGAAAGTAATAACCTAGGCAATTCTAGGCAGAAAGAATTTAGATATGCCCAACATTCTCTAAAAAATTTAACCATAATTTTTTAATTTATGAAACCACTGTTTGATGTTTCTTTTGTACAATGTATTTCCTCGTTTACTAAGATTAGAAACAGGAAGGGGATTAGAGGTGTGATCATTTGATTACTCTCTAATAACTGCTGTATGTGTGATTCATTTTTGTTCACAGAAAATGAAACCTGCCAAATGCTTCCCTAGAGCAGAATGCTGCAAAACTTTACAAGTTTTCTTTGAAGAATATTCATTTCTCAATGTTTCACACTTTTACTTTGTATGGAGGAGACAAGTTGATTTAAACTGAAAGTTTTTACTGCTCAGTACTCGACAAAGACTTGTGGTTTGTGATCAAAGGTCCTGTGGTGTTCCTACTTGAAGCATCTCGCTGACTGGTGACTGGAAGTGCCCTCCCACCTTCACTCGCACTTAGACTTGAACTTCGGTCTCAGAGGTGCAAGAGCACAGGGCCAAAGCAATCCCCCTCTTCAGCCATCAACCTGATTTCCTCCTATTCAGATGTACACACCAGAAAAATGGACAGCTACATAACAATATTGTTGTGAATCTCCGTGTGTCAAAGTGAAAGCGCTTTTCCATTTTTAGCAGAAATCTCTACATGTCCTAACCAGAGCCTTTTCTCATCCTCGGGGTAAATGAGGAAAAGATCATTCCACAAACGCTGGTTCTATTTCAGCAACTTTATGTTTTCTGTGGTTTTAGTCAAAGCAGACAAATAAATTTAAGTAAATAAATATATACATATATATTCTATTATATATATATATATACATGCATATATATTCACATGGTCAAAATAGAAAAAGCTCAAGCACCACTAGAAAGTATCAGTCATAGTCTGGGGCCGGCAGGCAGCATGGTGGTTAAGGGCACTGGATACGGCCAAATGTGATTCAAGTCCCGGACATGGCGGCTTACTTTCTCACTTTCCCTCTCTCAATCTCTCTCTTTCTCTCTCTCTCTCTCTCTCTCTCTCTCTCTCTCTCTCTCTCTCTCTGGTCAAATTAAATTAAATAAGGTTAAGAAAAAATTTTAAGTACATTTAAATAAATACTGTAAAGACTAAGTTAAAGTCATGTTGCTCAATTAATAAAATGGAGTTGAGTACTAGAATTGTTTTTATATGGGCTAGTATCGCTAATAAAAGCAAAATTACAGTCTCTAACTCCAATATTTCTCTTTAAAAATTAATTTATTTATTTTAGTTCACAAGTTAAATAGTGAATATGTTTACAGTGTACAATATATAAGGAGGGTCTTCAAAATATCCATGAAAAATTTTAAAAACCTGGTAGGATGTCAAAAAAAAAATCCATGAAAATGCATATTACAAAAAAAAAAAAAAAAACTCTACATGGAGTCCAAAGTTTTTTGCACCAAAATAAACTCATACCTCAGTTCCATTTTCACAAAAAACTTTTGAAGTGCCCTCATAAGTGTTTTGATATGTATATACATTGTGGAATAGAAGCTCTAATATCTCTTCTACGGATCATATTATTAAACCAAAGCCTGAAAACATTTTAAGAATAAAAAAAATACAACCCAAGCAGAGAGGAAATGTAGCCTCGTGTGAGAAACAGCACGCAGTACCTGGAGGAACACGAGTGGGCAGACCTAGGGCTGCAGCGCCTGCAAAGACACACCGACCCCCGCAGCTAGGGAGAGCCAGCAGAGCAAGGAAGAAACCCAGCAGCCTCGTCTAACTTCCAGGAGAAAAGGCCCAACGGACAGATGGACAGACCAACCCTAGGGAGCTCTCTTGCTTTCACAGGGAAGCCCGAGAAAGGGGCCGTGGCCTCCCCCACTCTCCGTGCTGGGTTCCCACATGGCCCTTGTACCCTGAGGTGTCCCGACCTTTCTGCTCAGGCAGGGAAAACGGAATAGAACAGCATTCGAGTCCCCAAACTGCCTGCCAGTTTTGAAAGCCCTGAAACACTTCAAACATTTTCCCAAGATAATCAGCACGATTTACAGAGCAACATTCTCACATTATTAGCAGGAATGGAAACAAAATGCACTCCCCGACTCTAATTCATATCCCAGGAACTGAAGCAGAGCACTGATCAAACGGTATTCAGGCCTCAGATTCCGTCATTCCGGGGCTGGCATCGCAAGCTCTACAGTGGAGGAGAAGCACCCTCGAAGGGCTTTCCAGTTAGGGGAGACCCGCCACCACACCCACCTCGTTCCCACCCTGGGTTCTGCATCTGATCACAAGGAGACCTTGGATCGTGCCCGCTAACCCGGTGCCAGTGTGCGCTTATTCCCTTGGATGCCTTTTGGGGGCTTAGGAGAAAAAAATCTGCTCTTAAGAATGTTCTAAGACTTCTTAGACACAGCTTCAATCGACTTCCCCAGGAGGTAACACCATAATCCATACCCGCTCACACATGGCAGCTATTAGGGAGCTGTGTAGAAGACAGAAAGCATTTGGTCTTAGAGGAGTTCTTACTCCAAAAGAGCCTGTTTCCCATCCACTAATGTGTGACTGCATAAATGGTGGGTAAAAATAGTCTGAGGAAATCAAACCATCCTTCCTAGATAGGATGCTACCCCTCGACAGAAACTGTTGGACAGGATGTTCCCTCAAGCTCAGAGACCTCATTTCTCCCTCCCCAGAGCAGACAGCAAAAGTGCAATGTGGAGAAAACTGAAGTGATGCCAAAACAAATTGAAAGTAGAAAAACAAGAGAATTTGCACTTGTCCCTGTCTCCCCCCGAGCATATTCACCATCTCTACCTCAATTTTAGCCCTGAAGGATTTACTTTACAGAGTGCTTTGAAACATACCTGTGGAAACAAGATTTAAATAAAATGCTAGGACACACAGTAGCTGAAAAGACTTCTCACAAAAATAAAAGAAGGAGCTAAGGAAAACACCCCACGTATTCTTTCTTTTGCACCTCAACGTCAAACCCATCATGTCGCCTTTGCCATGGGTATTATGTTCGGTAAGAGGAAGTTGGTCAACGTAAACAAAAAATGTCCAGTTTAGGTGAAGGGCGAAGGAAGAAAGAAAGGAGAGAGAGAGATCTATGAAAGACCCTTAAAAACATGCATAGCTATAAAAGCTTTTACATGTTCGCTTTAATCTGCCAGCTGCTCTCTGGCTGGTGCCGTATTGTGGAACAGCCCCACACACTGGGCAGCCACATGTCAAAAGCTATTCAGGGCACACCTGGGATTCTGACTTGCCCACAAATTTGGATCTCGAAAAATATATTTTCTTTTTTACTGCTTTTTGGAGTAATGCTAATAGGTTTCCTCTCACTATATAGTCAGCATTCATAGCTAGGATTAAAGGGAGGAGAAGGGAAGGATTCCATGTCAAATACTTTGAATACAATACTAAAAAAAAAAAAAAAAAAAAAAAATGACCAGCAGAGATACTTTAAAGGTTATTTCTTCCATGAGCAAAAGAGAGAGAGAAAGAGGGGGACAGACAGTATCCCTGACAGGGTCTTGACACCTCAATCCAGCCCCAGCCCCAGCCTCAGCCAGCCCTGCTCTTAGGCACACTCTAGCCTGGTGTACTCAGGAAGGTCTCTGGACTTGAACTAGGAACCTTCCCATGAGGGTCAGCCTGCAAACCACCACATTGTACCTCAGCACCCGTCTGACCCCTAAACAATTTTTATTTTATTTTTATTATTTATTTATTTATTTTGCTAAAGAGCTCATATCTCACCAAAGAGAGGCACAGAAAGAGAGAAGAAAGCACCCCCATGGAGAATGGTCACGCCGCAATCCCGTCCTCCATCTCTCCCTCCTATCCAGATGTTAGGCACGCACACACATGTGCCCAGCATCTCTCTCAAGCTACTGGGTCTGAGACACAAATGGTCCAGTTAGCCACGTGGAATCTGCCTGCCTAAGGCCCTGGAGATGGTCCACAAAAAACATTTATTGTTTTTTGTTTATTTTTAAAAATATTTATTTAACTTTATTTTTATTATTACTTTAAAATTTGACCAGAGAGAGAGAGGAAAGGTGAAAAAGCCAGCTACAACATCAAGGACTCAAACTGTGGCCGGCCATGTAAGCGTGGCCAACCACCACAACACCTGCCAGCTCCCCTGCAAAAAAAAATTTTAATGGAGAATTCTAATGAACTCATTAGAAAACTCCGCACACCTCTTTCCTGCTCTATAACCAGCTTTCTCTTCCCTGGGGAAGAGCCCGCCGCTCCCTGGCTGCACCTCCCAGGGCCACTGTGAGATCCAGATGGGGCTGTGACACATGGGGAAGGGCTTGAGAGCAATAAAAGTGTGTTGCAGGGACCAGCAGATGGCGTAATGGTTACGTCACTGGACTGCCACATAGTCAACCATGGTTCAAGTCCCAGACCCAGCGGCTTAAAACACACCAGGCACATGTGTGTGCATGCCCGAGAGGAGAATGGAGGAGAAGGGACTGCAGCATGGCCATCCCCCCTGGGGGGTGATTTCTCACTTTCTGTCTCTCTGTTTCTCTGGCAAGTATACGTGCCCTATATCAAAAATCCCTCTTCAAAAAAGAAAAAATGGGGACCAGCAGGTGACATGGTGGTTATGGCGCTGGATACTCCCACATGGCCAACTGCAGTTCAAGTCCCAAAGCTGGTAGCTTGCTTCCTTACTTTCCTTCTCTCTTTCTTTCTCTGTATCTCTCTCTGGTCAAATTTAAATTAAATAAATAAATAAATAAATAAATAAATAATTTTTTTTTAAATGTGCTTCAAAGATGTGAAAATATCTCTTTCTCCAGAAACTTTAGCAGCTAAGGCTTACGCTTGGTAGGCACTTAAAGGCTTGCCAAATGAAGCAGTCGGTGAGAGATGGAAGAATCAGACTATGTGGTATGACCTGGTGTAAGTTTCTTCATAAAACAACCAATATCAGAAAGGCAATTACCATTTCATCATGCATATGTATATCAAGACTGCATATTATGCATCTTAAATATATTCATTTTTTTAAAAAAGTAACTCCTTGGGAAAAGACTATATACTAGGAATATTTTGTTGTGTTTACAAATATCAAAACTAGGGCCGCAGGTGGCATGGTGGTTAAGGCACTGGACTTCTACATGGCCGACCGACTACAGTTTGAGTCCCGGACTTAGTGTCTTGAAACTCATGCCAGGTGCATGTGTGTGCATGCCCAAAATCCCAAGAGGAGAATAGAATAGGAATGCAGCGCAGCCATCCCCCAGAAACAGTGTGTATCTGTTTCCAACGAGTGCACACGCCCTATGGCAAAAACCTAAAAAAAAAAAAAAAAAAAAATCAAAACTATCCTTACCGATAATATCTGCTTTTTCATTTTTCTCTTTCTTTTCTTTTCTTTGCTCTCCCCCTGCTTCCTCACAGGGGGAGAGTTTCAGAGAAAATAAGTTGAGGTCAAATCAAAATGAAACACTAACTAGTTTTTGTTTTTAAACATATATTATTCGTTCCACAACTCCCACACTACCAAAAATCACACATGCTCACACACCCCACGGTGGTCTCGCCCCGTAACTTTAATAACAAACTCAGTTGTCACTTCTTGTTATAGTAACATCCTGATCCCCAAGTGAGAAAGTCGACACTCTCTCACTGGACTCCTGCCAAAAGTCCAGCAGCTTCCATTTCTCAGGTCACCCACACATCGTTAGCTCCCAGCCATAGTGAAGGCCCCAAAGAATCGCAAAGGTTCACCTCTGGAGAAAAATCTCGAGGTCGCCAACCCTGAGTGGGATGCCCCAGGAAGAGGGAACACCCTGAAATGGCCTTCGTTCCCTGCCAACCTCAGAGGAGGGGCAGGGGGCAAATCCACCCTCCTCTCTGCTTCCTGTGGCCTCACTGGAGAAATCGAGAGGGACCTGTGGCCGGCAGCACTGCTGGGTGGAGGATGAGGGGCCGGCTCTGTCCTGTGCACAGTCCTGGCTAGTATCAACCTGCCGTCCCCGAATGTGAGAACCTTTCGAGGCTTGCAGGGTGCCCTTCTCCTTTTTGTCATTTCTGTGGCAGAGAGAAAACGAAAATGGTGGGGCCAGCGGATGGAAGAGCGGTTACATTGCTAAACTCCCACGTGGTTGACTGCGGTTCAAATCCCAGGCCCAGTGGCTTGAAACTCGTGCCAAGTACATGTGCATGCATGCCCAAGATCTCAAGAGGAGAATGGAAGAAATTATTGTGGTGTGGCCATCCCTCCTAGGGGGTGATTTCTCACTTTCCCTCTGACTATCTCTGTCTCTCCCTCTCTGGTAAGCACATGCACCCTAAGGCAAGAAAAAAATTCTTTTAAAAAAATGGTGGTTAAGGCACTGGACTCCCATGTCTGACTGTGGTTCGAGTCCCGGACCTGGTAGTTTGAAAATCACACTGGGCATGTGTGCATGCATGCACACACTCGTAAGAGGAGAAAGAAAGAGAAGGGACTGCAGCACAGTCATACTCGCTGGGGTGTGATTTCTTGCTCTCCCTCTGTCTCTCCCTGGCAAGCTCATGTGCTCTGTGGCAAAAAACTTAAAAAAAAAAAATGAAAATGGAACCTAGAGAAACACAAACACAGTCTCCTGTTTAGGAAAGAACTGGGTTTTTTCCTCATAAAATTAAATTTTAATAGAAAATAAAATGTACAGGCTAGTCCCATGGCTTAGTGGGTAAGGGAGCTGAAGTCAGATTCCACATGACCAACTACGGTTTAAATCCTAGCCCTGACAGATTGAAAAACACCCCAGGCACATGTGCACACCCAAAATCCTGACAGGGAAGAGAAATAGAGAAGGGGTTACAGCATGACCGTGCCATTCCCTCTCCCTGTCTCTCTGTCAAGCACACAAGCCCTCTAGCCAAAAAAAAAAGAAAGAGGGACCAGCAGTTAGCGTAATGGCTATGTTGCTGGACTCCCACGTACTCGACCGCGGTTTGCGTCCCGGACCCGGTGGCTTAAACTCACGCCGGGCACGTGTGCATGAGTGCCCAAGATCCCAAGAGGAGAATGGAGGAGAAGGGATTGCGGCATGGCCATCGCCTCTGGGCGGTGATTTCTTGCTTTCTATCTCTCTGTCTCTTTCTGTCTGTCTGGCGAGCACACGCGCCCTATAGCAAAATCCTCTCCAAAAAAAGAAAGAAAGAAAGAAAGAAAACTTATTAAAAGTTTTCTAGGGACCAATAGTTGGCGTAATGGCTATGTCGCTGGACTCCCATGTAGTTGACCGCAGTTCAAGTCTCAAACCCGGTGGCTTAAACTCACACCAGGCACGTGTGCGTGTGTGCATGCCCAAGGTCCCAAGGGGAGAATGGAGGAGAAGGGATCGTGGCATGGCCATCCCCCCTGGGGGGTGACTTCTCACTTTCTGTCTCTCTGTCTGTCTTTCTGACAAGCGCACGTGCCCTATAGCAAAAACCTCTCAAAATAAAAGTTTTCTATAAAATAACTGTGCTTTTTCCCCCCCGGGACCTACAAGGGAAAGAATTGTGTTTTTTATAAAATCAGTGCCTCTCACAAACATGCTCTTATCCCTCCACAGAAAAGGTGGAGTCCCACTAGCTTCCTGTCACCCACCGAGGGCGGGAAGATGGCAACTGCGTAATCTCATGCCGCCACACCCGCAGCCACCCAGGGAGCTCACCGACATCTCAGCCCATGGGCACTGCGGAGAGGAAGCCAGGGAGCTTCTGCGTATGTGGCTTCTCTGAGAAATAGCCATAGTTCAAAGGTTCTGCAAAGATACTAAACCACCAAGCAAGTGTGGGGCACTCAAATTGCGAAGTCACTGGGAGAATCCTCCCCCCAGGGGGCAATGGGCGAGCTGAGGCACCCACACCCCTACACCCCCACACCCCTACACCCCCACACCCCTACACCCCCACACCCCTACACCCCCACACCCACACGACAGCCAGGATGAAACCAATGGCCACAGCTGTAACAAGCCACTTACCTGAGCCAAGTCACTCACTACCAAAGCTGAGCCTCTTTAAATAGTTTATAGAGATGTCAACTCTTAACCGGAGTATCAATTTCTACATGAGATTCCTTGCCTCTTAACGTTCAAGTTTAACCGTGTTTAGGACGCCTTGGAAGCCTGGGACCAGCCGACGGCATAATGGTTATGTCACTGGATTCCTACGTAGCTGACCGTGGTTTGAGTCCAGGACCCAGTGGCTTAAAACTTACCCTGAGATGGGATTGTGGCATGGCCACCACCCACTCGGTGGCAAGCATATCCCACTCTACTTTCAAAAAATCTCTCTAAAAATAAAAAAAGGAAGTCCAAGGACATACAGTAATTTAGGGTTTAAGTTAATTTATTGATTTCTTCCAGGAGAGAGAGTTTTTAATCACTGGTTTGTTTCATTACAAATGTAATATTCATCCTTTATAGAAAATTTGGAAAATATAAAGTTTTAAGATGATTAAAATCACCCTTAAGCCCACCCCCGGAAAGATATCCTTTATAATCCCTATTTCCTTCCAATCTTGTTTCCATAAACATAGGTGTGGCGTATGTGTGTGTTCGTATGTTTTACGGTTTAACGTATGGTAACTTTCCAAATGGAATCCTGCCCCAGTAGACTCCACGTGAAGACCCTGGTCAGACGGGCACCCAGCCCCGCTCAGCCATGGCGTCTGCACCAGGGGCAGCCTTGCCTCCTCTGCTGCCCTGCACGGTGACACGACATGACCCGTGACTGGATCTTATAGTGAGGTTACAGCTCCTGTGGTGTTGGGGTATTGAGGAGGGTCTCAGAACACATCCCAGCAAGCGCCCAGGGTCGACTGCAGCGAGGAGAGTGCGTGTCCCTACGCGGTGCACCCTGCTGTTCCCATCGCACCACAGTGCTGTCACAGAGATCACAAAGCACTCATAAATCTTCCGTGCGACTCACTGTAAAGAGCAAGTGTCAGGTCCCAAACTGTGTAAACACAGCTGGTACACAGTAAAACTATTTAGATACTACACATATTTATTTTGTTTTTCATATCCCATACTGTAACAGCACCTAGTATACAGTGAACGTGGAATGAAAGACCAATATTATTAACTGTGACACTGAACTAATTTATATAGACCCAAAATAAAGTGTCACAATAAAATGAAAAACTACAAAATTATACTATTTGAAATCTATATAGAGAGAAAAAAATTCAACCTCTGAAGAACTATTTTACAGTTCCGAGTCCGTATACCAGGCAGGATAGCTCAGCAGCGACACCTTGTGGCGAAATCTTTAATTCCCAGCAGCAGAGAAGACCCGGGGAAGCAGGAAACAAGAGCCGGCATAGAGCATGTTCCACCCATCCAACAGGTGAAGCAGACGGGTAGTACACGACAGAGGGCTGGGTGCCAAGGTCCCCTGCGTAACTTAACTCCATGGGGATCAATAAGATCTATCAAATAGGGATTCAGGAAAAAACACCATAGGAAGCACAACCCAGTACTCCGTCTAACAGACCGTATCTACAAATACTGATTGAGTTATGGCACAATGACTAGGTGTTCCAAAACGTGCCTCCTGGCAGGACAAGAGCAAGGGGAATCATTCAGCTGCCTCCAGAAAGACCACCTCAGTAGGAGAGTATCCTCAAATTCATTTGCACAGCAATCTTTTAGAGAGGCTGTATTCCAGGAAAATGCAATTTAAAACTCTGAACCCTGCCATTGTTTTCCACAGCAGACTCAAGGTCTTCTAAGAGGAGATAATAAGCTTTAAGAAACAGGGACTAGCAGATGGTCTAATGGTCGCATTGCTGGTCTCCCACATGGTCAACTGTGGTCTGAGTCCCAGACCCAGCAGCTTAAAACTCACCCCGGTCAAGTGAGCATGACCAAGATCCCAAGAGGGAATGGAGGAGAAGGGATTACGGCATGGCCATCCCCCCGAGGGGTGATCTTTCACTTTCTGTCTCTCTGATTCTGCACACACGCTCTATAGCAAAATCTTTGAAAGAATTAAAAAAGAAATAAAGAAATGGACCAGCAAGTACTCTGGTGGTTGAGGTGCTGGACTCCCACATGGTCAACCCACAGTTCAAATCCTGGACCTGATGGCTTGTTTTCTCACTTTTCCTCTCTTTCTCTCTCTCTGTCTCTCTCTGGTCAAATTAAAATAATAATAATAATGAATAGAATTAAACAAATAATTATTTTTTAAAAATAAGAAGAAATGAGGATGAGGGCACAGCAGCCATGGTGCTGGTAGTAATAGGGAGTCACATGCCAACTGCGGGTCTGTATCTCAGTTCGGCCTGAGACACACCGGTGTGCTTGCATACAGGATCTGAACCAGCTAGAGGACTGAGGAAGGGGGTCGCAGTGTGAGGAGACCCTGTCGAGGATGCCTGTCTCTCACTTTGATTAAAGAAAGAAATTTAAACAAAAAGAAAATGTATACTATCATACACAGACTTGCTCAGTTCCTTGGGCCCCCAAAGTAAAGCAGAACTCAAGTCAGAAATGAGCATTGAGGGGGAATGTGGTTCACAGCATAGCTACCCAAAATCAACCAGACCAAGTGAAAGGCCTCAATGAGAAATGAACATTCTGAAAATTGTTTTCCAAAGTTATGCAATGAGGGGCTTGGCAGGATGTGTCTAAGTATGGGTATAGAAAGCAAATATTTGCAGTTTTAATTCTGTTCCAAGCATTTCATCCCAAGGCTTGTGAATGGGGAAATCAATGTTCCCCCAATCAATCAATCAATGGGGTAATGCCCCACCCCCACCACTGCCCCAGGAGGCTTAAAGAACTAGAAGGGCAAAAATATTTAGCATATGTTGTGTGTGTGTGTGTGTGTGTGTGTGTGTGTAAATTCGTTTATTTCTTCCATGAACTAGAGACAAAGTTAATAAACATCCCCACTATACCATACATAATAAACATCCCCACTATACCATACAGTCATGTGTGACGTTGCTGTCACCATTCCTGACAAAAAGAAGAAGCAAGGCTCTGCAAGCTGCAGACTGAGTGGCTGAGCTGTGCTCAGTGCCTCTCTGACCAGGGCCTTCACATGGGACCCCCAGGAGCAGCATTGCAACTCAGGCTACAGGAAAATCACAATACATTAAACCATAACACAGGAATATAAATCAAGGTTCACTAATAACACTCTTCAAAATAAGAAGACTTAGCCACCCTTGGTGACTAAGGCAATAACATACTGATCGGCAGTGCTGGAAGTCACGTGGCCAACTGCAGGTTCACAACCGCCATCAACCAGAAACATGCCGGGGAGTGCACAGGCACATTTAAGACCCTGCCTAGCTGGAGGGTAGGGGGAGCAGCTAGTGGCATGATAAGGCCCTGTCAAGGGTGCCTGTCTCCCTCCCACTTTCTCTCATGAAAGAAACAAAATTTAAGAAGTAGTTTAAGAGGGCAGTGGGTGGCATGGTGGTTAAGGCACTGGACTCCCACATGGCAAACCACAGTTTGAGTCCCAGATCTAGTGGCTTGTTTTCTCACTTTCTCTCTCTTAATATGGTGAAGGCACATGCTCTATAACAAATTGAAAAATAATAGTAGTGTTAAATAAAATTAAATAATTTTTTAAAAAGTAGTTTTTAAATAAGAACATGTGATACTATCATAGCAATGCTGTCATCCCAAGAAAAAGACAGATATTAAGATTTATTTGAGAGGTTCATAAATAAAGTTTTAGTCATATCTAATTGGTTTACATGAAGACTTCTGAAATAAATTTAATCTCTAAAATAAAGCAACAATAAAAGTGTATGCTTTTAAAAACTCCAATAAAAATGCAGAAAAAGAATAAATTAATTTTTGTTTTTATTTTCAACTGAATTATTTATTTATTTATTTTATTCCATTTGTTATTACTATTATTTTTTAATTTGACCAGAGACAGACAGAGAGAGAAAGAGGGAAAGCGAGAAAGCAAGCTGCCAGGCCCGGGACTAAAACTGCAGTCGGCCATATGGAATTCTAGTGCCTTTACCCACCACACCACCTGCCGGCCCCAAGAATATTCTTTACATTAAAAACATCATTTGTGAGGCCGGCATGTGTCGTGGTGGTTAAGGGCGCTGGTCTCCCACATGGTCGACTACGGTTTGAGTCCCAGACCTGGTGGCTTGCTTTCTCACTTTCCCTCTCTCTCTCTCTCTCACTCTGTCCCTCTCTGGTCAAATTAAAATAAATAAATAAATAAAGTTAAATTTTTTTAAATAAAATTCTTTTAAAAAAATTACTTGGGGGCTGTCAGGTGGTCTGGTGGCTAAGGGTGCTGGACTCCCACATGGCTGACTATGGTTCAAGTCCCAAACCTGGCACCTTGCTCTCTCTCTCTCTCTCTCTCTTTCTACCCATCTCTGGTCAAATTGAAATAAATAAATGAATGAATAAATAAAGTTATATAAAAGAATTTTTTAAAAAGTTACTTGTGGGGTCAGCAGATGGCATAGCAGTTACATTGTTGGACTCCCACAAGGCCGTCTCAGTTCAAGTCTCAGAACCAGTGGCTTGAAACTCAGGTTAGGCACATGTGTATGCGAGCCCAAGAACCCAAGAGGAAAATAGAGGAAAAGGGATTGCGATGTGGCCATTCTCCCTTGGGTTTCTCACTTTCCTTCTCACTGTCTCTGTCTCTTTCTCTGACGAGCATGCAACATAAGACAGAAACCTCTAAAAATAAAAAATACATACATACACACATACATTACTTGTAGTCTTTTTAGACTAAGTACTAGATACTTGTTAGGTACATTTATACTTTCAATTCATTTGCTCTCCCATCAACCTAATGATGACGATAACTGCTCTATTATTTAAATAATATAATTTTTACCAAACTTCCAATATATTGTTTGATCTAGTCCTCAAACAAGCCTGTAAGTTATCATAATCCTAAATGCTCTCCGATTTTATATCCGTACTTTCCAGGTAAACACATTATACCCAGAGAGTTCACAGCTCTCCTCTTGCCTGAAAACTAAGTTTGCCGAGTGACAGAGTACGGCCCCAAAGAGAATGCCTCTATTTTTATAAAAACTGTGGTGTGCCCCCCCCCCCCCCGGGAGTGATTTCTCACTCTCTCTCTCTCTCTCTGTCTCTCTCTGGCGAATGCAAGCACTCTATGGCAAAAACCTAAAAATAAATAAATGAATACATGTTGGGGTGAGGGATTTCTTTTTTCCAAGAAAAGACAGGTAAAATTACTGGAGCCCCTCTGCCACAAGATGGCAGACCTCAGCAACAGCGAAGCAGAAGCTGCATTTTCCCATCCAAAGACTGGCTGAGAGAGGCCCACATCAGAGCAAATGCTTAACCCCAAATGAAAACCCTGTGGTTTCCCAACACACCTTTGACACATAAAGCAGGGACCCTTCCCCTCCCACGGAAAGGGCAATACTGAGCAGGTTTAACACCTTCCAACCCTTCCACACAAACACTAAAAACAACCTACACTTACACATCTTTGACATGGTCTCCAAACCCAAAGTCAAAATAGAAAATCAAAGCGGAAATCAAAACCAAGACCAACTGGTAAAGATCAAGGGTCGCCACTGGCTGAAGGGCCACAGGGCAGTGCTCCCTGCCCAGCTGAGCCCACACTCACCTCGGCGGCCAACAGCAGGTACAGGGGTGTTAAGGCGGGCACTCGCGTCACGGCACAGCTTATGCCAAGTGCTGTCAGGATCTCCTTAAGTACTTCGTATCTTCTAATATTGCTTGATTTGAGTAAATTAAAATCTTCTTGAGTTTGCACTTCTGAAGAGCTGGGAGGTAGTTCTAAGTGTACCTGAAGGACAAAGATGCCACTTTGTAAGTTGGGGCCACATGTAGACACTAAGAACTCAGTTTCTTCACCAATTTTTCTGAAAACTTGAATACAAATTTCTTATAATACCATGTAAATTCTGAACCTGAATATTTGGGGGTTTTGGTTTTTGTTTTTTGGGGGTTTTTTGGAGAGATTTTTGCTATAGGGCGCGTGTGCTTGCCAGAAAACAGAGAAAGAAAGAGAGACAGAAAGCGAGAAATCACCCCCCAGGGGGGATGGCCACGCCGCAATCATTTCTCCTCCATTCTCTTCTCGGGCTCTTGAGCACGCACACACACATGCCCAGCATGAATTTAAGCCACCGGGTCCAGGACTTGAACCGCGGTTGACTACATGGGAGTCCAGCGACATAGCCATTACGCCAACTGCTAGTCCTTGAACCTGAATATTTGGAAAGTAATGGCAAACAATAAAAGATTCAAAAGAGCCTATTGAAATCATGGCTGTTGGGCCGAGAGGTCATGGTGGAAAAACCCTGCATGTCATCAAACACTTTCCAGGTTCTGATATCTGATATTTATCACTGATCAGTCGTGAGACTTTGGGAAAGTAACTTAACTTGGTTACAGGACCAAGACACTGAGAAACACTTATGTGCAGAACCCAAAGAGGTCGCTGCTAAATTGGAACAGGAGGAATCGAGTCATGCTGGAAACATCTGTCCTACATGTTAGTCCGAACCGGGAAGCAGTACTGGGAGGACAGTACTTTCACTCATCACTTTAAGACTGTTTGCAGGGGGGCCAGCAGGTGGTGTAGTGGTTAAGGCTCTGGATTCCCACATGGCTGACAATGGTACAAGTCCCAGATCCAGCACTTAAAATCACGCCAGGTCCATGTGCATGCGTGTGAAAATCCTCAGTGGAGGAGGGACTGCAGCATGGCCACGCCCCCTAGGCGGTGATTTCTCACTTTCTCTCTCTCACCAGAGAGTGCACATCATAGCAAAACAAACAAAAAAGAGTGCTTACGGGAATTCAGATAGCCAGTGGGTGGTGGCAAGGCTGACCTACATGGGAAAGTACGAGGTTCTCCCCCAAAAGCATCCCTGAGCTTTCCCGGCACGTGCCCTGGTCTAAGATGGCTGAAATGGGGTGAATGGCTCCCAGACTCTGTCGGGGGTACTGTCTGTCTCTCTTGCCCATAGAAAAATTACACAAAACAAAAAGAGGCCTTTCTGGTGCCCATAACAACCTCTATTCTATGTTTAAATTTGTGTTATTCTGAGTGGGCAGAGAGGTGCGCTTCATTTTGCTTTGTTTTGCCTATCGTACGGCAAAGCTTCTAGCCTGTTATAGGAGTCTTATGAAAAATAAAAAGCATGGGAACCAGCAGTTGGCCTAATGGCTATGTCGCTGGACTCCCACGTAGTCGACCGCGGTTCGCGTCCCGGACCCGGTGGCTAAAAACTCACGCCGGGCGCATGTGTGTGCGTGCCCAAGATCCCGAGAGGAGAATGGAGGAGAAGGGATTGTGGTGTGACCATTCCCCCCGGGGGTGATTTCTCGCTTTCTGTCTCTATGTCTCTCTCTGTCTGTCTGGCGAGCGCACGCACCCTATAGCGAAAAACCTCTCCAAAAAAATAATAATAATAATAATAATAAAATAAAAAGCATGAGATCAGCCTTTAGGCAACTTAAATGTCTCATTTCTCATCCAAGCCTTAACCAAGCCAAATATTCTATCCAGATATATCGCCCAAAATGGTTCAAATGTTAGAAGTTAAGGTCATTCTAAAAAGGTTAGCAGAACACTGTCCAACACAGTCCCCAAACTACAGCTGACCACTGCAGCTGGCCACTGCAGCTGCTCCACCCAGGACAGCACACACCCGCCAGTGTGCAGAGGAGAGGTCCGGAGAGGAGGAGGCTGAAACCTCTAAGGGATCTGCCACCCACATAGTGCCCCCAAGTCCTAAGCATGAGCCTCTGTTCTCCGTGGTGGTGCACCACTGGCAAGGCGGCAGGTCCCCTTTAATGCATGTGAGCACCTAACTATGCCAGAGGTCAGCCCTCACAGGTGGCAGGAATAGCACAAGCAAGGTTGTGTTCCCACCTAAGCCTGGGAGAGGAGGGAACACACGGGCTCACTAGGCAGGGTGCGTACACGGATATTTGAGAAGCACACGGAGTGAATGTACTGAACTCCGTTCACGTGAGAAAGACGCGAAGTGATGGGACCAGCAGTTAGCGTAATGGCTATGTCACTGGACTCCCATGTAGTCGACCGCGGTTCGAGTACCGGACCCAGTGGCTTAAACTCACGCCGGGCGCATGTGCATGAGTGCCCAAGATCCCGAGAAGAGAATGGAGGAGAAGGGATTGCGGCGTGGCCATCCCCCCGGGGGGTGATTTCTCGCCTTCTATCTCTCTGTCTCTGTCTGTCTGTCTGGCGAGCACACACGCCCTATAGCAAAAATCTCTCCAAAAAAAAAAAAAAAAAAGAAAGATACAAAGTGGAAACCTGCAATCAGGCTGCAGGCAGGTCTCTGAGATTCAGGGCATAGGGAAAAGATTACCACTGAGCCTGGGAGAACTGCTTTTCTCATCTTTATTCACAACAGAGTTTCCGCATGTGCATGAGAGAGTGAGAGAGCAAGAAAGTGAGAGAGAGGAGCATCCTCCACAAAGTCTGGCCATGCCACAATCCCCTTCCTCAGTTCCTTCAGGCCACTGAATCCTGGACACCTGCATGCATGCCTGACATGTTTCAGGCTGACCAGAGCCGAGGTGTGCCCCTAGTGTAAGCCTGAAGCCTTCCCAATGGCCTTTCCAAAACCTCCTTCGTTTACGAAGCAATCCAGGGTGCTTTTACCTGGTGTGCCTTCACCCTCCTCATCACTCAGGGATCAACACTGCACCCCAGTGTGACAGCTGTCTCAGCCTGCCTTGCCAATATTCCCGTGTTCTCTCACACCACCAATGAAATCTTGACACGTATAATTCTGTCTTGGCATCTACTTCTCTGAGGATCCAGGTTAACCCCTTCATCATTAACAAATTTAATAAGAAAATGGCAGAGAAAATTTTGACATTACATGAATATCACAGATCTCACAACATAATCTCAGCCAGGATTTGAACCAAGATCACCATGTGGGATCTGGCTTCTATTGAGCAGCACATTACCACTGCACCACAGAGCCAGTTTACAGTTGCTTTTGTTTCCTAGCTGGAGGTCTTCAAATGTAGGTGCTTCCACAATGGAAATGGCTCTGCACTCTGAATGAACAGAGGCAGAACAACACACAAGAATATGCACGTGGCAGCTGTGCTCCTGGTCTCGCCCTCTGGTTGTTTCCATAGTGAAGGGTCGGTGCAGAAGCTTCAAGTTGTTTGTGGAAAAATGGAATAAACTACAAGTTTGTTTTTATGCAGAAACTTTGAAATCCATTTTTTTATATAATATACATTTCTATGAACTTTTTAAATTACCCCCCCCCCCCCCATATTTCTGTAACTTGGCTTCTTCTAAAATTAAGGCTTTTTAACTGACCTAAAAGCCAGAACTACAAATGTCTCCAGTCACAAATGGAGGAAGGAAAGTGCTACTGGCTTCAGGTGGGCAGACACCAGAGATGCTGCTGAACACCCTAAAATGCACAGGACTGCCCCTGACCTCAGGAAGTCTCTGGCCCAGAATGTCGACAGTGCCTTGGTTGAGAAACTCTGCTTTAAAAGCAGATTTAAAAGTAGACCCATTTCTGCCCTGTGTAAAACTAAATAAGAAAACAAAATCTGGGGGCCAGCAGATAGCATAGTGGTTATGGTGCTGGACTCTCACATGGCCAACCACAGTTTGCGTCCCAGACCAGTGGCTTGAAAAATCACACTGACGGGAACCAGCAGTTAGCGTAATGGCTATGTCGCTGGACTCCCACTTAGTCGACCGCGGTTCACATCCCGGACCCGGTGGCTTAAAACTCACACCGGGCGTGTGTGCGTGCGTGCCCAAGATCCCTAGAGGAGAATGGAGGAGAAGGGATTGCGGCGTGACCATCCCCCCTGGGGGGTGATTTCTCACTTTCTGTCTCTATGTCTCTCTCTGTCTGTCTGGCGAGCGCACGCGCCCTGTAGTGAAAACCTCTCCAAAAAAAAAGAAAAAGAAAAAGAAAAAAATCACACTGGGTACGTGTGTGTGAGTGCCCAAAATCCCAGGAAGAGAATGGAGGAGAAGAGATTGCAACATGCCCACCACCCACTCCCAGGAGTGATTTCTCACTTTCCCTCTTTCTTTCTCTCTTTCTGTTCTCCGGCAAGTGCATGCACCCTATGGCAAAAATCTTTAAAAAAAAAAAAAAAAAAAAAAGGAAGAAAACACAATCTGGTTCAGCCCCATAGCCTAGTGGTTCAGGAGCCAGATTTCATAGGGCCAACCATGATTCAAATCCTGGCGTGGCAGCTTGAAAAACATGCCAGGTGCATGTCCATGCCCCAAATCCCAACAGGATGGGGAAATATAAGAGAAGGGATTGCAGTATGACCACACTTCACTGGGAGGTTCTTTCTCTCTTTCTCTCCTGTGCTTGCTCTCTAATAAATACATGTGTCCTCTAGCAATTAAAAGCAAAAGAAACAAAAAAGATACAAAATCTTTTCAAGTCCATTTTAGAGACTTTATTATTGGGACAACTTCAGGCCAAGCTCCTAGTCCACTTACCAGTCAAATATCATCCCTCGTCCACAGCCTCAAGTCATCCCTGCAAACTTGATCAATACAGCAACCAAAGGAACAACAGTTCCTCCCTTTATGATCATAAATGGCAAAGGCATCAAATATGCAGCTTACTTGGCTGGGAAACCACCACCTAGCATGCAGCTGTGTTTGTCCTTGAAGTACTTTGCCTCCTCTTATTGGGTTACATCATTAATAGATTTATTACAAAGATGAAGACTATGAAATTGAACAGGGGAAGGGGAAATTACCCAGTCTGTGATAATATTTATTACTTTATCTCAGCAAGGTATCACAATGACACAAGCCTGGGGAGAAAACAGAGACCCTGTCACACGGAAGACTGGAAGTCATTTAAAATCAAAAATGACATTCTAATCCTCTGCATCTGATTTGTGAAGCTGCATCATATTGCCTTTTTTTCCTAGAGCAATGTACTGGAGTATCAAATTTTATGATGGTAAAGGGGTCAATTTAAATGGTGCGGCGAGCAGATTTGCTGTGTAACTTGGAGAAATGGATCACAGCAGTGCCGAATCAATTTTCTAGTACAAGTCTGCACACAGGGGTGGTAAAATTCGCTCTTCAGAACTGAAATATGGTGCTAGGAAGTCAGGTTTTTAACTGGATTTTCTGAGTATGCACAGTTACTATAGTTACCATATTTGCAGAGAAAAAGATAAGAGGAACATTTAGTAGGCCTCTAATAACC
The DNA here is from genome assembly GCA_026018925.1 of Tupaia tana. Lineage (NCBI taxonomy): Eukaryota > Metazoa > Chordata > Mammalia > Scandentia > Tupaiidae > Tupaia > Tupaia tana. The sequence goes on along the minus strand of JAKSZU010000001.1, from coordinate 142,801,909 downwards.
CCCTCGTGTGGCTTGTAGTACTTACAGGAACTTACTTGGCTGGGCATGTTCATCTGTCCTGACACCCAACTTTCTTAAGTTTAGTCATTAAAATCTTAAATTTTAATCTTTAATTCTCTTAAGAACAAATGAGTGGGATTTAGAATAGAAAAAAAACAAATAAATTAGATCCCCTTAAAGAATGTTTTCTCAGAAAACTTAAAGACTTAGAAAGGCTGGATAGACACATCATGAAAGCAGAACGAAAGTAAATGATTTTCAATATCAATAAAATGATCTCTATAATAAAACAAAACCTATTGCACTCATCCTGGGAACTCTTCTGTACAAAATACCTACATCTACTTTTCGCATCTGATTATCACATCCTTAAGGACAAAGGAGTGTCCTTGTAACAAAAACTTGCCCTGACGCACTACAAGATACGCAGTAAATGATACAGAATTCTGAAATAGCCTATCCGCACTTAAACCAACAAAAGAAATCAAGAAAAAGAAGAGAGAAATGAAACGAAATAAAACAAAGCAACAAAATAACAGAAGACCCAAAGGACCTCCTAAGCAGGGAAGGAAATTAGCATTTTTCCTTCATCCTTTTTCCATTTTTTCCTTATCTATGTATTAATATGCCATAAATCTAAATAATTTCAATAGTCTTTTTTTTTTTCTTTTCTTTTTCTTTTTTTTGGAGAGATTTTTGCTATAGGGCGCGTGCGCTCGCCAGACAGACCGAGACAGAGAGACAGAAAGAGAGAAATCACCCCCCAGAGGGGATGGCCACACCGCAATCCCTTCTCCTCCATTCTCCTCTCAGGATCTTGGGCGCGCACGCACACGCGCCCGGCGTGAGTTTTAAGCCACCGGGTTCGGGACTCGAACCACGGTCGACTACGTGGGAGTCCAACGACATAGCCATCACACTAACTTCTGGTCCCAATTTCAATAGTCTTTTATTTGAAATTTTTCTTGGCACTTATATTTTAAGAGTGAAAAACCATAAGAAAAAAATTGAGGATTTGAAAATGTTTTTAACACTAACTACTCCAGCAATCAGAGGCAATAGTTTAACGTGATGGTCACTAGTGTTCGAAATCACCACCCCAAGGTACTCAACTTCCTATGTTAAATAAAGGCTTAATAGCCCAGCCATGGTGGCACACAGGTAGCACCACGTTTGGGAGGCTGGTAGCCACATGGGAGGGCCAGGTTCAGTTCTGGGGCCAATCTGAACATGCCAAGCACACCTATAATCTCAACTGAGATGGAGACGCTGAGGCAGGAGGATCACAACATGAGGCCCTGTCAAAATACTCTCTCTTGGGAACCAGCAGTTAGCGTAATGGCTATGTCGCTGGACTCCCACGTAATCGACCGAGGTTCGCGTCTCGGACCCAGTGACTTACAACTCACGCCGGGCGCGTGTGCGTGCGTGCCCAAGATCCCGAGAGGAGAATGGATGAGAAGGGATTGCGGCGTGACCATCCCCCCTGGGGGGTGATTTCTCGCCTTCTGTCTCTATGTCTCTCTCTGTCTGTCTGGCGAGCGCACGCACCCTATAGCGAAAAACCTCTCCAAAAAAAAATACTCTCTCTCCCTCTTTCTCCCCCCACTTTCCTTCTTCCCTCCCTGTCTCATAAAGGAATAAATAAATAAATAATGGCTCACTATATGTACTTTTTTAGATTTATTCATTTATTTGTTGTGATTTTCAAGCTACTAGGTCTGGGACTTGGGTGACGATCGCCACGTGGAAATCTAGTGCCTTAACCACCATGCCACCTGCTGGCCCATGGCTCAATTATATTAACCATGGGGTAGACCAATGTATTTTAGAAAGATTATTACCAGTAAAAAACAAAACAAGAAAGAATTTTCTAGCTAATCCTTGGTTAACCAGAAATTTCAATTAATCATACACCGTCTGCCTGTTCCTCCATCACAAGTATTTTGGTTAATCAGGGTCATCACGGGACCAGCAGATACTGGACTCCCATGTAGCCGATCACAGTTTGAGTCCTGGAACCAGTGGCTTAAAACTCACGCCAGGTGAGAATGGAAGCAGAAGGGAGGAGAAGGGATTGATGCCCATGCCCCCTGGGGGGGGGGGGGGTGACTTCTCACTTTCTGTTTCTCTGTCTTTCTCTGTATCTCCAGCAAGTGTCCAAGAAAACAAATATCTAAAAAATAAAAAAGTAAAAAAATCAGGGTCATCATGAAAGCCCTGAACTAGTAACTAAGCCTTCTGTTCACCATTAGCAAAAGCTTCCAGCTGTCAAGAGGAACCCACTGTCAAAAGGAACCCACAGCAGACAAACTCTTTAAAAAAAAAAAAAAAAAATGATGCCAGAGGGCGTATGCACTCTATCAGAGGCAGACAGAGAGACAGAGAGAGAGGGAGAGGAAGAAAGCATCTCCTAATGGGGTGTGGTCATGCCACAGTCCCTTCCCCCCCCCATTTCTCCATCCTTTCAGGATCTGGGTCACAGATGCACATGTGCCATGTTTTTCAAGCCACTGGGGCCAAATTCAAATAATGCAGTTGGTCAGTGGGAGCTGGCTCCCTTCACTACCAGTCCATGGAGCTGGGCCAGCACACAAGCTCTTGAAACCTCCAAATACACAGCCTTTAAGAGCACATTCCTTCTCAAAGATACCCACAGATCATCAAATGGACATCACCCTCAGTACCTGGCAAAGAATAGCTTCTCCTCCACACGTTCCAAAAGGCACCTGCACAATTGTTCTGTCTTTATCCACATTCTCCAGGTGGCCGTGGAGCTTGCCGGGGCCGAGCTGTTCTCCAGGGCCCTCCTCATAAATGCAGCCACTGCTCAGGACACTGAGCCTCACCTCACTATGGTCAGCCTTAGAGAAAACCAAGCTCTGGACTGTTCTCTGCAGTGTGCCCTTGCTTGTCACCTGAAAACCACCAAACACGAAGGGCGAAGACAGGCCCAACACCTTCCCTCCCTGAGAGAGAAAGGCCATGAACTTCTGGTGCAGGTCTTTGGGAATGGAGCTGCAGGTAGCAATGACCAATAGCACACAGTTGTCTGGCCACGGGTCTCTAAGAGCACTTTCCTCCAACAGCTGGTACAGCAAATAACTGTCGGTGTCCACACAGTCAGTCAGAACCGAGCAGACCTGCTGGAACCGGCCGAGGGCTTCCTGGGAGTCAGGGCCCACGTACAGCAGGATGTTGGGTGCCTTTCCTGAGATGTTGACTCTCTTCCCTTCACTTTTAGGAAGGAGCTCATCAGAAACACCCTCCACACTGCTGTTGTAAGGAAGATCCGGAATGTTCTCTGCAGATGCGAACTTCACTGACTCGATGGTGCTGCTCTCAAGTTCTAAGCACTCATGGCAACTAGAGAGATGGAGGTGAGGATGCACAGTGGAGCCCCCTTCCCTGCTACCATCCTCTACAGGTTCATCCCCAGAGGCACTGCCTCCGTTCTGCTTGGAGTCTTCACCAAGAGCCTTCGGGTCATCTTCGCCAACATGCTCCATGACATCCCGCTCACGCTTAATCTCAACAGACGGTTCAGGGTTCTGCTGAAGAATCTGTGCTTGCTTATAGGAGGCCTGATCCTTAAGTTCTGTCAGAGTAGAATCCTGCAAGGTCACAGCTAAAGCATGAACAGGAAAGGTAATTAATTGACACTTCTCATTTGACATGTAGCGGAGTCCAAGAAGCCCAGTGTGCTCACGGCTCCCAACTGCAGCCCCACTTCTACATCCTCTGAACCACATAACTGCCCCCACCTGCTGAGAGAGTGCCCCTGAACACCCCATGCAGAATCCCCAATGCCACAACATCTTTGCTATACAAATCTGAGAACCTAAGATCTCAATATGGGCTGGTGAAGAACATGAGATTCAGGGACGTGATTTTGCCTACTTACTTATAGACTCAATGGCTTGGATGTGTTCTCCTATAAAATAATGAAACAGAAATAAAGAGGCCACATGTTGGGCCAGCAGGTGACGTGGTGGTTAAGGTGTTGGATCCCATATGGCCAAGTGCATGGTTTGAGTCCTGAACCCAGCTTGAAAAACACACTGGGGGGAACCAGCAGTTAGCGTAATGGCTATGTCGCTGGACTCCCACGTAGTCGACCGCGGTTCGCGTCTCGGACCCGGTGGCTTACAACTCACGCCGGGCGCGTGTGCGTGCGTGCCCAAGATCCCGAGAGGAGAATGGAGGAGAAGGGATTGTGGCGTGACCATCCCCCCTGGGGGGTGATTTCTCGCTTTCTGTCTCTATGTCTCTCTCTGTCTGTCTGGCGAGCGCACGCGCCCTATAGCGAAAACCTCTCAAAAAAAAAAAAAAAAAAAAAACACACTGGGCACGTGTGTGTGTGTGCCCAAAATCCTGAGAGAATGGAGGGAAAGGGATCGTAGCATGCCATCCCCTTGGGGGATGATTTATCATTTTTCCTCTCTCTGTCTCTCTCTCTGCCAAGCACAGTCACTCTGTAGTAAAAATTTTTTTTAATTAAAAAAAAAACCATATCTAGTGACATATCCAAGCATGCCCCAGGGACAAGCCTCTCTCAGGATACCTCAGAGGATCAACGGGGAGAAGGGTCTTTGGAGTGTCTTGTTTAAGGACTGGAATATAAGTTTACAATCACTGATTCAAAAAAACCTTCATCAAGCACATGCTGTGCATCTTATGTGGTTCATGGCAGAAGGGAAATTAAGTGATTTACATACATTTCTAGACCTGATAAGGGTCATATCTGCTTGTTTGAAATAAAGACTTTCATAGACATAGAAAGCCCGCTTCTAAGTTTAATTAATGAAGAATGGCCATGTTTTCTGAAAAAAAAAGGTTTGTCCCAAAAAATCATGATATGCATATTTTAAGTAAAAGGTTTTTGGAGTTAGAACTTCACAGTGACACTAGCTATGGTTCCCATTCATTCAGAACTGTAGCCTGGAAACTAGTTACACTATACTAGATTGCCTGGAACAGGCCCAGCTGTGGTGTCACAGACAGCAGGGCACTGCCGCACGATGCTGGGGTCACATGGGAAGGCCCAGGATCCGATCTCAGGTTGACCTAAATACACCAAGTGTACTGATGATCCTTGCTGGCTGGAAGACCAGGGGGAATCACGGTGTGACAAGATCCTCTTGGGGATCTCTATCTGTCTGTCTCTCTCATTAAAAAATAAATCAACTTAAAAATAAACTTGCACAAAATAAACGTCATATAGGTTCTGAATCTGAGTACTATCTCATGTGCCTCATAGCACAGTGGTAAAGCCCTGTATGTAGGGAGCAGGACCTCACGGTTCAAGCCCTGGCCCCAGAAGCTTGAAAAATACATAAGCTCATGTGTACATGTGCCCAAAATCCTGACAGGATGAAGTAATGGAGGAAAAGAGGATTGCAGTGTGATCATGCCCTATTCTCTTTCTTCTCTCTTTCTCTTTTTGGTGAGCACACCAAAAAGTGCTCGCTCTCTCTCGCTCGCTCTCTAGTGAGCGCACAAGCCCTCTTGCAATTAAAAGCAAGCAAGCAAGCAAGCAAGCAAGCTAAATGTCATCTCATGGACAACACAGTTATGAGAAATTCTAGTTTAAGAAATTTAATAAACTCTAAAGATGCACTCAGGGATAAGTCCTCCAACTCCGAAAGTACTTGGCATATGTACGTATTGTAACTACTATGTTAAATCCAACCTGCTGATGTCAGTAAACTGAATCTAAATATCACCCTTCAGTCACATCAGTAGGAGCCTCAACAGCCCTCAAACTAGGCACCAGTAACTCCTGATGTCCTATGACGACGGAAATGTTCCTCAAAGTTACTCACACGTGATCTTCTGGGGCACCAGTCCATTATCCATCTGGAGTCTGTCTTCCATAAATGCCACCCCCAGCTTGCTGAAGTTGTCCACACTTGCTTCAGCAATTAATTGATAAGGATCCCCAGGTCTGCAAGCTAATGGCAAGCAACAGTCTGACCACTTTACAATCTAGAAAAAGCAGGTGAAGGAGAAGGAACAAAAAGAGAGGTTAAGTTTTCTCTTTAAGCAGCTACTATGTTTTTCCCTTCAGGTTTCCCATCACTAAATTATAGTTGAACATAACACATTACTGCATGTTTTATTAATATCAAATTGTCTGGGCTCAAATTCATTTCTACCTGACAACAGTGCTTACAAAGCACTAAATAGAACTCTCTCATTTAAACTGACATCTCAACTGTTTTTCCAGAAAGTAAAAGGGGAAAAGGTCCTTCCTGTAAAAACACTGTAAAAAGAAAACATTCAGGAACAAGTAACAGGATGTGCCAGCTCCATAGTGCAGTGGTTAAGAGAGCTGGATCCCACGTGGCTGACCATGGTTTGAGTCCCAGCCCCAGTGGTTTGGAAAACATGCCAGGCATATGCTCATCATGTGCCTAAAATCCTGACATAAGGGAGAAATGGAGAAAAAAGGACTAAGGCATGGCCACACCCCAGTGTGGGATACACTGTCTCTTTCTGGCAGACACATGCACCCACACCCTTTGACAATTAAAAAACAAATTTTTAATAACTTTTTTAAAAAGGCTGACCACTGCACATACCCATAAGCCTAGTGATTAAGAGAGCTGGATTCTGGGACCAGCAGATGGCATAATGGTTACATCACTGGACTCCCACATAGTCAATCAAGGTTTGAGTCCCAGACCTGGCAGCTTAAAACTCACACTGGGCGCATGTGCATGCATACGCAAATACAAGAGGAGAATAGAGGAGAAAGGATTGTAGTGTGACCATCCCCCCTGGGGGGGGGGGGGTGATTTCTCTCTTTCTGTCTCTGTCTCTCTCTCTCTCTAGTGAGCGCACGCACCCTATAGCAAAAATCTCTCTTAAAAAAATAAGAGAGAGAGAGATAGCTGGACTTCATTTGGCCAAGGCTCAATTCTCAGTCCCAGAGGCTTGAAAAACACACTAGAGAGGCCAGTAAGTGGCATGGTGGTTAAGGCACTGGACACTCCCACATGGCCAACCACAGTTCAAGTCTCGGCACACCAAAAAGTTCTCTGTCTGTCTGTCTGTCTCTCTCTCTCTCTCTCTCTGTCTCTCTCTGATCAAATTTAAAATAAAATGAATGAATAAATAAAAATTAAATAAATAATTCTTTAAAAAAAGAAAACTACACCAGGCATACATGTGTGCATGCCAAATGTCAACAAGAGGGAGAAATGCAGAAGGGATTGTGGTGTGGCCATGCCCCGTAGGAGGTGCTTTCTCTCTCCCTCCCTCCCTCCCTCTTCTCCCTCTCTGTGTGACCACTGCACACACCCTCTGTCTCCCAGACTTGCAGAAACATGAGAAATGTCAAGTACTCAGCAGCCTGAGCCTGCTTGTAAAAAAAAGTTCACACTTCCACCACAAGGGGGATATGGGAATTAAAAATGGAAAGAAAAAAAAAGAGAGAGAGAACAGACGAAACTGTCATTTAAGGCTTCACATTTTTCCAAAACAAACTAAAACTGGGCTATGTAATATCTGTCATCAATCTGAGGCTTCCCCCATGGAAAAGAGAGCCCACTGGGGCTGATAGGCTGGCTCTGGAGCTAGGGGCCAAGCTGAAATCAAACTCAGCCAGCCAGCACTGTCAGTCCTTAGGCAAGTCTAAACCTCTTAACCTCCTCATTCATAAAACAAGATAGTGACAATATTGATCTCTGACACCTTACAAGTTTGTTGCTTATAGGTTTATTGCGTTAATGAGATTGAAGACTATAGGTAAGGCACCCAGCATAAAATGCTTGATTAAAGAAACCTGCTTTTTTTCGCTATTACAAATCTGGCTTGAAAAGCAACAGTGAAGGGACCAGCAGTTAGCGTAATGGCTATGTCGCTGGGCTCCCACGTAGTCGACCGCGGTTCAAGTCCTGGACCCGGTGGCTTAAACTCACGCCGGGCACGTGTGTGTACGTGCCCAAGATCCTGAGAGGAGAATGGAGGAGAAGGGAATGCAGCATGGCCATCCCCCCTGGGGGGTGATTTCTTGCTTTCTCTCTGTCTGTCTGGCGAGCGCACGTGCCCTATAGCAAAAAAAAAAAAAAAAAAAAAAAAAAAAAACCTCTCCCAAAAAAAAGCAACAGTGAATAGGCCAGCAGGTGGTGTGGTAGTTAAGGCACTAGACTTCCACATGGCCAACTGTGGTTCAAGTCCCAGACCCTTGCTTTCTCACTTTCTTCCTCTCACTCACTGTTTGTCTGTCTGTCTCATGAGCACAGGTGCCCTACGGCAAATTAAAATAATAAGAAGAAGAAATAAAATTTTTAAAAAGGCAACACTGAGGGGGCCAGCGGGTGGTGTGGTAATTAAGGTGCTGGGTTCCCACATGGCCAACTACTGTCCAAGACTGAACCCTAGCAGCTTGAAAATCATGGGGGGGAAGGGAGAACCAGCAGTTAGCATAATGGCTATGTCACTGGACTCCCATGACATAGGGACCATGGTTCAAGTCCCAGACCAGTGGCTTAAACTCACACCGGGCACGTGTGCATGCATGCCCAAGATCCCGAGAGGAGAATGGAGGAGAAGGGATTGCGGCATGGCCATCCCCCCTGGGGGGTGATTTCTCGCTTTCTATCTCTCTGTCTCTCTGTCTTTCTGGCGAGCGCACGTGCCCTAGAGCAAAAACCTCTAAAAAATAAATAAATAAATCATGCAGGGTTATGGCACATATACTCCATAGAATACTATTCAGCCATAAAAAACAAGGCCCTGGAATTTGATAGAAAGTAGATGAATATGGAAGATTTGTTGCCGAGTGAAACAAGTCAGGCTATGAGAGAGAGACATTGTATATCTCCACTTAACATATACCAACTGCCTGCACTCTAAGATAGACTGAAAAACTGGAGGACATAAAAGTATTAAAAATTGACAAGGACACTAGAGACAAAGTAGAAAAAGAGTGTGGGAGGGGAAGAGCATAAGAAAGGAAATTTGTGGGGGGGGGGAATGGAGAGGTAAGACACTTGTGGGACACAGATAAGATTTATTATCTGTTGACAAGGATGTGTATAATAGTCTCAACTGGGCTGGACTGAGGTGTATATCATGCTGGGTAAAGTCTCTTCACAATCTAAATGATGTATAGCAATTTAATATATGAATAATAATTTTTAAAAAAGAAAATCATGCTGGGCCTGTGTTCATGCATACCTAAAATCCCAAGAGGAGAAAGGATTGCAGCATGGTCATCTCCCCTGGGGAGGTGATTTCTCACTTTATCTCTCTCCAGCAAGCACAACACAACCTATGGCAAAAAAAAAAAAAAAAAACTAAAAAAAGAAAGAAAGCAACAGTGAGCATCAGTCTTTTTCTGAGATGCCTTGAACAATTCCACTACACCCCAAAAATATCTTCTGAGGGACATACTGCCCCACATTTCATAATTAAAGCTATATAATCTTAAATTCCATTTTTCTTGTTGGTAGGCTAGAGTTTTAGAACTAATTCCTACTGAAAACCATTTAAAAATTATTTTTAAAAGAAAAAGAAAGCTGGACCCAGCTGCTGTAGCATAGCAGTCACATGGTGCCCTGAGAGGCCAGAGCCACATGGCCAGCCACAGGTTCGAATCCCTGAGCCAGCCTGAAAACGTGCCAGGCACACATGGGTGCACTGGATCCTGAGTAATCAGATGGCTGGGGAAAGGGAATCACAGCATGGCAAGACTGTCTAGGGTGTTTCTCTCTTTCTTTCTCTCTCTTGTATACATGGATCTGTACTCCCTATCACAATAAATAAATGTTTAAATGATGGCTGAGATAAATAAATAAAACCATCTTAAAAGCACTGAAGAACGCAGGTCAGTCAGTGGTGTGGTAATTAAGACAGCTGGATCCCACATGGACAACTGCAAGGTTTGAGTTCAGACTTGACAGCTTGAGAAACACGTCAGGTGGGTGTGCGTGAATGCCCAAATTCTCAAAAGGAGAAATGGATGACAAAGGATTGTGGTGTGACCATTCTCCCTGGAAGGTGCTTTCTCACTTTCTCTCTTTCTCTCTCTCTCTTTCCAACAAGTGTACATGCCCTTTAGAAAACAAATTTTTCTAAACACTGAGAACTAACTAGATAATGGAGAACAGCCAGGCCAATTGATAGGATAAATCCTGGACCTACAGAAGGGAGGGAGATTCCCCACAAGCCAAGCCACTTCTGCTCTAAGGGTACCTGCTCACCCAGGAAACAAGAGCTCTAAAGGTCGAGGTCCAGCTGGCATAAGGAAAGACAGACAGATCAATGGAATGGAACTGAAAGAGAAATTAACTCACACCTTCATGAGCAATTTATTTTGGACAAAAGCACTAAGACAATTCAATAAGGAAAAAATAAGTCTTTTCAATAAAATGAGTTGGTATGACTGATATCCACAGCCAAAAGAATGAAAGTGGATCTTTGCCTCACTCCATGTGCAAAAATTGAGTCAAGTAATTAAAAACCTCATTTTAATAGCTTAAAACTACATAACTCCTACAAGAAAACATAGACATTGTCTGCCCCCATAGTGTAGTGATTAAGCACAGTGCCATCAGAGGAGCAGACCTCACATGGCCAACCATAGTTTGAGTCCTGGCCCCAGAAGCTTGAAAAACATGACAGACACATATGCACGTGTGCCCGAAATCTTGACAGAATAGAGAAGGAATTGCAATGTGACTACACTCTATTGAGGGGTATTTTTTCTCTCTCTCTCTTTCTCTCTCTCTTTTTTTTTTCCTTTCTCCTCCATGTGTATACTTGGACTCCAGTGATTAACAGATAAATTTTATTTATTTATTTATTTATTTAGAGAGATTTTTGCTATAGGACATATGCAATTGCCAGAGATACAGAGAGACAGAAAGTGAGAAATCACCCCCAGGGTCCAGGATGGTCCCAGCACAACCCCTTCTCCTCCATTCTCCTCTTGGGATTTTGGGCACACTTGCACATGCACCCAATGTGTTTCAAGCCACCAGGTAAGGAACTTGAACCTTAGTTGGCCACTTGGGAGTCCAGCCTCTTAACCACTATTCAACCTGCCAGCCCCCAGATAAATGTTTTAAAATAAAACAGAGGGCCAGCAGGTGGCATGGAGATTAAATCGTTGGATTCCACATGGCCAGCTGTATAATTTGAGTACCAGACAAAACGGCTTGAAAATCATGTGGTGGGAGTGTGTGTGCATACCCAAAAATCCCAAGAGGAGAATGGAGAAGAAGGGGCTGTGACAGGGCCATACTTCTAGGCAGTGATTTCTTCTTTCCCTCTCTCAGGCTCTCTGTCTCTCTCCAGCAAATGCCCATGCCCTGTGGCAAAAAAAATTAATTAATTAATTTTAAAAAAAAACAAGGAAAACAAGAATATAATTCTTTCAAACTTTTTTGGTAGATAAACATATAAACAGAAGTCAAAAAATTATTTTATAAATTTCTATTATATAATTATACAATCTATTTAAAAGCTATCAATAAGCAAGAAAATCTACTCAGAAAAAAAAAGTAATATTGAATGAAAAGAGTAAATCAAATCACACACATACAAAAAAATATTATTTGGGCCAGCAGGGGGCATGAGGTTAAAGCGTAGAATCCACATGGCTGACCACAGTTTGAACCCCAGGCTCAGTGGCTTGAAAATCATGCTGGGTGCATGTGCATGCATGCCTAAAATCTCAAAAGGAGAATGGAGGAGAAGGGATTGCAAAATACCATCCCCCTGGATGGTGATTTCTCACTTTCTCTCTGTCTCTCTCTAGTGAGCAACACATCCTATGGCAAAAGCCTAAGGGAAAAAAAAAGAAAGAAAGAAAGAGAAATTAAACACAATGAGGTCAGCTGCAGTGGCACAGTGGTAATAAAATGCTAAAGCCACATGGGAAGTTTCCAAGTTCACATCTCAAGGTCTTCCTGTACACACCAGGTACACTCACCATGCTAGTGGTCCTAGCTGGTTGAGGCTGGGATGGATTACAGCATCAGGACTCTTTTGGAAAGTCTCTCGGTGTCTCTCTATACATATATCTCCCCACCACTTTTATAGAAGAAAGAAACTTTTAAAAAGTCAACAACCTACTGGGATACCACTTCATACCCACTTGGATGGCTAAAATCAAAAAGACAGACAAAACAAGTTTGGTGAACAGAAACTAGAAGCATAATACACTGCTGATAGAAATGTAAAGTGGCACAACCACTTGGTAAAAAGGGTTTTGAGAGTTCCTCAAAAATGTTAAGTATAGAATTACTATATGATCCAGCAATTCTACTCTCAGGTATGTACCTAAGAGAATTAAAAACACATGCCCACACAAAAAACTTGCATACAAATGTTCACAGCATCATTATGCACAACCACTAAAGAGTGGAAACAACCAAAATAGCCATCAACAAATTAATAAAATGTGTAGTGCCATATGGCGGACTATTATTCAGCCATTAAAAAGGGATGAAATAATGGGGGCCAGCAGGTGGCATAGTAGTTAAAGTGCTGGACACTCCCACATGGTCCACTAGGGTTCGAGTCCTGAATCTGGTGGCTTGCTTTCTCACTTCCTCTCTCTCTCACTCTCACCCTCTGTCTCTCTCTGGTCAAACTAAAAAATAAATGAATGAATAAATAAAATAAAATAATTATTTTTTTAAAAAGGGATGAAATACTACCACATGTTACAGCATGGATGTATTTTGAAAACATTATACTAAGTGAAAGAAGCTCAAACTGAAGGTCATATATGATTCTATTTATATGAACTATCTAAAAGAGACAAATTCATAGACTCACAAAGTAGATTGATGGTTGCCAGAGACGAGAGATAAGGATAGTAGACATTAACCACTTATGGCTATGTGTTTTCTTATAAGAGTGATTAAAATGTTCTAGAAGTAGGTAATGGTGATGGTTGCGCATATTTGTGATATACTAAAAATTACTGAAAGGTAAATAGTATACTTTAAAAGCGTAAATTTTATGGTAAATGAGGTGAATCCTAATTTTTAAAAAGTAAAGTGTTATAAGGTAGTTGGCTTGTTTCTACATTACTCCTAGTCAGTCACAGGACTCCTAGAATAGCCTCGTTAGTGACAGGAATCCAGAGTCTGACTTCCTAGACTTGAATCCTGGCTCTCTGGTTAACAGCTAGCTGTGCAACCTGAACAAGTCAGTCAACTTCTCTGTGCTTTAATTTCCCATTTGTAAGATGGAGATGAAAAGAACACCTCCCACAGGAGGTTATCAGGAGAACTAAATGAAATAATCCATAAAGTGCCTGGTTCAATGGGATGCTCTTATTACACCAAACCATGAAGTCAGAGCACGCATTCTCACGAGAAGCCATGTTATCCCCCAAGTGGACAAAAACTCATTCTTGGAGGTTGGAGAAAGGAAAAAAAGCCTTAGCTACAACACTGCATGGCCCTCCAAGGCTTACCCAACACCCACAAAATCTTCAACCTCAACCCAGAATCCAGCAGTTAGAATGCTAATTGAGCACCCTGCTGTGGCAGGTACCAACTTCTTGTAAATTAAGCTCCTAACAAAATCTCAAGCACCTCTAGAGGAGGAGACAGGCAGAAGATAAACAAAGGCAGAGGAAGGACAGGACCAGGCCAAAGAACAATCTATACACACATCCCTGATCAGGTTTCCCAGCTCAGCCAGCTGGTCCCACCTAAGTGCGTTTCCTCTTTCCAAGAACACAGGCCAGGAGCCACAGACCATGCAAATTCCAAGCAGCACTGAGTACCCGATCAAAGCAAAGCCCAGCTGTCACAGATGCTTGGTCCAGGGGTGTTTGTCTTCCAGCAGATAAAAGTAAATGAGACACTTCAAATTTGCACTTCAAGATGGAGACAAGGGGATAAGGAAAGAAAGGGGAAGGCAAGCAAAAGGCTGATCGCAGAGATCAAAGCTAAGGAAGCCCTGGTTGCCCCTAAACAAAAGGATTTCCTCTTAAAAGCAGCAACCAGAAATCTATTCAATGAGCAAAGCTCTTGGCTTGCTGTGACCATTTCAGAGAAGCAAGTATCTGCTCCACTCAACTTACATCTCACATCCCAGAAGAAGCCTGGTATGAAAGACACCAGGCCACCTTAGCACCTGTGGCCTTCCAAACTGCATGTCCACGCTGATGCTCTCCGGCTGATGGGGGAACAGAAACTTCAACACTCTTATTTGCCCAGAGTCAAATCACAGACGTTGTTAATTTTTCTAACTCTTAATTCTCCTCTTCTGAATCATCCTAAGTGTATTAGGTTGTTAAAAACTCTGGTGAGGGACCAGCAGTTAGTGTAACGGCTATGTCGCTGAACTCCCATGTAGTCAACAGCAGTCCGAGTCCCGGACCCAGTGGCTTAAATTCATGCCAGGCACGTGTTTGTGTGTGTGTGCCCAAGATCCTGAGAAGAGAATGCAGAAGGGATGGCGGCATGGCCATCCCATCTGGGGGGCGATTTCTTGCTTTCTGTCTCTCTGTCTCTCTCTGTCTTTCTGGCGAATGCATGCGCCCTATAGCAAAAACCTCTCCAAAAAAAAAAAAAAAAAAAAAAAAAAACCTCTGGTGATAAATTGGGTGGGTGAGGGCTGCACACCTAGAGATGGGAAGATTTGAAACTATTAAAGTAAAGAGGAGATTATGGCAACCAGAAGATGGCGTAATGGTTACATCACTGGATTCCCACATAGTCAACTGTGGTTCGAGTCCCAGACCCAGTCGCGTGTGCATGTGTGTGTGCCCAAAATTCTGAGAAGAGAATGGAGGAGAAGGGATTTCAGTATGGCCATCCCCCCTAGGAGGTGATTGCCTAATTTCTGTCTTTGTCAGTCTCTGTCTTTCTGGCGAGTACAAACACCAAATAGCAAAAATCTCTTTAAAAAAAGAAAAGAGGAGATTATATTTGACTTTAGGTCATGCTCATGGCCTTTTTGGTTTGGAAACAGGATAAAGGAATGCTACAGGGACCAGCAGTTAGCATAATGGCTATGTCGCTGGACTCCCACGTAGTAGACTGAGGTTCAAGTCCCAGACCTGGTGGCTTAAACTCACGCCGGGCGCATGTGCGTGCGTGCCCAAGATCCCGAGAGGAGAATGGAGGAGAAGGGATTGTGGCATGGCCATCCCCCCTGGGGGGTGATTTCTCGCTTTCTATCTCTCTGTCTCTGTCTGTCTGGCGAGCGCACGCGCCCTATAGCCAAAACCTCTCAAAAAAAAAAAAAAAAAAAGACAATGTGTCCAGTGGCATTTTTAAGAGAAGGTTAATGGAAAATCAAGTGTCAGGGTTACCACAACTCTGTAGCCGACAAGAAAGAAAAAATTAATTGACCCTAGTGAAACTTAAAGGTGGAACAGCAAAACCACTATTCACTGGACACTCAAGAGAAAGGCTGATCTAGTCATACCCATGTGCCCAGCATACTCAGGAGTGTCTCCAGATGCAAATCTGGAGCCCTCTGGGCAGATCAGCCTCACAGAGCATCACGTTTTACTACTGTGTCACCATCCAGCTCCCGTATGCCCTACTTTACATCCCCTCTCACTAAAATAAGCTGAGTAAAACAGAAACTTTCAGAGGGACCACAAGAGGCCTGGTTATTCACTGCTGTGTAACAACAAACCACCCATAATTTAGTGGCTTAAAACCAGTCATTTCAGGGGACCAGCAGATGGCACAATGGTTAACGTCACTGTACTCCCATATAGTCAATAGTGGTTCGAGTCCCAGACCCAGTGGCTTAAACTCATGCCAGGCATTTGTGTGTGCATGCCCAAGATTCCGAGAGGAGAATGGATGAGAAGGGACTGCAGTGTGGCCATCCCCTCTGGGGGAGAGGGGTGATTTCTCACTTTCTGTCTCTGTCTTTCTGGCAAGTGCACATGCCCTATAGCAAAAACCTCTTAAAAAAAAAAAAAATTAGTCATTTCAGGGCCAACAGATGGCATAGCAGTTACGTCACTGAACTCCCACATGGCCAACCAGAGTTCAAGTCCCAGACCCAGTGGCTTTCATGGCAGGCACGTGTGCATGCATGCCCAAGATCCCAGGAGGAGAACAGAGAAGGGACTGTGGTGTGGCCATCCCCCTGCAGGGTAATTTCTCACTTTCCTTCTCACTGTGTCTGTCTCTCTTTCTGGCGAGTGCATGCACCTTAAGGCAAAAAAAAAAAAAAAAAAAAAAAAAAAAGGAAGAAAACTAGTCATTTGTAGGCTAGCAGGGACATAGTGGTTAAGGCAACTGCATCCCACATGGCCAATCTGGTTTGAGTCCCAGACCCAGCAACTTGATAAACACATTGGCTTTGTGTGTGTGCATGTCCAAAATCCCAAAAGGAGGGAGAAATGGGGAAGGGATTGCATTGTGACCATATCCTATAGAGGGGGGCTTTTGCATTTTCCCTTTCACGCTCTCTCTCAGTCTCTCTCCAGCGAGTGCACACCCCCTACAGCAAATTTTAAAACATACATATACAAAATTAGTCATGTCTTTTGCTAAGGAATCTTAATTTTAGCAGGACTTGGCAGGGACAGCTCAACTCTGCTCCACATGGCATAAGCTAGGGTCACTCAACTGGGGCTAGGGGATCCATTTCCAAGATGGCTTCCCAGAAAGCTGGCAAGTTGGAGCTGCTTATCAGCTAGGAGTTCAATGAAGGGAGTCCACTGAGGGCCTCGGAGCATCTGCATGTGGATCTCACCACAGAGCATCTCAAGCTTTCTCACAGCATGAAAGCTGGGTTCTATGAGGGAATATTTCAAGAGCCCAGTAGAGGTCGCAAGGTTTCTTAGATCTAGCCCGGGAAGTCCCACAATGTCATTTCTAACATGTCCTACTGGACAAACAAATCAGTAAGGCCCGTCCACATTCAGGGCAGGGAACTGAGACTTCATCCCTCAATGGGAGGAAAGAATCTGAAGCCATCTTCAATCTACTACACCAGGTTTCCGCCAGCTCTTAGTCTCCCCTCTGCATGACAACAGCATGTCCCTACGTGGACTTGCTCCTCCAGCCTGGGTCCCTGCGTGAGAACATGCATAGAGCACGGTCACAACCCAGTCGCAGCTAGAAACAGCCGCAGCACACCTGTCAAGCCTACACGTAAGAGGACCAAGAGACAAGGATTTGTTGTTAGAATCCTTGGGATTCTGAGGTTGTCTGCTGTTCCAGTAAAGCTTCCAACGTGAATTCTAAACCTGCATTCCTTACATGGCCCTTCCTGCTGCATTCCCTGTCTCTACGAATGGTCCAGTTCACCGTCTGCCACAAACCATCATCATCCCAACAGCTCGTACATCTGTCTGCATCTCACCGGGCCTACTGCCAATACACTCGAGGCCAGCGTATTTCTTCTGACCCGTTCCCCAACCTACCTGAATTATGATCTTTCTAGAGCACAAATCTAATCATGCTGCTTTTTAGAAAAATGGTTTTGGTATACAGTCCCTAGGATGAAGTCCTATTTCCTAAATAATGCCTTCCCATTCTCACAATAGAGTACATACACGTACACATGACAGTGAAAGAGAGTGAGGTGGGGGGGTGGGGATGCAGTTCATGGCATGGTGGTTAGGGTGGCTGGATCCCACATGGCCAATCGTGTGGTTCAAAGTCTATACTGAGTTGCTTGAGAAAACACTGGGTGTATGTATATGCATGAACAAAATCTTAAAAGAAGGGAAAAACAGAGTAGAAGGGATTGCAGGATGACCATTCTCCATAGAGTGCTTTCTCACTTCCCCTCTCTCCTTCCCTCTCTCTCTCCAGTCAGCGCATATGCCCTCTGGCAAAAATTTAAAAAGAAAGAGTGAGATGAACACCCTCCAGAGGTTGGTCACACAACAGTCCTCTTCGTCCAGTTCTGCAGCCCGAGCACAGTTCTCAAGTCCCGGACCCAGTGACTTGAAACTCACACTGAGCACGCGTGTGGGCCTGCCCAAGATCCTAGGAGAAGCATGGAAGAGAAGAGATTGTAGTGTGGCCATCTCCCCTGGGGGTTGATTTCTCACTTTCCTTCTCACTGTCTCTCTCTCTCTCTTTTTCCAGTGAGCACACATGCCCTATGGCAAAAACCTCTTTAAAAAAAAAAAAAGAAGAATTGGGGGCCAGCCTATAGTGCAGTGGTTAAGTGCTATGCCAGATCCAACATGGCCTACACCTTTCATACCTCAGTCTCGGCAGATTGAAAAACACAGGGTTGCATGTGTGTGCATGCCCAAAACCCCAACAGGATAGAGAGAGAGAGAGGAAAAGAGATTGCAGCATGTCCATGTCCCATTGGAAAAGTGCTTGCGCTCGCTTTCCCTCACTCTCTCTCTCTGGCAAGTACACGTACGCTCTGGCAATTAAAAATACAGTTGATTTTTTTTTCTATATAGAAAACAAAACAAATAGCACAGATAAAACTGGTAGGATATACTAAGTATGGTGAGCAAGAAACCTGCAGCTCACACTGAAGACAAAATATGTGGAGCATGTGTGTGCCAAACACAAATAAAAAGGTCAGAACAGGAGCCAGCAAGCGGTGTGGTGGCTAAGGTACTAGACTCGCACATGGCTGACTTACTCGAGTCCTGAACCCAGTGGCTTGAAACTCAACGCCAGCATGTTATGCATGCATGCCCAAAATCCCAAGAGGAAAATGGAGGAGAAGAGATTATGGCTTGGCCACCCCCCACCCCCGCCGGGGGGTGATTTCTCGCTGTCCCCCTGCCTCTCTCTATCTCTCCGGTGAGTAAACACAAAAATCTCTCCAAAAAATAAAAAGGACAAAATAAAAGAGTACTATTCCTAGGCACAAAGTCACAGAAGGACCAGTAAAAGGGGTTTTTTTAGATATTTTGCCATAGGGCACATGCACTCACAGGGTGAGGGGAGGGGGGGGGGGTTGAGAAATTCCCCAGGGAGACGTCCACGACAAAAAAAATCCCTTCTCCTCCATTCTCCTCTTAGGATTTTGGGCACGTACACATACGTGTCTGATACGTTTTTTTTAAGCTGAGTCCAGGACTAAGTTGGCCATATGGGATCCAATACCTTAACCATCACACCACCTGCTGGCCCCCAAATCTTAAGTATTAGCAAGATGAAAATCATGCCACCCTCAGACTGACAGGGGCATCATCCTTAAGTCAGCCACCTGCTAAGAAACCTTTGCAGCCCCATGTACATCCTGTCAAGAAACATAAACGGCACAGTTTCTCAGCAGATCTCCGGTAAGCCCCCACTACCACAGGCATCTTGTCCAAGTCTCTCCGACAGAGCAAGTGTGTGCTGCCTGCAGGCACCCTCCATCTGCTCAGCCCCTTGTTTAGCCCCAACTTGGGTCCTTGTGATGACAGTGTTGGCAAGGAAGGCTGCTGCAGGAGGGAGGCAGGACACGTAAACACTGCGTGGTCCAGGATCCAAGCTGTGGTCCTTCCGTCCCATGGGCACCCCGATCCTAAGGGTTAACCAACCCCAGATTTCTCCCCTGATTTTTGGCTGCATGTTTTAAACTGACATAACAAACTGTGATTTCGGCATCTTAACTAGGTCTGCAAGCCTCTCTATCCTGTAACCTCTGAGACAGCCTGCCTAGCCATTTCCTTGGAGCTACTAAGGCATCAAGGTGATTTCCTAATCAACAGTCCAGCCCATCTTCCCTCTGGCATTTGCTTGGGCCACTCCACCTGTACTGAACCTCACCCTGAGCCCAGGTCCAAATGCTCTCTGTGCTTACACACATGCTGCTCTGCTGGGAGGCTCTTTCCTCTCCTGTACGTAAGTCCTGTTTTCCCCTTAAAACTTAGCTATTACCCACCCTGGAAAGCCCTTCCTGATCTCACTCCATCCACACAGGTCTCCACACTCCCCATCTGCAGCTCCCACAGCACTGCGCATGGTGAATTTCAGCCGCTCATTGACTCGACCCTCTGCCCTCCACCCTCCACACTGTGAGCTCCTTAGGACGGGGCAGTCATCACTGAATGTGCTTTCATCTCAGTGTGATACAGACTCCAGTCCTAGCACTCAGCCAGGCAAGTCATAGACACTGAATAAACCTTGGCTGAGTAAACGAATCTCTTGACAGAGTACAAAGAACATAAGTGGATTTTCTGCGATAAAAAAGAGCTGTCTAAGTTCTCTAGGTCATTGATTCTTACTAAGCAGGACTACTAACCTAAGTAGAGAAGATATTTAAAATTCGGCTGAATGTGCCATCACCTGTTGCAAAATAATTAGAGTTGATGTTCAATAAATATCTGTTAATGAACAAATGCCTAAGTGAAAATATGTACATGTAAATGCTCATGTTTAAAAAACTGAATTCCTAAGATTCATTTATTTGTCATTGGGGGTCTGTAAAATGACCACAAATCAAAGCCATTTAAGATGTCCAAAATTCAAGAGATGTCACTTTATGTATCAGAAGAGTGGTGGTGTCTTAAAAACGTTAAAGAATGTAAGAGTCCATCGAATTCAAGTCTTCCTTACATAATGAATTCTCTAATATCTTAGGAGTATGTCAAATTTAAATAGTTTTTGAGTTAGATGAAACATACACGCATGGATTAAAGAGAGGATGATATTTTCGTAGTTTAGATAAAATATCATAAACATGAGACGGAAATCAGGAGCACTGGAAATGGAATAAAGCCGACCTTGGGAAGTGGTTCAGTCGAACTTGTCACTTAATGGAAGTAAGGAGCTGGAGCAAGGAACAGCAGGTCGGGATCGTTATTTGGGATTCTCCTTTTTTTAAGCAGAATACAAACAATAAGCTTTAGATGTGATACTGCAATAAGTTTCAAGTGTTCAAAACGCTCAGGGAGAGATGTCTGGGAAGTAAGTGGTAATATCAATCATCCACTCAGGCGGATCTGGGAAAGATGAACCTCTAGGAATGGCCCAGAGGGCCTCGGAGAGCCCCAGCAATGCTTCCCAACAAAACAGAACCTGGGCCAGCTTTGGGGAACAGTGGTAATGTGCTGCTCAAGACAGCTGGATCCCACATGGTGACAGCAGTTTGAATCCTCAGCCTTGTAGGCCTGAAACACACCAGGCGCACACCCAAGATGGACTGGAGAACTGGAAAGAGACTGTACCATGACCAGACTCTGTGGGGGTAAAGGGCTGCTTTTCCCCTTCCCTCCCTTTCTCCCTCTCTCTTTCATGTGAATGCACATGTGCTCTCTCATGAGTAAGGAAAAAGAATTCTGACAAAAGAATATGGACCACAAACACAAGTCATGTATGTGACTTTCTACACTTCCAGCAGCCACATTCTAAAAGTATCCCTCTGCACCCAACAAGCACACATACACTCTAGCAAATTAAGAAGGAAAAGGAGGGCAAGCCCCATAGCCTGGTGGTTCAGAGAGCCAGATCCTACATGGCCAACCACAGTTCAAATTCTGGCCCCGGCAGCTTGAAAACACATCAGGTGTGTGTGTTGTGTGTGTGTGTGTGCATGACCAAAATCCCAACAGGATGTGGAAGGAAAAGAACACTCATTAAAAAAAAAAAAAAAAAAAAATCGATCAAGATACACATTTTCCTACAGGATGCAAATGTGAAAATCACGTCACTCACTGTTCCTGAAGAGGACGCTGGTCTCCGTAAATTCTCACTTTGTACCCAAATGCTCTCCGTCACAAACGCTATATGTTCTGCTTCAAGTATAAAAGGAGAAACAAGAAACAGGGCCCATTTGTTCAAGTCCTCGATGGACTGTATGGAGGGAAAGAAACAAAGAGGATTCAATGTCACTTCCAACCATGACTGCCACTCGCCTCAGAATCCCCGACACACCCTCCTCTGTGATGCCAGGTAAGCTCAAAGGAGGTATCTGATGTCTTCTAGTGAACACGGTAACCCTGTGGTGCTTGCTTAACTGTGATTATTAATGCAGCTGCAAGTGCCCCTCTATGACTCAAGGCAGCTTTACCATCTCAAGAGGCAGACGTGCATGGCTTAGCCAAGGGAATGCATCCTGAAAAATGCATCCTTACTCAATTTTAAGGTGTGAACACCTGAGAAAGCACACACACCTGGATAGATAGCCTACTACACACCTAGTTTACGGGATAGCCTTATGTTGTACACGTGGTCCGTGGATGACCAAAACATCATTATCTGACACATGACTATATTTGTTTTCAAACAATTAATTCTGAAACTTGACTTATCCCACCTTTCTTTACTGCCTAGCATGTAGGAACTTCCCAAATCACAACTGAGAAGCGCATTTAGATGAGGCTTGGAAGGGCATGCCTGTACACAGAAGCCTGTTATTACCCAAAGCCTTAAGAGTGTTCTTTCATTCACTGCAGCCATGTTCTCTCATCCATACAGCCAGGGGCACAAGGCAGTTTTTCTTTCCACCTTCACTTACCCATACTGACGTATGAACCCCGTTCCCCCAGAGATCTGGGAAGCAGGGAGGCTTTCTGCTACTCATCCGACAGTCAAATGTAGAGAGAAGATATTTCAAGGAAAGGTGTTCGCCATATGCACAGAAGCAATCAGACATATCTGAACAGGAATGTGAGCTCCAGTCCAGTGACTTTAATTTAGATGCTTTTTTTTCCTAAGCAGCTAGAGTCAAGATTGGTTGGCAGATATACTCACTTAATTCTGTTCTCCTTCCTGAAATCTCTTTAAAAAGACACCAATTTTTTTTTTTAAGAGAGATTTTTGCTATAGGGCACATGCACTCGTCAGAGAGACAGAAAGTGAGAAATCACCCCCAGGGGGAACGGCCACACAGTGATCCCTTCTCCTCCATTCTCTTCCTGGGATCTTGGGTACACAAGCACATGCACCCAGCATGCGTTCCAAGCCACCGGGTCTAGGACTTGAACCACAGTCAACCACGTGGGAGTCCAGCAACGCAACCATTATGCCATCTGCTTGTCCCAAGACACCAAGTTGATTTTAAAAGGCTTTAACCCACCAAAAATAAGGCACACACATACCAGAAAAAGCTGAACTCTAAGGCTATATGCTGTAGGAGGGGAGAGGAGAGATGTCTCATCATCAACTTCCCATAAAAAAAAAAAAAAAAAAAAAAAAAATCTGGGTCAGTCTCTACTGATTGCTCATCAGTTCAAATTTGCCTTTGCCTAATAACCTGGTACTTATTAATGCTTAATAAATACGTGCTGAATTAATTTTTTTCTTTTTTAGGATTTTTTTAAGAGAGAGATTTTAGCTATAGGGTGCACGCACTCACTGGAGAGACAGAGAGAACAGAAAAAGTGAGAAATCATCCCTCAGGGGGATAGCCATACTGCAATCCCTTCATGCTCCTCTCAGGATTATAGGCACATATGCACATGCGCTTGGTGTGAGTTTCAAGCTGCAGGGTCCGGAACTCAAACTGTAGTCAGCCGTGTCAGTCTAGCACCTTAACC
Source organism: Tupaia tana (assembly GCA_026018925.1). Taxonomy (NCBI): domain Eukaryota; kingdom Metazoa; phylum Chordata; class Mammalia; order Scandentia; family Tupaiidae; genus Tupaia; species Tupaia tana. The sequence goes on along the minus strand of JAKSZU010000001.1, from coordinate 142,778,511 downwards.
ATTATTCCACCTGACGGCCCCTCTTTTTTAGGTTTTTGCAATACGGCATGTGTGCTCTCCAAAGAGGAGACAGAGAGAGTGAAAGTGAAAAATCACCTCCCAGGAGGGATGGCCACAGTGCAATCCCTTCTCCTCCCTTCTCCTCTTGGCATTTTAGGCACACACTCACACATTTTGTGATTTTCAAGACGCCAGCTCCAGGACTTGAACTATGGTCTGCCATGTGGGAGTCTAGCACTTTAATCACCATGTCACCTGCTGGCCCCTGAACTAATTTTTTTAATTGCCAGAGGGAACGTGTATTCACCAGAGAAAGAGGGAAAGGGAGAATGCACTCCCTGACAATGGAGGTGTGGGCACATCACAATCCTTTTCTTCCATTTCTGCCATCCCATCAGGATTTGTGGCATGCACACAATATATGCCCAATGTGTTTTTTTGTTTTTGTTTTTTTTTTAGGTTTTTACCATAGGGTGCAAGTGCTCACTGGAGAGAAAGAGACAGATAAGGAGAGAAAGAAAGTAATAAACCAACCCCTAGGGGAGATGGCCATGCTGCAAACCCTTTTCCTTCATTCTCCTCTTGGGATCCTGGACACATATGCACAAGCACAAGCACCCAGCATGAGCTTTAAGCCACCAAGTCCGAGACTCGAAATGCAGTTGGCCATGTGGGAGTCCAGAGTCTTAAATCACCATGCCACCTGCTGGCCCCCAGTGTGTTTTTCAACCAACAGAGGCCAGGACTTGAACCACAGTCAACCATGTAAGATCTGGCTCCCTTAACCACTAGGCTACAGGGCCAGCCCCCTGTTGAACTAATTAATGAACGAAAGTTTGAGGGAGAAAAAACTCTCCATGGCTAAACATAATTATCAATATAATAGTTCAAAACAAAATAAGACTGTCCACTGGTTAAAAACAAAACAAGACTGTCCACTGTACTCATAGAATATGTATATTAAACAGGCATAAAGGTTAAACTTTCTAGTTCATATAAAGCACCTTTGGTTATACTTACCAACTTACTGTGAGACCTTCAATTTATACACATAGGCATTTGGTATTTATGCATCTGATTTTATTGTTTTTAGAATTATTTTTATTTAATTTTATGTATAATTATTGCTACCTTTCAATTTGCTACAGAGCATCGGTGCTCACCAGAGTGAGAGAGAGAGGGGGAAAGGGAGAAAGCAGAAACAGCAAGCTGCCAGGTCCAGGACTAGAACTGCAGTTAGCAGTGTGGGAGTCCAGCGCCTTAACCATCATTCCCAGTGCATCTGCTTTTAAATGCAGAGCATGTGGGGACAGAACAGCCTGAGATTCAGATACGTAGTTACTGCAGCGCAGGTGTCATGACAGACAGGTATCTACCTTGCCAGATCATCAACCCAACCTCATTTTATATGTTAAAATAACAGTAGCTAATCACAAACTGTCAAACTTTGCAACTGAAGGCCTTAAGTATCAGAGCTTAAACCCTTAACTATAAACACACTTTCTTTCATTGACATATTGAGCAACTAGTTCAGGTCAAGCTGCTAAGCTAAATAGACCCAATCCCGAGTAAGAAAAGGAGAAAAATTAGAAATTTGAACTGTGATATACAGTCTATGTGAACACAGAGCAGGGCAGTCCCATCTATTACAGTCTAGAGAACTGGGGAGTGTGATCCTGACACAGCAGTATCTAAGCAAAACTCCACGACAAGGCAAAGCTCACTTGCACAGTTGGGGAGCCCAGCGAGCGACAGAATCCCTGAAAGCACTAGGCCGCTCCTATATTCAGCTGGGGAAGCAGAAAGAAAAGAGTCAAAAGAACCAGTTATAGTTAGTGTAGTTAACAGAAGACCAATAAAGTTAAATTGTTCAAAAGCAAAAATGTCCAAGAAAATCAAATAAGGTATTTACATCTCAGTGATTTTCTATGCTCATAATTTCTATTCTGATAATGTATTTTTTTCCCAAAATTAATCCAGTATGGAAACAATAGAAAAATCCACCCTTCAATTCTTTCCCTATTGTTGACTTTTCAACTATGTTCCTAAGAGAATTAAGCCCTAACACTCTAGGGTGTCAGTCTTATATAATGAATCAGCTTCCTGACACTGCTTCTTGGTAGGACTAGTTAGGTCTAGGCAGTACTGGTTATGCACCTTCCTTGGGGAAACCGAGAAGTCACTCATATTCAGTGTGTTACTGTGTACTTACTTCAATTTTTGATTTCATACCTAAGAATAGCCTCAATAAACTGTTCAAATGCGCTGATTTGATTCCCACATGGGTGCAATGGTTTGACATATGCAGTCAGTCTTATTTTAAGGCTGAAAGCGAGTCAATTTACCAGAGGACGTGGAAAAGCAAGAGACAAATACAAAGCAAAGCACTTTTAAATGTGGATGAAAACAGTAGTTGAGCAGGACTGAAGCCAAGCCCACTGGCCAAAATCGCTAGGAGGAAAGTATTGTTCCCTCATACAGCAGAGAGCAGAGTGTCTGCAGATTAAACGAACGCAGGCCCCAGTCACTCTGCGGGTGACAGCTTGCAGAACACGCAGCCACCATCCCAGATGCTGAGTCAAAAACCAAAATCTGGGTGACAACTGACACGTAGAGGAAGCAGAGGCAATCGGTGGGTGCCCTAGTTGGTAAATGATGCAACTAACCGAGATGGAGAGCGGGAAAGGGAAGGTTCTGTCGCCCGGGGAGGAGAGGCACTCAGGGGAAACGTGGGTGCTATTCTAGGTCCCCAGGTGCACACAGGTACCCGCCCGGATGTAACGCCAAGAGCCCTAGGTGTGCACACTCGCAGGGCACGCCTGGGAGAGGCGACCGGGTGCCCGGGCAGAGTCCTCTCCGGCTCCTACCGGGACTACACGACGTCCCGGGCCGCGCGCAGAGACCCGCAAAGAGAGGGCCCGGCGGGGCGGAGCCGAGCGCATGGTCCGCGGCACTTCCTTCCGGCTCCGGCGGGCCCGGCCGCGCGCCCGCGCCGCCCCGCGCCGCCCCGCGCCGCCCACCTGGCTCTCGCCGACGCAGAAGACGCGGCCGCCGCGGCTCAGGCACACGCGGGCGTCGGGGGGCTGTGCGGCGGCGCCGCAGAAGGTGAAGGAGCAGCGCGAGGCGCGCAGCCGCCGCACCGTGGAGCGCACGAGCGCGGCCGGCCGGCGTCCCCAGCGCGCCCACAGGTACAGGTAGCACAGCGTGATGAGCATGGCCGGCCGGCGGCGGGGCGCGGCCCCGGACGCTGTCCCCACCGGCCGCCAGCCCGCCCGCCCCGCGCGCCGCCCCGCCCATCCCGCCGGCAGGCCGGAAGGGACGCGCCGCCCCGCCCGGGAGAGAGCGCGCGCGTGTGATGGGAGGAAAGGGGAGGCCGCCGGGACTCGTACCTGGGCTGGGAAACCCGGGTCGGATAAAAAGAGGCAATGGAAGGGGACCTGAAGGCGGGATGCGACCCCGCTAGGGGTGTGGGATGGGGAGGAAGAGACTGCTCCAGTGGGGCTGGGGCGGCGAGGGCCCAGGATATATGCTGGTGAGAGGGACCAGAGGAGGTGGTGGAGGCCGAGCTCAGGGATACGGGGTGGGCTTGGTGAGAGGCCGCGCCAGGGGACTGGAGAGGACCGGGAGAGGCCGCTGGGGAGACAATGGGGGAAAAAACGGAGGCGCTCTGGAGATGATGTGAAGGGGTAGGTTCTGAGCAGGAGGTGTAGGCCCAGTGGCTGCCCCACGTGCTTAAGCCAGAACCCGGCCTAACTTTCTTGGGAGAGGGAGGGGATTGAGGAAGGGGCTCAATTTGTAAGATCAGCAGCAGTCTAGGTTAACTAGCACCGAACCTGCTAACTCAGCACTATCTAGTCCACTTGGGAAAATAAGGTGAGGCCGTTTTATTTTATGATACCAGGCGTCCTGCAGAAAGGATTTGAAGGTAATTCACACAGTGCAATCATTTTTTAAAATAAGGACAAGAAACGGTAGCTGATAGGGATCCACACTAAAAACGCTTCCATGACAGGGCTAAACCAGAAAGGCTCTGAGGGTGTTCTTGCTCCGCCTGGGTCGCCAGGATGACTGTGAGCTTCCTAAGACAAAAAGTAAACTGGGATTCAGGTCCTTGACCCAAGCAAGAGAAGCATAATTATTCCTGACACTGACAGGTTTTTCCTTGGAGCCTCATTTCTTTAAAAGGTATGCAAGAACAGTGTCTTCAGCAGTTCTCAAGCACAGCAAAGAATTTCATAGAATTACTTCCTCTTTGGCCCTTGCTGTAAGTAGATGACACAGTGCACTAAAGCAGCCAGGTCCACTTACTCCCAAATCTTACATACTCCGAGGACAGATTTTTAAAGTGTCATATTTTTAAATACCAGTAAAGAAGACCCACTCTCAGAACTTCAGACTTCTGGTCAGATGACAAAGTAAAATCTCCCCCATGGCAAAGAGCAACAATAGATTTTAAAAAAGAAGTAACTGGGCTTAAAGACAAGCTGGGGGGAGGGGGCAGCAGGTGGCATGGTGGTTTAGGTGGCTAGATTGCCACACGGCCAACCGTGGTTCAAGGGGACTCGGTGCCCTGAAAATCACACCTGGCATGCATGCCCAGGATTCCAAGAGGAGTATGGGAGAAAAGGGATTATGGCGTGGACATCCTCCACCCCCAGGGGGCAATTTCTCATTTTCCCTCTTTCTGTATCTGTCTCTTCTCTAGCAAGTACACACACTCTATGGCCAAAACCTAAAAAACAAAAAAGTTGTAGACAAGAAATAGAAGACAGACAGTAAGGATGGAGCGGCACTGAAGCCACATCCCACACTTCCCTATGGGACAGTAGCAACTGAGAAGTGGGTTCTTCTTGTAACAAGACCTAACACTGTGCTGCTAGAGAAGGAAACAAGCAGGTGCCCTCCAAGAGGGACCCATTCCTCTCCCCTCCCACAAGGTCCCTGGACTGCAACCCAGGAATTAGAAAATGAAAAGAGGCACAATTACAGGGATGGGTGCGGGGGTTGAAGCTTCAAGGAACAATGCAGTTCCATCCTCTGTCCACCAAAGCCTTCCTGCAGCTATACTGATCTTCAAGCAGGTTCCCCACAAGCCCTTTCCTGAAAATCTGGACAACAGCTGCCCTTGGGAGTGAACAAGCCCAAGGAAAGCCTAGGACTCCTAGCATGTATGTATGCCAGTCTCCAACTTTAGACCCACCTCACCTAAAAACAAGGGTATTTTGGAAAATTTATAGTCATCCATGACACAACTGGCTCTCGGTAGAGAAAGCAAGAATTCTCTCTTAGCCTTGTTTTGTAATCTGCTATTAAATCATCTGCTCCAATTCAGTAAACGAACAGTAGAAAAAAAGAAAATAAATAAAATGAAAAAGGCTTAACGAAGTGAAAAATCCTAAATGTTTTACTGAACAAGCACTTAACCTTTCAGATAGCCTTCTTGAAGTGTGCTAAGTTATGGCCATTGGGACCACTCTCCCCATCCGCACTAAGTATGGAAGAGGCCATCTCTTTTATGAAGGTCACCAGCATCTTTGATTTTTCCAAGTTCCTTACTGGTTTTACAGACAATATAACTCACTCCACTTGGACACTGCAGGTACTTACCAGGTTTACCCTTAGATGCTTCAGAATGTCATGGTCTCAGAAGACATTATGTATAATGTATAACAATTCTAGGTTGTAAAAAATGGTGACCCACATGGTTCAGCACAAACTGACCCTTGCACTGAAGAGCACTGGTATCCCACCTGGGAAAGGAATAGAGAAGGAGGATACTGGGAGGTGAGAGGGGAGTTAAACAGTTACACAGCAGGCTTTGTTTATTATCCTTACCTAAAATAATTTCACTTTTGTTTTTTTTTTTGTTTTGTTTTGTTTTGTTTTGGGGGGAGGGTAGGTTTTTTGCTATAGGGCGCATGCACTCGCCAGAAAGACAGAGACTGATAGACAGAATGCAAGAAATCACCCTCCAGGGGGGATGGCCACGCTGCAATCCCTTCTCCTCCATTCTTTTCTCTGGGCACACACGCACATGCACCTCGCGTGAGTTTAAGCCACCGGGTCCAGGAATCGAACCATGGTTGACTACATGGGAGTCCAGCAACATAGCCATTACGCCAACTGCTGGTCTCAGTAATTTTATTTTTCAAAGGGTCAGGGATGGAGTTTAGCCTCATCATCCCCAAACAGTGAAAGAAAAGGGGGAAGTGCAAAAATAATACATCAGTAGGTCTTACCATGCAAGTACCTGATCCTCATCCAAGAGCCCTTCACTGTGCAAAGTGTGGTCCTTAGCCCAGAAGCATCAGCACCACCTAGGAGCTCCCTAGGAATGCAGAACCCCAGGTCCCACCTGACCCACAATCAGCATTTTAACAAAACCTCCAGGTGACATACAAATTAAAGTTTGAGACACACTGCTGATGTCCACCTCTGTAATTTCCTGGGTCTATGTTGCTCTAGATTCTAACAAGATACTGCCAAACTAGAAAATAAGACCCCACTCCCGACTACAAACTTAAAAGCACTGGATAGTGCAGCTTGATATTGCAGTCCAGTGTACAGTCAGCTGCCGTGCTAGAAGCCACTTGGCCGACTGCAGGTTCAAATCCCCGCTTCAGCTTGAAAATATGCTGAGATGCTGAAGGGCGGGGAAAAGGCGTGATGAGAACATGTCGAGGGTTCTCATGTATACATGCCCTTCATCATAAGGCAATTAGAAATTTAAAAAGCAAAATTTTGTCACTTTTAAAAACATTGCGGGAACCAGCAGTTAGCGTAATGGCTATGTCGCTGGACTCCCACGTAGTCAACCGCGGTTCGCGTCTCGGACCCGGTGGCTTACAACTCACGCCGGGCGCGTGTGCGTGCGTGCCCAAAATCCCGAGAAGAGAATGGAGGAGAAGGGATTGCAGTGTGACCATCCCCCCTGGGGGGTGATTTCTCGCTTTCTGTCTCTATGTCTCTCTCTGTCTGTCTGGCGAGCGCACGCGCCCTATAGCGAAAAAAAAAAAAAAAAACATTGCTGCAGAAAGGAAGGAAAGGGCTCCAGTAAGTCATCTCAATAGCCCATCAAAATGACTTACAAGGACAGCCTTGTAGCCTGTGGGTAAGGGAGAGAGATCCCACATGGCCATTCACAGTGTAAGTCCTAGCCCTGGCAGCTTGAAAATCACACAGGATGGAGAAATAGAGGATTGTGGTGTGACCATGGTCACGGGGGTGGAGGGCCACTTTCTCCCTCTTTGTTCTCTGGCAATTAAAAAAAAAAAAAGACTCAATAGAGGAAAAGCTTACACAGACTCAGTCCTTAGTTTCCTGCCCTTGGAAAGACATGTCCTGGATAATAATGGCTTGGGACAGAGCAGAGTGGAGTCTTAACAAGAGCCTGTCACCACCCCTGGGAGAAGTTCGTTCTTTCATCAGCTCAGTACCTGCCTGAACTTGGAGAGCATTGACAGCTCTCATCAGTCAGTGGCCAGAGCTGAGAAAGAGTTCATTTTTGAAATAAAGTGTAGTAGGAAGCATTGTGTAGATGTTGAAACTTACTTACCATTCACTGAATATTTTTAGCAGTTAAAGTACCTACTCTGTGTTTCATAAACAAAAGAAATCCATTCCCTCCACAGTAGTGCGGGAGTGCTAAGAGATCAGATATATTAAAGCTTATGGATTTAAACTGATATTCAGAAATGCCAGGGTCTCAAGAATGGCCATCTCTGTGAAAAAGTGCCTTCCAAGAAAATAATTTAATGAATATTTAAGTGAAATCATGAAGATTTTGTTGGTAAAAACTATACAGGGAACCAGCAAGTGGTGTGGTGGTTAAGGTGCTGGACATTCCTAAATGGCTGACCACTGTTCAAGTCCCAGACCTGATGGCTTGCTTTCTCACTTTCTGCCACTCTCTGGTCAAATTAAAATAAATGAATGAGTAAATAAAATTAAATAAATCTTAAAAAAAAAAAAAAAAAAAAAAAAAAAAACTATATAGTCATGAGGGCAGCAGATGGCATGGAGGTTAAGGAGGCTTGGTCCACCTGGTAGACCAAGCAGTTTGCGTCCTGGACCCAAGGCTTGAAAAAACATGCCAGGCATATCTGCGTGTGTGCCCAAAATCCTGAGAGGAGAAGGGATTGCAGTGTGGCCATCCACCCACTGGGAGATGGTTTCTTGCTTTCTGTCTGTCTCTCTGCCTCAGGTGAGCACACAAGCCTTGAAGCAAAAATCTCTCTCAAAGAAAAAAAAAATTAATTTGGGAACCCCAGTTTTTAAAAATATTTATTCCAAATGGGAAAATTTTGTATTAAATGCTTTTTAAACATCCATAAATGGTTCCTTGTAATTATATAATAGAACTAAGAAATGTATTTAATTATAGTTTATTTTAATATACTTTATTTTCTAATATTATTTATTGCTCTTGGGAGTTTTATATTTATCAAAACCACTCTGAATTCTATACCAGAGTTTCTATAATTAAAAATACAGATGATAGTAAAGAGAAACCAAGATAGGAATTTAGAACCAAGAATTAAAAGTAGTTTTCACATAAAACCTTAAGAGCATATACTTAATGAGTTGTTATTTCTTAATTATAGGAAATTCCAAAATAATAGCTGGTTTCCCTACAGTAAAAATAAACAACATCTACTGATACTAGATCAAAATAATGCTAATTGGCGGGGGTCAGCAGGTGGCATGGTAGTTAAGGCACTGGACTCCCACATGGCCAACCAGTTTGAGTCCCAGGCTCAAACTTGTTGACTTGCTTTCTCACTGTCCCCACTCTCTTTCTCTGTCTCTCTCTGATAAGAACACATGCCCTATAGCAAATTTAAAAATAGTAAATAAAATTAAATATTTTAGAAATAATGCTAATTGTGAGAATCATTTGAACTTATTCACTGAAGTCCTGATAGAAGAATATATAACATCATACTAAATTGGTGTTGGAATGTTACATATATTTTTAAAAGAAGATCTAATAAGATATCAAGAATATACATTTGCTCAGAAAAGGGAGCAAAATGAATTTAAAAGTTCTAAGGTCAAGATAAGACTGAGCAGAATTAAAATGCATTTACCAACTGTGTAAAAATGTGTAGGAGGCTGCCCCTATGTCTCAGTGGCTAAGTACTGTGTATGGGGAGGCGGATCCCACATGGCCAACTATAGTTTGAATCCTGACCCCAGTGAGTTGAAAAACACACCAGATGTTCACACCAAATCCTGATGGAATAGAGAAAAAAGATTGCATCGTGACCATGCCCCACTGGGGGGAAGGGGGTTCTCTCTCTCTTTCTCTGGTAAGCACACGTGCCACATGCCCTGTGACAGTATAAAAAAATAATAAATAAAAATGTGTAGGTTCCACTACAAATTAACTAATAGACAAAACTGATGTGTTTGAGTAGAGATCACAAATAGGAATCTAATGTTTTAAGTGAAAATAGATGAATGGGGACCAGCACGTGGTATGGTGGTTAAGGCGCTGGACTCCCACATGGCCAACCCGAGTCCTGAACCTGGCTGACAGCTTGCTTTCTCACTCTCTCTCTCATCAAATTGAAGAACAAAAAAGGAAGGAAGGAAATAGATAAATGTATGAAACTTATTCAGAATATTATAAACAGAACTGACCTCAAAGTGAAATGCTAAGAGAAACCGTCATCCAGGAATTCATTATGGGGTGGGGGGCCTTGGAACTGGTTGCTAGCTTCTACCACCGTCAAAGGACTTAAAACTACCAGCTATTAGAATGTCAGTACCCTCCAGATAAGAGCAAAATGAAATAATGGAACTGAACTCTCTATGAGATGAATATTTAAAGAGCCATACTGAGTGAGACATGAGTTACTAGGGCCCTCACCAAGGTACTTTCTAAGAACTAAAGGAACTACACAGAAAATCTTGATCTCTCTTCAGTAGATTTTGTTTTGTTTTTAGAGATTTTTGCTTTAGGGTACGTGCACTCACCAGAGACAAAGACAGACAGAAAGCAAGAAATCACCCCCCAGGGTGATGGCCACACCACAGTCCCTTCTCCATTCTCGTCTCAGGATTTGGGGCACATATGCGCACACACCCAACGTGAGTTTCAAGCCACTGGGTCTAGGACTCAAATCTGGTCAGCTGTGTGGGAGTCCAGCTACATACCCATTGCACCATCTGCTGGTCCCTCTGTTCAGTACTTTTAATGTTCGTATTAACACGTTTCGAAACAATTGTCATAGCAAGTAAAAAGTTACTTTATTTTGTTGATCAAAATAAAGAAAAATGGATAAAATTAAAGCATTGAAAGGATTTGTTAAAACACCTTAGGCGGGACCAGCAGATAAGAGTAATGGCTATGTCGCTGGACTCCCAGGGAGTCGACTGCAGTTCGAGTCCCAGACCCGGTGGCTTAAATTCACACTGGGCACGTGTGCGTGCGTGCCCAAGATCCCAAGAGGAGGATGGAAGAGAAGGGATTGTGGCATGGCCATCCCCCCTGGGGAGTGATTTCTCGCTTTCTGTCTCTCTGTCTTTTTGGCGAGCACACGCGCCCTATAGCAAAATAAAATAAAAAACAAAAACACCTTAAGCTACTAGAAATACCAATTTATACTTACATCTTTCTCTTCTAGCTCTATTCACTGAGATGGCCTTAGAATAACGTTACCCTTTAAATGCACACTAGTGCGCAAATCCTAGAATGTGTGCTGCTGTCATTCCCATTAAAATAACTAGTGATTCTTGGAAAAAAGGTTGATTTAGGTGTTAGGGAAATACTAGATAAACTAGGATCTCTTGTGCCAGAAAACAGAAGCTTCAAAGAAAAATAAGGCCCTTCAGAAGTATATAGATGACTCAAAGGTGCTCCCATTGGCCAAGTAAGGACAATTTGGGTTTCACAGGAAGACAGATCACTTCCAGACTCAGCATTGAGATCAAAGACAGCAAAATAGTATTTTAAAGGTGCCAAAAGAAAATAATGTTCAGCCTAGCCAAAGTATTTTTCAGTAGGGAAAATTAAGTTTTAAGTAAACTTAAGTTTAAAGTAAAGCAATGTTTTAAGTAAAACCATGGCTTAAAAGAGTTTTTACCATATATAGACCCCCACCCAGAATATACTTTAGGGTCCAGCCCCATAGCACAGGAGTGAAGCATTACAAGAAAGCTCGGCTAGGGTTCAAGTCCTGGCCCCAGTGAATTGAAAAACATGCAGGGTAATCACACACATTCCCAGGATCCTCACAAGATGGAGACTTGGGAAGAAAAAGGTTGCAATGTGATTAGGCCCTGTTGGGAATGACAGTGCTTTCCCCTGGCACATGCATGTGCTGTCTGGCACTTTAAAAATATATACTTAAGGAGGAAGAAAGGCTTAAAAAGTAAATAGTGGCCAGCAGGAGGCATGGAGGTTAAGGTGTGAGACTCCTACAAGGCTGACCATGGTTTGAGTCCTTGACCCAGTAGCTTGCTTTCTCTCTTTCTCTCTCCCTCTCCCCTGCCCCATCTCTCCCCCCCTCCCCCCACCCTGCTGATGAGTGTACATGCCCTATGAAAAATTTTTAAAAATAATAAATAAATTTAAGTAATTACATTTTAAATAGTAGACAGGTAGTGTGACATTCAGGAATCAAAAAGCCCAGAAATTGGCTTTTCTTTGTTTTTTAACAGTTAATTGCATTTACAAAAAATAAGATTACTTAAAAAGAAAAAAAAATCTATAGGGACCAACAGATGGCATAATTGTTCCATCTCTGGACCCCCACGTAGTCAATAGCAGTTCGAGTCCTGGACCGAGCGAGCAGCTTAAAATTCACACTGGGCACATGTGCATGTGTGCCCAAAATCCCAGGAGGAGAAGGGATTATGATGCAGCCATCCTCCCCCACCCAGGATGAGTGATTTTTCATTTTCTGTTTCTTTTTCCCTCTGGCGAGCACAAGTGCCCTATAGCAAAAATCTTTCTTAAAAATAAATCTCATGATTTAAAACATCTATACAGGGACCAGCAGATGGTATAATAGTTACCTTGCTGGAGGGGGTGATTTCTCGTTTTTTGTCTCTCTTTCTCCAGTGAGTACACTCACCCTATAGCAAAAATCTCTTAAAAAAAAAAAAAAAAAAAAAAAAAATATATATATATATATATATATATATACACACACACACACACACATACACACACAAACACAGTTGCTCTTCAACATAAGATGGGACCATGTTCTAATAAAACCATCGTAAGTTGGAAATAGTGCAAGTTGAATATGCATTTAATACACCTAACCTACTGAACATCATAGCTTAGCCTTGCCTACCTTAAATGTGCTTAGGACACTCACATTAGCCTATAGTTGGACAAGTCATCTAATACAAAGCTTATTTCATACCATGTTGAATATCTTATGTAATTTACTGAATACTATACTAGAAGTGAAAACAGTGGTTATATGGGTATCTGAAGCAGTTTGTACTGAATGCATATCACTTCTGCACCATCATAAAGCCAAAAATTCCCATTGAGCCATAAGTTGTGGACCATCTATATATGGAAGGCAAAACTATGAAGTTTTCAAAAAGTCATAGAAGATCTTTGTGACCTCAAAAGAGAGACAGATAAATCAAGATGCAAACAACACAAGTTATAAGGGGAAACAGGTACATTGATATTAGGAACCAGTATTTATTAAGAGACACTATAGAAAAGACAGGCTTTAGAATGAGAATAGACATTTGTAACACACACAACTTATAAGGTTTCATATTTAAAATATATAAGGAATTCTAAATCTTGAAGAAAGAACAAGTAAAACCACAAAGTTGCAGCAAGGATGCTAAAGATAAATAAGCACAAATAAACAGTATACCCAGGGACCAGCAAGTGGTGTGGTGGTTAAGGTTCCGGACACTCCCACATGGTGGACCATGGTTCGAGTCCTGGACCTGGTGGCTTGCTTTCTCACTTTTTTCTCTCTCTCCCTCTCTCTCTGTCTCCCTGATCAAATTAAAATAAATGAATGAATGAATGAAATTGAATAAAATAATTTTTAAAATTATAAAAAAAAAAATAAAACAGTATACCCAGGTTGGCAATCAAATGAAAAGATGCTGTCTCCAAAGTACATACAAAGTTAAACCTGAATAGAATTGACATAAACCCATCACGCTGGCAGAGATCCCCTTCTTGAGCTCTAGATGCCTGGCTTCTGCCCTCATTGTTCAAAGATCTGATCTTTTTCTGTTTTATCCTTACCATCTTTCTGCAGGCTCTGCCTTTCCTGACCCTGGTGTTTATACCAGTCAGCAGAAACGACGAGATATTCAAATGAGATTCAATAAAGAGAACTGGTTGGAAACGTGATGACAGTGCTAAAGCAGCAGACATGGGACAAGGCAATCCAGGAACTACAAAGAGCAGACAGCCTCTGTGGGCTGGGGGCACACAAAGAAGGTGGAGTTAGCTCAGGAGCCAGGTCACCTGGTGGGAGGTGGACCCCACAGATCTGTCCTGGGGGAAACAACTGCTGCAGAGGTAGGAAGAAGAGAAATACCCCAGCTTCTCTGTCCTGGCCTCCTAATCTCTTGGCTGAAAGCTACTGGAAGCCAAATAAAAGAGCCTCGGGGGAAGAGGGAAGCAGTGGGAGGTATGGGTGGATCTAAGAACAGAGTGGCTAGTGTCCAGCTCCTATTCTTTCTGAAACTCTTCCCTTGGGTTCTTTCCAAACTCAAAAACAGGTCAAATATCACTTACCAAAATGCTTGGAGTCAGAGTGTTAACAGATTTTGTATTTCCTTTTTCTCAGATTTTGGGATATTTACCACATGCAATATATCTTGGAGGTGGGACCCAAGTCTAAACACAAAATTCACTAATGTCTCATATACACTATACACACGTAATGTGAATTTTTACAGTGTTTTTGTACTACAGTGTTTTTGACTGACCTATGTGTGAGGTCAGGTGTGGAATTTTCTGCTTGTGCCATATTAGCACTACACAAGTTTTGGGTTTGGGAGCATTTTGAATTAGGGCTATCCTACCTCTAGCCAACATCTACATAATTCTATGTTATGGACTGAGTAGTGTTGTGCCCCTTATACACATACACTAATTTCTTATGTTGAAGCTCTAACCCCCAGTAGAGTGTGACTGTATTAGAGAGAGGGCCTTTAAAGTAGTAATTCAGGTAAAATGAGGTTAGTAGAGTGACCTGCCAAACAGTGTGACAGGTTTCCTTTTAAGGAGAGAGGGCAACAGTATGAAGATATGAGGGAAAGGTGGCATGCCAAGGAGAGAGGCCTCAGACAACACCAACCTACAACACCCTGATTGTGGACATAAACCTTCCAAACTGAGGAAAGAACTTCCCCTTAAGCCACCTGGTCAGCAGTATGGCAGCCCTCGTCAACCAACACATCTGCATTCTCCGTAGACCCTTGCCTAAACCATCGGGCACAGGTAAGTCTTTGCCCCAACATCTGCCTCACTCGTGTCCTTGTCCTTGGTGGTCCCTCACCTTTGTTCTGCAGTAGCCACCTTCTGGCTACAGTACTCGGGCCTCGCTGCCAGCTCTGACCTTTCCAGCTCCAGTGTCCTGACCATCACTGTCTCGTGTCTCTACATGGTGCTATCTCAAAGGCAACACAAGTGGGACCAAATGCATTTTCTCCCACAGATTACCTCTTTATCCTGATTTTTCATCCCTCTGTTCATAACATCACGTTCTCCTTTCCACAGGACCCAGAGTGTAGTCATCATGGAGTCCTGACCTCTCCCCACCCATACATCTTATTTACTCCATTAACAATTGACTGGACCTCCACACAGTCTCATCTAACCCAGGCCCCTGTTCTGCTCTTCTGGGAACTAGCATGCTAGCCTCCTCAATTCCCTGCATCCCTCCCTTGTTCCCCAAGGCTCTGCTTCATCCAGCATGTTCTATGGTTGACTATTTTAAATACTGCATGCAAGCCAGTGATCCTGACCAACTGAGACCAGGAGTAGATCATGGCATGAGGATACTGTTGGATGTATGTGTATGTGTCTTTCATGGAAATAAACTTTTTAAGAAAAATTTGAAGTACAGCCCTGATCCCTCAAACTCTTGGAGTATCTTCCCCTCCCATCAGGAAGTACAGGGAGTCTTGTTGGACAATCCATTGATTGTCCCCACCGAGTCTGTCTCCCCTTCATGTTGACTCAAATCCATTTATCCTTCCACATTCCAACCACCTAACTGGCACTGCACTGGTCACTGTACATTTAACCCCCTTGGCGATGCAAGGTTCCCATTTTGCAGAGGATGAAATTGAATTTCAGAGCCAATGAGCCGTTTGCTCAAGGTCCTGCAACTAGTGGAGAAGCTGAGGTTTGCATTTGTACCTTTCTGGATCTGAAGTCCTTCACTGCATAAACCAGGCAACTGAGAGCAAAGAATACTCTATATACAAAAATCAACAATAATAACCAGAAATAACACTCAAGATCCAAGAGGCAGAAAGTTCAGGCTTTGCCACTGCCAGCCCTGAGGACAACTTTGTATCCAGATCAGACAAGCTGGAATTGTCCATGACATTTGCACCCACAAGGCTGCAGGTGGATTTCATAAGATCACTAGAGAAAACCTGTTCTGAAAACACAAGCATTATACAAAAGCGTGCACAAGGCCAGCCAATGTCATGGTAGTTAAGGTGGATGGAGTCCAGATGGCTGCCTGTATGGTTCAAGTCCTGGGCCCAACAACTTGGAAAACATGCCCAGTGTGTGTGCATACACACCAATAGGGGAGCTTGTGATGTGTTTCCTGGACAATGAGTGTTTGTGATTCATGATGGTTTTAAGGAACTTCAAGTGTAGGAAAACCAAAAGTTAAAGGGTCTAAATTCAGCCCGATGGTGTAGTGGTTAAGGAAGTCAGATCCCACATGGCAATAAAAAGGGGGAGGGAATTTCAATACAGTGCATTCTGAATTGGATTCTGGGACATAAAAACACATTATTGGAAAAACTGATGAAATCTGAAGTCTAGTTAATAGTGTACCAATGTTAACATATTAGTCTTCATAAATCTATGATTGTGTAACAAGTTAACATGGGGAAAAGCTAGGTGAAGGGTATAAAGAACTCTGCCAGTTTGGCAATTCTTGTAAGTCTAAAATTACTTCAGAATAAAAACTTTAAAATTAGAGATGGGGCTAGCCACATAGCCTGGTGGGTAAGGGAGCTAGATCTCACATGACTGACAGTGCAGTTTTAATACGGCCCAGAAGCTTGGAAAAAAACCTGAGCCATGTATGCATGTGTGCCCAAATTGCCAACAGGATGAAGAAGGAATTAGGGTGTGATCGTGCCCCACTGATAGGTACCTCCTTTCTGGCAAGTGCACATACCCCCTGGCAATTTCTTTTTTTTTTTTTAATGAGAATACAACCTTCCACTTAATTTCATTAACATCCCTGTTTTTCTTTCCTCTGTTCCTAACTAGCCATGAGGTGTTAAGCAAACTATTTCAATCTATGGACCCCAGGTTTTCACTATTAAAAAAAAGAAAGAGGGGGGCCGGCAGGTGGCGTGGTGGATAAGGGCACTGGACTCCCACATGGCTGACCACGGTTCAAGTCTCGGAGCTGGTAGCTTGGCTTGCTTTCTCACGTTCCCTCCCTCCCTCCCTCTCTCTCTCTCTCTTTCTCTCTCTGGTCAAATTTTTAAAAATAAATAAATAAAATGAATGAATAAATAAAATTAAATAAATATTAAAAAAAAAAAAAGAGGAACCAGCAGGTGGCATGGTGGTTAAGGCTCTGGACATGCCCACATGGCTGACCACAATTCAAGTCCTGGACCTGGTGCCTTGCTTTCTCACTTCTGAGTGTGCATGTAAATTAAAATAAATGAATGAGTAAAATTAAGTAAATAATTTTTTTTTTTTAATAAAAAGGCCCAGCCACTGTGGCGCAGCAGTAAGGCAAGTGCCTTCTGAGGCTGGGGGCTCTATTACTGACCAGGTCAGCCCGAAAACACCAAACAAATGCCCAGGATCCTGAAGACCTGGAGGGCCAGGGAGAGAGAGGGGCCTGTGGAGTGATGAGACCCTGTCAGTGCTTCTCTCTCAACTCATCGGAGAAATAAACTTCTATAAAAATTCCGAGATTCTTACTAGTTACAGAATGATTCGGTTAACAAAACTCGCATTTGCAGTGACCTATTCACCTTCATATCCCTGCTGTGTAGCACTGTGTCCACACCATAGGTGCTCGATAAAAGTTTCTGGAACCGAACTGGCACAGGCCTCGATTGGTAAAGTGAAGTACAACTGCCACTTCTTTCACCCAGTTGGCCACTAGAGAGCAAAGTGCTCATGGCATTCTCCCCATTGAAAGCAAGTTTCATTTCCCCCAGCAGCGGGGAGTGGTCCTTTACAACCCAGGCATGGAAAAGTGGTTGGGGAGGGGAGACCCCTGTGAGCAGTATCCTGCTTGTCAGGACCCCTGCTGGGGTGGGTAGTGCCACAGGCTTCCATGTACCCACCCCTCCCTGCCTACCCCTAGGCACTCAGCAGCCTCAAGTCTAAAGCTCCTCAGTAAATGGACATCAATCTGCAAAAATGGGGCACACCATTTCTAGTGCCTCGCTTTATAACCAAAGTGAGAAAGCTTCAGCCAGTGTGTCCCTCCCAGCACCCCAGGACTGAGACTGCGTGTGTTGCCGTGTGCAGTGAAGCACTAAAGACCACAGCCTGGCAGGGGTTCAAATACTACCTCTGACTCCAACTCCCCAGTGCACACATGAGCACATTCAGGGGTCGCGTGACGGCCAGTGCCTCCAGAGCACTAATGCAGAATAACGGTCGTACAGGTCATGAGGTCGAAGGGAGAAGACCAGCACGCGGGGCTAAGGGTAGTGACTAGGGACAACCCCCTACAGTCAGCAGGAAGGGAACAGCCGGGCAAGGCACTGTCACTTCATGCTCAGGAGAGCTCTGTGAGGTGGATGTTACCTCCTTTTCTCAGAGCAGGACCTCGGGTTCCTACAGGTCTGTGCAGCAGGGATGGGGGCTCCCTCCCTGGGTGTCTCCTTGATGTTTCCCAGCATGGAAAAGCCTGCGGGCTGGAAAATTTCCTCCCCCAGAGTCCCAGCCCTGAACAGCTCCTCCAGGGAGCTCCCGGACTGCAGGTGGTCTCAAGTCCTGCGCTCCTGCTTTCATCATCACTGTCCTCTAGGAAATGAAGAGTAGGGCCGTGCTCTAGCTGCCATCTTCCATCCTGGCATGTGAGCACCTAGTCCAGGCTGGTCTGCCTGAGATCCCCTAGTGCAAACCCTAGTCCCCGGGCGGGGGGTGGGGGGCTTTTCTGCTCTGACAAGATTAAAAAGAACTACCACGAACCAGGAAAAAGTTGCCAAACTGCAGGCACAAGGGCGCGTTGGCAGGCAAAGAACTGCTCAGAGAAAAGGTGGCGGTTGTGATTGAGGCAGCTGAGTCCTAGACGGCCGACTGGGTGGTTCCAGTCCCAGACCCAGCGGCTTGGGAACACACCAGGCCTGTGTGCATGAGTACCTGAGATCCCAAGAGGAGTATGAGGGAGAAGGCATTGCAGCGTGGCCATCACCCCCGGGGGTGTGATTTCTCGTTTTCTCTGTCTCTCTGACGAGTGCACATGCCCTACGGCAAAAACCTTTAAAAAAAAAAATTGACCCTGCTGTGTGGACACCGTACCACTCAGCACCAAGCATCCTCTCCTGTGCTGAAAGGATGGAGAGGCTGATGAGTCATATAACTGAGTTTTCTTTTTCTCCTGCCAGCCTGAATAGTTTCTCCTAGAAACTTCCATGCTCAGGGAAGGCCAATCATTGCTTAAAGCAGAGAGGAGGGCAGAGGTGGTGTGTGAGAGGGAATCCTTCCTATTAGAAACCTTTCATACTGGACATTTCCTGAGTCTAGAAAGACGTGAGTGGGAGAACTGAAGTATACATGCATCCCTTTATGTTCCCCAGCCATCCTAACACGCTCCCGCACCCAGTATTGAGTCTGCAGGAAGGGGGCCATCCAGGCCCAGCGAAGCTGCAACGCCCCTCCCTTACGACCCTCCACCTGCTAGCCCCAACACGTCGCGGGTAGCTTAAAATAAAACAGCAGTAGGGGGAACTGAGCTAGTGTGTTGCTGCGTATAAAATGGTAAAGCCCTAAAGAAAGAGACGTTTTCCCGAAAAGGCCAAGAGCAGATGATGCAGCCCAACTGGCACTCGAGCTTTGTGCAGCCCGCACTCCATAAGCTTCGGCCCTGGAAGAACGAAGGCATCCAGCCCCAGCCCAGCATCTCCAACCAGAAAAAGACAGATGAGCCAGCCTCGAATACACTATTCCTGTCTATAAATAACTCCACCTTGGGAAATAAACAGCAGGACGGAACACAGGAAAGCCGGGCTGGAGAATCGGGCCAGGTCTTAGGAAACCCACTAACCCGCACGCGCGAGCCCCGGGAACGGCCTGCGCCCCCACGTACCTGCGGCCCGAGGCCCCGCCGCGCGCTCCTGACTCGGAGCGAAAGGTACCGGGGATAGGGCGTCCTCAGGACAGCTAGAGTGGCAGCGTAGCTTGTGAGCCGGCACCGACTATGGGCCAGGGCGAGGACCGGAGCTGGATACCCCTTCGCGTAGCCCCAGATCCCGAATACAATCCCTCCTGCTCAGGCGGCGCTCCGGCCGCCTCTGGCTGCCGGGGTTGAGACTTCTGGCTCCTGCAGAGCGTCCTGCCCGCTGCCCGCGGTCTGCCGCCACTAGGCTGCCCAGTCTGCCGCCTCGCCTGCCCCTGCCCCTGCCCCGAAAGTCTCCCCTTACGGGTCAAACGTCACCTTCCGAGGAGGCCTGGCCTGACCCCAAGGCCAGGTGGGGCCCAGTCCACGCTCGCCGGCAAAGCACTCGCCTGCCTAGTAACCAGTTGCTTATACCGCATGTGTCTGCCTTCCAGAGAGCCTGGAAACCGAGGCCAGAGCTGGGCTTGTGTGTCTCCTTGGCACGTCTGGAAGTTGGCACAAGTCTTTGCAGCATGCGTGAGAACAGAAAAGTACCCACGGCAAATCCTGATGGGTTATTTGCTGTAAGTGCAGAGTATGGGCTTAAATTATTTACTCTCTGGGTTTTTCACCAAGTTACCTCCCTCATCACAATAAAGAACTAAGCTCTAGATCGTTTAACTCTTACTCTTCCAAGGCACCTTCTAAGGGCACCACCACATTTCCGCCACCACCCTAAGGATGGAATCTTAATTCTGCCAATCTAAATCTATTTATTTATTTATTTTTTTTTTGTCATAGGTGCGTGTGCTTGCCAGACAGAGAGAGACAGAGAGACAGAAAGTGAGAAATCACACCCCAGGGGGAATGGCCACGCAGCAATCCCTTCTCCTCCATTCTCACGGGATCTTGGGCACGCACGCACACATGCCCGGCGTGAGTTTTAAGCCACCAGGTTCGGTACTCCTACCGCGGTCGAATACATGGGAATCCAGTGACATAGCCATTGTGCTAACTGCTGGTCCCCCAATCAAAATCTTGAATCCTCCACTTTCAGTACAGCAATTTCAAGCAAGGATTGCTACTTCCCCTTCTTTGTTTTCAGGAACAGGGAATTCTTTATTCTGGGATACAGACACACCAGGACACTTAGAATGTTGTCCCTGAAACAGGAGGAAATAAATGGGAGAAAGAAACCTGTCTGACCTCCAGAAATATGCTTACAGGTGGCCTTGGGAAATAGCCCCATGTCAAAGATCTCAAATGAGACAGCCTATCATGGCTGGGGTTCTGGTAAATAACTGAAATTCAGGGGTGATCAGGATCACAGTCCTCAACATGAGTTTTGAAGGCTACTCAATATTCCATACAGGAGTCCATGATTAGGTTAGCCATTCTTCCGCTGGACTTTTTCCCAACTGTCCTCCTTCTGTTAGAGAGATTTTTCTATAGGGTGCATGTGCTCACTGGAGACACAGAGAGAAAACAAGAAATCACTGCCAGGAGGGAAAACTATGGAACTTCTAAGTCTATTTAAATATAAGGTCAAATTTCTTACCTCAAATGTATAAATCTATCTTCTAGTAAAATGAGGGCTTATGGGGACCAGCAGTTGGCCACATAATGGCTATGTCGCTGGACTCCCACGTGTTGACCGCGATTCTAGTTCCAGACCTGGTGGCTTAAACTCATGCTGGGCACATGTGAATGCGTGCCCAAGATCCTGAGAGGAGAATGGAGGAGAAGGGATTGCAGCGTGGCCATCCCCCCTGGGGGGTGGTTTCTCATTTTCTATCTCTCTGTCTCTCTCTGTCTTTCTGGTGAGTGCACATGCCCTATAGCAAAAACCTCTCCAAACAAACAAAAAAATGAGGGCTTATGTTAACACACCCTATCTACATCAAGTGCTATACATACAGTTTTTTAAAATCTTTGCTATTTTCAATTAAAAGAAAATAGTATTTCTCTTTCAAAGATTAATTTTTCTTTTTTCTTTTTCTTTTTTTTGTTTTTAGCTTTTCTATAAGGCAAGTGTGCTCAACAGAGACATAAAGACAGAGGGAAAGTGAAAAATCATCTTTAGAGGGGATGGCCACACCATAATCCCTTCTCCTTCTCCTCTTATGATGTTGAGCATACATGCACACACTCCCATGGTGATTTGCAAACGGCCAGGTCCAGAACTGGAACTGCAATAGCCATGTAGAATCCAAAGGCCTTTTTACTTTTGAATTACTAGGAAAACTGATCTTTAACAACTGCTTTACTGGTTATTTGCATTTCTTTTTTGTGTTATTTGTTCTTATTCATTGCCACTTTTCTATTTTGATGTTAGTATTTTTTTTCTTTTCTTTTTTTTTTTTTAAGATTTTTTGTCATAGGACACGTGTACTTGCTGGAGAGACAGAAGGAGACAAAGTGAGAAATCACCCCCTGGGGGGATCGCCACACCACAATTCTTTCTCCTCCACTCTCCTCCTGGGAGTTTGGACACAAACACACTCATGCACCTGGCATGAGTTTCAAGCCACTGGG
The DNA here is from genome assembly GCA_026018925.1 of Tupaia tana. Taxonomy (NCBI): domain Eukaryota; kingdom Metazoa; phylum Chordata; class Mammalia; order Scandentia; family Tupaiidae; genus Tupaia; species Tupaia tana. Next base: position 142,756,474 of record JAKSZU010000001.1, on the reverse strand, counting down.
CCTGGGACTAGAACTGAGGTCAATCCTGTGGGAGCCCAGTGCCCCAACAACATCACCTGCTGTCCCTGTTGTTAGTCTTTTTCTTATTGCTATATGTGAATTTTTTAGATTAAGGATATTAATCCTTAGGCTGTCACATTTATGCTTTTTTTTTTTCCAGTTTATCATCTGCTTTTAGTTGTATTTATCACTTGATGCACCTTATACAATTTTTAATTCAAACTCCCCCATTTTTACTTTTGATTTTATGCTTAGAAAGTCCTCTCCAATTTCCTAAGCTATAAGTATTCCCTAGTACAGGCTAAGTATTCCTTAACCGAAATGCCTGGAACCAGAAATGTTTCAGATGTAGGATTTTTTTTTTTTTTACTTTGAAATATTTGTATTTACAGAAGATATCAGGAAGATGGGAACCAAATTTAAACACAAAATTCATTTATGTTTCATACACACCTTATACACATAGCCCAAAGGTAATTTTATATAATATTTTTGTATGGCAGTGTAGTTTTGGTTTATTGGGTTTTTTGGTTTGTTTGTTTTTTATTTTTTAATGAGAGAGAGAGGTCTCGACAAGGATTCAGCACGTGGTGCTCCTCCTGCCCAGCCCCCCCCTGCCGTCTCCAGGTAGCGGCATTTTAGCATGCTGCGCCACAGCTGCAACTACACTGCAGCACTGTGTGATTACGTGAGGACAGGTGTGGAATTTCCAGACTGTGGTATCATGTCAGTGCTCAAAACGTCTGCGATTTTAGAGCATTCCAGAGTTCATAGTTTCAGATTACACATGCTCAACCTGTTCTTATAACTTTTAAATGGTTACATTTCACATTAGACAATCCTCTTAAAGGTCTCTTCCAATTCTAAGATTTTATGGTTTTCTAATCTTATCTACATTGTTATTTGCAAATACAATATACACAAAAAGTGAGGGACCAGCAGTTAGCGTAATGGCTATGTCGCTGGACTCCCACGTAGTCGACCGCGGTTCGAGTCCCGGACCCGGCGGCTTAAACTCACGCCGGGCGCGTGTGCATGCATGCCCAAGATCCCGAGAGGAGAATGGAGGAGAAGGGATTGCGGCGTGGCCATCCCCGCTGGGGGGTGATTTCCTGCTTTCTATCTCTCTGTCTCTCTCTGTCTGTCTGGCGAGCGCACGCGCCCTATAGCAAAAACCTCTCCAAAAAAAGAAAAAAATATATATACACAAAAAGTGAATACTTTGACAAAATGGGCGAACAGTGACTTTAAAAAATTTAACACACTGTGGCCAGCAGGTGTCATAGTGGTTAAAGCGCAGGATTCCTACATGGCCAACTGCAATTAGAGTCTTGGACCTGGTGGCTTGCAAGTCAAACCAGGCATGTATGCATGCATACCCAAAATCCTAGGAGAATGGAGAAGGGATTCCAGTGTGACTACTTCCCCAGGGCTTGATGTCTCACTTCCCCTCTCACTGTCTCTCTCTGCTGAGTGCAAGTGATCTATGGCAAAAGAAAAAAAAAAAAAACTATTCAATACATTCATCTGAATTTCTGTAACTTACATGATAAAGTACAAAGTCTAGCAAGAAATTAACCTTGTGTAACTATACCCTCCACTTAAGAACTAGAATAATTTAGTACCTTCCTACCTCTAGATTATCCCATCCCTCTACACTCCATCCTCAAGTTCACTTTTATTATTCTCTTTCCTTAAAAAAAATAAATCATGCAGAACCAGCAGGTGACATGATGGTTACATGGACAACAGCAGTTCAAGTTCCAGACCTGGTGGCTTGAAAATCACATTGGGCATGTGTTCGTTTTTGCCCCAAATCCCAGGAGAATGAAAGAGAAGGGATTATGACATGGCCATCCCCCCTGGGGAGTGATTTCTCACTTTTCCTCTGTCTGTCTCTATCTTTCTCAGGAGTATGCATGCATCCTATGGTAAAAAATACTAAAAACTATTCAATCAGTCTTGGGCCAGCCAGTGGCATGGGGTTAAGGCAGCTAGATCCCAACAAGGCCAACTGCAATTTGAGGCCTGGACCCAGCAGCCTGAAAACACACTGGAAGCATGGGCCTACATCCCCAAACTCTTACAAGGAAGGAGAAATGGAAGAGAAGGGATTGCAGCATGATCACCCCTCTGGGGCAGGAGGCGCTTTCTCTCTCTCTCTGTCTCTCTCCGGCAAGCCCACAAACACTCTGGCAAATCATAAATATGTAAATACAATACAGCTACTCCTCACTTAACAGCTACCTGTTTAATGACCAACGTAAGGAATTCCCTTCCTCAGTCCTTGCCTCAGTCCCGCAGTCCGTTAGTATTCACTATGTGAAGCATTTGCTCATGTAGAGACCTCAAACCACCACCATACTTTGAAGGTTTTGATGATTAAAATATTAATCTGAATGTCTTTTTTATGACTAAACTTTAATTTTTTGATACATCATTTTTACAGTTTTTGCTGAGTGTATTTTCATGTTCTATAAAATGTAAGAGGTGCAAGTTAAAACAAAGTTAAAAAGTTGGAGTTTCCATTAGACTTTTTCAATATTCATAATAAATAAAAACAATTACACCAGATTTATATTATTGTGTTGTGGTATATCTTGTCACATTTTGGCACTTATCTAACGTGTGTTTCTTATATGGATAAAATTACATTATTATAGAGTGGTGTCATGTGATATCTAATGAAAAGTACACACCTGTGGTGCCACAGCACACCACAAGACATTCAACTTCAAGTTCCTTGCTTATTGAATAATCCAGTTAATTGGAATAGAATTGAGTCATTAAATGAGGAGAGCCTATAAATCTTGGAACAGCTCTGTAGCAGAATGATTAAGCACTGTGTATAAAAGGCTGGCCTACAGTTCAAATTCCAGCCCTAGCAACCCGAACATGGTAGGTGCATGTACATATATGACCCAGATCCTGACGGGAAGGAGAAATGCCAGAAAGGGATTGCAGCCTGCAGCATAACCATGCCTCACTGAGAATGCTTCCTATCTCTCTTTCATGACACATGTGCCCTCTGACAACAAAAAATTAAAACTAAATGAATAGGGGCCAGCATGTGGCATGGTGGTTAAGGCACTGGACTCCCACATGGCCAACCACAGTTCGATCCCAGACCCAGTGGCTTAGAAATATCACCAGACATGTATGTATATGTGCCCAAAATCCCAAGAGGAGAATAAAGGAGAAGGGACTGCAGCATGGTCATGGCAAAAACATTAAAAAAATTTTTAGACACAAATTAATGTATCCTTAAACAGTACATTGTTCTTTTTTAAAAGAATTATTTAATTATTTAATTTAATTTGTTATTTTTTTTTTATTTGACCAGAGAGAAAGAAAGGGAAAGTGAGAAATCAAGCCACCTGGTCTGGGACCTGAACCATATGGGAGTCCAGCGCCTCAATCACCAGGTAACCCTCTAGCTCCCAGTACATTGTTCTTAAGAGAGAATGCTAAACCATTTCTCAAAGTAGTTATACCAATTTACACTCCCATTACCAGTGGGGTTTGCTCTCAACTTATTTTTTTTTCCTTAGGTTTTTGTCAAGGATGTGTGTGTTTGCCAGAGAGAGATAGACAAACAGAGAGAAGTGAAGGAAAAAAAAAAAAAAACAGCCCCAGAGAGATGGCCATGCCACAATCCCTTCTATTCCATTCTCCTCTCAGGATTTTGGGTATGTACACACACATTCCCAACATGATTTTCAAGCCTCTGGGTCTAGAACTTGAACTACTGTTGGCCACATGGGAGTCCGGTACTTTAACTACCATGCCACCTACTGGCTCCCAACTAAATATTTGTTTAAGTTTATTTCTTTCTTCCATGAATAAGAGAGACACACAGAGAGAGAGAGAGGAAGAGACAGAGCAACAGGCATCTCAAACAAGGTCTTCACACTATGCTCTAACCCCACCCAGCCCTGGATCATGGCCACATGTACATCCCTAAGTTCAGGGAGGACTCTAGATGCGAACCTGGGCTGTTCCCATGTCATTCAGCCTTGCAGAATGCCTTACTACCACCTTGCCACTGTCTGGCCCCTTCAAGTAATATTTTTTAGGTCAAATACTTTCCTTTACATTTTAGATTGTTACTGACTTCACAACTATCTTGGAGAACTAGGAGGTCCTCAAACACAAGATTCATATTACAGTTCTTAGTCAGAAAAATCTTCTAGAGGCAATGAGCCAGCTACTTACAAATTCCCTATTATCCAAGGTCTAAATTTAGGCCAGGGTATCTTGGATTAGACCCATAGGTCTTAGGACAATGGCAGGGGTATTACTGACCTGACGAGTCTGATGTGTGCTTCACCGGGAAGTCTTGCCAGTAATAGGAGAATCCTTTGCACAATACCTGGAGCAGCTGCTTTCAGAATCTACTGCTATTTGTAGCTCTCTGCTCTCACCTCCCATGTTAAACACAACACTCTTTTTAAATCAGCCCCTCTTTCAAAAATCTATACACGCATTTATGTCTTTGATTTGGTAGTCATAATTCTGGGCATTTATCCTAAAATATGGTGACCAAAAAAGAAAGAAATCATATTTGTGAAAATGTTCATTGCAATACTGTGTATAAGAGTGATTCATGAATTAGAAATAGAAAATTGTAAGTATTTGATAATAGGGCACATACTAAACAAACTGGTATGTCCACTCAGTGGTACAAAGTATAATACATATTTTCTTCTTCTGTCCAGAACTATTTGAAATTAAGTTGCAAAATCATGACCCTTTACCCTAAGTACCTCGGTGTATGTTTCCTAAGGACAAGAACAGTTCTCTTACATAATCATACTGCATTGATCAAATTCAGAAAAATTAGCAATGACCCAATGCTTGTATCTACTATTCAGTTTATACTCACATTTTGCCAGTTGGTCCAATAACATCTTTTCCTAGATGAATAAAATAATAAAAATATTATTTTTTTCCCAATTTAAGGAAACATATGTCATCTTGTTTTCATGCTTTTTATTCCTTTTAAAATTTGAAACCATTCCTTAGTCTTGCCTTTTATGGCCTTGACTTATTTTAAAGTCAGGCCCAGGCTAGCCATGTAGCTTGGTGATTAAGGAAGCTGGGTCCCATTTGACTGACTAAGGTTCAAATCCCAACCCCAGCTGTTTATAAGAAACGTACTGAATACATGTACCTTTGTGCCACAAATCACAATAGAATAGAGAAATGGAGAAAGGATTGCAGTGCCATGCCCCACAGAGGAGTGTTCTCTCTCTCTCTCTCTCACATGTCCTCTGGCAGTTAAAAAAAAAGCCCATTATTTTGTATCTGGTCTCTCGATTCGAGTTTGATATTTCCTCAGGATCTAAGTCCGAGTTATGCACTTGTGGCAGTTGATGCCAATTCATCCTTACTGGTGATGCTGACTTTGATTACATTGTTAAGCACCAGATCGCTCCTTATAAATCTTATTACCTTTGTATTTAATAAATTATCTGTGGGGACCAGCAGATGGCGTAACGGTTATGTTGCTGGACTCCCACGAAGTCAACCACAGTTCAAGTCCTGGACCCAGTGGCTTGAAACTCATGTCAGGGGCATGTGTGTGCATGTCCAAAAGCCCGATAGGAGAATGAAGGAGGAACGATTGTGGAGCCATTCCCCCAGGGGGTGATTTCTTGCTTTCTGTCTCTCTGTCTCCCCAGTGAGCACACACCCACTATAGCAAAAATCTCTCTAAAATAAATAAATAAATAAATAAATAATCTGTGGAGTGATACTTTGAGACTGTAAAATTTATTCCTCAGTAAGCTTTCATCCATCATTTCAGATCCACCATTTATTCCTGCCTATATCAGTTATTACTATGACAGCTGCAATCTGAAAACTTGTCTGTTGTCCCTTGAGCATTTACTAGGTGCCATTTTACTGCAAAGAATTGGTGCCCAGGGCCAGCAGATGATGTGGTGGTTAAAGTACTGGACTTCCACATGACTGATCACAGTTCAAGTCTCAGGCCTATCGGCTTGCTTTCTCACTTTCCTCCTTTCTCTCTGTCTCTCTCTGGTGAGCATTTGTGCCCTATAGCAAACTAAATAATAATAATAAATATAATTAAATAAATAATTCTGGAGCCAGCAGGTGGCATAGTGGTTGCATCGCTGGACTCTCGCATGGCTGACCACGGTTCAAGTCCCAGATCTAGTGGCTTGAAACTCACGCCAGATGCACGTGCATGCGTGCCCTATCCCAGGAGGAGAGTGGAGGAGGAGGGATTGCTGTGTGCCCATACCCCTGGGGGGTGATTTCTCACTTTTTATCTCTCTGTCTCTCCAGAGAGCATATATGCACTATAGCAAAACAAACAAAAACTTTCTTAAAATAAATAAGAATAAAATATTCACATATTTCTAAAAGTCAAGATTAACCAAAAAAGGTATGATTGGAGAAGTGTCATTTCCTCTTAGGTGTTCACCTCATTCCCACCCACTGTAAGTAATCAGTTTACTAGTTTCTAGTTTGTTTCTCCTGGGTTTTATTTGTTGTGTTTTCTTTGCAAAACTAAGGAGATAGTTAAATATTTTATTGCCTCTCTTTTTTACACAAAAATAGCATAACATGTTTTTGTATTCATATTTTTTCATTTATCAGTACACCCTAGAAATCACTCCATATCCGTTCATAGAGGTCTTCCCCACTTTTTTTACAACTGCACAGTACTGTAATTGTGTAGATGTACTATTAATAGAACTTATTCAACCAATTGCCTATATACTGACATTGAGATAGTGTTCAAAATTTTGCTATTGCATTTTGCTATTGCAAATGTTCAAGGAGTAACCTTGTACATATGTACACATACTAGGGTAAATTCCTAGCTGTAGAGTTGCTGGGTCAGAGGGTATATGCCTATGTAGTTTGGTTAGATATTGCAAATTTCCCTCTGCAGGAGGTATACTGTCTCCCATCCCTCTAGCAATGTATGGAAGTACCTGCTTCCCCTTTGACTGTCTTATTATTTCTGACTTTTTTGCAAGTTGGAAGTGATAACTCACAGTACTATGTATTTCTCTTAATAGGAGAGACACAGGACATCTTCTCATTTGCCAGAAGGCTACTGTGCTTGCCAGAGGAGTGAGAAAGCATCTCTCATGGAGAACAGCCACCCCAGTCCCTTCTCCTCCAGCTCTCCTTTCAGGATTTTGGGCACACATGCACAGGTGACCAGCGTGTTTCTGAAACCTTAGGATCCAGGACTGGAACCTGCAGGAGGTCCTGTGGGATCCAGCCATAGTTAAGTACTACACCACAGGCTGGCCTTGGTCTTTTGCCTACTTTTAAACTGGATTTTTGGTCTTTGGTTCCATCAGTCCTTCGATTATTTACATATTTGAGCTATTAACCCTTTATTTGGGGTATGTGTTGCAAATATTTTTCCCAGTTTGCCTCTTGTCTTTACTGCATTTATGGTAGAGGTTTGATTTTTAATGTTACGTGTGTGTGTGTGTGTGTATGTGTGTAATTTTTTTCTCTAATTACTGCTTGGGTCATAGACACCCTTTCCCACACCCTGTCTCTAGAATTCAGCGACCTTCTGCAGAACAGTGGCGGGGGTGGGGGGGAGGGTGAGGGGGCATGCAGTCTTCAGCGCAGCGGTTTTGGGCCGCGCGTGCGCACTGACAGCGATGGGCGGAGACCGGCGCGGAGGAGCACGAGCCTGTGCAGGACGCGGCTCCCTTCCGCGAAGCCCCTGCGGCGGCCCTCCCGGAAGCCCCGCCCCCCTCGCTCGCTAAGCCGTCCTAGTGTCGTTCCTGTACCAACTCCGGGTTTCGGATCGATGACACGGCCCTCCCCCAAGCGGTAGCTCGGCCTGTCTCGCCCGGCCCCAGCCCGCAAGCGAGTTCTCAACCCCGGCTCTTGCCCACGGACCTGACCTACTTCCGAGGCGGAGGCCCGTCAGCCCATTCGTTGGGTGGTCTCTCGCCAGTCTCGGCCGCGCTGCGCCCCCTGGCGGTCATCCGAGCCTGTTCCGAGATCCCTGCGCCGAAGCGTGGGATGCCTCCGCAGTTAGCACAAGCCGGGTGAGGCCTTGTAGAAAGCGGGTTCAGGCTTCTTTTCAACAGCCTGCTCTGCCCCGCAGTGCTCCTGGAGGCTCGCTTTTTCTACCCTCCTTGCAGCTCTGGCTCTGAACCCTATTGCAGCCTTGCACACGGGCTTCTCACCATGCTCAGCAAACAAGGGCCCTCTACTTCCTCCCCTATTCGCCCACACCAGCAGCATGTCCGTCCAATCGTTCAGTTCTGATACCATATCCCAGAATCGATGTGAACCCACTGGGTAAGGACTGTCAGGAAAGGCTGCCTCAACTTCTGCCGCCTACTACAAGTGGGGTGTCTCGTTCCCATGTCTGCCCCCGCCTATTAGAAATTGAGGGGTTGCCACCCACCCCTTGTGTTGAATAATTCCCTAGAGCCATTTACAGAGTTCAGGAAAGCACTGTACTTACTATTTACAGATTATGTATTATAAAGGACACAACTCAGAATCAGCCAAATGAAAGAGATGCAAAAGTCAAGCATAGAGGAGGCCCGTGAGGTTTATGGTCCTCTCCGGGATCTTTACCTCCCATCTTCAGGTGTTCCATCAGCCAGGAAGTTCTGCTTTATGTCAAAGGGTTTGTTTGTTTTTTTCCTGGGGGCGGGGGGGGGGGGGGGGGAGTCCACATGCTGGAGAGAGACGGAGAGAGATAGGGACAGCCCATGCATATGCTGGTGAAAGAGAGAGGAAAAGTGAGAAATCACCCCCAGGGGTGTTGGCCACTGCGCAATCCCTTCTCCATTTTCCTCTCGGAGTTTTGAGCACTCCTGCACACGTGACTGGAGTGATTTTCAAGCTTCTGTGCTCCAGTCTGGAACTGTGGCCAGCCATGTGGGAGTCCAGCGTTGTAATCACCACGCTGCCTGCTGGTGCCGAAGGGTTTTTAATGAAGATTTCAATGGCTGTGTGACTGATGAAATTATTTGCCTTTGGCGGTAGAACTCAGCCTTCAACCCTTATCCCAAGTAGCCGGCTTCCTGGTTGAGTCTGAAAGTGAACCCTTTCCTGACTCTATCCTCAATCTGTCCTGGAACTCAGTAGTCACCTCTAAGTCTGGGGAAGGCTGTGGCCCTTTCCAGGTATGAAATAATGAGCCTGGTACCTGCGGTGGTGCTGATGGAGCTGGGAAGGTTTTCAAGGAAGATGTCAGTTGAACTTCTTACAGTCAAATGCTACTTGAGATAAATAAATCATAGTTAAGAAATGATGTTTGGGACCAGCAGTTAGCGTAACTATGTCGCTGGTCCCACGTAACCGCGGTTCGAGTCCCGGACCGGGCGGCTCACTGCCCAAGATCCCGAGAGGAGAATGGAGGAGAAATTGCGGCGTGGCCATCCCCCCTGGGGGGTGATTTCCTGCTTTCTATCTCTCTGTCTCTCTCTGTCTGTCTCTATAGCAAAAACCTCTCCAAAAAAAGAAAAAAAAAAAAAATAAAAAAAAAAAAAAAGAAAGAAAGAAATGATGTTTGCCATGTGATTATATGTACTGCACTTCTTTCTTTTCTTCTTTTTTTCTTAATATTTGGTATAGGGCATGTGCCCTCACTGGAGACAGAGACAGGGAAAGTGAGAAAGCACTCCTCCCCACCCTCGCTGCAATCCCTTCTCCTCCGTTCTCCCCTGGGGGCTAGGGATTTTGGCTGGACTCACAGGCCTCCAGGCTGGGACTGAACTGCACACCGTGTGGCATCCAGCTGCCGTAACCTCAAAGTATACATGCTGTGCTTGTTTTCAGAATATGAAATACTGGTTAAAGCTGCTTGTATTTGACTCTTTATAATGACCTGGATTTGGACTGACATGGACACTGAGGACAGATTCATGACAGTTCTTATTCTAAGATAACTTTCTGAAGGACCTGGGAGAGTCACTTCTACAGATGTTAATCTTGCTGTAACAGATAGCCTTGGCCTAATGATTGGGGCAATTCCTTACATCCTGACCCTGGTGTAATGTCACCTGATAAATAGCAAAGCCTTATCTACATCTAGGTTAAATTTAAACATTCTTTCCTACTAACTCCAAATCTCTTTGACACAAAGACTTGCATTAAGTTAGTAATTAAACAATTACTAACCTAAGAATTTCTACCCCCCTCTACCCCACTCCTATAAACTTCAATCCCCCAGGTCCCCCCCCCCCCCCTTCCAGATGTCCTATCCCTTTGGGCCAAAACAATACAAAGACTCCTTATGCTAATTTCAATTTCCTTTGTGTGTCTCACTCTCAGAACTGAGTGAAAGAACCACTGCATCTGAGCACCCAAAACACTTGCATTTCCTGGCCTTGGTCTTACATATTCATGCTTGGAATAAAACATATTAATTATTATTTCTACTGAGCTTGGTTATTTCCATTGACAACACGGTAATGTATTTTTCAACTTCCCAAAGAATATGCTAACTAGTTTGATTTTCTTCTCTATATCCTTATCCTTAAGAGTTATTTTTGAAAGTTACAAAATCTAACAATATTTTCTGTTCTGTTTGATGAAAACCTTTGGCTCCATATGTTAAGTTACATTGACTTACTTAACTTACATTAAGAAAAGCATACATGCTTCGGGTGTATTTTTTTTAGTGCATTTATTTATTTATTTCATGATAGAGAGAGAGAGACAGGAACCCTCAAAGGGTCTTCACACTATGAGCCACCTCCAATCTAGCCAGCCTGGATCATGGGCACATACATGTACACCTGCTATATACAAGAAGGCTCTTGGACTCCAACCAGGTACCTTCCCATGTGGGTCCAATTGTGTTACCACCGCACCACAATCTTTTAAGTTAAAGATCCTCCTTGCATCCTGCCACAATATAATTATTATATGCATGACCATGCCCCATTTGGGGGAAGGATGCTTTCTCCTCCATTTTTAATCTTTATAATATTCTTTGCTGATAACATTCCATTAGTCCAATAAATATTTCTGAGCATCTATTATGAGATATAGTATAACAAAGACTTCTAATCAGCTCTGTATCCATTCTCATTTTCCTCCATAATGATAGCATTTCAGCTAGATGTAGGGTGGTCCAGAATAACTATATAGACTGTACTTCCTAGCCTCCCTTTCAGGTAAATGTGGTCATGTGAGCAAAAGTGATGTGTGCAGTATCTGGGACTTACTCTGAAAGGAAGAGTGCTATAGACTAAATGAGTCCCCCTAAATTCATATATGGAAACCCTAATCCTCTAATGGTATTAGGAGGTGGGGGTCTTTGGGAGGTGACTAGGTTATGAGGGTGGAACTCTCATGGGTAGGATTAGTGACCTTATGAAAAAGGTCCCAGGTGGGCCAGCATAGAGGTTGGGGTACTGGGTCCCACATAGCTGACTTCGCGGCTTGAGTCCTGGACCCAGCAGCTTGGGCATGTGTGCATGTATGTCCAAAATCTTGAGAGCAGACTGGAGGAGAAGGGATTGTGGCACGGACAGTCTCCCGGGGGTGAGGGGGGAGAGGGTGATTTCTCACCTTCTGTCTCTCTTGCACACACACCCTGTAGCAAAAAAATAAGAAGAATTTTATAAAGAAACAGGCCCCAGAGAGATTGCTTGTCCCTTCCCCTATGTGGTACAATGAGAAGGTGCCATCTACGGGAAAGTGGGCCCTCACCAGACGTGAAATCACCTGGCATCCT